>CM029919.1:61292163-62764663 GCA_017639245.1 Myiopsitta monachus
TTTATGATGAGATATATGTAAGTATACTGCTGTGAATTTTGACAGTGTTAGATTTATTTGTTATGGTTATTTCTTTGCTGTGTTCACTGCAAAGAAATCCATTTTAGGGATCTGATTGTATTTACTGGGTGTGAATGTTATTTTCTACAAACAATACTTCTTGCTGATTCACCTCCCTAATTTGAAACCAGGAATACCTTACCTGCTTAGGTATTCATTTATTTTAATTATAAACATTCTTGCTTTTCTTTCACCAATTTCCTATCTGTACCTATATATGCACATGAAACAGTACTACAAAGTCTGGTAGCTATTGAAAATGCTTTTAGAAAATTGAAAATTTTTAGACCACAATGACTACAAAAAAATTAAAACAGTCACTATATTTTGTAAATACAAAGGTATTTATTTACAACCATTTCTTGTACAGCCGAAGTTCAGGTGCCAGCTGGAATATTTTAACTTTAGTAGAAAATAATTCTGATACTATAACAAGGTATTGTTTATATAATCGTTGTTTAATATCATCAATATAAATCCTCACTTGATTCTAGACGCTGCATCAGAGTAGTGCCAAAACACAGGAAGGGAGATTTACTGACTTGAACTTGAGTGACATATTAAAAAAAATTGGAAGTCAAGATTCATGTGCAGAATGAATGTACATAGTGCTTTGAGATTGGCTTATTGCAGTTATTCATTGGCACACAATAAAAACAGGCTCTGAACCTGACTATAATGCCTGAAACTGTGGGTTTAGGCCTGAGCCAAGGAATTCCACTGCAGATTTAGGAATCTTTCATGTTAATGACAATTTCTACTTTTTCTGCTTCAGTTTCTGCTGTGCTGGCTGGCTCCTGGAGGACTGGTTGTCTGAGGACTCTGGAGAGCAGGACAGATTGTGCTGGACAGAAACAAAAGAGAGGTACTGTCACTGGTGTGGAGAGAGTCAGCACAGGCTGTTTCTCCTGCATGAACTCCTCTGTCATGGTTGAAGGCAATGTGAAGAGATATGCACAGAAGAGCTCGTTCAGTTCTTGAGACTGTACTGGACAAGAGACAAGTTCTGTGTAGTGGATTCTGTCTCCCAGCAGGAAGGGTAAAATACACACATTTGAATTGGACTACTGTGTTTTCTTTGTTGCTGCCTTTCAGTTGTATTTTCTGCTAAAGAAAGTGAATGTATAAAAATAAACACCTTTATACTTTGACTTTTCGATCTGGGGTCATATATGTATCACATTCTAGCTTATTTTCTTCATTTAAGTACTGGGATTAGAGCCAGGTATTTTCTGTCAAAGAAACTATATTTCTTGCAGAGACCTGCAAGACCTTCCTTGATAACTTCCTGACTTTGTGTCTCATGCATTCTGGTGCAGATAGCTCATAGGAGCAGGACCAACCTCCCGCCTCATTCATCTCCTTTCAGAACCATCTCCATCCTCCTCAGGAATACTCTCTCTAGAGCAGCTCAAGATTCTCAGCAATCTAACACATCTGTAATCCACCTTCCTCTGTAATTTTAGCAAGAGATGAATTTATTTTCAAAAAGGTCTTTTTATCTTTTTCATTCTTCCCACTGTGCTTCTCTGACCTGATCTATGTGTAGCTATCAGAAGCTGTTCACAGAATTAAAAATTAAGAACATTAACCAAAACCTAACACTCAAATACTAACTTTAAATATCCACTTCCTACCACAAATTTGTGATCCTGTACTTTATTTCAGGAGCCTCATTCTGTTCAAATTCACTTGTCCCTGTGTTCAAGCAAACAATGACAGAAATAAATGAAAGACTAAATCCAGGTCAGTCACTGCAGGTACACTGATGAAACTAATATGTTAGTTATGTCAGGCACTTGAAAAAAATCATGCATATTCATTTAACCATTATCTTCTCTGAAAAACAGATAGCATCTAATGTCATTTTAGACATTTCATGGTATCAAAGATGTCTCTGTAATGTTGCTGGACATAACAAAGGGTCTCAGAGATTTCCACCTTCTCAACTGGAAGATGGATGCCAGCAGCAGGAGAAATAGCATTAGATACCTGTGTTCACATAATTGAATTACTCCCTAAATATGCCACAGTGGAGCCGATATCCACACAACAGCCCATGGAGGACATAGTGCTGGAGCAGGTAAACATACCCTGAAGGAACAGCAGGCAGTGGAGATCCCGGCCCCTGAGCAGCCTTATCCTGGCAGGAACTGCTGACCTTTAGAGAGCACCCAAGCTCGAGCAGTTCCAAAGGACTGCAGACCATGGAAAACAGCCATGCTGGAGCAGGGGAAGAGTGTGAGGAGGAGCACTGGAATCAGAGGATAAACTAAAAAGACCATCAAAAGAGATCCTTAACAGAAACTCAGATTTCCTAGTGCCACATGTGTCTGAGCCAACTTTCTGTAGCCATTCTCAGTTGTAAAAAAAAAAAGCTAAGATTTCGTGGAGGGAAAAAGAAAAGTGATTTGCCACATTTAATACTAAGAATTATTATAAGTACTGAAAAAATAAGGTATGACAATGTTGCATAAAGATATCTTTACAAACTTAACACTCGGTCATATTCTTCACCTCCCCCCCCCCCCCCGAATCCCTTTGTCGCGGCTTAAGCCCAGCCAGTAACTCAGAAACACACAGCCACTTGCTCACTCCCCCACCTCCTTCCTCTCCCCCCACTCCCAGAGGGATGGGGAGGAGAATCGAAAGAATGGAACTCCCACAGGTTGAGATAAGAACAGTCCAGTAACTAAGGCATAACACAAAACACTGCTGCTACCACCAATAAGAATAATGATAAGGGAAATAACACGAGAAGCAAATACAACCGCTCACCACCTACCGACCGATACCCAGCCCAACCCCAGCAGTGATCTAACCCTGCTGGGTAACTGCCCCCAGTTTATATATTGGCCTTGATGTTCTGTGGTATGGAATACCTCTTTGGTCATTTTGGGTCAGGTGTTCTGTCTCTACTTCCTCACAGCTTCCCCTCCTCCCTGGCAGAGAATGAAACTCAGAAAGTCTTTGGTCAGACTAAACATGACTGAGCAGCTACTAAAAACATTGGTGTTATCAGCGCTCTTCCCAGGTCAAAGGCCAAAACTACAGCACTTCACCAGCTACTAAGAAGGAGAAAAACCAACTGCTACTGCTGAACCCAGGACAGTATCCATCTCTTATTCCATTCCATTCACATCATGCTCAGATCCCACATTTTTGATATACCATCACTCTTATCTCATATATATGCACACATATATATATCCACAGAGAGAGAGAGAGATACCATTCCTTAGTGCAAGGACCAATCCCTATAAAACTGCTGAGTCCATGCAGTCCATGATGTCAGGCTCCATCACTTGTAACAGTCTTTCAGAGCAGGAGAGAGAGTGTGATATAGTCAGTCTGCCAGGCCTCCCCATATTTGTACTTCAGCCATCGTCCTCCATACCAAAGAGTCTTTAACCACTGGGCTTGCTTAATTGCACCATGTTTCACACTCACGAATAGCCTGGGCAATACTGTCCATTGCTAAGTCCACCCCTCAATCATGAGTTCATCTGTATGCTGCATCTCTGCCCTGATGATCTGGGGGGTCATGGGCCCACCAGGCTCAAAATAATTCACCCTCCTCTTCAGCAGTTTCTGCAACTTGTCGTTGGGGACTCCATACAGCTGCCTTCCATCTCCGACACTTCCAAAACTCTGGAGGGGCCCAGTGGATGAGATACTTGCCCATACTGTCCCACACACCCTGCCAGTCATGAATGTTCAGCCTTGGAGAAAATCTCTTGATTCTCCTATGTCATTGTCTAATCCTAGACAATACCAAACACTATTCTGCTTAACTTTCGAGATCAGACGAAATGATCGTGGATAAAACACACTCTGTATGTGTACCAACATGGTGATCCCCATCACAATCAGCAGGCAGGTCTCAAGGGTAACTAAAGGCCATTCAAAACCTTCAGAACCCTAAAATGAGGCTGCTGTACTTGTCACTGGGGCTGGTGTAGCTGCTGCGCTTCAAGCTGGAGTAGCTGCGTTATCTGTTGCAGTAAGAGTTTGAGTAGCTGCTATACTTGTCACTAAGGTGTATGGGAATATCCCCCTCATAGCCTGACCACCAGAGGAGGAGAAAAAAGATGTGTAATTGCTATACACTTTTATTATATACCTCCCAAAGTATAGAGATGGTGACCACACTGGGAATGCAAGCCAGATCAGTTTCATGATCAATGAGTCTATTGTATTACAAGTCATTACCATAAAGTTCAGTGAAACAAGAACCTTAGCCCAAGGCCTCCAGTCGATAAATACTAACACAGCAAATACCAGCTGTAAGTAAGGTACGACATGCTGAAACTCTGAGATCAAGAGCAACAACTTTGAGAGCCAATAAATCAGCATTGTGATGAGTGACTGTTAATCAGAAACAAGTGCTTATCACAAATACGATTAGATAGACTCCAGTCAGATCTGTTATTATCTCAAAGCTCTGTGCCACATGTTGGGCGCCAAAAAGTACTGTTGTGGTTTAAGCCCAGCCAGTAACTCAGAACCACACAGCCACTTGCTCACTCCCCTTCTTCTTCCTCTCCACACTCCCAGAGGAATGGGGAGGAGAATCAAAAGAATGCAATTCCCACGGGTTGAGATAAGAATAGTCCAGTAACTAAGGTATAACACAAACCACTACTGCTACCACCAATAAGAATAATGATAAGGGAAATTACAAGGGAAGAGAATACAACTACTCACCACCCACCAACCGATACCCAGCCCAACCCCAGCAATGATCTAACCCTGCTGGGTAACTGCCCAGTTTGCACACTGGGCATGATGTGTCGTGGTATGGAACACCTCTTTGGTTAGTTTGGGTCAGGTGTCTTGTCTCTGCTACTTTCCGGCTTCCCTTCCTTCCAGGCAGAGCATGAGACTCAGAAAGTCCTTGGTCAGACTAAACATTAGTCAGCAGCAACTAGAAACATTGGTGTTATCAGTGCTGTTCCCAGGCTGAAAGTCAAAACACTGCACCAGCTACTAAAAAGGAGAAAAAAATTGCTACTACTGCTGGACCCAGGACACCCTTGCTGACAGTTAGAATAATTTGGGAAGCTTTTGACATGCCAGACATTCCCATTAATCTGCCTCTATGCCTTCTTTGCTCCACTTTACCAAGATTTAAAAGTCCTTTCGGCATCTCATGCTGAAGAAAAGAATAAACAAGTCCAGGCTACGTTATGTATCCATTACACTGTGGTTAATTCAGCACAGAGCTACATATAAGGTGAATTAGCCTACATGCGGCTCTTAATCAGATAGATTCCTGATAAAATAAATTAACCTAGCCAGACCTTCAGGCCATTTGACTGGACTATACCCAGTAACTGATCTAACTTCTTCATATCTTGCTTCCCTGTACTATGCTGTGCAGATTTATTTTTGTGTGTTGCTACAGGATAGAGATGCCTTTTAAAGAAAGAAATCTGAGAAACTATATGGATAAAGGTAAAGAAAGCAATCACAGACAACTAAGAGATTGTTTTGAGCATAAGTAGCTAAGGAACCATAGCTCAGTGAAAATGGGATTATAATGAACATTTTGATGTAACCTAAGATACTCATTCATAACTAAATTGTACCACAAAAAAAAAAAAAAAAATCCCTACTTTAATTATAAAATTATGATCAATAGGGAGCAAATTTTATATCAGTAGCCTCTGAAGACAAACATCATGTGTGCCAGCACCCTGGGATTAGACATTTAAAAAGAATATTTCCAAATGCTTGCAAGTGTACTTACTATACTTACCTGCGATATTGCAAGAAAAAAATCTAATCACTTCCATTACTACTTCTTTCTTTTCTCATTTTTGGGGGTTCTTCACTTGGTGATTCACTTTTATTTTGAATTAATATGATCTGTCAAATTAGAACTTGGTCCATGGGGAAAAGCTGCCAATGCCAAAGTCATTAGTCTGCATCCATCTGTTGATGTAGCCATGAAATGCCAGGAAGCGCAAGACCAACTGGTTGTGTCATCAAAAATACATTTCCCATTTTAAGTACAGCTTTAAAATATGTGCTGGAGCATGTCCAAAGAAGAGCAACAAGGGCTCTAGAGAACAAGGCCTATGAGGAGCAGCTGGGGGAACTGGGGTTGTTTAATATGGAGAAAAGAATGCTGAGGGGAGACCTTATTGCTCTTTACAACTACCTGAAAGGAGGCTGTAGCAAGGTAGGTATTGCTTTCTTCTCCCAAATAACAAGTGATAAAACCAAAGGAATGGCCTCAAGTTGCACCAGAGGAGGTTTAGATTTGATATTAGGAAAGATCTATTCACCAAAACAATTGTCAAAGACTGAAACAGGCTGACTAGGGAAGTGGTTGTACTGCCATCCCTTGACACATTTAAAAGATATGTAGATACTGTGCTTAGGGATGTGTATTGTATTTAGTGGTTGACTTGGTAGTGTTAACAGTGGACTCAATCTTAAAGGTCTTTTCCAACCTAACTGATTCTATGATGTCAATGCCACTACTGTATTCAGTGCAGAAGTTATGAACAGCAAGGAAACTACTTACTTTGCATGTACCAAAGATCCTGCATTTTGCATTGTGTGTGCAAACTATTTAACATTTGAAGGTACGTTTTGACATTTAAAATACACTACTTTATTTTCTGTATTGTTATGGGTTCAGCTTTCCCCCACCCTGCCCCGCAGAGTCTCATGTTACACCAGGAAAGAGAGAAAAGCTGGGGGAGGGGAGACAGGGCACCTGACCCGGCCTGACCAATGAGGTTATTCCATACCACAGCACGTCATGCCCAGGAGGTAGGATTCGGGGTGGGGGGAGCTCTCTCGGCACATGGTCTCGGGAGCGGCGCGGTCCCTGGAGCGGCGCGCAGTCTCTCGGCTCGGTCGGGCGGCGAAACGGTTGTATCCTCTCCCTTTGTGTTTACTTCGTCATTATTATTGGTGGTGGTGGTGGCAGTAGTGATTTGTATTGTATCTTAGTTACTGGACTGTTCTTATCTCAACCCGGGGGAGTTACATTTTCTTCAGTTCTTCTCCCCATTTCCCCCCCATCGGAGTGGAGGGGGGGGGGGCGGAAAAGGAGGGAGAAGGGAAATTTACGGCTTAAACCGCCACATGTAAATAAAGTCCAATAACACCACAATGTCTCACATTTGTTTAGCAGAAATTATGCATATGCCATTTAGTTGAGATTGCTATTTCTAGTTGTGGTGTTTAAACATTTAGATTGAGGTTCATTTACCGTACAATGCTGCTCAAACATAAACATTTTTTCATCAATATGCTTTTTTAAGCTTTATAATGCTGATTTTTATTTAACAACAGTCCTTGACCCTTTTTATTTGAAGTTCTCTTCTCTTAAGGAAAAAGACCAATTTCTGCTTCCCTGGGGAATCGCTTACAGTCATTGATTTCACTGTGAAAATCTATTTTTTATGGTAGGATTTGCTACACTAGCAGCAAGAAAGTATTTCTTTCCCTTTGATTTTATTATAGATTTCATGTAGATTTAAGGCATGATGTTACAGCAAGACAGAACGTGATGGGGATTGAGAGAATGAAGTATTCAGCAAGATTTGCTAGTCTGTGTACTGACTGATTTTTGGTCATGGTTAATGCAGTGTAGTGGCAATTATAATTGCACAAGGTCCATTCTATGTGAGTAAATACGACAGGGAAAGGTATGAATTGCAGAATTATTTGTACAGCAGAAATATATTTGTGTTCTGGTACCTTGAATTACTGTCCTGATTGCCTTATGATAATTATTATTCCATCTATTAACTGTATTCTAAAAATAAATAAGGAAATATTCAGCATATAATAAAAAGGCAAGTAAAATCTATGGAGGTGATTATTGCATTTATAGAGATAATTGGAAATAACTTTTATGTACAAAACTTATTATTCTTATTGTTTGTTTTGATAAACTGTGTTGATTTTCTGAGGAACAGGAAGATGAGATGCTGATCACATACTACATTTAAAGGTCAATTACTTTTAAAACCTTTAAGTTACAAATACTGCCAGTTAGATCTTCACTGGCTGAGAAACATACTCTTTTGCTTTAACATTATCTTACTTCAAGATAAAGTAAATTTAGATGAGATAGGGAAAAAAATTGGCTACAGTCCAAGTCACTTGAATAACTCACATTTCTCTAATTGAACATAATTTAAATGTTACTGAGCCTGTTTACCACAGCCTTTAGACAGAAAAAAAAAACCCAAACAAACCTTGATGAAGGTTATAGAGCAACAAATGACAATGGTGTAATCTTGATATTATTTGCATATCTACATATAAACTCTATAGGCTTCAAACACCCCCAGTCTGTATCAAATTTTGGATACTTGAATAACAGACATACTGCTGTTAGGTTAATTTTAACTAGTATTCACTTTAGAGAGTTTTCATAACCTACTCAATAAACGGCCTGTTCATTTAGTTTATTTATAAACAGGTCTATTTTAGAATGATTCTAAACTGGAGAAGATGGGATGAGTGTAATCCTTTACTGAGGCTTTGTTACAGTCTTCAATGCAAACTGAAGTTTACATTGAAGGGAAATCCCCTGAGAGACTGTTCTAGGGCTGCAGAAACACTGTTTTTCTACATGGGATGCTGTTTGCTGCCTACAACCATTTTAGAGTACCCTACCTAATCTGCTTTCTGCCACTGCAGGTCTGTTGAGCATCATGGTTCCCTGATCTCTTCTCACCTGAGGCACAGAGAACAGTCTCTTGGGTATCATCAACTGTCTCCTGGTCATCAAAAGGTTTTAGAACAGCTAAAAGTGTCTTTTGTGAAACCTAATTGGCTAAGATATGTATTAAGTAAAATGGAACAATTTTTTTGTCTATTCTGGCTTTGAACTCCTTGAACTCCCTAATATTGGGCAACCTGGCCAATAGAATAAAGTTATCAAACCAGGCTATGATTAGTTATATCTCTGTCCTGGATTTCTTGTAGTAGGGAAGTACAGAGATACTGCAATATGCAGATGATTTATTTATGAGTTCTTTTAATCTAAAATGCACATGATTTGCACTTCATTTATGCCTGGTGCAGTTGGCATATATTTGGAAATATTCACAAATAAGAACAGATAATTCCCAAATCAGTTAGGAAGATCAGAAAGCATAAAACATTGTGGCTTTACCTAATGTCGAAGCTTTGGATTCTCTTTTACATTTTACATAAAAAAAACCAACCAAACAAACAAACAAACAAACAAAAAAAAAAAAAAAACAGAATAGCACATGATAGACAGACACAGATATCATGAAAACAAAATTTATAAAATTAGCTCTAAAAATGTATTTACTGTCATCACTACATTGAGTCATTGTGAGAGAAGTTAGAATCTTTAATCTACTTTTCACTAAGGGAAATGGCTTAGAAAAGTGGCTCAAATGCTAAGTGCATTGAGATCCAAACATCTGCTGGATAATCTGCATCATTCTAGTTTAGAATATGTACTGTCTATGCTTCAGTCTACAATAATAATAACCTCTGGGTTCACCTATTCTTGTTTTTTCTTTTTTTTTTTTTTTTTTTTTTTTTAATGCCCGACAGTGGGAAGTCAGCAGTTCGGCTTTATGCAGAACTTCATATATTAATGAAAGTTGCATTTGCATAAAAAAGATTTGTTTCTGTATGTTATTTCAAAGTCTGGCATGAACTTTGAAGGGCTTTGTTTATTTTATTGCAGTTAAGGACATGCCAGGAATTACATTTTCACTTGACACAAATATCTTGCTGTCTTCCTTAGTTCATCATTTTGAGACCCAGCAAGTGCTAATGGTGAATGTGGTATCATAAAAGGATCATGGAAGTAACAGGCTGCAGGAGGAGGAATTATTTTCTCTG
Source organism: Myiopsitta monachus (assembly GCA_017639245.1). Taxonomy (NCBI): domain Eukaryota; kingdom Metazoa; phylum Chordata; class Aves; order Psittaciformes; family Psittacidae; genus Myiopsitta; species Myiopsitta monachus. Next base: position 61,302,085 of record CM029919.1, read on the forward strand.
CATGTCTGTCATGTATTTACAAGAGATTAACAAAACCTGTGGTATTAAGTGATGACAATATACAATGAAAAAACTGAAACTCAGTGTCAAGCTTAAACACACTAACGTAATTTTTATCTGTCTTGGTACTCATCCAAGTCAGGCCTGATTTAGGGCCAAGGTTCACTTTAGTAGGAATTGTGGAAATTGAACCAGTTTAACAATCCTCTATGCCTCTATCATTACCAAGTCTTCAAAATTTTTCCTACGAAGTATTTTTACTGAAAAAGGACAAATGTGAATCAAGGAAAATGTATGCCTGGTTTAAGAGCATCATAGACACATTGCAGCAATGACTGCAAAATAACCAAAGCCAGAAATAAGAATGTTCTTTATAATGCAGAGTATAACTGATTTTCTACTGAACAGTAGTTCTAAGAAAGACAAAAATTAATACAAATATTTACTGCTGTTAAGGGAAAGTAAGAAGGCAAGTTCTTTTCATCACCAGAACTTGGAAGCTCTAGATAATTCTAGTAATGACAGTTATCACATGCTGGCATTAGAGGATACCACTGTGTCTGTTACATTATTAGTTATTTTCCTTAGAAATTTTTCTTCCCTCTTAAATTTTAGTTTCTAGAAGGACTTATTCTGGTTTTGCAAAAACATAGAATCATAGAATAGTTAGGGTTGGAAAGCACCTTAAAATCATTTAGTTCTACCCCCCCTGCCATCAGCAGGGACACGTCACACTCAACTATGTCACCCAAGGCTATGTCCAACCCGGCCTTGAACACCGCCAGCAATGGAGCATTCACAACATCCCTGGGCAACGCATTCCAGTGCCTCGCCACCCTTACAGTAAACAACTTCTTCCTCATATCCAATCTAAACTTCCCTGTTGAAGTTTGAACCCATTACCTCTTGTCCTAAAACTACAGTCCCTAATGAAGAGTCCTTCTCCAGCATCCTTATAGTCCCCCTTCAGATACTGGAAAGCTGTTATGAGGTCTCCACACAGCCTTCTCTTCTCCAGGCTCAACAGCCACAACTTTCTCAGCCTATCTTCATACGGGAGGTGCTCCAGTCCCCTCATCATCCTCATGGCCCTCCTCTGCACTTGTTCCAATTCTTCCATGTCCTTTTTATGTTGAGGACACCAGAACTGTACACAATACTCCAAGTGAGGTCTCAGGAGAGCACAGTAGAGGGGCAGGATCACCTCCTTTGACCTGCTGGTCACAATCCTTTTGATGCAGCCCAGGATACTGCTGGCTTTCTGGGCTGCAAGCGCACACAGAAGCCACCTCATGTTCATTTTTTCATCGACCAGCACCCCCAAGTCCTTCTCCGCAAGGCTGCTCCCAATCTCTTCTCTGCCCAGCCTGTAGCTGGGCCTGGGATTGCTCTGACCCAACTGTAGGGGGTTGCACTTGGCATGGTTAAACTTCATAAGGTTGGCATCAGCCCACCTCACAAGCATGTCAAGGTCTGTTGCGGTTTGAGCCGTAAATTTCACTTCTCCCTCTTTCCCCCCCCCCCCCCCCCACTCCGATGGGGGGGAAATGGGGAAAAGAACCAAAGAAAATGTAACTCCCACGTGTTGAGATAAGAACAGTCCAGTAACTAAGATACAATACAAATCACTACTGCCACCACCACTAACAATAATAATGACAAAGTAAATACAAAGGGAGAGGATACAACCATTTTGCCACCCAACCGAGATGAGAGACCACGCGGGAAAAAAAAAAACAAACGCTAGTGCCTGCCCCCAAAGCCACACACTTCCTGGTTCCTCCCCCCGTATTCTACATCCTGGGCATGATGTGCTGTGGTATGGAATAACCTCATTGGTCAGTCCGGGTCAGGCGCCCTGTCCCCGTCTCCCCCACCTTTTCCCTCTTTCCCGGCATAACATGAGACTCTGCCTCTTCCCAGCTTTTCCCCTCCTTCCCGGCATAACATGAGGCTTGGGGGGGGGGGGGGGGGGAAGCTGAACCCATAACAAGGTCCCTCTGTCCCTCTGGATGGCAATACCCATATTTATTTTGTATTTTTTCCTTAATAAATTCCTCTGACTAAAATCTGTGACAAAGATCAATGAAAATGAAGAAACAGGAATAAAAGTGGTTGTTTAACAGAGAAAAAGAAAGGTCAGAACTAAATAAGAACATAGGTAGCTAAAAAGTGGGACGGAGTTCTAAAATTCAAAAGGTTCGCAAATTCAAGTCACTAATTCAAAGGCAAAGCCTGTAGCTAGAGAACAACTGAAGCTTGTTAGATTATGTAAATATCCTATTGTTTTGAATTAGAAGCCAGGTACTCCCCAAGCTGCAGTAGTAGTTCAAATATGAGGACATAAGAATGGTATCTTAGTAGGAAGATACTGTGTCTTCACAAATACAAAATACACTTCAGATGAAAGAATTAACGTGGTGTTACTTCAGGGTAAAAGTTAAATGCCCTCTATGTTTGATCACAAATTGTTGACTAATGAACAATAAAGCAGTAGTAATACCTGATACTGTTTCTGTTGACTTTGGAAAGACTTTAACAGTGTTATCATTTCATGATCTTGAGGGAGTGCAAAAATTTTGACACATCTCGTTCCCAGATAGGAAAATATTTCTATGATGTTTCCACATTTTTCTCTCATGTAGAGCAAAGTAAGACTTTGCTTCAACATGCTTTATCAATAATAAAGTAGGGCACTGTCGTGGTTTAAGCCTCTAAAACTCACGAAGTTTTACTAACTCACTCACTCCCCTCTTTTTCTTCCCCCTGTCCCGGGAGCATGGGGAGGAGAATCGAAAAGAAAATGCGTTTTCACATCCTGGACATGACATGCTGTGGTATGGAATAACCTCTTTGGTCAGTTTGGGTCAGGTGTCCTGTCTCTGCTTCCTCCCGGCTTCCCCTTCTCCCTGGCAGACCATGAGACCCAGAAAGTCCTTGGTCAGACCAAAACATTACCAAGCAGTAACTGAAAACACTGGTGTTATCAGCGCTGTTCCCAGGCCCAAAATCAAAACCACAGCACTGCAGCAGCTACCAAGAAGGAGAAAAATGACTGCTACTGCTGAACCCATGACAGGCACTTACAAAGTTCGTATGACCAAGACGCAAAAGAGAGAAGGAGAAAAAGCAGGAATGCCACGCTGGTATTAAAACTTGTTATGCTGCCTAAGTACTGCACAACTTTATGCAGAAAACTAACAGCAGAGACTGACAGTTTATGGAACTGAAATGTGGGAATTTCAAAAACTGAGAAAATATGTTATTCAGTTCTGGCAGTCAAAAGGAATATTTCTTCCCTTTGGAACATAAGGCGCATTAATTTTAATGAGAAGGGCTTTATAAGGGATATTATTGTATACAGATTTGCTTTCTAAGTGATAAACACCCTGGGGATATTGTCTAGAAGCTGAGAAGGTGAGAATTTATATTGGACACTGAAACTTTGTGATTCTTTTCATGGATGTAACAAATATGCAAGCTTTGCATTTATGTGACAAACATTCAAACACTATCCTCCTCCCCAAAACCCTCACAATAAGTACTCAGGATAAAATATTTTATTAAGTACTTGCCTGTCTTGAAAACTTTCATGTTTATGCAAATTGAAAAACATGTAAAGTCTTTTTTGTGATGTTCAACTTCTTAACTCAGAAAATTCAAAAAAATTCAAATCAATGTTTGAAAAGAAAACAAACAAAACCACCACATAGAGGGCTCTCTCAAAAGAGATGCTAGAGGGCATTTTTAATAAGGTGTGCAAAGCAGTAAGCTATCAGTATGGTAATTAAAATCAATGAGTGTCCACACGCATGCTTGAAGATGTGAAGAAGGTTAAAACTAATTAAAAATATCACAAAAGGTCTTTCTTTAACGATTGGAGAGATGCCTTGGTGGATAGCACTTTGCAACCTGATATCAAAGCAAAACAGGCTCAAAGGAATAAAAGTCTGTTACAAAAAGTGTAAATTTTATGCCCAGAGAGAACGGAAGCATTAGACTGTTCAAATATAGTTTTCTGTATCTGGTATAGAATATGCAGACATGATAACATTTAATAAATAGGAAATATAAATATTTTCATTTGGGCCTCCTATTGCTAGATTTAGTGTAAGGATTGCTGTTTGGTCAAAAAAAAAAAAAAGAAAGAATTAAAAAAAAAAAAAGTAAATTGGTGATAACAGTAAGAACTTAAATCTGGTGGATTAAAGAGTTTAGAAATACTTTTAATCCCATTGATTAAAGTAAAACTTTATTCCTTAGTATAACCATTGAAGTCAGGAACTATCTTGAAATCTTAGACTAATCATTGATAGCTTTCTTTATATTACATGTCTGAAAAACTGGATACGGATATGATTTTATATTTGAAAAACAGCTCTGCTCAGACAGTGAATTCAAATTCTGTTTTTCTGAAGAAAGTCTAAATCATATTCTTTGTTTTCTATCCATACCTACGCTACAACATTATGCATTTCTTCTCCAAGCAGAGTGCAGAGCTGCTCTTGAAAATATTCCATCTTCCAGCTCCAGTCATAAGGGTAAATTTAGATGCTTTTTATTCTAGTTGACCTGGCATTCCACACAGCCAAAAAAGATTCACATGGGGATTCAATGCCACCGTGTGCATCATCTGAGCTGTTTACTGCATTCCAGGCAACTACAGCTGTGCAAACCCAGTGATGGTATTAAGGGCACAGGTGCAAAGAAGGGACTAATTTGGCCTGCAAAACCTGTATTCTTGATGATAACAGAAGAGATGGAAAGAAGCCAACTTGATTCCCAAATCACAAGCCGAGTATACAGGGCTAAGAAGAATACCACAAATGCTTTCTTAAATGGGAGAATATGGGCTAAAAAAAACTTCATAGGCAATAAGCATGTATTCCCTGTGAATTTCTTCCCTTTCTTCCTTTCACAGAGTCACTTCCTAAAGTCGCAATGTACTTAAGTCAATCAAATAAAAATGCTAGTCCAGTAACTCTATCTCAGGGAAATTCCAACGTGTTTGATTACCCTACGGCAGCAAGTAAAAAAGGAAAGGGGGAGACAATTTTGTAGAAATGTTATTGGATGTGCAGTTATTTCTTATTGTCCTGGGTTCAGCAACAGCAGTCATTTTTTCTCCTTCTTAGTAGCTGGTACAGTGCTGTGTTTTTAACTTGCAGCCTGGGAACAGCGCTGATAACACCAATGTTTTCAGTTACTGCTTAGAATGTTTGGTTTGACCAAGGACTTTCTGAGTCTCATGCTCTGCCAGGGAGGAGGGGAAGCCGGGAAGAAGCAGAAACAGGACACCTGACCCAAACTGACCAAAGAGGTATTCTATACCATAGCACGTCATGTCCAGGATGTAAAAACTGGGGGCAGGAACCCAGAAGAGTGAGTTCACAGCTCACACTTAGGGTGGTGAGCGGTTGTATTCTCTTCCCTTGTTATTTCCTTTACCATTATTATTATTGGTGGGCCTACAGCCACACCACCCTGAAAACGCCTGATCTCGTCTGATCTCGGAAGCTAAGCAGGGTCGGGTTCAGTTAGTACTTGGTGGGTAATGCGGGAAGATGGGGAACTCCAATGTGTACCTCAAGGGGATTTGACTTTAGAGGAAAGCAGTCAATGAACTCAGTTGCATGCTGTTGCCTGCTATGTCATACTTTTATAGCCCACCAAATGGATGTCTTCAGGTCATCAGTGACTGGCTTGCTGACCGTCATCCCAGCAAAGAATAAACTTATTGAAACTGGGCGAGTTCTGCAGTAAAGGAATGATCAGCATCAGTAAGCAACAAACCAACACTGCACAAGGCCTCCCCTGCTCTGAAAGACTGTTACAAAAGATGGAGCCCGACATCATAGACTGGATGGACTCAGCAGCTTTACAGGGATTGGTCCATTCACGAAGGGATGATCTCTCTCTGTGTGTGCGTGTAGATATATGTATATATACATGTGATCATATATTAAAAATGTGGGATCTGAGCATGATGTGAATGGTATGGAATAAGGGGTGGATACTGTCCTGGGTTCAGCAGTAGCAGTCATTTTTCTCCTTAGTAGCTGGCGCAGTGCTGTGTTTTTGACTTTTGGCCTGGGAACAGTGCTGATAACACCAATGTTTTCAGTTACTGCTTAGAATGTTTGGTTTTACCAAGGACTTTCTGAGTCTCATGAGAAAAATGACTGCCACTGCTGAACCCAGGACACTTCTGAAAAAAAAAAAAAGAAGGGTAAAAAGTGCATTTTTACACAGTATATGAATTCCATCATTTAACACAACGAGTATTGTATATAGAGATAAAGGTAACCTAAAATGTCAAGGAAGGACAGACAAAGCACTATTACAGATGTCAAATGAAAGGAGAAACTCCCTGGTGATATTTTAGAATCATAGACTCGTAGAATAGTTAGGATTGGAAAGGAACTTAAAATCATCTAGTTTCAACACCCCTGCCATGGGGAGGGACACCTCACACTAAACCATGTCACCCAAGACTCTGTCCAACCATGCCTTGAACACTGGTTTGAAACATAATTTCTTGATTATACTATTTAAATCTGTAAAGATTAGACTGGGTCTATCCTTAGGACAACACTGTCTTAATGATATATCTAGTGTTTCCTGACAGTTTGGCTTTTATGAATTAAATGCAATCTTTTTTTTTTTCTTTTTTTATTGTTCTTCTTTAAAAAAGAATGCTCACTATGTTTTGTTTGAGTAGCGGTACTGAATGAATGCTTGCATTCCTTTCCTTTTTACTGCTCCTTCTTACCCATCATTGAGTTTAGTATGACAAATATATGTCAAGACGTATAATCTTTCCCATTACTAGAAGACCTAACTGCTCTTACTCTTTCTTTTCAAAGTAACTGATAGTAAATTTTGTATTGAATGAATGAAATAGGCACATCTGAGGATTTATTATTTTTAATTATACTTCTTTGTAGATTTGAAAGATAAACTGAAAGACTCTACATTGAAAATCATTTTCTCAAATCCTGCTCACCTAATGACATTGATCAAGTATTGTTCTAAGCAAAACTTCTTAATTATGTTGCTGCTGAAATAATATACTACAATGCAGTAATCACATTTGAATGAAGACAATTTCACTGAAATTTAGTTAAAATGTTGCAAATGGGATTTGTATAAACTGAATTTGTTCGAAATCAAGCATCTATCTTATTTTAGGTCATTTAACTGAGACTGGCATAAATTAAAACAATGCTATAAAGAATAAATGGTAGATATAACGACTGTAGCCTCAGAGGAATGCAACACTTAATTCATCAAAGCAGTTCACAAATTGTTCTTCTCAATAGAATTACTTGTTTATTTGCCACATGTTTTCTGGCACAGTATAACACCTATGTCGTACAATTAATTTTTTTTTTTTCCCCGTCACATAAGTATTGTTAACAGGAGTGTCATACTTAGGCTAATAAAAAAGTTCTAATGTATCAGAGTAATGAAAAATGATGAAGCAATTCTTCCTTACAGTGCAGTAATATGCCTGGATAATTTAATAAGCTTATGTTGTATATACTGTGCTCATATTAAAAGTATAATTTATGCATATTAGTGTATGTAATCATCTGTATTCCACTTACTAATTCTATTAGTCTTTCTGTTTGAAGGAAGAGCTGAGACATCACGTTTCTTATGAGCCTTTTTCTGCCAGCTTATTTTTTCGGGCTCTCAAGAAGCAGCAAATACTTAAGAAAAGACAGAGATTAGAAACAAAGGCAGGCCCTTGTTTTGGAGTTCCTGCCTGATTCATGAAGCCATTCCCAGGAGGTTCAAGTAATATCAAAATAAATGAAATGGGTGGAAGTAGCTGGATATTCAGTGGATACATTCTATATGATTTAGGATCTGTTGAAACTGAAGTCACTTTACACTGAGTTTACATTTAATCTAAAGTACAAAAAAACTATTTCTGGATATATCACCCAAATGAAACATCCATTCTACCATTAGAAATGGCCAGAAATGCCGAAATTCCTAATCCAGCTGTAGGACCTTGCACTTGGCATGGTTAAACTTCATCACGTTGGCATCAGACCACCTCACAAGAGCGTCAAGGTCCCTCTGCATGCCATCCCTTCCCTCCAACCTAGCAACTGAACCACAAAGCTTGGTGTCATTGGCAAACTTGCTGAGGGTACACTCAATCCCACTATCCATGTCATCAACAAAGCTGTTGAACAAGACTGGTCCCAACACCGATCCCTGAGCAACACCACACGTTCCTGGTCTCCAGCTGCACATTGAACCATTGAGCATTCGTCTTTGCGTGTGGCCATCTAGCCAGTTCTTAATCCAGCAAGTGGTACATCCATCAAATTGATGTCTCTCCAACTTAGATACAAGGATGTCATTCAGAACAGTGTCAAATGCTTTGCACAAGTCCAGACAGATGATGTCAACTGCTCTACACTTGTCCATCAGTTCCATAGCCCTATCATAGAAGGCCACCAGATTGGTCAGGCAAGATCTTCCCTTGGTGCAGCCATGCTGGTTGTCACCAACTACCTTCTTGTTTTTCATGTGCCTCAGCATGCCTTCCAGGAGAATCTTCTCCATGATCCTGCCAGGCACAGAGTTGAGACTGACTGGTCTGTAGTTCCCAGGCACTTCCATTTTCCCCTTCTTGAAAATGGGGTTATATTTCCCTTTTTCCAGTCGTTGAGAACTTCACCTGACTGCCATGATTTTTCAAATATGATGGACAGTGGCCTAGCAACTTCATTTGCCAGCTCCTTCAGCACCCACAGATGGATTTCATCAGGTCCCATGGACTTATGTACGTTCAGGTTCCTAAGATGGTCTCGAACCAGATCCTCTCCTACAGTGGGCGTAAGATCTTCATTCTGACAGTCCCTGCATCTGCCTTCCAAGACTTGGGTGGTGTGGTCAGAGCATTTGCGGGTGAAGAGTGAGGCAAAGAAGTCATTTAGAACCTCAGTGCTCTCCAGTATAGAACCATTGCTTATGAATTCGTACCTCTCTTTTTCCATATCAGCTACCAGTACGCTGTCGTGGTTTAAGCCTCACCCAGGCTAATAACTCACGAAGTTTGACTCTCTCACTCACTCCCCTCTTTCTTCCCCCAGTCCCGGGGGATGGGGAGGAGAATTAAATGAATGCAACTTGCACAGGTTGAGATAAGAACAGTTTAGTAACTAAGGTATAACACAAATCACTACTGCTACCACCAGTAATAATACAAGAGAAATACAAGGAAAGAGAATACAACTGCTCACCAAGCCCGACTCAGCCAGTGCACCCCCCAGCAGCGAACCCCCCAGTACCAAAAACCTGACCATGCCGTGCACCCCCAGTCCACTCCCACCGCCTTCCAGGTCTCCCCCCCCCGACTTCACACCCTGGACATGACGTGCTGTGGTATGGAATAACCTCTTAGGTCAGTCTGGGTCAGGTGTCCTGTCTCTGCTTCCTCCCGGCTCCCCTCCTCCCTGGCATAGCATGAGACTCAAAGTCCTTGGCCAGGCCAAAACACTTGTTTAGCAGAAACTATAAACACTGGCGTTATCAGCACTGCTCCCAGACCCAAAATCAAAAACAGCAGCGCTGCACCAGCTACCAAGAAGGAGAAAAAGCGACTGCTACTGCTGAACCCATGACATTCTTCTAAATGAATACTCCAATATTCATAATAAAGAGCGTTGTATTCATTGTGTTACTAAATATGGTGGGTTTTCCAATGTGCCTAATCTTCTCATAAATGTAATAAACACAGTAACTCAGAATGATTGAGGTTTGAAGGGACCCCTGGAATCAACCTAGTCAACCCCATTGCTCAAGTGAGGTCAACTAGAGCACATTACTCAGGATTGTGTTCACACAGCTCTTGAATATTTTCGGGAAGAAAACTCCACAACCTCTCTGGGCAACCTATTCCAAATTCCTCACAGTAAAGTTCTTCCTCATGTTCACATGGAACTTCCTGTGTTTGAGTTTATGCCCGCTGCCTCTTGTCTTGTTGCCTGGTACCAAAAAGAAAAGCCTGTGCCTAGCCTCTTGAAACCCTTCTGTCGTGGTTTAAGTCTCTAAGACTCACGAAGTCACTCACTCACTCACTCCCTCCCCTCTCTTTCTTTCCCCAGTCCTGGGGGGATGGGGAGGAGAATCGAAAGAATGCAACTCCCACAGGTTAAGATAAGAACAGTTTAGTAACTAAGGTATAGCACAAATCACTGCTGCTACCACCAGTAATAATACAAGAGAAATACAAAGAAAGAGAGTACAACTGCTCACCAAGCCCTGACCCAGCCAGTGCACCCCCCATCAGGAAACTCCCCACTGCACCACCACACCCTTCCGGGTCTCTGCTCTCTGTTTTCACATCCTGGGCATGACGTGCTGTGGTATGGAATAACCTCTTTGGTCAGTTTGGGTCAGGTGTTCTGCCTCTGCTTCCTCCTCGCTTCCCCTCCTCCCTGGCAGAGTATGAGTCTCAGAAAGTCCTTGGTCAGACCAAAACACTACCCAGCAGTAACTGCAAACACTGGTGTTATCAGTGCTGTTCCCAGGCCCAAAAGCAAAACTACAGCACTGCACCAGCTACCAAGTAGAAAAATGACTGCTACTGCTGAACCTATGACACCTTCCTTTGAATACTAATCAAGACAAGATCCTCCCTGAACCTTCTCTTCTGTAGGCTGAACAGGCTCAGCTTCTTCAGCCCTTCTTCATAAGAGAGATGCTTCAGACCCCCATCATGCTAGGTAAACTTTTGCTTGTCTTAGTCCAGGAGCTCCATGTCTCTCTTGTACTGGGGAGCCCAGAACTGGACACAGGCCTCACCAGGGCAGAGCAGCAGGGAGGATTACTTCCCTCAATCTGTTGGCAATACTCTTCCTAATGCAGCACAGGATACCATTGGCCTTCTTGACCACAAAGACACATTGTAAATAACAATTACAAGGGTGGTAAATCACTCAGGAATGGAGAATATTAAGTAAAGGACACTCTTCCCAGCAGAATTATTCAGACATAGCTTGACTTACTCATCCTCTTTTTCTGACTTGGAGATTTTTTTTCTTTTCATGATGATAGGTAATTGCTGAACATTAACTTATTCTATAATTCTGGTTTTAACATGCTTGCAGTTTATTTTCTTGGTAGCAGTAAAAGGGATCTCCATTTGATCCGTTCTTTTCAAATATCAAGGTTTTCACAAAGTGAGTTATTCTATTTCTGCAGACAGAACAAACTACTATGGTATGACTTTAAAAAAGATTTTTCTGTAAAAGAAATTTTTATTTAAAATTCAGTTACACTGAATATGAAGAAGGATTTTTTTGCTTTAAATTTAAAAAAAATAGAGGAGATATGTTTTAATTTGGCAAGGATGCAAAAATTATTTTTATTTAGCATCTCATATTGATGGATAAAATGTTCGTTTTTTTTGGTAAGGCAGGTTAAAAGGAGAACTGTAGAAGTCATAAAAACTGACATCTTTGGATCTGTTTAACAAGAAATATTCGGTACTTTCAGCTGATCTTTGTACAGGAAAACAGAAGATCCAACTCACACTGCAGTACTGATAATAAACTATCATCTTTTTGAGAACCTCTATGGAAACACTATTGTTGACAACACTGCAATTCACTGATCCCTTTAGGGTATCCTTGACTGAATTTTATTTCTTCTTTTGTATTTCTTCTACTGCCTTCACTTTGCTAGGCTGGTAGGTTCATGCAAGGTTATTCATGTTAGCATTCCCATTCTGACACAGCAGGGTGTCAGAATTCCAGTGAAGGATATAGGATTACTGAACTAATATCTTGAAGAAAACCAGGTTGATGCTCATTTTGGTTGCCTGGGATACCTTTTACTAGCCTATCAATTTGTTTAATTAAGAAAAATATCAAGAAGCTTAGCACATACCTTTTCACTGCACAAATAAACTAGATCTCAGTTCCTCAGCTTTATGTATTTTAATAAGTTTAAGCCTTTTTGCACGAAGTCCTTGTAATTCTACCTAACAGTATACTGACAGCATTATAAAGCTGAAATAGGAATTTTCATGCCTTGCCTCCTGCCTTGCCTTGTCTTTCCCTGCTTTCTTGAAGGAAATACAATTACCCTATGAAAGGAATAGGGTAGTCAGGCAGACAGACAAGTAATACAAACTAAGATGGTTTTTAGTTTTCAAACAAGAAGGAGTAACACCACTTTTGGTTCTCAGCTTATTTAAGAACTGAATTAAGGCTTCTGTTCAAGAATTTCTGAGAACTAGGAGCTTTTCTACTATATTGACAGGTAGTCATATAACAGAGACTAAAGGTCAAAGGTATTTCACTGGTTGTCTTTTTGAGGATTAATTCATAAGCAATAAATCAATATTTACTTTAATATTATTTCTAATATGTAAATAGATACTGTTCCACATATAAAAACATGAGTAGAGATGCCAGACATCATTCCACCCAAGAGGGCAGAAAGGAACTGGCAGACAATCTCACCAAGCCACTCTCCATCATTTATCAGCAGTCCTGATCTAGTGAGCAGATCCCAGAAGACTGGAAGTTGGCCAGCGTGATGCCTTTCCAGGGGCAAGAAGGAGGAGCCCAGAAACTACAGGCCAGTAAGCCTGAACCCAGTGCCAAGGAAGGTCATGGAGCAGATGATCCTAAGTAACATCATAAAGCACAGATGGGAAAGCAGGGGGACCAGGCTCAGTCAACATGACCAACATTGACTAACCTGATCTTCTACGACAAGGTGACCCATCTGATTGATAAGTGAAAGGCTGTGGACATTGTCTATTTGGACTTTAGTAAAGCATTTGACACTGTCTCCCACAGCATTCTCCTGGAGAAACTGGATGCTCATGGCCTGGATAGGTGTATTCTTTGCTGGGTTAAAAGCTGGTTGGATGCAGAATTCAAAGAGTGGTGGGAAATGGTGTCACATCTAGTTGGCGACTAGTTACTAGTGGTGTCACTCAGAGCTCAGTATTAGGTCCAGTGTTGTTTAGTATCTTCACTGATGATCTGGATGAGGGCGTCAAGTGTGCCCTCAGGAAATCTGAAGATGACACCAAGCTGGCTGGGAGTATTGATCTGCTGGATTATATGAGGGCTCTACAGAGGGATCTGGATTGGCTGGATAGATGGACTGTGACATGCAACGCTACAGACCTGGGGAAGAGTGGCTGGAAAGCTTCCTGATGGAATAGGACCTGAGGGTGCTGACTGACATCCAGCTGAACATGAGCCATGCAGCCAAGAAGGCCAATGGCATCCTGGCCCATATCAGAATAGAGCAGCCAGCAGGGCCAGGGCAGTGATCATCCATCCCCCTGTACTCAGCACTGGTGAGACCACACCCTGAATCCTGTGTTCAGTTCTGGGACCCTCACTACAAGAGAGATACTGAGCTCTTGAAGCATGTTCAGAGAAGGGCAATGAGGATGGTGGAGGGTCTGGCGGACAAGTCCTATGAGGAACAACTGCGGGAATTTGGGTTGTTTAGTCTAGAGAAAACTCAGGGGGTACCTTGTTGCCATTTACAACTATCTGAAACGAGGATGGAGCAAGAAGGTGGCTGGTCTCTTCTCCCAAGTACCAAGCAATAGAACATGAGGTAACGGCCTCAAGATACACCAAGCGGAGGTTTAGGACTATTAGAAAAACACTATTCACTAAGAGGGTAGTCAGGCATTGGAACAGGCTGCCCAGGGAAGTGGTGGAACTGCTGTTCCTGGAAGTGTTCAGAAACCATGTAGATGAGGCTCTTAGTGACAGGGTTTAGTGATGGACTTGATGGTCTTAAATACCTGTTCCAACCTAGCTGATTCTACGGTTCTATGATCTGTCCTCTGTGAGATGCTTTATTGTACAGTGAAGATCCAGACACATATCTTGCTCATATTTTCATGAGTATAGCCCCACAGAGTGAAAAATACCTGAGATTCACCTCTGTCAAACAGGACCTAGGACTTACTTAGTGAATCAATGACCTTTAAATAACTGAATGTATCAAGCGATTCCCCTGAATATAGGACAAAAAATTCCCACTGATGTTTGAAATAAGAGTATTCACAAAATGTCTTGTTTTTGCCTACGCTTCTTTCATTTGATTTTAACAGGTGCCTTCAATTGCTAACACACAATTTTAAAGAAAGCTTAAATGCAAACAAAACATTTTCTTAACATAGAAGCTGTTTGACTTCAGGATATGTGAGTCTGTTATTACCTTATGAGTTATGGTCCATTAACACCTACACTAGAATTATTTCTGTGTGTTATCTGAGACTTTGAAATAGAAGATTTATGGCAGATTCCTACTGTATGTGAAACTGGGTTTTGTATAATAGTATAGCAAATATTAGTATAACAAACAAAATAATAAAATAACTTCAGTCAGCAAGAAGCCTCTTGTGTTGCTTTTTTTTTTTTTTCCCTATAATATAAGGTTATAGTCTATATTACCCTATTCCTTCTAATGATTATAGAGTAGTCCATAAAGCGAAATCTGTCCATTCAGTAACAGCTGAAGTGGAAACGTTTGAATCTTGCACCAGAAAGGAATACAAATGTTGAATGAAATTAACAGTTCTATGTGCCCAGTGACTGTGTCTAATCTTTTATGACAGCTGCTACCTGACAGTGAGTTATTTAACCTAGTCTCTGCTTCACTAGCTGTGCAATAAGCCTTTTCATGGAACCGAGATTCACTGAGTAATACAGTTCTTCTATCTTTGCTTCTTATTCTACAGTAGAATTGTGTTGGAACCATTTCCATTTCTATCAGTGCAATACAGATTTGAAAAGAAATAATTGTGTTGTGGCTGAGATGCTTGTAGAAGGTCACCTGTAGGGTAAAAATAAGTTTAGGCAGACAAACCTCCTACAATGCAACCACAAACATCACAAGCAAGGGAGAAAGTGAGAAAAAAAAAAAAAAGGAAGTCAGCTTGTCAGCTTTGTTTCTCAAGTCACAATGATGAGAACTGCAAAACAGTAAGCACTGTAGATACAAATGCAAAGACAGACAGTCCTGAGGGTTCAGAAAAGAAAGGCTTAAATATAATATGCCTAAATATGCAGTCTGGTTTCCAAAAGGTTCAGCTCCCACTGAGGTTTATAAAAGCTATGAAGTTGCTCAACATTTAAAAAAATAACCAGAATGTAGTTTTTCCTGTTAATTTTGAGTACCAAAGCATATTGTCTATTGCTTTTATACCCTGTGGTATAGATAAATCAGAAAAAAAATATAAAAGTTTTCATTATTTTTCACATAGCAGAAGTAGTGGTAGCAACAGAAGCAGAATTTACAACAATATCAAACATACAGCAGTGCTTGTGTGCTCAGTGAATAGATTTCAAAGTGTTTTGCAAAGGGACAGAATCCTCTGAATGTCTAATCCTCTGAATGTCTAGATACTTGGGAAACCCCAGCTTGTTTTTGTTCTGTTGGAGCAGCTGTCTGCTCTTCTTTTTTAAAACTGTTAAGAGCAGCGCTAAGTGACTTTCCTTCTCCCTGTAGTCTCTGCTAGAGCATGATGTCAGTAAATTTTTCTGCAAAGGACAGAAGAATCTTTGGCCGATGTTGTAAGAAGGTTAAATTACATGCAGGTCCTCACAGGGATACATTTCCATAAATTAGGCGGGTTTGTAGCCTCAGAAGCTGAAAATGGGAGACACTGTGTATAGAGGCTGGGAAATGGCCATGTGTACTTGACATCCAATATCATAATAAGAAGTTCCTGCTGCTGAAAATTCTAGTTTTCAAAGAGATGCTGTGAGGATATCATATACATGTGTAACTGCTATTGGCTAACCAGCCTAACACTGAGACTGTCTTGCAGTGCAGTTTTCCCAAGTGTTACTGGGAAAATGTTGAAAATAATTGTTAGATAAGTTTCAATATTTTCTGCGAATATTTTCGTTGTTTCACTTTGGGGATCATTCCTGCACTAACTGCTACTTTTGCAGCATTATTAAGAAGGTGTAAATGTTACTTAAACAAGCTTTATTTGTACAACTATAGTGTTTAGAACTTCAATTTTGAGTTCATAATAATTTTAAATATATGTTCTGGTGTCCTCAATGTAAAAAGGACATGAAACTGTTGGAACAAGTCCAGAGGAGGGCCATAAGGATGATCAGGGAACTGGAACACCTCCTGTATGAAGATAGGCTGAGAAAGTTGGGGCTGTTCAGCCTGGAGAAGAGAAGGCTGCGTGGAGACCTCATAGCAGCCTTCCAGTGTCTATAGGGATGCTGGGGAGGGACTCTTCATGAGGGACTGTAGTGAGAGAACAAGGGTGTCATGGGTTCAGCAGCAGCAGTCATTTTTCTCCTTCTTGGTAGCTGGTACAGCACTGTGTTTTTAATTTCGTGCCTGGGAAATGTGCTGATAACACCAGTGTTTTCAGTTTCTGCTTGATAATGTTTTGGCCTGGCCAAGGACTTTGAGTCTCATGCTATGCCAGGGAGGAGGGGAAGCAGGGAGGAAGCAGAGACAGGACACCTGACCCAAACGGACCAAAGAGGTTATTCCATACAACAGCACATCATGTCCAGGATGTGAAACCGGAGGGCAGAGACCCGGAAGGGTGTGGTGGTGGACTGGGGGTGCATGGCATGGTCAGGTTTTTGGTACTGGGGGGTTCGCTGCTGGGGGGTGCACTGGCTGAGTTGGGCTTGGTGAGCAGTTGTATTATTTTTCCTTTTATTTCTCTTGTATTATTACTGGTGGTAGCAGTAGTGATTTGTGTTATACCTTAGTTACTAAACTGTTCTTATCTCAACCTGTGTGTGCTGAATTCTTTTGATTCTCCTCCCCATCCCCCGGGACTGGTTGAAGAAAGAGGGTTAGTGAGTGAGTGAGTGAGTGAGTAAAACTGGGGGGGGGGGGGGGGGGCTTAAACCATGACAAAGGGGTAATGGGTTCAAACTTAAACAGGGAAAAGTTATATTGGATATGAGGAAGAAATTCTTTACTGTAAGGGCGGTAAGGCACTGGAATGGGTTACCCAAGGAAGTTGTGAATGTTCCATAGCTGGCGGTGTTCAAGGCCAGGGTGGACAGAGCCTTGGATGGCATGGTTTAATGTGCAGTGTCCCTGCCCATGGCATGGGTGTTGGAACTAGATGATCTTAAGGTCCTTTCCAGCCCTTACTATTCTATGAGTCTATGTGCATAATTGTAAACTGTTAAAAAACGTGAACTTTAAAACAGCAGAAATAAGTAAAGATCACAAAATTTTACATTTACTACGGTATGTAAATCAAGATCAAAGTATCTGTTCATGGTACTTATAGGCATATAGACGGTTAACTTTGTAATGAAGTATCTCACTCTGAAATCACTGGCAGTATATAAGCTTTCATAAGATTTATTAGAGTTTATCTGCATTGCTGTTCTGAGGTGCTGGTTTGCTATGACCTCAGGACTCAGACTCTGTGAAGTACCTTTCAAAATGCTATAGATTAGACCTAACATGACTAATAAGATGCTGGGAACCCTGAGATGTGCAGCATCAAATAGGGTTCCAATCAGGGCACAGCAGATCATGTAGAACTTATCCTTGGAAAAGTTTTCTGATTTTGGTCATTTGAGTCATGATACAATTTTCTTAAAAGAAAACATTTCTATTCATTATTCATTCTGTTAAAAAAAATAAAAATAAAAATGTTTGCGTATAGACAATCAGGTTTGAGACCATCTAAAGGAACCTGAAGCTACACAAGTCCATGGGACCTCCTGAGATGCAGCCATGACTCCTGAGGGTACTGGCAGATGAAGTTGTCAAGACATTATTCATCATACATGAAATATTATGGATCACCTCTCCTCTGAAGACAGGCTGAGAGAACTGACATTCAGTCTGAAGAAGAGAAAGCTCTAGGGAGACCTTAGAGAAGCCTTCCAGTCCCTAAAGGGGGGCCTACAAGAAATCTGGAAAGGGTCCTTTTTAGAAAAATATGTAGTGCTAGAACAAGGGGTAATGGCTTTAAACAGAAAGAGGGTATATTTAGATTAGATATTAGGACAAAATTCTTCACTACAAGAGTGGTGAAGCAGTAGAACAGGAACCCCAGTTAAGCTACGGATGTTCCACCTCTGGAAGTGTTGAAGACCAGGTTGGATGGGGCTTTGAACCATCTCTTTGGGTCTAGTGGAAGGTGTCCCTTGCCATGGCAGGGGGGTTGGAAAGATCTTTAAGGTCCCTTCCAACCTAAAGCATTCTATGATTATGTATGATTCTGTATGTGAAGTACTTTTACATAATGCAGCGACATCCAGATGGCATAATTGTCAGTAGCTGGTAGCTATCAAGTAGGAGCTGCCTGCAGGTACCCCTGCTACTATCAACTGGTTATACTATTCTGTAAGCAAAGGACTCTTGAAAATAATACAGGCTTGAAGGCCAGGCTGTATGTGCAGCCTCGCACAGCACAGAATTGGCCCTACTCGAGTTTACTGCCACATGAATCATCAACATGTCAATGGTCTTCCAGTCCTCTGATTGGGAACACGTAAAATTTATGGAATAAATGGATTGTTTCTTATGATTAACCAAAAGATGGATTTTTTTTTGTTGACATTCATTTTTATGCCAAGTAAGAAACAAATTTGCCAGTCACATTTTAACAGTAAACAAGTTCCTGTAAAAACAAGCAGAAGTAAAAAAATCCCTCAATGTCAAGAGTGCTTTTATAGAGTAAAAAAACACAAAGCCAAATATCAATGAAGCTGGAGACACTTCTCATTAAAAAAAAAAATAAATAAAAAATTGGTACTCTAAGCACAATTGCTGTTCAACAGATATTTCTGTGTTGGCCTGCTTTCCAAAGATGAATGAATTTCATCTGGACATTCATCTGAAATACAAGGTGTTCCAGATTACAATGGCAACTCAGATTCCTACCAACACTTTCTACAGGCCATTACTTCTTTTCCATCATTATCCGTTTAGATCCTACCTTTCAAACTGAGTTTTTGAACCACTAGATATAACTAAGAGTCTCACTGTGACAAATGTGTGTCTGTTTCTGATTAGAAAGGCGTTACTGATTAAAAGAGGTTAAAATCAGAATAATGATCTCTGAGGCTGTAAATATTCCATATTGTATGAGATTTGTTCTTCATTCCAGCTTGACTTTTGTCTTGATATGGTACCATGTCAAATTCCTCTGCAACTCTGAACAAAGCACTTTTGTGATAAATTTTCTCTCTGAAGAAAACAGCAGTGTATTTTAATGTTTAAAGGTTTAAATTACCTACTAAACAACAGCGACCTATAAGCCCTTCTCTTGTCAACTCCATGATGACACAGTTACTGGGTGAATCAATTCTTAATGTAATCTTACCACAACTCCAAGTTCATAAATTACTGAATTACTAAATAAATCCTCATAGAATTAAAAAATGACTTTTCAGGGGACTTTACTAGATACATTATGATTTTTTTTCTCTAATCATTTATAGTGTTCATAGTCTTCTGTTTGCAATTAAGGATAATTATAGTTTAGTTAATTTTTTTTCTATTATTTCATTTTTATTGTAACATTATGGGAGTATTTGTTGAATATAAATAGTGGTGTGTCGTGGTTTAAGCCTCTAACCCCCCCACGCAGTTTCCTCACGCACTCACTCTCCCTCTTTCTTCCCCCAGTCCCCGGGGGATGGGGAGGAGAATCAAAAGAATGCAATGCCTACAGGTTGAGATAAGAACAGTTTAGTAACTAAGATATAACACAAATCACTACTGCTACCACTTGTAATAATACAAGAGAAATACAAGGAAAGAGAATACAACTGCTCACCAAGTTCAATCCAGCCAGTGCACCCCCCAGCAGCGAACCCCCCAATCCACCACCAGCCTTCTCTGTCTCTCCTCTCTGTTTTCACATGCTGAACATGATGTGCTGTGGTATGGAATAATCTCTTTGGTCAGTTTGGGTCAGGTGTTCTTCCTCTTCTTCCTCCCTGCTTCCCCTCCTCCCCGGCACAGCATGAGACTAAGAAAGTCCTTGGTCAGACCAAAACATTACCAAGCAGTAACTGAAAACACTGGTGTTATCAGCGCTGTTCCCAGGCCCAAAATCAAAGACACAGCGCTGCACCAGCTACCAAGAAGGAGAAAAATGACTTCTGCTGCTGAATCCATGACATGGTGACACACTGATCTTTGAAATAGACCTATTTTTTGCATATATAACTTGAAACACCATATTTTGAATAGCAAAAAAAAGTTTTGTATTTGTGCTTTTGCATTTAGGATTTTTAAATCTGGGATTCACTACTAAGTGCTTGAAAATTATAAGATGCTTTGTTTCTGTATCTCTGGAAAAATGAGCTACAGCTGACTAAGTCTCATCTGCATTTGATTTGACCTCCCTGGGATATATTAGTCACAGAAAGTTTTCTAATCTTAGTCACTGATATAGCTTGACCACAAATCTGTTCCAGAGGAAACTTGAAAAGTCAAAGTCAGTGATGAGAATCAACAAAACAAATATTTATAAGAATATAACTGCTGTGCAAAAATAGTAATTAAATAAATGTATGAATAGTAAATAACAATCCAGTCTGAAGGCAGTAATTGTTTGGTTTCTCTTGGCCTTCCAATAATAATAATAAAAAGATGCATCATTAATAGATGCAGGAGAAAAGATGTTCTTTAGTTTGTCCTGTTTGCTTCTGAGAATCCTCATTCACGTAGACTCACATATGCTGGTTTCAAACTAAACACACAAAGCAACCAAGAAATAATTTTCTCACTAAGAATTAACTTTTTGGATAAACAAATGCATATTCAGGAGATTCAAAGATTTCCCTATCAGCTATAAACAAGATTTCTCACAAGATATTATAAAAAACCAAAACACATTATTTTTTTTTTATGGGACAGAGACTAAACTAGACCAACTTTTAACACCAAAGTTTTCTGTTAAAATACAAACAAGCAAGCAAACATGCCTCCCTTCCCCCATATAAATGCAATTTTTGCCAAAATAAATATTAACCCTTTACCTAGAAATCCATCTCAATTTTACCTGCAATGAAACTACTGGTGCAACCAAATAAATAATCTGATAAAAAATCCAACACTAGAGCAATGTCATTATTTCAACTTACTTCTAAAGAATATGCTTCTACATCTTTGGCTTCATAATAATTTTCATCTGAATATATTATAATTGAATTCTATTCTTCAACTCCTATTCAACTTCAATTTCTTTTTTATGACCTCTTATTCATGAACAATGAAAAATAAGCATCTATAAAACACAACAAATATAATACAAAGATATTCAACTGCAGCATTTGAAATCATAAAATAGTGGCTTTAATAAGAATATCTAAAATCATAAGAAAATACAAAATATTGTCTATGGAAATAGTGAAAACCAGTAAGCAGCTCATTGAGTGTTAGATTATATCCAAACATGAGCAAAGACCTCCAGGAAGATAAAATATACTGTCCAATGCAGAGACTTGAATGATAAATACTTGATTTAAAAAAAAACAAAAACAAAAACAAACAAACAAACAAAAAAAAAAAACAAACAAAAAAAAACCACACAAACAAACAAAAAACCAAACAACCAAAAAAACACACATTTTTGCTTTCTAATGTTAGAAATAATGTACCAGTAGATTATACAGGTATTGCCAAAAGCTTTAGATTCACTGAATGAAATTACATAAATGGTAAGAGGGATTATGCTTCAAGGTAGCCCACATTTACTCAATTAGGTCATTTACTGAGTAAATGATAATTAGCCCAGAATCATTTAAAAGGTTTTATGAAATACTTCTGTACTCTTTAATCCTAGAGAGAGAAAAGAAAGAAGCTCTATGCATATGTGGAGTTAAGGAAAATTAGACACCAATACCCTTAAGTTACATCTCATTTGGACTGTTGGGAACCTTGTAAACTTCAGCAGGGGCAAATTCAAATCCATGCCTCAGGGAAGTAAGACCTCCTGTAAGCAAAGCAGACATCTCTGAGAGCAGCTCTGTGGAAAAGGACCTAAGAGGGAGATCTGTGTCTGAATGTGAGTCAGCAGTGTGCCTCGACTCCAGGAAAGGTCAATAGCCTCCCAGGGGGTATGAACAGAAGCATTGCCAGTAGTGATGTGAAGTGATCATCCACATTTCTAGTCACAAGACTTCTATTGCCAAATCCACCCTAGATGCTATACCCTGCTTTGGGCTGCACAGTACAAGGGCATTTACAAACAGGAGTCAGTTCAGCAGTTGCCATTAAGATGGTCAGAGATGGAGTACTTGCTGTGCTAGTAGAGGGTATTAGACCAGTCCAGCCTAGAGGAAAGATGCCTTTAAGGGCATCTAATGCCTAAGATGCATTAGATGCATTAATGTATCTAATGTCTTTAATGCCTAAGGAGCTCTTAATAAGAAGAAATTTTTACTAATACCATAACTCCAAAAAGTGAACAGTATGTGGCAAAGAGAATATTAAAAAGAGTAAAATTCAAATGTCATATAAAAACAGGATCCAAAACTTGCTTCAGGAGTGTTCCAAATCTTGCTTCAGGAGTGTTCCAAATCTTGCTTCAGGAGTGTTCCATTCAATGCTCTGATTCAGTATTGAAAGAATATGACAGAAGTTCTCCTTCTACCCTGTTGTAGGCAAAGAAGTCACTTAAATTGTGAATGTTAACAGGATAATTATGTATCTGTGTGGATAAGTGGATGTCAAAATTGAATTTCTGAATTCTCAAGTAGAAGCCTTGTACTTCCTAGCTGATATGACTACAGTCTGGCTATATGTCATGGTTTAAGAGAAGCCGGCAACTCAGAAACACACAGCCGATCACTCACTCCCCCACCTTCATCACCCCCCCACTCCCAGAGGGATGGGGAGGAGAATTGAAAGAATGTAACTCCCATGGGTTGAGATAAGAACAGTCCAGTAACTAAGGTATAACAAAAACCACTACTGCTACCACCAATATGAATAATGATAAGGGAAATAACAAGGGAAGAGAATACAACCGCTCACCGCCTGCTGACCGATACTCAGCCCGACCTAGCGGTGATCGAACCCTTCCGGGTAGCTGCCCCCAGTTTATATACTGATGTGCTGTGGTATGGAATACCTCTTTGGCTAGTTTGGGTCAGGTGTTGTGTCTCTACTTCCTCCCAGCTTCCCCTCCTCCCTGGCAGAGCATGACACTCAATCAGTCCTTGGTCAGACTAAATATTACTGAGCAGCAACTAAAAACATTGGTGTTATCAGTGCTGTTCCCAGGCTGAAACTCAAAACCACAGCACTTCACAAGCTACTAAGAAGGAGAAAAAAATAACTGCTACTGCTGAACCCAGGACAACATCCACCCCATATTCTATGCCATTCGCATCATGCTCAGATCCCACATTTTCAACATACCATCACTCTTATGTCATATATATACATATATATATATAACTCCACACACACACAAGGAGAGAGAGAGAGATCATTCCTTAGTGCATGGACCAACCCCTATAAAACTGCTGAATCCATCCGGTCCATGATGTTGGGCTCCACCTTTTGTAACAGTCTTGCAGAGCAGGAGAGGATGTGTGCAGTGTTGGATCGTTGTCTGCTGATGCTGATTGTTCCTTTAATGCAGAACTCATCTGTTTTCATCAAAGGTCATTCCTTGTTGGGAAGATGGTCAGAGGGAAGTCTGGGCCAGTGGCTGGTGACCTGAAGACATCTAGTTGATGGGCTACAAAAGTATGACATAGCAGGCAACAGCATACAATTGAGTTTGTTGGCTGGTTTCCCCTAAAATCAAATCCCCTTGAGGTATACGTCGGACTTCCCCATCTTCCTGCATTACCCACCAAGTATACACAGGTCCCTGAGCACAAGCAATCCCACAAGTGGGTTTTGTCTTTAGCTGAAGCAGGAATAACCCAGACTGTCTTCCCCAGCGAATTCTTAATGTGCACCACAGGAACTTTGTCCCCTTCTACAGTATGTAAAAGTCCTAGCTGGGCTGGACCAGCCCTGTTGGCAGATCCCCTGGTGTTGACCAACCAGGTGGCTTTTGGTAAATATGTATCCCAATGTTTGAAAGTCCCACCACCCATTGCTCTCAGTGTAGTTTTTAACAGCCCATTGTACCATGTCATCCCCTGTTAGTGGTATTATGTCATTCCAGGTTACTGTTGCCAAGGAATGAGAGTATGATAATGGTGCATTCTGTGTAAATTTATGCCACATGGGTCATGTGCACTTGACTTCATCTGGATCTGTGGGTACATCCCTGTTATTCGGTTTGATGTGACAGTTCATCTCTACAATGGCTGATTCCCTGAGAGACTGGACGCCTTTCTCTAGAGTAGTTCACTTGCCCGAACAACTCATAATATTGTCCTTGTATGGAAACCTTTATTTCACAGCTGCCAAAAGCCACTTCCAAAGGCTGAGGGACCATTTCTCTCTTGGAATTGCTTCGTCAATTTCCCCTTCCCTAGCAAGTGACCCCAGCTGCTTGGCTTCCCTACCTTCTAGCTCGTGACAGTCAGCTCCATTGTTCCAGCATCGGAGCAGCCAGGTGATGATGTGCTCCCCTGGTTGACAGGTAAAATCTTTTCACATATTCCGTAGCTCGGTTGAGGTACAGGGACGAGAAGTCACCTCTTCTTCGTCCTTTTCCTCTGACTCACATACCATTAACTCCTGGACAGATGCTGTTTTGGGTGGTGAATACATTGTTTCTTTATCTTGCTTCATCATTTTGCCTCTTTTTTGCTTTTCCCCTTATGCACAGGGGCAACTGATTTTGGCACAAATTGGTCCTCTGGTGTAGCTGCTGCACTTGGAGTTGGAGTAGCTGCACTGTCCATTGCAGTCAAAGTCTGAGTAGCTACTGTACTTGTCGCTTGGGCAGGCGTAGCTGCTGTGCTTGGAGATGCAGTACCTTCACTGTCTGTTGCTTTGCCATCAGATCCAGGTACATTTTTTTTTCCTTTTGAAGGTGCTGGATAGTGTTGAACAGGGCTCTGTAAACATAGGCCAAGCCCCAGCACGTTGCCATGATTTGTCCTCCTCTGGTATGACCATGATGACAACACACTTCATTTACTTGTTTTACTAATATTTCTGGATTCTGCACTTGTTCAGTGGTGAAGTTCCAAAGCACTGGAGGGGCCCACTGGCCTAGATACTTGCCCATACTATCCCACACACCCTGCCACTCATGACTGTCCAGCTTTGGGGAAAATCTCTTGGACCTGCTATATCGTCGTCTAATCCCAGACAAGGCCCACACCCGACTCTGCTTCACTCTCGGGAGGAGATAAAATGGCCATGGATAAAACACACTCTGTATGCGTGCCAACATGGCGATCCCCATCACAATCAGCAGGCAGGTCTCAAGGGTACCTAAAGGCCATTCAAAACGTTCAGAACTCTCAAATGATGCTGTAAATGGTCTGGTGGGGGTCTGGGAGCATAAAGGAATGTCTCCTTTATGGGTTGACCACCCGAGGAGGGGAAAAAAGACGTGTAGTTGCTAAGCACTTCTATTATATACCTCCCAAAGTATAGAGGTGGTAGCCACACTGGGAATGTAAGCCAGATCAGTTTCCTGGTCAATGAGTCTGTTGTATTACAAGTCATTACCATAAAGTACAGTGAAACAAGAACCTAAGCCCAAGGCCTCCAGTTGATAAATATTAACACAGCAAATACTGGCTGTAAGTAAGGTACGACATGCTGAAACTCTGAGATCAAGAGCAACAACTTTGAGAGCCAATAAATCAACATTGTGATGAGTGACTAGTAATCCAAAACAATGAATGCTTATCACAAATACAATTAGACACACTCTGGTCGGATCTGTCTCTCTCTCAACCCTCTGTGCCCCATGTTGGGCGCCAAAAGACAGCTATGTGGTTTAAGACCAGCTGGTAACTCAGAACCACACAACCACTCTCTCACTCCCCGCCCCACCCCACCCCCCTTCCTCACTGGTGAACTCCCTTCCCCTTCCTTACACTCCTAGAGGGATGGGAAGGAGAATCAGAAGAATATAACTCCAGTGGGTTGACATAAGAACAGTCCAGTAATTAAGGTATAACACAAAACCACTACTGCTACCACCAATAATAATAATGATAAAGGAAATTAAAAGGGAAGAGAATACAACTGCTCACCACCCGCCGACTGATACCCAGCCCAACTGAGCAGTGATCTAACCCTGCCAGGTAACCGCCCCCAGTTTATATACTGGGCATGATGTGCTGTAGTATGGAATACCTCTTTGGCCAGTTTGGGTCAGGTGTCCTGTCTCAGCTTCCTCCCAGGCAGAGCATGAGACTCAGAAAGTACTTGGTCAGAGTAAACATTACTCAGCAGCAAGTAAAAACATTGGTGTTATCAGCACTGTTCCCAGGCTAAAAATCAAAACTACAATACTGCACCAGTTATTAAGAAGGAGAGAAAATGACTGCTACTGCTGGACCCAGGACACTCTAATGTTGATACTGCTTAGATTAAACAATAATGATATGTCCTGAACCACCAGTTAGGAAGATAATCGCACATTATGATTTTCCAATGCGGAAAGTTTCACTATTTATTCTTCTTAATCAAACTGTCAGTTTCAATGAATGTTCCTGGAGATTTTTATATCTATGATATATGTGGAATGGCAGTACCTATCCATCTGAAAAGCAGAAAAAAATAAGATTGACATGAATTCAGGACAGTTGTAATACAAGAAATATTTGAACTAACTTCAAAGTAGCATTTGTACCATATCAGAAAAGATCATCATTTTCTCTAAAGAGATTACTAATGTGAGCTTCTTCATGCCTACACATAACTCCTAATTAAAGAAAACTGTTCTAATTAAATGACATTTAAGCAATTTTATTTTTTTTTAAATTTCTTCTTAACAAATAATATCTACGACGTTTGGTAGTGAATGAAGATGTTAACTTACAGAGGTATTTTCAAAATTAATTTTATGTTCCAAGTAGTGGTATTAGACTGCAAATAAAGTGCAATTCTCCTCTGCATGAATGTCAGCATTAATTTTGCTAAATATTATAAAACCAGCCTAATCAATGTAAAACTCAATCCTGAAGTCTTTTCAGTCTGAACTTGGCCAACAAATTTTGTTTAGATATTCAGTTTTGTTTTAATATTGATTTAAATACAATACCTTAATACACATGCTTAATGCTACAAAATGCTTTGGATTTCTTTATTTTCAATTTAAAGGGATAAATGGAAAAATGATAGGGAACATGCTAATTGAATGAAATTGGTGTAGCCATCCAAATGTCCAAAATAGTGCAGGGACAAGTTCTGAACATCTAAGAGAAAAATAGTTTTCTCCAAGTTCGTTGGGAGGTATGGTTGCTTTAAATAGAAACAAAGATGAATCAAGACATATCTTCAGTTGAAGAATGGATGGTGAGGGATATTTGCATTCTTTTTCTTTCTTTTACAAGAATATTTTAAAATTGCTTCCTTTAGAGGACTGTTTCAACAAAATCTGACTGTAATTACTGAGTTTTCATCAGCATGAACTAGCTGTTCACACATAATCATATCAAGCTTATGCTCAAGATGTGTATGAAGGGAATGCTCAAGAGTGTGTGTGAAGGGACTGATGAAATGCTCAGGAGTGTGTTGGAAGGGAATCTTTCTGTAGTCATCAAAGAACTGCAAAAAATCTAATGACCAAAACTAGGGAGCATCCTGAGGCCATCGTGATGCCATTTTGGGGCTTTCCAAACAAAGACACAGAGGCTAGTTTAAAAAAAAAGATATTGTTTACTCTGCACAGGGTACTTCTTGGAAGTCTCCACAAATCAAGCACCCCGATGATTGTAACTATAAGCT
Organism: Myiopsitta monachus; assembly: GCA_017639245.1. NCBI lineage: Eukaryota > Metazoa > Chordata > Aves > Psittaciformes > Psittacidae > Myiopsitta > Myiopsitta monachus. Next base: position 61,329,952 of record CM029919.1, read on the forward strand.
ATTTATACTTTTTGACAAATAAACAAATCAGTTTATTGGTTGAGAGTTACAAAATTTGTTCATTAGTTAGTATTCCACCCCTTATTGGTTAAAGGTTCTGTTCACCTCTCATGCTAATCAGAAACACATGCGCTGTCTTTTCCTTTGAGTTGGTGGGTTTCTTGATGAGGTTGCCATAAATAAGTGGGCATGCTGCCCTCTCCCAGAATTAAATACCTTTTACCTAATTACTGCCCATTTTCTTCTAGGTAGTCATCCAAGGGTTGGGGCTTGATATTTCTTGTTACCAGTTGTGACTCATCACTCAGAGAAGCACCATGGATGCCCTTTGTTTAGAGAAGTCTTTGTATGTTACCCAGATTAGCATTTTATAAATTTCTGAATTACTGATTGGATTGTCATTGTTTTGCGAGGTGCTGCAAGTGTCAACTGGTGTGGTGGTTGTTATTTTGCTTTCTGGAATGCAATTGTGTTTATCACATCCAAAGACATGTGTGTTTGTACAGAGCTTCAGAAGCACCCTGATCATTACAATTCACCTTCAAACAAAGCTAGCTGATGTGTCGATCATAAAGGTTTACCCTACTTCAGCAGTAAATGATAGTGATGTGATTGATGAGTTGTGTGAAGACCTGAAAAGACACTCATTAAACCAACAAGTATTATTTTGATTGATTGTGAAAACTAAAAATAAAGAAAAACACCCTTCAGCAACTAATGCTGTCCTAGGTTCAGCAGTAGCAGTCATTTTCCCCTCCTTGGTAGCTGGCGCAGAGCTGTGTTTTTGATTTTGGGCCTGGGAACTGTGATGATAACACCAGTGTTTTCAGTTAATGCTTGGTAGTGTTTTGGTCTGACCAAGGACTTTCTGAGTCTCATGCTATGCCAGGGAGGAGGGGAAGCCGGGAAGAAGCAGATGAAGAACACCTGACCCAAACTGACCAAAGAGTTTATTCCATACCACAGCACGTCATGTCCAGGATGGGAAAACGGAGAGGAGAGACACGGAAGGGTGTGGTGGTGGTGCAGTGGGGGGGTTTGCTGCTGGGGGGTGCACTGGCTGGGTTGGGCTTGGTGAGCAGTTGTATTCTCTTTCCTTGTATTTCTCTTGCATTATTACTGGTGGTAGCAGTAGTGATTTGTGTTATACCTTAGTTACTAAACTGTTCTTATCTCAACCTGTGCGAGTTGCATTCTTTTGATTCTCCTCCCCATCCTCCCTGGACTGGGGGAAGAAAGAGAGGGGAGTGTGTGAGTGAGAAAAACTTTGTGGTTGACTGGACTTAAACCACGACAAATGCAAAGGAACTCTGTAGGACTGCAAAATAACAAAGACATTTATTTTAAATGCATTATTCTAATAATTCTTATTGCCAACATAATTTTACCTAAAATCCTAGATTTTATGCATATATATATACTAGCTAGCTTAAGGTAACAAAATATGATGCTAGAGTGATATTAGACATAAAGAGTTGAATGTCCCAAAACTTCCTAGTGCAGATTAAGGTGTCCATTCTTAGTTCCTAACACAGATTTAAATTCTAAGCAAAGATGTTGCCTCCTGGAAGTGCAAGCAAGCAAACAGCAAACAAAAGCCCACAACTTTCATTTAGCACCAAGCACTGTCTTAGGTGAAAAGAGAAGTATCTGGTTACTTTTGGGAATAAAATTACGCTATCAGGCTTAGAGGCAAAACTTTCACTTTGTGACTTTACCTTGTTTAGCACAGATGTTTAAATGTTTGATGGAGCAGAAAAAAAAAAAAAGACATGGATAAAAGCTAGGTAAAGTGGCAAATACCACTCAGTACTTGTAGAAAGTCCCCTTGGAATGCAAAATGGCAGTGCAGAAACAAGGACTAAGGTCTCCCTTTTCCACAGTAAGTACTTGTCTCTGTGTTCTTTACAGAAGATTCATCTGCCTTTAAGCTTTTAAAGTCTTGTACTGCTTCAATAGGAGTCGTCAGCTCCATTCAACCCAATTTCGCTGCCTCCTGGACAGTCACTGAAGCAAAGAGTACATTTTAGTGAGCAGCGTCACCCACTCCTCTGCAGCCAAATTTTATACAGAAAGTATCTTTGGCTTTTTATACCTTACACTTGATTTGTTTCTTTCTAAGATTTTAGTGTACACTGATGGGTGAACTCATATACTGGATTATGTTCTCAACGGTATACGAACCTAATTTTTAAAACTCTAATGCACTTAAGGATAAAAAAAAGCATCATCATGTTCACCCTTGCTGAAATGGCAACACCTCTAGGGTAGTGTTGTAAAAAAGACAAAACTACTCCATTCATTAAAGCATTTATGCCTTTGGGGGCAGCTACTGTTGGTTGTTTTCTCTTGTTCATTTTTTGTCTTTGTTTTGTGGACTATTTTGTTTGCTCTGTGTACATAAATGTAAACTAAATGGCACTTTGTATGCTTATGTGAGATTTTTTGGATCTCTTCTTAAAAGACTGCTCTCTAGAAGATTAACAATGCAACATATAACTAAATTCCTGTGAAACAGGTCTCTGGACTGTACTTTAAGGGTTATAAACCTGCTAGCTACATGTTGTATTGCCCAGCTTCTAAAAACACCCTGTTCATTGTCTTCTTTATCCAACATAAGTTCAAGCTCTCATTTCCCATGATGGAGGAAGAACATGAAGTTATTATTTACCCTTTCCATAAAATCTTTTCACAGTACAAAAATTAGGAAAAAATCAATACGTAGTAGACCTGAGATAATGTGATTTAGTAGCTGAAGTAATTCAAGCATGCACCCGGAAGAAGAGATATTAGGTTTTGATGACTATGTTCGGGTTTTTGATATTAAGTATATATAAGGTAAATACACAATTTTTGGTGTCAAAGAAGACAGTTTGGGGTTCTCATTAAAAAGAAAAACTATTAAGTTCTAATCATATTCAATTTTTCTTGCTCTGTGGATTGAAAAATCTTGTATTATTTTCAGTAAGCCTGTAATCTGATGGATAAGGCATGCCTCAGCTTTTTCAGGGTGGGTCGGGAAGGGAAAGGAAAAGAAGATAATTCCCCCAGACAGAAAAGAGAACAGATTATGGATAAAAATGGTTTAAAATAGGTTTCTGCTGCACTCGTATTTCAAAAGAAATGAGCAGTATCACTGCATTGTTCAAGCTTTTTTTTTTTTTTTTTTTCTGTTGTGGTCTTGGAATTGAGGATTTCACAGGTATAGATATCTCAGTGAGCTCAGCAGTATCTTTTGTCTGCTGATCATCCTTAAATAGGAAGAAAGAATCAAAAATTGCAAATAAACTATGAATCATTATCTCTAGAATTTTAAGACAGCATTACAACAAAACAGCAATCCCCGATGTTTCTGAACCTAGATAGGAGGACACAAGTGTCTATATTCTCCCAAGGTCATTCTTTAGGTGTTTAAATGCTTCAGCTATATCTGACCCTAAGTGGTTTGCCCAAGGCTAACAGCCAGTTAGTGGCAGAGTTTGGATTACACTTTAGAAATTGCTGATCACCTGCCTCATGATCAATCCATCAAATGAGGCTGAACAGAAAAACACATCTCCAGCTGTTACAGAACACATGCTGTTATAAGAATTAAAAGGAACCAGCTGCCTACAGCCCTAGAGAAATTTGAATAGACCTACATTTTTCCACACAATCATACTGTAATTACATGTCACCCCAGGTGTTCTCAATATGATTACTCCCTATAAAACTATAAGCGAAGCATGAGATAGCTCATACAGCTGCAGGAAAAATAATGAAGCAGCAGTGTTTCATTTTTTCTGTGTGTGCTGGTTTGGTGCTGTTTTTGTAGCCAATCTGTTCCCTGGGACTGCTGAGAGAGCCCTTATGGTCCCAGGCATCCAGGGACCATAGATGCTGACCTATAGTAACTAGAACACAGAATCAAGCTACTTTTTTTGACAAAGATATCTATCATATATTTACTTTGAAAACCATTCTGAAAGGTACAAACCCTTTAAGAGAAGAACATGCCAAGATGAGACAGCTGCAAGACACAAAGAATGAGATGTTTATTATTTCCAGTAATTGCAAAGACATCACCCTCGATAGCTACACAAAAAGTCTTGTACACTTTAAAAATATTATTGCCTATGTATGCTTCTACACTGAAACTTATTCTTAAGAGGTTCTGAACTATCATATGCTGATTCTGATTCCCCAAAAAAGTGTCCTAAGACCCAGATAGCAAGGTATTTTGCAGTTCATTTTGGTTTGTGTTATTTTGTGTTATTTTTAGGTTTTTTTTTGGGGGGTGGGGGTGGGGTTGGGGGAGCTGCTTTTTTGCCTTTTTTTTTTTTTTTTTTTTTTGGTGAGAATTCTAACTAAAGAGCCAGGACTTAATCTTGTAAAAGGTTAAAGAAAAATTTGTAAGGTAGGGGAGAAGTAATTGGCATATTTCTAGGGGAAGACTGGTTTTTCAAATCATGCTAAATCTCATTAGGCAATAAACCACAATTTCCAAGGTAAAGAGACTGAGGCAGAAAGTCTATATATAAAGTTCAACTTAGTAACTGCTTTCTATTGCAAAATTTGAATAAGCACTGAAGAACTATGGATGCTTCATTGGGTATTCTAGTATCTGTGTTCTGCTTGTAAAATTAACTCACAATCACTTAAGATTCACTTGTCAGTGTGCTAAAATTTATCAAGACTTATACATCAGGAAAGATTATCATATGAGGGCACTATGTAATGCAAAGTTCTTTTTGGTAGAGGAAGAAACATGATTCGTTCCCTTCTAAAACATCTTAAGGACACAGATGCAGACGTCAGAAAATGCAGCATAGGCAGTTTATATGAGATGAAGGTAACAAACTCAGCATTTAGGGCTTTTCTGCAATTTTTTAACTAGTTAGCCAGTTTGATGAAGAAACTTTCAGTGTAACCTGAGGTGCCTTCATAGCTTTCAAGCTAAACATGAGCAGTTCCATAAAGTCATAAGGATGTTGTATATACGCAGATATATACACGCAGATACTTTAGTGACAGATAACTGGATTCCATTCCTACTTCCTAACCCAAATACCTACTCTCTCCTTAAATGTCAAATTGAACATGGATAGTTCTGAACTGTGCTTTCAGGGAGGAACTCTAAAACACAGATGTGTGGATGAAAACACCGGTATGATAGACTGGTGATTTTTGCTAACTTGACACACTCTTAGACCTCTTGTATTGAAGACACTAAAGCTTGTATTTATCTAATGGCACAGTGAGGGCCAGGGACCCAAGTGTGAATCCCAAGAGGTCCAGTAGGGAAGCACTTGGCAGCCAGGGCAGGCCCAGCCCCAGTCACCAGGCACCTCCGTGGGTATGGGGACAGACAGAGGCCAGGCTGGGATGTTGGCTTATGGGTAGGTCCAGCTCAGTGGGGCCCATGGCTAGGAAAGGCAGGGCTGTGTGGAACTGAAGACCTGCCCTGCTGTGGCATCCCTGGGGCAGGGGCTGATGTCTCTAGGGGGCTGAAAAGGGGACCTGGGCTGTGGGAAAGGTGGGGGGAACCTTGAGAAGCCTAGGCAGGGCTGTTGGTGTCCTCAGAGCCTTGACAATTATTATGAACCACAATGGCCACATTGCTCTGTGACTTTGTTAAGTTTTGTTATAATGATAGAAACTCTAACTTTTTTTTTTTTTTTTTTTTTTTGGACCTGTAGGAGTTAGCAAAAGAAAAATGCAAACCAAGCTCTTTGATTTTAATTACATAATAAAAGTATGTAGGCTGCGTGGAGACCTCAAAGCAATCTTCCAATATCTGAAAGAGGCCTACAAGGATGCTGGGGAGGGACTCTTCCTTAGGGACTGTAATGATAGAACAAGAGGTAATGGGTTTAAATTTAAACAGGGGAAGTTCAGGTTAGATATAAGGAAGAAGTTCTTTACTGTGAGGGTGGTGAGGCACTGGAATGGGTTGCCCAAAGAAGTGTTGAATGCTCAATTCCTGGCAGTGTTCAAGGCCAGGTTGGACACAGCCTTAAGAGATGTGGTTTAGTGTGAGGTGTCCATGACCATGGCAAGGGGGTAGGAACTAGAGGATCTTAAGGTCCTTTCCAACCCTAACCATTCTATGAATCTATGATTCTAATATCAAAGCATCTATTTGTGGGAGTTGCAGAAATCGATGGCTACCCTTGCTATGAATTGTCTCACTCTGAAATAGAGGTTGGAACTAGATGATCTTAAGTTCTTCTATGTAATTTCGTGTCATGGTTTAAGTCCAGTCAACCATGAAGTTTTCTCACTCATTCACTCCTCTCTCTTTCTTCCCCCAGTCCCCGGGGGATGGGGAGGAGAATCAAAAGAATGCAACTCCCACAGGTTGAGATAAGAACAGTTTACTAATTAAGGTATAACACAAATCACTACTGCTACCACCAGTAATAATACAACAGAAATACAAAGAAAGAGAATACAACTGCTCACCAAGCCCCACCCAGCCAGTGCACCCCCCAGCAGCAAACCCCCCCACTGCACCACCACACCCTTCTGGGTCTCTGCTCTCTGTTTTCCCATCCTGGACATGACGTGCTGTGGTATGGAATAACCTCTTTGGTCAGTTTGGGTCAGGTGTTCTTCCTCTGCTTCTTCCCGGCTTCCCCTCCTCCCTAGCATAGCATGAGACTCAGAAAGTCCTGAGTCAGACCAAAAGATTACCAAGCAGTAACTGAAAACACTGCTGTTATCAGCGCTGTTCCCAGGCCCAAAATCAAAAACACAGTGCTGCACCAGCTACCAAGAGGGTGAAAAATGACTGCTGATGCTGAACCCATGACATTTCAGTAAAAAAAGGGAATAACGCAGCAATGTACACAGTATGAAGGATAGTTTCCTAAGATTTTTCAAAGCATTTATTCTTAGAATTTACATCAAAACAGTTAAAAAGATTGACACATAAAGGTTTGGGTTTTGGTTGGTTTTGGGTTTTGGTGTGTTTTTTTGTGTTGCTTTTTTTTGTGTTGCTTTTTTTTGTGTTGCTTTTTTTTGTGTATGTCAGTACAGCTTTCTAGGGAAATTATTTACCACACGGTCTTTCCTATTTGTAGGAAATAACGGTAAAGAATTTTTTTTCTAATCATTTTAACTTAGAGTAGTAGGATTATTAAATTCCTGATACTAAATGTACTAAGTAATACTTTTGAACATCCCAGAGGCCTGGATGACAGTGTCTGAAGTATCACTGTTATGCCCCATATAAATAACTGTGGTAGGTGCCTTTACACTGGAATGGATGCAAGTAATAAAAATTACTATCCTTTTAAATATAGGTTATTAAACTTTTGAAACCCTTTCCTTTGCAAATAATTTTTTTTTACATTAACATAAACTACACAGTGGTACCTCGCTATGAAATATTTTAAAGGCTTCTTAATTCAGCACACTAAAAGGTAAACTGGGTCACTGAAGTAGAGAGCTCTTACTGAAAGAAATATTGTACTATTAGTTAGTTTCTGACCATATATTAGATATTTCTGCTTACAAAATAAGTTACTGTATTTTATTATGTGGACTACAAACAGAATGAACTATATTTGATTTTGTGTGAAATTCTTTAGAAAAAGTATTCTGTCACTTGAAAAATATTTGTAACCATAAAATCATATTGGAACAAGTTTATCAGCCACTATTCAATTTTATTCAAATTACCATCTATGGGCTCCCCACTATCAAGCACTTCCTTTATTTTTTTCTGTGTTTATTCAGTACAAGACATTTTGTCTATTTGTCTTTTGAAGTATATTGTTTTCTTTCCTTTCTTTCCCGAAGGTATTGGTAGGCAAAATGTCAGTAGCTGATATAGCCTGACTCCAGTAGATGAACAAACTCAGGGAATTCACATGAGTGTTTGCCCTTTTTAAACCAAGGAAGATGTATAAAGCCTTGTCTTCCACCCTTAGTCTTCACATCTGATTGGATTTCAAATAGTATAAAGCAAAAGCAGGCAAGATAATGACCTGCAGAGAGCTCCTACCTGTTGCACATTACAGGTTCATGGAATCAAAATAAAGGTAAAAAAAAACAAGGCATAAAACGGGGACTCATCAGTTGTGACAAGAACAGAATAAATGTTTTATGCATATCAATGTATATGTTTATGAATATTAATGATCCATAAATAAAAATTAGATATGAAAATAAATAAGTAAATAAATAAATAGATGGAGGCAATATATTACTAATACAGATAAGGAACGTTAATATCATTATGTAAGTAATGAATCAGAAATTTGCATATGAAAAGTAAACATTATTTAGGCACAAGAGGCAGAGGGTAACAGGGGTACAGAAATGCTGTGAGAATAACGGAGGAGAACAACCATATAACAAAAGCCTATACTGACCTAACCACACAAACAAGCAAACAAACAAACACAAAAAGAGGAAATATCAATCTTCTCCATATATTAATATAAAAAAAAAAGGTAGTTGGGGATAAAGACTTGTTTAAAGATAATATAAATTGAGAAGGAATGAGCATGAATTAGCTATGAAGAAGTCTGGGCCTGTAATATGACTGGTTTCTGACCTGTATTAGCATGGGTCCTGAAAAATCTTCCAAAATTTTTCTTGTCTTAGCTGATATTAACTCTAAGCTTAGTAAATCAGTTCATTATTAAAGATTTCAATACTAGTTACTCAACAATCAAGGCTTTCTCCTCCAATCCTAATTTTTCAAAATATTTTTAAGATTAATTGGGACATGTATTGTGAATTCTTAGATTGCAAATATCAATTGCTAAGGTAAATAATATACTAGTACAACAAGGAGAGACATTACATTTTTCAAGTAGTGTAGTTCTGATTTGAACATACAGTGTCTGGGTGTAGGAATGTGTTGTGGAGATCAATGTTGTGGAAATATAGATAGATGGAAAGGATAGAAACTAATGTTACGTGTTAATAAAGAAGGAGCTTCTTGAGGCAACAGCAAATCCTCTAATGTTTCTTAAAAAAAAAAAAAAAAAAAACCCAAAAAAACCATAAGGCAGATTCCTGGAAGCCTAGATTGGCTACTTCTGCTATTGTCATCAAAATAATCAAAGCAGAGACTTGGATAAAAATCACTGTATGAGTGAAAAGAATTTTGTCTCATTAATTTGATTTCCTAGTAACAGTCAAAATAACAGGAAAAACTCCAGAAATTTCTTTAGGCTTTCTCTCACAAGCTATTTACCTTCTCTTCTTCCCTCCTTTTTGTAGCACCAATGGCTGTCTTCCAACCTACGTTTTTCTATGACTGTATGGCTGTCATTCAGTCTAGCATTCATACTGCTTTGGTCCAACGGCAAATTTATCATCAAGTAGGTTTTAGAAATGAACCAAACTTTGCCTCAAAACCACTAGTTAATAGTAAGCTGAAAGAAGAACAACCAGAAAAAAAAAAAAAAACAAACCAAAAAAACAAAAAAAACCAACAAACAAACAAAAAAAAACCAACCCAGAACTGTGCTTTTGAAATTACAGCATACAAATTCCTTCCAGTTACTGTCTAGCAAACTCATTGGTTTGTCATTAGCTCAAACACGTTTATGTGGGATGATTAAATATAATGCTCAACAGAAGCAATTAAGAATCCAAGCAAAAATAATGAGTTTCCAAGAGATTATTTGGTTTTGATAACTAAAAAATTATGAGCACAAAATCTACATATTGTGTACAAAAACTTCCACAGTAATAGCAGATGATAATTTTCTTTAAAACCCCCTCAACATTTAATTCTTTTCATTCACAATTGCAGCTTGCTTCCTTGTTGGTGACTCCTCTCTTAAAGTGACGTCCTCTGGGCCCCCTGACAGCCCAATAGAGTACTTTTGTGACTCATCTGTTATCTACTCATCCATTTCTGGATTCCATTTGGAAAAAAAAAAAAAAAAGCCCCCAAAAATCCATGGACTTGTGCCGCAAGTAGGAGCTAGAGCATGCTCCAACAAATGTCCAGTAAAGAGAACTAGAATAAACATCACTTGGCACTAGAAAATTAGTCTCGGCAGTGTAAGGAAATGTAGAATGTGAGAGTATCTGGTTCATTAAGTTTTCTGCTTAAGAACTATTTAGTGTAAAGGAAATAACAAATAACAAAGAAAGTGATAAATTAAACACACAGATGCACAAACCTGAGGAGCAGGTGATAACAGAGACAGTAATAACGACAAGAACTCTTCACTGGCTGATTGATGGGCCACTAAGAAAATACTCAGGCATATCCTTGAAGGGAGTTGACCTGAACTCTGATAAGAAAGAGGAAAATGATTATAATTAATATTATAGGATAGTAGAAGGATCCCTGTGGGACATAATGACACTTACCATGAGCTACCAGAAGGTGCTTGTGGAACTGTGAAAAACTTCTTACTAGGATGTTTAAGGGGAGGGATAAAGGTGGGGAAAGAGGGAATCAGGGCAGATTGGGAGGCATGAGTGTGGGAAAATAGGGGGGAGGAAGGATATAAGTGTCAAGTCACATGCAAGCAGGCACACATATGCTTGTATAACTAGGCCCTGCACCTGATCACTGCTACCTATCCTATATTCTCATTAAATCTTTTTATTCAATCTTTGAATGCTGCTAATGTTTACATGCCAGCAACTGGAGGGATAAGAGGGTATATTTTTCCCTAGTGATTTTAAGACAGTGTATGCACATTTCTCATTCATTAGCAAATTTCAAGTTGAACAAGTAAGAGGAAAGCCTATTTCTGGTAAGAATCTAAGTCTGGGTCGGTAAGGGTGCCCACAGTCTAAGCATCAACATTAAGCAGACAGAGCCATTGACAGTATTTGAGAGATCTGCAACTACTGGAGTACTTGCGAGTCAAGTGTGTGAGTGCGTGAATCTGTTTGCCAGTGAACATCATGCTGGACTAGCCAGTAAGTAGGAGGATCCCTGTATACTGGGTATGAAAGCCCAAGATCTGGGCAGGGATACTAGACAGGCTTCGAGTCTATGCTGATATTTGAGGGATACACAAATATGGGTGCGCATGTGAATCTAGACAGTGCAGGTGTGTGCTTTCACTAACAAACCTCAATCCTTATTACGCAGAGAGGAAGATCAGGACTTTGCCATACCCACTTAAGTTTCACGTGAGTCTTAGTGTCTGTGTAGCTGTCGTTAAAGGCAGCACACTATGGCACTAGGTTTTGCCAGCTGGATTAGTGCCCACTATGTGCATGTCTGTGCATGTGCTTCTCTGCAATACATGCTCAGCCTTCCCTAATGGACAAATCTTCAAATGGGAAAACAGCAGCCATGTCTTTTGATCTGGGAGAGAAACCCCAGGTCTCTGGGTGCACCCAGCTCGCATGTGATGGCTTTAAAACTCTCCATCACAGACAGAGCCTCTTAGGACCTTAAGCTGCTTATTAAGGTTTATTAAGTATACAGATTTCAGTACTCAGCAGTCCTCCTGAATTCAGTGTGCTAATTTCTTTCTAAGTGTTATTAAACTCTGTAGAAACTGGAAGCTGTCTTTGGCAATAACAAAATTCTTCTGTCCTACTTTACATTGCCATGTTAGAATAAAATAAATCATACCCACAAGTATAAATCATACTCTACAAGTGTTTTTTTTCCCCCCACCGTTAACTATGAAGTGAGTCTAGAATGATTATTTCAGACATGAACATTTCTACTTTAGGTGTCTGTTTTTTGATTAGATGAATCTCACTGTCACCAAATAGATTCTGCCCTTGTAGCACGCTCAAGGTTGAATGACAGAAGAAAAACACACCAATTAGTGTGTTTGCAAGCTCAGTGTTACAGTATTAAAGAAGAAAAACTGCTAAGCAAGCAACCATCTGAGAACGACAGGTATATTTTAAGAACTCTTTAGAAGCAGAGATTTTTATTGTCTGGAATAAGGCTGCATATCCTGTGCTAACTGTGTGCAAAGTTATGTGGTGCAAAGTTTTAATAATAGGGCTGTCCTAGTGCTTGAAATTTCTTTCACTTAATCTGTATTTGATATGCAAGTCTGTTCCCACTTTACACAGTAGTTAGAATAATATTTAATTTATAGATAATCCCCTGTCTCATTATGTAGTCACATATAAATCCTCCTTGTCATGGTATCAGATCTAGTTGTATTTTCTACCCCTACAAGAGTCAAGACCTACAGGACAGAGGGACTGCGTGTTATCTTTGACCTAATCCTTTTACTGAACTTCATGCGATTAAATAATAGGTGTATATAGCTTTAAGGCCTGCAAACTTTCTCAGAGCTGTAATGAATTGTTTAGTACAGCAACCTGAAAAAGCCTTTGCCAAATAAAATATTGTTTGAATTTAAAATGGGAATAATATAAAGGAGGTTCCAATACAAAAAAAGATTCATTGCATATCCTTCTTACCTTAACACTTACACAGCCAAACTTATCTGAAGATCTCAGGTGCAGAAGTTTGTTTTCAGCTAAGATTTTAGTCCAGCTTTAGGAAGTGTGCCCCTTTATAAAGTTAATGAAAATCTGTTTGCACCTGTGACTGGAGCTTAATCAAACCAGTTTGACAGCTCAGCAGGAGGGCAAGGATAGACTTCAAAGCATTTAGTTTTCTGCACTGTCTCAGGTATTTGCTGGAACAGCTGCTGTCAACTCATTGCCTCCCTTCCTCTGTATATGCTGTCAGCTTCTGCTTGAATTAACCCCTTGGACTCATCAATTAAACAATACCAAATAACTAACAGATGGAACATGCAATATGTATGAATTATTATACAGCCCCACATCCTTTAGTTTTTTCTACTGAAGTAAACAGCATAAACTTTTCATAATACATAATCTTCTAATGTTCTAGGAGTTTATTGTCTGGTTTTGACTGATGACTGCATTTTTATTATCATGTGGCATTCAAGCAAGAAAGAGGAAATTGAAACAAAATAAAAATCTATATTTCATAAATAAAACTGAATTCTTTATTACAGTTTCAAACATATTTTTTTTTTGTCTTGTGCTGTGATAGATCATGCAGTTCAAAAAGGTCAGATCAGGTCAACACTTGAATGAAAATCCTCCAAGCTGAGGTGAAAACTACATGAAATAGATGTGAGAGGTGAATTACGAAACCAGTATCTCTGCTGAAGGGCACTTCAGCAGGGTGGTAAAATAAATTGAGTGGAATACATGTTTCTTATTGTACACATATTTTTATCCAGCATCTCACTCTATTGCTTTAAGAAATATCAAAGTGATGCAAAAAAAGTCATGTAGAATATTTTTTTTCACTGTTGAAATGAAGCCCTTCTAAGATGCCTAGAGGTCATGTTTTGCTGGAGATGTTTGGAAGAAGCTTCTATGTAAAGCAACTAAAAGCAATTATTCTATCCAGAGGTATTATGTCTCTGAACTATCCTGTAGGAAGTTTGCTTTTGTTCTTGGCTTCTTTTCTTTTTCATGGTCAAAACTGCTGGAGAGTACTTTCCTCAAAGCCTTATTCTTCCTTCAAGAAGGAATTAGAGGAATAGAGGGAGTGCTTGCGCCATTGCTACAAGCTTCTGAAACACAAACATTCCTTTTTATAAAGTTTTTTAGTAGTCTCCTTGACCACATTTAGTGGAGTTACAACTCTTTTATTTGGTTTTACATTATATGAATAATGTTACTATACTAGTTAGGGGCTTGTAAGTTTAAATATGAGGGCTTTCAGGATAAGACTTATTTTTATTTCTTGAATTCACAATGTTTACATTCTTAATAAATTCACTTCTAGGTTAGCATGCCATAAGCAGAAAAATGAGTCTTTTTTAAAAAAAAATAGAAATATAAAAAAAGTATGAAAATTTTATTTCAGGGAAAAAAATGTTTTAATAACATTCTCTTGCATCTACAAACCTTTCCAAATGCAATCTCATGTTAGATTTTTGAATGCAGAAGCATCACCAAGTAAATATTAAATCATGCTATATGCCCATCATTTTCACTTGTCTAGCTTATACCATTCTTTCAAAGTTTCCCAGTAAGAAAAATACAACAGAGACTGAAGTAGACTTTTGACAGGCAAACATAAACTCTTGATAATGAATTAATTTTACAACTTTGTCAAAAGTGTACCTTAAAAATTACATGGAATTAATTCTTGTTCTGGTTTAAGTCTCTAAAACTCATTAAGTCGTTCACTCACTCACCCCCCCTCTTTCTTCCCCCAGTCCAGGGGGGATGGGGAGGAGAATTGAAAAAAAATGCAACTCCCACAGGTTGAGATAAGAACAGTTTAGTAACTAAGGTATAACACAAATCACTGCTGCTACCACCAGTAATAATGCAAGAGAAATACAAGGAAAGAGAGTACAGCTGCTCACCAAGCCAGAGCCAGCCAGTGCACCCCCCAGCAGCAAACCTCCCAGAGCACCACCACACCCTTCTGGGTCTCTGTCCTCTGTCTTCACATCCTGGGCATGACATGCTGTGATATGGAATAACCTCTTAGGCCAGTTTGGGTCAGGTGTCCTGCCTCTGCTTCCTTCCGGCTTCCCTTCCTCCCCGGCAGAGTATGAGACTCAGAAAGTCCTTGGCCAGACCAAAACATTACCAAGCATTAACTGAAAACACTGGTGTTTTTAGCGCAGTTGCAAGGCCCAAAATAAAAAACACAGTGCTGCACCAGTTACCAAGAAGGAGAAAAATGACTGCTACTGCTGAACCCATGATAATTCTGTAGGGAAATTATAGGTCCAGCTAATTTAACTTTTGTTGTGCTATGTTTGTATAAACTTGAGACACCAAACCTTTATTTCATTCACTCAGTGCTTTCGCTTCCTTTTTTTTTTAATATATTTCAATTCAGTTCTCTAATGTATTCAGAGAGAAAAAAAAAAGTTTAGAAAGATTTACTTTTACATAAAGAAATCATAACGGAGAGAATTCTTTATCCGCAGACTAGACCACCTGCTCCATTTTGGCAGTACTAATTTAATTTGTATATGGAACTACCTTCTCTTCTTCCTCTCCCTCAGTCAAGTTATATCTAAAGAGCAGTTCAAAGTCCAGTGGAAGCACTCAGTGATAATGCTACAGATATGGTTGTAGTGTCATTAATTTTGCAACTTAGTTTCAGTGACTAATGTTCAGAGCATGATAGGTGAATAAGAAACAGGAATATATTTCAGTGATGGAGGATGGCAGTGGCTTATCTTTCAAATAGGACTTGCAGCCAATTTTACCACTTTGGATTTTCAAGTTTTATGCTTTCTTGTCTGGTTTACTCCTTGAAGTTCATAAATAATAAAACTGGAAAAGAGCTATTTATTGTATGTAGAATTTGTTATTGGCCATATCCTGTCAGCAGTATTCTCAGCTGTGTTTGCTTTGTGTCTGATGTTTCTTTTCTTTAGAAATGGCACTGCAGTGATGTTCAGGTTGTTGCTTTTCATTTTAAATTGTGTGTTATACAGAGATGAGCATTAGTTATCTCATTCTTATTCTGTTTCTTCCTTCATAACTAACTTGAGCAAAATTGTTATCAGTCTGTACATTTAGATGTGTAAGGCAAGATCATATCAACTAACTTCAGACAGTTAAACTTCATCTAATCCAATACTGATTTTATCAGTTCTGTGCACACCTTTGAGCTCAGCTCTTTCCTCAATCATTTCCTTATAGAGTACAAAACCAGACTAGGGATAATGTGGGCCCTCTCCAGAAGGAAACTGGAGAACTGGCTACCCTGGGTTTGAACGCTGAGGTTCTCTATGACTTCTGTGCCTCAGTCTTCACCGGCAAATACTCTGACCACACCACCCAAGTCTTGGAAGGCAGACGCAGGGACTGTGAGAATGAAGACCTTAGGACCACAGTAGGAGAGGATCAGTCCCTGATCATCTTAGGAATCTGAATGTACACAAGTCCGTGGGACCGGATGAAATTCATCCACTGGTCCTGAAGGATCTGGCAAATGAAGTTGCTAAGTCCATTATATTTGAAACATCATGGCAGTCAGGTGAAGTTCCCAACGACTGGAAAAAGGGAAATATAACCCCCATTTTCAAGAAGGGGAAAATGGAAGGCCCAGGGAGCTACAAACCAGTCAGCCTCACCTCTGTGCTTGGCAGAATCATGGAGCAGATTCTCCTGGAAAGCATGCTAAGGCATATGACAAGCAACAAGGTGGTTGGTGATAGCCAACATGGCTGCACCAAGAGCAGATCTTGCCGGACCAATATGGTGGCCTTCTATGATAGGGCTATGGAACTGATGGACAGGGGCAGAGCAGTTTACATCATCTACCTGGACTTATGCAAAACATTCAACACTGTCTCACACAACATCCTTGTGTCTAAAGTGAAGAGGCACCAATTTGATGGAGGAATCACCCAGTGGATAAAGAGATAGGTTGGAACTGGATGATCTTAAGGTCATTTCCAACACTAACCATTCTATGATTCTATGATACTACAGTTGTGACTGTCACTAATATACTATAGGCTAGTTTAGTACGCTATAATTTTTACCCTTTCTTTTAAAGAAAAAAATGAGGCTTATGGGCAATTTTTCTGTTCATACGCTAAGAAATGAAGCAATCATTTTCACATTATCTGTAATTTTTGAAGGAGGATAAGATAGGTTTTTTTTGGTTTTTTGTTTGTTTTGTTTGTTTTTGTTTTTTTTTTGTTTGTTTGTTTTTGTTTTTTTTTAATGAAAATCTTCAGTGAACCTAAAGGGTTTCTAAAAATCAGGGGTGTAACAGTAAAAGCAACCAAACAGCCAACTACTTTTGAAGTTGCAAAGGACAAGAGCAAACCGGAAACTTCTTCTTAATATTCCAATACTTAAAAAATAGTTAAATGGATTAAACCCAATTACCATTTCTGAGAAATCCATTTGGATAAAGAGATAAGTATGTCAGAAAAGGCACATCCTGTCCTATTAGGAATGTGCATTAGAAGAATTTGCTTCATCTCACTTTGCAAATTCAAGAGGTTCTAAGAGATAATGGCAAGATACACAAGCTTAAATTGTCTAAAGTCTTGTCACAAGGGACCACTATTACATCCATGACTGAAAATATTTGGCAATTTCAAACATATCTAAATGTACCTACCAGATGTGTGATGTTATTCATTGTATTATATCCCTGTTGCCAATGGTGATGGCACTTTTATTCACATTTAGAAATACTAAAAATTCTGTCTTTTCAATAAATTACAAGAGTAAGGCTATGTGTTATTTTTATATAGTGACATTTATAATGAATTGACCACATTCCTATTACAATATAGAAGCATTCTAGCATTCTAAGAGTGGTGTGAAAAGGAATACATTAGGGAGAAAATCCACCCTTATAAGCTTTCAGAAGGCTAGAATAAATGTATGCAATGGAGAAATTCTTTAGTAAAGAGAGATTAGAAGTTTGTGGAAAGTTTGCAGGGGAAAAACTTTATTGCTTGAATATTCCTGATCACTTAGGGCAATTCATTGTGGAAGATAGGTGAGGCACAAATAATAGATCCACATATGAATATTTCATGTATGTATGTATACTGGTGTTCATCTGAAACAGAACAGCACAAAGGCAAGAGCTATCAGTTTTGTGACTACACTGGTTTCGTTTGTCATTTAATGGTCTAAGTTCTTTCCAATCAAGGTGGGGGTTGTTTTGCTTTACGTTTTTTTATATGCTTAAAGTTCATCTCATAGTTAATGATTTGTTGATTTGTAGTACAAAAAATGTTCAAATACTTAATAAAAAGTGAAAAGCTCTGACTCATCAATATTTAACTATTTGATTAACACGGAAGTTTCTTCCTACTTTTAAGACTCTTCACCATGTAAAGGTGATTTTTCTACAATTTGCATTAATAAAATATACTCAGAATTTTACAAACAGTTTTGTGATATTCACTTTTTTAAGCCCTTAACATTAGAAACATAGTTTATAGAAAATGAATGATTTAGAAATCAAGGGATACACAGCACATCAGTTTACAAAATTTATCCATCCATATGAAGAATGGCATAAGCTGGGATTGAAAGCCTGAGGGTAGAAACTGTGATGTGAATACAGTGAGCTCGAAGACAGTACAACTGATTTATTGCATGTCTGAAGATTCTATGTGATAACAATAAAGCTAAACAAGCCTGATATGGAAAAGTCTGGTATTTATTTGTAAAAATCGCTCTAAGGGAATGTAAGAGCTGAGATTTTAAATTTGTTAAGGTATCTGTATAGGAACTAGTTATCTATTCAGTGTGTTCAATGACAGACAGTAGAAAGTCATAGATTAAAACTGACTGACACTTTTTTCTCTTTTA
This sequence comes from Myiopsitta monachus, assembly GCA_017639245.1. NCBI lineage: Eukaryota > Metazoa > Chordata > Aves > Psittaciformes > Psittacidae > Myiopsitta > Myiopsitta monachus. The sequence continues at coordinate 61,348,213 of CM029919.1, forward strand.
CAGATTAAAAAAAAATGTTTATATTATGTCTTATGACAAAGGTTGGTTGCAGAGATCAGACTTAAAAAATATCCAACAAAACCATATGCACTAACAAACTGATCATGCATGTCTGTCAGAATAAGAGGCAGTTTTGCCTTAATGCCTGTGCATGCACTGCCAGTGCCGCAGCTCTTGGAACTAAATGGGTGTCCACCATCAGCAGGCAATAGACACTGAAAAGGTTTCATATATTGCACACATGATGTGGACTTATTCTGTACACATTCAGTGCAACAGAATTCTACAGACTGACTGAACGTACAGTCTTCTGGGGCTATGTCTCTAATAATAAATCTAACAGACCTGGAGAACTTAGTCAGCATCAGAATTCAGAGAAAAGTAAGGTTGCACATTTCAGCGTACAATATTATCTAAATACAGCATTTATCACTATGCTCTCAAAAATCACATAGTGGTTAAGGGTGGAAGGCTGCTCATGCATCTGTTACTAGGCATCTCTTGAATTTAATAGGCTTTCATTGAATTTGATTTATCAACTTTTAGCCTCCATTGGTTGTACTTACTTTTGAGTTAATTCAATTACTCTCATGCTGATGTTCAGTGCCATCTAAAATGACCCTGGGTGACTAAGACAAATGACATAGGACTGAAAGATATCACAAAAGTCCTATAGGTGACAAAGAATGGCTAGGGTTGGAAGGGATCTCAAAGATCACCTGGTTCCATGGGAAGGGACACTTTGCACTAGACCAGCCTACTCAAGGCCCCATCCAGTGTGGTTGTGAACTCTCCCACGGGTGGGACATCCACTGCTTTTCTGGGCAACCTGTTCCAGTGTCTCACCACCCTCACAGTAAAGAACTGTTTCCTAATATCTAATCTAAATCCACCCTCTTTCAGTTCAAAGCCATTCCCCCCTTGTCCTATCACTACATGGCCTTATACGGCCTGTTCAATAAACAGCATATTAACAATATGTCTGTTAAAATTATTTACTTCTATCAATGTTACTGCTGAAGCAATTTGCTTGTAAATGATTGACATTTATAGAAGAAAATCGATATATCCTACTGTATAAATATATTTTTTTCTATATCAGGTTAAACCTCTGATTGTTAATGTTAGAAGCTGCTGAAACAATTGAAAAATCTAGAAAATATGGTGATGTATCCAAATAGTTTAAACAGTATTATCCCTTGTGGACCAGGTTTTTCCCAGATGTACAAGCTGGAAAAAAATGCCTATACAATGTTGTGTACTCCTTGCTGAAATGAGCTGTCAAGCACACATCAGGAGACAGCAGATGTTACAGACCACTGTGCTTCAAATGTCAAAGAAATTCAACCTTTGCTACAGTTTGAAACCATCTGTTGACATCCAAGTAGGATACTGCATGTCAAGTGAGTTAAATTTCTGCTTTGTAGGTTTAGACTTTGGTCGCTATTCTGTCTTCACTTCTTGCAAATCTTGGGTTTAAGTTTAATTTAAGTAAGATCTACCGCAAGTTGCACTTTGTCATCTTAAAGCCAAGTGCATCTTGTGGAGGTTGATTCAGGTGAAAGTAGGAAAATGAAAGAAAAACAATACACACAAAAATGTTTTAACAGCACATATTACCTTTACTTGAAAAGGAAGAAAGAATGCTGAAATGAATTCTATTAGGGAAACAAGCTAACATATGTTAGACAAATATCTAGGAATTTGATTATTTACTATAATAAAAATATTTGTAGTGAATAGTCATTAATACACCTAAGAGTAAAAATTGGGAGATGGTTACATTGATTTCAGTGCTATATTCATACAAATATCTACTGTTAGGTCTTAAAATACGTGCAAAATATAGCAAACTTTATGCACACAGTTGTCAAGGTCAGGCTGCAGCAAATACAAACTCTGACTGCTAAATTACGCATCTGGTGCCCAGAGAATTGCATTCAAATCTGGATTTGTCTAAGAGTTTCAGAAATAGTCACTGAGCTCAAATGTATATTATTATACATAATATTGTGACAAGAATTCCAGTTAAAACATACGGAGCTGAAACAGGAATAAAAAAAAAAATAAAAAAGACCAAAATAAAAAAATGAAAAGGAGAAAGGACAAAGAAAAATATAGCAAGCTTCTCAGTAGTAGTCCTACTTTTACAATTAATTAAAAAAAATCTAAATAGTAGTTTTACTTGGTAAAATGTTTTAATTATTTAAAAATGCAGAAGTTTAGAACCATATGTATGCATTATAGATTCTTATTTGAAGGACAGAAACCTACAACATTTAATTTTTAAATAGTGGATCAGATGAGAATCTGCACCTATGTCACAATTCTTAGCATATAAAAACCAAACCAAACAAAAAAAAAATCCAGAAAGTTGTGTTCCTTATCATGAGATTGAGTGATACGAGATATATGCAGTGAAGAATCCTAGCTAACAGGATACAACAGTAACTAGATAGTATAGAATACATTGTATTATTAGAAAAAAAAGTGAAAGCACAGTCTGTATGAGAAATTACATAATTCAAGAGGCAGAGCGGGTGCTACTGGAGTCTTCAAGGCTGATAATAAACTTTGGAACTGCCGCCTGCTAGAGTATTTGGAAGAAAGTTTGTACATAAAGGTAAATAGTTATAAAACTATTTATCCACAAAATAAATAAATTTATTTTAATAAAATAAATTGTGGATAAATTTATCCACAAAATTTTTGATGCTAATATTTGCCTCGCTCCATATTACTCATTATGAACTCATTCGGCAGTGAATCTTACAAAAGACAGCAGGAGACACGCATCAGAGCAAGTTTTTCAAATCAAAATGCATATTACGTAATAGCTAGTGGTTCTATGAGCTCTAGCATTCTAATAATTAAATATTGAAGCATGTATTCTAATACTGAAATTTTATCTGGCATTGAGGCATATGTGACGATTGAAGTCAGGAGTCTGTTTAGAATTGCAGTGAGTGTATTGGTCCTTTTATGGATTTCCCCTCTCCTGGTAGCATCTGGGAAAGGCAGCCTTGAAAAAAAATCTGCACATTAGTTTTTTGTTTCTTGAGGACATTTGAGAAGCTGTATGAAACCTTTCCTGTCAATCAGACACTCATTTAATCTTTGCATAGGATCAATTTTCCGGATAGCCATAGTGACTGTGCTAGTCTACTTGGGGATTTAAGAAGATTGATTCACTTCTCAAAGTGCTTTAGGCATAGTGATTTCTTTCACTTTCCCTATCCATGCTGAGTAGCTCAGGAGTTTCTAAGTTGACACAACATGTTGCATGGGCTAATCTGCAGCCTTTAATGTATAAACACACATATAAGAATTTCAGAAATTACTTACAGTTTCTAAAACTGTGAATTGAATACCTGTTACATATTCCTTCAAGAATAATACTTCAATGTAAATAATGCATAAAACATCACTTAAATGAAATATGAATTTCCTGCAACTAAGTATAATAAAATTATATCAGAAGTTTTATGGAAGAATAAACTAACAAAATTTAAAAAATAATATTCAATTTTTTTATGTTGCCTAATTTGATGGCAATATTAGCATTTATTTTCATGAATTTTTTATAAACATATCATCTTACATCAAATGCACATGTTCCTTTTCAATTAAAAAAGAAAAACCAAATCAACAAAAAACACTGCACCAACAAAATTGCCCTATTTCACACTGACTCATTCAAGAGAGATGAACAGAAGTTACTAGCCTTGTGCAAGGAACAGGAAATCTTACAAGGCAACCAGACAAGGAAATGAAGAATGAATTGCAAATATATTGAATTTAAAAGCTATTCTATAACCTCTTATTCAGAGTATGAGCTCTACTCTCCTGTTAGTTCAAGGACATATGGTCAATTGAATGATAATAGCTTGTCAGTGGGGATTATATATTACTGTTTAATTTTTATAGTTGTGTGTGTTTGTGCATATAAATTTTTATATAAAAATATTTATAGTAGAAAAAAAAAATTGTCCATTAGTGGATTGGGCTGCCTAGATTTATCATTTTAGTAGTCCTGTAAATTGCTTTGTAAGATATACAAAATTACTCAGATATAATAAAAATCTCATAATTTGAAGTTCCACTGGAAAATAGAATGTGGTAGGATGTTGATTTTAGAGATTATTAAGCTTATATATCAAAAACTGGGGGATAACGGAAGACAGAAAATATTCCTTCTTATTTGCTGGGTTATTGGAAGAATGGATAGGTATGAGTCTTAAGCCAGAGACCAGCAGTGGAGAAAAGGGTACTGATGTCAGCACTTTCCCAGGTGGAATGATTTTACATGAAATAATGACCTGTATTTTATGAAATAATTTTATATCTTTCCCAAATGAGTTGCATTAATAAAGCTGCAGCTTGATTAAACTGAATTCTTTACATCATGACCTTCTTCCTCCTTTGTCAGGATATTATTCAAGTACTGGGAACTTTTATATTCTGAAGATCTAATTTATTTTTTTTTTTTTTGTAGCCTGTTAGCTGCTTTGACAGAGCTGGATGTGTCCACCTTGAAGAAAGAAAAAGAAAAAGTGTTCTCAGGTCTGCGCATCTCTGAATCAGATTTCTCTACTCTGACACTCACTTAAAAGACCAATTGAAGTGAGTGTTAGATGTGCCTTTTGGTAGAACAGTTCATCCATGGACCCTTCAGACGTGAATACATTGGGGAGATAGGGAGATACATAGCTCCAGAACATATACCATACAATCCAATGATGTAAAACTCCCAAATCAAACACTAACACTCAAGAAGACTAATTGAATTTTGAAGAAGGTACTTTTTGGTGGATTTTATAACAACCTCTCCCAACAACCTCAAAAACTACAACAATCAAAACCCACACAAAACAAAACAAAAAATTACACAAGCCCCCCCCACACACCCTCTCCAAAACAAACACTCATGCATTTGCTTACAGATTAATGTAAATTTTTCTGCTTTTATCGCATGCGTGCTTTGAAAAAGAAAAAATGTTTTCATTGACTTTTCGAAAATCCATTTTCCAAAAGGAGAAGTTTTAAAATGCTTTTTCAGACACACACAAAAGGCAATTAGCTGCACTGTGCTTCTAGTCATAGATCCAGCAAGAATTTCTAAGGGCCAACAACCCATGAAAAATGTTTCCAGATGACCAGAATAGGTAAACACTAGAAAAATATTAATCTGTGAGACTGCACTGGGCTGTTAAGCTATTTGGAAGAACCTCATTGATTTCAAAGTTAAAAAGAGATTATTTTCTCATAAAAGACTGTACATGGCTGTTGGAGTTTGAACATGCTTAATCTAGGAGTATATAGAAAAAAAAAAAAACAAACATAACTAAATGTGCTCCTGTTTATTCATAAATTAATTTCAGGGAGCTCCTTTTTCTGTAAGCCTTTTGTTAAAAAAAAGGTGAACATTTTCTGAATAATCGTTGAAGTAAATTAGACTGGTAGAGAATAGAAATAGAAATAAAAAAAAAATTGAAATACACGTTTTCTTGCCATATTTTACCATGATTTTTAAAAAAGCTGAATTAATTGTCAAAAAGTAATATTAAGTTGCCACCAATTTATTAGCTCTTCTACACAAGGTAGCACACAATATTTTGTTGGACATGTTAAGACTTATTTTTCTGTAGTCAATATTTTATTTCAGTATGCATCTTGGTTTTCTTAAATAATAGGCCTCAGACATGACAATATCATCAATAAACATGCAATGCAGATATCTTGCAATAATATGATCAAAAATAAATAATAGATTGGATGGGAAATACTTTGCTCTTGTATCATAGAGATGATTCATCCTTTGATGTTTGGTTTTGAGCAGTTATTGAAAATATTTGTAATTTTAGAACTGTATTATTTTGAATAAATGGACTAAAAGAAAAGGTAAAGAAAAGCATGTTGTCCATTTAGTTAGCTTTACTACAAAATATAGTGCACTAATGCATAATACTATAGGCTGGTTTTCTGTTAGAGAAGGAAATATATTAAGCTGTGGGTTCTAGGAGGTAGACAGAAGAAGGGAAACCTGTTTTCATTTTTTTAGGCCTTATATAAGAAGTAACAAATGGAAAGGGAAGCAATGCTATAGAGAATTACTCCGTTCTTTTTCTTGGGTGGGGATTATCCCAGGTACGTCCCTAGAAAATATTCTTAAGTTTGTTTCCTTCTGTAAAGTAATGTCTCCCTTTTGTGAGTATTCAATAGTTTTATTAGTAGCTCACTGAATGTTCTGGATAACATTAATATTCTATTGATTCATGCCCTCCCCTGAGGAAATTCATTGCAATAAGTAGGATTTGATTGAAAATATTATTTGCTGGAAAAGATTGAGAAGTATGGATAGAGAAAGGTGAGAAGTTTGAGGGAATGCGAGGTGAAAATATTGCTTACATTTATTCTTAAACTAGTAGTGGTGATCAGAAAGAATGATTTCTTTTACTTTATTTTAGAAAAATTGCATACACTCGTAGTGTATAGAAGAAACTCTAATTCCATTTGGGGTTACCTGTGACATTAACAAATCATTTGAGCTCAGTTCTTGAAGTTTATTATTATGTCATCACTCTCCTCAGGGAAATTACTTATACCGTATGTGCAGATTCGTGTACATAACTCTTTATATTTATCAAGTTATATGGCACTCTGCAGTACACTTCATAACTTAAAGTCATATGTTAAGTATAGCAAACACATATACTGTTTTAAGAAAACGTGCATATTGCTTTATTTCATTGTTTCATATTACCATCCATTATAGGGTCTTAATATGTTTGTAAGTCATTTTATGATAAGATAATGTAAGAATACTATTACATCTAGCAATTATTTTTGTAATAAATATTTATGATGCAACTGTGAATGAACTTTTTTTTGATATTGTCCTAATGACTTCTTAAACAAGTGTTGGTATTTCCAAGCATGAGATGATACCCTAGTTGGAACCATCAACAATAATTTTTTTTGTGCCTGTTATTTTAAAACCGCAAGGGAGCCATAAGAACACTTTGCTGCTTTTTATTTTTCCTTTTTTTTCTTTCTTCTTTTTTCCTTTTTTTTTGCTTCCTTTTTTTCCTTCCCTTTCCTTGAGCAAAAATAATTCAGATGAAAGGACCTGATAAACAGTGCACGCTAGTTTATGACACATAAAACCACTTCTGTTTAGTTCAGAAGGTTCTCTTGATGGCTAGTTAGGTATTACCCTCCCTCAGTGATAAGACTGGGATGGTCTAAGTTTTCTTACAGGGCTGTATGTGTCATCCCCTGTGCGGAGTGAAGGCGATAAGATTTTTCATGAAAAACAGTTTGGGAATTAGCTCTGAGGCCTTGGTGCTTGACAAGCCCTGGGGCAATGAGTTAAGGTGTTGCGGGACAGGGAAGGTCGAAAAACAAGACTTTGGGGAATGGGCCAGGATGTTGTCTCAGTTGGGTCCAGAAGATGTGGGGGTTGTAAGAGGGTCTGCAGCGTTGTGATTGGACTATTTACCTGGAGGTTTTTACAGGAGCCAATGAGATTGAATGTGGCATGTTTTTGCAGTTTGGGAAAGTACCAAAGAGGGGGATAAAAAGAGTTCGGTTATAATAAAGTTGAATTTGAGTCCCCTCATCAGCTCAAGTCCATGTTGTGAAACGCCCCAATCACCTACAAGTTTAAGCACCTCCATCTCACTTCTAAAAGAGTTTCCACCAGTTCCATTTATTCTTACGGCAAAATGCAGTCAGTCTTAAGTCAGATATCTACTTCTATAAGAGTTTTTCCAGGCATCAAACTGAAAGACAAACACAGAGTCACCTTGGCTCATTATGGTACGCCATTAAATGTTTTTAAAATTCACAGTTGCTAACATAATGGGAGAAGGACTGTATCTCAACTCCTAGAGGCATATTTTGCAGCAAATATTGAAAATATGTGTTTCTTGGGATGTGGATGACAGCATACACTCTTACACAGAGAGATTTGGGTGGAGAATTAATTCAGAGCAGCCCTGCAGAGAAAGACTTGGGGGTGTTGGTCGACGTGAAAATGAACATGAGTCAGTCATGAACACTCGCAGCCCAGAAAGACAAGCTGTATCCTGGACTGCATCAAAAGGAGCATGACCAGCAGGTCCAGGGAGGTGATTCTCCCTATCTACTCCACTCTCATGAGACTTCACTTGGAGTAGTGTGTGCAGTTCTGGTGTCCTCAACATAAAAAGGACATGGAAGTGCTGGAACAAGTCCAGAGGAGGGGCACGAGGATGATCAGGGGACTGGAGCACCTCTCATATGAAGATAGGCTGAGAAAGCTGTGGCTGTTCAGCCTGCAGAAGACCTCATAGAAGCCTTCCAGTGTCTGAAGGGGGGCTATATCCATATCCCTATGGATGCTGCGGAGGGACTCTTCATCAGGGGCTATAGCGATAGGACACTGGGGTAATGGGTTTAAACTTAAAGAGGGGAAGTTTAGGTTAGATATAAGGAAGAAGTACTTTACTGTGAGTGCTGGTGAGACACTGGAACAAATTCTATGATTCTATTTGCGATGCAAGTCTTGCAGAAGTTGCAGAACCACATAGATTCATCACAGAAAGGGGAGAACTGGTACAGCATCCTTCTTACTGCTGAAAAGGAGGGACATCTGGAGCAAGCAATCTTTAGAAGTTCACTAGGGTTCTGACTTGAAGCAAACTGTATAATAAACTATTCCAGAATTATACTTGGAAATGAGCTAAATGCGAAAGTTAGGCAGCAGAATTTGTGAACTCACAGGGAACCAAGTTACTTGATTTTATAGGACCCTAGTGGGGTGCTTCCAGAAGACTTTGTCTCTGCCATCTCTTCTGTGCCTTTACTCTCTCTTACCAGCCATGGAGCCATTTTCCATTGCTATATTATCTATCCAACAGACATAGATATGCTGGAGTGAACAGAGGCTGTGCAAAAATGAAAACTTTTCAAAGGATGGTTAATCTTTTGGGTTTTTTCTGGCAAATTACTGACAGTGTTGACATCCATATGTAACCCTTTGCTTCCGTACTTAGTCAGTCCCCTCATCATTCTCTTTATACAATTAATGCAGTGAGGGGAATGGTTCTGATTCCTAACAACTGTATTAGATAGGTTAGAGATCTGGGAGTTGATGATGTTCAGAGGAATCAGCTTCTACAATTCTTTTTACAGAAAAACTGGACAGACTGATGGACCAAAACCAGAGAATGGTTGGTATGTGGTTTATAAAGATTGGGTGATGCCCATTTTATTTACTTTTTTATTTTAATTAAAACTTCAAACTGTCCTTACATATTATGCATCTGAGTTCCTGATTACATTAGTAAAGTTACCTTGGTTTAACAATTCTGAGATGACATAAAATTTAAGTAATATATAACTGTGATTCATCCATGTACTTATTATAGTACAGTAATACATTTAAACAATGATTCATAGAATCTTTTTTATTTGCAATACTACTAATTTATTTTAAAATTACATTAAATGTAGCTGTCTTTGCATAGTTTGAACTCACATTATCATAGTTCCAAAGAAAATGAAATCCACAATCAGAATTTCTTCATTAATCATTGCTATTGAAAAAAAATATGCAACATGCAAATTAACTCAATACAAGCTTTTTCATTTTTGCTTGAGTTAAAACAGTTTTAAAAAAAAAAAAGTTTAATTTAAGATCATAAAATTAATATTATTCTGTTCTGCCAGCTACTAGTTTGGTATTTGGAGTTGGTTATATCTGTGTCTTCTAGCCAATTTATCAAACAGTTGCTGAAGAATATAGGGTCTGAAATTCAATCACAGTACCCTACTTGTTTTACCTTCTTTCTCCTGGTTCATAAAACTGTTTTTTTTATTTGGTATTTGCATGATATTACTCAGATAATTCCACATTTCTAAGATAAAATGTAGTAATGCACGCTGTCAGAATACAACAGGACTTTTATTATCTGATTTAGGATGTAAAAAGTGTTTCTGCGAATAAATATATATCCCCCTTCTGTGCTAAGAAACAAGGTCACATTTATTGATAAAATAATTAACTATTACAGTAAAATCCAGAAAAAAGTAAAATATCTGAATTGGAAACATAATAAACATAATAAACTTGAGCTGCAAATGTAGACATACATAAACATCTTGAAAATTACAGAGATAATAAAAATACAGCTAATATCATTCCCAAATAGAGCAACAATCCCATCTTTATTTTGATAATTATATTTTAACTACTGGGAATAAATTACTATTCTTGGAGGAAAACAGATTTTCAATATACTATAATGCATTTCATTTTCTTTAGAATTTTTTAATTTCAAATGTGGGATAGCTGCCATGTTGCTGCCTTCACTAAAATGGGATAAAGCTATAGAGATTTTATTTTTTTTAGTAGATCAGCATTTTTCTCTTTCCTAAGGTTGTATAGGAAGAATTAAATTATATTCTCAACATGAAATTCCACTGAAAAAGGAAGAACTAGATCTGAATTTGTTACCTGTTATAAATTAGGATATATGACATCCCCAGTGACTATGTCAAACCTAAGACTATGTCCAATCGAAATTGTGAGGAAAGAAAAAATAGTAATTTTCTCTTCTATGCAGATTGTGCAGGGACAATTTTACAGGAATTAAATAGAGAAAATTCAAGATAGTCTTTGCTATGTCAGTAATTCATTATGTTCTCAAATCAGCTCATACACAGCAGATTGAGTTTTTAGATTGGAAGGCATGGATCTCAAGGCACAGAAAGTGAAGATAAATCAACTTGACCACTCATTTGCATACCATGGCATACACATAATTTCCAAAATAATACTTTAAATCTGCTTTCTGGTTTGAGGTTTTATCAACCTGAAAATATTTGAGTCAAAAAAAAAAACCCTGTAATTTGCCAAGAAACACAATTTTATTGAAATGGCCTTCTGTGACCTTTTTTCTATTTCATAAGAATGGTGAATTTTTCATGCAGATGGCAGCATATGTTAAATACATACAGTTGAATCATGCAAGATTTTTTTTTTAATTTTCCAGTATGATTGCTTTTAACAAAATATAAATTTCATTTCACAAAAAAAATGTCCTTCCTAGGATCCTTCACAGATGTAATGGTGGAGAAGATTAACTCTTCCTCTTTCTCACCCATAAGTACCTTTTATTTTTAAAGCGGCCCAAATGGCCTTGGTCATATCAGAGTTAGGCACTCATTCAAAATAGAGCAGTGCCCATGGCTGTGGCAAACACTTTGTTAAGGAACAAAATACAAGCTTTTGTAATCCTTGGACTAGGTTGTCATAATTACCTGATCTGAGAATCATTGCAAGAAATTGCTGGAAGTTTGGAGGTGAGAAGCACAGCACTTCAGATGGTTGTCTCTCATTCTCCACATAAGAATGATGGAGATTTGTTCATCAATGATCATTTCTGTATGTGGATCTATGTGAATATTTCTGCATCAGTAGATTGAATGTGGTTATTGTGATGTCATTTTACTTCTTTATTACTTTGGTTCCAAGGGAAACTATGCTGGAAAAAATTACTTCCTTAATACAGAAGGATAACTCAAAAGAAAATGTAGTAATTTTAGTGCATTTGCTACAAGATTAATATAATCTAGCCCGATTTTCTTTTTTTCCTGCAATGGTGGCATTCATTATAGAAAAGTAGTTATTGTGAAATCTTGTATGTGTGAGCTACTAGGAGTATGTGTCAGCTACTAGGAGTAACAGCTGTATGCTAATAGACTGGTAGGTGGTAGGTTATCTTTTTTCACCTCTAATTCATGGGAATTGGCAGTAAAAAAGCTTAGGCTATAGAAATCTTAGGAAATACTGGGTGACTATCATGAACTACAATGCCAAAAGTATGCCAATAACCTAAATCTCCAGTCAGCTTTCTATCAGAGGCAAAGAGACATCACAGATAATAGGGTATTTGAGTGATGTTTGAGCAGGGATGAAAGAATGGGTGGAATAGAGCCTGAATAGCATAAAATGCTTTGAAGACAGAAATGCTGGGTGATAGAAGCTACCAAGTCAAAAGTTTTTATCACAAAGCCTAGGCAACGAAACAGCAATAACTGATGCAAGCTCCTTGCACCTTGTAGAGATGAATTTCTGTTGCAGTAACAAATAATATGTAAAGACAACAATTATGATGTTTTAATGATAAGTCCAAGATAATTTTCTTTTATCTTAAGAAAATAATAGTTTGTTTCAAGATGGGGGACTTTTCCATATTATTAAAGCACAAAGACACTAAGAAATTAAGGTGGGTTTTTAATTTTCACTCAGAAAGATGCTGCCTGCAATATGTGCATCTCTAGTAACTCCTGAGTTTCTGTGGTCTTGATTTCATTAATGTAAGCTATGTTTTGCTTCCTGATCTTAAGTATTAGATCATATCTTACTTAACTTACCTTATCATCTGACCTAACACTGCTATTGTTCTTGAACATATAAACTGGGACTGCAAAGCCTCAATGAAGTCTGAGTGCTGTTATGTTCAATAAACTATCACACTGTTCTTCTCTTGCAAATATATTTTGCAGTTTTAGACTCCACTACTATCTCCGTTTTGTTTTTTTTTTTTTTTTACATATATCATAATGACTTAGTAATCTTCTATGGTATAGCAACTCTTTCTATCACATTACAACTACCCTGCTTGTCTGTGAGAAATGAATTAATGGTCATCATTAAATGGTCAGAGCTTTCGCTGTCCTTTCTTTGACTCTCTAGGCACTAAAAATAATTTGTCTAACCATTTGTGCTTATATAAAATGACAATGCTTACAGCTTGAAGTAAGCATCTTTTTAATACCAGAAGGTCTTTCTCAGCAGGAGTGGCTTCACTGTGTGTAGCACAGAGCAGTAACAGCGCAAATTTTCAATAGTATTGAAAGCTGCTAATAACAGAAATAATAAAGAATATGTAAAAGCATTCCTCTAAGAAGTTTATTTTCTAATACACTGCAACAAACAAAGTATGAATCTATGCATCAAACTCCATCTCTAGACCACACTGGAATAGGCTGATGAAAAAGCATGAGCACTGATGTTTCTCTACCCTCTGGATAACCTCAGTAGATGAGAAGTAATCTAACTCCTGTACCATTAGTCTGCATAAATTCCAGAAAATATCATCAGTTTGTTACAGTTGACAATAAAACAAATAAACCCCACATTTCTGCTTGTGTCTACTTCACTTAGCCTGCTAAAATCAAAATAATACACTGAAGATTATTTCTGTTTTTGTTGAGTATGAAATCATATAGAATGGTTTGGGTTGGAAGGGACCTTAAAGATCATCTTGTTACAACCTCCATGCCGTGAGATAGAACACCTTCCACTAGACCTCAGTGCTCAAAGGCCCATCCAACCTGGTCTTGAACAGCTCCACGGATGGAGCATCCACAACTTCTCTGGACAGCTTGTTCCAGTGTTTCACCACCCTTATAATAAAGAACTTCTTCCTAATACTTAATCTAAACCTACCCTTTTTCAATTTAAAGCCATACCCCCTTGTCCTATCACTACATGACCTTGTAAAAAGAAGTTCTTCTCTAGATTTCTTGTAGGCCTTCTTTAGGTAATGGAAGGCTGGTCTCTGGAGCATTCTCTTCTCCAGGGTGAAGAAATCCCAACTTCTCCAGTCCTATGGCCTTCTTTCTGGCCCTTCTTGTTGACTGACTCCAAGAGGTCCTTGTCCTTTTTATGTGTGGGCCCCAGACATGAATGCAGTACTCCAGGTGTGGTCCCACAAGAATGGAGTAGTAGGGGAACATCACCTCCTTTGACCTGCTGGTCACGCTTCTTTTGATGTAGGCCAGTATACAGTTGGCTTTCTGGGCTGCAAGTGCACATTGCTGGGTCACGTTGAGCTTATGTTCTACATATAAAATTGTATGCTTCTTTGTATTTTTTGTAAAGAAACATTTTGTCTATTAAATAAAAAAAGCTTGAAGTTAGCACTGAATGGGAGAAAGAAAATACAGCTAGTGTATTTTGCTTTTTTTTTTTTTTTAATGCGTGTTAGTACTGTTACACTTTCAAATTCTAAAATGCAACAGTAGAAAATAGTTTTATTAGTGTATTTCTTTTTTGTTCTCAATATAAAATACCACAACTAGATCCTGCAATGTCAGAGTCACTCACAATTAATTAATAATGTTAAGGACACCAGTGGTAGTCTGTTCAATATTTATCACAACAGTTAATCAAGAAGCTGAAATGTAAGATTTTGCTTGTTGCTTGTATTTAGGTATCCATCCACTAAGTTTTTATTTTATCTGAATTGTTCTGCTTTATATTCAGTAACAAATGCCTGAGCCAGAACAATGGCAAGAGAGGGGAAAAAAAAAAAAAACAACAGAAAAATGAAATAAACCTAAGAACAAAAATCAAGCTTTACTCAGAAGAGTCAGTATTGAGATGAGTACACGAAAAATATGTAGAAATTAGGCTGAGATGCACTAAACTACGAATTTTAGCTATTTGATTATGAAAATAAAAACAAGGGCTTTCCATTCTGGAAGACTTTAAACCAAAATTTTTCTGAATTAACATAAATTTACATTAATTTAAATTAATTTAGAGTAAGGGGGGGACTACTGGATGAAAATCTGAGTATCAGCCAGCAATATGTGCTTTCAGGCCAGAAAGCCATTTATATCCTGGACAAAATTGAAAGAAGCACAGAGTCAGGTAGAGGGAGGTGATTCTCCCCCTCAACTCCGCTGTCATGAGACACCACTTGGAGTACTGTGGTCAGCTCTAAGGCCCCCAGCCAAAGAAGGATGTGAATTGCTGGTGCAAGTCCAGAGGAGCACCAGAGGGCTGGAGCACCTCTTCTCTGCAGACAGGCTGAGAGAGTTCAGCTTGGAGAAGAGAAGGCTCCAGGGATATATATTTTCCTTTCAGCTCTTAAATGGGGCATATGAGAAACATAGGGACAGGCATTTTAGTAGGGCTTATTGTGATAGGAAAAGGGGTAATGGTTTTAAACTAAAAGAGGGTAGATTCCAACTAGATATAAAGAAGAAATTTTTTCACTATGAAGGTGGTGCAACATTGGCACAGGTTGCCCAGAGAGGTGGTAGATGAATCCCTGGAAACATTCAAGATCTGGCTGGACAGGGCTCTGAGCAGCCTGACAGTTGAAGATGTCCCTGCACTATTGCAGGGGCTTTGTACTAGACGGAGCATTAAAGGAACCCCTTAATGGTCCCTTCCAATCAGAAATATTCTACGATTCTATGATTGTATATATCTTCTGCATACCACCCTGATGTCCTCCAGGAGACTGGAGGAAGGCAAATGTCACTCCCATCTACAAGGGCTCAAAGTAGGATCCAGAAAATAACAGGCCCATCAGTCTTACTACAGTCCCTAGAAAAGTTATGGAATATATTCTCCTGGGGTTATTACTATTGAAATGAACCATGTGATTAGGAAAAGCCAGCACAGATTCACCAGGGGCAAGCCATGCCTGACAAGCCTGACTGACTTACAACAAAGTAATCTGCCCCAGGAATGTGGGATGAGTAGTAGACATTGTCTACCTGGATATCTCTAAGGCTTTTGACTCTGTCTCCCACAATCTCTTCCTAGAGAAACTGATTTGTTACAGTCTTGACAAATGATCTGCACAGTGAGTGGGGGAATTGGCTGACAGGCTGCACCCAGAGGGTACTGGTAAAGAGCTCTTTTTCAGACTGGGAGCCTGTCACAAGTGATGTCCTCTGGGAATTGATACTGGGCCCAAAGCTATTCAATGTCTTCGTACGTGATCAGGAAAATGGGAAAAGTGTACCCTGACCAAGTAAGTGTGCTGACATTACCAAACTGAATGAGGAAGTGGACACTTCAGACCCTGCATGAAGACTTGTATAGGCTGGGAAAGTGGGCCAACAAAAACTTATGAAATCCAACAAGGGCAAGGTCTTATACCTGGGTAGGCACAATCCAGGAGTGCAGCGCTACCTGGGGCCTACCTGGCTGGGAAGCGGCCCTGTGGAAAAGGGCCTGAGAGTTCTGGTGGACAGCACGATCAATATGAGTTAACAGTGTGCTGCTGTGGCCAAGAAAGCCACCAGGATACCCCATAAATAGGATGAAAAAGCTCAAAGGACAAGACAAAGGCAGGGAGACCACTTCTGAATCACAAATTACAAGCAAAACAGAATTAACTTGAGGAAAATTAACCAATTGCCAATAAAAATAGATTGGTGTACTGAAATAAACCCATAAGCTAGCACTCATCCTCTCCTCCTCTCCCCTTTTTCACAAAATTAACTTAATTCTTCAATTCCCAACTCCTCTACCTTCCCCCATGCTCTTATCATCACAGGGAGGTGGGAAATAAGAGGTTATGGTCAGTCCATAAAAGCTCCTCTCTGCCTTTTCTTTCCTTAGACTTTTCCCTAACTCCATCATGGGTCCTTCTGATGGGTTTCAGTCCTTCAAGATGCAGCCACAAATTGCTAAAATGAAGTAACATTCTGTCTAGTTTTAGTAACTTGGAGGCACATTTATCTGAATAAGTATGACTTGGTCAGCAGATACCTACATCCAAGTGACAGCTTGGTAGGCTCCCTTTATAGTCAGTGGAGACACTGTCTTTTTAAGATAAGGTGACTTATTTCCTAAAATTACATGTCTGTAAAAGGGCAAATCAATCTACATTTTAAAGGTACCTCTTTCATGATTGAATTTGGAAGGGATCTCTGGAAGTCCCTTAGTCCAAAGCCCCTGCTCAGCCAGGGTCACCTAGAGCTGATTGCCTGGGACCACATTCACACAACTTCTGAATATCTCTAACAAGGAAGATTCCTCAAATTCCCTGAGAAAACTGTGCCAATGCTGTCACTCTCACAGTAAAGAAGTGTTTCCTGATGTTCTGTTTGTGGTTCAATTTGTGCCCATTGCCTCTTTGTACTGTCACTGAGCACCACTGTGCCCTGCTGCTGGCTGCATGTAGGTGGGGAGAGGGCAGGGAGTGAGCAAGCAGCTGTGTGGTATTTAATTGCTGACTGGGGTTAAACCATGTCACACTGGAAAGGTCCTGGCCACATCCTCTTCACACCCTTCTTGCAGATATTTACATACATTGAGAAAATTCTCCTTGACCTTCTCTTCTCCAGGCTGAACAGTTCAATCTCTCTCAACCTTTCCTCATATGAGAGATTCTCCAGCCCCTTAGACATTTTGTTGGCTCTTTGTTGGACTGTCCTCCAGTATTCCCATGTGTCTCTTGTTTTGAGGAGCCCAGAACTGGACCTAGTACTCCAGATGTGGCCTCACCAGCTGCTGAGTACAGAGGAAAGATCACCTCCCTTGACCTGCTGGCAGAGATCTGCCTAATGCAGCCCAGAATTCCCTTAGACTTCGTTGCCACAAAGTCAGCATTTGCTGACTCATGCACAATTTGGTGTCCATGACGGCTCCCAGATCCATTTCTGCCAAGCTGCTTTCTCTCTGGTTGTCCTCCAGCATGGTGCCTGGTATTATTTGTTCTTAGGTGCTGGAATTTGCATTTTCCTTTGTTGAGCTGACATTGCATGTATCAGCAAGAGCTGCACTGAAATGGCAGACATGACAAGGGACCTACTGGAAAACTGTCCCTCCCTAGAGTGGCTGCTGGCTGACAAGATGGATACTATAGGACACCCTGAATACTAGTCAGGGACCGTATTTGAGGACACTGAATCAAATCCCACATCAGCACTGTCTATGCTATTTTTTTAGGACAACTCTTTTTCATACTGGAGCATACATTTTAAGGTATTCATGTTAAATACTTTAATATCTGGAGTTAAATTCTAACCCTAACGGTAATTAAAATAAATCCAACCATCACAGATGAGTAAGAAATTATAATGTGAAAGAACTACTAATTTTTAATAAATTGGAATCAGTCTAATGAGCCAATTTATTTCTATTTCATAACATTCATAGGCACTGTAGTGCAGTACGCACACCGTATACCTCTGTCACAAAAAGTGAAAATCCACTGAGGATAAATTCAAGATTAAAGGAAGTGTTATAATTGCATTCTACACAGACAATAAAATGCTATTTGGTAGTTTAATTTAATTTCATTCAAAGAAAGAAGAATGTGTCATTTTCTGATAAACACTACTCTGAAAGGAATACAGGTGGGGTAATGTCAGAAACCAAAAAGTAATTTTCGTAATTAGCTCTCGGAAATAGAAAGTAAATCCAGTGATACAAAAGTGCTACCCTACCTGCAACAGTTTTCACTTGATCTTCTCCTAAGGTCAGTAATGCTGCACTACTTAGACAAACAAAATCATACACAACATGTTTATTTGTGTGCCACAGTCCAAGTACATTCCACACTTAAGTTAACCAGAAAAGGAATAAGAGAAATCATATTATTTGTAAAGAAACAATGAGAAAAATATTATTCATAATTCAATGGAGTGAATAAAACAGGAAAAATACACCAGCCAAGCTGCACAGATACGAAACATCACCAACGCTATGCTCCTGGAGTGCCAGGCCAAATGATTAGAACATTTGACCATACATCTTGGACAACAGGCACACTGAGATTTATGAATATCAAAAAACATGAGTTGTGGATGACAAATTTTCCTTGTTTCCTCAAATAAATTTCATTTCCTTTTGTGCTAAGAGCCTTATCTTTTTAAATCAATGACACTTGTAAGAAAAGGTATTTGAAATTCAAAGATAAGAATACCAACAAAGGTATCTTGTCTTTTGCTTTATTCTGCTAAACCAGTTTCTATACTTGGAAACAGTGTTTGAAAGAGATGAATAGACACACTAACTGGGCCTGAAAGACAGGTCAACACTAAAATTCACAGCCAGAACTCACAGGATTAGATAATAATCACAAGAAGAAAAAAAATTCCTCAAAAATAGGACAAAAACTTGACCAGAATCTGCAAGATTATGTATAACTTTTTGTATAAATCATTGTAAAGAACTTTACTACAGCTGAAAAAGCAATTTTATGCCATTCATACACACTTACAGGACTAAGACTTAAGTGAAGTTAATATATGAACATGTAGTGAAACAATCAATATGTAAAAAAAAACCTCAAAAAATACTGACTCGTCTTCTTACCCTACCTACCATGAGGGATAAAGAGTTACTTGCCAATTCAGAAGTAATTCAGTAGATTAATATGGGTCATGTACAAACTAAACAATATCTTTAGGATGAGTGCATGGAATCACATGACCACCCTCCCTCTGCAATCTTGATTCTACAAAAAGGGAAGATAGAATTGCTGAGTCATTTCATAAGATTGCAGTGGACTGCAAATGAGCTAAGATCCAGAAATATCCAGTATAGGATTATTTCTATAATCCTATGGAGAAGCAAGTGTTAGGTAACAAGCCCATGACATGTCAGAAGGGGGACCTTGAGGTCCTCCATATTACATAAGATCATAAATGCCCTTCTTTAGGTGATGCTAAACAGTTGGCTGACCATCAGCATCTCCAGATAGTATGGTGCTGAGTGAGACTGTACCCTACAATTTATCTTTAGTGTTTTGTCTAGTCTCATCTTTAACACATCATCATACTGATTGTGTCAAAAAGATGATAGCAAACTATATTCACCAGGAAATTTTGCATCTGATTTTGCAAAAATTGCATGCTACTCCTTACTATGGAAAATAAGGGCAAGTGGAAAAACTGAGCAGGGGAATAAAAGAATTATAAAATGGTTAACGTTGGAAGGCATCTTAAAGATCATCTAGTTCCAACACCCCTGTCATGGGCAGGAGCACACAAAGGGTTCCTAAAACTAGACCAGGTTGCACAAAGCTCCATCCAATGTGACCTTGAAAACTTCCGGGTACTGAGCATCCAGAACTTCTCTGGGCAACCTGTTCCAGTGCCTCACCACTTTCATAGTAAAAAAAATTCTTCCTAATATGTAATTTAAATCGATCCTCTTTCAGTTTAAAGCCATTCCCCCTTTGTCTTATCACTACATGACCTTTTGAAAGTCCCTCTCCAGATTTCTTGTAGGCCTCCTTAAAGAGTGGGAGATAAGTACTGGAAGGCTACTATAAGATCTCCCCTGAGCTTTCTCTTCTCCAGGTTGAAAAACCTCAACTCTCAGCTATCTTCACAGAAGAGATGCTCCAGACCCTTGGCCATCTCTGTGGCCCTTCTCTGGACTCATTCAAACATTTCCATGCCCTTCTTATGTCTGGGGGCCCAGAGCTGAATGCAGTACTCCAGGTGAGATATCATGAGAGTGGAGTAGGTAGGGAAAATCACCTCCCTGGACCTGCTGGCCAGGCTCCTTTAGATGCATCCCAGGATACTGCTGTCTTTCTGGGCTGCAAGTTCACATTGCTTCTCATACCACTTTACAGCTATCTGATATTTACAGAATGATATTTCTTACTCTTGTGCTACTCTCTTTTTCTTCTTTGGACATCTCAATCTTTTTTATCCTAAAAAATAATCAAATCTAATGCAGTAGTATTACACTGCCTTGCTTGTTTAAAATAAGACCACAGCCTGAAAGGCACAGAATGTCTTGTGAAAAAATTCTTAGCACTTCCTACTTCTGCAGCAGATTTACCTGGTGCAAAGTTCATTTGAATGTTTAAACAATTACACAATAAGGATTTGGTACTTAAAAGCATCCTCTGGGATAACAGTGTGCTTCTATCCATACCTTTTGCATGCAGCTATCTGATGACAATTACATTTGGTATAATCTAAGACAACAATGACACATATTTTTTAATTATTTTGGTTTTGATAGCTCATAGTTTAGAAATTAAAATAAACAAGTAATGATTACAGAAAAGATCAAAAAGCAGGGAGAGGGTCTTTTCACAATATATAAATTTTTGGTATATTTTAAACCTGTACACCTACCTCAACTACAAATACTCATTCTTCCTAGTATTTCAGACTTCATTTCTGCACCTGCTCAATGCACTGTGATGACCTGCAGAATTCACAGTTTCACACATACAGTAGTTACTGTAACATTCAATCCATTAGTTTCTGCCAGATTCATTTTGGATTTGAAGCCTCCTATCTAAATTGACACCAACTATCCAAATGCAGTTCCCTTTGCATTCCTGATGTGTCATACTGCATTACATTTTCTGTGTCACCGTCCATCATGTTATGTTGTGTCACGCAGAAAAGCCAATGTGAATTGACATTACACAAGATGATGCGATCTAAGAAATTTAAAGCTATGCAGCGCACTGAAGTAGAAAGGTGACATACTGCAACCAAGGTGTAAGTATACACTTCCTCCAAAGCTTCAGCTATCTGCTAAAAACACATATGTTGGATAATTTCTAGAACTTGAGAGAATGAAGTCTGAAAACTTCTAGTGTAATACATAAAATACTAAACTCCAGGAATATTGTAGGCTTTATTTAGGCATTCAAAAACAAGGACAATTAAAATAAAAGTTAATACTTTCAATTTAATAGGCATGATTTCCACTAACAAAATCTATTGTACTAGCAATCTGGATTCTATAGAAGATTTAATTATGCCCTACAACATCCAAGAAAGAGAGTAAATATCACTTTCTAAGTCTGATGAATGAAAAAAAAAGAAAATTAAGAAGCTGAAATGGCTATAACTAATGCTGTTAACAAAATACATGCAAAAATACAAGAACAAGTTCAAGATTTTTTTTTTCTTAGTGGCAGGGAATGTACAATCACTGTTACTTTAAGTAGTCCTCTCTTACTGTCAGAAGCAATAGATCTGACTTTGATTTTATATATTTCATCTTGCCATATTAGGCTAATATTCATCAAATACAATTTAATGTGATGAATGAAGGTGTTCAAGTTAGGAGTAGCTCAAGGATTCTGTCTTCTGCAATTAGCAAGAAAAGTGTTAGGATGTTACAGAATCCAGAAACACAAGGTAGATGAGGTTGCTGCAGCCCTATGTCCCACGTCCAACCATTAGCGAGGCTGAGCAAATGTTCTTAGTAGGCACACACACACTTGCATGTTTCTATGTACATATATACATGTGGCCCACACACAGATCAGCACAGATGCACTCAGCGTTTACACAGACACAAATAGCACCAGTTACCTCATCCTGCTCCCATCTCTAGCAAAGCAGGATGAAGACGCATTACTGGGAGGTGTATACACACACATACATATATGCACATACATGTGCACAAGTAAAGTGTGGATCCCTCTAGCAGCTGTGCTCAGATCCTCAGTCCAGTAGCTGTCCTGTACCCAGTCTCCAGAGAAACTGCACCCGGATATCACAGTCTCCCCACTTTTTGGTACCTGGGTTTGTGTACCAAGGCTGTATCCCCACTCCAGTTGCTGGTAGAGACTCTCCCCACACCCTTCATCTCATTCTTAAAGAACCCCAGACCCCACAGTCTCTCCAGCAGCTGGCTGAGACTACTCTAATAACCAGTCCCTCACATGGCCTCATCCTTAGAGATGGGCCCAGGCCAGCAACTTGATCTCCTTGCCTGCTAATCCAGCCTGCCCTTTAGTAGCAATCACACACTCATTTGCTGGCCCACAGTCACTCCAGGTGCTGACAGCACCCATATACAGGCCCCACGTCTGACTTCATCTGCTGCCACTTTGACCCCCATACACACACACAGAATAGCGTTCCTCATCCAGGAAAACAGAGTTTAATCAGAAGATGAGATGACTTCTGCTCTGGCACAGGGCACAAACAACTGCATTGACCATCCAGCTCTACAAGAAGCAGACCATTTTAACCAGTTTTTCTGCACTTCTCCCACCAAATTGTCAATATCATAGAATCATAGAATGGTTTGGATTGGAAGGGACCTTTAAAGATCACCTAGTCCAATGCCCCTGCAATAGGCAGGAACATACTCCACTGTACAACTTGATGTTAGACACTTTCAGGGGCATCCATGACTCTTCTGGGAAACATGTTCCAGTACCTCAGAATCCTTCATTGCAGAAATTTCTTCCTTATGTCCAATCTAAACCTACCTTCCTTCAGTTTAAACCCATTACTGTTGTCCTGTCAATACAGGCCCTGAAAAAAGGTCTGGGGTCTCAAGAGAGGAGAGGAGGAAAATCACCTTCTTTGACCTGCTGGTCACATTTATTTTGATTCAGCCAAGGATATGGTTGGCCTGCTGGGGTGTGAGTGCACATTACTGGGTCATGTCCAATTTTTCATATGCCAGTGTCCCCAAGCCCCCAGGGCTGCTCTCAGTACATTAATCTGCCATTCTGTACTGATACTGATGATTATCCCAACCCTGATGCAAGACCTTGCACTTGTCCTTGTTGAACTTCATGAGGTTTGCATGGGTCCATTCTTCAAGACTGTCAAAGTCTCTCTGGATGGCATCCCTTCCCTCTAGTCTATCAACTGCATCACTCAGCTTGGGGTCATCCCCAAAATTGCTGAATGTGCACTTCATCCCAACTTCAATGTAAACTGATGAAGACATTTAATAATCTTCATCTCTTCACAGATCCTTGAAGGATACCACTCATATTTGATTTCCACTTGGACATTGAGACATTGACTGAAACTCTTTGGACACTGCCATCCAGCCAATTCCTTGTCCATTTAAAAGACAACCCTTCAAACACACATATCGCCAATTTACTGACAAGAATGTTGTGGAGAACTGCGTCAAAGACATTACAGGAAGTCCAGGTAGATGACATACACAGCTGTTTCCAGGCCCACGGATGTAATTACTCCATTGCAGAAGGCTGCTTGATGTATCCTTTTTCCTTGCCTTCTGTTCCTCCCCAACAACTCATAATATGTTTTGTACAATCCCAGATGTTTTTCCCCTGCATCCTGTAAGGAGTTACATACCTCTAGACAGTGACTATCCTCAGTCCAAAAGGTACTAGTGACTCATGAGGTGGGTGTCACACACTGGATCACGAGACTGGGGTTCAACTTGGACAGACCTGGAAGGGGCTTGACAGGGGCTTTTTTCTAAATGGGAATGCTGGGTTAGCCCACTTGCTCTTGTGCCAGTTGCTCCTATCATGTGTGGGCAGATATTCCTTTTAAGGATTGATCATGTGCTGGGCTGGGCTACTCCTGTGGTGGTGCAGGTAGTAGCCAGATGAGGCTATTATTCAGGATATCTCACCTGCCATAGTTTTCCTGAGCTCCTTTTTGTATGTGAAGTAAACCTATCATATAACCTAACCAAAGGCATGATTCATGACTCACATTAGAAGGGTAAGCTAAGCTAACAGATTAAAATAAAACAGAACAAAATAAGATCTTTGAGATTAATGTAGATCGTGCATATATAACATGGAACTGTGTATTCTCTCATCAAGTTACTCTTCCAGAATGCCTTTTATGGTCAGAATCAACCCCTTCTTGTAGTTCAGGTGACATTATTTCCCCCTTTCTGGTGAGCTCACTGAAATCCAGAGCAGATATAACCTAGTGAATTTTGTTTATCCACTGCCACCTTTTCTTTAAGGCCTCATTTAGGGTAATTCTTCACATAATTGTGAATATTTCATGAAGGTGGATCTTGATCTTTTCTTCAAAGTTCACCCATTCTTAATGCATTTACATTTATCAGCTGGTGAGGCAGATAACTATTCCATCACTGTTGGATACTCTCTCGAAGTAAATCTTCGTTAAGCATTTGATAGGTGAGTTTAATTGCAAATTCAGAGCAATTTAGACACTTCAGGACTTTGGTATTTGATGTCTTTCTGAATTTTTATGATACCTCAGACACAAATCTGGCTGTATTCCAATTAATTCATAATGAATATCATGATACAAATTGACTGACTGTAATAGGATACATTAGTATTTACTTATCCTTGAAAAGATGCATCACAATACTGTACTCTGGTCTGGGTCATATTTCTGGGAAACACACCTAGAATTAACTTCATTCGTTGTTAGTTAAGATACACAGACTATGTGATGGAATTGAAGGCAGAGAAGGTAGAATGCTAGCCTCATATCAGAAATTGCACTCACAGTCTTTAGGGCTTGATTTAGCAAATACTTCTTCAAGCTGAACTTTCCTTGTTGTCCAGAATTGTTGCCAGATCAAGTTAAGAAATGAAATGAAGAGTGATGTAGCTTAGGCATAATCATTAGTATAGCTACCAAAGTGTTTGAAACTCAAGATTCAAATTGCTTTTTAAAGGTACTATTGATTGTAGACCAAAACTAAGGCAGCTACGCTTCTGAGCTGTGTCAGAAGAAGGGGCCTGAAGTTAGACTGGGAAAAAATCAGTGTGTACAGGAAAGGAACTAGAGAGCTTATCAGAAAAGTTATCTATTATCTTTGACATTACCTTCTTTGTGTTCATCTGTTAGACTTCATACCCAGTAAGATACTGTAGTATTTTCCACCAACATTCCTTTGCACGTATTGTTTGAAAAAATGTGTTCTTTCTTGTGACTTTCCTGCAGTCCAGCCTGAAGGCAAGATGGAAAGGCTCAGAAAACATGATATGGCCAAAATAGCTTAATAAATGGCATAATAGAGCAAGGAATTAGACTCATAGAAATACCCATACACAGATTATGAGAAAATAATTCCGTAGACTAGGGATAATATATACACGTTTAAATATTGTTTTGAAGGAAACATTGAATTTCTTAAAAGCCAGTGGCAGACTAGTTTGAAAAAAGCCAAATATTTTTATCATAACCCATATTATACTCCAAACAATCAAGAAGAATTAAAATACATAAGTTATGAAGCTACATGGTAATTTGAGATAAGCAACTGCTCACAGAATGGCCAATGGCTCTATCAGTAGTATAAAAAGATAAAACTTAAATTAAAATGCATCTTTAACCACACACACACCCTTAACCCCCCATTTCACTCCCAATACCATGTTCCACTTAAAGACTCCTAAGGGAAAAATTTTAAATCAACAGGATCGTAGCTGTTTACTTTTGTATTTGTGTGTGTGTGTGATTTAAACTGCATTTTCTTAATATTATTTAAACTACATGTTCTTAATATTATTTAAAAGCTTAATTAGCCATAAGGTTTATTACCTGAGGATACAATTTCAATGAATATTGCTAGCAGATATTAGCCTGTCCATACATCATTATCAAGTGAAGAGGTCAGATGCACTGTTGCTAACAACAGCTTTTTATGTTGACTTCCATAACAAGGTGGGGGGGAGGAAAAGATAAAGGAAAAGAAAAATAGAGTTAATATGAACATTTGTCAGTCAATGAAGGGTTCTTCTGGGTTGAAAATATAAGTGGTAATATATCTAGAACCAACATAAGCATTTTAACACTCATTCTGGCACAGTTATTTTAAGTAGTACTTTTACAGTACATATGTTGTGAGGTATGGAAGGGCAACAAAACAGAAAGCAGCTACTTGCGGTTTCTTAGCTACTGTATGCTTAGTCAGACGAAAATCTCTGAAAGGAAAGTGATTATACTTTCCCTGACACCAGCTGAGCATGAACTGGTGTAACAAGCTTCTGGATTTCAATGTGAGAGGAAATGAGCAAAAGAAAGGGAAGCAGACATTAGGGCCTCCAAAAAGAATAACAAGATAAGGAGATTAGGAACAAGGAAGAGTATGTAGCCAACACTGTAAATTAATGCACAGAAAGATTTGGTTGTTTTGGTTTTTTTTTTTCCCCAAAGACACAGAGAAAGGCATATATTTTACTGTAGTTTTGCAAGCTGCTAATTTGGAGGATTGATAGTAACTGTGGAGGAAGAGATCCACCATACTGAGACAGAAGAGGTTTGCTTACAAGAAATCTGCGTAATTTATATATCTACCTTTTTTAAATTACTTTATTTTGGGGAGAAAATAATATATTTAATATGTATATAACCATATAATGATAATACAAATAGAATATTCAATGGTTTTTCCCAGTTAAATTATAATGAATCTCAAAAAACACACATTTGAGTGAGCTTTAATCAAGACTTAATATAGAAGGCTGTAGAGTGCTTACTTTCATTTCAAAACCTCAAGCCCAGGAATCACTGATCTTTATGCAAGGACAAATATCTGTTATTTATGTAGTTAAAATTCCTTGCCATCCAGGTTACTACCAGGTAGGTGCCCAGTGCTTTTCTTGTGGGAAATACATAAAATTAGAATTTTAATAATGTAGAGGGGTTCATACATATAATTCACTTCAATATTTGAGCTATCAAATATGCGGATGTCAGAAAATTAGGATTCCACATTCCAGATAAAGCCATATAACTAGCACGCTAAATCTAGGTTTTTTCTCACCTGTTGTTTCTCTGGGTCAAAGATTCTAATTTCCCAATCCAGTGTACTTCTACATAGCATTTTAGGTGAAATCTATCTGGACTGTATCTTTAGGAATCTAGTAAGGTAGAGAAGTGAGAATTACACTGGTGACAGACTCCCTTCGTCAGTAATGAATAGAGAGGATGCTTTATCCCACCTTCAATATAAATCACTGCACGATGGCATTCTGGCAATGATTCTTCCCTTGTGTGTTTCTTTCCCTTAGCTCCTAACTCCTGTGACTTGGCTAGAAATTAATCTGGGACTAAGTGCCTGTTGCTATTTTGGATATCACCCTGGAAGCTATGAAGGGCCTGAAAGGTTTGATGCCACCATGTCTAAGTGCAGTCTGAATATTCTTCTTAGCCTGAAATATTTTTTTTTCTCTTTCTCCCTGATAGTATCTAAAGCAAACCCTCCCCATATTTAGCATAATTCCATGGTTTTGTAACTGCCTAAAATGCAGGGTTATAGACTCAATTTCTTTCTGAAGGCGACTCCTGAAGCAAGCTCTAATAGGCTGCTATTTCAAACACAGGATCCACATCAGGGTACAAAGAGTAGCCTAGGGAAATAAGAAACTGCTGGCTATGATGGGACCAGGTTTCCTTCCTGGATCAGTAACTCTAGAAAGATGAACTTAATTTTCCTTAATGCAATCTGCACTAAGAAATTGGAAAAAAAAATCTTCCAGTTTTGTTATGTATTACTTGTCCTAGCTATTTTTCTTTTTTTTTTCCCCCAAGAAAAGTGGAGAAACAACCACTTTGATGTTGTTTTAAAGAAAAATGGAAAAAGCTATCTTCATCTGGTGTAAGACTTATTCCATGCTCTCTTCCAGGTAGCTTTTGAAATTTCCTGCTATTAAAGGAAAAATAAGTGTTTTGTTTTTGTTTTCCTTGTTAAATGACATTATTTCTATTAAAAATTGTTTGGCAAAAATTATTACCACTTTTCATCCCTATGCTAATAATTTAACAAAGACATTGTACCTCCATTTACTTAGCAGAAAATGTCGAAGAAAGGAATTGCTACTGGAAAATAAGTTTTTCAAAGTTCTGAGGAATGAAAAACAAAACTAGCAAATATCCCAAGGTGCTAAACAACAAGAAAACTACAAGACACTTGAAAGAATGCAGAACCATTGCAAGAACATTTTTTCTCTGTATCTTGTCTTTACAATGTCAGAAGGAATGTTTGGAAATATTGCATGTCATGCATCATTTAAGTAAAACTTTGCTTAAATAGACAAGAGCTAACTCTCTCAGGGGTTTGATAGTCAATTTTTTTTTTCCTAAATTATTCATGTGGGAAATTTTTTAATGTGTATCACTAATGTGAGCTGTAAGCATATAATTGATGAAATCCTGCTTAAAGACCCTCAGGAAGGTGATTGAAAATGGCAATTTGTTAAAATAATGTCTATTAGCTCTGATTTTCCCATGCTTCTACCAGTTAACACAGCATGTTCATTTATCATTGAACTCAGATTAACTCACTCAAACTATGACCTAACCTTATGAAAGTTACTTCAAATTGCCAACCATTAAAATGACTGTGTGTTGTAGTAGAGACATCTTATTAAGTATGGGTTGCTGGGAGATTGCATTTGAAGTGTGAAATGATGTTAGAGGTGACTTTCATAATTTAAACAAATGTATTCCAAAGATAGATTTCAGGGTTTATATACTTCCTGTGTTAAATTTCATATATTACGCATTTTATTGACAACAATGTTTAATGTCCATGGAAAAAGAATGTTTTTATTTCTCTCTTACAAATAAGCATAGAATTTGCAGCAGACATACTGTCTCTCAGACAATGCAATGTAAACAAGCACTGAAGGATTTTTCCTAATTAAAACAAAACAAAAAAGTGGTCAAAAACCCCTCCTAAATCATACTTCACAATTCCATTGCAAAAAGTATGCACTAATGGACCAACAAAAGAAGGACTTTTAACCTATATGGTTTTCTATCATATGGGAGACTAGGTTCCTATCAAAGGCAAGAATGTTTACTAAAATACTGACTTATCATGAAGCTAGACTTGATCTAAAATCTTCGTATGTAAACACACACGTCTCAAACCTAGGCAGATGACTTAGCTACCCCATGACATTTAAAATGGCATTAAACTTTTTGTTCAGGGAACAAAATAATTCCCTAGATTCTTTTTCTCTCTACAAGTCACCAGGAGCCTACAGGTAAGACTGACTTAGTCAGTATTGCCACCACCTGCCTTGTATCTGTCTTGGAAAAAGCCACAGTTCTAATGAAACCTTTTCCATTTTCTTTTCTCTTAGGAGCAATCATTGCATCAGAACTGCATCTTTCTGTATACCCAAAATATACATTTTGTTTTAGAAAAATATGGGCAATAGAGAAATAGAATACCCAGAGCATTACTTTTTCAGTTTTTGAGGAAGGTATTATTAAAGGAAGCTAGAACTCTTTCATTCCATTAGCTTCTGGAGGTGGAAGTCTGTCAGTTCAACATAAACCCAGTTTTTTAATAATCAAGAGGTTAAGCAAAATATGCAGCGACAGCACCCCAAGAATGCAGAAAGCTGCAGAAGCAAATTCCATTACTTCTCTTACTACAGAGCAAGGGGATGCAATGGCCCTGAATTTAGAAAATTAATTTTAAGACATGCTCAAGTCAATGGACCTTCAAGCTGTGACAAGTAATGCGGGATTCTAAACAAAGAACATGGTTTGAAAGGAAGGATGGTTTGGAAAAGATCCAATCTTTATCCATAAATGTTGCATCATGAGCTCGTTTTATCAGGAATGTAAGTAACTACTTTCGTAAAGATTCACTATCTATCTACACATCCTGACAGGATGAAATACCTGCCTATTTGCACATCCTGGAAGGAAAGGTCTTCCTTGAATTTATCCAACAAAGGGCAAACAAACAAACAAACAAAACCCAAACACAAACATTTCCCAATTTTCAATTCTATTTGATGCTATATTTTAATTTTGTCACAATTTTTTTTCCTATTCCTTTTTGTTTCTGTTCTTGTTTCTGTACCAAACAGTGCAGATGCACTTTTCTCCCCACCCCGAGTGATTTCTGTTTGTATGTGACCCTTACATATTCTTATGGGTTTACAAATTCCATATTCTATTCCTCATGCAGGGTCTATTGTGGATAGAAAGTGTTTGGGGATAATTTTTGATCTATTATATGTGCAGATTAATGGAATATAGGTTTAGTATTGTGCAGCATTCTAATGTCGAAGATGGTTTTTGTGGAATACTCTGTGTAATTTAAAATTAAGAGCCTGTCTATTTTGCTATGGAACATATTTTCCAATTACAGTCTGACATTTATCTGCTTAATGCATTGATTCATCTTGACTGTGAAATACATAATTATGTAGGAGTAAATCAAAATTTAAATAATGCAAAGAAACATTCCATCATGAGTAGAAGTTTCCCATCAATCCCATTACCATTCTTAGCTCCACAAAACCACTGAGCCTTGAGAATGCAATAATTCTCAAACAACCTCGTCAAGCATTGCTAGTACTAATAGGATAATAGATCCTGATAAAATTGCAGGTTTTTAGGATACGACACCAGTATAGTCCAGGAAAACATATTGATGGAAATTGTAAAGCAAAAAAAAATATTTTCAAAATATAAAAACTAAAAAATATTTTCAATGTAGCCTGGCTCCTGTTTACTATTTTAAAGTACTGAATGGAAGTGCTAAAATATGACATGATAAGGAAGTTTCAATTTTTTTAAAGACAGCAAAGGAAGGAATGTTATCTTATTTGGTTGCTTATGACAACAAAACTTTCTTTTTCTTTCCTTCAATTTTCTCAATTCCAGGCTAGAACAAAGAAGGGTCTACTAAAACAGAGAAGTTGATGGCTTGCTCTAATAAAGTGCCACTGTCATCACATCTCAGCTGGCTGTTACACCAATTCATGGGAGGTATGCTCACAAGTATGGATAATATCACAGTGTCCTTGATATACCTCTACATAATGGATGAGGGCAATCTATGCAATTACCACACAGTTTTTTACTCCACCTAGCCTTTAAGCTAGGCCAGGGAAGCATGGCCATTTAGGGTGCTCTGGATTCCTCAGGTAACTCGGGTTAAAATGGGATTCCCGACCTACTTATTTTATAAATATCTTAAAATGAATGGACAAAACCTTTTTTTTTTTTTTTTTTTTTTTTTTTTAACTGCCTTGGGGATCTGGAATGTAATCTGGAATGTAATCAGCAAAACCAGACAGCATTCTCCTTTACGGTGTTCCAAAGGCAGGGAACGAATATTTTTATCCACCAAAATTATATACATGACAGAATGAAGAAGTGCCTGATTGTACTGGAGAAACATCAGGGGTCTGGCAAGGAATGAAAGGAGTATCCCCCTGGGAAGGGGGTGAGTTCAGACTTCCTTGGCATCGCCCTACAAATCCTGCTCTACTAAGTCAGGATGAGTTCAGCAGGATTGTGCAAACAGTGGTGCCCAACGTGGGGCACGAAGGGTTGAGATAATGACAGATCTGACTGGAGTGTGTCTGATCGTATTTGTGATAAGCATTAATTGTTTCAGATTAATAGTCACCTGTTACAATGCTGATTTATTGGCTCTCAAAGTTCTTGCCCTTGATCTCACAGTTTCAGCATGTAGTACCTTACTTACAGCTGGTATTTGCTGCCTTAGTGTTTATCAGCTGGGGGGCTTGGGCTAAGGTTCTTGTTTCACTGTGCTTTATGGTAATGACTTGTAATACAATAGGCTTATTGATTATGGAACTGATCTGGCTTGTGTTCCCAGTGTGGTCACCACCTCTGTACTTTGGGAGGTATATAATAGAAGTGTGTAGCAATTACACATCTTTTTTCCCCTCCTCGGGTGGTCAGCCTATGAGGGAGATACTCCCACACACTCTATTGACAAGTACAGCAGTTACTCAAAGTCTGACTACAACAGATAATACAGATACTCCAGCTTGAAGCGCAGCAGCTACACCAGCCCCAGTGACAAGTACAGCAGCCTCATTTGAGAATTCTGAAGTGTTTGAATGGTCCTTGGGTACCCTTGATACCTGCCTGCTGATTGTGATGAATCACCATGTTGGCACACATACAGACCATGTAATCTGATCTCAAAAGTTAAGCAGAGTAGTGTTTGGGTCTTATCTAGGATTAGATGACAATATAGGAAGACCAAGAGATATTCCCTGAGGCTGGACACTCATGAGTGGCAGGGTGTGTGGACAGTATGGGCAAGTATCTAGTCCACTAGGCCCCCGCAATTCTTTGGAAGTGTCAGAGATGGAAGGCAGCTGTATGGAGTACCCCAGTGACAAATTGCAGAAACTGCTGAAGGGGAGGGTGAATTATTTTGAGCCGGGTGGGCCCATGACACCTCAGGCCATCAGGGCAGAGATGCAACATATGCTGTGCCACATGCCACTGCTCAGAACCCTATCCTGGGCCTTGAAAAACAGATTTTTTGGCAACACAGCACGCCAGAGAGAACTGAGTCAGACAATGGGACTCATTTCCGGAACAGCCTGATAGACATTTGGCCCAAAGAGCATGGCATTGAATGGGTATATCACATCCCCTACCATGCACCAGCCTCTGGGAAAATCCAACCGTACAATGGGCTGTTAAAAACTACACTGAGAGCAATGGGTGGTGGGACTTTCAAACATTGGGATACATATTTACCAAAAGCCACCTGGTTGGTCAACACAGGAGGATCTGCCAACAGGGCTGGTCCAGCCCAGCTAGGACTTTTACATACTGTAGAAGGGGACAAAGTTCCTGTGGTGCACATTAAGAATTTGCTGGGGAAGACAGTCTGGGTTATTCCTGCTTCAGCTAAAGACAAAACCCACTTGTGGGATTGCTTGTGCTCAGGGACCTGTGTATACTTGGTGGGTAATGCAGGAAGATGGGGAAGTCCAACGTATACCTCAAGGGGATTTGATTTTAGGGGAAACCAGCCAACAAACTCAATTGTATGCTGTTGCCTGCTATGTCATACTTTTCTAGCCCATCAACTAGATGTCTTCAGGTCACCAGCCACTGGCCCTGACTTCCCTCTGACCATCTTCCCAACAAGGAATGACCTTTGATGAAAACAGATGAGTTCTGCATTAAAGGAACAATCAGCATCAGCAGACAACGATCCAACACTGCACACAGCCTCTCCTGCTCTGCAAGACTGTTACAAAAGGTGGAGCCCAACATCATGGGCCGGATGGATTCAGCAGCTTTATAGGGGTTGGTCCATGCACTAAGGAATGATCTCTCTCTCTCTCCTTGTGTGTGTGTGGAGTTATATATATATATGTATATATATGACATAAGAGTGATGGTATATTGAAAATGTGGGATCTGAGCATGATGCAAATGGCATGGAATATGGGGTGGATGTTGTCCTGGGTTCAGCAGTAGCAGCTATTTTTTTCTCCTTAGTAGCTTGTGCAGTGTTGTGGTTTTGACCTTTGGCCTGGGAACAACGCTGATAACACCAATGTTTTTAGTCGCTGCGCAGGAATGTTTAGTCTGACCAAGGACTGTGTGAGTCTCATGATTTGCTAGGGAGGAGGGGAAGCCGGGAGGAAGCAGAGACAGGATGCCTGACTCAAACTAACCAAAGAGCTATTCCACATCACAACACATCATGCCCACTATATAAACTGGGGGCAGTTACCTGGAAGGTAACCATCATTGCTCAGGTCTTGCTGCGTATTGATTGGCAGATGGTGAGTGGCTGCGTTCTCTTCCCTTGTTATTTCCCTTATCATTATTATTGTTGGTGGTAGCAGCAGTGGTTTGTGTTATATCTTAGATACTGGACTGTTCTTGTCTCAAACTGTGGGAGTTACATTCTTTCGATCTTCCTCCCCATTCCTCCAGTAGTGGGGGGAGAGGAAGAGGAGGGAGGGAGTGAGTGGCTGCGTGGTTCTGAGTTACTGTCTGGGCTTAGACCACGACACCACCCCATTGTGATGTAATATCAGTTACATGCCGCAAATATGTTTGCTGCAATGAAGAAAAAATTCTTTTTGGCAATGTACAAGTAACAGCAAGAAATAATGTATTTATAATATTAAACTCAAAAATTCATTGGGAATTTTGTTGATGTTTTGGATTAAGGAAAAAAAAAAAAATAAGATCAAGAAACATCCAAGAATATGACAAAAGAAAATACATACTGCTAAATATCTTGCATGCCTCCATTCTCATTGAAAATCTTCTGTTAGCTCTATATTCTTCATGGATAAAGTCATTTAGCATCTTTTAAAGTATTTTTTTAAAAGAGAAATCAAGTCAGATACAGAAAACATGTTTTATGTTTATGTTTTTTTAACGTAAGCCTATGTTAGACCACTGCTGTTAATCTGAACCTTGTTGGGTTGTTTATGTGATTGTTGGTATTGATCTTCTACACAGATAAAAAACAGAGGTACAATGTTTAAAAAAAATTCTGATGTCTTAACATAATTTGATTTAGCTGCATTCAGTGTTATTTTTTTCTTACTCCTCTGCCCATGTATAATATAAACCTGCTGTAAAAGGAAAAAAAATGGTTTTTTGCTTTTAGAAGAGCTAAAATACATTTTATTAAAGAGTAAAAAAGAACTATAATTTTCTCAATCATTCACTTTACTGGTTATGTAATACCTACCATCACTTTAGAGTTGGACTGTGAATCTTCAGCATGTATTATGGTAGAATTTCCTGATTTGAATGCTCAGCAGTGCAGTATCTAATATGAAGTCTGCCAAAAGGAGTAGTTTAGGAGAAATGAATGACACTTCCCCCCCCCCCCAATGTCTTTATCTATGGAATATTAATCCAGGAAAGCTTGTGACTCCAAACTTGAGGAGAAAATTGGAAAGGTTTTGCTATGTTGAGTAATTGGCTTTCTCTATGTTTTGTGTCTCTCATTCTTTATTTTCAGTTAATCAGAAATGTTTTTAAGACTCTCCAATATTCCATTTTTAAGAAATTAATATAATTTGCATCCATGACTGCAAAATACTGAAATTTCAAGAGGCTGTTTCAAAATATATACCTTATTTAGCATTTTTTTTTTCTGTTTGAATTATCTCTTAATTTTGCATTATGACTTCTTGAAATGATTATACAAATTAATATAAACTTGAAATCCTGGCTCAATCACCAGGTTCTTTCCCCATGATTTTTAGTATTCAAATTGATATTATTTCCTGAAGATGATGTTTAGTGGCAATTATTTTTGAAAAACATGACACTTCTTTTTAGTAAGTTAAAGTTGCTTCTGTATTAATTTCTGAGTTTCACTTCCAATGATCTGTAATTTTTTCTTATCTTGCATAAGTTTGTATTTTTGACTCTCTTATTGCCAACTGTTCAAAAGGAAACTGTTCGTTTTTCCTATGTTTCAACAGTTTTCATTTAGACCACAGCTTAATGTTAAAAATCTGCCTTTTTTTTTTCTTGTTACCTAAGAAAAATCATTTAAAAACCCCCTATGATTAATAATATACAAAATGTGAACCTCTTGTTGTATAAAATATTTTGCCTTCCATACAACAGTAGATAACATTTTCTGTGCAGCATAAAGTCTAAAATTTATCACCGGACTGTAAATGTTTACATTTGGAAGTGTCTAATGTAGGTGCTTGCTTATGAAGGAAGGCCTCAATTCAATTGCCTTAAACTATGCTTCTTACCTGAAACAGATATACTGCTCCAAACGATTAAAGGTTTTCTCTGACAATCAGCTGTCTCTCCATAAAGGCTTTTTGTAACTACTGTGCTGTCTCCGCTAGGCCTGTGTGTTTGATTAATGCCACTTGTCAATTAGGGCAACTGAGTCAAACCCTAACCTGGAGCCTGTATGGGATGAACTGTTTTCCAGCTTGAATGTTTTAACCCCTGTAGGAGCAAATGGATTATACCACAAGCATGTGTACACTATGGCTTCACTGAAGGTGAGTGTAGTTGTGTCTTTTATCAAGGTTTCCCAATAATTTATGTTGTAAAACCTGCTGATATTTTATACTTTACAAAATTTTAATTGCGTTAGCAAAATGGAACAGCTTCAAAAGACACCTACCCCAAGGCATTGACTGCATCAAAAGAATGGTTTTAAGTCCCTGGGATAATCAAGCAGAATAAGGAATTCCTCCCAAGTACCAAAGATATCAAGGGAGCTTTCTAACAGCTGGATTATTAACTACTTTTTATGCTACCAGAAACTGCAAAATGGACTCAAATAAGTAATGTTTTTTTGTTTGCTGATCACTTTTACCCATTCCCTTCATACCCCCCACAAAACCAAAAATTGTTTGCAAACACTGCTGGCCTCCAGTAAGGGTTGCAGAAGTGGGCCACATGGGTTATTCCTTGTCCAAGGACCATGCAAACCAATCAGGTTTGCACTGAAAGAAGACTTTGTGCAAGATATGAATTTTTTTTACATGATATAATATTTGATTTAAAATTCTGTGGTTTGTAAAGAAGATGTGACTGGTAGAGATCAAGGAAACATTTCTACTGTCTATTAGCCCTTTCTCAGTATTGACAAGACTATTGATGTTTATTTAGAACTTCTATGTGAAGGTTAGTATGGAGGCGAATAGAATTGTCATTACCAAGCTTCATGTCTGCAGAGACAGTTTCTTCTTTGTATTTTCTTCATGCTGTGATTAAAATAGAAAGTAAATCCCCAAACACCAGAAAACCAAAACAGAAAAGCAGTTGTAGCAAATAGCTTGAGGCACAGACAACTTGGCCAGAGTTATAATGACTGTCATTATCCCAATGGCTTTTAGAATAGAATCATAGAATCAAGAATTGCGAAGGTTGGAAAGGACCTTAAGATCATCTAGTTACAACCCCCCTGCCATGGGCAGGGACACCTCACACTAAACAATGTCACCCAAGGCTCTGTCCAACCTGGCCTTGAACACCGCCAGCGATGGAGCATTCACAGCTTCCCTAGGTGGCTCATTCCAGGGCCTCACCACCCTAACAGTAAAGAATTTCTTCCTTATAACCAATCTAAACTTCCCCTGTTTAAGTTTCAACCCGCTACCCTTTGTCCTGTCACTACAGTCCCTAATGAATAGCCCATCCCCAGCATCCCTATAGGCCCCCTTCAGATACTGGAAGGCTGCTATGAAGTCTCCATGCAGCCTTCTCTTGTCAAGGACGAATAGCCCCAACTTTCTCAGCCTATCTTTATATGGGAGGTGCTCCAGTCCCCTGATCATCCTCATGGCCTCCCTCTGGACTTGTTCCAACACTTCCATGTCCTTTTAATGATGAGGACACCAGAACTGTATACAATACTCCAAGGGAGGTCTCACAAGGGCAGAGTAGATGGGCAGGATCACCTCCTTCGACCTGCTAGTCACACTCCTTTTGATGCAGCCCAGGATACAGCTGGCTTTCTGGACTGTGAGCACCCACTGCTGGCTCATGTTATGTTTCTCATCCACTAGTATATTTTATTCCACTAGGGTCAGCTTCTGCTCTTCTGCAATAGCTTTTTCCATTTTAGAGATACAACAGCAAAGGCAAGGACTATGACATCAACACACTTTGAAGAAACATATGCTTGTTATGACTGCCACTCTGTCATGGGTTCAGCAGCAGCAGTCATTTTTCTTCTTCTTGGTAGCTGGTGCAGCACTGGGTTTTTGATTTTGGGCCTGGGAACAGCACTGATAACACCAGTGTTTTCAGTTACTGATTGTTAGTGTTTTGGTCTGGCCAAAGACTTTCTGAGTCTCATTCTCTGCCAGGGAGGATGGGGAGGCAGGAGGAAGCAGAGGAAGAACACCTGACCCAAACTGGCCAAAGAGGTTATTCCATACCACAGCACGCCATGCCCAGGATGTGAAAAAGGAGAGCAGAGACCCTGAAGGGTGTGGTGGTGCACTGGGGGGTTTGCTGCTGGGGGGTGCAGTGGCTGGGTGGGGCTTGGTGAGCAGTTGTATTCTCTTTCCTTGTACTTCTCTGTCATTATTATTACTGGTGGTAGCAGTAGTGATTTGTGTCATACCTTAGTTACTAAACTGTTCTCATCTCAACCTGTGCGAGTTGAATTCTTTTGATTCTCCTCCCCATCCCTCCAGGACTGGGGGAAGAAAGAGCGGGGAGGGAGTGAGTGAGTGATTTCGTGAGTTTTAGCGGCTTAAACCAGGACACTCTCTTAGATATCTTCTCTTTTGCCAAACTGAAGAAACTGTGCTTGCATATTTGTGAAATCTGCTGTTTGTCATAGTTGTTTAATTTAGCAGTAGAAAATTAAAGGTAATTGTAGTGAGTTATGTGCAAGTGTCTGATAGGTGAATTTATAGTCTCCAGGGTACTAGTTACTGTATATCCTTGAGCAGGACTCTCAGTCTTGCATTTAAAAAGATTTTTCTTTAACTACACTTGGGCTTCAAAACTGTTCAATGCACTAAACCTGAGGCATCATGTATTAAAAGGGATAGGTGGCAGAGGAGGACCTCATTTTTTGGTTATCAGAGGTAAGCATTTAAGACAGGAAAAATGTAGGATTTTTTTAACATCTAGATGGGTTTTCTTTTTATGTCTTGAACAGTCTTCGCAGGTGTCTGTTTCTTGAGCGACAGATAGATTTAAACTGTGATAGGAAGCACATCTAATGATACTGGTCGTGAGATTGCATCAGATTAAATGGGGTCACTCAATCTTAATGCATAGAGCAAAATCATGGGGGTAAGGGTGGTCTGCTGTCTTTGTTTGGGTGTCCTGGTTTTGGCTGGGATAGAGTAAATTTTCTTCCTAGTAGCTGGTGCAGTGTTGTGGGGTGGCTTTAGTCTGAGAACAATGTTGACGACACACTGATGTTTTAGTTGTTGCTCAGTAGCACATACTGTGACCAGGGACTTTGCAGTCTTTTATGTTCCGCCAGTGAGGAGGGGCGCAGGAAGCTGGGAGGAAACAGAGACGGGACACCTGACCCAAACCAGCCAAAGGGATATTCCATACCATAGCACGTCATGCCCAGTATATAAACTGGGGGAGTTACGTGGAAGGCCCAGATCGCTACTCAGGGTCAGGCTGGGTATCGGTTGGCAAGTGGTGACCAAATGTACTGTGCTTCTGTCATGGGTTCAGCAGCAGCAGTCATTTTTCTTCTTCTTGGTAGCTGGTGCAGCACTGGGTTTTTGATTTTGGGCCTGGGAACAGCGCTGATAACACCAGTGTTTTCAGTTACTGCTTGACAATGTTTTGGTCTGACCAAGGACTTTCTGAGTCTCATGCTATGCCAGGGAGGAGGGGCAGGCCGGGAGGAAGCAGAGACAGGGCGCCATGACACAAACTGACCAAAGAGCTATTCCATGCCACAGCACGTCATGCCCAGGATGTAAAAGACTGGGGGCAGGGATCCGGAAGTGGCTCTTGCTCTCTCTCGGCTCAGTCAGGGCAGCGAAGTGGTTGTATCCTTTTCCCTTGTATATGCCTTGTCATTATTATTATCATTGGTGGTAGCAGTAGTGATTTGTATTATATCTCAGTTACTGGGCTGTTCTTATCTCAACCTGTGGGAGTTACATTCTTTCGATTCTTCTCCCCATTTCCTCCCCATCGGAGTGGGGGGGGGGGGGGAAGGGAGGGAGAAGTGAAATTTACAGCTTAAACCACGACAGCTTCTCTTGTATTTATTGGGGTTTTTTAGCTTTCCACTTTTAGTTTTATGTATCTTTCCTTGTCATTCCATCATTATTATTATTACTACTGATACTATTAATTTTATGATATTGTACTTCAGTTATTAAAACTGTTCTTATCTCGTGGGTTTTACATTCTTTTGAGTCTTCACCTCACTGAGGGAGGGAGAAAGAGGAGGGTAAGAAAGCAGCTGCATGGTGCTGAGTTACCAGCTGGGTTTAAACCATGACATCAGGACACCACTGCCAAAGTAGATTGCCATAGCTCCTCCATTTCTTTGTTTCACATTTTTGTCTATTTCAGATACAAACACTCTGACAGGCTGTCTGGTACAGAAATTCACAGAGCAGAAAAAATCCCTCTGCTAGTCTGTGTGAGCTTGATACTGTAGAGAAGTGATAGGCAGGAATCAGCAGTATGTCCCTCACTCTGTGCTTCAGTCTGGAAGCTCTGCACAGCGTGTGTCTGAGAACACAGATACTGCAGCTTACTTTCCTAGCAAGTGTGTGTTTAGTTTGTTTGCACACCTATTTGAAAATATAAAGAAATAAATATTAGCTGGTGTAATTCATAGTAACTACGTTGGATGACTGGTTTACGTGTGCTGAGTGTAATCTCATAAGACAGTTTCATAAGAAGTGGCTTTAGAATATTTGTTTTAGAATTTTAAACACACAAAATTTTAAATCTTTATTCAGAGCACTTCTCAGCTTTCTAGGTAGAAAGTGGTATGACAATTACAAAAAGAAATAAAAGGTGTTTAATTATGCAAGTAATAGACTTAAAGTACCTGAGTATACATGATTTCCGATCTGCTTCACAGAATACACAGTGTCTAGCACACTACATAAGAGGTATCTACACTAATACCTACTAAGAACAATTGGACATTCTGCAGACTGCCTGAATAGCAATGTGGGATTAACATTCACAGCCCCAGATATCTGATTTGCAATCATCCTCAAATCTTACTGCCCTGAACCAGTGGTCTTTAAAATCTCAAAAGATTCTGTTTATTGTTTAAGATATTACAGTGAAGTAAAAGAAAATGCATCCAAGAATTTGCAGTCCTTCTAGACAACAGGCAGACAATACGTTTCAGAAAAAGTATTAGTTAAGGAACATTAAATGTGCAACACTTGAAAAAACACAAGTTAAGCATTCTATCTAAAATGTCACAATACTGTGCACACTGAATAGAAAGTGTTGCTGTACTTGCCCTTGCAAAAGCACAGCTAAAATTGTGCTTTTCTAATAATCTGAATACTATCTCCATGGTGTATGCTCATGCAGACATAGCAAAGTAAGTCCTATAACACACCATAAGTTGTTTGGAAACTCAATGTGTTTCCAAATGCAAATAAAAAAAAATATTAGACAGTGAAAGAAGTTTTTTTTGTTGTTGTTTTTTTTTTTTTAAGGAAAAGGTTTGCTGTTTTTATAGAACTTTTGAGAGTATAAATGCAAAATAAACGTATTTATAAATGTATGATTGGTACAGGTAATGAAGGTTGAACTCAAGACTTCTATCCCAACACAGTAATAACCTTGTTCTCTCTATTTTAGGATGAGTTCTCTTAGCCTGATTTAGTTAATGAACCTATTTATATGTGGAAGAGAAGTAAACCTGGATTCATACAGTCATAGAAATTTTGTCTAGACATGACCTAGTCTTACCTTCCAACTGAACCAGGACTATCCCTAAGTCTGGATTGATTTTCCCAATGTCAATTTCTTCCGGGTGCATGTAAATGGATTCTAAGAGAAAATGCCCATTATCTGGCTAGCCCTCCAGTCTTTAAGTTCATAGAGTAATTGATAGCACTAACTGAATTAGTTGATCACAGAAGACCAAGGAATCCCATATATTCTTATATTTTCCTTCTTTTGCTTTCTGACAGATTCCTCTTTTGATGAGATAGCAGCAGGGGAGAGCAGTGAGGCAGGCATGGTTCCAGACTAGGCAGCTATTTTATTAAAAGTACCCAGTGCTAAAAAGTAGCTATTCCCATTACTAAGGAGAATTTGAATTCATATTTCAGTGCCTCACCGCATCACTACTTTTATTTGACTTCATACTTATCTGGCAAGGCAGTATTTGGTCTTTCATAAGTCATTTTATCCCTATTAATGACAATAGAGAACAAGAACAGATACACCTTTAAGAAGGAATAGAAGAAAGGTGGTCAATAATGTTCACTTTACAAATTATCAATGTTCATTTGTAATTAGTTTCTCTGAATACCATTACCTGTACTGTACATTCAAATTGCACTGCAAGTATTTCATGTGACATCAGGAGTGAAAAAAGAAAAATCTGTTTCCTGAAAAACATATGAGTTTACCTGGTAGAATAAAGGGCATAGGTATATGTGTGTTGTGTATACACACCCACGTGTCTGTGGAGATGTGCACATATGCACACAATGAACATAGAAACAGGGAGAGTTCAACAAATTGCAGACTAGGAAAAAACAATTGCCTGGCAATTATTTTTATTCAGTTCATAGGAGGGAATTGTACATAGTTAATGGTAATTTTGTAATTTTCTTTATTAAACAGACAAAAAGGCTGAGCATGTTTCCCTGAAGAGAACATAATCACAAACTGAGAAAAAGTTTTCTTTTTATTAAGAAACAAAACAGGATGTTAAATGGCAGCCCAGAGTAGGAAGTCATGACCGCTGGCAGTACGCTGTCATTCACCTTCCCCTAGTGAATTAATTTACCATAAACACTAAAAATATCATCCTTCCTGTCAGAACCTAGACCATTAGATTTGTATCCAGAGGATGGAATGGAATTTCAGTTATATAGAAGCTTTTATACTTTTGCAGTCTTATTATTCAGAAACTGAGTACCTCTTATTCTAACTTGGTGCTGAAACTGAAGGACATCTGTCTATTA
The DNA here is from genome assembly GCA_017639245.1 of Myiopsitta monachus. NCBI lineage: Eukaryota > Metazoa > Chordata > Aves > Psittaciformes > Psittacidae > Myiopsitta > Myiopsitta monachus. Next base: position 61,391,112 of record CM029919.1, read on the forward strand.
AATATACATCCCTAATGCTGTGTTTCAAAACATTAGCTGAAACAAAAAGAAATAAAAAGGGAAGAGGCAGGATTTTATGATAAAGTTAGTATTTCATTATGGAGAGATAAATGACTATACTGACATATGGTTTACAGGTAGCAAGACAAAATCTGCTGCCTTTAGGTAGGGGAAAAAAAGGGGGGGGGGAGGGTTTATTGGTTTTTTTTTTGTTGGTTTTTTTTTTTCCTGTTTTATTTTAACTTTCCAGAAAGATCTATTCCTTATATTTAAACAAAATGTATATACAGCAGAGAGAGAGAAAAAAAGAGAGTTAATACAAATGTGAACCGAATTACCTAGCCAAAATTTAAACTACTGAGTTTTGAAACTCGCGTATGGGCCTCTTTCATATTTAATATTGCCCTGAATCTATTTTAAACAAAAGATAAAGACCATCTGTTAAAATCTGTATTACAGTTTAGTTTTATATTTCTGATTCTAGTTCAGTTTTGGTATATAATCTTTCTGGATACTGAGCTGGACAGTTGCTCCTTTAAAAACCCAAAAATATTACCTAAGTTCATAGAATCAAAGAATCACAGAATGGTTAGAGTTGGAAGGGACCTTAAAGATCACCTAGTTCCAACCCCACCATAACAGGAATACCTTCCAGGTTGCTTGAAGTCCTATCTAACCTGGCCTTGAGTGCTTCCAGGGACGGGGCATCTGCAGCTTCTCTGGGCAACCTGTACCAGTGCCTCGTCACCCTCACAGTATAGAATTTTGTCATAATGTTTAATTTAAATCTACCCTCTTCAGGTTTATGACCATTCCCCCTTGTCTTATCACTACAGGCCCTTGTAAAAATTCCTCTCCAGATTTCTTGTAGACACCCTTTAGTCTTGGAAGACTGCTATAAGATGTTCCCTGAGCCTTCTCTTCAGGCTGAACAATCCCAGCTCTCTCAGCCTGTCTTCATAAGAGAGGTGTTCCAGCCCTCAGTTACTTTAAAACGTCATTTAAAAATGCAACAGAATTCTAGCTTAATACAATGAAGAAAGATTAAGAATAGTTAAAGAGCCTTATTTAAACACAGAAAAATGTGCTGTTTTATCAGAATGAGAATACCATCTGGTAATCCTCTTGCCGTGTTATAAAATATATGAGTAAGACCATAAATTTTAACAAATTTGGGTAGAAATAAGCAGAAAAAATAAAATTGATCAGACAACCTTATCCAAAAATTTATTTATGTATATTACATCTCAGTTTCTCAGCATCTAAAGTTTTATCCTGTAATCTCATTTAATTTAAGGAGTCTAACACAGAGCTGGGGAAAATTTGTGCTTTACTTTTCCATTTTGAGGAATAAACATAAAAATCTTTGTTGACCTGTTGAGCCCTTAAGCTTTTGTCTTTTCCTTCTGTAAAAAGATTAACTAGCATTGAAAACTCATAACAACTGAATTTTAAAATATAGCTTATATTTAATTAAACCAGTTTGATTCTTGAAGAAGGTCAGTGTTCTGCACTTTTTATTGTGAAGTAAGTTTGGTTTCTTACTCCTACAGATTAATAGGGTACAGAGTAGGCATCTTTAATCTGAAGGCACACTAAAAATTATTACAATAAAAACCTTTTAGCCCTAAAAGAGATGCTTACACTCCTATGCAGTGACAGTACCAGAAAAGAAGGTCAATTTCTAGATTTTAAATGTGAACTTTGTCTTTCAATGCCACCTATCTCTTTTCAATGTGGCTTCTTAGTCCAAATGGTTTTACATTTTATTTATGTTTTAAACAGAAGTCCAGGGTGCCATGGACTTCAGGAGATCTTGATTATAATCCCAGTTGGATGTAGGATTCATTGCCTTGCTCAAGGCTTTCACACAGTCACCAGAAATCACACCATTTTCTACTCATCTCTTAGGGGTGCTCAAAGGATTAATTAGTTAATGTGTTGTGAAGCACTTTGAAGATGAAAAGTGCTATCTAAGTGCTAAGCTTTATGAGGAAAAAATTGGGGAGGGGAACTGGGTTTGGCAGTAGGATGAAACACAGCTTCAGAATCTCTCATTTGTTATCAAGAGCCTTAATTCTCTCTGAACTATCTGCGACCTGGTTTTCAGAACAGTTGGAAAATCTTTAAAACATCAACCTACTTTGTTTGAACCTGATGAAGGTTACACATGTTTCCCCTCTGTTCTTTCCCTTTAATTAATTGTGATAAATACTGTGGAACTTGCTGTTCAAAGGGCTTCAGCTGCCTGTTACCTCGCAGTAGATATAAAACACTGTACACTTGCATGACTTTCTGACAGCTTAAGAAAAGGAAAAAAACAATTGGCAATGTGCCTAGGAGTGAATACGAAAAGCTTTGAAAGTACCACCACTGCAGCTGAAGCAACTTCAATGGTGCTTCATTTTATGACAAGTTTGTTGAATCAAATGAACTTATATCTCATTATTGCCCCTCCACAGACTTCTATTTTTTTAATGCATGGGACATAGTATGAAGAGTTGATGTTTGCAGTTTGGTAGCTGGATGTGGATAGTATTCCTGGAGATTCTAACAGTTATAAATTTAAGTTACGTGTCACAAATTACGACATAAAAGTAAAAAAGTATCACTTAACATAAGTTCGATTTACCTGGCTTTTAGGGACCAGTACTTTATAAATGTTATAATAGCAAAAACAAAGATAGAATCTGGAGTCAAATAAGAATTTAAAAAAAAAAAAAAAAAAGAAAAAAGAAAAGACGAAGATTGGTAAATATTGTCTCCTGGTATTAAGCCAGGTACACAAGATGACATCATTATTTTTTTAAAAAATAACATAAATGAATTTCAGAGTAGGCATTCTTTATCTTCTGCTTTTAGTATGCCCTTTCATATAGTTCAAGTCCTTTTAAATTTGTCAGAAAAAACAAACCAAAATGAGAAGGCAGGAACTTCCAATACTCCCATGTGGCATAAACATGCACAATTATGTAGCGTGGGATTTTTGTTGCTGGTTTTAATATGGTTAGAAGTAGGAAAAAAAATCACCACCCTGTCAGTATTACTAAAAATGTTTTGAATTATCACTTCTAATTTGTTCACAAGAGACAACAAGAAGACTACCACACTGCAGCCTGCCTACATGATAAATGCAGTGAGTTTTTAATTGGCTTATTTATAGCACCACTACTGAAATCACATTGGTAAAATAAATATGTGAGCTGTTCTTGATGAAAAAAGAGCTGCCCCCAAGCCTGTTGACTCTGATTAAGTTAGCTTTACAAATACATCCTATCGGATATGGTGACCACACTCAATTTTTGAGTGGCTTTAGACCCCCAGTAAGAAAACTTATTAAACATGCACTACAGAAAAAGAAAAAACAGCAATAATAACCAGCCCAGCACTATTGCATATCCTCAAAGACATTTATTTGTTTGGTAGCCTGGAAAATGCCATTGTCTTGTGAATTTAATTGGTGTTTTGAAATATCTCAGCAATTATTGTCAGGGTTTTGTTTTGTTGTTTTTTTTTTTCTCATTTTAGCTTTAAGTTTGCCACATTTTATGTCATAATTTATAATTATATTAATAAAAAATGTTGCTTTGTCCTAAGCTCTTAACAAGAATGCAAAGATAATCATAGAATCATAGAATAGTTAGGGCTGGAAAGGACCTTAAGATCATCTAGTTCCAACCCCCCTCACAAAACAAGGCAGCATTAAGTTTTAGCATTAAGTTTTAGCATTAAGTTTTCAACAAGGAGAATATTGTCAAATCTGAACTAAGTTAATTTAAGCCATTTATGAAAAATTGATATGCATAGCTTTTAAAATAATGTAAATTATTATCATGTATTAATTAAAATTAATATTAGAATTGCAATATGAGGTTACCAAAATACTTGTTTGACCTGGTGACTTTTCTGCAGCAACTGACTGGTAGCATAGAGTATGAGAATGGGCAAGTACATCGCAATAGTTTCCATCAGTTTGTAGCTGAAGTACTTTTCACACAATAGATGCTATAGCCTTTTTTGACTTTTTTTCCCCCATGAATTTGTTTAGGTTTTTCTAGGCCTCCAACAGCTTTGTTATCAACAGTATCTTTTTGACAAGATGATCTGTGAAGCAGTACATCCTTCTAGCAGTTTTCCACCTCTCAGCTGTTATGAATCTACACAACCCAAGCTTTCATAAGGAAATCTAAATACATAAGATCTAGAGAGATTACCAAACGAGTATTAACTGTGACATAACAATTTTTAAAAGCTGCCTGATCTGAGCAGAATGTTTTAAATATAGCATACAGTAACTATATAGTATACAATAAGTCTTAGCTATCAGATGCCAACCTGATGAAGTTTAACCATGCCAAGTTCAAGGTCCTACACCTGGGTCAGAGCAATCCCAGGCACAGCTGCAGGTTGGGCAGAGAAGAGATTCAGAGCAGCCCTGCAGAGAAGGACTTGGGGGTGTTGGTCGATGAGAAAATGAACATGAACTGGCAGCAGTGTGTGCTTGCAGCTCAGAAAGCTAGCCGTATCCTGGGCTGCATCAAGAGGAGCGTGACCAGCATGTAGAAGGAGGTGATCCTGCCCCTCTACTCTGCCCTTGTGAGACCTCCCTTGGAGTACTGTGTGCAGTTCTGGTGTCCTCATCATTAAAAGGACATGGAACTGTTGGAACAAGTCCAGAGGGGGGCCGCAAGGGATGATCAGAGGACTGGAGCACCTCCCGTATGAATATAGGCTGAGAAAGTTAGGGCTGTTCATCCTGGAGAAGAGAAGGCTGCGTGGAGACCTCATAGCAGCCTTCCAGTATCTGAAGGGGGCCTACAGGGATGATGGGGAGGGACTCTTCATGAAGGACTGTAGTGAGAGGAAAAGGGTTAAGAGGCTCAAACTTCAACAGGGAAAGTTTAGATTGGCTATGAGGAAGAAATTCTTTAGTGTAAGGGTGGTGAGGTACTGGAATGTGTTACCCAGGGAAGTTGTGAATACTCCATCGTTGGCAGTGTTCAAGGCCAGGTTGGAGAGAGCCTTGTGTGGCATGGTTTAGTGGGAGGTATCCCTGCCCATGGCAGGAGGATTTGAACTAGATGATCTTAAGGTGCTTTCCAACCCTAACTATTCTATGACTCTATGATTGAATAGCCATCAAATCCCCCTCAGAGAAACCCCCATAATGCCAGATCATGAGGTCAAGCACTGATCCATAAGCTGTCATTCCGCTTGACTGTTAGGCTGACCTCATATATGGTTTTGGCTCAGACTAACTGGCACTATCCATCTCAGATAAAGTGTGTAGAGGGTAATATATTTTGAGAGCCATTCTCAAGTTTCATGTGACCTGCATGTTTTAAGGGTGAGCAGAGTTCATGTATCTAAATGAGAGCTACGCTGTAAAATTTGGTCTCAGGGTCCAAGAATGTCCCCAGCTGAATACATACATAGGCAATGAAATAGAACTGAACTAAAGAATATTTAAATAAATGTTTGTTGTTAAAATATACCTTTCCTATAAAGAATCATTAAGATGTTCAAAAGTTAAATGCAGTTGATTACTAAGTAAAAGCACCTATACAAAGAGATTTCTTTCTTTCCCATATTTTCCTGGTCTACCTGGTAATTACTAATAATAAAGGCAAACTAAGACTTAAAACTCACTGGGCAGTATGGTCTATTTCAGTTAAACGTTTTACCTTGATGTCGTGACCCCTGCCTACATACCTACCTACCTGCCTACATTCCCAAGTATTTTCCTATACAATTATCAGCCAAGAGTATTTCTCAAGGGTAAGTACCATTAGCACAGTCACAATATTTTTTTATATATCATAGATATTTGGGGAAATATGTTATAACATACTGTTACTGGTATCATCCAAGTGATTTGATGAACATTTCCAGGCCAAAATGTCAAGAAAAAATTCTATTAATTATAGAAAATTATGTGCATGCTTGTATAGACATGATTTATAAGTACCACACCCCTACACTGTTACACAAACTGCTTTTATCCACAACAGCCCATGCTATTTGAAAAAAGAGTGACCTGTTTGAGCAAATGCTATAGATGTAGCTTAGCTGATTACTGTTTGTGCTAAAGCTACTGAAGTCCAAGTCCTATATTAATTGATTTCTTTAATGGGTGCTAAAATGTTAGCCAATATTTTAGGTCATTGTCTTCATAAATCTAATACAAAGTTATTTCATCTGAATCCAATTCAATTGATCTCAGATAAAAATCTTTTTTTCATGTGATTGAAGCCTTGGTAACACATTTTAGTCTTCTACCATGATATTGTCACAGATTCTGAAAAGATATTTGGCAGAATTGATTGAATGTTTCTGAGTTTTTTGCAATTTTTTAAGACTCTAACTTTGAGAAAGCATTTTGCTCTTGACTTGACAGCTTTATTCCAGCCCTAAAGCATCTCTGATAATTAATAACTGTGTCAGATAGGTTCATCCTAAGCAGATGTGCTGTGCAGGGTTTTTCCTTATCTCCCCCGTTTTCTACCTTGGTAAGTGACCTTTATTAAATTATGTTTCAAACTAGGAATTAATGATGTTCAGATTCCATAGGGCAAGATGAGAATGTCATTATCTCAGCTTGTGCAGGAAGCTGTATCATTCTAAGTATCTAACTCACAGTCTTTGTTTTGTATTTTAATGCAGATTTCAGTAGAACTAGCATTAAGACCTAATTAGGATAAATTATTCCTACATGATTTAACTTTATTTCTCCTTTATTTTTCATTTATTTTCCCTTTTAATATACACAACATGTTTTTATCTGCTTAATTGTTACATTTTTCTCAACTTTTTTGCCTTTATGCTCGTTTATTGTCTAACAGAAAATATTTCTGAAGATTTTATGCATGTGGATATTTATGCACTAATGTTTCACAACATTTCCTTCTCCCATGTGAAATATAAAGGAATAAACATGAGTTTCAGGGATCTAGTTATCATTCATTTAAACTTCCTGAGTTTTTTTTTGGTCTGTGGCTTTAAGATGCAATAAGGGAAAAACTCATGATTGGCCACACAATAGTATAAAGTTAGATCTTACTAGAAAAGAAGAAACTAACCCACATAAACCACCAAAAGTACCAAGTCTATCTAATTGTGGTATGTTTAACTCAGCTAAGGGCCAAATACACACCAAGCAACATCTTACTCCCCCTCCTCAACAAGATGGGGGGGTGGGAAATAAGATGGAAAAGTTGTGGGTCAGGACAAAGACAGGGAGATCACTTACCAGTTACTATCGAGGCAAAACAGACTACTTGAGAAAAAATAATTTCATTTACTGCAAATTGAGTTGGACAGTGAGAAATAAAGACAAAACTAAAAATATTTTACCTACGTACCACTTCTCCTCAGGCTCAACTTCACTAATGACTCTTCTACCTCCTCCCCCAAGGACTGCAGGAGGATGGGGACTGCAGCTAATCAGTTACAATTCCACCCTACTGTTACTTCCTCCTCTCACTTTTCTCCACTCCTGTCTTGTTCCTCCCCACAGAATATAATCATAGAGCAGTTTTGGCTGGAAGGGACCTTAAAAGATCATCTAGCCCTCCCCCACTATCACAGAAGAACATCTCCCACTAGTTCACACTGTTCAAACCTGGGACCCCAGAGTGGGATGCTGTACTCCAGTTGAAGTCTCAGAAGAGCGAAAGAGAGGGGAAGAATCAAACTCCCTTGACCATTTGGCCCAGGATACTCTTAGAGGATATAATTTCAACCAGGACAGGCTTTGAGCAACATTATCTAGTGGAATATGTTCCTGCCCATGGCTTGCAGCTTTAAAGGTCCTTCCCAACTCGACCCATTCTATGATTCTGTGAAATATTTTAGCACCTATTCATTCTGATTAGCCTCCAAGTGTCTGGTCTAATGGGTACAGATCACCTATTGGTTCATTTTGTTATATATGCCAGAATAGAATAAGTATTTTTTTTATCTTATAGTATCATAGACAGAATTATATATGGCAATATGAATTTGTCCCTGTTTAGGTAACAGAATTTAGTCCTGTCTACATACTAAGTATCCATGCTGAAATTTTCTACATGTGACAGTGTTTGTGACCTGAAGGAATTATTTGTTATGTTTTCAAAACTAATGTTACAGATACTCTTAGAAATATGAGAAAATAATTCAGTAGTTTATACAGATTGAACTGTTGGTTATGGTAGGGTATTATTCTTTCCCCTTCTTTCCCAGAAGACCCAGTATATCCTGCAGAGTGTCTGCATTCAATTCAGAGGACAATGAGAAATTCAGGTTTCTGTTGAGACTTGGAATGGATGAAATATGACTTACACCTTTTTTTTTTTCTTTCACATTCTGAGTGCTATTCATTTTAAAATAATTTGGAAACATGTGGTGCCAACAATCTACACTGCAGCTTTTATGGTGGACTGGAAATTTTAGTTTTGAGTATTTTTTTATGCACATGATAATGAAAGCATGGCTTAAAAAAAATATTCTCTGTACACCATAGAATTAATCATTTTTACACACAGAGAGGACGACTGAGGTCACTCTTGGGAGTAGCAAATTTTTTATTCACCTCGCAATAAGAAACTGGGTTATATCACTTTAGAAGTATCCATGTCAACCCTATAGATGAAAAATGAACCCTGGGGAAAGAAAACCTATCACCAGCTTCCATGCCCTACCGTGAAAACACTGATGACTATATAATTGAGGTGACATTGGCAAAAAGCCTATGCAATTTTTTCTTATCTAAGGCAGTCCTCTGCTCCATGTGGGATTGTTTTGAGACTTTGGGGTAAATCAAAAGGGTTTTGGTTCTTTATTTAAAAAAAAAAAAAAAAAAAAAGGCTAGAACACTATTAATAGAACAGTAGGGAATGGACCTAATCTGTAACCAAAAATTTAACTATTTAAAAAAAATTAATTCAAATCCCTAAATTCTTGTTTTATTAAACTTGCCTACAGCACACAAGTAATACAAAAGTTGAAATGGATGACAGGGAGCCAGGAACTGTTATTGCAATGCCTCAGGTGGATGTTAGACATACTGAAAGAAAAGTAGCCTCTTGTGATTAAGACAGCTGGTAAAGCTATGAATGTTTGCTTTTCGCTGTGATTTTTTTTTTTTTTAAATTTATTTCATGCTGAAATTCATGTGTCTTTGGAGACTAATTAGGGTACTGAAAAGCCAAATCATGGAAGTACCCCTCATTTTTCCTTTGAGCTGAGTAGAGATGACATATATGCCTCCAATTATTCTAATAATTATTTCTAGCCTCCCTAATTTTGTCATTTAGGTTTTTTCCCCTGTTTCAGTTTTTGAGACTATCATTGTTGAGGGGGTTTTAAGATGGAGTTGATAAAAAAAGTTTCAGTTCCTTTCTTTATATATATCTCATAATGATTTGAGAAAATCAACACAAATATCAAATGTCACAAATGTGACACATGTATCTATCATCGCTGGCACATCAGATGGTGGGTGCTAATGGCATGTTTTTTCAGCTGTTTTAACCGATGCAAAGATTATATATTTTGATCCATGAAGCCAATTTTTCCTCTGATACTTCTCATATATTACATTAACTGAAAGTTCAAAACAGAAGAATCGACTTTGGAGATCTAAAAATAATTTTCTCTGAATAGAAAAAGAAAAGAGAAATCATATTCTTTCTGAAGTCAGGCCATTGGAGAGGCCTGAGATCTAGGAAGACTCTAAGAATGAGAAAAGGACAGACTATCTATGGGGACAATAGTCACATTGTATGTACTGACAGAAGATTACTTTTTAAACAAAATCACACCATTAGGGAATTATAGAAACATAGAATGAAGTGTAGACCAAACATACAACAAAAGTAAGCAATTTAGAGCTCAAGTTATACCTGTTAAGTTGAAAAAATTGCTAGATTTAGTAAAAAAATGGACACCTGACTCTAATCAAGGCATTTCTCATAGGGTGAGGAGAGGAAAGGACATATAATAATGGCAAAATCTGCAGGCATACAGAATGGAAAGATGCCTAAAGTCAAGATGTCCTTTATGCAACATCTAAGAGCTCACAGAAAGCACTTAGAATAGTGGTGTTTGAAAGTCACCATCTTAAAATCACTGGTGTCTTACTTCAGAAGATTATCCAGTCTGAAAGACAGCTCAGCATTCACTGTCCACGAGACGTGATGATGGTAAGAAGGTGCTCTTATATTTTGAGGCAATGTCTCTTTGAGGTAACTGTCAATGAGCAGCAGTAACTCTTCTCGAACACCTTCCTACCCACAGCTGTGCTTTTATACACTCTCACTCGCCCAAAGACTAAACACGTCCTTATCAGAAAAGGTGTCTAAATTTATTAGACTGAAAATCTGGAAAAGTTTCGTGAGAGCAGCTTCTGGCTTGTATATCCCATTAGTGTCCAAGTCAGAAAAAAGATCTACCAAACTACTTAACTGTATCAGCGATGATGGTCTTTGAAACAAACACAGAAATGTAACTCTAGGCAAACAGTAAATCATAAACACTCACCAACTGCATTATTGTGGTTGCCAAAGGCCAGGAGAGCTGGTGGAATATCTAAGAACAAATTTTATACTTAGATGCCAATTGAAGTCAAAAGTCCTGCTCTGCATTTTATCACCTTTGAAGTGCTTTGTTTTCACATGGGAATATCTTTCATCTTCCTGTATGAAAGTTCAGATGTCTCTGAAATAAAAATTATAAACCCTCTGCTAAACAAGTAATGGGGTTACAACAATAAATTCTAAAGGATTCATTTTAAAAGATGGTCATTTATATCTCAGAGAACTACTGCATATTTCTTTCATAGCATATTTTCAGCTATTTTACAGTTGTGACACAAACTGAATTCCCAATGAGATCAATGTGAAAATAACCCTTAAATCTATATAATTCCAAAAGGGTTTAAAGTATAACAGGTATCCATCTAATTTTAATAGCAAACTACTTTAACAAGAAAACAATGATAGAATTAATAGCTTTTTAATGTATACTGTTTATTCTTAGACATCCAGCAATTCTGCATAGCATTAATATAGAAATTCGAAATGTTTAGATTTTAAAAGGTACAAAATAATGCATAGAAATACGTATCATAGCCAAATACAATAGATATAGATGGTGTAGAATAAAAATTCAGATACTGCTATAAGATATTAAGGAGGGCTATAACTATATGATCTTTAGAAGTCCCATTCCAAACCATAGTACCATTATATTCTATTATTACATAATTCTATAACCTTTCCTTCTATTTGTAAGGTTGTTTTGGTTTGGATTATTTTAAATGCAAGATTTATTTTCATTGCACTTTAAAACTTAGCTCAGAAGCCTTAAGATGAAACTGAAAAGAAAAAAGCTCGAGATTTTTATTCTGAGAAAGAAATTCTCACACTAATAAAATGCTTAGACTGGTCAGTAAAATATGGCAAGTTTTTTACAAAGTAACTAGAAATAATTAAAAAAGAATAAGAATAGAAACAGAAATATATCTGAACTCTGAAAGTGTAAGTAATACCTATTCAATTCAACTACGTAATCGTGGCTGCTTGTCATTATTTGAAATATTCTAGGGTATTTGAGACATCCACGTGTGCATTTCAGAGCAAAACTTGGCATACAATCAATCTGCTCAGCATGCTGATAACAATAAAGATCCACAAGAGGACCTGTAAAACTCAGAAGTATCTCACAGAGCAATGGAAGGCCTTTTTTTGATCACTTCCCATTTTTCTAAATGCTTTCTGTTTGACATTTAGTCAACATTAGTCTTCATTATATCTCCAAGTGCTGACACCAAATCAAAGCTGCTGCAGTTGATGTGTCCCTTAAGAAAAAATATGACTCCATTAAATTGTTCTATTGTTCCTGAAGGTGAACATAAATTCCATAAAACCAACTGTTTGTTCAATTTGAGACAAGTTTGTGCTTGTATTTTTTACAAACTGATGTCATTTCACTTTAATAATGAAAATACAAGCATAACACTTGTGTTAGATATTGTCAATATGAAGTGCTGACATCCCATCAGAATCATTACAAAGAAAAACTTGGATTTCTTTGGGCTAATATTTGAAGATTATCTAAGGCAAATGAAAATAGGAAGAGCTTGGACAGGATCTTTTATACCTAGTTATAGAAATTCAGTGTCAGAATCAGAGTCTATCTTTTGGTTAATTCAGACTGATTTTGCCATATAGGAAGTCTAGTACCATTTTGGCCATATTACATAGTCCTCTTCCAGGGAATTTTCTCTTTATTTAAAGGGCATATTTATTAATATTCAGACTGTCAGTTACTCTGTGGATTAATCTCTGTTATGTATTTCTCAAAGTCTTAAAGACAAACTGTGTCCTGATAACATGAAGATTCCGTGTTTAGAGAAAGGGTAAAAACAAACCAAACCCAAACCAAACCAACCAACCAACCAACCAAAAACCCAAAACAAAACAAAACAAAACTTCCTTCTTATCTTATGGTGTAAGGCAAGTTTAAATGGCACAGAAAGAAGCTGATCTATTGTTTAAGAACTCACTACTCTTTGTCAACATTGACAACATTAATTTATGTAGGAAATTATTTTTAACCAGACAGTTTCAGGAACTTCCTCTCTTTTGACTGGGGAAATGAAAAAGCAAAGGAGCACCTTTTTACTTTTGGCTGCTCTTTCAATATTCAGTAATCAATATTCAATAGCATTTTTGAGTTTTGTACGAACATGGAAATTAGATTGGATATCTAATAAAACAAAAACAAGTGTGCAAACAATGAAAAAGTAAGTAAGATTTTTTTCTTAAGTGCTATTTTTCAAACTCTGTGCTTTAAGTATAGAAATCCTGTGACTTGCATGTCTTTTTCTAAGAACCTTTATACTTAATGTCGGAATGTTTATTCCAGGAACTGCATGTACAGCTCATAATAGCAATGTCTTTTGTCCATTTCTTGTAATATTTTCTACGGGAATATTACTTGAGAAGAGGAGATAAAAATTAAACAGTCATAATGGTGCTTTTCATTAGAGCATAACAAATTTTAGACTTGTTCAGTAAATACTTGATGCATTACTCAAATACCAGATACTGGGTTACGTTTTTCCCCGCCTCTTAAAATGAGACAGAGGATGTCACTCCAGAGATACAGAGGAGATTCAGGCTCCAAAAACAGATATTAAAAATCCATAAATGAGAAGTTTTTCAAAATACTTGCCAAGCACAGATACTCTTTAGAGCTTCATCACAAAATACCCAGTCAGGCTCCAGCTGCGGATGACAAGGTTGAACCTAGCGTAAGGTAACTTTGCCTGCTTCTTATTACGCATTAAATGATATAGTATAGTTCTGTCTCTATATCAAGATCAAAATATTACGTCTTGAGACAAGACTGTACCTTGCTGGTCAGGCAAGTAATTTTCTATGATCGGTGAAGGTCTTCACACACATCAGTACTTCCAATTGGAAAAAATTAAAATAGCTTTTCTCAATTTAAGATTTGTGGGGTTGTTTTCTCCCTAGTCTTTGGATAGGGTAATGAGTTCTTTTTAAAAAATACTGTATGTGTTTAAGTATCCTTGAAGCCATTAGTTACCCTACATTTCACAAACGTAATTGACAACTGTTGGGGTTCTTTATTAAATTAAGAAGAATTTAATTTCACAGAACAAATATTTTTGAGTTTGTCAAAATTATCTAGCATTTTAAGTGCAGATTTATACCAAACTGCCTCAATTGGTCAATTGCTGAGGTGAGTAGCTCTAGAGAAGACACCTTCAACACCTGAGCTGGGGGAAGCTCAGTATCCAGGAGCATCAACTCAGAGTGGCAAGAACCACCGAGGGAGCCTCAAGTCCTTGACAGGACTTGCCCAGGAGCTGGCAGCTCAGTTGACCGAGCAGCTGACTCACAGGGGGCCGTGTCAGGAGGAGGAGCACCAGACCTAACTGGGTAAAAACCTGCTCCAGGGAGCGCAAACGACCAGGGTGTGTCGAGGCAGTTTGCACAAGCAGGGGAGCAGGACAGTGAGCACTGGCCTTATGACAAGGGACCTCTGCTGTGGCTGCCCCGGTGGTGGCCAGTGTAGGCACCCAGACAGAACTGATGAGAGGGGAGGATGCAGCGCAGAGCTCCGGGTGTAGAGGGCGCCTGCACTGCCCTCCTGAGGGGAGGGTGCACAGTGGGCAGGGCTGCACTCATTGCTCCCTGGTGGAGGTCCTCCTGCAGCAGGTGGCTGAGCTGTGGGATGCTGTCAATAGGCTGAAAGATGTCATGGAAGCTGAGAGGAAGCAGGACTGCTTGCTCCAGGTATAAACTGCAGCGACCTCAAGTGTCCATTCTATCTCGTGGAGGAAAGAAGGAGGCCATTAACACAGGAAGCTGAGAAACAGTAGTAAAACAAAAACAAAAACAAACAAACAAAAAAAAAAACACAAAAACAAACAAGCAAGCAAACAAACAAAAAAAAAAAAACAAAAAAAAAAAGGAAGAGGACAATTAAAAGCAAGGGGCCTCCTCCTGAATCTGTTGTCCCCACTGTTGTCCCCACCCAGAACCACTTCACAGTTCTGCAAGGGGCTAATGAAGAAACATACTCGCACCAGGAAAAACTGGCTGATGCACTGGCAAAGAAGATCACTACTGGTGCTGCCATGAAAAAAGTGGTGGGTTATAGTAGAAGGGGACTCTCCTTGGGAAGGAACAGAGGCAATTATCTGTCGGCCTGACCCAGTTTCAAGGGAGGTGTGTTGCCTACCAGAAGCATGGATCAGAGATGCTGCAGAGAGGCTGCCTGCTCTAGTAAGTCCTACTATTACCCACTTATTGTTGTTCATGTGTGTACTAGTGATATAGATAGCAGTAGTCTGGAGAACATCAAGAAGGGCTACAGAGCTCTGAGAGAGGGGGTTTGGGGCTCTGGAGCTCAGATACCCTTTTCATCAATTCTCCAGGATACAGGGCAGGACCTTAAAAAGGCTAGGAGGATTGGCCAGGTTAACAAAATGGTTAGAACACTGGTGCCATAGTCAGGGGTTTGGCTATTTAGAACATGGGACTCAATTTAGGAGGCCAGGTCTACTGGAGGCTGGTGGAGCTAGTCTGACGAAGGAGAAAAGCTATTTTGGTAGGAGGCTTGCCAGACTGGTCAAGGATGCTTTAAACTGGATGTGTTGGGGGAGGGGGACTCTTTAGAAAAGTGTTATGGGTTCGGCTTCCCCCCCCTCTCCCCCCCCCCCCCCCCCCCCCCCCCCCCCCGTCCCCCGCAGAGTCTCATGTTACACCGGCAAAGAGAGAAAAGCTGGGGGAGGGGAGACAGGGCACCTGACCCGGGCTGACCAATGAGGTTATTCCATACCACAGCAAGTCATGCCCAGGAGGTAGGATTCCGGGGGGGGGCACGCGCAGCACACGGTGGGGGGAGCGGGGGCGGTCGCTCGCTGGCGCCATGCGGGCTCTGGGGCCACGTGGTCTGGGGAGCGGCGTGGTCCCTGGAGCGGCGCGCGGTCTCTCGGCTCGGTCGGGCGGCGAAACGGTTGTATCCTCACCCTTTGTATTGACTTTGTCATTATTATTGGTGGTGGCGGTGGCAGTAGTGATTTGTATTGTATCTTAGTTACTGGACTGTTCTTATCTCAACCCTTGGGAGTTACATTTTCTTTGGTTCCTCTCCCCATTTCCCCCCATCGGAGTATGTGTGTGGGGGGGGGGGAGGAAGGGGGGGGAAAGGAGGGAGAAGGGAAATTTACGGTTTAAACCCCCACATAAAGACAGGCCTGGCAGACGGAGTTGCTATTTATGTTAGGGATAGGCTGGAGAGTATGGAACTCTGTCTGGGGACAGGTGAGCAGCCAACACAGAGTTTGTGGGTCAGGGTTAAAGGGAGAACAGTGATGGGTGCCATTATTGTGGGGATCTGTTACAGACCGCCTGACCAAGAGGACTCTGTGGATGAAGCACTCTATAGAGAGATAGGAACAGACACTCGCAAGCCCTTGTTCTCATGGGGGACTTCAACCACCCTGATATCTGTTGGAGGGATGGTACGTCCTGGCACAAGCAATCCAGGAAATTCCTCGATTGTGTGGAAATCAACTACCTTCTGCAAGTAATAGAGGAGCTGACAAGGAGAGGTGTCATGCTTCACCTCGCCCTCACCAACAAGGAAGGGCTGGTTGGAAATGTGATGCTTCAGGGCAGCCTTGATTGCAGCAATCATGAGATGGTTGAATTCGAGATCCTCCAGACAGTGAGAAGAGTGTGCAGCAAGCTCACTGCCCTGGACTTCAAGAGAGCAGACTTTGGCCTCTTCAGGAACCTGCTTAATAAGGTTCCATGTGATATAGCCCTAGAGGGCAGGGGGGCCCAAGACTGTTGGTTGATATTCAAGGATCACCTGCTGCAAGCTGAGGAGTGTTGCATCCCAACTAGAAGGAAGTGCTGCAGGAGGACCAGGAGACCTCCTTGGATGGATAAGGACCTGCCGAGGAAACGTCAAAGGAAAGTAGAGTCTTATAAAAGGTGGAAGCAAGGACAGGCGGCCTGGGAAGAATACAGAGATGTTGTGCGGGAAGCTAAGGACCAGGTTAGGAAAGCTAAGGTCCTCTTAGAATTAAACTTAGCAAGGGATGTGAAAGATAACAGGAAGGGATTCTATAGGTACATTGCAAATAAAAGGCAGGCTAGGGACAATGTGGGCCCTCTCTGGAAGCTATCGGGAGACCTGCCTACCCTGGATTTAGAGAAGGCTGATGTTCTTAATGACTTGTTTGCCTCAGACTTCACCGGCAAATGGTCTGATCACACCTCCCAAGTCTTGGAAGGCAGACGCAGGCACAGTGAGAAGGAAGAACTTGGGCCCACTGTAGGAGAGGATCTGGTTCAAGACCGTCTTAGGAACCTGAATATATATAAGTCCATTGGACTTGAAGAAATCCATCTACGGGTCCTGAAGTATCTGGCAAATGAAGTTGCTAAGCCACTGTCCATCATATTTGAGAAAATCATGGCAGTCGAGTGAAGTTCCTGACGACTGGAAAAAGGGAAATATAACCCCATTTTCAAGAAGGGGAAAATGGATGATCCAGGGAAATATATATCAGTCATCCTCACCTCTGTGCCTGCCACAGTCTTGGAGCAGGTTCTCCTGGAAGGCATGCTGAGGCACATGAAAAACAAGAAGGTGGTTGGTGACAGCCAGCATGGCTTCACTAAGGGGGAATCCTGCCTGACCAATCTGGTGGCCGTCCATGATGGGGCTACGGAACTGATGGACAAGGGTAGAGCAGTTGATGCCATCTACCTGGATTTGTGAAAAGCATTTGAAACTGTCTCACATAACATCCTTGTCTCTAAATTGGAGAGAGTTTGACAGACGGACCACTCAGTGGATAAAGAGCTGGCTGGCTGGCCGCACTCAAAGAGTTGTGCTCAATGTCTCAATATTGAGCTGGAGACCAGTAATGCAGGGTGTCCCTCAGGGATCGCTGTTCGGACTGGTCAACACCTTTGTTGGTGACATGGACAGTGGGACTGAGTGTGCCCTCAGCAAGTTTGCCTATGACATCAAGCTGTGTGGTTCGGTTGATACATTGGAGGGAAGGAATGTCATCCATTGGGACCTTGACATGCTTGTGAGGTGGGCTGATGCCAACCTTATGAAGTTTAACCATGCCAAGTGCAAGGTCCTACACCTGGGTCAGAGCAATCCCAGGCACAGCTGCAGGTTGGGCAGAGAAGAGACTCAGAGCAGCCATGTGGAGAAGGACTTGGGGGTGCTGGTCGATGAGAAAATGAACATGAGCTGGCAGCAGTGTGCGCTTGCAGCCCAGAAAGCTAGCCGTGTCCTGGGCTGCATCAAGAGGAGCGTGACCAGCATGTAGAAGGAGGTGATCCTGCCCCTCTACTCTGCCCTTGTGAGACCTCCCTTGGAGTACTGTGTGCAGTTCTGGTGTCCTCATCATTAAAAGGACATGGAACTGTTGGAACAAGTCCAGAGGGGGGCCGCAAGGATGATCAGAGGACTGGAGCACCTCCCGTATGAATATAGGCTGAGAAAGTTAGGGCTGTTCATCCTGGAGAAGAGAAGGCTGTGTGGAGACCTCATAGCAGCCTTCCAGTATCTAAAGGGGGCCTATAGGGATGCTGGGGAGGGACTTCATGATGGATTGTAGTGATAGGACAAGGGATAATGGGTTCAAACTTAAACAGGGGAAGTTTAGATTGGATATGAGGAAGAAGTTCTTTACTATAAGGGTGATGAGGCAGTGGAATGGGTTGCCCAAGGAAGTTGTGAATGCTCCATTGCTGGCGGTGTTCAAGGCCGGGTTGTACAGAGCCTTGGGTGGCATGGCTTAGTGTGAGGTATCCCTGCCCATGGCAGGGGGATTCAGACTAGATAATCTTAAAGTCCTTTTGAATCCTAGCTATTCTGTGATTCTATGATTCTATGTTTCTGTAGCTTTAAATTCAGTGTACAACCTTGACAAATTCAGTTATTCAGAATGAAAATGTGAATTAATTGGTTTTCAGTAGTCATTGTCATACATCTGTTTCATTAGTGAGGAAAATCAAAGCTCTTATTTCTATCTCCATTTTAAAAAGCAGCAGTCCTTGGAAATTTCGCTATTATAAAAATAGAAATGAAAATGAGAACTGGAGAGTAAAGAAGTAACAAGTGTATGATTAAGATAATTAACTAAATCTGGTTTTGTCTGCTTGCAAAATTAGCAATTCGCTACTCAGTCAAAATGATTTCTTCTGCCTGTTGCCTGGACAGTTACTAACATGCAATACTATACTTCTGGAATTTTTTTTACATTGTACATTTTAATGATAGAAAAAAAAAATAAGTTATGACTATGTGAGTGAAGTGGGGGATTTTGTTTGTATCCCCTCATATCCTCCCCCAATTTATATAAGACTGGTGAATATATAGCTACCTAAATGTGTAATGTAGCCCTTTGACCCATGCCTAGTAATCCATATGTAATCTAGCTGGATAAATGTACAAATACCTAAATAGAAACTACAGAAATTAAAATTATGTGTACATTTGAAAGTTTTTTATTGTTCAGAATAAATCATAGAATAATAGAATCAACAAGGTTGGAAAAGACCTTCAAAATTATCAAGCCCAACCATTACCCCAGGACTACCATGTCTACCAATAAACTATGTCACTGAGACCTCATCTACACTGTTTTTAAGCACTTTCCAGGGTCAGCAACACTGCCACTTCCCTGGCCAGCCTGTTTCAATGCCTGATAACCCTCTCGGTGAAAATATTTTTCCTAATATCCAATCTAAACCTCCCCTGGTGCAACTTAATTTTGCAACCTCTTGTCCTTGTTCTTGGCTGCCTGGGCACAAACTGGCTCACATTCAGCGACCGTTAGTCAGCACCCCCAGCTCCTTTTCCACAAAGAGACACTACCAGTGACCAGTTGTCAAGTAGATGTGACACCTTTCACCACCACTCCTTAGGCTTGGCCATCAGGCTAAGAATATACCTATACAGATCATGAGCATCCAGTTTCTCCAGGAGAATGCTGTGGGAGACAGTGTCAAATGCTTTACCTGATTAAGTTCAAACAGACAATGTCAATAGCCTTTCCCTCATCAACCAGGCAGGTCACCTAGTCATAGAAGATCAGGCTGGTCAAGCAGGACCTGCCCTTCATGAACCCACGCCGATTGGTCCTGATTGTCCATTTTTTCCTGCATGTGCTTTGTGATAGCACAGCTGAAACAAATGTTATACAATGATATTTTTCTATATATATTTTTCCTGGGTGGTGGTGGGGAGTGGGGTACATAGTTTTATTCTGTTTCATTTTCACAAAAACGTACACAGTTTTTAGTGAAATAGCCTAAAGTGGGAAAGAAGTTTCCTGCTTGAACAATATCCCACTTTCATTTCTTTTCATGTTTCTGTTTACAGAAATAATACATTGTGGAAAAACTGTTAAATAATACTCCTCTCTTTACCATTGTGATTCGGGATTTCCAGAATATTGTTCAGTTAAATCATCCATCATCACTATCCCTCATTTGTAATCTGCGTACCGTCTCTACCGTGAACTAAAATACCATGCTCATTTAAATTTTACAATTTCTTGGCATGATATACAAAATTTAGTGATAGAAAAGGTGTCATGGGTTCAGCAGCAGCAGTCATTTTTCTTCTTCTTGGTAGCTGGTGCAGCACTGTGTTTTTGATTTTGGGCCTGGGAACAGCGCTGATAGCACTTCAGTTACTGCTTGGTAATGATTTGGTCTGGCCAAGGACTTTCTGAGTCTCACATTCTGCCAGGGAGGAGGGGAAGCCAGGAGGAAGCAGGGACAGGACACCTGACCCAAACTGACCAAAGAGGTTATTCCATACCACAGCATGTCATGTCAAGGATTGTAAAAACAGAGAGCAGAGATCCAGAAGGGTGGGGTTCACTGCTGGGGGGTGCACTGGCTGGGTTGGGCTTGGTGAGCAGTTGTATTCTCTTTCCTTGTAGTTCTCTTGTATTATTACTGGTGGTAGCAGTAGTGATTTGTGTTATACCTTAGTTATTAAACTGTTCTTATCTCAACCTGTGGGAGTTGCAGTCTTTCAATTCTCCTCCCCATCCCCCCAGGACTGGGGGAAGAAAGAGAGGGAAGTGAGTGAGTAAGAAAACTTCGTGGTTGACTGCACTTAAACCACGACAAAAGGAAATGAAGGAAACTATTGCAAACACAGAGAAATGCCAATAAGCAACTTGTCTGCATCTAGCACTGCCAAAAATTGCTTTGAATAGAAAAAAACCCTATTTTATTCTAAGTGTCTTTAGAAATGTTTCTGGAAACTGTCATGTGTCTAGACACAATGCTGTAGTTTTCAAATACATGGATTATTTTTTTATTCACATTTATTTATTAATTTTTTTTTGTTTGGTTGTTTTTTTTTTTTCTCTTGAAAATAGAAACAGTATCTTCCAGCTGAGTGCAAATGCCAATGCCAACAACATGTTTATTTTTTCAAACTGTATGTTCAAAAAGGATCCAAAGGGAAAGCTATGCAGGAAACATCAACATATACAATCTTGCTAGAGACCAGTTACAGCCTGATGAAAGTCTTTTCTAAGAATAATATTTAGAATAAATTTCTACAATTTCTTATCATCATGATCTTTTTATACTAAAGATATTTGAATAAACACAGGGTTCATTTCTGAAGAACTTTCTTACTTGTGGTATTACGTTCCCAGCTAGTCATAATCATCTGTTTGTAACATTACATCCGTCTGAGGAGTAAATGGCTTTGATGTCACAGCACAGGTTATTACTTCAGTTGATGTACCATCATTAGGAACTATTAAATAGGAAAAAAAAATTTGCTTTCATGAAAATGCCTGTACTATTTGGAATTCAATGGGAAGATGGACAAAGACATAGCAAAAGTTTGCCAATCCACTTTTCTCTGGAGCATTACTTTGTGCTTAACTATAAGGAAATTTTAAGGCTTGAAATATATTTCTCCTCTGCTCCTTCTTTTCTTACAAAAACACTCTAGCTCATCTTTTTTTTCCCTCATAAATACAGCAAATGTCTACACAGGACATTTCCCTCAACTTCAGAGAAATCTGAAGATGGGACTATCTGAGATCATTTGCTCTCAGAGATGAACATGGGCTAAACCAATTATTTCTCTCCACTAAGAAAAACCCCAAACAAACAAAGCTTTTAAGGATATCCCGGAGGTAGCCTTCTGTGGCCAGGAGAGCAACTTTTAGGGGGAAGTGAGGGCAGGTGCAGAGAATGAATACTTAGCCATTGTAATGTTCAGAACTGCAAAAATCACAAGGCGTCCAGCTGCAGGCATGCAATTCAATAAAGGTAAGTTATGCACGCAAGTTGTCTGGAGACAGTTAAATTCTCAGATTGGAATACACAACAGCTAGGGTGTTAAATTATTGGTCAAATAATAATATTGCTGTTTCTTCTGTTTCTTGCAGAAGAGCAGATCAGATAGCTCTTTAGAAACATTACTCAGAGGCTGGAACTATTTCCTGTGTTTTCAAGACACGTTCTCCCAGGATTTTGCATTTTTTTGGATACACAAATGGATAAGGAGATACACATGAGCCAAAGCTCTTTCTGACATGAGTTTCCTTAAGATCTATTTACCACCATTGTATAGTCAACTTAACATCAGCAGATCCAACTGGAAGATTTATTTTGATTCCTGGCTAGGAAACCTACACAGAACGTTGTTTTCTAAAATCTGACCGAGTGATGTGTTAGACATATGAATGTTTACCACTCACTAAGAGGCTTTTGCCTTTTGTGCTACTGTTTCTTCTTCTACTAATAGAAAATTGGATGAATAGGTAAATCAATATACTGCATGAAACTTCACAGTAGCTTCATGATTTATTTTTGTAATACAGTGCCACTTAGATTGGAGTCCCCTTCACAATAAGTGAGTAGAAAAGGACAAAGGGAGCAAGGACAAACTATGAAGTAAAAGAAGAAAAATGCATTGTATGATTAAAACTGTGATCCAAAGCACATGAAAAATCTCTCAGCAATTTTATGGGATCAGGATCTGGCAATTTTATGTCCTAAATACTTTGGGAATCAGTGTTGTTTTCACAAAGACACGACACAATTTACTTATGACCAAGAATCAAAAAGCATGTTTTTAGTTTTAGATCAGAGCTTTAACATATGGTATTACATAACTTTTTCTTTAAAATTTTATCTACTGCAATTTGAGGAACTTTTAGTTTTCATGAGATCCCAGCATACCAACTTTTCACTGCAGCCCTAATTCAGAAAAGTGTTACACTTCTTAATTCTTGTGTCTTAACTCTGATACAGTCGTAAGAGGCTCCTTATCACAGAATTCAATATATTTATTTCTTAACTTTGTAGTGGTATGATAGCAAATATATTTGTAGAGGGAGAAGGACGTGAGGAAGAATTCAGACTAAAACCCATTTTCTTCTCCATAAGCTATACAGCAGAAGTCTGAGTGTGACTCAGGAAAGCATCTAAAAGAGCACCCATGAACATCTGTGCTGGCTGGAACAGCTCTATGGGATTTCTTATGATCAGATACTTGAAGAAGTATTACATAATAGAGGGAATTGGATCGTAACTGAATATATAGCATTTTAAATATTGGTTTGTGACTTCACCACCTTCACAAGAAAGTTCAAATCCTGGTAGATTTGCTTATAGAGAAGAATGAAGAGGACATTTATACCCTACAGCGATGTTTAAAAAGAAAATATTGAACCCTCATGCTTATATGGCAGTTTGTAAATTTCCTTACCAACTAACGCTTCTATTACTGATACAGTTGATGACCTTCACACTAGTCCTGACTCTGTTCAGTACCTATCCTTGCTTCTACCTTACCAATAATCCCTTTTAAAATTTGAGCTCAGTTAAGAATTCCCTATTCATTCAACCTGCCTTATATTCTGTGCACTGTTCCTGTGCTCTGAGGAGGCCATCCATGAAGATTGACCAGATCTCCTAGCCCCCTTGGGTCTCCAGAGCTGTCTCTCGTGATGCCCTCTCAAGCAGGACTCCTACCAAAACAGAATTTGCTCTATCAAATCCTATGGTTGTTACTCTAAAATACCTTGCTCACTTCTGTCCAGAGTCTTTGTTGACCAAAGCTGCTGTAAATCCTTACATATTCAGCTAGTTCTTTCTTTTCTTGAACATCAATAGGTCCATAAGGAAATTCCCTCTAGTCAGCTTATGAAGAACCTACATGAAGAAATTCTCATTAACACACCCCAGACATTTCTTGCATTGTTTGTATGCAGTCATATTACTCAGTTCTGCAGCTGTCCAGGTGGCTTAAGTCCCCAATAATTACCAAGACCGGCAACTGTGAGGTTTCCTCCTGAAAGGGGTGGCTGAAATGGCACCCTTTAATACAACACACTGCCCCTCTTCTTACCTTCCTAATTTGTCTTTTCTAAAGAGCATCAAGCTCTTTAGAATGTTACAACATTCTAGATATGCAAGCTATCCCAGCACAACCCCAATTGTGTCATAAATCTGCAACTGCATACTGACTTCCAATTCCGCTGATGCAATGGTCTCCAGTATTGTAAATACATGCATTGCTCAGCCATCACTAGATCTGCTTCATCAGCTTGAACAGACAGACAAATATGTATATTTTCTACTCCTGTGCTATCAGCTTTTAAGTGTCAGCTTAACTCAAGTTTTCTGGAGAAGCCTACTTTGTCTCACTCACATGCATTGTTTCTCCTTCCATTGAGTATAAAGTCATAAAGCAGAGTAAAATATATCTCTGTGATCATGACTAAGCTGTTAATTTTTGTTCCTGGAAAATAAAGTATATTTAATCTTGATAAGTGTCCTGGGTTTTCAGGGAAAATATAACTGGTTGAATTTTCTTTACCTAGTTCTATTATAATCTATTTATACTTAAGAACACTGAGGTATGCATTTGTTTTTAATTATATATCAATTTTATATAGGTTTACAGTGTTTGGTATTTCTATTTTAATGTATATATTGCTTTATACAATAACCTAGTTATTCTGCAAAAGAATATTATATATACTACACAAAAGGAAAACCAGACTCTTAAAAAAAAAAAAAAAAAAAGAAAGAGAGGCAAATTATAGCTATCTAAAAAAACAGCTAGAACTAAAGAAAGAATGGGAAGATATTACACTACTGTTATAATGGAAAAGATCCAGAGAATTTCTTTTCTGATTGTCATGAAAAAGCTTGCCCTGCAATACTTACACTACAATAGAATTGTTTTTCTAATATTCCCAGTGCTACAAACTTTTCAATCCCTGCAAAACAAAAAAAGTAATCAGCAGTGTAAGAGGTTCTGTATGGAATTCACGCAGAATTGCTTTCTTCTATCAGGTGCTCATGAATGTGAGACTGTGCTATGCACTGAAGCTGCTGTACAGTAATGCATTTCCCACTTTACCAGTTTTTCTTGTCAGTAGAAAATTAATTTCACAGCTGTTATTTGAAAAGTTAGCTAATTAGTTAATCCATATAACAGGCTATTACAAAAATATTGCCTTCAGTACATTATAAAACTGATAAAACAGTGCTTGGAAGAGAAGAAATTATTTTGTTTCAGTGTGCAAATACATATGCAGAGTTAATACAACTGCTACTCAGGAGAATGAAGCAAAGTTCATGAAGCATTTTAAGACCAATAACACTTTTTCTCATCCCTGTATGCTAACCAGCAGTGTACAGTCATATCAGTTAAGGTCAGACCAGCAAATACGTGGTGACATGATTTCATATTCTCTGTTGGTTCTGTGATTCTCTTACAAAACATTTTTAAGTTAGCTATGAAACCCCGACATCAAAAGTAATGACAATCTTAAAAATCTACAAAATTTAACAGAGGGAGACCTATCACTCAGAAAAGGAACACTGAGTAGGAATGATGGTAGCTTGGCAGCTGTAAATTCCCATTTCCAAATTCTTGTTTCCAGGACACTTCCCTTCTCTAAATGACAGACCAATGGTTGTAGCTTTAAAGGTGGAGTGAATGAAGGACAGACGGGTAAGAAAGCAAAAGTAACTAGACAGAATGGACACAGAAGAGCTAGAAATAACAAAAAAAAAAAGGTAATGTTATTTGTCTATTTGTATACGAGCAACACAAATATACACTTTAATATTGTCATGGGTTCAGCAGTAGCAGTCATTTTTCTCCTTCTTGGTAGCTGGTGCAGCACTGTGGTTTTGATTTTGGGCCTGGGAGCGGTGCTGATAACACCAGTGTTTGCAGTTACTGCTTGGTAATGTTTTGGTCTGGCCAAGGACTTTCTGAGTCTCATGCTATGCCAGGGAGGGGGGAAGCCAGGAGGAAGCAGAGACAGGATGCCTGACGCAAACTGACCAAAGAGGTTATTCCATACCACAGCACGTCATGTCCAGGACAGGGAAAACAGAGAGCGGAGACCCTGGAAGGGTGTGGTAGTGCACTGGGGGGTTTCACTGCTGTGGGGTGCACTGGCTGGGTGGGGCTTGGTGAGCAGTTGTATTCTCTTTCTTTGTATTTCTCTTGTATTAATATTGGTGGTAGCAGCAGTGATTTGTGTTATACCTTAGTTACGAAACTGTTCTTATCTCAGCCTGTGGGAGCTGCATTCCTTCAATTCTCCTCCCCATTCCCCCAGGACTGGGGGAAGAAAGAAAGGGGAGTGAGTGAGTGAGTGAGTGAGTGAGTGAGTGAGTGAGTGAGTGACTTCATGAGTTATTAGCCTGGGTGAGGCTTAAACCAGGACAGTTCTTTTTGGCGCCCAATGTGGGGCACTGAAGTGTTGAGATAACAGCAGGATTAATGGCCACTTCGTCACAATGCTGATTTATTGGCTCTCAAAGTTGTTGCTCTGCTTCTCACAGGTTCAGCGTATAATACTTTACTGACAGCTGGTATTTCTTATCTTAACGTTTTTCACATGTGGGTTTTGGGTTAAGGTTCTTTTTACATTGTACTTTATTGAAGTGGCTTGTAATGCGGGACTAGCTCCAAAAGGGAGGAGGGGAAGCAAAGGGGGGTGGCCCCAGGAGCTGCCGGTGGCCAAAAAGGCCTGGGAGAAGGGCCCGTGGGATCAAGAGGCCGGGAATGGGGCGGCAGAGGAGCAGAGCCCCCCCACCGAGCCCAGCTCGGCGACTGCCAAGCTGCGGGAGGAGGCGGCAGAAAAGCCGAGCCCCTAGCCCCAGCCGACCCCTGCGGCTACCTAGCAGGGGGGGGCAGGCGGTGGCTGAGCCCAGCCCCACAGCGACCGAGAAGCATTCCCCAGCAGCCGCCTGCAGAGCCCCGAGAGCCCGAGCCCCAGGAGGATGCAGGAGACCACGCGGCACTTCCCAGCAAGGCAGAGGAAGAAGATCTGGACTCAGATAAAGAGCAGCTGGTGCTGCGATTGAGAGACGGGACATAGCTTGATGCAAGCAACGTGTGTGTTTATTAACAGCCTTTGTGCACTTATATATGTTTCTTTTTAACACACTGATTGGATATTTCAAAACGCGCGCTACTGATACAATGGTTTCTGATCGGCTCCTAGCGAATACAAAAAGCCTTCTGGGACTTTTCCACAGCCAGTGGGTCCCTGTTGCGGAATCAGGGGATTTCCATCCATGCAGCCTGTGAGTCTCCCCCTAGCACTGTCCACTCCCCTGACTCAGACACACCCCTTCTGGTTTCATAACAACCACTATGGCTCAAGGATCTGCAGGTTTCACATTTCCTTGTTTCTTCTCCCTAGGCCTGTAACCCAGGAGTTCCAGCACATCCCCCTTTATCATTTGAACAGTACTCGAGCTTCTGCCCTTGGGGCCTAGCCCTTCATCTCCCCCTTCCTGTTGCACAAAAAGGACCTTTGCCACTGATTGGGTCCACATCTTTCTTAACCATTGTAAAAGACAAGGCACAAGTAGCAAAAGAAACAGGAAGGCAACTAAGTAGTAAAAGAATCAGAAAAGCAACTACAGCATATATAGTTGCTTTTACCAAACTTCTTAACTATCCAGATAAACACTAACCGCTAAACAACTTGTCCAACCAATCCCAGGTATCATCCTACCTGGGCCTAGAAAACCCCATCCTTAAGTTGTTGGATGCTGGCATGAATCAATTCTGAATGACCTGGGAGATTCATGCAACACATTCCCTCAAAATCCTCACAGCCATGGCCTTGTGCTGCATGGCGGATACTATCAACGTCTCACAGAAGACCAGACAGGGCACTGCTAGTTTTTAGAATGGCATTGTCTTCTGAGAATTTCCTGTCATCCTCTCAGTCTCCTGTAGTCCCAAGAGATTCAGAATCTTGTTGATCAATGAGATGATCAGGATCACCGCCAGACACTTGTGGTAGGGATTTCACGGAAGGGCCGCACGTTTTTCGACGGGATCCACCTGGGGCCTTTTTCTGTGGAGACACAAGCATAACCTCTTCCCCAGGTAACAAGAGGATATGGTCCCATGATCTTACCTGTTTCTGGATCGTGAACCAGTATTGGGGCTTTAACTCGTGTCTCGAGTGAGGCATTCACATTAAAATGCCGAACTATTGGTGGATTATTACCTATTACAGAACAATTCAAAAAATTAAAAACGTACAAAGCTTTCTGTAAACATTCTTCAGGAGTGGCCATCCCCATTCCCCCTTTTTGTTGTTGTAAAAGACGTTTTAAAGATTCATGAGACTGCTAAATAAGGGATTGACCAGTAGGGGAATAAGGAATACCAGTGACATGGGTTATATCCCATAGAGTAAAAAAGGTTTTTATAGAAGTTGAAGTATAAGCTGGGCCATTATCTGCTTTTATTTTGGAGGGAATACCTAGGGTGGCAAAAGCAGGCATTAAATGTCTACGGACGTCTCACGCCTTCTCTCCTGTAAGACAAGAGGCAAACAGGGCACCTGAAAAAGTATCAATGGAAGAGTGGATATATTTAAGTTTACCGAATTCTGAATAGTGTGTAATGTCTGTCTGCCATAACTGTAGGCTCTGTAGTCCTCTAGGGTTAACTCCTGTAGCAACTGATGGAAAGGAATATCTTTGGCAATCAGGACATACAGCAATGATACTAGATGCTTGTTGAGAGGTAAGTTCAAATTGTCGCTGAAGAGCACCAGCATTCTGGTGGAAAAAGGAGTGGCTAAGTTTGGCCTGTGCGATGCGGTCTGGCAATACCTGAGCTGGTAACATCAGTAGATCGGCTTGCCGATTACCTTCTGCAATAAAGCCAGGTAGTGAAGTATGAGACCTAATGTGCATAACAAAATAAGGGTGAGGGTGAGAGTCCAGAAGAAAAATAAGTTCCTGTAATAAAGTAAAAAGGTCTGAATTTGAGACATTATGCAAGACAGATGCTTCAACTCGTTCAACAATACCTGTAACATAGGCCGAATCAGTAACGAGGTTAAGTGGCATAGTCCATTTTCGAAAAACGCGAACAACTGCATTTAATTCTACTATTTGAGGAGAACCAGGGACTGTCTCTATGTCTGAGTCCCATCGTTCATGCTGATTGTCTCACCATAAAATAACTGATTTATGTGATTTTCAAGACCCATCTGTAAACACTGTAAGCGCTTGCAAGGGCTGGTCTCTTCTCTTTGATTTCACTATCAATCGAAAAATAAGCACTAAGGAGTTTATGTGAAGGTGGGTGGGACATGAGTTGGCCGGTGTAATCAGCAAGTGCCATAGCAAAGGTATCGGATTGCTGATAAAGCCATTGTAGGTATACAGATGTTACTGGTAGGCAAATACAGATAAAATCTTTACCTGACAAGGACAATAGATGCGATCTAGCTTTAACAATGAGGGAAGCAAACATCTCATGCTGTGTTGAAATAGTCTTTGTAGACTGATTGGGTAAGAAGACCCATTCAATGATTAACAGGGGGTCTGAGTTTTGAGGATTCCATTGAAATATCAAAGCATGAGGCTGTTGGGCAGGGTTTAAACCAATCAGGTAAAAGGGCAGTTCAGGAGCCCATCGATGGGCTTGTCAAGAAACAATAGCTGTGGCAACCTTTTGTAAAGATACATTAGCTTCAGGGCTAAGACTACGTGGGGAACGGAGATCAGTATCCCCTTTGAGTAGTTCAAACAGAGGACTTAGGTCCGCATTAGAAATTCCTAGCAATGAGCGGACCCAATTTATTGTTCCCAATAATTTTTGTGCATCACGTAAATTTCTCACATCAGTATTAATTCGTAAGTGTTGAGGGGCGATAGTTTGGGCCTGTGTACGCCAGCCTAGATATTTCCATGGGGGAAATTTTTGAACTTTCTCCAGTGCAATACAAAGGCCTGCTGAATTAACAGCAGTTGTGACAAGGGCTACAGCTTTCTCCATGACTTTGTGATGTTGTGCAGCCACTAGGATATCATCCATATAATGATACAATAACACAGCAGGCATTGCATTTCTAACAAGACTAAGTATTTTTTGCAACATACCATTGACAAATCGTAGGACTATTTTTCATGCCTTGTGGCAGCACAACCCACTGGTATCTCTGCAACGGGGCTTGCATATTGACGCTTGGAATTGAAAAAGCAAATTTTGGGGCATCATCTGGATGCAACGGGATATTGAAAAAACAATCTTTAAGATCAATAACAGTCAAATTCCAATTTCAAGGGATCATACTGGGGGACGGGAGTCCGGGTTGGAGGGCTCCCCTATCTTCCATAGCATCATTAATTTTTCTGAGGTCATGGAGCAAGTGCCCCTTGCCAGTTTGCTTTTTAATAACAAAGACAGGTGAATTCCAGGGGTTAGTGGAAGGCACAATATGGCCTTTGGTTAGTTGCTCCGTGACCAGATCCTGGAGGGCGCGAAGCTTTTTTAGTGGGAGGGGCCATTGATCCACCCAAATGGGAGCATCAGTTTTCCAGATTAATTTCAGGGTGTCGGCCATTTCAATGGCCCCATCTAAAAATGGGTTCCGAAAAGACATTCCCCGCTGTGACAGTACATCGCACTCCCATAAAATCATAGGGACTGGTAACACAAAAGGTTTAACAGAAGCCACATGTCCTTCTGGACTTAGATTTTGAATCATTTCTAAACTTTGGTGGCTGTTGCCAGTTCCCCCAGTCCCAGCCAGTGCCTGAGAAATGTTAGCCAGTGGCCACTGTGGGGGCCACTTGGCTTGAGAAATCATTGTAACATCCGCTCCAGTATCAATAATTCCATTCAGCACAATTTTTTGATCATTGCGAATAAGTGTACATTGGCACATTGGTCGTTGTGAAGAGATAGATTGTACTCACTAAATGCGCTGGGGGTCCCGTGGATCCAAATCCTCCCTTTCTTTGAGGGGGATAACCCGAGGCAGGGGAACGTACCCCTGCTGGGATTAGAATTAATTGTGCTATTTGGCTACCTTGAGGCACTGTGCAAGGTGGGAATGGGGTCCATGCTATAATTTGGATTTCCTCAGCACTGTCAGAGTCAATAACACCCGGTAAGATAAAAAGACCTGACAGTGTTGTGGAAGACCTTACAATTAATAAGGCTTGTGTACTGGGGGTAATGGTCCTTTAACATTTGTTGACAATAAATGAACCGAGGAATCAAGCAATGTTACTGTGTGGGAGGTCGCCAGGTCCAATCCTGCGCTACCGACGGTAGCTGGACAAAGGCTTGAGACATCGGTGCTTCTCTTTGAAGTGGAGATGTCGGCTGTGGCATTTGTATCTGCGCGCGTCGCTGCCCCGCACTCCGCAGTAGGTTTCCCTGTATCTGTTGTCCCTGGAAATTGCTACTTAGACCAACACTGGTTAGCATAGTGACGTCCCTTTCGACATCGGTGGACACAGCCCAGGGTTTTGATTTTTATTCCCCAAACCATGAGCCAAGCAGTTTTTCTTTAAATGACTGGGCTTACCACAATTATAACAATTTCCCGGGTTTGATGGACCATGCATCGCTGCAAAAGCAGCAGCCATAGCTTCATATTTATGATCGACAGTACCAATTTGGTTACATGCTTCCACCATTTCAATTAAAGTGGGGTTAGGATTAGGGAGAGATTTCAATAATTTTTTACAATCAGCATCAGCATTTTCAACAGCTAGTTTCAATAATAATATCTCCCGAGCATCCACATTGTCTATTTGGCACTCTAAAGCCTGTTTAAGCCTATCTATGAATTGCATATAAGGTTCCCGTGACTCCTGAGTAATGGTGGTAAAAGCTTTTTGCGGCTTCTGGGAGTCAGGGACACAGAGGAAAGCTTTCTTTGCTTCCTCCCAAACTACCACGAGGGCCTCACGAGGGCACTCTCGGGCCTGTGCGACAGGATCAGTATGCGCACCAGTGCCCGTAAGGTGTTCTATTGTTAGCGCAGCTAACAGCGCGTTATTACAACCTGCATATGTATTAAATAGCATCTGAAGGCCTCTTTTCCACTGTGATTCCCACAACGAGTACTGAGTTGGAGTTAATAACAGTTGTGCTAAAGATTTCAAATCATGGGGGGTCATAACATAAGTATCAAACACAGAGGCTAATAAACTCGCAAAATAGGGAGAAGACAGACCATGTTCCGTAACTGTGTGACGCAATTCCTTAATAACCGAAAAAGACAGAGCTTCCTACTGCGCCCCCTGGCCCTGGTAAATAACCGGGGCCACAATAGCTTTAGCAACCTCCAAATCCCCCTCCTTTAGAGCCTGTTGTTTTATGTTAGCCCACATGCCATGTGGATCAGGAGGGTACAAATCGGGTTCTATTTCAGGGTCTCTCGGTCCTGGGTCAAAAGGGTTCCCCTCCTGGGGACACCCTGCAGTGCTCGCACCCAGAAGACTGGAATGCCACGGCTTGGGAGGTGGCAAAGGAGGAGCCAAGGAAGCCTGCAGTTCCCCCTCTTCTCCATCCTCTGACCCGCCTTCCTGTGCTTTCAGAGTTTCAAAAATAACCCTCCACAATGGGAGCATGCGCTGGGATTCAACATTGCCTTTTGTCGCGGTGTCCCATAATTTTATCCCGACATCACCCCAAAGATCCCGCGTGAAAATGCTATATGCAGTCATTGTGGGTATTTTTACTTGCACCCACTTAAGCATTGTGTTAAGGTCATGCCCAGAAATATCTTTTCCATGTTTCTTAAGAAGACTTTTCATGAGTGCATAAACATCTCTTTCTGGGGAGGAAACTTGACTCCCCATCTTTCCCACAGCTCACCTCTCAACTCCGGAGGGATTTCAGGTGGGCCAGCTCCTGCTTCCTTTCAGAGCTCATTCAACGTTCTGTGGGAGTCACAGCAAGTCGCTCAGCTAGGCAATTGAAAAGTTCCTCATGTCGGGGTCACCAATTTGCTGCGATTGAGAGACGGGACATAGCTTGATGCAAGCAACGTGTGTGTTTATTAACAGCCTTTATGCACTTATATATGTTTCTTTTTAACACATTGATTGGATATTTCAAAACGCGCGCTACTGATACAATGGTTTCTGATCGGCTCCTAGCGAATACAAAAAGCCTTCTGGACTTTTCCACAGCCAGTGGGTCTCTGTTGCGGAATCAGGGGATTTCCATCCATGCAGCCTGTGAGTCTCCCCCCAGCACTGTCCACTCCCCTGACTCAGACACACCCCTTCTGGTTTCATAACAACCACTATGGCTCAAGGGTCTGCAGTTTCACATTTCCTTGTTTCTTCTCCCCAGACCTGTAACCCAGGAGTTCCAGCACATCCCCCTTTATCATTTGAACAGTACTCGGGCTTCTGCCCTTGGGGCCTAGCCCTTCAAACTGGTGGTGAGAGAGCCGGCAAGCACAGCAGCTACACCAGCCCCAGTGACAAGTACAGCAGCCTCGTTTGAGAGTTCCGACGGTTTTCAATGGCCTTTAAGCACCCTTGAGACCTGCCTGCTGACTCTGATGGGGATCACCATGCTGGCACTCATACAGAGTGTGTTTTGCCCACAAACATTCTGTCTGGTCCCCAGAGTTAAGCAGAGTGGGGTGTGGGCCTTGTCTGGAGTTGGACTGCAATGTAGGGTGGCCGAGAGATTTTCCCCAAAGCTGGACAGTCATGAGTGGTAGGGTGTGTGGGACAGTGTGGGTGAGTGCAAGTATCTAGTCCACTGGACCCCTCCTGTGCTTTGGAAGCATCGGAGATGGAAAGCAGCTGTATGGAGTCCCCAGTGACAAGTGGCAAAAATGAAGTGGCTCAGATGGACTGAGATTGACAACATAAGGGTGAATTATTTTGAGGCTGGTGGGCCTATGACACCTTAGGCCATCAGGACAGAGATGCAGCATACAGATGGACTTATGATCGAGGGGTGGACTTAGCAATGGACATTATTGCCCAGGTTATTCAGGAGTGTGAACACTGTACACAGCCTCTCCTGCTCTGAAAGGCTGTTGCAGGAGATAGAGCTTGACATCACGGACCAAATGGACTCAGCAGTTTTAGAGGGATTGGTCCATGCACTGAGGGATGATCTCTCTCTCCCTGTCTGTGTGTGGATCCATACATATAAATGTGATGGTATAATAAAAATGTGGGATCTGAAAATTACAGTGACTGGTATGGAATAAGGGGTGGATATTGCCATGGGTTCAGCAGTAGCAGTCATTTTTCTCCTTCTTGGTAGCTGGTGCAGCACTGTGGTTTTGATTTTGGGCCTGGGAGCAGTGCTGATAACACCAGCGTTTTCAGTTACTTCTTGGTAATATTTTGGTCTGGCCAAGGACTTTCTGAGTTTCATGCTTTGCCAGGGAGGAGGGGAAGCCAGGAGGAAGTAGAGACAGGATGCCTGACCCAAACTGACCAAAGAGGTTATTCCATACCACAGCACGTCATGTCCAGGATGGGAAAACAGAGAGCGGAGACCCGGAAGGGTGTGGTGGTGCACTGGGGGGTTTCGCTGCTGTGGGGTGCACTGGCTGGGTGGGGCTTGGTGAGCAGTTGTATTCTCTTTCCTTGTATTTCTCTTGTATTATTACTGGTGGTAGCAGTAGTGATTTGTGTTATACCTTAGTTACTAAACTGTTCTTGTTGCAACCTGTGGGAGTTGTATTCCTTCTGTTCTCCTCCCCATCCCCCAGGACTGGGGGAAGAAAGAAAGGGGAGTGAGTGAGTGAGTGACTTCATGAGTTATTAGCCTGGGTGAGGCTTAAACCACGACAACTATGTATGAAGTTTTTACTTCAAAAAGTATACCAGTATCCAGTAAAGCATCCCAGGAATAGCTGTCACATTTTTATTAATATTAAAATATAGTTCCCTCTCTCTTACTAGTGTGTTTATATGATCCTGCTTTCTAAAATGGTAGAATCCAGATTTTTTAAAAAATTTATAGACCTAAGATACCCAAAACATACAATTTGCTCTGTTGAAGGCTTTGCTTTTTGACCATATAAAGCTTCAAGTCTTAATGAGCATTAAATTTTAAAATATAATGAGTGTCATGTGATAATCTCAGTATCATCTTACTTTTACAATAGGACGCATATTACAAGTAAGAAAGTCTTCTCACAACCGATCTTTTAAAGAGGTATTTGCTTAATGGATCTTTTAGGCATGAAAAGTATGTAAAAACCATGAAAACTGTAAAATCTGCAAGTTAGTGATCTCTTAGACCTGA
The DNA here is from genome assembly GCA_017639245.1 of Myiopsitta monachus. Classification (NCBI taxonomy): domain Eukaryota; kingdom Metazoa; phylum Chordata; class Aves; order Psittaciformes; family Psittacidae; genus Myiopsitta; species Myiopsitta monachus. The sequence continues at coordinate 61,426,254 of CM029919.1, forward strand.
GGGTTTTTTTTAATGACTAGCAATACCTATATTCAATTTTTTTAAATTGACTTTTAAAAAACTTTGGTTTGAGGTGAATCAGATATATTTTATATAATCTTCTGCTCTGGAGAAAAACAAACAAGCAAAACCCTTTGAACCTGAACAGGTAAGTTTCTTTAACCAGAGCACTTCCTTGTCCAAACCCATTACTCAGTGTTAGTGTTGTTAACTCTTGCCAGTCATGGCACTATATGTCCCTGTTGTATTTTTTTCTTCTAGTCTTTTGATACATATTGTTAGTTCTAAATTTAAAACCAATCAATTTTACTTTATTGACCATCCTATATCTCATAATGCTAACTTTTAACAGGATGGCATAATGCTGCAGAAAAAACATTGACTTATAAAAATTTAATTTTATTTTTATTATTTCATATAGTAGTTTGGGAACTGATTACTAAAGGGTAGAAATGAAAACGAACACTCATAATTACGAAGATGTGAATACGATCTTGACAGCTGTAGTTATTTTGCATACAGCGCAGCACCTCATAGTCAAATGTTTTTATGTCAATCTATCAGAATAGAGTTCACTTCTGCATGATAGAAATGGGTAATGTGACATCTCTGAAAAAGGAAATTTGATGTAAGTATTTTCCACATTTTAGGATTGCTTTTGCTGTAGTGCTGCAAGTAGGTTTACTGTAAGTTAGTGTTCCACTTACAAATATTCAGACCTCACTGTAGATCCAAAGTCTTCACAAGAAGGTGAATGGTAATTAATAAAAAAAAAAAAACCAACCTAAAAACGTTATGTTAGTTTGTGTGTTTGCAGCAAAACCACTTAAAGCAACTTGTTTATTTGTATTACCTTACAATACCAGAACGCTTCATCTTATCAGAATATTTGTGGTATGTTACTTATTGCTTTAATAGATCACAATCCTGCATGGCCTTCTAGGACACTACAAGGTAAATTTCTCATTAATTTAATGCTTAACTGTGGTCAGGTTGCTATTATAGTTAGTCATGCCTCTATAAAAATGGAGAACTAAATTCTTCTTCCTGGCACACTAATATATATTTTCAAAAAATTGAAGGCATTTTATTCTCTTCAGTCTAATGGGTAACCAAGCAAAGTAACCTTATACAGAAAAAGAATTCAGTACATATGCAAACGCAATTCAGATTTTATTAAATGTTGCCTTTTGTTCTGTAAATAGGTGGGTTGCATGAATAATCAAGCAGGGAAACTGATCCTTAAATCTAGCTCACTAAATCAATCTGACAAAGAAAATATTATAAAATATTTCCCATGTAACATATGTTTTATTTTTCTTTCTTTTTCTATGTTTTTAATTAAGATAAGTAGCAATTACGTAGCTTTGTCATGGATTCAGCAGCAGCAGTCATTTTTCTCCTCCTTGGTAGCTGGTGCAGCGCTGTGTTTTTGATTTTGGGCTGATACACAAAGGATAACAATTATTCAATTTTTTACTGAAACTTTAGAAACTTAATGCCATTATTGAGATTGACATAACAGTTGTAAAATGTGACTGTCTGGTTTGTTTTTCCCCACAGCTCTAAAGGTTATCAGGGTAAGGCATCACTGGTTTCAGTAGCATAAATATATGTGCATGAGTATGTATGAACACATAGACAAGGTGAGGATGATAAACAAATATTATCACTGGTGATTTTGCCTGAAAATTCCTTGACATTAAAACTGCAAGTGGGTATCTGCACTATTTAGTCTGTGTTTCCCCACCCTCCCAACTATGGTATGGTTCGTTCATTTATTTTAAGATTACTTCAATATTTATTTTAAATGTCATGACTTCTTTCCCACATCTTCTAAAAATAATTTGAGAGTTGAGAGTCATGCTGGAAGGAACCGATAAGGTCATAATTATTTTCTTTGCTTTTTCAGTGACATATATTGTAATGCTTTGTATTGTAATGCTGGGGAAAGCTTGAGCGTAGCCTAATGAGGCTCATTATTAATAGAACTGTCTGGTTATGATAAAATTAAAAGGTTTTCCCATCTTTGGATTGGTATTCTTGTATGCTGAGCTGTAATCATTTAGAATAGAAGAGGAAAGATGGGAAAAATATAAGCAATAAAAAAACTGTGATATCAGAACAACAGTAATACAACATTACATTAAGGCAATACTGTGCTGAATCAGAAGGTAGGAACTGCCGTCATAGATATTCCTTGTCTGTCAACAATAATGATCATTTTCCAGCTTGAAAAGAGATAGAAAGCTCTATTATCATGTCAGAGCCTTATATACAGTGTAAGCCTGGGTTTTTCTAGGATTGCAACGTAGGGGTTTTTTTTGCATCTGTCATGGTTTAAGCCCAGCTGTTAGCTCATTCCAGCCTTTCCCCCTCCCCAGCCCTGGGTGGGATGGGAAGGAGAATACATTCTTTATGTAAATCCCATGGGTTGAGATAAGGGCAGTCCAATAACTAAAGTGTAATATAATACTACTAATAGTAGTACTAATAATAAGGGAAATAAGGGGAGAGAATATAAAATTAAAAGAGGAAAGGAAGAGAAAAACAAACAAAAAATCAATAAATACAAGTGATGCACAATACAATTGCTCACCATGAACTGACTGATACTGAGCCTGACCTGAACAGCGATCCACCCTTTCAAATAACTCCCCCCAGTTTATGTACTGGGCATGTTGTGCTGTGGTATGGAATACCCCTTTGACTAATTTGGGTCAGGTATCCTGTCTTTGCTTCCTCCTGGCTTCTCGTGCCCCTCCTCACTGGCAGAGCATGAGAGACTGAAAAATCCTTAATCTCAGTAAGCATTACTTAGCAATAACTAAAACATCGGTGTGTTACAAGGATTGTTCTCCAACTAAAGCTGAAACACAGCACTGAACCAGCTACTAGGAAGGAGAGAAATAACTGCTACAGCTGAACCCAGAACAACATCCTTTTTATGAAGACTAACTTTTAAAATGGGTATTAAATATTGTACTTATTTTAATACATCACAGATATTCTGTAATTGGTAATAAGTATTGGCTGGTCTTCTTCCAAATAATTTTCAATTAATTGTTCCCACATTTTCTTATTTTCATATACAACTTCCCTCTGAACAGTGCTCATGTGCACTGAATGTTCTTTAATGAGAGACTAGAGATGGCCAAACACTGATGTAGGGCAGATAACCAGTCTCATCCCATTTAAAAAAAAAAAAAAAAAAAGAAAAAGTAAAAAAGAAAATAACAAAGAAGAAAAAGAAGAATCAGCATTTGTTGAAAAAAAATTAATTTTGATCCTTCATTTCAAACTAAGAATCTTGTATTCACTTAAAAAGTTATCTTTTCCTAAACTTAGTATCTTTCAGTACTGTTCTTCAGCACCAATTGTTAGAAAATTATTCTTCACATCCCTTCAGAAATATACCAGTCAAAATGTTAAAAACCAGATTTTATCTCTGATCAACAAAAAAACCCTCAATATTACATGTGAATAATCTTTAAAATACTTTAATAAGAGACTTCTACTGAATGCCACAGGAAAAAACAAATGAAGCAGATGAAGATCTATTGCAGCGACTCGCATGCGATTAGAAAGATGACAGTGAAAATACAAAGAACTAAGGAATCCAAACAATTAAGAGTGAGAGAAGATGAATGAGTGGACGAAGATCAATAATGTCAAATGCATCTGAGCTGTCAGGTACCAGTAAAGAATTGATTGATCCAGAGTCTGAACTAATTAAAGTGTCATTGGTCACCTACAGCCCTCTAGTTCAAATGTGGCATAGATTTCTAAAACAAGCCTCAATCTTTGGTAGCAATAAATAGATGGTAAAGTAATGCAATCAGATTAGTACTCATCTGTCTAAAAAACTTTATTTTTCTTGTGAAGTCAGGCTTACATTAATATTTCAGCTTTACTGCTGATCGTCATTCATAGCTTTCTATTCTTTTCACACCACTGAAGTTCTATCAAAACATAAGAATATCAAAATAAGCTATCCTAATACTTAAGGATTTCTAATTCCTGTCATTTTTCTCAGTCTACACTTTTGCCATATACTTTTTCAGCACAGCTTTTTGTATTTATTCTGTAAAATTGCATCCTGCAATTATCAAATTACATTCAAATTAAATGCTTTGTTATTGTACTGTTTTCTTCAGGGTTGCTTTCATTTCTTTTAATTGCTTTGCTGTTTTTCTTAATTATCAGGTTCCTTTCCTGGTGACTAAATGTTTACTTGTTTATCTATCTTCTTAGCCTAAGCTAAATCTAATATGATATACCTTAAATTCATATTTCACTACATTCTTATTGACATGAGTTGAAGAGGTAACATTCACTCATTTACCCATTTTCATTATTTTCTTTTTTTTCTTTTTTAATTTCTGAATGCCTCTTCACTTATCAGTATATTGAACTACACTTTCCCTTTCAGATCATTCCTGCAAGTGGTATCAAGGTCATACTTCGTTTGAAGATTTATTTCAAATGAAATGGTAGAGGTTTGCAAAGGTGTAAAAGGGACTTAGTTCACTTAATATTATTTCAAGTTCTGTTATTGGCCAGAGGTCCAAAAAGACTTACTAACCTCACAACTCTTAATTTCAAGGATTAAAACACTTGCTTTAAGATAAAAAAATATGCATAAACATTAAGTTATATTTCAATATTCTTATTATTTTAACTTTTTTAGAAAATCTGTGGTAAATCTGTCAAGTTCAAGGTGAGTCTTCTGTTTGCCTGTGATTGGAGTTTCACAGGGATTGAGTGATTCTTGTGCTTCATTCAGTGATTTTTCAGTACAAGGCAAGTGGCTGAACATACAGGCTGCTTTTACAGAATCAGCAGCGGACAAAGTGTTTCTCTAACAATCTAAAGAAGTCCTTTCTTGGCTTCTTGTATTCTGTTTTTATATTCATGACTATTCTTACCTCAAGTAAGACATACTTGACTACAAAAGAAGTTTTGTTCACATAATCCATCAGCCACCATAAATGCATTGTTTCTCAAATACATCTCTCTTCAATGCAAAGGCCAAGAAGTACTGCACAGTAAAGCAAAACATCTGACTCTCACTAACAAATTAATAAAACATTTTTTTAATTAAATAAATACAAATAAAACAAAATTTTTAACTCTGAATATAAAAGATATTTACTGTTAAACTGCTAGTATAAATGAAATTTACCACATTGATAGGTATTATTTCACTGTTGGTTTTTTTTTTATAGCCACTTATACCCATCTCTTGCCTCTGAATTTATAAATACATTGTAGTCTGTTAGAAGAAGGAATACTCTGCTTAATTTTTTACAGCTGTAACACACAATTATTGTTCCCACTTACAATGCACTTTTTCCTCACAAATGGCTACAGGCAAGATTTATATGGTTGCTTACTTTAAGCACCCACCTTCGTCTAATAATGCCAACAAATAGTTATGGTAGAATGTTTTAGAGGTTTTAGTTATTTTCTTCTCCATTAAATTTTGATGAGAAGCTAGAAATCATTTTAGTGCACTTATGGGGAAGCCACCTCATGTCAGTCAAGAAAATACACTTAACTACATGGATATTTCTGATTCGGGTCTTGAGAAATATTCAGTCCCCTCTATACACTCCATGTTCACAATAAACACAAGGATCTATTCTGAGAGTGTCCCATCTATGAAGCTGCTGAAGAAAAAGAAATCTGGAATTGTTATCTGACTATTACTGCTTTATGTGGAGCCCATTTGCCCAACACAAGAATTATTCAAGTTTTCCAAGAGAGAATGGTGATATAATGCTTTGTCTGTTAAATCGTAGTTTTAGGTTTTTAGTTATAAGCAAATAACAGAGCATTTTCATACTGATGGCACTTCAAACAGCATTCAAAAATATGTACTAATAAGAATGTGAAGAAAACCAATATATGATTTGTGGGATCAAGGTTCCAGTGTGTGTGTGTGATAGTGTAACAAGACATATGCCTTGAACTCACTTGTATGCCTTGAATGCATCCAAATTTAATTTGAAAGCATCTGCCCAAATTCTGATGTTGACAGTATATTATCAGTATCAGAGCTAGTCAGCCTACATTACCTATATAGCTACTGGAGATAAATAGGCACATTTACAGTGGGATCCTTCAGTGAGAGTTTAAAACAGGCAGAGTGAATCACGTTGTAAGAATGCCTATTTTTCTGCTAGTGAATAAGCTCCAATTTCATTGCCTTCTTTTCTTTTTCATTGGTTTTAACTTTTCTCATTTTCATTAATATAATTTTGTGTCTGGAAGTGTTTGCTTGTTTCGCTTAACTGAATTTCTTAGATATCTCATATAATTACTGTTATGTGTAATTATATGGGGTAGACCTGCTAAGTGGTTCTTCTACCTACAGTATAAAATATAATAGAGGCACTATTGTAGCACATACAAATGAAATTAATAAAGTTTATTTTCCGAAGGATTCAACTATAAAATATAAAGTTACATGCATGCTGTGAAGGTTTTTCCATAAAACCCAAACACACTTTTCTTAAAAAATCACATTTATTTCCAAGACAAAAATATGTATTACATTTTAACTCTGTAAAGATTTTCATCCTGATGTTTAAAATCCTTTAAAAAAATGATGTCTATAATGGAAAGCATGATAAGAAATAAACTGAATCATCAGTTCAGAGATATATTGAGAAATGTGCAATTTAAACTAGTTTACAGTTTAAACCTGTTTCTGTAATCGGGGCTATAAATATGGTTTGCTATATTATCTCTAAAGGAAAATTTCAGTGTGACATCCAGAATTTTAAATGAAAATGTCTTACATATTCTTAATATTTGTAACAACTAAGATGGTTAGTGTGTGCTTATTTTGAGATTAGAGTGATAAAAGAAAAATACATTTTTATACACATTTCCTGCAGAGACCTTAATTACTACCAGAAGAAGTATCTGCTCCAGAAATAATATGCAACCTGGGACCTCTCACACCAATATCTATGATATATTGTATTAATTTTATCTAATTATTTTCTTGTATTCTTTATATTCCTAACGAATATGACATATGCTTGCATTGCATTAACAAAATAATATTTTCAACATAACTTTTCTCATAAAATGTCCTTATTAAAGCTGATGCAGAACATCTCAAAAACTAGGTTCACATCACTGATATATGGTTATTCGATTGCCTTCCTTAAAAATCAAGTTGTGCTACCTTATCAGCACTGATAAGGTAGCACAACTTGATTTTTAAGATGTACTTTAAGTACACTTCACGTGCATTACAAGCTATGCTCCAGAAAAGAACAGATCTCATTTGGTCACATGTCAGATTTGTCTATTACAAAAGTCTAGTGTACTGTAAATAATTACAAAAGTCTAGTGTACTGTAAATAATTCATCTGCTGATAGATGCCTCTGGATAAACAACTGGATTAAGAGAGGAAGTATCTTGGGTAACAGCAAACAGATGTAGAATCCCTGATATGATAGTGTAAAATCTAAAAAAACCCAACACATTGTCACAGTGTTTCCTTATACTTACGTGAAAATAAGGCTTACATGAAATTAGTCAAGAATTCACTACAACACACTTAATAACCTCCATTATACCAATGAAAGGTTGCCAATTTTATAAGACTCAATAAAGCAAAGCATATAAAATATATGTGCAGTATCTGTGAAAGGATCTTTGAAGATTTTTGATGCCATGATGTTCCCTGTAGAAAGGACAGAAATTATTTGTTACTTAGCTGAAAATATCACAGTAGAATAGAAGTGAGATGTGTATTTTGTTCATTGAGATTCTGCTATTAAAAAGACATGGTCATTTGCAGAAAATGGGCCTCTGCCTATCACCTAGTATAAAAAGCATGTTTCAAACTTGTCTAAGATATAAAAAAAAAAATAGTTTCCTTGAATTTTCTTGACCTCTCTTTTTCTTTCCCCTTTTATTGTCCTGCCTCTCCTAGACTTTTTGTGCTGAAAAATGACAACGGCACATCTGAAGCCAAATTGCAAGCCTGACAGTAGGGAAGAAATGGACACAGAGGTAAAATCACTTTTGTAAATATACTTGAACTTTTCAGGATAAAAGATTCTGTCTGTTTGACAAATTTCATTTTTTCCCTTTCTGTCCTTTTGTGTTCAACTTTCTCTTTGTTATATTAGCACTGGAAATTTTTGAAATGCATCAAGACATGAAAGTATATTGGAAGCACTTAGTCATTGCTTTGTTATAAAATTATCTTCTGACCTCTAAGAAGAAACTGATGTTCAAAGGACGATAAAGGGAATTAAGTTAGTTTGAAACTAATGAACAATAGCTTCATCTGATAAAATATTTTAAGGGAGAGGCTGGAATTTCGCAAGGGATTAATAAAGTCATTATTAGAAAAGGAAAGAAAAAGGAAATCAGACACTTAAATTTGATCCTGAAACCCCCATTCAGCTTCTATTTCAATAGGCAGCATTGGGTTTTGTTGTTGGTTCATTGGGGTTATTTATAATTAATGTTACTGTTCTTAGGCAAGTGGAAGACCTATTCTGGTTAATCTACAGAAACACATGGTTTAATTAGAAGCAGCAAATCAGTGCTTTCCTCTTGCCTATTCCCCACTGAACCATCACAGACTGAAGGAGAGATGAATCTCATTTAACATTGGTCATCCAACAAATAGTATCTAATTTAAGCTAGCTGTTAATACCTATTTGTCCTTTCCTAAGATGTCAGACATAATCAGGATGAACCAACTTTGCAGGTTTTGACTTCTCCTCACAAATTATAGAGAGAAAATGAACTTAGACTAGATACTAAAGACAAATGATAAAACTTGGATCAGAATTAACCCCATTACACCTGAAAAGCTTCTTATGCACTTTAAGACCCTCCACCTCTTGTTTTCAGTTTGTACCTAATTATGCTACACACCATTAAAGTAACAGGTGATCCTATGTATCTTTTATAAACATTGCCCATGATTCTAGTAGTATGCCCATGGTTCTTGGAGTATGAATGATCATCACCTCTGCACTGCACATAATTAAAACCAAAACCAGAAAAAAATCAAAACCAAAACCAAGTCCACTAACAAAGCTGACAATAAAGCCTTCAACTTTTAGGAAGGTTAACTTAGCGTCATCCTACAAGCCACCTGCTACAGAGAAGGTAAACTAAGATTTAGTGGGAAAAAAAAAAAAAAAAAAAAAAGAAAAAAACCAAGAAAAATTAAATCCCTGTAGGAAAGCATAAGTAGAAGAACAGATGTATAAAATGGAATAAAAAAGAAAATTATATATAGGCACTTTTAAGAGGGTGTGGCTTCTGAGCTCCATGTTGCTACTTATTTTTTTTTCTGTTAAATCTATGATTTTTTGATATAAAATACCTAAACACAGTTCTACACCTACCTATCTGAGCCTACAGCAGCATATGATTTTTCTCTTCTTATTTACTATACCACCTTTAATTTAAGAACAAATAAAAAATTAGTTAATACCCCAAGCACTGAGATAGATTGCTCATTTTTTATTTTAATTAAAAATCAGTAACTGAAATTATTCATCCCTTTTCTCCTCCAATGCCTTTTTGTGTATTACTGTGCATGAAAATACTGTGTGTTACTCTGTATTAAGACATTTTAATAATGACAGCAGTCTGCCTTCTATTTAATTTTAGCCGCTTAATGTCCCATCTACACGGAAAGCATAATTATCTGCAGTCAGTAAGAGAAACAGAAAGTTTGGATTCATGTCACTGAAATGGCCAAACTATTCACTGGAGACCTATCTATAGGTTAACCATATATATCAGTTAACTATGTATAGAAGTAACGAGGCTCCACCTAAGTGTGTAAGTGAGATGAATCTTGGCCTGACAAATACTGTATGATGAATCTTGGCCTGATAAATACTGTATGATGTCAACTACCTGGTACACGCAATTCTAACAAATGCAGAGCTTCTATTGTTTGGAAGATTGTTTGTGAAAGGCAGGTCACAAATTTAAAAGTTATCTTAGTGTGGTATAACTGTAATTTTAATAATAACCAGTTTGCTAGTCAAATAAATTTGTATTACACTGATAGAGGTCCTAGAGAACTTACAAGGACTCACTGGAGGAGCTGCCCCTGCTTAGTCTAAAAAAGAGGCAGCTAGGTGTCACCACTGTCAGCAGAGTTTGAAGGTCAGTTATAAAAACAACAAAACCAAACTCTTCCCAGTAGAAACATAACAAAAGCCAACAAACACTACAAGCTTTCAAGATGTAACTACAAAGATCATGGCTCACCAGATGTACAAGAGATATCCCTATTTTGATTTCAGGCAAGTCCTGCCTCACCAGTCTAGTGGCCTATGATGAAGTGACTACATGAATGGACAAGGGAAGAGTGATGGGTGTTATCTATCTGAACTTCTGTAAAGCCTTTGACATGGTCCCCCGCAACATCCTTCTCTCTACATTGGAGATATAGGGATTTAATGCATTGACACTTTCGTGGATGAGGAATTGCCTAGAAGGTCGCATCCATAGAGTTGGATCAATGGGTCAATGTCTGAATTGAGATGAGCGACCAGTGATGTCCCTCAGGGGTCCATGTTGGGACCAGTACTGTTTGGTATCTTTATCAATGGCATAGATATGAGGACTGAGTACGCCTTCAGCAAGTTTGTGGATGACATCCCCTGAAGGACTGGATGACATACACAGGGACCTGGATGAGCTCAAGAAATGGGCTGGTGTAAATCTCATGAGGTTCAACAAGACCAAGCGCAAGGTCCTGCACTTGGGTCAGGGCAATCACCAGTATAAGTACAGGCTGGAGGGGAGAGGGGATTGAAAGCAGCCCTGCAAAGAAGGATCTGGCGGTTTTGGTGGATGAAAACCTGGACATGAGATGCCCAAGAATTTTCAGGCTGCAGGCAGAGGAATGTGGCCAGCAGGTCAAGAGAGGTGATTCTGCCCCTCTATTCTGCTCTGCTAAGACCCCACCTGGAGTACTGAATCCATCCTTGGAGTCCTCAGTACAAGATATGGACCTGTTGGGTCAGGTAAAGACAACAATATGCTGTGTCACAACAGCAGGTGCCACAACAGTGATCAGAGAAATGGAACACCTCTCTGTCTTGGGTCCAGCAGTAGCAGTCGTTTTTCTCCTTCTTGGTAGCTGGTGCAGCACTGTGTTTTTTGATTTTGGGCCTTGGAACAGCGCTGATAACACCAGTGTTTTCAGTTACTACTTGGTAATGTTTTGTCTGGCCAAGGACTTTCTGAGTCTCATGCTATGCCAGAGAGGAGGGGAAGCCCCAGGAGGAAGCAGAGACAGGACACCTGACCCAAACTGACCAAAGAGGTTATTCCATACCACAGCACGTCATGCCCAGGATGTGAACACGGGCAGTAGAGACCCGGAAGGGTGTGGTGGTGGACTGGGGGTGCATGGCACGGTCAGGTTTTTGGTATTGGGGGGTTCGCTTCTGGGGGCTGCACTGGCTGGGTCGGGCTTGGTGAGCAGTTGTATTCTTTTTCCTTGTATTTCTCTTGTATTATTACTGGTGGTAGCAGTAGTGATTCGTGTTATACTTTAGTTACTAAACTGTTCTTGTTGCAACCTGTGCAAGTTGAATTCTTTCGATTCTCCTCCCTCTTCCCCCGGGGACTGGGGGAAGAAAAAGAGGGGAGTGAGTGAGTGAGAAAACTTCGTGAGTTATTAGCCTGGGTGAGGCTTAAACCATGACACTCTCCTACAAGGAAAGTCTGGGAGAGTTGAGGTGGTTTAGTTTCAGAAGAGAAAGCTCGAGGGAGACCTTATTGTAGCCTTTCAATACTTAAATGGAGCTTACAAGAAAGATGGGGGTACACTTTTTAGTAGGGCCTCTACAAATAGGAGAAGGAGCAATGGTTTTAAACTAAAAGAGGGTAGATCCAGATGAGACAGAAGGAAGAATTTTGTTTTGTGATGAAAGCAATGAAACACTGGAACAGGTTGCCCAGAGAGGTTGTAGATACCTCATCCCTAGAAGCATTCAAGGCCAGGCTGGACAGGACTTTAAATGACCTGATCTAGTTGAATACGACCCTGCTCACCACAGCAGATTTGGATTAGATGACCTTTAAAGGTCCCTTCCAACCCAAATGATTCTGTGATACAGATCTCCAGATTTCCTCTTGAACTGCCACCAGTTCTATGATTCTTTGAGGAATCTACAGGGTCAAAGAAAGCAAATGAATTTTGCAGTTTTCTAGTGTTTGTGTGATGTTTGTTTTGTGTTCTCTAGGGTATTTGGGTGTGAGTTAGACAAATAGCAGCAGTATGCCGCTTTAGCTAGAATTCTAGACTTCAGCTAAGTCCAAGAGCTCAAAACGAAATGGCAAAGAAGTTCTGAACCTTTTTGAAAGTGTATATTGCTTGATGTAATTGTGTTGAATTTCATAACCATGGCCTCTATTTGTGACTCAGTTATTGTTTATGCTAGATGTTAGTTTTTTAACTGAAAAAATATGATCAAATGTATACATCTTTGTCTACTTTGCATTTTTATGTAGGCTAACTATTTTTACAAGCATGAATCGTATCTTTTTGTCTCAAGGTCTATACTGGATCAGTTAGTAGCTCTATAAGTTTGGAGGAAGAGAAATATGAGTTACAGTTTCAAAATGTGTCTTTTTATAAACTTAGTATTCTGATACTCAGATTCTCACTAAGCGGAATTTATTAATCTTTGGATAAATAGTGGTGAGTGTAAAACAGAGCAGATGACAACTAATTCAGCTCTAATGAGACTGAACATCAAGTTATTAAAGAATGGAAATACAAAGATAAATGATCAGCAGAGCTGTGAGGAATAGAGAAACAATCTTGCCGCATTCAGCATTGTTTTCTTTTCCACTTAGTTTGGATTGAATTAATTTTTCACAACATTTTCTGTACTAATTTACTGCAACATTGCTTTTAATTTTCTTACAAAGTCCCTGTCCTCAGCTAAAAAATGACATTTTTATTACGGAAATTTTGATATGGATGTCATAATAAATGTGTTACATATGTACAGTTTTAGTAAAATATATGGAAAATAAAAGTAATCTACAAAAATCTACTTGGTTTAGTAATAGATGCATCTTCAACAATAAAAAAAAAAAACCAAAAAACCACATTTGAACTGCTCATGTGTACACTTCAGGTATATTTTTACCTCCTTCCTTTATATACATGAATAAAAGATTATAAGGCATATTGAAGTCCTTCAGGAGTTTTTGAAGTCTTTGTGTATCTTGTAAACACACCTGTACCAACAGGGAAACTGTGAGGGGATTGTGCAGAAAACAACTGTACACAATGCAAGGGCTTCAGAATTTAAATTTTGGAGTGTTCTGTCGTGTCATTATATGTAATACCTGGATTACCCTGACTCTATCAAGCTTTTTTAACTGATCCCTTTATTTTCATTTCCACCAACTCAATCTCTGATCATTGCATTGTGATTATGAAGTTCATTATGCTTCTATATGACTGGAGAGTTCATTATATTTCTGTATTGAATTGCTGAGATGCTGGAAATGTTTTCTCTTTACTTTTATTTATTCATTGAACACTCTTGAAGAGTTAACATATTTGTGGGCTTTTTTCTTTAAAATAAGCAGTAAATCGCTGAGAAATTACTGCAACATATATCAGTCCTGTCAAATTAACATGCAATGCTGGATGCCTAAAGTTGATTGCCATTATTTGAGCTCCTTTGAAAAGATAGTGATGCTTACAATTTCAGCTACCAAAGAAAACCTGTAGGGTACTGACTATCTGACCCACAGTGCTTTAAGTTCTGACTAAATATACAGATAACAAAAATAAGGGGCATGGCTATCAGAAACTTGCAGTTCATTGCTTTGATATTTCTGCTGTCTGGAGAATTCAGGATGATTTCACTACATCCTTACACTATTTCCCTGAAAAAAAAAAATTAAAAATCTTGGGTATTATTTTTAATTCTTCAGAACCTTGCGATGTATGGTGTGGTGTGGTGTGGTGAGGTGTGGTGTGGTGTGGTGTGGTGTGGTATGGTATGGTATGGTATGGTATGGAATAATTAGAAATTAAACTTATATTTGAAATACAGCATTGTCCCCACATAAGGGAAAAACAGACTTTCAGGGCCTCTCAGGGCAGGATGCAGACACCCCCAGAATGTGCACTCCACAATGGTTCCCATGCATACACAGACAGATGATGGAGTGAGGTGAAGTCCTCGCTGCCATAATTTGTCCTAACATCAAGAAGAAACAGGAACCAGGTGGTACAAGAAACTGATAAGCTGCATGCCTGCTACCCTGAGTCAGCAGCTTGTCATCTTTTGACAGAATGCCGTCCTCTGTGTAAAATTTGCTTCATTATAATGTCATTATAATTCATTTACATGCTAAAATACACTCCCATCTCCAATGCGATTCCCCCCAGAAAAAAGAGACCACCAACCCCTGAGCATGCACTCTGAATTTTTGGTGTCATATACCTATAAAAGTGAAGCAAGAGAGATTTGCACCAATAATAATAAAGGTATGTATGACTAGAGTCACTCAAGCTCCACCTTGAAGATGAAAAATAGTATAAAATGACCCAGGAGTGAGGGGATTACTGGGGAAGATACCATGGGGAAAGATAACATCAACAGACTCCTGGGACCAGTCGACGGGCTGGACCCTTCTTTCCTGCCCTATAGGGACGCCTGTGGGTAAGACTTGCACTGTATCCACTGCTTCCCCGGGAAAACTTAGAATCTCTATAGAGTTACTTTTTACTGTTACCTGTATATTTTAGAGCCAGGCTGTCTTAACTTTATCCAGCACTTGTATCCATGTAACTAGTATTTGCACGTGCTTTTGCAGACAGTATTTATCACCGGCAATCCGTAAGAACCTATACCTGTTGCATCAATAAACTGCATTGTTTCGGTAGCCAATTTCAATCAATAAACTGCATTGTTTCGGTAGCCAATTGACACTATCAGTGAATCCGGACCAGTAGAGGTTCGATATAGTGAATGCTGTCGGACTGGTAGTGGCAGCTGATTGGACTGGGCAGTGTGGTGCACTATCGGTGAGTCCGGATTAGTAGAGGCTCGATATAGTGAATGCGACTGCCATGGGTTCAGCATCAGCAGCAGTCATTTTTATCCTTCTTGGTAGCTGGTGCAGCACTGTGCTTTTGATTTTGGGCCTGGGAGCAGCACTGATAACACCAGTGTTTTCAGTTACTGCTTGGTAATGTTTTGGTCTGACCTTGGTCAGATTTTCTGAGTCTCATGCTCTTTCAGGGAGGAGGGGAAGTCAGGAGGATGCAGGGGCACGACACCTGACCCAAACTAGCCAAAGAAGTTATTCCATACCACAGCACGTCATGCCCAGGATGTAAAAACAGAGGACAGAGACCTGGAAGGGTGGGGGTTCACTGGTGGGGGTGCACTGGCTGAGTTGGGCTTGGTGAGCCGTTGTATTCTCTTTCTTTGTACTTCGCTGTCATTATTATTACTGGCGGTAGCACCAGTGGTTTGTGTTATACCTTAGATACTGGACTGTTCTTATCTCAACCCATGGGAGTTACATTCTTTCGATTCTCCCCCCCATCCCCCCGGGACTGGGGGAAGAAAGAGAGACAAGTGAGTGAGTGAGAAAACTTAGTGGTTGACTGGGCTTAAACTACAACAGCAACCTGACTGGTAGTTGCATATTGGAGTCATTCCTGGTCCCTCTAGTAAAGCAAGGGGGTTTATTTTCTCCCTTTTAAAGCAACATTTATGGTATGGTATGGTATGGTATGGTATGGTATGGTATGGTATGGTATGGTATGGTATGGTAGAATATGTTACAGCATAGCATAGCAGAGCATAGTATACCATAGTATCTACACAGCACAAAACAGTAAAGTGGTTTGCTTATGGAATTCATGCTTCAGCTTGTTTATTAGGAAACCAGTAAGTATAGATTCAAAAGTCAAGTACTTTGATATTATGATACTACAGGCTATTGAGATCACTGAGAGTTTTCCCAGACAGAATCTGTCTTATTTACATATGAGATGTTTAAAAATAGATATTTATATTTTTTGTTAGAATTTCACATTTTAGGTTTATTACTCTTTCAGGAACAGTTATTTGGCTTACTTCTGTGTGTAGTGAGTAGAAAGAATATGATCAATCTTCTAAAAGACATCAGTGCATTAATAATACAATGGCTCTCAAGCGACCAAGTTATCAATAGAGCGCATGAATCAAGTAGGCACAGAAGAACTCTGAAGGTACATATCAAAAATAAATCACTTCATTGCTCATTTGTATTTTCACTCTTCGTCTTCTATACAATATAGAATACAAAAGAGATGTTTTAACACCTGCTTTTTAGTCATTATTTGTCCCTTCCTTGCATACTTTGTCCTCGTATTCTTTTACTGTCATTTCAACTTTCAGCAACTCAATAAGATAGACACCCCATTGGCAAAAAACTAACATAACCCTTCTTGCAAGGAAGGCCATCCCTAAGGATATAATATCACACAGAGCAGTTTGCTTAATTGTATCAAATGTCAAGCCACAATTTATAATGTTCTCAAGCTTTCTTTGGAAAAGTGATGTGTGCATACATGTATACATACTATGCATGCGTGTTGGTGTCTATATGGATATTGCTGTACATTAAAAATGATAGCCACATAATTGAAAAATGACATGAACAGTTCACATCCAGACAAACCTCCAAGGTATTGTACCAAGTGAGTTTAAAGAATTTCTTTTTTTTCCATCTTATTTTATGTACAGTAAGTGTACCAAAGTAACTTATCACAGCCTACTAAAAGTGTCTAAACAAGCAAAATTAAGTATTACCAGTAGCTTCACCTTGCAGCATCTTTCACTCTTCTTGTCATGCTTTCTTTTAAAAATTTCCCAACATTTAATGTTTGAATGAAAAAATAGTCGTTATTTGATATGGCTAATGATGCTTTTTGCTATATTCTATATACAAACATGCACGAATACACACTAATTTATCTAAGGGCAAATGCTTGGGTTACTGTTGTAAACATGGCAGGTGATTATGTATTTCTTGAAACAGAGTACAGAACTGATTTTAGTCAGTGTTCACTGAACTACCATATTGTCATGGGTTCAGCAGCAGCAGTCATTTTTCTCCTTCTTGGTAGCTGGTGCAGCACTGTGATTTTAATTTCGTTCCCGGGAACAGCGCTGATAACACCAGTGTTTTCAGTTACTGCTGGGTAATGTTTTGGTCTGACCAAGGACTTTCTGAGTCTCATGCTATGCCAGGAAGGAGGGAAGCCGGGAGGAAGCAGAGGTAGGACACCTGACCCAAACTGACCAAAGAGGTTATTCCATACCACAGCACGTCATGTCCAGGATGTGAACACGAAGAGCAGAGACCCAGAAGGGTGTGGTGGTGCAGCTGGGGGGGGTTCACTGCTGGGGGGTGCACTGGCTGGGTCGGGCTTGGTGAGCAGTTGTATTCTTTTTCCTTGTATTTCTCTTGTATTATTATTGATGGTAGCAGTAGTGATGTGTGTTATACTTTAGTTACTAAACTGTTCTTATCTCAACCTGTGTGGGTTGCACTTTTTTCAATTATCCTCCCTCTTCCCCCAGGACTGGGGGAAGAAAAAGAGGGGAGTGAGTGAGTGAGTAAAACTTCATGAGTTATTAGCCTGGGTGAGGCTTAAACCATGACACATATAAAGCTGAAGTTCCTTCTTTTCAAGGAGTTTGAACCCCAAAGGTCCCAGGGGACCAAAAAAATATCCTAAGTAAATGCTATTTAGCCACACTTGAATTGATAGTGTATATATATATCTCTCAACTGAAATTGGTAAATGTGTGTTGAATACTAAAATCATTGTCATTATTGCATCAATAAATGAAGAATAAAAATTTAAGAATAAAAAGTCTTATGGCATAAATGAACAACAAATCTGTAGAATTTCTGCAGGAACTTTACCCAACAAGACTCACTTCAAAATTGTCAAGATTAAAATTCTGGGGCTTTTTCACTGGGTGAGGCCTAGCCAAATAGCCATGCTCAGTTAATGAGACATTACCTTGTTCTGCCTAGCTCAAGTTTTCTGCATTTATCTTGAAACTTATGGAAAAAAAAGCAGCAATAAGTTACTTTTGTTATGGAGATGCATGACAGGAGAATGAAACCAGAAGATGACAGAAACTTTATGACAACCACTAATTGCCAATACATATGGGAAAAATTAAAGATGTTGGCCTGGGGCTATGTGATTAGAGACCACTGGTGGCTTTTGTTGAAAATTTTGACTTACGGAAGTAAGAAAATAGCAGCACCTTGGGAGTGGAAAGGACCACATCCACAGTTGCCCAGTGCCATGGAGAGTGGTAAGAGCACAGGCAGCACCATTCTGATAGATCAGTCTATCAGGAATGTACGTGTCCAGTCAATGAGAATCCTGCTTGTCTGGGTCCGTACTGCTGGTCCAGACTGGATTTGGAGGGACTGCAACACTGACTAGTGTGAATTGTGCGTATGTTGCAGAATAGAAATCTGGAAGCTGGAATTGCTCCACCCACTATACACATCAACATAGTCTAGGGTGAGGCATCTCCACCCATTGCAGGCAGGTTGGAACTAGGCGATCTTACGGTCCTTTCTAACCCTAACTATTCTATGATTCTATAATCCTGCTTGTTAAGTAAAGTTTAGACAATGTGTCGCTGGTTGATGTGTTTCTGTTCTCGCATTCACCCCACCTAAACCATAGAATAGAATCATAGAATCTTTTAGGTTGGAAAAGACCCCTAAGATCATCAAGTCCAACTGTAAACAATTAGAATTTCAAATCAAACCTTTTCAGAGACTGTACTTGAATAATCCTAATTTAGAAGCCAGAAATAAACTGACAATGAATCTGATGAAATGCATCTTACTACAATTCACTGGCATTGAAGAGAAACAAACTTGAACATGTGAAGAATTTGAAGTGGCATCTCATTATCTGGTAGTTAATGTGCTTTCTCTAGTCCAAAGTGAAACAAAGTTATAGAAATGTTTGAGTTCCATTCACTGGCAACAAGCAGAGAAAAATTAGGTGTTCTTGTGGAATTGAATGTTTAGGAGTTATACATCTCAAGCCCACAATTCACGTTCCTTTAAGAAAGGTTAGTTTTGTCATTTAGATTGCAAATCTGAGTATTCTGGTTTTATCTGATTATTTTTCAGTATTAATAAAAATGCAGCTTAATCACTGTTTATAATTCTATTGTGTCAAGAGTCTTTCAGAGGGAAACCTGCCTAGTTTCTAGAAGACAGTATGTGCCACACTGCTAGCTTTATCACTTTTGCTTTATCTATACAATCTCTATCTCAAGACTGAGAACATGCATATTGAATTTTTTTATCTACTAGGTTGAGCCTATTCCTTTAGACTATGTCATGCACCTTCACATGTGTTCTTGTAAAGCAAATACTAAAATTTCAGCTTCAAATTCATTGCTATACAATACAATAATGACTGGGCACTTAAACAGTAAACTATACTCAAATGACTAGCTAAGTTTGCTGAAGTATCAGCCCAAAGACAGTAACATCTGAGCATAAGTGTAAGCACGTTCAAACCTGTTATTAAAAAAAAAAAAAAAGTCCTACCTTTTTATTGCCTGGGAAAGAATTTGTCAGCCATACCAAAACAAGTCAGAGTGTATGCAGCAGTTTAGCGTAGACAATCTTGTCAGGACTAAATTACCTAAGTTTACCTCTTTTCTCTTTTAAAGTACTAAAACAGTATAACATGCATTTATTTCTTAACAAAGTATAGTCTATGTATTCTGAAAAAAGAATATTATCACTCTTACTTACTTGGTATCATAGCATTTAAATAAAGGAAAAATCCCAGTTGTGTTTCAAGCTAAATGAATCTAATTAAAGAGGGTCTTCTTGATAGTCATTTACCAGAGAAAATGAAGAGCAGGCAGTATTTTTGTTACACCATATATACGCCAAAAGTTAAAAATATATTTTTTTTAAAAGTAATACTGTAAAATAAAATATACTTGAAAACTACAGCCAGAACAGAGGAGGTAAATGTTCCTTTTCCTTCTATTCTTGACTGTTGAATACTATTCATAGAATCACAGAATAGTTAGGGTAGGACAGGACCTTAAGATCATCTAGTTCCAACCCCCCTGACATGGGCAGGGACACCTCACACTAAACCATGTCACCCAAGGCTCTGTCCAACCTGGCCTTCAATACCACCAGCAATGGAGCATTCACAACTTCCTTGGGCAACCCATTCCACTGCCTCGCCACTTTTACACTAAAGAATTTCTTCCTTATATCAAATCTAAACTTCCCCTGTTTAAGTTTGAACCCGTTACCCCTTGTCCTATCACTGCAGTCCCACATGAAGAGTCCCTCCCCATCATCCCTATAGCCCCCCTTCAGATATTGGAAGGCTGCTATGAGGTCTCCACGCAGCCTTCTCTTCTCCAGGATGAACAGCCACAACTTTCACAGCCTATTTTATACAGGAGGTGCTCCAGTCTCCTGATCATCCTCGTGGCCCTCCTCTCGGCTTGTTCCAACAGTTCCATGTCATTTTGATGTTGAGGACACCAGAACTGCATACAATACTCCAAGGGAGGTCTCACAAGAGCAGAGTAGAGGGGCAGGATCACCTTCTTCAACCTGCTGGTCACGCTCCTCTTGGATGCAGCCCAGGATACTGCTGGCTTTCTGGGCTGCAAGCGCACACTGCTGCCAGCAGATGTTCATTTTTTCATCGACCAGCACCCCCAAGTCCTTCTCCACATGGCTGCTCTGAATCTCTTCTTGGCCCAACCTGCAGCTGTGCCTGGGATTGCTCTGACCCAGGTGTAGGACCTTGTACTTGGCATGGTTAAACTTCATCTGGCTGGCATCAACCCACCTCACAAGTGTGTCAAGGTCCCTTTGCATGCCATCCCTTCCCTCCAGTGTATCAACCGAACCACACAGCTTGGTGTCATTGGCAAACTTGCTGAGGGCACACTCAGTCCCACTGTTCATGTCACCAACAAAAATGTTGAACAAGACCAGTCCGAACAGCGATCCCTGAGGGACACCATGCATTAGTGGTCTCCAGCTCAATATTGATCCATTGAGCACAACTCTTTGAGTGCGGCCAGCCAGCCAGCTCTTTATCCACCAAATGGTCCTCCTATCAAAATGATGTCTCTCCAACTTAGAGACAAGGATGTCACGAGAGACAGTGTCGAATGCTTTGCACAAGTCCAGGTAGATGACATCAATTGCTCTACCGCTGTCCATCATTCTGTAGCCCCATCCTAGAAGGCCACCAGATTGGTCAGGCAGGATTTCCCCTTAGTGAAGCCATGCAGGCTGACACCAAGCACTTTCTTGTTTTTCATGTTCCTTAGCATGCCTTCCAGGAGAATCTGCTCCAAGATTTTGGCAGGGAACAGAGGTGAGGCTGACTGGTCTGAAGCTCCCCTGGATCATCCATTTTCCCCTTCTTGAAAATGGGGGTTATATTTCCCTTTTTCCAGTCATTGAGAACTTCACCTGACTGCCATGATTTTTCAAATATGATGGACAGTGGCTTAGCCCTGACTGGTTAAAAATCTGCCCCAGGGAGTGTGAGCGAACAGGAGCACGGCGAGGATGGCGGGTAAACAGGGTGGGTTCGAGGCAGTTCGTGCGGGCAGGCAAGTGGGATGGTGAGCACTTGCCATATGATCAGGGCTCAGTCTGGGAGCTCTGCTCTGGCAGTGGCCAGTGTAGGCATCCAGACAGAGCTGATGGGAAGGGAGGCTGCAGTGCAGAGCTCGGGGTGTAGAAGACGCGTGCACTGCTCTCCTGAGAAGAGGGTACAGCAGGTGGCTGAGCTGCAGGATGCTGTTACAAGGCTGAAGGGCATCAGGGAAGCTGAGAGGAAGCAGCACTTCTTGCTCCAGGACCAGATTGTGCAGGGATCTAAAGTGACTACTGTCTCTCACGCAGGAAAGGAGGTAGCTAGCCCAGGAAGCTGGGAAACAGAAACAGAAAAAAAAACAACAAAAAAAAAGGAGGAAGAGGACAATTAAAAGCAAGGGGCTTCCTCCTAAATCTGTTGTCCCCACCCAGAACCACTTTGCTGCCCTGCAGGGGGCTGATAAGGAGCCGTGCTCCCACCAGGGACAACCGGCTGGTGCACTGGTAAAGAAGATCACTACTGGTGCTGCCAGGAAAAAGAGGCAGGCCATTGCCATAGGGCACTCTACTCTGAAAGAAAAAGAGGCTCCCATCTGTCAGCCTGTCTCAGGCTCAAGGGAGGTGTGTTGCATACCAGGGACTCGGATCAGGGATGTTGCAGAGAAGCTGCCTGCTCTAGTTGATACCACTGACTATTACTCACTTCTAGTGATCCATGTGGGTGCTACTGATATAGATAGCAGTAGCCCAGAGAACATACAGAAGGACTAGAGAGCTCTGGGGAGGTGGTTAGGTGCTCTGGAGCTCAGACTGTGTTTTCATCAATTCTCCAGTATACAGGGCAGGACCTTAAAAAGGCTAGGAGTATTGGCCAGGTTAATAAATGGTTAAGAAGGGTGGTGCTGTAGTCAGCGGTTTGGGTACCTTGAATATGGGACTCAATTTAGTAGGCCAGGTCTACTGAAGGCTGGTGGAGCTGGTCTGACAAAGAAAGGGAAGAGTGGATTTGGTAGGAGGCTTGCCAGACTGGTCAAGGATGTTTTCAACTAGATGTGCTGGGGGAGGGAGGCATCATTCCATCCCAACACACCCAGTCACTTGCCAGCACCTATAGTAAACATTCAGAGCAATGTAGAGATATTCCAGCTGCTCCAGGCAATGAGCCAGCTTCAATTGGATCTTGGCTCAGGTGCCTCAATGCAAATGCCTGTAGCATGGGGAACAAACGAGGAATTAGTGTGCATGTCTAAGGGGGTATGATATCATAGAATCATAGAATAGTTAGGGTTGGAAAGGACCCTAACATCATCTAGTTCCAACCCCCCTGCCATGGGCAGGGACACCTCCCACAAATCCATGCCATCCAAGGCTCTTTCTAACCCAGCCCTGAACACCGTCAGTGTAGGCATCACAGAAACATGGTGGGTTGGCTTCTATGACTGGTTTGTTGGAATGGAAGGTTACAGGCTCTTTAGGAAAGATAGGCCAGGTAGATGGGGAGGCAGAGTTGCTATTTATGTTAGGGATAGGCTGGAGAGTATGGAACTCTGTCTGGGGACAGGTGAGCAGCCAACACAGAGTTTGTGGGTCAGGGTTAAAGGGAGAACAGTGATGGGTGCCATTATTGTGGGGATCTGTTACAGACCGCCTGACCAAGAGGACTCTGTGGATGAAGCACTCTATAGAGAGATCGGAACAGACACTCGCAAGCCCTTGTTCTCATGGGGGACTTCAACCACCCTGATATCTGTTGGAGGGATGGTACGTCCTGGCACAAGCAATCCAGGAAATTCCTCGATTGTGTGGAAATCAACTACCTTCTGCAAGTAATAGAGAAGCTGACAAGGAAAGGTGTCATGCTTCACCTCGCCCTCACCAACAAGGAAGGGCTGGTTGGAAATGTGATGCTTCAGGGCAGTCTTGATTGCAGCAATCATGAGATGGTTGAATTCGAGATCCTCCAGACAGTGAGAAGAGTGTGCAGCAAGCTCACTGCCCTGGACTTCAAGAGAGCAGACTTTGGCCTCTTCAGGAACCTGCTTAATAAGGTTCCATAGGATATAGCCCTAGAGGGCAGGGGGGCCCAAGACTGTTGGTTGATATTCAAGGATCACCTACGACAAGCTGAGGAGTGTTGCATCCCAACTAGAAGGAAGTGCTGCAGGAGGACCAGGAGACCTCCTTGGATGGATAAGGACCTGCAGAGGAAACGTCAAAGGAAAGTAGAGTCTTATAAAAGGTGGAAGCAAGGACAGGCAGCCTGGGAAGAATACAGAGATGCTGTGCGGGAAGCTAGGGACCAGGTTAGGAAAGCTAAGGCCCACTTAGAATTAAACTTAGCAAGGGATGTGAAAAATAACAGGAAGGGATTCTATAGGTACATTGCAAATAAAAGGCAGGCTAGGGCCCTCTCTGGAAGCTATCGGGAGACCTGCCTACCCTGGATTTAGAGAAGGCTGATGTTCTTAATGACTTGTTTGCCTCAGTCTTCACCACCCAAGTCTTGGAGGGCAGACGCAGGGGCAGTGAGAATGAAGACCCTTGGCCCACTGTAGGAGAGGATCTGGTTCGAGACCATCTTAGGAACCTGAATGTATACAAATCCATAGGACCTGAGTGGATGTGGTTCGAGACCATCTTAGGAACCTGAATGTATACAAATCCATGGGACCTGATGAAATCCATCTGAGGGTCCTGAAGGATCTGGCAACTGAAGTTGCTAAGCCACTGTCCATCATATTTGAAAAATCATTTTACTTATATTAATACTATTAGTTCACATTTATTTTGAGATTGCTCGGTTACATGCAATCATGAAGTCCTTAAGGATGGGGCAGTCTTCATGTATGTTTACAAGAGGTCTGTATTCGAGAAATGTTGAAGGACAGTCTGGACGGGGCTTAGAGCAAAGTGATCTAGTGGGAGGTGTCCCTGTCCATGTCAGTGGGTTAGAAAAGTAGGTGATCTTTAAGGTCATTTCCAAACCAAACCATTCTATGAAAACCTATCAGATTCTGACATCATTGGAAAGCGATTTTTCAGGTCTATAGCTGGGGAAAAGCCTAGAATGAGGAAAGAGAGAAAAAGTGTTGTCAGAAAGAAAAAATAAAACCTGGGTAATGCTTGGGTGGACATCATAACTGTTAAGGTTTCAAGCTGTCATTGTGATCAGCATTTGTAAACCTTTGTGGTTTGATTTCCTTAAAGCAAAATTTAGCAAAAAAGTCCATTCATGTAGAACCAGAATGCAGGTGAATATCATTCTACGATTCTATTTAGATGATAAATTGAATAAGTATTTGTTGTGGTTTAAGCTGTAAATCTCACTTCTCCCTCTCTCTTCCCCCAGTCTTGGGGGGATGGGGAGGAGAATCAAAAAAAAAATGCAACCCACACAGGTTGAGATAAGAACAGTTTAGTAACTAAAGTATAACACACATCACTACTGCTACCATCAATAATAATACAAGAGAAATACAAGGAAAAAGAATACAACTGCTCACCAAGCCCGACCCAGCCAGTGCACCCCCCAGCAGTGAACCCCCCCCAGCTGCACCACCACACCCTTCTGGGTCTCTGCTCTTCGTGTTCACATCCTGGACATGACGTGCTGTGGTATGGAATAACCTCTTTGGTCAGTTTGGGTCAGGTGTCCTGTCTCTGCTTCCTCCCGGCTTCCCTCCTTCCTGGCATAGCATGAGACTCAGAAAGTCCTTGGTCAGACCAAACCACTACCCAGCAGTAACTGAAAACACTGGTGTTATCAGCGCTGTTCCCGGGAACGAAATTAAAATCACAGTGCTGCACCAGCTACCAAGAAGGAGAAAAATGACTGCTGCTGCTAAACCCATGACAGTATTAAAGTGAAAATTTGGTGGGGGTGGAGGAAGGTTGTGAGTGGAGTTTTTTGGTTGGTTGGTTTGTGGTGGTGATGACGCGGAATCATTTTCTTTCTCCTAATTAAAATAGATTTTGATATTGTTAGATATAATTATGCTTAGGTTTTGAAGAGAAATGTCAGAGAAAATAAGGATTTAATGCAATTTCGAGATAATTGCATTTTACAGTAAAAACACCTCTCAAAGAGTCACTCTTCTCCTGCTTCACATATTCCCAGAGCCCAGTGCCACAGCAAGATGCCAGCAAGTAAAACATGAGAGAGAGAAAAAAAAAAACCTAACTACAATATTAGCTCAACAGCCTGACTCTTCTTGGCCAACATATTGCTGAAGTAAAGAGATATAATTAAGAAGGAAAATTTCACAGTCCTTCCTTACATTCCCTTAGCTTACATTCCCTCAGCTTACATTCCCTCTCACTCTCTCTCTCTCGATTAGGACGAGATAAGGAAATTAACTAAAAAATATAGCAAGAAATTAATAAGGGTTTCTAAAATATCAGCGGGCTGAAGGCCCCCCTGGTTCGTAACCTGTCTCCTTGTTTTGTAAGATGATACTGGCTTGACTCTTCAATACATTGAAAAAAAGTGTAACAAAAATTTATTTCAAACCCTTGACTTGTGATCTTAACTTTAATCATGAGCAACCATGTCTCCTGCAGGGATGCAGAAACTTTTTTTTTATTTACGGAGACTGGATGGCAGCAGTCTCTGATAGTATTGACAGCTGTGCATTTTAAGTCTCCTTCTATGTTCTTGCTCATATTTTCCACTTCCAAAGTTAACACCAAGGACAGAATACAGAGAATACTATTGTGCCTCGACCAAGAAGTGACTTCTTTTTAAAATCCATTAATTTGTATCAACAACTGAACTGCTCAAACTAGCAAAATATTTCTGATTGTTATTTTCTTGTGTCACATGAGACCATGGAAAATATCTGAATGAAGGCCACCAAAATCTGTTTCATTTTGACCTTTATATCCTGCAAGCTACTGTGATTTTCATCCATCTATACAATTTCTATGGTTACAGTGTAGATACATGATTCTAGAAAAGACTGGAGAAATGAAGAATGGTTTGCTGCAAATGGGATAGCTATTGCAATTACAAAACAAGAACCATTGTATAGGTTCAGACAAATCATACCTCCATTAATACCTTATGCAGACTTGCAACACAGTTGGAATTTTCTGTCTTGCTGAAACACTGGAATACTTGGCCTTTTTGAAGCATGACTTTTTCTGTTCAACCAAAGCAACATTAATAGTATGCCTCTAACTCAAAGCATTTAACATTATGCACAGTACTGTTTTTGCTAACAGAGGTATTTAAAGTTAATACGTGTCTTCATTTCTTTTAACTGTCAGACAATAAAGACCATACAGTCATAAGAGATCTGTGAGCTAGTACAGGGCTTAATTTGATTTTTTTAATATGCTATAAAAACACAGTCCTTAGCGATTCTGACATAATTGAAGTTCATTTCTAATATTACAGAATTCAATTTTTGTGCAGATTTGTTTTGTTTTTATGAGAAACAATTACATGACAATTATAAGATGCATAAAGGGAATGTGAGAGGAGAAAAAAAAAGCTATAGTATTAATTCTCTCTTTTTGTATTTAAACAACAATACTGACTGAAGTTTATGAAATACAAATAAACATTGTACAATTTATATTCACTCCTAGATGCCTTGAGATAATAATGAATTTATTTTAAAATTTATTTTAATGAAGAAATTCATCTAGACCCATTCAAATATATCCAGAACATTATCCTCTTAATATAGCTGAAAAAGCATTTGAACTCGAGCACATAAGCTTCTGATGTAAGGCTTAATTTTAATAATTGCTTAGAGTGAAATGAAATCGTGATGAATGTTCTGTGACTTCAATGTGTTCTGTAAAAGTTTGTTTCTGTTCATTTAACTTACGCCAGTGCTATGAACTTCAGGAAAAAAAAAAAAGGAAGAGGAAAAGAAAAAAAAAAAGAAGTTTCTGTACTGTAGATACAAAAAAAAAAAACAATAAAGAGAAGGACTTAGGAGGAAACTGTACTTTGTTGCCATAAATAAATTCAATCTAACACTGTTACTCAATCATAAGCTTCTTTGAGATAATCTGGAAGTTGCTTGCAGGAAATATGGTAGCACATGCTACTCCTGAAGAAAATTAAATGTATAGATTATATACTGTAATATCACTACTGCAGACATTCTCAGTAAAGACTTTCCATATGTCATATGGTTTTCTTTTTTTTTTTTAATAAAAAAAGAGTGAAAATGAAACATGCATTCTCCCAGCTTTCTCCATGCAGCCAAGAGTAATTTTACATTTTGGATTTTTAGACTTAAGTAGTTAGTAAGGGAGAAAAGAGTATAGATTTAGGGATAAAGTTTGTTTAACAACCTTCTACATCTTGATCTGTGTATCATCTGTGAAGTTCCACAGTTAGTCTTTCCAAGAACAAATTTTCAGAATTTCAAGCACTAATGATAATTAGTCCCTTCTGTGAAACTGCAAGTTGAGGATTAGCAATAATCAGACCTTAAGCATGGGACATCTCACTGACTTCAGTTGTTTAGATTAGACATTCAAAAAAAATTCTTCACTATGAGACCCTGGAGCAGGTTGCCCAGAGAAGCTGTGGCTGCCACATCCCTGACAGTGTCAAGGCCAGGCTGGACAGGGCTTTAAGCTACCTGGTCTAGTGGAAGGTGTCCCTGACCACGGCAGGGGAGTTGGAACAAGATGACCGGGGTGTTCAAGGCCCTGTTCGACTTGGCCTTGAACACTTCTTGTTTCTCTTCAGATTTCCTCTATTTAATTTTACTCTAGGTCTTCAGAGACTCATCAGAATGAAGAGTTACTAATACCTACTCTGAAGGCTGCTCTAAGAATAAATTACTACAATTTGGGAATCACCATGATAGAAGCTATTAATACCTGAATAAACAGAACCCTAGACAGTTTTATAATTAACAGAAAAGAATAGGTTCCCCTGGAGACAGAAGAAAAGGTGAAATGAACTCAATATTATTCTTAAAGAGGAAATTCAGAGAAGAGAATGAACTATATAAAAGTTAGTATTAATATAACATAGTGATTTTTGCATCCTTCACAGACACTTATAAAAGTGTCTGTTGGCCATCATGTGTATATGAATAGGTTTTTGAAATTATTTTATTCCTACCATTTCACATGATATTCTACAAGATCTTTTATTTGTCAAACTGTTTGACACTTAATTTTAAAAGTTAACGAAAGCAAAACAAGCAAAGCTGACTTCTTAAATACGGTGGGATTTAACTAAAATTATATAATAACTACAGTGCTATGGATCTGGAGTGATCTTTAGACAAATACGTATATTAGTTAATGCTAAATTATGATTAAAGTTAATTCATTTTTTAATTATTTTTTTAACACATTTCTATGAATGTTTATAGTGAAAATATAATCTGTAGATAAAGTGATACTCATAGATGACTAAGTAAGTATTATGAGGAATATTTGGCAGGGTTAAAAAGTATTAATGAATGATTCTATATAATTATAACAATTTTTGAAGGCATTTATATATGGCAAGTACCTTGCCAGGACATGGCTACAGATAAATCAGTCAGATCCACAGAACTTATCCAGGCCCTGGATTTTAAGTCATCTACATTGCTAGCAAATCAGATCTATGCCAGCTAGTATTCTCTCCAGTAATATGTGGGCACCATTTGAGAATTAGCATGGAAGGACTGCAGAATTCAGTAATAGTAGTACAGGAAAAAAGGTCATTTAATTTACAAATATAATGATAGATCCAAAATTCTGTTTCACCTGAGTCAGAAAGAGTAGTCCTTGCCTATATATAGCTAGGACTCTGCTTTTCTGTCTGCTGAGCTGATGGGGAGGAAAACAAGGAAATGGGTGGTTCAGCAATACAAAGT
The DNA here is from genome assembly GCA_017639245.1 of Myiopsitta monachus. Lineage (NCBI taxonomy): Eukaryota > Metazoa > Chordata > Aves > Psittaciformes > Psittacidae > Myiopsitta > Myiopsitta monachus. Next base: position 61,455,795 of record CM029919.1, read on the forward strand.
AAGACACATTGTGATATTGTCAGTGAGGTTCTGCAGGCAAATAACTGAGTTGACTGGATTTGTAAAAGACCAATATCCACCAAAATGCATTAAAATATTTTTCAAGAGTGTTCCCTAAGAAGAGAGTGAAATTAATTCCAAAATGTGTTTTCAATCTTCAACAATTCACTAAATATAAGGTCATTCTGAGGACATCATGTCATGGTTTAAATGCAGCGGGCAACTAAGTACCACACAGCCATTTGTTCACTTCCCCCCCAACCTTGTGAGATAGTGAGGAGAATCAGAAAAAGGTAAAACCCATGAGTTAGGAACAGATTAGTAACTAAAATAAAATACAGTATAGTAACAATACTACTAATAATATTAAAAAGAGAGATAACAAAAAAGAGAGGGAGAAAAAAAAAACAAACAAACAAAACCCAAAACAAACAAACAAAACAATGAAACAACCAACAAACAGAAATGATGCACCCAACCCATCCCTGAGTGGCAATTGGTCCCTTCCAGGTAACTCCTCACAGCTTTTATACTGGGCATGACATGCTTTGGCATGGGATATCCTTTTGGCTAGTGTGGATCAGGTGTCCTGTCTCTGCTCCCTCACAACTCCTTGTATCCCTTGTCACTGGCAGAGCATGAGACTGAAAAGTCTTTGATCAGAGTAAGCACAATTACAACATGGGTGTGTTATCAGTGCTGTTCTCAAACTAAAGCAAAGACACAGCACTGCACCAGCTACCAGGAAGAAAAGTAAATCTATCCCAGTCGAACCCAGAACAATCAGCATCTGACCTACCTCATGTCAAGTTCTGCAGGTCTTTACAAACATTTCCATAAAACTTGCAATAGCAACTGCACTGTACATTACAGCAATTGAGCTTTAGACTAGTTCTGACATCACTAATAATCTAGTAATGGCACCACAAAGCCAAATGGATGGTCAAAATAAGGACTAAATGTCTGCTTTTAGCAATACCTTGGATTAAACAGGCAAATGCAAACACAAAGATGTTGTACATATGCAACACAGGCAACACAATTCTGCTTTGCTTATGGAATCTAAACTGATAGGAATCCTTCGCATTTCTAAATAAAAAAGTCAAAACAACAGAAAATGATGTTGTCCACAAATTTTAATCAGAAATTCAGAAACCTAGACCCACTTTCCTTTTTGCTGGCTATTAGGGGTAGAAGTGGGAATCTTCACAATCCTCCTTTAATTTATTAGATTTTGCATGAAATAATTAAATATACGTTTATCTAGAGGAAGATGAAGTAAAAGACATCACAAAATTCTAACCAAATGGTCAGGGCTGTTACCTATCATGGGGAAAACATGCCTCCGAAGTGCTGTTCCAGTGAGTATTTAATTCATAATACTTAAATTTTCATTGATGTATAAACTGAAAAAAAGCAAGTCTCTTTTTAAATCAAGGCTGTACAGATCAAAACTCTTGTGGGTTGTTTTTTTTTTTGTTTGTTTGTTTTTTTTCCTGTCCTAGTGAATACATAATTAATATCAAAGTGGAGCAACTTTTCTCAAAAAGGATTAGGAGCTTAACCTATAACTTATATCTTAACAAAGAGTAAGACATGCCCTTTTTAATTCTTCTGAGTAAAAAATAAATTAAAATTGGGTTTCACCTCCCAAGTACCAGGAACTGAGAAAGATGTTACTTTAATATCTTCTCTCTGAGATTGCTAAGTAGGTTGTCTACCTGATTCTAAAAGCAGTTTCAGGATTAAGAATACTATAAGGAGGTAATTGTGTCAGTTCCTGTCTAGCTCAGGTGTTGCTCAGCATACTGTGACATGAAACTGCATAATGGTCAAGTGTTCCAGGTTTAGTAAGGAAGCCAACACATTCCAGCACATCAGCCTATGCTTCTGATTCTCTAAGTGATAGATACAGTTGTCATATTGTCTTACTGGGTACATGGGTATTCTCACAAGTACGAAAGTTCTTCCCCCACTGGATGAAATAGCAGCATAATTTCATCTTTATTTCACTACCATTTCATATTCTTCATGTTACTAATTTACTATTTAGCAGGCATTCAAAGTGCCAGCTCTGGTCCAACATTTGAAGAACCTTGTGTTTAGGGAGCAGATTTCAGCTCTCTAATATATAATACAACATGACACGTCTTTGTATTGGTCCTGCGATTTGATAGCATATAAACTGGTAATTAGGAAGAGGCCAAAAGAACTGGTGATACATGGGTAGCAGAGCTTTTAGCAACTTTTCTTTGAGCAGGGAGACCAGTTAAGGTAGTACACTCATCCTAGCTGCAAGAGTTTCAAACTTGTGTGCAGAAAGAGTTGGAGAAGCAGGAAACAAACTATAGATCATTAGCATAAACGTATAAAAATCTTTTTGTTCTGTGGGAAGCCATGACATCAGCCATGTGACTGAGTCCAAGACACAGTCCTTCAAGCGTGTAAGACTAAGTTATGCATTAATTTTCCTTAAGTATATGACCCAGTCTCCTTAGAGGGCACAAAAAATGTCAAAGGAAAAGTAGATAACCCTAAAAATAAAGTCCAAAGTAAAAAGAATCTCTACATTTTAGAACTATTTGAAACTGGAATGTTTTAATTTGGTCCTGGCTCTCTGGCTGTCCCTCAGTTCCTTACTCTGAAAGCTACGCAGTGAACATGCCTGCAGCAAAAATTCCAGAAAGTAGTTGACTCCATGCTGGAGGTCTGTGAAGCATTTCATGCTGGTAAATCAGAACATATAAAAAAACAATGGGTGAAAAAAACACAATTCATTTGTAGTGCCCCATTTGTGAAGGTTACAGTTAGCACCTTAAATTTAAATTCATGTCTTGCAGTACTTCAGACATAGTAATTTGGAAAACTCCTTTGCATTGTTTAGTGACACCTGAAATGTAAAGCATATTTATCCAGACACTGTCTGTCCACATACCATGTAGTTGAAGACACTTCAAATGCCAGAAGTTAAGTCTTGACAGAAAACTTGTTCTGTTCTTTGAGCATTTCTATTAGTTCTCCTTTCTGCTCTTCTAATTCTGTTAAAATGATTGTGTAGTTCTTCATATCCAAATCAATGAATTTGGAACTTTCTCATGTTTTCTGCCTGCATCCTAAATGCTACACATGTATTTAATTAGACAACAGGCTGGACATTTCCAGAGCAAACACAGTTGTTCACACAAGGATATCTATATTCTCAGAAGAAGAGCTCCTCTTTGGGAATTTGCATGAATTAAAAACATCTGTACAAATACTGTTTTCCAACTGAAACAAAGATTACATTCTGCATAGTCAAACCAGGACAAGCATTTGCAAAAAATATTGTGATTCTTAGTTCCATTTGCTTCTACATAAAGCAAGCAGTTCTGCAGTGAACAAGCACCAAGGAATTGTTGGCAAGGTCAGAATGATAACTCCTACTTGCATAAATAACTGAACATTCTCATCACAATATATGTCTATCAAAACAGCTTATTTGGCAAGCGAACAATGTTTCATATATTTGAGCTTTGTGTTTTTGAAGAAATTTTTTGGAAGCCTGTCATATTGTTTATCTCATTTCCTAGGTGATCCTATGTGACAGGAAATATTCCATTGTCGTGGTTTAAGCCTCACCCAGGCTAATAACTCACGAAGTTTTACTCTCACTCACTCCCCTCTTTCTTCCCCCAGTCCTGGGGGATGGGGAGGAGAATTAAACGAATGCAACTTGCACAGGTTGAGATAAGAACAGTTTAGTAACTAAGGTGTAACACAAATCACTACTGCTACCACCAGTAATAATACAAGAGAAATACAAGGAAAGAGAATACAACTGCTCACCAAGCCCGACCCAGCCAGTGCACCCCCCAGCAGTGAACCCCCCCCAGCTGCACCACCACACCCTTCTGGGTCTCTGCTCTTCGTGTTCACATCCTGGACATGACGTGCTGTGGTATGGAATAACCTCTTTGGTCAGTTTGGGTCAGGCGTCCTGTCTCTGCTTCCTCCTGGGGCTTCCCCTCCTCCCTGGCATAGCATGAAACTCAAAGTCCTTGGCCAGGCCGAAACGTTGTCAAACAGTAACTATAAACACTGGTGTTATCAGCGCAGCTCCCAGACCCAAAATCAAAAACACAGTGCTGCACCAGCTACCAAGAAGGAGAAAAAAACGACTGCTATTGCTGAACCCATGACATCCATAAAGGCTAAGAGGTCATAAGAGAAAAAGAAAGGGAAGGGTGTAGTGATATTGTGATTTAGATCCAGCCAGCACCTAAGTACCACACAGCCACTCACTCACCACACCCTTCTCCCCTCCCTAGATGGGCAGGAGAATCGAAAGACCATAAACCCCGCAGTTTAAGGACCAATTTAATAACTAACACAGTGCTATATAATACTACTACTATTACTACTACTAATACTAGTAAGGGAAATAACAAAGACATATAAAACTAAAAGGGAAAAACCCCCAACAAAACAGCACACTGATATACAGCACACTTGCTCACCACTCATTATTTGATACCCAGCTCGACCTGAGCAACGATTAGCCCCTTCAAGGTAACTTTCCTCAGTTCATATACTGGGCATGACATGCTGTGGTATAGAATACTCCTTTGGCTAATTTGGGTTGGGTGTCCTATCTCTACTCCCTCTTGGCTTCTTGTGTGCCTCCTCACTGGTATAACATGAGACTGAAGAGTCCTTGATCAGGGTAAGCACTACTGAGAAATGACTAAAACATCTGTGTGTCTTCAGCACTTGTTCTCAGACTAAAGTCAAAACACAGCACTCCATCAGCTACTAGGAAGAAAAGTAACTATCCCAGCCAAAACCAGGACAACAGCTTTTGTCTGGGATAGAGTTATTTTCCTCACAATAGCTTCTATGGGGCTATGTTTTAGATTTGTGATAAGCCCAATGTTTATAATTCAGGGATGTTTTCAGTAGTGCTGAGCACACTTACACAGAGCCACATCATTTTCTGCCCCTCACACAACCCCACCAGCCTGGGAGTGCACAAAGAGCTGGGAGGAGACACAGCCAGGACAGCTGACCCCAGCTGACCAAACTGATACCCTATGATATATGGCATCATGTTCAGCAGTAGAACTAGGGAGAAGTTTTGCAGAGGGGGAGACCACTCAATGGCTGGCTAGGCATTAGTCAGTTTGTGATGAGCAACTGTTTTTATTTGCAACACTTATCTTTCTCGGGTTTTATTTTTGTCTGTTATTTGCCCTTCCACTACAATTTATGATTATTATCTTATTTTGACTGTTAAACAGTTTTTTATCCCAATCACAAATTTTCTCTCTCTTACTCTTCTGATTATCCCCCCCATCTTCTTGTGAGTGAGGGAGCAAGCAGTTGTGTGGTGCTTGGTTGCTTGCTGAGGTTACATCATGACAAAGAGGAAGAGAAAGAAAAGGAAGGAAAGAATGAATTCAAGTAATTTTTCAACAATATTAAAGTTTTGCATGATCTATCATTAGGATAAAGGAATTCTTACAGTTACAAAAATGTCAAAATATATTTGGTGTTATTTATTTATGCAATAATAAATATTGCTTCAAGTTCCATAAAACATTAAGGAGAGAAACACAATGAGTTTTGTTTATGCATTCATACCTCCATATGTTTGCTTTAGTGTATGCATATGAAGCCTAAAATGAAGTACAGGAGATATTTGAAAAACTACAAGAAGTTGGGACAGGCAATTCTTTTTCACTGAAAGTCACCAGAAGATAAATGAGCAGTACTCTAATCACAGTAAAAAACTGAATGCACAAGATATGAGCAAAATCTTATCTATATCCTAGAGAAACTGATGTGCTATGTAAAATTCATGTGAGCATGACCAATAAAGTCAGTGTAAAAGCATCAGTGTTCTTGCCACAAAATCTCAGTCAAGTCCTTTTTGCGTTCTCTTCCCCTACATCTCTAGTTTCTCAGCTTCATTTTCCACTGGATTTAGAAAAATTCTTTTCTCTAATTGCAACCCACCCTCACCTTTAGCTGTTCTGCAGCTTACTGGATGGAACACTGTTTTGCAAGGCAATATATGCATACTTCCTTTTGCATGTTAGCCTATTCTAATCAGTCTGTTCTACAAAATGTAGTTAGCAGCTACACTGGTCATTTGTCAACACCTCCTTTCTTCAACTGTATCTCCTACTCAGTGAAGTTATGCAGGCGTCTTTTCTTCAGGCCTGAGCAATGACCTGCAATTAGTTTGCTTATTTGCTCTAATTAAAACTCTCCAAAACAATTCTGCTGTGCAGAATAGTCCTTAGCAGCATGGACTATTATAAATCAGTTGTAGAATGATTTGGATTGGAAGAGACCTTTAAAGACCATCCAGTTCAACCCCCCTGCCATGGGCAAGGACACCTTCTACTAGACCAGGTTTCTCAGAGCCCAGTTCAGCCTGACCTTAAAGGTTTCCAGGGATGGGGCATCCACAATTTCTCCAGGCAACCTGTTCCAGTGTTTCACCACCCTCATCAGAAAAGAACTTCCTGTAGTCTGAATGTATCCTCTTTTAGTTTAAAAACATTGTCCCTTGTCTTGTCACTGCAGGCCCTGGTAAAAAGCCTTTGTCTATCTTACAAGTCCACTTTTAACACTGAAATGCCACAATAAGATCTCCCTGAAGCCTCCTTTCTTGAAGCTGAACAACCCCACTCTCTCAGCATTTCTGCATGTGAGACGTGTTCCATCCCTCTGTCCACTTTTGTGGCCATTGCCTGGTTTCCAGCTCTCTTTGATCTAGCAGGATACCCTCAGATTAGGGCATAGCCTTAGATTCTAGCCCCTAGCATGGAGAATGAGATTTACTGTCACAGCAAACTAAAAAATTTAGGTTGAAAGAAGTCCCTGGATACCATTTAGTTCAATGTTCTGCCCAAAACACAGGTAGTGGCAGGGGCCGATCTAGTCAATCAGGATTTTGCCTAGTCATATCTGAAAATCATGTGAGATGGATATTGCATTGCTTTTTTTGAGCAGACTATTCCAGTGTTTGCTGGCATTACTGTGAAGAATTTTTTTTTTATGTTTAATTGGATACTTTCTTGCTGTAGTTTGAGACTGTTGTTTTTTGTGTCTTCATTGCACCCTTTTCACTTCTTCCTTTTAATGTGTTGTGCATGTATGTGTGCAGTTCAGCTCTGTCCAGCCGCTGTCAAAGTCAGTCAAGAGCTCTTGATCCAGAGACAGGTATATTCTGCATTTGTTGCGTCGACTTTGAATGACAGCATGCCTTCACTACTTTTCTAGGGAGCTTAGTGTGAACCATTCTCTGATTCACAATTCTGAATCCTGACCATGGCTTTCAGCTTTGAGAAATGTGTTTCATTTTTTAACTGATCTAAATTTGTAAGACAGGAATTAAATTATCTGTATTTGAAAAGTGTAGAAGAATAATTGTAGCAGAGACAACAGGTGAAAAATAAAAACAGTTCTGTGTACAAACAAATTAAGTCCTGATGTAACTTTAGTGACATAATTGCAAGAACATTCGATTACCTCAGAGTTCACTTTGGTGAGTGAATGCTATAAGGTCCAAAAGCATACAGTAGGTCAAATTTCACCTCAAGCACATTTGTAAAGTCATTGCTTTATGTGTGATTCCGGATATCACTAATGTGTACACAGAATTCCAAACCAGTCTCTGTTGCTATACTCTTCTCCATTAACAAGAGTTTTAGGGAAAACACACTTGAAGTGCAGAATGTGTGTGTATAAGAGAGAGAAAACTAATACAGCAATTGTGAATTCATGAAGAATGTAATGAAATAGCTCTATGAAAAATATTCTATGAGTTGTTCATAACATCCAGCTGATTTCAGCATTTTCTCAAGTAAAAAAAAAATCTGTATATAAGCTGTAATAACTATTTCTTTGTGCACCATTCTTTTGCAATAGAAATAAAAAGGTTTTATTTTATTTGTGCCTGAAAATCAGTGGTTCCATACTGAATAACTCATTTTCATAGGCAGAGACTTTAATAGCTTTTAATACATTGGCCCTTGTTTATAGTTGCAGCAAAATAAACCAAGAATAAGTAAAATCTTAAAGAAACACCTGCCTATACATGTTAATATATTAGTTCCCAGTTTGCTACAACAAGAATAGTTTGGCTGATATAATATTTTCTTTGCACATACTTTATGATTGACAAGGTTTTTCTGTGTCTCTTTACATAACGTAATACACGAAAAGGTTGCAGTAATGCTTGGGTGACTTGTTAGATTTTGAACCACTTTATAAAAATAAGAAAAAATACATAAAGTATATTTTGGCAACTGTATATTAGAAAGTAAATCTAACATTTCTATTTTTACCAGATTTAAAGACACTGTGACAGCTATGCCAATTGCATCTTACTTGATGCAGAATAGCAAACAATAGGAAAGATATTTTAGGCAAATATAATGATTCCATAAATAAAAAATGGCAGAACACAACTTAAACCCCTTTTTTAACGTTTACATTGGATGGATTTTAGTATGTTGTGTCTGAAACTCAGTGCGTAAAAATGAGTAACTGAAACAGATACACATAATGCTGCCAGTAAGTCAGGTTGGAAGGAGAGAAGACTCATTGATAAAACAGTGACAGTAGCTTTTATTATTAATTACTGTCTGGAAATAGTTACAAGCAATTTATTACTAACGAAGATTTCATAGTGTAACTTGATTTAAAATAAGCTGTATGCTGCAATTACAAAGAAAACGGATGCATTTTTAAAGTACCCTGGCAAAGCATGTGCACTAACCAAGTACACTTATAACGTCTCCATGGCTTACAACCAAAACAACCAAACAAAGAAAACCTATCAAGTCACTGAAATATCTGAACTGAATTTCAATGCACAGAAAAACAAAAATTGGCTTTCACTCACTTATGAAACAAACCTTATTTATGTCACTTAGCTGTTTGTAAGATGATCCTTCCTGAGCTTTTTTCAAACTTTCATTTAACACTGAAGTAGATCACATCACTGACTTTCAACATAGCATGCTTTCATCATAATATTGGAAGCTCATTTGAGGCATCATGGGGCAGTTTTATTTCTCAGCAATAATATTTATGAATTTCATTGTGAAATAATCACTTTAACCACTGCAGATAATACATGATCTTTACAGTACTGAAAATCAAATTAGATTGCTATTTTCCTGAACATTGCTCTGATTCAGAAGATTAACTTTTCCTGAGGCCCTACCCACAACTAACAAAATTCAAAAGGAAATTAGTTTTTTTTGTCAACATCATATATCTTTCTACTTCTAAATATCACAGATGCCTTTCTAGTTATTTCTTTAAAAAAAGTTAACCAAGTTGCCAACCATGTAAGCTATTAAGCAGAACTTCATTGCATGCACAAGACTGAAAGTGCAGTCAACAGTCACAGAGATTGAAGTAGCTAAGACTCAATATATGTTCCATATTAGAAAATTAGTTGCTTAGATGTTTGCAATTATCTATTGTAATTCAAAAATATATGAATTTTACCTATTAATTAATAGAAAGGAATTGTGTTTTTTTCATATCATATCTCTTCTCAAATCTGAATGAGAAACTATGAGAACATGCTGTCAAATCTTAAAAACATTGGGGAGGGTAGAGGAAGGGAGAAAAGAGGATTGGATTTCCATTGGGCTGAACCTGTAGTCCAGCTGCCTGACCAATTCTGGCTGACCAAAAGCTAAAGTATGTTATTAAAAGCATCATCCAAATGCCTCTTAAACACACTGACAGGCTTAAGGTATACACCAGCATTCTAGGAAGCCTGTTCCAGATTTGAACAACCAGTCAGTAAGGAAATGTTTCCTGATGTCCAGTCTAAACCTCTCCAGACACAGCTTTGAACTGTTCCCATGTGTTCTGTCACTGGATACTAGGAAGAAGGGATCAGCACCCCTCTACTTCACCTCATCAGGAAGTACCAATCCAGAAAATTCTCCTAATTACCTGTGTCGTGGTTTAAGCCTCTAAGCCACGCAGTTTTCTCACTCACTCACTTCTCTTTCTTACCCCAGTCCCAGGGGGATGGGGAGGAGAATTGAAAGAATGCAACTTCTACAGGTTGAGATAAGAACAGTTTAGTAACTACGGAATAACACAAATCACTACTGCTGCCACCAGTAATAATACAAGAGAAATACAAAGAAAGAGAATACAGCTGTTCACTACTCGATATCAAGCCTGACCCCCAGTGCACCCCCACCCTTCCGGGTCTCTGCCTTCTGTTTTTTACATCCTGGACATGATGTGCTGTGGTATGGAATTAACTCTTTGGTCAGTTTGGGTCAGGCATTCTGTCTCTGCTTCCTCCTGGCTCCCCCTCTTCCCTGGCATAGCATGAGACTCAGAAAGTCCTTGGTCAGACCAAAACATTACCAAGCAGTAACTGAAAACACTGGTGTTATCAGCGCTGCTCCCAGGCCCAAAATCAAAAACACAGCGCTGCACCAGCTACCAAGAAGGATAAAAATGACTGCTACTGCTGAACCCATGACAGCCTATAGAATAACCCTCCACTATTTACATCCTGGTTGAAAAATTGGTATCAAACACCCACTACAGCGTCCTTTGTTTTTCTATGCCCCTAAATCTCACCCAGAGGTTTTCAGCCACATCACCACTAGCTGTAAGGGCTATACAAATTCTCTTATATATACTGCAATACCTACAACTTGCCTGCCCTGCCTGTCCTTCCTGAGCAGCCTGTAGACCTCTATCCCAGAGCTTGAACTGTGGGACTCATTCTACCAGGTCTCACTAATACCAGTGACAGCACAGTTTTGGGAACTAACCAAAGCTTTCTGTTCATTCTGTTTGTTTCTCGTACTGTGTGCTCTGGTGTGCAAGCATTTCAGACACACTCTTGAACCCTCAGTGCTCCCTAAAGCAGGGTAAATGGCACTACCACTGCAAACCTCAGGCAATGCTGTATCAGCCTTTGGCCTACCTACTGCAATCCTTTTTATACTCATAACTCATTAGCAAAATGACAAAAGGAAAGAAAGAAGGAAAAAAATAACTCCATACAAATGGTTCTAAGCTTTCCTTTACCGGTGATGTAGTTTACCAGGGATCATACTGGAAAAACCCATTTTAAAGGGCATTTTCATACTTTTTTCATTTGAGCAATAACTGGTTGGCTAAATATATTTTCATAATCTGGAATCTTTTAACAAGTAAATGCAAAAATTGAGTATCTAAGAAAAAATATACTTCTCAGATTCATTTTTTTTTCTTTATCCTGCTAATTTTGCTGCTCTATCTGCATTGCAGTGATTGATACATAGACAAGTTATGTTAGTAAGTGGTACATAGGAATTCTCTTATCTACAATAAATTATGCAACGTTCATTTTGAAAAGTTAGTCCAATAACTAAGTTCATTTTGTTATGAAAAACCTTTTATTTTGGTTCTCTCAAGCTTAAAATTTGTGAAAGATGTCCAACCATAGTCCATGTATCCTCCCCGAAGAATTTTTTTTCCTTTTTCAGAAGTCTGATCATTAAACATCAAAAACATCTCCTCATTAATGCACAGACCAATTTGATTATTTTTGGTAGACTGTAGAGCTCCTCCTCTCCTCCCTGCAATAGACAGTAAGAGCAGAAGTATTATTTTCTCAAAAAAACACAAAACTGTTGAGATAGCAGAAGGAGTAAATAAGCTGAGAGTGAAATACATATCTGTATTAATGATATGAATAGCAAAGCAATTTTTTCAAGCTCTATCAAAGGTACTAATTTACTTTCAAGTATGGTATTGAACATTGTAGAAAATTATACTATAACATGAAGGTGAATTCTCCTCTGCATATCAGTTTATACTATATGTTTATGCATCAGTTTACATATCAGTTTATAAACCACTATTGTGGTTTAAGCCCAGCCGACAACTCAGAGCAACGCAGCCGCTTGCTCACTCCCTCTTCTTCCTCCCGCTCCCAGAGGGGTGGGGAGGAGAATTGAAAGAATGTAACTCCCACAGGCTGAGATAAGAACAGTCCAGTAACTAAGGTGTAACAGAAAACCACTACTACCACCACAAATAACAATAATGATAAGGGAAATAACAGGGGAAGAGAATACAACCGCTCACCACCCGCCAATCAATACCCAGTCCAACCTGAGCAGTGACCCAGCCCTTCCAGGTAATTCCCCCCAGTTCATTTAGTGCGCATGATGTGCTGCAGCATGGAATACGTCTTTGGTTAGTTTGGGTCAGGTGCCCTGTCTCTGCTTCCTCACGGCTTCCCTTCCTCCCTGGCAGAGCATGAGACTCAGAAAGTCCTTGGTCAGACCAAAACATTACTTAGCAGCAACTAAAAATATTGGTGCTATCAGCGCTGTTCCCAACCTGAAAGTCAAAACATAGCACTGCACCAGCTACCAAGAAGAAGAAAAATGACTGCTACTGCTGAACCCAGGACAACTGTCTTATTCCACTTACTTCAGAAAGGAGACTGTGTTTGCATGCTTCTATGCAAATGGAAATAAATGTGTGGGACTCTGGAAATTCACCCCAAAGGATATTTTTTAAATGCACAGCATAAGAATATGCGTAAACAGAACTTCAGAGAGCATGGTGGATAATTACCACAACCATGTTTCCTGAACTTTTTATTCATCACCTGTTTTCCTGCACTTTAAAATTATTTTTTCATAAAACTGACTTTTTTTTGACCTGAAATACTCAGTTCTTGATATCTGCCTAACAATTTTTACATAAAATAAGCAAAAAAGATTAAACACAATAAGGTGAAGAACAGGGAGAAAAAACCCCACACATTTTGCATTGTTAAAATGTTCAAAACATGTCTGTTATTGTGAAATACACTATTCTCACCTTTACTTCTTTTTCCCCAGAAGGAAACTAGGTTTGTATAGCACTGAATTTTTGTAATACTGTTAAAAAGAAGCTGTTTAAAATGACACAAAAGAACCTGAATGACAGGTATTTCTATTAAGCACATCCTTTTCTTAATGTTGCTCTTTATTATATTGCTTCTTAATATTTGACAGATCATATCACTTGCTCCTTAGATACTAAATATTACGCAGTAAATTACATGGAATTATAACCAGACAGAAAAAAGAAAATTTCCAGAATATTGGTAAACTTTAATGTGCTACCCCAATAAATATTGTGGATTTGTCAGCAAAATTTAGCTAAGAGCAGGAATACAATTTCTTTCATCTATACTGATATATTTACTGTTTATGTTAAAACATATCACTTCAATTCTGGCAGTGGAGATGAGATTTCACCTGATCAAGCAGCAGTTAAATATAGGGACAATGGAACTGCTTTTTGTAACCTTCCAGGTGATAAAAGTTAAATAACCTTCTACTGGGCTAAGAACCTCCTACTAAGAGGCAATTTCTGTATAGAAAAAAATTGAGGTTTCTAGGCAATATCAGCTTTATCCAAAAAAGTTGAAGTAATTACAATTTTAATTTAACAAAATGCCACTCAAAATTGGGAGAAGTTCTATATTTTAATTATGTTCCTGATATTTTACTGTATTTTTTATCCATTAATTTTTGAGTCAGTGGTAACTTCAATGACTGTAACTATTTAATTCTGTACAATGACACTGAAGATGGTATACAAAATACCTACAATAATTCTGAACTTTATAGTTCTGTTAATTAAGGGAAAAAATAATCTCTTCTGGGACATTATTCATTACGATATACAAATGTGTAAATATAATCTCATATAGGTCATGTTTCTTAAAGGTGAGTTTCAAATTTGTTTGCATGGATGCCATGAAGTTATTTAACATTTTAGAATGGAAAATACTGTATCTGAGATTAAGAATTTGATTTTATAATAGTCCTGTAGTAATTCAACCCATCATAGTTACTGCTTACAATGTATTCATATGGCATATATTTTCTGCCAACTGAAGATATCAAAATGAGTTTCACCTGAACCAACATAAGTGTAATTCCTAGCCAAGATACTCTGGCAGGAGAATAGGAAAGTTCTTTGTAAAAATTCAGCACTGGTCTCTGTCTATTTACCAGTTAGAAATAACCATCCTCAGGTTTATTCAACCATATAAGGTAGTACAGAAGATAGCACATAAGATTGCAGATCTTGAGACTGAACAAGACTTAGTGTATCCTACAAAATAGACCCCTGTTATAGAATCAGAAGAATTCTACCCAGTTTGACACTCTAATGTAGAATTCATGATGGGTTGCAGAGGCAAGTAGAAAAAACAAACAAACAAACAAACCACAAAAACAAATGAAAGAGTCCTCAAATGGCTGATAAAAATGTGAAAATCCAAGACAGGATATTTTTAAAAATATCTCTTGAACTAGACTACTTTTGGATTTAGTGAATTTCCTGGTACTTCATCAGCTTGTAGGCTTTCTTTCTGCTCCAAAGATGTGCATCTGTTTTAACTATCATGAGATTCTGCAGGGTTTAGACCTCTAACAGAAAGTTGAAATTTCTGGTACCCTCAACATAAGAAGGATATGAGACATGAAGCTGTTGGAACAAGTCGCGAGGAGGGTGACAAGGATGATCAAGGGACTGGAGCACCTCCTGTATGAAGACATGCTGAGAATGTTGGGGCTCTTCAGCCTGGATAAGAGAAGGCTGAGTGGAGATCTCATATCAGCCTTCCTGTATCTGAGAAGGGCCTACAAGGATGCTGGGGAGGGGCCCTTCATGATGGACTGCAGTGATAGGACAAGGGGTAATGATTTCAAACTTCAACAGGGGAAGCTCACGTTAGATATAAGGAAGAAGTTCTTTACTGTGAGGGTGGTGACACACTGGAATGGGTTGCCCAGGAAAGTTATGAATGCTCCATCCCTGGTGGTATTCAAGGCCAGGTTGGACAGAGCCTTGGGTGACATTCTTTAATGTGAGGCATCCTTGCCCATGGCGGGGGAGTTGGAACTAGATGATCTTAAGGTCCTTTCCTACCTTAACTATTCTGTGATTGTATGAATACAGATATAAAAAGTTCTTCCCACAAATGCGTGTTCAGTGAGTGAAGAGAAATGCCGACAAGGGACTGCAGGAATCCTAATACATATGAAAAGGTGGAGACTTGTAGTCCAACTCCAGATGTGCATTTTTAATGCAGGTGTACACTAAATTAAGTATTCTTTATGGATTAACACTGTGGCCTGTCTTGGAAGGTTCTTTCTCCTTCAAATAATACTCTTAGCAAATTCTCAGGAAGTCAGTACAAAACCAGTTGCTAGCTCTGACCTAAAAAGTTCAAAGTTCTGTTTGGAATCCAGTCATGCAATGTGGAGGAATGGCTCAGTGAGCGAAAGCATGTTAGCATGACTGAGCTACTCACGTCAGACGAGTTAGCAAGAGTAAGGACTCAAGCTGTATAGGCCTCTGACTAGGCCGCTTAAAGCTGCTAACACAGCTGCTGATGAAGTACCTTGGGCATATATACAATGTTACACTATAATACAATGTGGTAGTCAGTAAGACAGGATCTTGAGTAGGGCAGACACCACAGGAATGTTGAAACTATCTACTCTTGTAACTATAGTGGGTGAATCGCTTATTGTTGTAATAACCAATGACTAAACTATTGCTGACACTTGGCTAAAAGATGTATCCAATTAGGTATTTGCTGAATGCTTCAGTGTTTCTGAGACCGCTAGCTAATCTACAACCAATAATGAGCTCGCTTTTGTACTATGCATGAGGCTAATTAAAATGAGTATAATAGTTGGTGTTGTACTAATAAAATTGGAGGTTTGTCGATCACTCGTATCGAGTGCTTCATTTCTCCCGCCGATTCGCAACAATGCAAGATTATTTTTTTTTGCACTTGAATACTCATCTTGCACTTTTAGTCACTCAGAAACAAAAATCTGAACTTCTTCAAGTAAGGTAGTTGACAAATTGGGCAAAGGATCCTGGAATTAATTTGCTAGGATCTCCTTAAGCCTGAAGTCAATAGTTAATTTTCCACTCAGAACAGCACTTTTCTCTAGGGAGAAACAGTGTCTGTTTTAGGCTTAAAAAATTGAGAAGGCACAAACTTTCCTTCTAGGAAGCTACATTACTCCCTAACAAATTTCTTTGTCAGGAATCATATCTTAAACTGAATCCACTCCTTCTCCATTCTGTTCCAGACCATAAAAACATCCTGTTAACCTCTCATATTTTTCATACAAAAGATACAGTTGAGATAAAATTTTATACTTCCCACCACTGGTCACCCCCTTTGGCAAAAATACAGAGCTTCATTTTTTTATCATTTTAGTTGTAGATCCTCATTTAGGATCATACCGACCATACCAATTTTTCACAGATGAGCAATTTTAATTGCTTAAAGATTCACCTTCAAAGGTATTATCAAAAGCAGGTTTAATATGATGCTGTCAAAGTGTAACTTAAAGTTTGATGGCAAGATTCACTCTATTACTTACTACATGATAGAAACATGCAAAGGAAAATCAAGTTACACTCAAGCTAGAAGGATTTACACAGGGACTGTGAACAAAAAATGGCAAGGGAGACTTTTCCAAGCCACCCACTATTCATGTGTTAATTGCATGAACCATGTCCCAAGCCATATGCATTGGTACTCACTAGGTCACTCTGCTCCATTGTGGGTTTCCTAGAAGAGTTCTGGTCTGGCTACAGCTCAAGTTTTTACTTTCTTTTCAGCTTCTACCAAAGTACTACTAGTTTGGTAAAGGGGTGAAATGCACCCATTTCAGTTTTGTGCAGGACAACTGGCAGAGCATCAAAGTGGTTTCTGGGGATGAAGAGAAAGCCTAGAGAAATAGTCCTACTGCAGATCAGTCCATGTTTAAGGGACAACATAAACCTTCCAAGAAATTCTGATGGGAGGCAAAAATTGCTATGTGTAGTATGATCTATCACGTAGTTGTTATCTTACAAACACAAACTATTGTCTTATTGGTCCACTGAATACTGATTGACTAGGTCTGACTGGAGCTGACAAAGGTTTTAAAATGGCATGACAGTGAACACGTGCGGCCAATAAGTCATCATTGTCATGCCATCATTTTAAAACAGATATATCTGCCTCCTTGTCTTAATCTTTCTTAAAACTCTCACTTTCTCTCACAATTCATTTCCTGAACAAATTTTGAAATATTAGTATGAACTTATACAGGGCAGTTTAGTGGATTACAAAATGTACACGATGCAGACCCAGGCTCATATGGTTCAAATTCAGCAGTAACTTGTTGGCTGACAAGCAGTAAGGGCTTCTGAATTGTCAACCACAGTGGCTCTTTCTTGGTGCCACTGTGCATAACACTGGTACTCTGGAGATACCATACAGATTTAAAATGAGAAGCAGACAGGATAATTCAAACTGTGGTGCAACCTGTAAGGCAGCATTCAGAAGTATATTGAGAAAGAAGTCTAGACACAGCCAATATGTCAAGATTTTATTCAGAAGATGAAAAGAATTTCTGTACCTGATAAAGTCCAGTTACTGAATTAATCAGGGTTGTAATCCAGTGATCTTTTGGCCAAAACATGTTGTGCCTAGGATGTCTCTGAATTCCTTGTTGCTAATAATTATTTTCTCTTACATATAAAAGACATCTATATTTAAAGAAATATATATATGTGCATTTATAAATATACAAAATTTTTAAATACCATAAAATTAATACATTGGTAATTACAATTCATGTACTAGGTCATTATGATAAAAGAATAATC
Organism: Myiopsitta monachus; assembly: GCA_017639245.1. NCBI lineage: Eukaryota > Metazoa > Chordata > Aves > Psittaciformes > Psittacidae > Myiopsitta > Myiopsitta monachus. The sequence goes on from CM029919.1 coordinate 61,473,519, forward strand.
TTCTATTTAGAAGGCACTAAACCAAAACCAGAATAAAATATATATAAAAAAGAAATCAAAAATGAAAACAAAAAAAACTGAAATAAATATTTTATTTCTCTGAAGTCTAGAAAGTATTTTGAGGTGTGTTCTATATTCTAAGACATATATATTTCATATTGTCACATTGTTCCGAAAGGTTTTTTTTTGAGTGCGTCATTTTATCAGCATGAGTCTGGATACTTAGAATACATTAAAATGAGCATAATGTAGGCACAGGAATATAACTACACCTAACATGTTAAATGATTCATCTAGAAGACTGAATTTAAAAGCAGCGCATATTCCGAGATACAGCTTACACAGCTGACTTTGAAATCTCTTGTGGTCCACAGCTATATTACTTGTTGATACAGCTATGTTTTCCAAGCTTACTGTCACAGGCAAGTAACTTTGAAAAATAAAACAAAATGCTTCCTCTCAAGCTTGTAAATATAAAACCAGTAAAAAGTCATAAAATGAAGCTTACAACTTCTTTAAGCCAGAATTGAGTTCTGAAGTGTGTAGTAACACAGGCACATTCTCACCAGCTCTAGTGCTCCTCTTTCCAGAGTTATCAGAGCATGGTTAATGACAAGTATACCAGCAAAAAATTGCACCTCAACTTCAGAGCTGAATGCTAATCTCAGAAAGAAAGATCACACAGCTAAACACAGCTAAGGCATTGTTCTTAGTTCTCTTTTTCCTCATTGCTAGTACACTGGAAACAAACTAATGTCAAGATAATAAGAAAGATGTTTCCTGCAGAGGCATCAGGAGATTTTGCAGCTAGTGTGTGTAATTCCCACGAACAAAAAATCGGTAACCTCGTAAGATTAGAGAAACTAGTTACAGTCCAAAATAAGAAAGGGAAAGAAAAAGTGGAGATTCTCACTCATAGAAAGAATAATATTTTTGCCACATCTCCATGGCAGACATTTAAGCAGTTCCTTGCAATTTAGATGCTGCAAAGCAATTCACTGTGGCTTGTAATTGCATTTCAAGTATCTTGAAAAGAATGAACTAAGTACTTTTCATATGGTTTCAGTTTTTTATTTTATACACCTGTACATCGAGGCAGATTAATCATTATAGAAATTTACAATTTTAAAATACCTTTTTAAACATTAAATAAATCCAATTGTAACACATTATGTATACACACACACCTATGTGTATGTGTTTGCATACACACATATACATATATAGGTATACATCACATCCTAACGTGAAAACTAGTAATAAGGTGCCAGATTGTGAATCAAAAAATCAAGCTAGGCTGTAAAAACTATTTGGCTAGTCCAAACAGAATGCATGAGAGCTTCAAAATTAATTGATTAAACTCATCACATGACACTTCAACAGAGATCTGTTCATGGTCCTGGAGAAGGTATCCTGTTGCAGGAGACCCCACAGTTTCTAGAGGACAGTTTCCTCACTCCCAAATGTTTAGGTTGCTTAGTTTTTTTCCAGTCTTTTTTCAGATTCTACTTACTGACTTCCTAACATAATAGAGCTCCCAGGTGAACCAAGGAGCAGGACAGAGCAGTCAGGAAAATCAGAAAAAAATCTTACTCAGCAGCCTCTAAAGATGTCTTTGAATTGCCATTCTAGGATTTACTACTATTGTTTTGCAATCACGACTTCTATTCAGGAAGGAGAAAAAAAAAAATGCTGTTGTTTTTGAACTTGAGAGCCAAAATTAAGCTGCCCACATGTTCTATTTTTGCAGGCAGCTGACTCTCAAAGACTGGAACTACCCTGTAGGAAGAACGCCACAGAAAATATAGCAACCAAACTGAGAAACTATATTCAGAGTAGAGTTTAAACATTTGGTAGCAAAACAATTGAGAAAGCTACACGAAGACAGTAGAGGAGCATAAACACACTGAAAAAACGTATCAATACCATACAGCAGTTCTAGCAGTCTAGAAGTCGATTTTTTGCATGAAAAGACTGTACAAGAAGGCTTTTTTGTTTTCTTGAGTTGTTTTTTTTTTTGAGATTTAAAGGTAGCAAAGTCTACTCAGACATAATAAAACAAACAGTAGATCCGATTGTGGGCATATGGATAAGAATTCTGACTTTGCTTCTGACACTACTGATAAAGAAAATCTTTTGGAGGCCAGGTTGACAGGTCCTCAAAAATACAGAATCATAAAATCATAGAATAGTTAGGGTTGGAAAGAACCTTAAGATCATCTAGTTCCAACACCCCTGCCACAAGCAGGGACACCTCACACTAAACCATGCCATCCAAGGCTATGTCCAACATGGCCTTGAACACTGCCAGTGATGGAGCATTCACAGCTTCCCTGGGAAACCCATTCCAGTGCCTCACCACTCTTACAGTAAAGAATTTCTTCCTCATATCCAATCTAAACTTCCCCTGTTAAAGTTTGAACTCATTACCCCTTGTCCTATCACTACAGCTTCTAATGAAGAGTCCCTCCCCAGCATCCCTATAGGCCCCCTTCAGATACTGGCAGGCTGCTATGGGGTCTCCATAAAGCCTTCTCTTCTCCAGCCTGAACAGCCACAACTTTCTCATCCTATCTTCATATGGGAGGTGCTCCAGTCCCACGATTATCCTCGCAGCCCTCCTTTCAACTTGTTCTGACAATTCCATGTCTTTTTTCATGTGGAGGACCCCAGAACTGCACACAATACTCCAAGGGAGGTCTCACAAGAGCAGAGTAGAGGTGCAGGATCACCTCCTTCTACATGCTGGTCACGTTCTTTGATGCAGCCCAGGATACAGTTGACTTTCTGGGCTGCGAGGGCACACTGCTGCCTCATGTTCATTTTCTCATCGACCTTCGATAGCATTTCATAATAGATCTGTTGAGATCATGCTTAGGAAATAGTTATCATGCCCATGACGTTGGAAAGACGCGAAATTTGAGAAATGGAATGTCTTACACTAAAGATTCACACAATCCATTTTGGCATAGCTTACTATTGATTTCATTTAGTATATTACACCTGTGTTTTTTACTGCTTTCCTAAGAAGTGCAGCAGATAATTTAGAAAAGATTGCAGCAAAAGTAAAAAAATTCTTAACCTCTTGCTTAAGACAGTAAAAAAGAAAGGACTTCTTGGTCTTCAAATCTGAAGATTCGATGTAAGACACCAGGGAAAAGCAGAAGGGCTAAGGAAGTGATTTAGAGGTTTCCTGCTCAGTGCTCAGGAATAGAAATTTCCTAAAATTAATCTCTAAAAAGTGATTTTGTAAAATGATACTTACATTGTTCTGGTTCCCTGTGAGTATATTGAGATTTATCAGTTCATTTTAGCAACTTGAGAAACTATTTTGAAAGTACAGAAAGCATTCAGGTATGCAGCCTTAAATGCCATTTGAAAAACCTCTTTGAAAAAATCTCTTCCCAGAATAAGTTCTTACATTCTTCTGAAGTACTTTGGTGCTGGGAATGCTCTGCTCTGGCTCACAGTTCAGCACCAGAATCTCCAATTAAATTTACCCTACAGGCAAAATTCACGTTTGCTCTTTTGCTGCCCATGGTTTCATTCTTTATCAACATTTTTTCCTCCTGCTTAACTGTTTTGAAGTTTTTTCAGCTATTTTATCAAGTAAAACTCATTTCCACCAAGTAGTGATTTTTTAAGATGCCCTGATACAGTAACACAGCTGTAGGTGGAAGCTGCATTTGCTTTGCAGAATCTTTATGACTGCTATCAGTATAATTGATGTAGAAATGGAGAGGTTAAAAAAAATGAAATGAGGCAATATCTAACAGAAAAATACTCGTTTAGCAGATGCGCTTGTACTTATTCATGTCCATTTGATTGGTCTGGATTTTTCTTAATTCTTCCTACAGGAATTCCTTATTATTCTCCTCTTTGCCTGCAATGAGAAATATGTTTTTTGCGCAGTGAATGCACCTATAACCTTCCGAAAGCTGAAAGGTTGACTTGATTGTCTAGAACTCTGTATGAGATACTGAATCTGATGAAACAATCACTTAATTGCTTTAGGGTTTTCTGGAGAAAGCAGATTAACATATTACTTATCCTTCTGTTGAATAAATACTACAGCTGAGTCAGGAATTCAGTATGGGAGGGAAAATTACATAAGAGCTGCAATTATGAGTATCTGACTATATTCCCATAGCAGAGTGAGCGAATTATTCCTTGAATCTTTTAAGACACTTCTGAGTAATCTTGAAATGAAGAAAATGTATTCCTCAGCTATTGATTTTGTCCAAACAGTTCACAGCGGTTCCACTCCAGTGTAACAGTGTACCAGTGTGATCACTGGTAACTAAGAAAGAGTGGCTCACATGAACAAGTCCTTCCATTGACCTGACTGTATTTAATGCTGCACTCTCCAACAACAACCATTAAGACACCATGAAATTCTTTACGAAATCTCCATCTTCCATTTCAGCACTGTGTTTCTCTCCTGTTCAAGAATTTTAATTATGCATCTGATCCCTGACATTATGTGACATATAAGCCAGTAATGAAAAACAATAAATTCTAAATTATAGTTCAGATGAATACTTTTAAAAAAAATACTTCAATGTTTAATTATCCAAAGTTCATGAGCAGTCATCTAAGTTCCTCTGAATTTTTTTCACTGTCATTCTCAAGGTACTTTTTAAACTTGGCTACATTTAAACAAGATCTGTTCAAACATTCCAGATAACTCTGAATTTCAAAATAAGCAACCAATACTAAATGAAATCTTTTCCAATAACATATTTTACCCTTCTTGAGCTAATGCTGTCCTATTCAAAGAAGGCAAACACTGACCTATATTTTAGTTTTCCTTGAAATACAGAAACTTATACTAATGAGCATGATTCAACACACATCTGAAATTTTCACGTGAATTTGTTACTTTTAAATATATATATATTTGAAATTCGATCCTGAACATTCTGAAATAAGAAATGTCATTAAAAAATTAAAAAAAAAAAGTTAAAGCTTTCCATTCGTCCAGATATACTATTTATGTAGTTATCAAACATCTCAGGCTAAATATTTCTGTAAAAGCATAGCCAAATTACATTATTTCTAACATATTCCCTGTAATATCTGGTTTCCTGTAGATGCTGTTAAACCTTGGCAAAGATTCCTCTGTACTCTCCTTCTCTTTTTAGAAATAGGTAAAATACATCAAAATGTTTCAAAATCATAACACTTCCTACATTCCTCAGATTTTTGTGCTTCCTTTTCACCACTTCTGTGCACTGTCAAAAGACAAAAATATTACTGCAGTAAGGTTCATAAGAACAGTGTACATGGATAAAGATAAATGCAGAACAAGTTGTGCCATGTACTTTTCACTTCTTGATGTTGTTACACTACCTGTCAAATTCTGAATAATACTTTAACATTTAAAAAATTACAAATGTGTTATGAGTCCTTTAATATCTCACATGATAGCTTTATATACCGATAAAAGGAGCATTTACATTTTGTTGTTTGTGATTTTATGCTACTAAAGCTCCTAGACAGTGAATATAGGAGGCTTCATATTTATTGCAATGAGGTCAAGAGAGGTAATCTCTCTGCAGTTACTGCACTTTTGCATGTCATGTTTTCATAGGTGCCCTTTGTCTAACCTTGAGATAGACAACTATTCTCTTTGAAAGCTAATTCACCTGGGATGTCCTTCAGCAAACTGTCAATTATGTTAAACTATGTCAACCTGTATGTATTGTGTAATGTTCCACACTGAATTATTATCTACTAAATAGAGCCAGCTGCAAATACTGAGCTCTTGCCATATACTCTTGGGGAACCGATGCAGAAAATTTACGTATTCTTCTCGCATCAGCCAACTGGCCTGTTCCAAAGATGCGGAGGGTAGTAAAAGTTATCCAAAAGGATTTCACATTGCATAAAGCTTTATGAAAGCAACAAATAAACTGTTTTCCATTTACTATATTAAAACCCCATTTAGTATGCAGTTGCCATTGAGAACAAGTCATTTAATTGCTTAACAGAAATATCTCCATATTTTAATTACACTGCAAGCAACATCACTTGTTTCTGTCTCAGGGAAATTAACCAAGGAGGGGTCTGATGCCCAGTTCGAGTAAATTACTATCAGGATATCAAATGGTGAAATGCAGTTTACAGCAGCTGAGCATCTGCACTGGGATATTCTGTTTGCCTTAGGAGCATAAATTCTTTAATGGAGTTTACACAGCTATTGAATTTAATTGTTACAGTTTTCTATCTGTAGAAAATCCTTAGGAATATTTTTATTTTTCAAAAAGTTAATATAGCAGTTACACTATTCTACTGGCTTGAAAGGCTTCAGTAGTTGTAAGATGGAAATTTCATAAAAATATTCAGCCAAGAAAACAGTAAAAATGAGACAACTGTAAATATGGGCTTAAAACCAATCGTGGCTATAATTCCATAAAAGCAAAGTATGTATTAATGGTCTTATTGTTTTGTTTAATTTCTGAGTTATTTTTTCCACATTTCATTTTCTAATAATTTACTTTATTCCATTCTTTGAAAAATTCTGGGTAGAAATTTATTACTATCTCTACAGATTCTTCTTACAGAATGGTTAGGAAAAATGTGCCTTGAAATGATTGTATTGTTTCCTGATTCAATCAAACAAACGTTTAAAATTACTTTATGGCATACTTCACAAAGAAGTATACACGTAAGAACTAATTCATTAATTGCATCATTAGCATCCAGAACACAACCTCTCAATGTTCTTACCAAGAAGAAAATAATTAACATGCTAGTATACAAGCTACTTGAAAGGAAACTATTGAAACCACTAAGGATAACACTACTCTTTTCTGGTGTAAACAAAGGTAATTCAATAAGTGTAACTTGTTAGCAACTAATTTAACCTGAACACTACTTAGGCTACCTTCAAAGAATATACGGTTTATAAACACATTCAGCCATGCAGAACAGGAAATGTCAAAAGAAAAGGCTAATGGCTTCATAGGAAACCTTAACAGGAACACTAAATAATAAGCACCATGAGGCTTGACAGCTCTAATCTATTGTAGGTAACCTTGAAACTTGCAAGGACAGGCTGGTATATTAGGAATAGTCATAAAAGAAACTGTTCAGAATTTATGGATGCTTGTGCTTAAAACAAATTTATCAAATCAAGCCTCAAAAAGGCAACAGTAATATATTTGTTTAGTCTTAGCCAGAGCAAAATGTTATTCTTTAGCTTCAGTTTGAATCTTTCCTATTTCCTTCTCTTCTGTATGCTGCAGATCTTAATAGACATTACAGAAAACCCTGTTAATGAAATTTTTACTTGTGCTTTGAGACATAACCCTCTGATATACAGAGTTGCTTTTTGATGAATGCCATAAATAAAATACGGTTGAAAGACCTCTCACCCTTTCCTCAATTGCACCTTGGACCCTTTTTGAAATAAAAGAAAAATAGAAAAAAAATCTTCTTCCCTTCCCTGATATCTCATTTAACTGCAAGGTCTTTTTCCTTATATACATAGCTTAACAAAGCAGTTTCAAATGACTTACATTAATTCCAGCAACGGTTTTAGACATGGCAGTGCCTAATTCTTGGACACATTTTCACTCTGTGAAATCTGCTGCTGAAGTTGTATCCTGCTCAAGAAGTAAACTGTCATGGATTAATGTTTATCTATACAAGGAGAAATTAAGCTCCTAACAGTTCCTGTATATAATGATAACAGGGCGTGGTGGAAAAAAACCAAGTTCTATGTCTTTTCAGGACTTAATGCAGTACTCCATTGTGGTACTTCTCAATACTTTTGCAAAATACAAAATACAAAATCATATGCTAGAAAACTTGTCTGTCTATTTCACAGGAATGATTAAGTTAAGCAATAGGAAGTTGGAGGCAATAAATTGCCAAAAGGAAGAGAAGAGCTTATTTTCTACCTCCTTACAGCAGTTGGTTCCTGATTGTGGGCATTGATCTATCTGTATTCTTGGGTTAGACTCCTTTCTTAGACTCCCAAAAGAATAAGGACTAACATTTTCTTCAGACATAATTAACTATTGTTTAGAGCAACCACTATGCCCGGCTAGCTCAGTCGGTAGAGCATGAGACTCTTAATCTCAGGTGTTTGCAGGGTTCAAGCCTCACGTTGGGTGCCAAAAAGAACTGTCGTGGTTTAAGCTTCTAGTCATGGAATAGCAGAAATAGGAGCACTATATTTCTACAGCCACGCTTGGAACGGAGATCTTAACCAAATATTTTTTAAACTATTACTTTTCTTGAAGCTGTTCTGCTGGAATATATGCTCAACAACACAACCAGGAAATGGGTTCAGATCTTTACCTGGTGTCACGGGTTCAGCAGCAGCAGCAGTCATTTTTCTTCTTCTTGGTAGCTAGTGCAGCACTGTGTTTTTGACTTTCGGCCTGGGAACTGTGCTGATAACACCAGTGTTTTCAGTTACTGCTGGGTAATGTTTTGGTCTGACCAAGGACTTTCTGAGCCTCATGCTCTGCCAGGGAGGAGGGGGAGACGGGAGGAAGCAGAGACAGGACACTTGACCCAAACTGACCCAAGAGGTTATTCCATACCACAGCACGTCATGTGCAGGATGTGAACACGGAGAGCAGAGACCCGGAAGGGTGTGGTGGTGGTGGACTGGAGGGTTTGCTGCTGTTGGGGGTGCACTGGCTGGGTGGGGCTTGGTGAGCAGTTGTATCCTCTTTCCTTGTATTTCTATTGTATTATTATTGGTGGTAGCAGTAGTGATTTGTGTTATACCTTAGTTACTAAACTGTTCTTATCTCAACCTGTGCGAGTTGCATTCTTTTGATTCTCCTCTCCATCCCTCTGAGAGCAGGGGGAAAAAAAGAGGGGGGGGGGGGAGTGAGTGAGCGAAACTGCGTGAGTTATAGAAACTTAAACCACAACACCTGTTCATTATCTAAACTATTAAACTGTAGTATCATTCATGCTTTCCCCAATAACAGTACTCTAACTTTACCTAGTCTGTATTCCTTTCTCTAAAGAAAAGTTCCGTAGCTTCATTAAAAGACATTTACCTAATAGAACCTTAGAGACTACTGCTGAATATATCAACTGTCACATGAAATAGATGTCCTCTCTCAGTTGTTCTAAATAAGGCAGAGAAGAAAGAAAACCATTGGCCCTTCTTATGCACTTGGTTTTCTAAACACAAGCTAGACCCCTACACCACTCTAGAAAACAAAACAAAACAAAACAAAACAAAACAAAACAAAACAAAAACAAACAAAACCCAACACTACCAAAAAAAAAAAAAAAAAAGAACAAACCACCCCAAACCAAACAACCCCCCCTCCCCCCAAAAAAAAACAACACCCACAAAACAAGACCAAAATCCCACAACAAACCAATCAATCAAAAACTTCAAAAGGACCAATTTGCATTAGTTCATCTCAAAGGTGGTCATCTAAACTGAATCAGATTAATCGCTTTCTGAAAATGAGAGAACTCTACTGCTCATAGATTTTCTCCTAGTGACTTGATCCTAGTAAGTACTGTGTGCATATAGCTAAAAAAAAATGAAATCTAGTAGGGTTTTTTTTGTATACTTTATCTCATTCACTATTTACTAAACTATCAAGATGAGGTTTGTCTTATCTTTGTCCTTTACATTAGACATTTAAAATTTATACTGGGTAGTCATTAGAGACAGATTCACAGTAAGAATAGTGAGTTTCTAAATCCTGTTGCATTTTCAAAGCTTGTCAGCTTTGTTCAGGAGCAGAAACGTGGATAACTAAGGGAAAAAAATTAAAACAAAACCACACCCCACCCCAACACACACAAACACACTCAAAAAATAAACAAACAAAACAGAAGGGAAACAGAAGCTCCTATGAATTTAGATATTTTCAGGTTTAGGCAGCAATTGAAGCTGAACTTCTAGGATCTGAGAAAGCCTATGTGTCAGAATTATCTCAGAATTAGACAAAGGTAGTTTACTTTTGTTCCCTTCTGAATTCAGCTATTGCTTCAAAGCAAAATTTAGAAAGAAATGCATGGTTTAAAAGCCCACAGTAGCTAGATATCACTCAGATGTGCAGATAAGATTTGATTGCTCCTTGATTCACATCAAAGAATAGCAATATCCAATTCCAAATGCCTGCAACAAGCACATTAATTGAGGAGCCTTTTGTGTTAGAAAGACAAAAAGTAGACTAGACATGTTGGCATGACTCAGTTAGTAAGCTATATACTTGATTACTTTTGGGTATATGTCATTACTGGTTCTATTCTGTTGTCCTCATCAGACCAAAGTTGCACTTGTGTGCAATGGAAGATTTCAAAGATGAGAGAGAGAGACCTTGACAGAGAACTAGAGGCATGAAATATATTTTGGCTAGAATGGAAGAGGCTACATGGATATTATATTAGCCTAATATTTTTCAAAGAAAGAAAGAAAAACAACAAACTGTCATTCAGCATGATCTTTGTGTGGATTCTGCAACTGTAATTCTGTAATAGAAATATATATTTCTTATATTTGTTATTAGAGCAATGACTGGCTTGAATAAGAACTCCTGAAGTCCTTACATCTGAATTCTTACTTTGCACAATTTATGTTGACTGGTATCAGGAATATTAAAATTGTTTAATAATCAATCACAAAGAATTTTGTACACCACATTTTCTAGATGTAAAACTTTCTTGCAAAGTTTTTGAAGAAAACAGAGAAATGAGAAAGGAAATATGTTACTGGAACATTCATTTCACACAAAGAGAAATGAATTCGGTTCCCTACTGTTCAACTTTGTTTAGCTGTTAGCCATTTGGCTTTGACTGCAGGATATCATATCATAGTGTGAAAATCTGATTTTGTATAGTCAATGGATTGTTTTTTCACCGAAAATATGATAAGTTTACTAGTCTGGGGTCAGTACTTAATTCCCTTTTTTTTTTTTTTTTCCCCCCAGAAATTTAGAAGATTGAACTGTAAGCATGCTGAAACTCACTGGAGTAATACTGTTAGAGTGAGAGCGATCATATCTGATTTCAGCACAGCATAAGGGCAAAAAGAATACACTTAGGCTAATGTTCACCTCTCATTTTGATTTTGGGTCATGTAGTTAGGAAATCAACGAAGGCAATGTCGTTACTGGAAAACTGGCAGATATTATGGCGCAATGAGGAATGGAAGAAAGAAGGAAAATTATCTGTGTGCATAGGAATCTAGAAGATTGAAAAACAACACAGAAGCCCCCTGTGACAGATGTTCATAGTATTGTTCCTAGGAACTGGAATAATACCACATTTTCTTATGTACATAGGCTACTGAACAAGAACACAGACAGTAGTCTTCATAATTCCTCTCCCATGTGGGTTAATCCTCTACAGAATATGTTACATCAGCTTTACAGCTTTTATAAAGTAAATCTATGATGTGGAAATGGGAAAGAAAGTGATATCAGTTTAAATCTCCTCTATTAACCCATTTCAAAAGACGTTAGGCTTCTAATTACAATTTAGAGTTGGACTATCATATTCCACACACACACACACACACATATATATGTATGGCATACTGAAGAATAAAAACCAACCTGGCCTTGCCTATGCATCCAATTGACCAAAAGAAAGAGCAGCTGAAGAGTGTCACACTGCAGAATTTGCTAATTAGATCACATGAGGTCAACCTGGTTTGACATGACAAGTCATAAAACCATGGCAATTACTGAAAAGGGATGTACTCATCATGTGCTCATGGATGGACTGGAAGCACTCATCAAGTATGTTTTTCCTTCCTAATGCTTTCATGCTGACATTTGGAAATACTGCATCTTAGCATTTCTGCTTATGTTTATTTATTTGTTTTTAACACATACTTTGTAGAATAACTTTGTCTGGGATCCAGGCCTAGAGATTAACTGATGAAAAATTCACCAGCTTTTAAGGACAATATAATTATCAAACATCAAATAGTGCTATTTAGCTTTGAATAAGTACAAACTATAACAGATTTGCCAATAGGCAAATGTGAAATTAGACTAAGAGATTGCTCAAGGCTGAGCAGTCTTGTTATGTAACATTAGATATATTTGCCTAAACATAGGCATCTGCTGTCATTTGAGATGTTTTACGGACTTTTTTTTTTGGCCTCCAAAAAGGATACATATCTCATATAAGACTTAAGTCACTTCCCCCAGCTCTGGGTGGAGTTCTCAGGCAAACATAGGTGCTCTTCTGTTCCCTCAGGCATCCAGAATGGCATTGGGCACCTGCAGTTGAGCATCTGAATTCCAAACCAATTCTAAACAATGTATAGACTCTGTGAACAGTCTCCTTTAAGGAACACATAAAAAATTTTATCCCCAGTATAATTCCATGTTTCTGTCATTTTCGTCTGAAGAGACAAAGTACTGATTTGCTTTGCTTTTTGAGCTGATCCCAGAAAATCTTAGTGAAGAACACTAGAGGTTATCAATAATAGCAAAAATTATGAAAACTTAATATTTTTTAGATATTATAAATATTTTTTCAATTTTATCTTTGACTTCAAAAATATTGGAAAATCTAAGGCTTGGATAAAAAAAGAAAATGGGGAAATTCAGGAGAAGCATCTTGCAAAGATTTTAAATGATTGATTTGTGTCAACTACCAGCATCAGGAAGTTGAGAAGGAATGTGCTTTGGAACTGCTCTCTTCAAGTAATGAAGATGAGTTGCAGTCAGATAATGAGAAGTCAGATGGAGCCCAAAGTGATATATTAAAGACAAAACATTCCTAGAAGCAGATGGTTCTCACCTGAGATTTCTTCAGGAGGGCTTAAAATGACATAGCTTAGTTGCGAACAAAGATGTACAATCAGTCACAGAGCTACAACCGCACAAAAAGAAACTGTAGTTTCAAATTATGTAGCTATTTAAATACAAAGGTTTTTGGAATGATTTAGGGATTAAAAAACAATGAGCCCTGTCTCAGTATTTAGGAAGCTGGTTGAAGCATTAATAAAAGATAAACAGCAGCATAAAACAGCAGAATGGACATAGGGAACAAAACGAAAAGGCAAACCATATCTGCAACCTGAAGTCTCTGAACAGATCAGCATAATCCTGGATTAGAATTAAAACCAGCAAACACTGTATTTAGATTTTCAAGAAGTCCTTAGCAATTATTTTCAAAAAAGACTGTTAATGACTATATGGTGAGAGGTTATATTGGTGGTTGGTTTAAAAATTAAAAAAAAAAAAAAAAAAAAAAGAGTTGGGATAAAAGAAGTATTGCAGGGGGTATGGCTCTTTTTCAATGTACTAAAAGGCGAAAGAGCAAAGAAAGCAGCCTGGCAGGCTAAAGCTATCTCGCACAGTAATTGCTGGTAGTCGGCTAGTAGGCTATATTACTGAAATGTGGCATAAGATGTCTTTGTTCTCATTCATATAAAACAAAGCATGACAGTTGTTTCTTCTTAAGAAATGCTTTGAAGATTACAAGACATTACCATTTATAATATACTTCCTCTTTTGCACCAAGATAAACTTCACAAGCTTGCAGAAATCTACTGAAGTGGAAACATGCCCCAAAAACCAAAAGCAGACTGAGATCCGACAGAAAAGTCATAACAGATATAAGCAAGAAAGCAGTTCTGCACAGGGTATTAGCTGAAGTAGAGTTCTGCATACACATAAATGTCTGCAGAACCAGACCCTTAATATAGGCAATTAGATTGGTAATTGTAGTGAAAATATGGGTATACTTATAAACAGAATGAACACCCATGTGGTCCTTCCCAATGTACCTGCTTCTCAGTCAGCTATAGAATAGTTTACTGCTATTTACTGACACCTGTCAGATAAGGGAAGGGACTACAAGTAAAATCACTGTAGTGGTTGAGACAGACAAACAACATGTGACATGCTTCTTTGGTGATTAAGTAGAAATTGTCCTTTTACTATCACAAACCCTTACTTATATACAGTTTCTAACATACATGTGTCTTTTAGCCATTGGTTACATCAGTTAGTAACAGCACATTATTGGATGACCCTTTGCCGCATTACTAAAGTCTGTTATCTTGCCAAGCTCTTGTTCTGCAGTTAGTTACTCCCCTTGACTTGCTCACTCCCCCGGATGCCTTCTGCTTTCCCATCCGGATACCTTCGGTGCCTCATTCTTCATGGCTAAGCTTTGATATCTTCAAGGCTAAGTTCTAACTTCATGCCCTCAGTCATGTAGTCCCCCACAAATCACCATGCATAATATGAGAGGATAAAGCATAGTCATAATTTGTTTTGTTTGCAGCCTTTTTTTTTTTTTTACAGTGATACTAATTATTAAGTGTTAATGTGGGATTTCTAGTTGGAGGTAGATTCTTCCATTTTATCTGTGCATTACTTCTAAAAATCTACTTTAGAATAATTCCCCTATAACTAGGTTTTGGATTCTTATGTTACACTTAGCAGATGGGAGTGATTGCAGTATACTCTGGGCTCCTGGTCCCCTATCTGTCTACGAAAAGCAGCTGCTGGAGCACTGCATGCCGTAACAACCTCTAACAAGTGTGCCTAGGTTTCCTTTCCACACAAACAGGGAACAGAGAGTGTCTGTTGAACTCAAGTCTTATTCTAACATGGAGCAAAGAAATAGCTGTACTCCAGAAGTCCAAAGCTGTTGCAGCTCTGATAAGCAAACATACTGAGTTAGGCACAGAAGCAGGCAGGGATGGAGGCAAGTATCTTATCCAATAATGATCATGACATTTATCCAGCACTTGGCATGAACAATTCTCTGCTGCATTTGAAATCAATTAAGTTCATGCGCATTGTTTTCAAGGTTATATTTTAAATACTGGGAACTGTACAAGTAAGTAGTTATACATAGAGTTTTAAGACCTTAAAAAAAAATTCCAAAAAAAGCTGAAGGAACTGTCCATAAAAATACATTTCAAAAGCAGAAAAAAAAAAAAAAAAGGAAAAAAAAAAAAAAAATTTTTTTTTTTTATTTCAATTGTGTTCTAGGTGCACTTGATAAGAGAAATTTTCCTCAGTCTTAAAATGGAAAGAGCTGACAAATATCTGCCTCAGTTATTTTTTTCACTTCTTCACATAATAGCATTGAAGCCTCAGGAAGAAAACAAGTGGATTTTTGTTGTTTGGTTGGGTTGGTGTATGGTTTTTTTGTTTGTTTTGTTTTCTTTTTTGAAAAAACAGAAAAAAGAAATGTTACAGATTGCTAAAATGATGAAGACACTTTATAACTTAGAAAAATAAATTAACTATAGTATGCTTTCACAATATTAAGCCAGAAACTAATATTATCAAGTATGCACAAATTCAGTCTGACAAAATTAAGTCTTGATATAGTGAAAATCGGTATATTTATTGTGTTACATAACTGAAGATGCTGATTCCAAATCAAGAAATTTTAAATGAATCCATTTCTGCCCATAACATTGGTGCTATCTGAGATTTATGCTCTAAAGCCCAAATTTAGTGCAACAGAGAAACAAGATAAAGAAATCTTCATCAGAGGAAAAAAAAAAAAAAAATCACCAAGGAAAACAGACAAACGAAACCCCACTTGAACCCAAAAAACCTGTGGGAAGAGATCCAGTATGAACGTGGATTCTTTGTACCACTGACTGGTTTTACATTCCTCCTGAAAGAATGATTAGCTAAGCTTTCTGACATCTTTAAGGTCGTGCTTCTGGACCAAAAAGGACTAAATAGCTGTGAAGCAATTTTAGCCATAGAAAAATATTATTACGTTATTAACTAGAACAGTCTTTTTATTTTAATGACATAGTCTTGGCATTGTAATTTGGATAATGTAAAATGTCTTCGAGGAATATATGACTCGATCATTATTGCCAACACTTACAACTTTTCCTGTGCTTTTATGCAGCATATGAGAACATGGTGCTTTTTCATTTACTTCATGGACTCAGAAGCAACAGAATATTTGGTGTAATAGCCTTATGGATTATGGTTTCTCTGACAACATAATGCAAATTTATAGAATTACACTGGCTGTATTTTTTAATATTGTTGCATTTATTGTTTAAAGTGTGTCAGAGTAGAGAACACTGGCAGCAGACAGTTGAAAGTTTTAAAGATCTGCAGAATTTAGAATTGGAAGGACAAACCTCTTCAAGACTGTAGACTAAATTAGAAGGCTAACCTTCCTGAAAATACTTTATTAATGATTGCAAACTACTATCACAATTGTGACTTTTGCTAACTAAACTGAGTATATCTGCTCATGTTATTTAAATATGTTATGCTAATTCTTCAAAAAGAAAAATGTGGCAACCTCCAACTTTTTTTCCTAAAACATTTGTGTCAAGTATTTACATTTTATTTCTTTACCTCACAAATTATATTTTATTACAATCTCACTGTCATGACTGTGATATCAGTTCAGTCACTAATAGGGCAATTTTGACTTGAGTAGCCTTTCAATTTAGCAGCAAAAAAGACTTCTGGAAGGACTGAAGGAGTAAATAGAACTCCCTTTTTAATTGCAACTTCTATTCAACTGACAGACAAAAATTTCCTAGACATTCATTCATTTGACATGTTTTTTTATTTGTAGTTATACATAAAAACCCCTAACTTTCTCAGCCATAGTAGTTCCTTAAACAAAATAATTAACTATAATTTATATTAAAATATAAAAATGTCATCATAAGTAACAAAAAAGGAGGCAAATTTCCAGGCTGAAAGTACATGTTGATAACTGCCGTGAACGTTCATGTTTAGGGCTGGGGGAACCAACAATAAAACACCACACCAACAAAAAAAAAAAAAAAAAAAATCAACACCACAGAAAACAAAAGAATAGTACCAAAACATCACACCCATGAATGACGAGAAAATCATACCTGCTTTCTGATTCCCACTTATAGCTAGAAAAGCATAGGAAGAAATATATAAATGCTGAAATAAAAGTATCTAAAGAAAGTAGAACTCCACAAAACTTATGAGTACAAAGTTACAGAACTTAAAAACAATGCAAAGCATAGATTGAATAACTTTTGCTGCAAAGATTCTATTTGTTAGGCCTCCAAATACAGTTTTACAGCTGTATTACATTACAGAAAATGCAAGCATTTGACTGTCTTGGAGTACCTCAATGAAACTTCGTATAGCAGTTCCTATATGATTGATACCCTTTCAGCACAACCATTAAAGTATGCTTCAGGGACTACACAGAATACAGCAGATTCTTTAATCCAGTGGTTTGGGGAGTTCATAAGGCTTAAAGCCTTCTATCACCAGCTTCTCCAGGTTATAAATTCTTCAGCAGTAATATATGACAAAAATTTCCAGAAGCTATTCTGCTGAGTTAGTAGTCAAGAAAAGTAAGTTACCCTCTCACCTTTCATTATATTGGTATCACCTCCTTTACAATGGGCAAAGAGAATGGATTTTCACTATAAAAAGATAGCCTAATCGTTTGGATATTTCTTGTAAACATAAGAAGTACTAACAAATAAAACTTGTTTTCTGATTCCATTAACAATGTTTGTTGATACGTAACCACATTTTCTTTCAGTAAACAGCAGGGCCACTGTGTGCATTTTAACTACTTATTGCAAAGAGTATGTTCTCACAAGTACAATTACCATACAATGAAGAGGAAACAAGAAAAGGAGAAAATGAGTGAATGAGACAGTATAAATACAGTGAAGTATTTTAGGGGCATCCAAGTGCCCAGAACTTGGCATGGGGACTTTGTATTTCCAAGATTCCACACCCTGGATGTGCCTATCTAATTCTCATGTTCCCAATAGGGCACATCCAAATGTTTGATCTAAATATTTATGCATACATTAACTCATTTTCCACATGTGGGCCACCTCACTGCTGCATTCATACTCTAACACAGTTAGCTAGACTCCCAAGTAACCACAAGCTGTTGGTCTCTTTGTCAGAAATGCTCTCTGCAGAAGCAGAGGAAAAACTTCCTAGTTTTCAGGAAATTGCACACAATTCACACCTACCTCTAATTCTACAGCTAGGATGGGAAGTGATATATTGTGAATGCAACAGCTGTTCATATGGCAGACAGCACAGCCACAAGTTTCATTTGCTGAAATACATGCATATTTGGCTGTCACTGAGGAATGCCACAGTGTGAAAAAGCCAGGAAAAGATAAAGGGACACTCAGATATTGTAGGTAGAATGTAGTAGGTGCATGCATTTGTATTCTTCTACTGCCTCACTGATTCTACTTGCTTACATTGAGCAAAGTGAAATGAAAGAAAACACAGGGGAAGGCAGCAGAACACACTGTCCACCAGGTTAATCAAGCTAGACAAGGTGCCAAACACCTTTGCATTGCATGTATCAAAGTACAATAGAAGATCAAAGGCAGTTTTGGCACATTCCTAGATAAGCACATAACTTTGTCAGATGACACCATGAATTCTTTCATTGCCTTTTCCTTTCCAGCATGAATTCCTGCACACTGCCAGGTTGCTACAGTCACCCAGAAGATTGGACTCTTCCCTTTTCAGTTTATTGGTTAAAAAGGAAAGCCATGGGCTATTTCTAATGGCAAAGGAGAAAAATTATACCCTTCTCACACCACCACTTCTTCGACTGTACATGATACAGTTAAAAATAAGATTTAACCACACCAAAAAACTATCTTCCAGAAAACTGCCATCTCCTCATGATGTAAGAGGAAAAGGATAAGGAAAGGAGAAGAAGCAGGAAAGAAGTGGAAAGAGATGTAGTTCCCAGAATTTTGCAGACCTGCATACTCACGTACATACACACAGAGTCCATCAGGGCCGAGTACTTTTTCAAGTGCTACAGATGCTAGCAGCCACCATCCTGCCCTCACTGCTGCCTTATAGCCCCCCAGACTGCAGCCGTACATTTCACCCACTCCCTGACTGTTTGTCATCCATAGTGCTATCCTGACAATACCATGTGATAATACTGGCAGTGTTCTTAATATTGTATAGAGTTATCTCTGCTCAGAAAATGGACTATAAAGAGAAATCACTTCCATCCGGAAGTACGTCTGATTCTGGATTACCCACTGGATGAAGATTAGACCACTAGACTTCTGAGCTATCAGTGAAATCATCAGCCACCTACAAAAAAGACTGAAGGTGAGGGAAGTGTCCAGGTTAATACATCAGAGGTGTTCAGAGTGGCTTTAATAGGGAAAAAAAATATCCTCATGGAGGAGAAGCTGATCTTTTACCACATTGCAAGGTTCACAGGAGACAACAAATGCTCTCTAGAAGTTTAAACATGAAACAAGCATTGACTTCATTGCAAACTTCCCTAAAACTGTGCAAGGAGGAACAAAAGTCTTGACAAGTTCTTACTATAGAAAAGATCCAAAGCAGAAAAGAAAGAAAGAAGGAAGGAAAGAAAACAGATGAACAGTCTTCTGTGGGTCCAGCGACATCTTCTCGGTAAGCACACGGTGCATGTCTGTCTGATGAGCCCCAGACTCAGTTCATGTTGTGCCCTGCAAGGTGCCACAGTGTCTGTGCCACTGTCTCTGGGCATGTTGTTGACGGGGCCATTGATCTTCGCAGCCTCAGGGCAGACACCACAGGAAAAACATCCCCTACCTTCCTGGAGCCGAACCCAACTCTGCCCCTGACCAACAACATGCTGCGCACCACTGGCAGGAGCTCAGCCTCCCTCTGCTCTGTCATGGTTTAAGACAGTTCACTTCCTCGCCCACTCTCTTTCCTCTCTTTCTTACCCCAGTCCCGGGGGGATGAGGAGGAGAATCAAAAGAATGCAACTCGCACAGGTTGAGATAAGAACAGTTTAGTAACTAAGGTATAACACAAATCACTACTGCTACCACCAGTAATAATACAAGAGAAATACAAGGAAAGAGAATACAACTGCTCACGAAGCCCGACCCAGCCAGTGCACCCCCCAACAGCGAAGCCCCAGCAATGCTCCACCACACCCTTCCGGGTCTCTGCTCTCCGTTTTCACATCCTGCACATGACGTGCTGTGGTATGGAATAACCTCTTTTGTCAGTTTGGGTCAAGTGTCCTGTCTCTGCTTCCTCCCGTCTCCCCCTCCTCCCTGGTATAGCATGAGGCTCAGAAAGTCCTTGGTCAGACCAAAACATTACCAAGCAGTAACTGAAAACACTGGTGTTATCAGCACTGTTTCCAGGCCCAAAATCAAAAACACAGGGTTGCACCAGCCACCAAGAAGGAGAAAAATGACTGCTACTGTTGAACCCAGGACAGATCCTTCTCTTGAGTTGTGACACAAGCAGAAAGGGCCTCTTGGTCATCCCAATATATCACTTTTACATGAAGTAATGCTGCTGGTGCGTCACCTTCTCCAGTGAAATTATTTTCCTGGGAAAAATTAAATCCTTCATTGCCTCTTACAGACTTCTTGTGAGCCCCACTGGGCCGATGCGCCAGCTGGAGTCTGTTTTACTGAACTATCTTCTGAGTCCTACAGAAAACTTTCATTATGTTTTGATTGGTTTTTTTTGTCTGTTGTTTTGTTGTTGCTGTTGCTTGTTTTTTGAAATGTTGCAAGTTTGTTTTGTTTTTAAATATATGCTGTGCAAGTTAAAAAGCCTGAGGTTACCAGCTCACAAAACCAAGCTTCCAAGATTATCAGATGCTCAGCTGGGGTTGTGAAAGGACTTCATCTTCCACTTATGCTGGCAGTCTCATGGCAAAGTAGCCCTCAGGACATAAGCCTGCAGCAGAAGTTGTTCTATGAACGACCTCCTGGGTGAACAGGCATGACATTTGAAATCCTCCCACCTAGAACACTTTTGGGCTTACCAAAAGTCCCTCAGTGCAAATCCCACAGCTGCTGTGAAACAGTGGCTATCACAGAGAAGATTGGTGTTTGCAGCTGGGAGCAGATTGCTGCATTTGAGGAGGCTAGGGAGAGCCTAGTAACAAGCGCCAGATGCTTCGCCAAGCTACTGTGTCAGGCTCATTGGCAAAAGGATCAGGCCAATAACTAATTAAGCATGCTACCTCTCAGTTACTACTGACAATATGAGAAGCAAAGAAGGAACAGTAACATCTATTAAGTATGCGCTGGATCAGCCCAGTATATTGTAAAACCTGATTGTTTTTTTCTTTTAAATTCCATCTGTACATTACATTTTAATGTAGTAAGTGTAAAACAAAAAGATATCCTATTTTCTTTTTTTTTTTTCTTTTCTTTTTTTCTTTTTTTCTTTTTTTTTTTCATTTGTCCTTAGTTTCTTGGTTTATTTTTTTCTACAACAGTCCTCTCTGATGGGATGTGCCATTGGGAACTGTTAGTTTGCTGAGAGTGTTGACAATTCACGCCTCATAATCCTGAGTAAGAAAGCTAAAACATTGGTATTTTCTAGAAGTCACAAGGGGAGAGGCATCAGGAGAGTCTGCTAAGCATCTGTGTACCCCACTATATAGCAGTGGCTGCTTTTTCTATAAGTCAACATTTCTGCGTTATGAAAGGTTTGTAGTAATTAGTGGAATACTATCACATTTCTAAGATGTGGAAGACTTGCTTTATTCAGAGTGGTCCCAGTGTTAAAGCGGGCTCAATGATCACTTACAGAGAAGGTCAGAAAGGTTAGGCATGTTCTTATTGTTATGGGTTCGGCTTCCTCCCCCTTCCCCTGCAGACTCTCATGTTACGGACAGAGAGAAAAGCTGGGGGAGGGGAGACAGGGCGCCTGACCCGGGCTGACCAATGAGGTTATTCCATACCACAGCACGTCATCACCTGGCTGCTCCAGTGCTGGGACAATGGGGCCGACGGTCATGAACTAGAAGGTAGTGAAGCCAAACAGCTGGGATCACTTGCCAGGGAAGGGGGAATTGACATAGCAATTGCAAGAGAGAAAAAGTCCCTCAGCCTTTGGAAGCGGCTCTTGGCAGCTCTGAAAGATAGGTTTCCATACAAGGATGATGTTATGAGTCGTTTGGCCAAGTGGACTACTCTAGAGAAAGGCATCCAGTCTCTGAGAGAATCAGCCATTGTAGAGATGATCTATATCACCAAGCCGAATGTTGGGGATATACCCATAGATCCAGATGAAGTCGAATGTACACGACCCATGTGGCTGGAAATTTACACAAAATGCACCCCAATCCTATGCCCATTCATTGGCAACAATAACCTGGAATGACATAAGACCACCAACAGTGGATGAAATGATTTATAAACTCCTGAGAGTTTGAAGATAATCTCACCCCTTCCATCATCTCAGCTGTGGAAAAACTGTCCCAGAACCTCCAACAATTGAGAGACGATCTATCCATCTCCTCACGTGTACCAACACACGTCTCAGCTATAAACAGAAAGCGTCTCACTGTTCGAGAGAGAAGATACTAGAAGTTATGTACCACGGGCCACCCTATGGTTTTACCTGCAGGATCATGGAGAAGATATGATGAAGTGGGATGGAAAGCCTACTTCAGTTTTGGAGGAGCGGGTGCGAGAACTGAAAAGGAGAGCAAAGGTCAAGTCTGATCACCCCATGAAGGCTGCGGCTTCAGCCTCTTGTGGGCAGGTTCCCAGATGGAGTAAAAGAGCAGAATTTACCTCAGCTCCTGTGATAAAGAAGAATAATCCATCTCTACAAGAGGTGAGTGACCCATGTGATGACTACTAGAGGGGCCCCGCCTCCAGCCAGGTGGAGGGAGGGGACAATCGAACTTATTGGACTGTATGGATCAGATGGCCTGGCACATCAGTCCCACAGAAGTATAAGGCTCTAGTAGATACCGGTGCAGAGTGTACTCTGATGCCATCAAGCTGTCAAGGGGTGGAACCTATTTCTATTTCTGAAGTGACAGGAGGATCCCAAGAGTTGACCTGTACTGGAGGCTGAAATCAGCCTGACTGGGAGGGAATGGCAAAAACACCCCATTGTGACTGGTCCAGAGGCTCCATGCATCCTTGGCATAGATTACCTCAGGAGAGGGTACTTCAAAGACCCAAAAGGGTACCGATGGGCTTTCGGTATTGCTGCTTTGGAGAGAGAGGAAGTGGAGCAGCTGTCCACCTTGCCAGGTCTCTCAGAGGATCCCTCTGCTTGTGGGGTTGCTGAAGGTCAAAGAATAACAAGTGCCAGTCGCGACCACAACAGTGCACCGGCGGCAATATTGCACCAACCGAGACTCCCTGATTCCCATCCATAAGCTGATCTGTAGATTGGAGAGTCAAGGAGTGATCAGTAGGACCCACTCACCCTTTAATAGCCCCATATGGCCAGTGCGAAAGTCTAACGGAGAGTGAAGACTAACAGTAGACTATCAGTGGCCTGAACGAAGTTACCCATCCTTGAGTGCTGCCCTACCGGACATGCTAGAGCTTCAGTATGAACTGGAGTCAAAGGCAGCCAAGTGGTATGCCACGATTGACATTGCCAATGCTTTTTTCTCAATTCCTCTGGCAGCAGAGTGCAGGCCACAGTTCGCTTGTACTTGGAGGGGTGTCCAGTACACTTGGAACCGACTGCCCCAGGGGTGGAAACACAGCCCTACCATCTGCCATGGACTGATCTAGACTGCACTGGAACAGGGGCAACCTCCAGAACACCTGCAATACATTGAGGACATCATTGTGTGGGGTGATACAGCAGAAGAAGTCTTTGAGACAGGGAAGAAAATAACCCAAATCCTGCTGACAGCCGGTTTTGCCATAAAAGGGAGTAAGGTCAAGGGACCTGCACAGGAGATTCAATTTTTGGGAATAAAATGGCAAGATGGACACCGCCAGATCCCCACAGATGTGATCAACAAGATAACAGCAATATCACCACCAACTACTAAGAAAGAAACACAAGCTTTCTTAGGTGCTGTGGGGTTCTGGAGAACGCACATCCCGAATTACAGCTTGATTGTAAGCCCTCTCTATTATGTGACCCGGAAGAAAAAGGATTTTAAATGGGGTCCTGAGCAACAACAAGCCTTTGATCAAATTAAACGTGAGATAGTTCGTGCAGTAGCCCTCGGACCAGTGCGGACTGGGCCAGATGTTAAAAATGTACTGTATACCGCAGCTGGGGAGAACGGTCCTACCTGGAGCCTCTGGCAGAAAGCTGCAGGGGAAACTCGAGGTCGACCCCTCGGCTTTTGGAGTCAGGGATACAAAGGATCTGAGGCCAGCTACACCCCAACTGAAAAAGAGATATTGGCAGCCTATGAAGGGGTTCGAGCTGCTTTGGAAGTGTTTGGCACTGAAGCACAGCTCCTCCTGGCACCCCGGTTGCCCGTGCTAGGCTGGATGTTCAAAGGCAGGATCTCCTCTACACATCATGCAACTGATGCTACATGAAGTAAGTGGGCCGCATTAATTACACAACGAGCTCGAAGAGGAAATCCCAGTCGCCCGGGAATTCTAGAAGTCACCATGGACTGGCCAGAGGGCAAGGATTCTGGAAGGTCACCAGAGGAGGAAGGAGTGATGCGTGCTGAAGAGGCCCCACCATAGAATGAACTGTCAGAAAGTGAAAAGCAATATGCCTTATTTACTGATGGGTCTTGTTGCATTGTGGGAAAGCACCGTAGATGGAGGGCAGCGATATGGAGTCCTCAACGACAAGTTGCAGAAACTGCTGAAGGGGAGGGTGAATTGAGTCAGTTTGCAGAAGTGAAAGCCGTCCATCTGGCCTTGGACATAGCTGAACGAGAAAAGTGGCCAGTACTTTATCTCTATAGTGACTCCTGGATGGTGGCGAATGCCCTGTGGGGGTGGTTGCAGCAATGGAAGCAGAGCAACTGGCAACGCAGAGGTAAACCCATCTGGGCTGCTGCACTGTGGCAAGACATTGCTGCCCGAGTGCAAAACCTGGTGGTCAAAGTACGCCACGTAGATGCTCATGTACCCAAGAGTCGGGCTACCTAGGAACACCAGAACAACCAACAAGTGGATCAAGCTGCTAAGATTGAAGTGGCTCAGATGGACTTAGATTGGCAACATAAGGGTGAACTATTTTTGGCCCTGTGGGCCCACGACACTTCAGGCCATCAGGGCAGAGATGGGCTCTGATACAGATGGGCTCTGATACAGATGGGCTCGTGATCGAGGAGTGGACTTAACAATGGATACTGTTGCCCAGGTTATTCATGACTGTGAAACATGTGCTGCAATTAAGCAGGCTAAACGGATAAAGCCTCTTTGGTATGGAGGACGATGGCTGGAGTACAAATATGGGCAGGCTTGGCAGATTGATTATATTAGACTCCCACCAACCTGCCGAGGCAAGCGTCATGTGCTTACCATGGTGGAAGCAACCACCAGATGGTTGGAAACATACGCTGTGCCCCACGCCACTGCCCGGAACACTATCCTGGGCCTTGAGAAACAGATTTTGTGGCGACACGGCACACCAGAGAGAATTGAGTCAGACAATGGGACTCATTTCCGGAACAGCCTGATAGATACTTGGGCCAAAGAGCATGGCATTGAATGGGTATATCACATCCCCTACCACGCACCAGCCTCTGGGAATATCGAACGGTACAATGGGCTATTAAAAGCTACAGTGAGAGCAATGGGTGGAGGGACTTTCAAACATTGGGATACACATTTATTAAAGGCCACCTGGTTGGTCAACACCAGAGGATCTGCCAACAGGGCTGGTCCAGCCCAGTCAGAACTTCTACGTACTGTAGAGGGGGACAACGTTCCTGTGGTGCACATAAAGAATTTGCTGGGGAAGACAGTCTGGGCTATTCCTGCTTCAGTAAAGGCAAACCCACTCGTGGGATTGCTTTTGCTCAGGGACCTGCATATACTTGGTGGGTAATGCGGGAAGATGGGGAAGTCCCATGTGTACCTCAAGGAGATTTGATTTTAGGAGAAAACAGCCAATGAACTCAATTGCATGCTGTTGCTTGTTATGTAATTTGTTTTTTTTTATAGCCCATCAACTAGATGTCTTCAAGTCATCCGCGACTGACCCTCAGACCATCATCCCAACAAAGAATGAACTTTGATGAAACCAGACGAGTTCTGCAGTAAAGGAACAATCAGCATCAACAGGCAACGATCCAACTCTGCACACGGCCTTCCCTGCTCTGAAAGACTGTTACAAAAGGTGGAACCTGACATCACGAACTGGATGGACTCAGCAGCTTTATAGGGATTTGGTCCAGGCACTATGGGATTATATCTCTCCATCTGTGTGTGTGTGTGTATGTATATGTACATATATATATATATGGGATGATATTTTGAAAATGTAGGATCTGAGCGTGATGTGAATGGTATGGAATAAGGGGTGGATTGTTATGGGTTCGGCTTCCCCCCCCCCCCCCCTCCCGCAGAGTCTCATGTTACGCCGGGAAAGAGAGAAAAGCTGGGGGAGGGGAGACAGGGCGCCTGACCCGGGCTGACCAATGAGGTTATTCCATACCACAGCATGTCATGCCCAGGTGGTAGGATTTGGGAGGGGGTGCTCTCTCGGCACGCAGTGGGGGGAGCGGTGCGCTGTCGGGCTCTGGTGCCACGCGGTCTCTGGAGCGGCACACGGTCTGGGGAGTGGCGCGCGGTCTGCTGGCTCGGTTGAGCGGCGAAAAGGTTGCATCCTCTCCCTTTGTATTTACTTTGTCATTATTATTGGTGGTGGTGGTGGCAGTAGTGATTTGTATTGTATCTTAGTTACTGGACTGTTCTTATCTCAACCCGTGGGAGTTACATTTTCTTTGGTTCCTCTCCCCATTTCCCCTCCATCGGAGTGGGGGGGGTGGGGGTGGAAAGGAGGGAGAAGGGAAATTCACGGCTTAAACTGCCACACTTATGTAGGGAGATTAAAAAGAAATTTATGTTTATTGTTCACATTGGCAGAGCTACAATTACCTTTACTACATCATCATATACATCTTTTCCTGAGTTAAAATGGAACAGGGGTGAGGTTGCTTTGACATTTTAGGGCATAAGGCTGGGAAAGAAACCAGAAAACGCTACAGGTATTTGCTAATCAGAGTTGACTGGTGATGCTGCTGTGTGGGTGCTTGATTGTTACTTTTACATATCTGAGAGAAGTTTATTTCTGGGACTGTCCAGAAATGGTGGCTGCCTCATGGATGTAAATGTTTTGCAGGTGGTAAGAAATTAGTGGGAGAAGTAGTAGTAATGTATCGTTAATGATATTCAGACATCTTCAACAACTGCTGATGAGTAAATTTGGTGAGACAAAGATTGTAGAATCATAGAATAGTTAGGGTTGGAAAGAACCTTAAGATCATCTAGATAGACACAACATATTAAACAATCACTTTTCCATGTTTTCCTTTAGTGATCATTATAAAATTGGATCTTTTAAAAATTTGTTTTTATTTTTCTAGAAGCATTGCCATGCTGAGACCCTTCATTTCAACCAGTTCTTTTCTGGTTTTTAAGTTCTGCATCCTCAGGTGCATACCTTGTTTTGTTTACATTATAGAACAGTAAGAATACATGTGAACAACTGCAAAGTAAAACATTGTTAAAAGTAACACACAGCTGATAATACTGGAATAAACCTTCTATGTGGGATGAAAATAGGAGCTGTTTTCTTTCTGTTGGTTCTTTTCCTTTTTCAATGGGAATTTTCTCCTTTTCCCCACCCCATTATTTTAAAAGATTTCCTGAAAAGCTTGTGGTTGCCAGAAGTATCCATTTTTAGAGCAGAATTCTTTAATTTCTGTTGTTTTCCTTTCTTTTCTTTTAATGCCTTCTTCATTCTTTTCTTGGGGCAGTAGGCTGTTTGTCTTTTTTCAGTTGTCTGCATGTTTGAATAGCACACAATTTCTGTTCTTTCTGCATGCCTGCCTGCCATTTTTCCTTCCACCATTCTGTAATTTAGACACGTTGTTTAATAACTTCCAGAAAAGTAGCTGCCTGACTTAAGCAAGCCCTAACAGTCTGGTTCTATCACTGTAACTCAAAAATTTAAAAGCTATTGAAAAAATACAATAAAAAACAAGTAAAGCAGGACTAAATGAAACAGCAAAAATGAATAATAAAAAAAATGTGCGATTTAAACATAAATATTATACATATTCTGCAATTCCAAGGAGGAAAGGAAAAAGTGCAAAAAAGAAAGAAAGAAAACCAATACAATGCATGTTATATTGTAATTAAAATCACCTCTGATGTCTGTGAAAATATAAACCAATTAAACATATGATTTCTCAACAGAAAGGATGGAATATATTGGGCAGAAGGGAATTCTACACTCATATTCTTTATTTCTTTAACCACTGCAAAGAAAAAAAATTGTGACTATTTTTGTTTTCAAAAAAACCAGAAAATATTAGATGTGGTGCACTCTCAGTACCTCATGCAACACTGAAGCAGATGTCCAAAGAAAAATAATGGAAGTGATCTTTGTTAGTAGCAGTTTTGAATTATTTGGTGTGACGTTGAACCTAATATCAAATTAAAATAGAAAAAGTTAGACAAAATACAAAGGGGAGGGGGGGGGAACGGGAAGTTCTTTTTCTTATTTCCAAGTCATCTAAAATTTTGTCTCAACAATCATCTCTCTAATAATTCATTCGATTCCCACCTGTGTATCTGGGGGAAGAAAAAGTCAGAGAAGCTGGAAAAATCATAAAAGGGCATCATCACAGCTTTCAGTAGAACAAGCTTGACTAGCTGCTTCAGGGTGAGTGACAGTACTTCAGCTGGTGGTCATAAAAGTGATATGCCTAGAGAATCAGCCATCTGCAAAGGTTCAAAATAGGAAGAGTTCATCCCCTGAATGCATTTTGTCTTCATATGTAGTTTTTAGCTAGCCTCCACAGCAGCTAAATTTATGTCTACAGCTGACCCTGGTGCCTAAGCTACTCACACCAGGAATTTTTTTTTCATTGTGTATGTCTTTCTGGCTCCTTCTCTGTCAGTTAACAGACTGCAGTGTGCAATTCCCATGGTCTGCCTCTGGTTTCTTCCTATTAGTGTTGGAGACCTGGGTTCCCAAAGCAATGCACAAATGAGTACTGTCTGCAAAGGCAAAATACATGCAAGCAGAGAAAAGCCTTTTCTCATCTTTTGCCTTCCTACTCTATGCTCATCACTTCAGAAAGTAGTTCCATGCTGCCCAAGATAATAAGCAAAAAGTAATTCCAGTAAATGTAAGTTTAAACCCTGTGTCTTGCTTTCATTGATATGTTGCTGAATGTTTCCACTGATTTGCATGAGACGTACAAGCTTTCTTCTGCAGTTTGGTAACTGAGCTCCAGTATGGAAGAAATATATAACCAATGGAGATATGGGGAAATCTGCTGGATGGCCCTCTTTGCTTGTAAGCCGGAAGACTTAGAGATCAGAATGATCATCTGATGGGAAATACCAGATTTTCAAAGTTCTCAAACATTAAAAATAACCACAAATATGTAGTACTGGCTGCTAGTACTGAGCAAATCTGTAGTACTGGGTGATGGAACAGTAAATTTGTCCCCAGATAAAGTATGAGTATTCTTTGTTATTTCTATGACCCGGTACTCCAAGGAAAAAAGTGACAAGTCTCTTTCCAGTCCATGAGCATGGATATTAGCATGTGCATGACAGCTCACACATGTGTATCTCTCTAATAGAAGGAACTCATACAGTTTGGAGAAATATGCACAGGATATCTGAACCAGAACAGTTCAGAGTCAGAGGGGTCCTTTGCTGCCTACAAACTTTAAATATGAGTGCTGTCCCTCAGTAAAGTTTAGGCTTGCTGCTGCAATCTTATCAGTAGTGTAACGATCAGTAGTGTATGATCAATATTGGGTGTATTTTGAGAATAGGTTTTAGTAGTCCTCCTGACTTTTTAGGAATTTCCCTGTGAAATATCTTTTACACCTTACCTTTCCTGTTGTCACAGCTAATGAAAACTTGAAGTAGCTGAGATGCATGTGTTGTCTTCAGTGACTGGGCCAACACAATACTAAACTTTTTTTTTTGTTAGTAAAAAGTAGATTGTGTCTAATAATAAAGGTACTGTTTTTACCCTTAATGCTGAAATTCTATAGTGTGCCTATCTTCTCGAAAGAATCCTCCTAAAATATTCACCTTACATTATATTCTGTGTCATCTTCCCTTATTACTTAAAACAGATTAGTTGCTGGAATCAATCATTTATGCTGATTGCTGCCTGATCTTCAGTTCCTAATGATTGTGCTGAACCTTTTGAAATTGTTTCTGTCTTGAAATTGAGAGCAATCATAATCCTTTTGCTATGTCAGACCCGTATGTGCATGAATATGAAGGGTAATGAATGTTTCACCCTTGCCTCCTACTCCAGCTTTCCTTTATAACTGGCAGTCTTATTTAGAGCTTACGTAATTACCCTTTGCTTTGATGAGATTCTTTTGTAAAATTGCCATTTCTATTCCAAGTTAAAATTGATAAAGAAATGGAGTTAAAGTGCACTTTGCATATTTGAACTTGCATTTTAGATGCTTGCTAAAAGCACTGGTTAAATACAGTATATATATAAAAAAAGTAATATTTGTGAATTTCCTCTTTGTGTATGCTTATTGTCTTCCCTTTTTTTGACACCTTCAAACAAGTTTTTAGCTTTTCTTAAATTTTACTTGCCTAGTTTCATCTACTTCATCGTTCAATTCCTTGTGTATTTTTTGGCTCTTTTATCTTGTCATTAGAAAAATTTATTGTCTTCATTATACATCACTGATGAAGACAAGTCTCTCATACATAGTGATATATATATTGCATAGCTGCATGTCTTTTCATGATAGTTATAGCTGCATTGCTAATTTCTATTAAATTAATATCTACAAAATTCCATTTAGAATAAGGCCTTGTTCTGATGGACACACTTCTGCCACCCAAGGTGGGGAAGAACTAATATAGGGAAAAATGTTTTGGTATGTCCAAGAATATCAATGCCTGATGATGAATGTGGACATACTTAGTTTGCCTTCATCTATTTGGGTATATTTAAATATTCTATACCCTGCCATTGCAGAACTAGTACAGTGAAATTTTGTGGAAAAAATACCTAGTTCAAATTATACCAAATATATCTTCTTCATTGTTGCGTCCAGAAACAACCGTCAGAATATAAGCAGGAAAAAGGGAAAAGGTATGTTATATCAGATTTTACTGGTAGTCTTCACCCCAAAAGAGTGAGTTTATGTCCAAGAGCATGCAAGCTTAACTGACTGTTTCAGACTCTAAGTCATTAATCACTTCCTAAGAAGTAAGTATGCTACATAGAATTTCACAGTTTAAAGCTGTAAGTAATTTATAATCAATTTCTTCAATATAATACGAGAGAATCATCAACACCTTTTTTTAGTTACTGTCATCCCAGTCAGTGAAAAAGTCTTCTTTCAAATCAGTCAGAACTGAGCCAGGTTGTCTGCAAATTTACTGAGGGTCCACTTAAAGAATCATAGAATAGTTAGGGTTGGAAAGGAACTTAAGATCATCTAGTTCCAACCCCTGTGCCGTGGGCAGGGACACCTCCCACTAAACCATGCCACCCATGGCTCTGTCCAACCCTGCCTTCAATACCACCAGCAATGGAGCATTCACAACTTCCTTGAGCAACCCATCCCACTGCCTCACCACCCGTACAGTAAGGAATTTTTTCCTCGTATCTAATCCAAACTTCCCCTGTTGAAGTTTGAACCTATTACCAATTGTCCTATCACTACAGTCCCTCATGAAGAGTCCCTCCCCAGCATCCCTATAGCACCCCTTCAGATACTGGAAGGCTACTATGAGGTCTCCACGCAGCCTTCTCTTCTCCAGGCTCAACAGCCACAACTTTCTCAGCCTGTCTTCATACGGGAGGTGCTCCAGTCCCCTGATCATCCTTGTGGCCCTCCTCTGGACTTGTTCCAACAGTTCCATGTCCTTTTGATGTTGAGGACACCACAACTGCACACAATACTCCAAGTGAGGTCTCAGGAGAGCAGAGTAGAGGGGAAGGATCACCTCCCTTGATCTGCTGGTCACAATCTTTTTGATGCAGCCCAGGATACGGTTGGTTTTCTGGGCTGCAAGTGCACACTGCTGCCTCGTGTTCATTTTTTCATTGACCAACACGCCCAAGTCCTTCTCCACAGGGCTGCTCTCAATCTTTTCCCTGCCCAACCTGTAGCTGGGCCTGGCATTGCTCCCACCCAGCTGTAAGGCCTTGCACTTGGCATGGTTAAACTTCATCAGGTTGGCATCAACCCACCTCACAAGCATGTCAAAGTCCCTCTGGATGGCACTCCTTCCCTCCAGCGTAACAACCGAACCACGCAGCTTGGTGTCATTGACAAGCTTGCTGAGGACGCACTCAATTCCACCGTCCATGTCACCAACAAAGATGTTGAACAAGACTGGTCCCAACACCGATCCCTGAGCAACACCACTTGTTACTGGTCTCCAGCTGGACTTTGAGCCGTTGAGCACAACTCTTTGAGTGCGGTCATCCAGACAGTTCTTTATCCACCAAGTAATCTCTCTGTCAAATTGATGTCTCTCCAATTTAGAGACAAGGATGTCATTCAGAACAGTGTCAAACACTTTGCACAAGTCCAGGTAGATGATGTCAACTGCTCTACCCTTGTCCATCAGTTCTGTAGCCCCATCATAGAAGGCCACCAGATTGGTCAGGCAGGATTTCCCCTTAGTGAAGCCATGCAGGCTGACACGAAGCACCTTATTGTTTTTCTTGTGCCTCAGCATGCCTTCCAGGAGAATCTGCTCCAAGATTCTGGCAGGCACAGGGGTGGGGCTGACTGGTCTGTAGTTCCCAGGCACTTCCATTTTCACCTTCTTGAAAGTGGGGATTGTATTTCCCTTTTTCCAGTCATCAGGAACTTCACATGACTGCCATGATTTTTTTTCAAAGATGATGGACAGTGGCTTAGCAACTCCGTTTGTCACCTCCTTCAGGACCCATGGATGAATTTCATCAGGTCCCATGGACTTGTGTGCATTCAGGTTCCTAAGATGGTCTCGAACCTGATCCTCTCCTACAGTGGGCTCTGGGTCTTCATTCTCACAGTCCCTGCGTCTGCCTTCCAATACTCAGGTGCTGTGGTCAGAGCGTTTGCCAGTGTGAAGACCGAGGCAAAGAAGTCATTAAGAACCTCAGCCTTCTCCAAATCCAAGGTAGCCAGTTCTCCCGATAGCTTCCGGAGGGGGTCCACGTTGTTCCTGGTCTGTCTTTTATTTGCAATGTACCTATAAAATCCCTTCCTGTTATCTTTCACATTCCTAGCCGTGTTTCATTCTAAGTGGGCCTTAGCTTTCCTAACCTGGTCCTTAGCTTCCCGGACAACATGCCTGTATTCTTCCCAGGCCGCCTGTCCTTGCTTCCATGTTTTATAAGTCTCTTTTTCATTTGAGTTTTCCTCAGCAGGTCCTTATGAAGAGTCAAATAGTACTGGTCCCAGTACAGACCATCAAGGCACTTATCACTCCTTCTGGACATTGATCTATTAACTACTGCTCTCTTGATGTGAGCATCCAGCCAATTCCTCCTCCACTGAACAATCCACCCATCAACTGGATGTTGTGGGAGGCCATGTCAAAGGCCTTATAGAAGTCCAGATAGACAACATCCGTAGCTCTTCCCTTGTCTACTGTGGTCGCTCCATCACAGAAGGCCATTAGGTTGTTCAGGCAGACCTTACCCTTGGTGAAGCCATGCTGACTGTGTCAAATGACCTCCCTGTCCTCCATCTGCCCTAGCATAGCTTCTCTGTGGATCTGTTTTATGATATTTCCAGGCATAGAGGTAAGCCAGGCAGGTTGGTAGTTCCCAGGGTCCTCCTCTCTACCATTTTTAAGAATGGGCCCAATGTTTCCCTTATCCCAGTCATTGAGGACTTCACCTAACTGCTATGACTTTTCAAATATAACAGAGAGTGTTATATTGGCAACTACATCAGCTCAGGACCTTGCATGTGTTTTGTCAGGACACAGAGGCTTATGCATGTTCAGTTTTCTTGGTCAGTTATGAACCTGATCTTTTCTTACAGTGGAAGGGACTTTGCTCCTCCAGTCCCTACTTTGAAGTCTATTCACTGTAGACAACAGCTTATCCATGATTTGTGCAAGAGAGATACTGAAGTATGGTGGTTAAATTACTTTTCTATTAGTGATTTCCTAAACAAAAAAAAAAAATTAAAAAAAAAAATTATAGCTAGACATTTATTAAACATGAGAATGGAAATGTTTCCATCTCATATACATGTGACAATCCCTATGTATTCTTATCCCCAGGTACACAAGTTATTTAATTACCACTGTGGTACAGTAGATTGAGAGCTTTCTGTTGTTCCCAGTGCTGGCTAAATCTTCCAACCTGAAGAAGCAGAGTCATTTCTCCTTTGATCCAGACAGCTCTTCTCAGTCTCTGACTGAATGCTTGAATCTTTATTTTGTTGATTTCAAGAAGATTTCAGGGTTCTACAGGGAGCACCAGGTACAGAGAGCACTACATCTCTACATACCAAGAGAGAGAAACTGCTCCTCAACATGAGTAAGCATCCAGCTGCTCAATGCTGTCAAAACTTGACCAGTCAGGATTTGAGAGGACAGAATTCCTCATGTATTACAGCCTTACACAAACACTAACCCTTTTTCAGATCTAGTGACAGTAACTCTTATATTATTTTCTCTTCTTTATATGCTCTCTTTTTTGAAAAAAACTCTCAAAGGAAGAAAACTTTCATAGCAACACCACATTAAAAAAGTCAAGGCTCAATCCTTATTTAATGCTAGATGTGCAAATTTATAAATAACTACTGAACTGATGTGCAGTCACATGTAAACTTCATTTCCACACTAACAGAACATTTTTTTTTTTTTTAGGTAAGTCTTCATAAGTCCTTTACTGACTTCATGTAAAGTGCCCAACATATTCTTCTTTTTTTTTTCTTTTTGTGTTCAGTAGAGTGGTATTAAGATGCATTTGGTCCTTGACTAGAACAGCTGTTTTTACATGGAGAGTTTTCAGTTTGTAGTCTACATAAATAATGTCCTAACCCAAAATAAATCTCATTAAACAAATGTGACATGAACAAATGAAACAGAATACATGTTTCAAGCAACAAGTATCTACAAAATACTGAGCAGCTTTCTACTATAAAATTCATTAAAAGTCCAGAAATATAAAGACTGCTGGGAAGCACTCAGAATTTAGTACATAGATAGAGGGAGGCTACTCTTCAAAGAAATACTTCAGGGATGATGTAGCAGCAGTTTTCTTTTTGTTTGCCTGAATTTGTTTGAGAAATTCACCACATGTTCATGCATACATAGATCTCAACCTTCACTATTCTTACTTGGTTTCATTCAGTGCTGCACAGGAGTGTGTAGCACTGCTTTCTCCCCTCCTCATCTGCTCCTTCTCCTATAATCCTGTGAATTTTCCACGAAATATTCCCTCACTGGGACTGGTTAAGTACATTCCATTGCTTTTTACAGGAATAAAACCCCATGATAAACCTTATATATCTCCCTAGTTCTTTTTTTCAAAGTTAGCTGGGTCGTTGCCTCTTTTCTTGAAGATATACTGTTAAATAAAGTCAAGCTGTGTACACATTAACTTATTGACATAAAAACTAAACAAAAGGAAATTAA
This sequence comes from Myiopsitta monachus, assembly GCA_017639245.1. Lineage (NCBI taxonomy): Eukaryota > Metazoa > Chordata > Aves > Psittaciformes > Psittacidae > Myiopsitta > Myiopsitta monachus. The sequence continues at coordinate 61,509,028 of CM029919.1, forward strand.
TTATAAAAGGTGATAGGTGTATGTGTTGCTAGACATCCTTTTGATAAGCATATTAAATATGTTTGGGAAAACAATGATCAATGGAAATATGGCAGAACATTAATTGTAGTGAAAATTTTATAACTTTAAAGTTATTCCTTCAGAAAGAGAAACAGGAAGACGAGCATGATACAGAGAGCAGACTAAACATGAAAAAAGACAGTTCTTTACTGATCTTTGAAAGTAATCTGATATATGTCAGCATGGCATGGACCACTCTACACCAGTTTCAATATGAAAATTTCTGTAAAACACTGATTTTCTGCCACATTAGATGCTATGGGAACATAGGGTAAGATGGAGCTCAGCCACCTTTACAGTTCCTTAGGATTTTCCCAGCTAAGAGTTATTCTACAGAAAGGATCTTTGAACATTTCATACTCTGAGCAGTGTAAATTATTCTGAAATGTGTAAGGAAGTCCTCTCAAGAGTTTCTCTGTCTCTTCTGCAGAGTTTGAAATTCCTGTTCCAAGGCTGACCTTCAAAATAAATCAGCATGGAAGGAACTGGATGAGGAAAGCAAGGGGCAGAATATAATTTTATGTATGACAATGTAAATCTAAAATATAAACATCAGTACTCCTGGACATTTGAAGCATAGCTTTCATCTGAGATTCAAAGTCCATCTGAGAGCAGCTACTATATATAGCTGAATAATTTGGGACACCTAGAAGCCAAATATGAAAACACTTGTGCATTACTGACTGAATTTCAATTTTTTTCTGGACATGGAACAATATGTCGGTAGTACCAGAAGTGGGGGAAAAATAATCCTAAGAAAACTTACTGATTTACTTTAACAGTTCTTATATTTGTTGATTGTATAGCTCTCCAAAAAAAACATAACTAAAGATTTCAATCCAGTTCTGTCATAGGAGACTGAAGCTTAAAAACTTTTCAGCAATACCAGCACCTATTCTCCTGGCAATTTGTTAAAAGCAAATAAAATAATCTTATGCAGGAGACAAATCTTAGCAAGTTTTAGCTGCCTGTTCAGTAGCTACTACTTCCAATGAAATAAATAAAACTGTAGGTACAAGTTAAATGCTCAGTAACTGTTATGTTTTCTCAATAAATTCTATGCGTTGTTACTTTATATTGATACTAGTTTTAATTTGATTTTTCAATAGAAGATTACAAATGTAACTGATTTTTCTTCTCTCTTAACACCAAAGTAATATTCTTTACAGTATTTTCAAAACACAAAATCTATATAAAGAAAAAGAAAACCAATCTGTCTCTTTATTTTTTAATGTTATACTTTACCTTGATTGATAAAGTGAAAATCTACCAGACTTAGTCATTAAGAAGCAAGACACAGTGCCATATAATCAATACGAGCTGATTAAATCTTTACTGGTTCTAAAAGACTTTGAAAAATAGAAGTTTTGTTTCACTTGGCTTACCTTAGACAAAATGTATGTACTCCACACTTCCTGTCTCAGACTTCGTAGTGCACACAGAGCTGTATAAAAATGGGTGGACATCATCAGCTGATCATCCCTATGATACGAACACAAAGCATACTTGCTGCTCAAACTTGATCACAAAAGAAAATTTTGTTTACGCACTGTATCAGGCATATTGCGTAGCATTTTATTTTGTTCAGATGTGATCTGTGCATTTCTGGTAATCTGCTGCGTGTTGTATCTTAGAAATAGGACATCAGCTTTTGAGTTTTATTTGAGCTTGTCAAAATAGAAAGAAGAAAAGATTCACTTTTTACCTGAATGTTGCCAGCACTGTTTTGACAGATTCTAAAAAGGAAAGATGTTTAATAAAAGATAGATGAAAAGGCACTTAAAATTCATTTGCAAATAGCAACTAAACAAAATGTGAATAATCATAGAATCACAGAATAGTTAGGGTTGGAAAGGATCTAATTCCAACCACCCTGACATGGGCAGGGACATCTCCCGTTAAACCATGCCATCCAAGACTGAGTCCAACCTGGTCTTGAACACTGCCATGGATGGAGAATTCACAACTCCCTTGGGCAACTCATTCCAGTGCCTCACCACCCCCACAGTAAAGAACATCTTCCTTATATCTAACCTGAACTTCACCTGTTTGAACCCATTACCCCTAGTACTATCATTACGGTCCCTAATGATGAGTTGCTCCCCATCATCCTTACAGGCCCCCTGTCATAGGTTCAGCAGTAGCAGACTTTTTTTTCTCCTTCTTGGTAGCTGGTGCAGCGCTGTGTTTTTGATTTTGCACCTGGGAACAGCGCTGGTAGCACCAGTGTTTGCAGCTACTGCTTGGTAGTGTTTTGTCTGGCCAAGGACTTTCTGAGTCCCATGCTATGCCAGGGAGGAGGGGGAGCCGGGAGGAAGCAGAGACAGGACACCTGACCCAAACTGACCAAAGAGGTTATTCCATACCACAGCATGTCATGCCCAGGATGTATAAACGGAGAGCAGAGACCCAGAAGGGTGTGGTGGTAGTCTGGGGGTGCACGGCATGGTCAGGTGTTTGGTTTTGGGGGGGTTCGCTGCTGGAGGGTGCACTGGCTGGGTGGGGCTTGGTGAGCAGTTGTATTCTCTTTCCTTATATTTCTCTTGTACTATTATTGGCGGTAGCAGTAGTGATTTATGTTATACTTTAGTTACTAAACTGTTCTTATCTCAACCTGTGCGAGTTGTATTCTTCTGGTTCTCCTCCCCATCCCCCCAGGACTGGGGTAAGAAAGAGGGAAAATGAGTGAGTGAGAAAACTGCATGGGGGGGGGGGGGTAGAGGCTTAAACCACAACACCCCCTTCAGGTACTGGAATCTTAAAAAATCATTTAAAAAAAAAAAAAAAGCATAATTAAAAGTAAATGTTATCATTTGCCAGATTTTTCAGAGTAAGACCTGGAAAAGTCACTACTGTATATATTACATCTCAAGGAGAAAGGGCTTAGAGACCTGTTAATAGGAAAATTTATTTTTCTTTTCATAGTTACACAATGAAATAAACAAGATATAGAAGATAATAATACATACATACCTACATTATAGGCACTACATAGAAAAAGGTAATAGATTTCTGTCTTGAAAAATTACCCGGGTGTATGAGTTACATCTTTCTTTATTTTTTAGTCTCATCTGAAACGCACTGTTTTGCCTTAATTTTAATGAAATTGTCCCTTAGTAATTTATTGTTTTGTTAAAATACGTGTGATGAATGCTACAGCGCATCTATAGCACTTTTCACAATTCAACAAGTTTAGACCTGGAACTAACTGGGTTATTTATAAAAGAATTGCTTATATTTTGTCTTAAGGAAAAAGGCAAATAAGTTTACCACTTCAGTAACATGCATGGGGTTTGAAAGTTGTATTTTTTTGTTTTATCCTTTAATGAAAGTTCATTTAATTTCATCAGAAAGTAATGCCTCTGCACACTTAAGCTTGAACACTTGTTTTCTGTATACTTCTTTCTTCAAAAGTCTATTTTCCATCTTTGGTTCTCTCAAACTGCAATTGTTTCATCTGTAGTATCGTGGATAAACTTGCAAAGTATCCATATACAAATTGCATAAGTACATCTTCCTTTTATCAGTTTTGGTTTTCTATAAACTTTGATGTCAAAGCTCTGCTTTTTCTGAATATATTCTTATTCTTTTTTTTTTTTTTTTTTTTTTTAGCCAATTGCCAAACTTTTCTACTGCTTTAATCTATATTCTGTCTTTTGGTTTATATTCCTTCATAGGTGAGCTATACTGTGTTTCACTTGTCATTATCTTTCTATGAAATAGCATCTGCATAATATGTATCTTCGTGGTTGTTTCAAGTCTGCAAACTCTTACAGATTTCCTCATCCAGCTTTATTCCTTTCTTCTTCTTCTTTTTTTTCTTTTAGTTTTTTTCATTATTATTGTTGCTATTTTTGTTGTCAAATAGTGTTTCTGGTACCTTGATCACATTTGGTGATTTTCAGTGTTATCATATCAACCAGCAATATTTGAAGGAACATTATATGATGAAGCAGCACCAGAAGATGAGGTATTCTCAGACAGAAAACAAGCAAAAGCAAGGAATCTAGGTTTGACTTGCGTAATATGTATAACCATTTCACTGGCCCATATGAACGGTTGTATAGCTCTGCAGAGAAATGTCCTTGTTTCCTACTAGTTAGATTTCCAAGCAAATATGCTTAAGGGAATATTCTGATTTATGAATCCTTGTTTCTAGTTAGCTTGTCTTTATTTTTTCTTTTCCTAGTCATCTTTTTAGTTTTTCAGTTAAATGTGACCTATTTTTCTGTTTGTCCTGCACAAATGGAGGTGTGCAGAAGAGCTCTGGTATAGTAGCCATAGATCACTCTGTGATCACTGAAAGACTTTTGGTGTCAGTCTCTAATAGACAATTGGGATTTGTACAGCAGACAAGCCATGCAATGTACACAACAACCGAACCCATTAACTTATGCAGGGAGCATTAAATTGAGTTGTCCAACTAAAGTAAGCTTCACATTCAAGGTCATATCTTAAGGAATGCATTTTAATAAAAAAATCAATTTTTTTCTTAAGTTCAGCATGTGCTTAAGTATTCTGCTAACTGAAGCAAAACAGATCATAAAGCTTTTCAGTAACTGTGCTCCCAGACTAATCTCACCTTTTTATTCCCCTGGGTTTTATTTGTTTAGAATGAAGCTATCTGGTTCATCTCCTCATATAAGCCCACAGAGGAAAGCAGCTTTGACAGTAGAATTTTTGATGATAGTGTAGCACAATAATAAGTCATTAGCCTTACTGATATATTATACAAATTTATATACAGGTTCGGGGACTGTATACTACTTGAAAGAAGAAATTATTTGAAAGATGTTCAAACTTTCCCACAAATCTCTCTTCTAAAGTTGCATGTAAGTGGCTACCCTCTCATACCTTGATGAAGGATAGGTGAAGGTATATTTGCAGAACAAACCATTTTTCTAGTACACAAATAAAATTTATTATGTGTGGAAAAATAAAAAGAACAAGGGAAAGAAAATTAAATGTTACCCAGCTTCCCTCCCCATTATTTATAAAAGAGCACCTTGTGGAAATTATTCAAAATCAAGTCACTCTCATGTAAAGATTATTGTTCCTGAAATTGACACAGTCATGAACATGTTGGTTTATCTGATATGTACATGCCAGTCACTTACATAATTTCAACAGCTCTTACAGCTTATGAAATACTTTGGAAGTCCAGTTTTAAAGTAAAGCACGTAAAGTTGAATAATATATTCAGTACTATAATAGTTGAGGAGACCATACAGATGCACTAGCTAGGCATAAGGAATCACAGGTAATATGACATAATGTAGGAAGGTAACACTCTGATATTGAATCTGTGGTTGCTGGGGAAACCTTGTATACCACCAACATACAGTGCATAGAAAGGTCCCATAGGAATAGTTTAGCTACTTATTTTCTCTAACCTGTTTTAACATTTGACTTAGTGTCTAAAGGATCCTCACCAGATTTACAGCTTTGTCCTCTATAGCAAGTGACCTACAGGATAACAGAAGAACTGTTAATAATATCAGTTTCGCAGTGTTAGTATCATTGCAACCTTCTTGATACTATAGCTTCCAGGCACATGGAGCAATGCTTGAATTAAAAAAAAACAAAACCTGTTGCTACTTTGGTTTGCAGACTTACAAGATAACTTTACCTGGTGCAGAATTATAATTCTGAATTCAGTTCTGCAGATGTACTGGATCTAGATTTTAAAAGTCTAAAATCTTTAAAAAGCTACATGAAGGGTCATCCTCTATGTTAGGATGGGCAATGCTCATAAGAAATGAAATGAACATGAAATTATATTCATTGCTTTGTTCCATATATGCTGTTGACATCACTAAGCTTATAATGAATACCATAAGAAAAAATGTGTAGAATTACTTCCTAGTTCTGAAAATACTGATTCATAAATACATTTAATATGGTAATATAGTTAAAATCTTTAGGATATTTAAATCCTGAAAGTTAAACACATGCATAACAGTTTATGCAACTGTGCATCTCAGTGTGTAATTTCATGAGCATGTATCAATAATTCTGCTTTCCCTTATCAAATGGAAGTCAGATACAATGTAATGTAAAGCTAATCAACACTAGAAATAAAAAGCAAAACTCACATGAGGGACTTCGCAAGCACATTTTAGATGTCATTTTGTAAAATTGGCAGGAAGAGAATCAGCGTACATTATTTTTGTGGCACCACTTTCTGTGTTACATACTGTGATTATATTTCATGGTCTGTTGAATACTGAAGCAGTGAAAAACAGTCTCTTTCATGATGCTACTTCAAAGAAAAAATTAACATGATTTTTGAGCAATAGTCTGCCAATTGTCTTTTGCACTAACAAACTAATTCATACCAGTTGATACAGAGTATGTAGATCTTCATGTTTAAGCTATCAGTTTGATAGGGTAGGATTGAAAAAAAATTTCTAATGTCATGCACAATGATTAAAAAGTCCTTAGGATCAATCCTTTCTGGCTTCATTGGAAGATCTTCTAAAGTGACACAGTGTTTTAATACAGAATCAGATTTATTAGGGTTGAAATATTTATTCTATTTTATTTAATTAGCTTAGTCTGCAGAGAAGCTGTTTGCAGAGAAATCTGTTTCCCTGACACAATACCCTGAACAACCATACTCTATAGCAGCGAGGCAAACGGGAAGCAAGAAAATTATTAAAAAAATATTTCTCCACAAAAATCTCACTTAGACCTAAACCCCAAAATTGCCATATAAGTCTGTAGAATTTTGGACTTTATCCTATTGCCACATCCTATTACTCACTGATTTCAACAGAAGTGGAATTGAATAATATATCTCTGATATAAAATGCTTTTGTCTCTCTCTGTGCATGTATGCCTGGTTTCATGGACATCTGCCTGAATATCAGCAAAGCCCAGGATGGAAGCACTAGCTGTAGTAGCTAAGCACTATTTGTCAACAACTGAAGCATAGGTGTGCTATCAAATTAATTCTTACATTAAATCCAAAACACAGCACCAAAGCAGCTACTAGGAAGAAAATTAACTATCCCAGCCAAATCGAGGATAGAGGCCTTTTGTAAACTGTAGGGGAAAAACTTGCATTGGGAGTAATGAAAAGTAATTGGAAATAATATGGTAATAAAAAAATTAAAATAAATACATCAATTGAATAGCAAAATAAATGAATACAATAAATGTCAAAATTATAACTTTTTTCCTTAAAAATTCAATTACCTAAGTCAGAGCTGTGGCTAAAAAGGAAGCATGAACAGAAATTTGGGTTCTTTTTTCCACCTTGTCATAGGTTCAGCAGTAGCAGTCATTTTTTCTCCTTCTTGGTAAGCTGGTGCAGCACTGTGGTTTTGATTTTGCACCTGGGAACAGCGCTGATAACACCAGTGTTTGCAGCTACTGCTTGGTAGTGTTTTGTCTGGCCAAGGACTTTCTGAGTCTCATGCTATGCCAGGGAGGAGGGGGAGCCAGGAGGAAGCAGAAACAGGACAGCTGACCCAAACTGACAAAAGAGGTTATTCCATACCACAGCATGTCATGCCCAGGATGTGAAACGGAGTGCAGAGACCCAGAAGGGTGTGGTGGTGGACTGGGGGTGCACGGCATGGTCAGGTTTTTGGTTTTGGGGGGTTCGCTGCTGGGGGATGAACTGGCTGGGTCGGGCTTGGTGAGCAGTTGTATTCTCTTTCCTTATATTTCTCCTGTCATTATTATTATTGGTGGTAGCAGTAGTGATTTGTGTTATACCTTAGTTACTAAACTGTTCTTATCTCAACCTGTGCGAGTTGTATTCTTCTGATTCTCCTTCCTCATCCCCCCAGGACTGGGGTAAGAAAGAGGAGAGACTGAGTGAGTGAGAAAACTGCGTGGCGGGGGAGCGTACAGGCTTAAACCATGACATACCTGATCACCCGAAATGTTAGGCTACATAGATTTCATTGCTCTCTTGGTTCAGCACCTCTCTGACTGACAGTGGTAAGTCCAGAACAGCTTCTCAGCCTCAACAGCTGGATCTGTGTCTATGTTGCATCCTGACCCACATGAGGCTACATTAAACACATTATCATCACCTGTCCTTGTCTGGGCTTCAATGGGAATAAAACCTGAGCGTGTAAGCGTGTTAAACAAAGCCTTTGACACTTTATTTTTAACATTGTAACTGTGGTGCCAACTCTATATATGAAGTCGCATCCTAAACCAAATGAAGTGCAAGCTACAACTGGTAATAAAGATGTTTAAATATGTCTTTAAATTAGTTACATGCTCTAACAATGCAGTTAGATGCAGCTTTAAAATACATTTTTAAAAAATGTACAGAGCTGAGATACAACTCTAACTAGCAAGATATACCTTTTAGGGTGTATTTGGTGTCTGTTCAATGAAGCTCCATAATGGAATACCAAAAAGTGACAAACAAGAGAGCCTAAGAAATGGAAGTAGCTACTTCAGCAGTGCTGCAGAATTGCTAATTGTCTTTGCCTTTACTACTGCTCATTTTGTGTGGAAATGCTAGCTTGTTCAGAAATACTTCATGCATTTCAAAACTACTACGAAATTACGTTGGGGAAACAAGCCCTTGAGTTTACATTCATTTCTAAAGTAATAATCTGAAGCAAGGATATACATATTTAAAATTTAATATTTGAAAAGTAACACATTGATTTTAATAACTTATGTGTATTTCTTTCTTTGTGTGCTCTCAGGGTTGTAGCTTTAAATAGAAATAGAAGAAAATGTCTTCTGGACTTTTCCATATAAATTTTCTTTAAAAGGAACAATGAAGAATACCAATAGATCTTTGAATAAACAGAAGTTTCTTCCTAGGTATGTATTCTCTAGGGTTGAGGGTCTGGTTTGAATTTTTTATAGTTATTTTATAACAAAAAGTTCAGGATATCAGAAGATCTCATACTAAGTTTTAGTATCTGGAGTCTTTCTGCTATGTGGAGTCCTAGGTCTTTTACAAACAAAGTAAAGCTCTCTTGGACTTCAATAGAAGTTTCATTCACTGTTGCGTTGCTGTTCAGTTAATTTGTTATTCACTTATGGTTGACCAAACTGACTTTTTAGAGACTGTAAATGGTATGCGTCCTAAGTTGCAAAATGAATTTATAATATAAATGTTTTAATGATTCCATTTTATTTTCAGACTTTCACAAAAGTAGTCAACAGCCCCAGGGAACAGAGGACAGATGGCAGAGTCTCCAACCATAATTCTGAAATTAGTACTTCTTAAATACTATTTTCTAATTGAAATGTTTCAAAGCAGTACTATGATGGTTTTTTTTGTTTGTTTGTTATAGAAGATTTTAGTATCAATTTGAGGATGTCTTCTAAAAAAAAGCAGTAATAAATTCAATTGGGCTACTAGATTGGACAATTTCTTTTTTTTTAGCATATGGGTAATCTAAAAGAGTAATAGAAAGTGAAGGATAGGGCCAAAGCTCAGGAACACTATGCCAGTAGAGAATTTATTAATACATCAAACTCTTATAGTATTAAGATACATGGTAGCTAGCCTTGGAAGTACTAGCTTCAGTGAAAGCATGATAAGATATTTACTGTTGTGGAATGCAGAAGTATGAGTCATTGTTGCTACATTTAAGCTTATCTTAAATCAATAAATTCCCATTGTAATCAACAGACTACCTCATGCTGATAACCGCTGACACAGTGTTTAAGACAGATCAAATAACTGCTCTCAGAAAGGCCTCATCCTCTGTACTTCATCATCTATTCAGAAAAAAAAATCAACCAAATCTTAAGTATCATACCCACATTTCCGACAGACTTCATCTGATCTAAGTCAAAAGGAAACTGTAAGTTGTTTCTGAAAGAGTTCTTTTTTTCCCCTTTGTAATCTAACAAAACTCTAGTATCTGGATCTGCTCTTCACACTACAAATGCAGCAGCAGTTGTTGCAAACATGTCCTGGCCCATCTCAAGAGTCCGAGGAAAGGTTCTGTAACTGCCTTAGATGTAGTTTTGATTTACTGCTATTAGTACTGAATTGAGCATTAAAGTGCAGGAGCTTCATGAATATCAGATATTTGCAACACCCACTTTGCTACTTAGATTACAGGTTAGAAAATCCAAACATTATGTAATGTAATGAATGCTACCTATAGCATATATAAATCAAGTTCCAGTCTAAATGTTTATTAATCATTAAATGCTCTTCTCCATCAAATCTAGATCTTCTTTGCATACATTTCTTTGTGGAATGAAGTTTTAGTGTACTTTGTTGCTTCATCTTGTCTAATTTTTTTTATTTTTTTTTTTTAAATCATAGAATCATAGAATAGTTAGGATTGGAAAACCCTAAGATCATCTAGTTCCACCCCACTGACATGGGCAGGGACACCTTCACACTAAACCATGCCACCCAAGGCTCTGTCCAACATGGCCTTGAACACCACCAGGGATGGAGCATTCACAACCTTCTTGGGCAACCCATTCCACTGCCTCACCACCCTTACAGGAAAGAACTTCCTCCTTATTTCCAATCTAAACTTCCCCTGTTGAAGTTTGAACCCATTACCCCTTGTCCTATCACTACAGTCCCTCATGAAGAGTCCATCCTCAGCTTCCCTATAGGCCCTCTTCAGATACTGGAAGGCTGCTATGAGGTCTCCATGCAGCCTTCTCTTCTCCAGCCTGAACAGCCCCAACTTTCTCAGCCTATCTTCATATGGGAGGTGCTTCAGTCCCTTGATCATCCTTCGTGGCCCTCCTCTGGACTTGTTCCAACAGTTCCATGTCCTTTTGATGTTGAGGACACCAGAACTGCACACAGTACTCCAAGTGAGGTCTCAGGAGAGCAGAGTAGAGGGGCAGGATCACCTCCCTTGACCTGCTGGTCACAATCCTTTTGATGCAGCCCAGGATGCGGTTGGCTTTCTGGGCTGCAAGCGCACACAGAAGCCGCCTCATGTTCATTTTCTCATCAACCAACACCCGCAAGTCCTTCTCCGCAAGGCTGCTCTCAATCTCTTCTTGGCCCAACCTGTAGCTGTGCCTGGGATTGCTCTGACCCAGGTGTAGGACCTTGCACTTGCCATGGTTAATTTTGTGGCTTTAATCGTTACCTCCTGAACACCTGATACGTTGTTGCTGACAAAGCATATTGTAAATTTTCAGTTGGATTCACCAAGTTCAGCATCCCCGGCTGATTGTGCCAGATGGGTTTTGTTTGACCTATTACAGAAATATTATATGCCACAGAAAATCAATATAAATTTATGGATTTGAAACAAAATGGTGATGCATGGTAGCAGCAGATTATTTCCTTCAGGAATAATTCCATCAAATGGCTTGAAATTTTAAAAAATTGCTTATATGTTGCTTTTTTTGTGAAATGCGATTAAAAAATTAAAAATAATAGATCTTGATCCTACATGACAGAAAGCTTGAGATATCATAGAATAAGGAATCATAGAATAGTTAGGGTTGGAAAGGACCTCAAGATCATCTAGTTCCAACCCCCCTGCCATAAGCAGGGACACCTCACACTAAACCATGCCACCCAAGGCTCTGTCCAACCTGGCCTTGAACACCACCACATCAAAGAGTTATCAAGGCCTAGGCTTAGGTATTCCTGGGTTGTGTGAATGGAAAGTCTCCTACAGAGAATTTTAGTGTCATTCTTTGCAAACTAATATTAGCTCCAGCAAAAGGAAAGTCAATAACCAATTTACTTTTATTTTTTTTTTAATGAATGCACCACTTTGAAATCAACAAAGCCTCAATCTGCATATTTCTTTGTTTTCTAAAACTCCTTTCAAATATTTTATGCAGATGCAGTCCTAGTTTCTATGTATCAGGCTTGTATTTCAGTGGCTGGAAGTTATACTATTGCTTTTGCTCCCTCATTTCACATTTTTAGCCTTTAGACACCCTTGATTTGGATTTTTGTCCATTGTGTGTCACATTGGTTATCCAGTCCTTTAAACAATTTGGCTTGATTTCTCCCTGATCCTAGAGTTTTGTTACTTATGAATCTCCCCAATTAAGTTAATCTTTTTGCCACGCAGACCCTGCAGTCATCTAGGATAAAGTATTCTTACTGTTAGCACCGAATAGTGAACTGTTAGTGCCCTTTCTTGTAAATATACTCAGAAGCATTGATTAAATATGCCAATTATAACGTTCTGTTCTTGACATCATCCTTCAGTTTGATATTGCTTGAAACTTGCTTTGATTTTTCTTTAGGTGACAGAGGTAATTGCGGCACAAATCATATTAATGTGTTTAGGACTCATATGCAGTATCTTACAGAAAGTAGCTGTCTTTTTTCTGTCTTTCATCTACCTCCTTACAGTTTTCCTCTCCATTTCGAGCTTTTCTTCCTCTTCTTGTTTCCTTTCCTGCATGATTCTTTTTGGTTTTGTATTATTTTATTTTTTTCCTTTTCACACATGAGTAAATAGCACAAGACTTATATATATGTATGTATACACTGCTTCTATAAAGCCAAACTATAGGAAAAACCTATGTAGAAGGGGGACTCTACCTAATATTCTGTTGGGGGTGAACAGTCAAACTGAAATCTGGATTTTTGCTTGTTCAGAATGTGCTGTGAGGTTAATTAAAAATGAACAAGTAAAAATATATGGTAGTAAAAATAAGGAAAGAGAAAGTCATATAAAGCCCTAGAAAATCAATTTTGCTGCAATCTGAGAGCCAATGAAGGTCTGATAGAATGGAATGAAATACGAATTTTTTGTTGTTGTTGTTTAGGAACCCTGTGATGGTATGTTGAAAAAGATGCAGCTGATAAATAGGTTTCTGCTGAAAATCCATGGGAGCAGAATTACAATAGTGTGGGAGTAGAATAAATGAACAAGTTAAGACTACTTTCACTGTCAAGTGCAAGTTGTGCATGTTCTAGAAATAAAGAAACCATAAAAAAAAAAGGTGGTTTTTTTTTTTTTGTTTGTTTAATATTAATCTAACAATCTTAACAAACAACATTTCCCTGAGTAGTTACTAGCTACTAAGATCAAATGCCTGGAGAAAACACAGAGAATAATTCACTGTTAGATAAAATATACACATATAAATAAAGTAAGTAATGAAATGAGAAAGCCTTCTGGATAAGAAATTGCTTATTAGATCTAAGAGCTTTGCTTGCTTTCAGAAGCACACATCCTGAGTCTTCTCTACAACTGGCACAAAAATCCCACAACCAAACAAAAAAATATTGTAGGTCAAATGCCTACCAAAAATTAATTATCAACTGTACTAGTATTTTCTATATTTTCTAAAGTGTTTGTTCTGGACTACAGTCTAGATTTTGCCCATTTGCTTCATTTTGCGTGGTGGAAAAGCAGATGGCAGAGAGGGCAATCACTCATCTGAGATGCACATAAATGAAAGGGCCGAACAGGTAAGTTGCAACGGTTTGGTTTTTGGGCTCAGTGCTAACAGGAAAATGCACTATGCATATGAGTAGAATTCTTAGACTTTAGCTTGGTTGGTTTAGCTAATACTGATATAAACCAGTATTTGCTTCTGGTCCCAACAGCCTACAAAGCTCACCGCAGCAGATCAAGGCACATTAGTACATGTAGTTGTTTAGAATAGAAATTGATAATAAATTATGAAAGTGCATAAGTAATACAAGACAGCTACAATTATACTGCAGCAAGTTTCAATCTGTGCGTTGGAGGGCATTATATATAGATCATTAACTATGAAGTACTGAACAATAAATGTGGTTATTATTACAACAAAAGACGAAAAGCTATTTGACACACTATAGTGTGTTACCCAGAACAATGACAAATTGCTGAGATTTATAGCTTTTAGGTATTTAATAAAAGCATAGTCAGGAGGACATGTCATTCTCCCATCAGGAAATAATTGAATTGACCTGATTGCCAGGAATTTGACACTGGTGGTAAATTTGATTTAAAAGCTAGTGTGAGCTACTTTTCCCATCGAGAATCTAAGCAGTAGATGGCATGTAGACAACATGTAACTTTTGAGGGCAATGGAATCTCAAAAGCTCATAAAATTGGAATCAAAATGACAGTAAACTAGGCTGGAACTGTTTATCATTTGAAGAGATTGTAGGCTTTTGGAGCGGGTAGATTCATAAATAGTAATATGGAAGAAAAAACAGTCTGACAAAATCAGAAAGTGCTCTGACAAAATCAAGATAATTAGAAGTGCTAACTGTTGTTTTAACTCTGAAAGGAACAGAGGTACCCTATCTGTTGGCATGACCTAGTCTCAAGGGAAGTGTGTTGCATACCAGGGCCTTGGATCAAGTGTGTTGCAGAGAAGCTGCCTGCTCTAGTTGATCCCACTAACTATTACTCACTTCTAGTGATCCATGTGGGTGCTGCTGATAAAGATAGCAGTAACCTGGAGAACAAAAAGAAGGACTACAGAGCTCTGGGAGAGGTGATTCAGGGCTCCGGAGCACAGATCGTCTTTTCATCAATTCTCCAGGATACAGAGCAGGACCTTAAAAAGGCTAGGAGGATTTTCCAGGTTAATAAATGGTTAGAAGGGTGGTGCTATAGTCAGGGGTTTGGGTACATTGAACATGGGACACAATTTAGTAGACCACGTCTACTGGAGGCTGGTGGAGCTGGTCTGACAAAGAAAGGGAAGAATGGATTTAGTAGGAGGCTTGCCAGACTGGTCAAGGATGTTTTAAACTAGATGTGTTGGAGGAGGGAGGCATCATTCCATCCCAACACACCCAGTCACTTGCCAACACCTATAGTAAATGTTCAGAGCAATGTAGAGATATTCCAGCTGCTCCAGGCAATGAGCTGGCTTCAATTGGAGTTTGGCTCAGATGTCTCTATAAAATGCCCGTAGCGTGGGGAATAAACAAGAACAATTAGAGATGTGTGCACGTCTATGAGGGTATGATATCATAGGGCATCACAGAAACATGGTGGGATGGCTCCTACGACTGTGTGTTGCAATGGAAAGTTACAGGCTCTTTAGGAAAAACAGGACTGGTAGGTGGGGAGGGGGAGTTGCTATTTCTGTTAGAGATAGGCTGGAGAGTATGGAACCCTGTCTGGGGACAGGGTGAGCAGTTGACAGAGAGTTTGTGGGTGAGGGTTAAAGGGAGAACAGTGATGGATGCCATTATTGTGGGGATCTGTTGCAGACCGCCTGACCCAGAGGACTCTATGGATGAAGCACTCTATAGACAGATAGGAAGAGCCTCACATTCACAGGCCCTTGTTCTCATGGGGGACTTCAACCACTCTGATATCTGTTGGAGGGAAGGTGTGGCCCAGCACAAGCAATCCAGGAAGTTCCTCGATTGTGTGGAAGACAGCTTCCTTTTGCAAGTAATAGAGGAGCTGACAAGGAGAGGTGCCATGCTTGACCTCGTCCTCACCAACTGGGATGGGCTGGTTGGAAATGTGATCGCTCCAGGGCAGCCTTGATTGCAGTGATCATGAGATGGTTGAATTCGAGATCCTCAGGACAGTGAGAAGCGCGTGCAGCAAACTCACTGCCCTGGACTTCAAGAGAGCAGATTTGGCCTCTTGAGGAACCTGCTCAGTAAGATTCCATGGGATATAGCTTTAGAGGGGAGGGAGGCCCAGAACTGTTAGTTGATATTCAAGTATCACCTGCTGCAAGATGAGGAGTGTTGTGTCCCAGAGAGAAGGAAGTGCAGCATGAGGGCCAGGAGACTTCCTTGGATGGATAAGGAGCTGCTGAGGAAAATTTGAGGGAAAGAAGAGGTTTATAAAAGGTGGAAGGAAGGACAGGTGGCCTGGGAAGAATACAGGCATGTTGTGCGGGAAGCTAAGGACCAGGTTAGGAAAGCTAAGGCCCAGTTAGAATTCAATTTGGCAAGGGATGTGAAAAATAACAGGAAGGGATTCTATAGATACACTGCAAGTAAAAGGCAGGCTAGGGACAATGTGGGCCCTCTCCAGAAGCTATCGGGAGAACTGGCTACCCTGGATCTGGAAAAGGCTGATGTTCTTAATGACTTCTTTGTCTCATTTTTCACCAGGAAACGCTCTGACCACAGCACCTGAGTATTGGAAGGCAGACGCAGGGACAGTGAGAATGAAGACCCTTGGCCCATTGTAGGAGAGGATCTGGGTCAAGACCATCTTAGGAACCTGAATGTATACAAATCCATGGGACCTGATGAAATCCATCTGTGGGTCCTGAAGGATCTGGCAACTGAAGTTGCTAAGCCACTGCCCATTATATTTGGAAAAAAATCATGGCAGCCATGTGAAGTTCCTGATGACTGGAAAAAGGGAAATATAACCCCCATTTTCAAGAAGGGGAAAATGTATGAGCCGGGGAACTACAGAACTCATTTTTGTGCCTGCCAAAAATCTTCGAGCACGTTCTCCTGGAAGGCATGCTGAGGCACATGAAAGACAATAAGGTGCTTGGTGACAGCCTGCATGGCTTCACTAAGGGGAAATCCTGCCTGACCAATCTGGTGGCCCTCTATGATGGGGTTACAGAACTGATGGACAGGTGTAGAGCAGTTGACGTCATCTACCCGGACTTATGCAAAGTGTTCAACACTGTCCCGCACGACATCCTTGTCTTTAAATTGGAGAGTCATCCATTTGATAGGTGGACCCTGAGTGGATAAAGAACTGTCTGGATGACCGCACTCAAAGAGTTGTGCTCAACGGCTCAATGTCCAGCTGGAGACCATTAAGGAGTGGTGTCCCTCAGCGATCGGTGTTGGGACCAGTCTTGTTCAACATCTTTGTTCGTGACCTGGGCAGTGGGATTGAGTGTGCCCTCAGCAAGTTTGCTGATGACACCAAGCTGCATGGTTCGGTTTATAGGTTGGAGGGAAGGGATGGCATGCAGAGGGACCTTGACATGCTTGTGAGCTGGTCTGATGCCAACCTGATGAAGTTTAACCATGCCAAGTGCAAGGTCTTACAGCTGGGTGGGAGCAATCCCAGGCCCAGCTGCAGGTTGGACAGGGAAGATATTCAGAATAGCCCTGTGGAGAAGGACTTGGGGGTGTTGGTCAATGAAAAAATGAATGTGAGGCAGCAGTGTGCTCTCGCAGCCCTGCAAGCCAAGCGTAACCTGGGCTGCATCAAAAAGATTGTGACCAGCAGATCAAGGGAGGTGATCCTGCCTATCTACTCTGCTCTCATGAGATCTCACTTGGAGTACTGTGCACAGTTCTGGTGTCCTGAGCATAACAAAGACATGGAAGTGCTGGAACAAGTCCAGTGGAAGGCAACGAGGATGATCAGAGGGCTGGTGTACCTCCCGTATGAAGATAGGCTGAGAAAGTTGGGGCTGTTCATCCTGGAGAAGAGAAGGCTGCTGTGGAGACCTCATATCAACCTTCCAATATCTGAAGAGGTGCTATAGGAATGCTGGGGAGGGACTCTTCATGAGGGACTGTAGTGAGAGGACAAGGGGTAATAGGTTCAAACTTAAACACGGCAAGTTTAGATTGGTTATAAGGAAGAAATTCTTTACTGTATGGGTGGTGCAGCACTGGATTGGGTTGCTCAGGGGAGTTGTGAACGCTCCATCCCTGGTGGTGTTCAAGGCCAGGCTGGACAGAACCTTGAATGGCATGGTTTAGTGTGAGGTGTCCTTGCCCATGGCGGGGGGGTTGGAACTAAATGATCTTAAGGTCCTTTCCAACCGTAACTATTCTACAATTCTGTGGTTCGACACTGAGGCCAATAGAACATTAGAGAAAGAGAAGTGTTATTAAAAATTGTATCGAATAGACAAATTCTTTTTTTATGTAAAAAATCTTATAAAAACACAATATAACCTAAGAATGGGAGTTCCACAGTGATGATTAGTTCTAAAGCAAATGCTATAATTTTAAACCTTGGAACATAAAATTTTATCTGTTCACATAGGTGAGCAAATGATGTTTGCTTCTTTTAAACTATATCAGTTGACCAGGAAAGAAAGACTTAAAAAAAAAAAAAGGCAAACCTTTTAAATATCAACTTCAGAATGCAGGATATGTTTGAAAGGGTGAATTTAAAAAGACTGAATAGTAGTTGTCTATTGATTAAAGTGAATTTTTACTCTATGGTTATGAGCGGAAAATCTACTATTAAATGGATCTAAGAAAAGAATAGTACTTTCTGATGTTCCTCCTTTTAACTGGTCTCTTTGACTAAAAGATGTGGATTGATTTTTATTTCATACCACCTTCTACCTGGACATTAGGAGAGGCAGAAAGCAAAGTCAATGACTGACTTCTTTCTCAGAAATCTGTGATCTGTGCACTACTCATTCCAGCATGGGATGATTTCTATGTTCTCTGTGAGTTTCATCACTTACCTTTTTGCTTAGAAGCCCTCACCTTATTACACATACATCAAAGGTATATTCTACACATCTCCACCAGAAAAAAAAAAAAAAACAAACCACACAACAAATCCTTACGTCCTGTATGCATACATAAAATGTGCAATATAAACTAAAATGAAACAAAAAAGCACACATAAAAACAAAGCCCAAACTCAATAACCTCTTTATTTTCACTGTTGCACTGTAATCAGTCTTAAAATTCATTCAGTAATGTTCCTTCCTGTAGTACCCCAGCTCATCTTCCAAAAAAAAAACCCAAAAACTCACCACCTGAAATCCCGCAAAAAATCAAATACATTCAGAAGTAAATTAGTTAGCAAAGACTAAGTCTATTTCATCAGACTGTTTCTGTTTCTCAAGCAGCATTGATGCCATCCATAAAGTCATAGCTATAATTCAGAAATCATATGTCAATTATGAAGTTCTGAAATAGATCTCCTTTGGAGGCTGGACAAGCAGCATGGTATGGATTAGAACAGGGATAAGAATAAATTCTTTCCTGATATCCTCACATTCAAAAACAGATTTTGAAGCAATCTTTTCTTCATTTCATAAATACCTTTCATGTCTCAGTTTTTGCCAGTAGAACTTAAGTTTTTCAGACTCTGCCTCTAAAACAAGAATTGCCTGTCTTATCAGTGAAATTCAGTATAATGTTAATATATCTCTTATGGAATTGTTATGAAATTAAGGAATTAAGAATATCTCTGTTTGCCTTTTTAAAATTGTTTCTTGTACTGAGTTTGAATGAAAAGGTTTTGGTAGTGAGGCAGCTACAGAGGTGGCATCTGTGAGATGTCAAACACATTTTGGAAGATGCCAGGTGCTTCTCCCAGAAGACAGAGACAATGCCAGTTGGCTCCAGAATGGACCCAGAGCTGGCCAAAGCTGAGCCAGTCAGTGACAGTGGTAGCGCCTCTGTGATAACATATTTAAAAAGGGGGAAAAACTGCTGAACATCGTCAGCCATGAGATAGGGGTGAGAATATATGAGATAAATGGCTGTGCTGACATCAGCATGAGAGAAGGAGGGGGAAGAGGTGCTTCAGGTGTTGGAGCAGATTCCCTTGCAGCTCATCGTGTGGCCCATGCTAAGGCAGGCTGTGCCCCTGCAGCTCATGGAGATCCACAGTGAAGCAGATATCTACCTGCACCCATGGAGGAACACATGTCGGAGCATGTGGGTGCACCCAAAGGAGGTTGTGATCCTGTGAAGAGGAGTAGGTTCCTGGCAAGACCTGTGACCCACGCTGAAAAAGTTTGTTCCAGAGGTACTGCATGCCATGGAAAGGGACCTATGCTGGAACAGTGTCTGAAGAACATGGAAAGCACCCATGTTAAAGAAGTTAATAGAAGATTGTCTCCTGTGGGAGAGACCCCATGCTGCAATAGGGAAGAGTGCAAGATGGAAGGAGCAGCAACCTTGTGCCACTTGGCAGGAGGATTTAGAGAAATTGGGAGTAATGTTGAGCCCAGGAAGAAGTGAGGGGTAACAGTGGTATTTTAAGATTTGATTTTATTTCTCGTTATCCTACTATGATTTGACAGGCAATAAATGAAATTCATTTCCCTGAATCAAATCTATTTTGCCCCTGGCAGTACTTGGTGAGTGATATCTTCCATCTTACCTCATTCTATGATCTTTCTGATATATTTTCTGTCCCCTGTCCAGTTGAGTATGGAGTGATAAAGCAGCTTGATGAGTTGCTGGCATGCAGCCAAGGTCAGCCCAGCAGGATCGCTCAGAAGACATTTTCAAAGCATGTCTTCTAGATCAGACCCTGCACAAAGTGCAACTACATGAGATGAGCACTGTCTTAATCCTGCAGTCAACATGCTCACTCAGGGTGTCTTCACAATGAACACATTTACTTTCTGCGGCACACTTTTTTCATTCCCAGTAAGAATTTGTATAAATTGATACTAAAATCACAATGAAGATCCAAAGGAAATCCACCCAGAATACACTGAATTCTAAGATCACTAGTTTTATGGCTCAGAACTTTTTGAGATTGCTGCAGAAATTAGGTCAGGTTAAAATATTTACTCTTAGGAACACAAGGCAAATATTTTAGTGTTCAAGCAGTCTCAGACCTCATACTCAGTTTAGATTATAAGTGGACAATTGATAGTCATTCTTTCTATATTGCATAAAAGCTTATAAAAATGCAATTTGCTATCATAAATTGCATATTAAAGGTCAGAACTGCAATGGGACTGTGCATGCTTGTTTTTAATGGGTGTTGCATGTAAGGTGGCTCATAAGTAGCTCCCAGATCAGCAATTACGATGCAAAATTTCTCTCACTACTGACTGCTGGATTTAGATTTCTTCAATTGTTTATTTTACTGTCCCCATGAATCTGAAATGTTTTATTAAACTGCAGGTCAGTGCCTACTGGTTAATAGGCTTCTATACAAAAGAAAAAAGGTACCATCACTTGTATGAAATAATGTTTAAAAGTAACTCTATTAACATTTTTATGAGACTTGTTAGGTTTTCTCTGAATATTTGGCAAGCCATCTTGTACAGAACATCAAGCACTGTAAGTCCTATACCTAGGTTTTAGAGGGAGGTAGCTGTTCTGCCTGTCCATAAGGCATTTGGCTCAGAAAGGATACTGCAATTCTATGTACATATATTTATTGAATGGAGAAGTTAATTTCAAATGCTACAAACTTAAAGGGATTTTTGCACTTTTTATTGTCATATAAGGTACCTCAATTCTATGTAAATCTTACTCAGATTCTACTCTGCAAGTATTTTTTGTAGTTTGCCATCCACACCTTTACAACAGCAGGCATGAAGAGATATATTCACATAAATAGCTTTTTAAACAGACTGCCTTTTGCATGTTCAACAACATTTTTAATAAATATAAAAAGCTCAAGGATCATCTTTTTCAAATTCCTGAGGGATTTCAGTGTAACCTAAATGAAACAAGTTCCTTAGAAGGAAGATTGTTGTTTTAGACCTTCAAGGTCACAAGTGAAAAGTAAGAAATTATCTAAAATTTTGTATGTATTTAGCATAGTTTCTTACCATCCTTTACACAAAAAAAATCCCATGACTATTTTAACTTTTTGATAGTTATTAAAGCTATTCTCACAATAAACGTGTTGATATTTAAAATACTTTGTATTATATTTTAAATCAGTATAATTTAAAGCAGTTCCTATGTTAAGTAATTAAAAATTTAATTTTTAGTAGAAACATAAATTGAATTTCAAATTTAGTGCAGGCTGTGCTCTGAATGCAGGGCAAAAATCCAGAAATTTCTGAATTCTAATCTTGGCTCTTACAATTACTTTCTGTATGGCTTTTGGCAAGTCACTTAGAGTTTCTGCCTCAGTAGATTTATATTTCCCTATAACCATAAAAGTTTCTTCTCAGTAATAATTAGCCAACATCTATATATATTTGTAAGTAAGACTATAGAATATGCTATAATTTTGTTACGTTGTAAATCCCTAATTTCATTATATAATATGATACCTACCTGTATAAATTACATTTGCAGATGTGAAACAGGGATGTACCATTTCCACTAAAGAGGGAAAAAATAGCAATTTAGCTAACCGCTTAATCTCTCCAAGTAATGCTAAATACGTGCAAAACTCACCACACAAGATACCCTTTATCAAACTCAAAGCTTTTGTTCTACTCTTGAACAAAGAGAAGTTTGCTACTTCCATATGTCGCAGCTGCACTGCAATGCTGGGGACATCAGTACTGTCGTTTAATTACTTTATATTCGTCACAGAGCATTCTTCAGACTGGGCTCTAAATACAAGTGTCAGATACTCTGTAATTAAACTTGTGCCTTCTCTACTGCTCCATGATACTCTGTTGCTATTCATTTCGCAGTTCTCGCTGAAAGTTCTTGCCTGCCTCAAATGAGAACAGCATGTGTACTTTCCTTACTTTCCTCCCTGATTTAAAATATGCAAATTACTCTTCTTGAAAATAGGACTGACGTATGGGGTTATGTTATGCTTAGGAAATCCAATATCATTTATTGTTAAAAAGAAACAGAGGCTGAGATATTTAAAGGGTGAAATGTTGTACTAGGAAATTGACTGATTCTTCCTCTGTTATTATTGCTTTTTAATGGATCCCTCTAAGAGCTTGATCCTAAATCATTGAAGTTAATGGGAATTTTACCATTAATAGCTAAAGTAGAAATGGATAAGTCTGAGGGAGCAGTGTTGTTCTTTAAAATACATTGGTGAGTACAGATTACTAGAATTAGTTTCTTTTTGACCAACAATATGTATTATGATCTCCAATTATGACAATTTCCTGTATAACTATGTGGAAAGCTAAAATTACTATCAGAAATAGGCAGTTTAGGTTCACAGTTAATTTGGGTTCCCTGTTGGCAGCAATGTTTTCTGAATTTTTTCCAGTCAAATCCTATGCACTAAAGAAGCACAAACAAATTCACATCCATTTCTCCCTAGGACAGACCATCAGTGTAGCAGTATGGTAACTTTAGGGCAATACCTTAAGGCCAGAGAAGGACAAACATAAGTCAGGACAGAAGCGTGCTGACAACACACTGAAAATTCTTCCTAACAAAAATTTCAGGAAACATCAGCTTCTTTCTGTCAGCGTTCTGATTTATAAGTTTCTCAGAATCACAAAAAAAGTTAGCCGGGAAATGACATGGAGAAGTCCTCTTTTACTTGAAAGAGACCTATTGCTACCAATTGACCAGCCCAACCACAGCTTTATCTAGATGAGCCTTGGAAAACTTCAGGGGCTGATTTCCCAGTTTGTCTGGACAACAGTTTCTAGTTCATTTACCTCCTGATGATGAGCTTTTTCCTAATATCCACTTGGAACCTCCTAAGTAATAATGTTGTTACTGTCTCCAGCCTGCTACTACTGAGAAAAAAATTGCACCGTCATCACTATAACAACATTTCAGGTAATTGTAAGCAAATATGAGATCACCCTGTAGCCTCCCTCCTCTTTGTCCAACAAATTCATCCCTCCCATGTCTCCATGAGACATGTACTCTAGATTCTTAAGCAGCTTGGTATCCCTGCATGGGATCATTTCCAGTTTCCGTTTCTCTTCAGCTGGGCACCTATAACAGAGTACATCACTCCTGATGCAGTTTCACCAATACTGACTAAAGGAGAATGATAACTTTTCTAGGTCTCTGGATACAACCCTCCTAAAGTAACATAGTCTGGGTTTGTGTTATTTGCATGGAAGCACACTGTTGGCCCATATTCTGCCTGGCATAAGCCAAAACCACTCTGAGTACTACCACCAGTAGTAGTGCTTAGATAATTGGTTCATAGGAACCAAGTCAGACTATTTTGAAGCATGGTGCAAAACGTCCTCCACTTTGCCTTTTCAAACTGTGTGAGGTTTCTGCTGTCCCAGTCCTTAAGCTTACAAAGGTCGCTCAATTTTTCCTGAGAAATAACTGTATCATCGTCCCTTTCAAATTAGGTATAGTTTAAGCAGCACAGGCTAAGCAGAGGAAAGTAAGGAAGTTTAGCAGTTTAACATTGCCTAGTTGAAGCATCTCTAGAGATTGTGCTAAAGGCTCGTTTTCAAAAGACAAATATCACTTATATTCTACTATTAAAATTTCCTCAGGTTTTCAGCTTTCTTTAGTAACTACTTAGAGCCTTTGAAGAGTGCTGCGCACAAGACCTTTGGAAAGTCCTATTAGCAACTCCTGGAATTTGGAACTCCATTTTTTTCTTTTTAAGACTATCTGCAAAAGTGCTTATACTGAGAGTCCAGTTAGGAGGTGTGAATCTGAGTAACTCAAACTATTGCAGAGGGCATATGAGAGAAAGTGCATGTAAAATCAGTGAAAATAAAGGACAGTACATCTGTAAAGAATATAACAGGAGAAACTGACAATACAAGAGAGTATTCTATTACAAAATAAAAAATGAAAGCCATTTGATCTAGGCTTTGTAATTCAGACTATTATATGTTCAAAGGAAACAGAGTGTTTAAATGGAAATGGGATGACTCAGAGTCTTTGACTTGATTTAATCTTGGACTACTAAAGCTAGGGAGAAAAATAAGACCACATTTCAGTGAAAGGGAATATACCAATTTGAAGTCAAGAACATTTAATAAAACTTCCTGAAAGAAAAATCTATCAGACTGCAGAAAAAAAAAAGGGAAAGGTAATAAATGTCAGAAACCCCACTGCATGGAACATTTTAACTGATCCTAAACTGATCAAAACATTTGTGAATGAACAATCAGGATCAATCCTGAATGGACAGGGAGGCAGGCTAGATAACCTAATAGGTCTTCTTTTTCTTTAACTTCTGTGAATTTATGGCAAATTAAATAAGCATTGGGATATAGTGCCAACACGGAGAAAATAGAATGCAAGAGAAATAAGCTACTAACCTTGAAAGCAGATAACAATAGAGAAAAGAATGTCCTGGTAAGTTTATAAATATAAAGTTTTGACAACTAATGTGTGCCAAGCTCATTACAAGATAAAATAACATTGAATATTCATATCAGGCATGAGCAGATATGGGATAAATCTTTTCAAGAACTCTGCATTTCCATTAGAGAACCGGGGTATCACTAGGGAATTTGTTTGGAATGCAGGAGTGATTTAGACTAGATAACAGACTATTTTATGTGAAGTAAAGTTTACAGAAAGTTTTGTAAACAGCATTTTTTTTAATTGATGTGAAAATGACATGTATAATGTACTGATATTTAAATTTATATGCAATTCATTTGAGATCTCCTGACATAACTATGGAAAAGGTTTTATGAGATCATTGCTATCAGGTAAAAAGAATACTGTGTACTACTTCATTAAAGATAGATTTAAGTCTGAAGCTCTGGAAAATATTTAAGAAACAGCAGGAGGCAAAGGAAGTAAAAAGGAAAGATTCAGCTTTCCAAAATCGTTTCCTCTCCTCCAGGCAGTGGGGGGAGGAGAACTGCAATTTCAGAATCATAGAATCATAGAATAGTTAGGGTTGGAAAGTACCTCAAGATCATCTAGCTCCAACCCCCCACCGTGGACAGGGACACCTCTCACTAAACCATGCCTCCCAAGGCTCTGTCCAATCCAGCCTTGGACCCAGCCAGCAATATATGTAACTTCAGAATACAGGAACCTTTCTATCTGTTCAGACCAATAGCTTTTCAGTTGATATGTTGTGCCAGTAGATCATATCTGATGTTGCATTAAAAAAACAAACAAAACAAAACAGGCCAGTTGCGAGGTTTAGAATATGCAGAAGTTATCTTATGATAACGAGGTTTAGAGTATGCAGAAGTTACCAGTGATCAGAGGATTAGAGGATGTATCCAATTGAATACGTTCAAGTAATTAATTATTTTGGTATAAAGTTAGGGTGGGGTTTTTTTTGTGTGGGATTTTTTTGTGTTTTTTTTTTGTTTTTTTTTTTTTAATTATTGTTATTCTTGTTGTTATTTTTATTTTCCTGGCTATATTTTACCCAGAATAAGTAGTATTGCAAAATAGCCATTGACATAGGGCTGGCATTATGTCCCATATGCACTGGACAGCAGATTACTTTAGCATTAAAATTCGTCATCTGTTCTATGCAATTCAGGATATAAAAAGAAATCTTAGCAAATATTGATACTGCTGTTGTCACTTCCCCTAAGAAAAAAAAAGAGACACCAATTCTACGGTACACATCTAATTTTTAAATAATCCAGACAAAGCATTCACAGAAGTACTGCAATGACTACACAGAAGTAATACTGTCAGCTCTATTTGGGATTCAGTACCTGTGCCCAGCTTGTCACCAACAAAGAACGTATTTAAAATTTCAACTCTATGTTTTGATGTTATGTCACGGTTTGCTGCACATTTGATAGGATGAACCACAGTCAGGTTATTAAATGTCATATGTCACAATGTGAAGGCATCAGAAAAACAAGTTTTATACCTGCTTTCTCCAAAATACATAATCCATTCAAGAAAGTATTTGAAATCAGCCATAAACTGCTTATATCCCTGAGAAACAGCAATGGTTTTGAGACTGTGTGGACAGGCACTGAAGAAAACCTGAGACACTTGGAAAGATTAATGCAAAATGTAAATCATGAATAACGGGGCATTCAAAATTGCACTGCTGAAGCTTTCTTACATGTTGTTCTGAAGCTGGGTGTCTTACTCCTCATTGCCAGTCCTGTACTGTTCTGTTTCTTATTTGCAAGACAATCTATCACTCACTAGTCTTTAGGACAAACTAAGGTTCTGCTAACATTAAAGAGGTACAGGCCTTAAGTGGAGCAGCAGGAATTTCCTATTTGGACTTGTCTCTTAAATGAGACTTACAGTGGGCATCAATACTTCTTGGCAGTACGGGGTTACACACTTGTCAAGCTACACAATCAGTAGACTATACCCAGATGGCTAATTGAAAAGTGGTGTGTATATTTGTATTATTTGATTACAAAAATAGCAGATTACAAACCTAAATCGACACTGAAGAAACATTAATAAAATCTGCTCATTTATGGACATTAAGTTTAAAGTAACATTCCTGCAATGCAGACTAGAATACAGCATGTACTCCAGCAGCAGCTCCTGCACTACCTAATTTTTTGCTTGCTTTCCTTGGTAATGACATCATATGTTCTCACAGTATTTGCTTCTGAAATGAGAGCTCTAGTTCTTCTCTATAGAGTTGAGCCATACAGATCTTAGCTTTTCTCATGTCCGAAGTCACAGCAGATGTGCTATTTTTTTTAACTGAAGTGACAAAAATAAAATGATCTAAACTGCTCTAATTTCTTCACTCTCTCCCCTTTGTCACTACACTTCAGAAGTGAATTTACAAAGTACTGCACTGCATTTTTAATGTGCACTTCAAATTCTATAAAGCTGTTCAGCTAAAGCCTTCCCAGATTCTTTTAAGAGTGACTGTGTTGTCTCAAGGTATATGTGGATGTCTAACCTTTCCTCCCAGTGCCGTCTATTAGAAATTGTGCAGACCAGTATTTTTCAGTTTACATCCTGCAATTCAAATGTATACCCTAAGTCTTCAACTATGAGCCAGCAAGGGTGTTGATTTAAGTGCCTGAAACCTCTCAAAGTGTACCTGAAACATAATTACTTCGTTAGCTTGATTTATTTTAGTGCTACAACCATGTATAAAATGGAGACTAAAGACCAGTTAAAAGACAATTTGTATGCAATTATCCTTTTTTGTCATGGCAGCCTGCATAGACCAACAAATGGGCATAATTATCTAAAAACTGGGAGAGCCTGGACAGTCTGTTTTCTTCTTTTTTTTTTTTTTTTTTTTTTAGTAATTTCTATTAATAAGGTACTATGACATCCCCCAATCAAAAAAAAACCAAACCCCTATGTACCTATGTACCAGTGATATTTCCAGCATAGCAGCTCTGCCTCCCTTCTTACAAAAAATTCTTTCTAAGGGATGGAATTAGCTGAAAACAATGAAATCTGCAAGTACATCTGCAGTTCTCTGAAAATGCAGGACAACTGCATGCAGTTCATTTGAATATTCAGGAATAGACCTAATGCAGGGAGATTCAACTGAACTATTCCAGTGTCTACATGTACCATCAGAAATGTTATTTACAACTGATAATTTAATTCAGGTAAATTTACTTTTTTTTTGTAGACTTGCCATTTTCTCCTGTTAAACTAAAAAGTAAAACCTAGCAAGTTCTATAGTATGTGTCAACAGTTTTAGATTAATGGGGCTTTCAGAAATTTTCAGTGCTGACACCCCTTCAAAATTTATTCTTGAAGTAATTTTTCTGCAAAATTATCTCGTAAAATTCAGTTATTATCACTCCAAAATTTCCTATTTTTAAATTGTATTCATGTAGTGAACTTCATAATGAAATTATATTATGTTATAGTCTTATGCCTGATTAGTGGTATTTTTCAGAGATCTCCACTGAGTACGAACATCCTTCTCAACACCAGTGTGAGTATAATAAAACTTTTTGAAACACAGACCACAAAAATATTTCAAGGCATGAAATTGTCTCTCTGTTCTAGAAAGCAGTAGGAGTTGCTGTAGGATAAAATATAGAAAAGGAAGAAATTCTCAATCATGAGAAACCAGCATTTCTCAGAGTAGTTCCAAATTAAGAACTTGTTCCTTCTGTCAGGCAGTAAGATAACATCCTTTTCAACAGTTTCTACAAGAAAAACAGTTAATATTTTAATGTGAGGGTATTATAAAAAAAAAACCCACAATTTATTAACTTTGAAGATTTTTAGTGAAAATCAGGAGGAGTTGCTTTCAGCATAAGAGATGTTTTATACAACATTGTTTCTTCTGATACACAATCAATTACAACTACGCAGAATACCTCAGCAGTTTTGATTTTTTAGCAGCTTTAACTACTCTGTTTAAAGTAAAATAGTGCACCAAGCTGTGAAAAAGGGATCAGCTGGATCCAGTCAGGATTCATAAGTTTCAGTAAAACACATTACTGTTAGAAGTGGAATATAACAGGTTTTAAGCATCTTCACGCAGCATAGACATGTAAGAGTAGTGCAATCAAGGTTAGACCTAGCCAAACTACTAGTGGGGTAGAGGAAACTGTATGTTTGCTGCTGTAAACACTGAGCAGGTATGCAGAGCCATAAAATCCCTATATGCCTTTGAATCTGAGCCTTGTGGATTTACATGACTTATTTGTTCACCAGTTTGCTGTGTCACCTTGTCCTTGATTAGCTAGTGCCTTCGATAGATAAAATACTGTTATTTGACTATGAATAAATTGGGTGTTAACCTCCTCCTACAGTGAAATACTTTGGAGAAGTTGTTACAGAAAGTAATACCTAATATGACCTTAAGCTCTTCTTTCTTGTTAATTTTAATTAACTAACGTGCCAATCAGATTTTCAGTGCATTTTTTTTTTTCCGAACCCATTATCATTGTTTTTGTAGATCTTTATTTTAATCTATGAATTAGTACCTTTGTCCAGCTGCTTCTGTGTGTGTGTATGTGCATTTTCATATTGGGTTACTCAAGCAACCTGCAAAATTGTGAAAGATCAACAATGCCATCTACAGGTATAAAATAATTCTGGATCTGGAGACATGCTTTAGCTTTTTCATTTTCTTTCCATTGAAACAATATTTCTCCTAGAATGAAATCAAATTACACTCATATCTCAACAAATTTTGGTTAGATCAAAACTGTGTAGGTCTGTCTTCCCAGAAGGGACCTAAATATAAAGACTTCAGCTTACGTCTGTTTATTGTTAACCTGTACAAAAGACTGAATATTTGTTTGAGCCTTACTCAAGCTATGCAGAAGTATCTAACCTGCAAAATGGAACTGTGAAGCCTGTTAAAGGTATCTTTTCAGCTTCCTAATATTTTTTGTTTTCCAGCAAGTTTGTGAACAGGGACAGGACTGCTTTTTTTATGAGCTGCCATTTTCTTTTGTTTTCAAGTGAAGCTAGTAGCTAACCTTAGAAGGATGTTAATGCTGTAGCTGTTCGCTGTTTCATGTATTTTCTCTTTTTCCTGATATATGTTCTCTGCAGAATTTGGGTGGGGGTGGGGTGTGTGGGGGATGTGTGTGTGTGTATGTATAAATCTCACAGAGAATGGTAAATATTGTGGCAGACTGAGTGGACTGCTAGTAATGCACCATTCTGGAGTGTCTCATGTTTGTTCCAACATACTTAGTTAGTAAAAGTAAACCTTGCCCTCCCTATTGAAGACAAAGTTTCACAAAACGGTGAAATCCAAACCTGTGTGGAACTGTGTGCACTAGTCATGTAGGTGATGAGCTTCCTATGAACCTCCCATGAAATGAAATAACTCCTACCATCACTAAAAGAAAAATAATACAAGTTTTATTAAAAAAAAAGAAATCACCTAGGCAGCTTGCTATTACAATGAATAAAACTTTCGCCCAGAAACCAGGAACTTCAGAATATTCTTCTGATTCTTTGAATCAGTGGCCCTGGGCAAAAGCAAAGAGTTTTGTGCTCACTCTCTGCAGTCTGTAAAATTATAATATTAATGCTTACCTCTCACAGGGGAATTGTGAACTTTTAATTAGATAATGTTAGTAAGCTGTTCTGAGTCTGCAAGGAGCAAAAAAGTTATTCTTAAAACAGTATTCTGTTAAAAATGCACTTCTTAGAGAATGTAAAAAGAACAGTCCTCTAGAAAGTTTCCATGATCAAGTACTTCTGTGAAACTACGTTAATCTCCTTCAGTAAGCCAAATCAACTGAAAGTCTTGGCTCAGAAAGGAGATATTTACATCAGTTAGATCCATTCAGGAATCTGCTAGAAATCTAACAAAGGCAATTTGATCCTTTTGAAAGAAGAACTGATCCCTTTTCCCCAGTTTATTAATATTAATTACGAATTGCATTGTGAATTCCCCAAAAAACTTAACTTTGCATAACTTCCTAAAATTAACAACTTTAGAATTCTTAAGAATGTGCATTTTGGATGAAATTTATTTTAAACAGAAGAAGAGAGTCTGAATATGTTTCACAATTATACTTAAACATGTTTTGTGCTATAAGAAAACATTTCAGGGGTGTCAGATAAACAGATAAACACAGAGAAATTCATAAGCTGCTTTTTCTGACTTGAAGAAAGTACTTGCAACACATTTCTTCGTTAGTATTGAATTTGTTATTGAATAACTGTACCTTTATTCTTAATGTGGCCTCTACGCTTTTAGAGGCCATCACCTATAGCTGACAGCCAGATGCACTTGTTAACAGCTTTGTCCCACAGCATGACAGAGCATTATTCTTTATAACACCATCTTCCCTGTTTCTTTATGCCCCGTTCCCCCCAGTCTTTTGTACTTAGTGGAATTAACTTGAATTATATTCTGAAGTAAATTTTACAAAAGCTTAATGAACTGGTTGCATAATAACAACACTGTTGACCTTGTAAGCATGAATGTCAGATTCAGTGCTGCACCTCTAGCACGCATGAATGAATCAGCAGATGCAGCAGAAGAGTGAAGGGGCTGATTAGATCAAAGGTACCTCTGAGACCACCAAAAACAAACTGCTGTGAAGGACAATTAGCATTCTAATGCCTTTCCTGAATTATTCTATGGATCATAAAGCTGTATGGAATCTCAATAGCGCTTCATATCGCAAGACATATTATGCTTCTGAGAAAGTGCTTTGTACATGTCTCCTACAGCCCACCTACTGAGAGAATACTTTCTCACTGAGCTAAGTCTTGAAGAGTCTTTCCACCCTCACCAGACCACTATATCAAAAACTGTACCACCCATGTTCAGAAAAAGATGGAAATTACAGCTTATCTTTCCTTTCTGTGGTTCTGATTAAAAGTAAATTGGACAGAAAACTGTGGTGTAAATTTTCCCTGTGCCCCTGTGGCTTAGTATAGCACAGAGGTAAACTGAGAGAAGTTTCTTGATATTTCTGTACTTTGGTACAACTCGAAGTTAAGATAGTTTAAAACTGTGACCTTCACGTAAATGCTGCGGCTCAGGAAAGCTATAAAGTTGCTACCATTTAGATAAAATACAAGTGAGACAGGCTGACTTTTAGGTGCTTATCAAAATTTCTTTGAGCTGATTTTCATTTTGACAGCTTTAATATCAGGCATCCTGCCTCAGGGTTTAAACCAACTGTCTTAAGGGAATTTAAACCGCTTCTTCCCTTTACTACTTACATATTAATCTCCACTCCAATCAATACCATTTCTTAGGTATAGCATGGAATATTGCCTCCCTCTGATACATCAGCATTGCTTTGTGGGAGACCAGTGCCATAGTAGGGTGCCTTCCATGATCCTAAGGATGAAAATATACATAAACCCTGAAATCCAGTATTTGGAAAAAGTGGCTTTTGACTGTCCCATTATATATAATGCACTCTGAAGTCTATCTTTGAAGGGTAGCAATATTTATCCATCCTATTTCTTTTCTATTTCCTTGTACTTTTTGTAGTTCCAGTTAGATAATAACTCAGCTTTGGCCCACTTGAGTAAAATATTGACTCAGTTTCCTATCATTAGGTAGTATTTTTTATACTAATAAAGAATCCTTATAGACACTATTGTCATAGGAAATGCTATTATTCCACAGTGAGATCTGAGAAATATTTTATTCATCTGTAATCTGACTTCAAAATTATTATAAATCCTAACCCTAGTTCCTATATAGCTGTCCTGGATGCGTAAATCTCCATTTAGATGGAAATTATGAAAGATCAAACAAGGTTTAGCTGAATACCTGTCTTAACCTACTTAGCTGACAACTACAAATAAAAGCTTCATGCCTCTTACAGCTTTTTTTACTTTAAGAGGTTTAAGGGTTATTATTAGTGCCATTATCATTAACTGTAGCATGTTAGATACTACCATTATTTTACTATCTTGTAATCTTTTTGGATTTATACCTATTAAGCTTCATTGACTCCTCCTCCTTCCTCACTTAACTGCAACACTCTTAAGGAGAGAACGAGCTTACATACAGTTCTGGGTTAATAAGCCAGGACTTTATCACTTAAAATAGCCTTGCAGAAAGCCTCATTATCTTCTACATACTAATCCCTCATACTGTCAATCTTCCCAAGTCAATCTGAAAAAGCGTAATTTCTAGCTGAGTTTTTCTCGAAGCATATTTCAGGCTCTTAAAAAAAGAAGAAGAAAGGTGTAGTTTCTCACATAGTTTATACTTCTTTATTCATTATGTGTTCAATTTAACTTCATCTACAATGGCCCCAGATCTGCTAAAACTAGTTTTACTGAGTGGATTGGTGGTAATAGACTATTACTTGTTATAGAAAACATTTGAATTTTTCACAAACAGTAGAAAACAGAAAGTCAGAGGACTCCAAACCTTATTTTATATTTGTGAATAATGTCATCTCTGTTAAGAAATGATGGCCTTAATGTTTTCTATTCCCCATACTTTATTTGAACTTGGTCAATCTGTACTAGTTGCAAGCTCTGCTTTTATGCAGAACCTGAAAAGAACCCTAACTCTACATAATAAGCAAATATTAATACCATGTTAATCTTTAAACTAATAGAATACCTGAAAAAAAAAATTGTCTGAGTCTTCTGGTCTTGCTTTAACTCACTTCAAACACAAATCTGTTTCTATTACCTCCCTTGAGCACATTTTAAGACAGCACAACAGTGCAATTCACAGGGAATCATCCATGGAACAGGGCTAGGGCTACACAGAATTGTTATCTAAAGGAAAGATGAGAAGTTTATAACTGTTTCTTTCTCTCTTTTATTCTATTGTGTATTGTTTCTCTGGTGTCATTAAATAGCTGGGGAAAGGGAGGGACACTTCTCAGCAGTGCTTCCCCTCTTGTTTTTCAGCTAGGGAAAACCAGTCATTTTCTTTTCCAGTGAAACTGCTTTGCACTTTGCAGAAACAAAATGTGTGAATCGCAGCAGATGAAGGAGATGCTGATTAAAGCATAAATTTTGCTTGTTGCAACATTTTTTTTTCCCTCACAGACTGGTTCTTATCTTTGTCATCATCAAATTCTGACTCATAGTGGGAAAAGCTTGGAAGAATAATGTATATGTGTGGGTGTCTTAACATCTGTAGTAAAGCATATCATGAAACGTAATTTCAAAAGGCAAAGAAAAGACACTGGCTTTTGCCTGTAAGGGACCAAATCCCATGGCATTTTCTTGAGACCCAAACTGACCATATTATATTTTCACAAAAGCTATAGAAGCCTGATACTTCCTAGGGACCTATTGTGCTTGGACAATACAGCTGTGCAAAGACAGTAATTCTAGCGTGTCCCAGATGCGTTGATTTAACTGTGAATACACAGAATGACTACCATGTCAGTACAGTTTGGCTAAGATTCATTGTAGTTTGTAAATATAGTATGTGCACATACTATATACCTTATTGTCTAGCATTTTGGTGCACTGGTCTTTCAGGTACCTGGAGATTTTATAGCACTGTCTAAAGTGACATTATTGGCCAGTGTGTGATAAATTTTAACAGCATTCAGTTAATCAGCTTCTTTCCTGAGGGAAAAGAGAGAGGGGGATTAAAAGCAAGCAAAGAATTCCTTAAGCAAGTGCATGTATTTGCTTACCCCAAATAAGAGCTGTTAGGAATTCATAGATCATACACAGATTTTGACATCTGAGCTAATACCCTAGGCTACTTTTACAGCTATTGGGAGAAAAAAGGCACCTCTAGAGCATAAAATGTATCATTTTAAAGAAGACATGTACGATGCATTGGTTGACTTGAACTGAAAAAAAAAAAAAAAAGGCAGAATTATTTCTGACTGTAAAAACCTAAAAATAAAGTGGTTGCATCAGACAGAGATGCCCACATTGCAATGTCTACAGCTAGATAAGCAGAATCCCACCCAAATTAAATATGTACTAAGTGCTCTTAGTCTTAAAATCCTTAGCTCAGTTACAGGCTTTGTACACTCAGGCACTGTCTGTTGTCTGAATGATAAATGTTAGTGTTTATACTCTTTATAATTAGCAAACATGTGGGAGAATTTTCCAAAGTCAAAAACGTGTTACAGTTTCAGTCATAAAACCAAGGCAATGTGGAACAAAGATACCAAATACCAGGAACATATTTACCTCTTTTTTTTTTTTTTTTTTTTTTTGTTATGAATAACAATACATAGTAGAGCAAGCTTCAAAATAGATTTAATCCCTAAGTGGTTTGTATTCTGTCATGCTGTATATTGTTTCAAATATCTTCATTACTTTCATCATATAATAACGATTTCTCAGTTCTGGTAAGGCAGGTATTTTGTATATTAATAGAACAGGGTTTTTTTTTGTTTGTTTGTTTTAATATAAATCACATCTCTCAGATGGATCTTTCCAACAACTAATTTTATCCCTCTGCTTATAAAATATCTGGAATTTTCCTACTCTAGTACATTAGACAAGAAGCTGGTTTTGATTTTGCTGAATCATTCAATTTGCTTCTTGTTAAAGCTAACAAGATAATCAATCCAGCAGTCTCACAGGAGCATTTTGTAGCTGAGCATCAGGCTTGTCACTTTAAATCTAGAGGTCAAGTTTTACCTTGAACTGCAGGCAACCACATTTTTATCAGTAAGCTTGCATTCATGCACAGCAGTAGGGACTGTAACACTTGATTTTATAAAGGTCATGGTTTAAATCCAACAATGAATTTCAGATTTTGTGACATTTGATGCTGCAATGCCAAGAAGCTAAGCACCAAGATTCGTCATCCCTGATTTTCTAATTCCTTCTGCTTAAAGTAGATATAGATGTTCAATGTGGGTATGATTCAGCTAATTTAGTGGTTTAGGTAAGTGGTCCCTGCTTCTGACACACATACTCATCTTTCTTCTGACCCAAGGACCAAAGCCAGCAAAAGCCAAAACCGAGTATGAGCAAATTTCATGTTGCCCTGAAAAGCACATGAAGTACAACCAGTCCTACTAAGAAGATACCTTGTTTAGTGGAGTTGATGTTCAAGATGTAAATCATGAGACAGGCAGTCAAGATTGCACAAAGAATAGTTTGGAGTGAATGGTATATAATATATGGGATTACCTTTCCTTATAGAAAAAAATTGTTTCAACAATGACAAAAGGTACATTTTGGAGATGAGTGCAATAGCATGTAGTAAGAAGAACTCTGAAAAAAGGGAAGCTGGGCAATAATTAAGCTCTCCATGATGCACCATTCTGCAGTCTGTATCTAACATAGAAAAATATTAAAACTCTTCTTGAGGTATACCTATTTTAAAGGAAATATCTGCTTTATATCAATTTTTTATTAGTGGAAGGGGATTTAGAGAAGTTCCTCCCGAATTCAGGAGGATAAATTCAATTTCACAGGCCTGATTCCAATGGGAGCTGAAAAGTTTTGTGCGTGACCTGTAAATGTTATTGCAAAGAGTAACAGTATTTGACAAATGGTCTAATCACTACAGTACAGATCAACACATTTTTCTTCACTGTAATAAAGTGTCTCTTCTTAGAAAGCATATGGATTTATACTTTTCCAAATTTATATAAAATCTCAGTTACATGCTAACCTTGTTTTAGTCTAAGACATCTGAAATGTTTCACAAGACAAATATCCATACTTTTTTTAACAATGTGTCTCCACAGGTCACATGTTATTTCAAGGGTTTAGGCATTTACATTTTCTAGTCTCTTTTGGGGCAGCTGTCTTGTTTAAAAATATGTTTAGCCCCCCTTCCATCAAAAAAGATACACAAGACAATCAATATCAAAAGCCAGTGAGTTGCAAAAAGGGTTATATAAAAAGTAATAACAGCCTTCTCAAATGGCAATTGGTATAGCAACTGTGTACACATCTCAGAGAGCACCCATTCAAAATTATGAACATTCCCTCTGCAGCAGAATGTTCAAAATCTTTCTGGGATTTGTCTTTTCAGTCCTCAGGCCATTTAGCAAAAGCTAGCAAAATTACTAATACACCGTTACTGGAACTGAGCACCGATGCAGACTTCTGTGTGAAGTCGAGCAAAGACAGTTTATGTGGTAGCTTTATGTTTCATCAACGTTTTAAAATACTGTTTTCTTTTTTTTTTCTTTTGCTTCAGTTTTGCCAATTGTCCCTGTGAGCATCTGAGTAGAATTTTCAGCAATAAAAGTATTTCATTGTAAATTTATTTTCAGAAATCTAAAATTAATAGGTGATAAACCATTTTTTTAATTACTACAAAATGGAATTTAAAGAAATATCTATTTCTATGATTTAAGGTTTCTAGTTATATTAGGAAAAAATCTTGTCTTATTTTGATAATTAATTATCATCTAAAATACTAAGGTCTGAAATTTTTAAGCTCCATACATTACTAATGCTTCTTTTGCTTCCTTTTTTTTTTTTTTTTTTTTTTCTTTTTGATTCAAACTCTGGTATAGTTATACTTCAAAGCATATAGCAAATAGAGTCATAGAACCATAGAATCATAGAAAGGTTAGGGCTGGAAAGGGCCTTAAGATCACCTATTTCCACTTCCTCTGCCATGGGCAGGGACACTTCCCACTAGACCATGTCACCCAAGGCCTTGTCCAACCTGGCTTGGAACACTGCCAGGGATGGAGCATTCACCACTTTCTTGGGCAACCCATTCCAGTGCCTCACCATCCTTAGTAATGAATTGCTCGCTTATATCTAACCTAAATCTCCCCCTGTTTAAGTTTGAATCCATTGCCCCTTGTCCTATCACCACAGTTCCTGATGAAGATTCCCTCTTCAGCTTCCTTACAGGACCCCGTCAAGTACTGGAAGGCTGCTATGAGGTCTCCATGTAACCTTCTCCAGTTTAGATATGTTTTGTTATTAGCAAAATATCCAACATTACCTGCTTTCAAGCTGACTTTCCTTTTATTGTGTAGTAAAATTGAGTGATAACACAGAATGTAGCTGCATTTGTCCAGTGTAAGCGGCATCTTTTTGTAAATTATGCTTCGCATTTCAACCATATGCCTCGTACTTCAAAATTCTCTGTGGTTAAACCTTAATGAAAACTTGTTCATCTATTTGTGTTTATCCATAGAAGTGAGCAGGATTTCACTTATAACACAATGTGACCTGTACAAATAACATCTGAATCAATTTCCCTTATTTTCATCATTTGTGTGGGTATCTTTTGCTCTGAAAAATACGAGTAATAAAAATAAATAATTATAAATAAAATTAATGTCATGAACTTTATTTTAGATGTTTCATAAATGGCTATATATTTTATTAATAGCTTGCATTTATATGCAGATTGATGTTTTCTTACTAAAAAGCAAAACATCTAATCTTTTAGTAATATACACACATATTCATACACATGCATATAAGCAGAGAGGACAGGAATGTATGAAAAGAGTACAAATAGCATATTTTCTCTTTAAAAAAAAGAAGTACAATAATGGAAAGGGTAAAATATAGACATAATGCAAATTTATTTTACATAGCTGCTTCCTGAATATAGTGAAATGAATTTTTTTGTAGTCTTCAAGTTTGTTAAGAAACTGAAAGTCAAATAAGGATAGTGAAAAATATGTTAGGAAAAAAACTTAATGTAGTATTTAGCTAAAAAAAGAAAAATATCATTGAATAAAATAAGAAATTAAAGAATTATATATGTTTCACTAAGTCATCCATAGAAGCTGCATACTTTCAGGGAATATATAAAACTTACAAATGACCTTTACCTGATTTGCGGTTTTGAAATTCACACCATGGCAAGACATTTGCCTTGGTACAATTACATTATGAACTGTATCTGGATTATACTCACTTTCTTTACTTTTCATTATTCTCTTGCACAGAACCTCTGGTTTTCATTATGTGGATTCAGGATAAATCTGAGGTCAAATTTACATTACAAGAGCTTCACTGAAAGCCTAGATAGCTATGTAATATTTTGCTGCCTATATTTTGAATCTTTTTGAGATCTAAGAACAATGATGAAATATGGCAAACAGATAAGATGTATCTCAGATATTTGTTTTCAAACTTGAATTTCAATAGAAATTCAAAAGAACAATATCCACATGAAAGAGAAGATATCTGAAAATAGATTTCAAGCAGCATAATGCAGTGGCTTACAAAATATTTTTAAGATTCAGAGGATCCAAGCATTTGGGTTTATAACAATGTTTAAAATGGAAGACTATCTTTAGGGCTCCAGCCTTCCAAATGCTATTTTTCACTATCAAATGGTTGATACTGACTATAAAATTGATTAATCCAATAATTACATTGTCAAATGTTAAGAGGTGTGGATATTTGTGGTTGTTTTCATGATTAAAAATTAGACACTCCTCTGCACAACCCTATAGAATTCTTTTATTGTAGTTTTGAATGCCTTCCCATCACTTAGAAGAAGTTAAATATCTAGGCAAATAATAAAATAGAGAAATAAAAAGGAAATAAACAGGTTTTGACAATATCCACATGCATGAAAGCAGGTGAATAATTACTAAACTTGCGAAACTGAAAAAGATTTGGCCTTAAAACATCAAAAGAAAGGTTCAAAGTGTTTGACTTTCAGAATTAATTTTCAGTCATTAGATGTTAAATAAAGCTAATCACATTCATCTTGCATCTTTTCTTAAAAATATTATTATTAATTCTATTATTCCTTAAATTTTAAATGTTGTCTGTTAAAGATTAAATGTGAAAAGAGAATGATACTCTATATCTTTTTGCTATAAAGTAAAAAAAAAAAAAATGATGCTTCTGAAAATGGTCTTGAATATTAACTTGCAAACCCGCTGGCAGTAATTTCTAGCAATGTTTGAATGAACGTTAGCTTTATGATTCATTATTAAACAACTTTCTGCTTACTGAAAATGAGCTTAAATTATCAAAGACATTTTGATTTCTGTTAACAGCAGTCAGAAACCTAAGGTTGCCTCTACTCCTGGTTGTAGTGGGACCTCTTGCAAATCATGACACTTCTCCATGACACATCTCATCTCTAAAAGAGGGGAAATAGTAACTCCCTTCCATTCAGAACTTTCAAAACTGATGTTTGGTTTCTCCACTGCTGCAACATTTAGTAGGAAGTTTCTATGAACAAAATTCTAGTGTTTAAAAAAAAAAATTAATCATTTTCTGTAGTTTTTTTTAACTTACTGGTATACACAGAACTAAACACCTTAAACAGCACTGTGAATCAAATTCGAGCTTCATTTTGACATCAAATATATTTGCATAAATTCTGCCCACACAAATTAAAGACAAATCAGTTTTCACAAAAAAAAAAATAAAATTATTTGTGTTTGCTGTTTCCTTTTCTTCTTTAACCAAGACATAAACATGTTTAAAAGTATTGGGGGCAGGGGAGGAAAAGGAAGAGGGGTTTACAATAGCTGTTAGGAGGACTAAAAGTATAAAAACAAAAATAGAGTGAGACAAGACTAGTACATTGTTATGGGTTCGGCTTCCCCCCCCCCCCCCCCCCCGGAGAGTCTCATGTTACGCCGGGAGAGAAAAGCTGAGGGAGGGGAGACAGGGCGCCTGACCCGGGCTGACCAATGAGGTTATTCCATACCACAGCACGTCATGCCCAGGAGGATAGGATTCGGGGGCGGGGCCCTAGCGGTGGGGGGAGCGGCGCGCGGTCTCTCTCGTGCCACGCGGTATCTGGAGCATGGTCTGGGGAGTGGCGTGCGGTCTGGGGAGCAGTGTGCAGTCTCTCGGCTCGGTCGGGTGGCGAAACGGTTGCATCCCCTCCCTTTGTATTTACTTTGTCATTATTATTGTTGGTGGTGGTGGCAGTAGTGATTTGTATTATATCTTAGTTACTGGACTGTTCTTATCTCAACCTGTGGGAGTTACATTTTCTTTGGTTCTTCTCCCCATTTCTCCCCCCATCGGAGTGGGGGGGGGAGGGTGGGAAAGGAGGGAGAAGGGAAATTTACGGCTTAAACCACGACAGTTTTGCCGCCCAATGTGGGGCACAAAAGGGTTGAGATAAAGACAAAATAGCCACTCGTCACAATGCTGATTTACTGGCTCTCAAAGTTGTTGCTCTGGTTGTCACAGGTTCAGTGTAGGATACTTTACTTACAGCCAGTTCTTCTTATCTTAACATTTTTCAGATCTGGGTTTTGGGTTAAGATTCTTGTTACATTATACAGTATTGCACGGATTGTTAA
This sequence comes from Myiopsitta monachus, assembly GCA_017639245.1. Lineage (NCBI taxonomy): Eukaryota > Metazoa > Chordata > Aves > Psittaciformes > Psittacidae > Myiopsitta > Myiopsitta monachus. The sequence goes on from CM029919.1 coordinate 61,550,029, forward strand.
TACAATAGACTTAGTGATCATAAACTGACCCAGTTTGTGTTTCCAGGGTGGCCACCAACTCTGTACTTTGGGAGGTATATAATGGAAGTTTTTAGCAATTACACGTCTTTTTTCACCTCCTCGGGTGGTCAGACTGTGAAGGAGACATTCTTTTGTGCTCCCAGCACCCCCACCAGGCCATTTACAACACTATTTGAGAATTCTGAAGGTTTTGAATGGCCTTTAGATACCCTTGAGATCGGCCTGCTACTGGTGATGGAAATTATCATGTTGGCACACATACTGAATGTGTTATACTCACAACTATTTAGTCTGGTCCGGAGAGTTAAGCAGAGTGGGGTGTGGGCCATGTCTGGGGTTAGACCACAATCCAGGATGGCCGAGAGATCTTCCCCAAGGCTGGACAGTCATGAGTGGCAGGGTGTGTGGGATAGTATGGGCAAGTATCTAGGCCAGTGGGCCCCTCCAGTGCTTTGGAACTTCACCAATGAACAAATGCAAAACCCAGAAAAATTAGTAAAACATTTAAAGGAGGTGTGTGATCATTCTGGTCACACCAGAGGTGGACAAATCATGGCAACGTGCTGGGGCTTGGCTTATGCTTACAGAGCCTTGTTTAACACTGTCCAGCATCTTCAAAAGGAAAAAAACATCTCTGGATCTGAGGGTGGAGTAATGGACAGTGCAGTTAATCCAGCTCCAACTACAGCAGCTACATCACCACCAGCAGCAGGTACAGCCACAACTCAAACCCCAGTGACAAGTACGGCAGCTACCCAAACTGCAGTAATAATCACTGCAGCTAAACCAGAGGACCAACTCATACCAATATCGGTTGCCCCTGTATGCCAGAGGAAAAACAAAGAAGAGGCAGGAAAGATGAACCAAGACAAAGAAACGTCACCACCCAGGACAGCATCTGACCAGGAGTTATTACCACATGATGAGGAAGAAGAAGAAAAGGAAGAGGTGACTTCTCGATCTCGGACCTCAACCGAGCTACGGAATATGCAAAAAGACTTTACCCGTCAGCCAGGGGAGCACATCATCACCTGGCTACTCCGATGCTGGGACAATGGGGCCGACGGTCATGAACTAGAAGGTAGTGAAGCCAAACAGCTGGGATCACTTGCCAGGGAAGGGGCAATTGACAAAGCAATTGCAAGAGAGAAAAAGACCCTCAGCCTTTGGAAGCGGTTCTTGGCAGCTGTGAAAGATAGGTTTCCATACAAGGACGATGTTATGAGTCGTTTGGCCAAGTGGACTACTGTAGAGAAAGGCATCCAGTCTCTGAGAGAATCAGCCATTGAAGAGATGATCTATATCACCAAGCCGAATGTTGGGGATATACCCATAGATCCAGATGAAGTCGAATGTGCACGACCCATGTGGTGGAAATTTACACAAAATGCACCCCAATCCTATGCCCATTCATTGGCAACAATAACCTGGAGTGACATAAGACCACCAACAGTGGATGAAATGATTTATAAACTCCGAGAGTTTGAAGATAATCTCACCCCTTCCATCATCTCAGCTATGGAAAAACTGTCCCAGAACCTCCAACAATTGAGAGACGATCTATCCAGCTCCTCACGTGGACCAACACACGTCTCAGCTATTAACAGAAGGCGTCCCACTCTTCGAGAGGGAAGATATAGAAGTTATGCACCACGGGCCACCCTATGGTTTTACCTGCAGGATCATGGAGAAGATATGATGGAGTGGGATGGAAAGCCTACTTCAGTTTTGGAGGAGCGGGTGCGAGAACTGAAAAAGAGAGCAAAGGTCAAGTCTGATCACCCCATGAAGGCTGCGGCTTCAGTCTCTGGTGAGCAGGTTCCCAGATGGAGTGAAAGAGCAGAATTTACCTCAGCTCCTGTGATAAAGAAGAAGAATAATCCATCTCTACAAGAGGTGAGTGACCCATGTGATGACTACTAGAGGGGCCCCGCCTCCAGCCAGGTGGAGGGAGGGGACAATCAAACTTATTGGACTGCATGGATCAGATGGCCTGGCACATCAGTCCCACAGAAGTATAAGGCTCTAGTAGATACCGGCTGCAGAGTGTACTCTGATGCCATCAAGCTGTCAAGGGGTGGAACCTATTTCTATTTCTGAAGTGACAGGAGGATCCCAAGAGTTGACTGTACTGGAGGCTGAAATCAGCCTGACTGGGAGGGAATGGCAAAAACACCCCATTGTGACTGGTCCAGAGGCTCCATGTATCCTTGGCATAGATTACCTCAGGAGAGGGTACTTCAAAGACCCAAAAAGGTACCGATGGGCTTTTGGTATTGCTGCTTTGGAGACAGAGGAAGTGGAGCAGCTGTCCACCTTGCCAGGTCTCTCAGAGGATCCTTCTGCTGTACGGCTGCTGAAGGTCAAAGAATAACAAGTGCCAGTCGCGACCGCAACAGTGCACCGGCGGCAATATCGCACCAACCGAGACTCCCTGATTCCCATCCATAAGCTGATCCGTAGATTGGAGAGTCAAGGAGTGATCAGTAGGACCCACTCACCCTTTAATAGCCCCATATGGCCAGTGCGAAAGTCTAATGGAGAGTAAAGACTAACAGTAGACTATCGTGGCCTGAACGAAGTTACACCATCCTTGAGTGCTGCCCTACCGGACATGCTAGAGCTTCAGTATGAACTGGAGTCAAAGGCAGCCAAGTGGTATGCCACGATTGACATTGCCAATGCTTTTTTCTCAATTCCTCTGGCAGCAGAGTGCAGGCCACAGTTCGCTTGTTCTTGGAGGGGTGTCCAGTACACTTGGAACCGACTACCCCACGGGTGGAAATACAGCCCTACCATCTGCCATGGACTGATCTAGACTGCACTGGAACAGGGGCAACCTCCAGAACACCTGCAATACATTGAGGACATCATTGTGTGGGGTGATACAGCAGAAGAAGTCTTTGAGAAAGGGAAGAAAATAATCCAAATCCTGCTGACAGCCGGTTTTGCCATAAAACGGAGTAAGGTCAAGGGAAATGCACAGAAGATTCAATTTTTGGGAATAAAATGGCAAGGTGGACGCCTCCAGATCCCCACAGATGTGATCAACAAGATAACAGCAATGTCGCCCCCAACTAATAAGAAAGAAACACAAGCTTTCTTGGATGCTGTGGGGTTCTGGAGGATGCACATCCCGAATTACAGTTTGATTGTAAGCCCTCTCTATTATGTGACCCGGAAGAAAAATGATTTTAAATGGGGCCCTGAGCAACAACAAGCCTTTTAGCAAATTAAACGTGAGATAGTTCGTGCAGTAGCCCTCGGACCAGTGCGGACTGGGCCAGATGTTAAAAATGTACTGTATACCGCAGCTGGGGAGAACAGTTCTACCTGGAGCCTCTGGCAGAAAGCTGCAGGGGAAACTCGAGGTCGACCCCTCGGCTTTTGGAGTCAGGGATACAAAGGATCTGAGGCCAGCTACACCCCAACTGAAAAAGAGATATTGGCATCCTATGAAGGGGTTCGAGCTGCTTTGGAAGTGATTGGCGCTGAAGCACAGCTCCTCCTGGCACCCCGGTTGCCCGTGCTGGGCTGGATGTTCGATGGTAGGATCTCCTCTACACATCATGCAACTGATGCTACATGAAGTAAGTGGGCCGCATTAATTACACAACGAGCTCGAATAGGAAATCCCAGTCGCCCGGGAATCCTAGAAGTCATCATGGACTGGCCAGAGTGCAAGGATTCTGGAAGGTCACCAGAGGAGGAAGGAGTGATGCGTGCTGAAGAGGACCCACCATAGAATGAACTGTCAGAAAGTGAAAAGCAATATTCCTTATTTACTGATGGGTCTTGTTGCATTGTGGGAAAGCACCGTAGATGGAGGGCAGCAATATGGAGTCCTCAACGACAAGTTGCAGAAACTGCTGAAGGGGAGGGTGAATTGAGTCGGTTTGCAGAAGTGAAAGCCATCCAACTGGCCTTGGACATTGAGGAATGAGAGAAGTGGCCAGTACTTTATCTCTATAGTGACTCATGGATGGTGGCAAATGCCCTGTTGGGGTGGTTGCAGCAATGGAAGCAGAGCAACTGGCAACGCAGAGGTAACCTCATCTGGGCTGCTGCACTGTGGCAAAACATCGCTGCCCGAGTGCAAAACCTGGTGGTCAAAGTACTCCACGTAGATGCTCACGTACCCAAGGGTCGGGCTACCTAGGAACACCAGAACAACCAACAAGTGGATCAAGCTGCTAAGATTGAAGTGGCTCAGATGGACTTAGATTGGCAACATAAGGGTGAACTATTTTTGGCCCGGTGGGCCCACGACACTTCAGGCCATCAGGGCAGAGATGGGCTCTGATACAGATGGGCTCTGATACAGATGGGCTCGTGATCGAGGGGTGGACTTAACAATGGATACTGTTGCCCAGGTTATTCATGACTGTGAAACATGTGCTGCAATTAAGCAGGCTAAACAGATAAAGCCTCTTTGGTATGGAGGACGATGGCTGGAGTACAAATATGGGCAGGCTTGGCAGATTGATTATATTACACTCCCACCGACCCGCCAAGGCAAGCGTCATGTGCTTACCATGGTGGAAGCAACCACCAGATGGTTGGAAACATACGCTGTGCCCCACGCCACTGCCTGAAACACTATCCTGGGTCTTGAGAAAGATTTTGTGGCGACACGGCACACCAGAGAGAATTGAGTCAGACAATGGGACTCATTTCCGGAACAGCCTGATAGATACTTGGGCCAAAGAGCATGGCATTGAATGGGTATATCACATCCCCTACCATGCACCAGCCTCTGGGAAAATCCAACGGTACAATGGGCTATTAAAAACTACACTGAGAGCAATGGGTGGAGGGACTTTCAAACATTGGGATACACATTTATTAAAGGCCACCTGGTTGGTCAACACCAGAGGATCTGCCAACAGGGCTGGTTCAGCCCAGTCAGAACTTCTACGTACTGTAGAGGGGGACAACGTTCCTGTGGTGCACATAAAGAATTTGCTGGGGAAGATAGTCTGGCCTATTCCTGCTTCAGGTAAAGGCAAACCCACTTGTGGGATTGCTTTTGCTCAGGGACCTGCATATACTTGGTGGGTAATGCGGGAAGATGGGGAAGTCCCATGTGTACCTCAAGGAGATTTGATTTTAGGAGAAAACAGCCAATGAACTCAATTGCATGCTGTTGCTTGTTATGTAATTTGTTTTTTTTTATAGTCCATCAACTAGATGTCGTCAAGTCATCCACGGCTGATCCTCAGACCATCATCCCAACAAAGAACGAACTTTGATGAAACCAGACGAGTTCTGCAGTAAAGGAACAATCAGCATCAACAGGCAACGATCCAACTCTGCACATGGCCTCCCCTGCTCTGAAAGACTGTTACAAAAGGTGGAACCTGACATCACGAACTGGATGGACTCAGCAGCTTTATAGGGATTGGTCCAGGCACTAAGGGATTATATCTCTCCATCTGTGTGTGTGTGTGAATGTGTATATATATATATATATGGGATGATATTTTGAAAAAGTGGGATCTGAGCATGATGTGAATGGTATGGAATAAGGGGTGGATTGTTATGGGTTCGGCTTCCCCCCCCCCCCCCCCCCGGTCCCCCGCAGTGTCTCATATTACACTGGGAAAGAGAATAAAGCTGGGGGAGGGGAGACAGAGCACCTGAGCCGGGCTGACCAATGAGGTTATTCCATACCACAGCACATCATGCCCAGGAGGTAGGATTCGGGCCGGGGCTCTTGTGGCACGCAGTGGGGGAGCGGCGCATGGTCTGGGGAGCAGCGCGTGGTCTCCTGGCTCGGTTGGGCGGCGAAACGGTTGTATCCTCTCCCTTTGTATTTACTTTGTCATTATTATTGTTATTGGTGGTGGCAGTAGTGATTTGTATCGTATCTTAGTTACTGGACTGTTCTTATCTCAACCCTTGGGAGTTACATTTTCTTTGGTTCTTCTCCCCATTTCCCCCCTATCGGGGGGGGGGGGGGAGGCGCAGAAAAGGAGGGAGATGGGAAATTTACGGCTTAAACCACAGCATACATGTATTTATTTACACAAATATGCTACAAAATAAATGTCACCTTATGTACATTGTATCTTTTAAAAAAAATATATTTTGTGTCTTTAAATGTAATTATTTTTTTCCTTAGGGCAGTAAACAGTAGCATATGCGAATATTTCAAAGTGTACAAAGGTAGGAGACATTGGTGACTGTGGATAGATTCTAACATGACCTTGTATCTTTTCAACACTTCAGGAGTGTGGCGGCTGTAACTGCAGGACATGATGGGCCCTAGGGGTCATACCCAAATGGTGACAGTCTATGATATAGAACAGGAGGACACAGGAGGGTTTTGAGAAGCTCAGATATCTGAGTGAAACATAGAAGGAGAAATCTCATGAACTACCTAGTAAACTTGCCAGCTCAGGTGATTATTTTCTTATACTTCATTTTCAAACAATATTTATTGGGTTTTATCCTAATATTCTTATAGAATATATTCTATTATATCATCTTTTCAATGCTTAGACATCTGCTGATTTTAAATTTAAATTAAATAGTGTCCATTTTAAACTACGTTTTGATTTTCCTTTATCCATGCTATCTCCTTTTCTGTATATATGCTGCAGTCAAACTGCAGAAAACTGCACACTTATTCTTCACCAGGAAAAATGTCCCTCTATCCCATAGTATGGTTTCCTATCATTTAATATTTACCGGTTTTCTGCTGTACTACGCGGTGGCTCTAAAACATCATTCAAATGATATCCATACCAGAAAATGCAGTTATGCATTGTTTGACTTGTCAATTCTCTTGTATATGACAGAATTACAGGATATTTGCTTGCTTTATGGAAATGTTGTCTGAGTACATAGTTTTTGAATTTGCAGGGCCACAGCTTGCTCAGGTTATGCAGATGGAAGAGTCCAAGGGAGGCTTTCCCTCTCCTATCTGCAGAAATTGCTCAGTAAGTAATGCCTTCCAATGGTCCCACAGGCACTGACACCACTCTGAGAGTCACAAAGTCTAAAAATAGCAAGGATGCTCTCAAGCATCCATTACAGTTCTGCTTTCTTTTTTTTTCTTAATCACTCCACTGGGCCTGTCAGTTTCCAGATCACAATCTACTGTTCAGTTATTCCAGATGTTATTTGGTTATTCAGTTATTCCAGATGTTATTTCAGATGTATTTATATGTTTATTAACAATGGAAATTCTCCAGGTGTAATAACTTCGCAGTTTGTGTCTTCTTTTAATCTATGCACTGAAATTAGATGTTTAAAGCAATCTTTTTTCTCTTTCTCAGTTATTGCTGAGCAGTGCTTGTACAATGTCAAGGCCTTTCCTTTTTCACTCTGCCTCAACACTGATTAAGTCAGGGGTGCACATGAAGCTGGGAGGGGACACAGCCCTGACAGTTGACCCCCATTGACCGAAAAGATATTCTCTTCATGCTCAGCAACAAATCTGTTGGGGAGGGAGGTTGTCAGGGTTGTCACTGCTCAGGGTCTGGCTGGGCATCAGTCACTTCATGGTGAGATGCTGGAGGGGTTTTTGTATCTTCCCTTCCCTTCACGTCCCTTCCTTTCCTTTCCATTTCCTTCCCTTCCTTTTACCAGAATATGAAATCTAAGAATGTCACAAAGCGTTGACTGATTGACCTTATTCAGATAGATAAAGATTCCCTGATACAGTCCTTAGATGTATGTAGCAAGGCATTCTTGAGTGAGAAAAGAGAAATATTACAAAAGAAAATGCCTTGACATGGGGAATATTTTTTTAAGTGAAAGACTGGAAATCCTTTCTTGTGAATAGATAAGACAAATGATGTTTTATACAGTTGGTTTGTGAGAAAGAAGGAAAAATGGCTTAAAGTTATAGAATGGAATATGGAAAAACATTTGTACTGACTGATTACAAGTAAAACCAGCCAAAGCACAATATAAAAAGATGAAGCTACGAAGAGGAGAAAATGACTGCATAGTTAAAAATTTTGCTATGATGAAGCCAGTACAATTTCAATAACACATTTTATTTGTAGAATTATTGAAGGAAAGACAGTGAAATGACAGGCTCTAGGAAAAGGTTCAGAAAGCAGAAGGGAAGCAGCACAAAATCATAAATTAAAAATTGTCTAGAAAGTAAGCAGTAACTGTTGCAAGCATTCAGAAATCGTAACTGAGACCAAAAAATGACCACAGAATCACTTGAGTAATGCAATGTAAGACACATGTAAACAAACCTAGCTTCAAGTTCTTTTTCTGATCATCTGTTTTATTTTTTTCAGGGTTTCCTTTTCAGTAAATAACTTAATTAAAAAAGCAGACTTTGAGTTGAAGATCAAGTGATGATACAGCTTTAGAGATGAGCTAAAATATATGAAGCCTGAAGAAGTGAAATCCTGAAAGAACCACAGAGCAGGAGGACAATATCATCTTATTGAGTGAGAAATACTTAAAAAAACCTGGTCATTCAACTTTATAAACGGACTAAAGAAATTAAAACAGGCTCAGTGATCTCCCCTGCCACATACCTATTTCTGTCACCAAGAGAGTCTGGGTGGAAGGGAGGGAGGGAGGAAGGAAAGAAGGAATGAAGAACGGAAGGAATGAAGAAATGAAGGGAGAGAGGAAGGAATGAAGAAAGGAAGGGAGGGAGAGAGGGAGAAAGGGAGGAAGGAATGAAGAAAGGAAGGAATGAAGAAAGGGAGGGAGGGAGGGAGGGAGGAAGGAAGGAAGGGAGGGAGGGAGGGAGGGAGGGATGAGAGGGGAGGGGAGGGGAGGGGAGGGGAGGGGAGGGGAGGGGAGGGGAGGGGAGGGGAGGGGAGGGGAGGAGAGGAGAGGAGAGGAGAGGAGAGGAGAGGAGAGGAGAGGAGAGGAGAGGAGAGGAGAGGAGAGGAGAGGAGAGGAGAGGAGAGGAGAGGAGAGGAGAGGAGAGGAGAGGAGAGGAGAGGAGAGGAGAGGAGAGGAGAGGAGAGGAAAGGAAAGGAAAGGAAAGGAAAGGAAAGGAAAGGAAAGGAAAGGAAAGGAAAGGAAAGGAAAGGAAAGGAAAGGAAAGGAAAGGAAAGGAAAGGAAAGGAAAGGAAAGGAAAGGAAAGGAAAGGAAAGGAAAGGAAAGGAAAGGAAAGGAAAGGAAAGGAAAGGAAAGGAAAGGAGGGAGGGAGTTTGGGAGGAAGAAGGGAAAGAAGGAAAGCAAACTTTTCCAGAACTACCCACAGGAGAAATATAATTTTATGTGTTTAAATGAAAGTCATTGTGTACATACAGGTGGCAATGGATACAAGATTTTACCAAGGAAGTATCAGTAATAATATAAGGAGTATTTCACTGGACACAAAAAAAAAGATGTTCTTTGCTCTACTCAGGTAAATTGCTCTACTCAGATTTTTTTTTCTGAAGCTATAGTGACAAATTGCTACTGTATTGAGTTACAAATAGGGTTTATTCAACCAATGCAGGAGGTTGAAATAAGTTCCCAGAATTAGAAGAGGGCATCTGTACCTCATTCAGGTGTTTATGGTATTTATTCTGTTTGCTGCTTTGTTAATGAAGGCTGTGGGGATATCTCAAATGAGATACATTTCTCAACCTATTTCTATGAAAATATCTTTGCTTTCACTATGGAACATTTCTGATTGCTATGCATTGTTATTATTAGATTAAATTCACTTCATTGCATTTTTGTTTACAGACTTTCTTTTTTTTTTCTTTTTTTTTTTCTTTTTCTTCTTCTTTCCTTCCACTCTTAGGAAGGATGGGGGAAGATACTAATATTGATGAACTGTCGTGGGTTCAGCAGCAGCAGTCGTTTTTTCTCCTTGGTAGCTGGTGCAGCGCTGTGTTTTTGATTTTGGGCCTGGGAACATGCACTGATAATACCAGTGTTTTCAGTTACTGCTTGGTAGTGTTTTGTCTGGCCAAGGACTTTCTGAGTCTCATGCTATGCCAGGGAGGAGGGGTAGCCGGGAGGAAGCAGATACAGGACACCTGACCCAAACTGACAAAAGAGATTATTCCATACCACAGCACGTCATGCCCAGGATGTGAAGACAGAAAGCAGAGATCCGGAAGGGTGTGGTGGTGGACTGGGGGTGCACTGGCATGGTCAGGTTTTTGGATTGCGGGGTTCAGCTGCTGGGGGGTGCACTGGCTGGGTTGGGCTTGGTGAGCAGTTGTATTCTCTTTCCTTATATTTCTCTTGTATTATTACTGGTGGTAGCAGTAGTGATTTGTGTTATACCTTAGTTACTAAACTGTTCTTATCTCAACCTGTGCGAGCTGCCTTTTTTTTTTTTTTTTTTTTTGATTCTCCTCCCCATCCCCCTGGGACTGGGGGAAGAAAAAGAGAGGAGGGAGTGAGTGAGTGGAACTTCATGAGTTTTAGAGGCTTAAACCACGACACCTGAACATAATTAATTATTCTTGAAAATAGGCATTTAAAGCAGTTAAAACGTATCCATAAGTAACTGCTTGTTTCTATTGAGGAACAACTACAAAAGGACCATAAAGTGACTAGGTCGGAAATGTTTACAGTGTGAAAGTTTAAAAGTAGGTGATATGAATTCTTTCTCTAGGCTTGGGGTAAGTGATAGCCAGGTTTCAAAAGAGAAGCCTATCCATTTCCTACTATGGGTATCATATAAATCTTTTCAGTTAGCAAGTGTACGTTAAAAATATGTGCAAACTTCCCCAGAAACCACAGCTATCACACTACAGATGGCACAAAACCCGTTGTTCAGATGAAAAGAAATTACAGATTTGAAATGGTTTGTGTAACTTTATATTGCAAGTCTTTCATGTACATAGGCATACATTACTTGTTTATAACTCATTTTGTCTATAGACATTCTGCTTCACATACAATGTAGAAAAGACATTGCACTGAGTATCAGGGTTATTTACTACAGAAAAAAACCACAGAAACTTAGCCTCAATGCAAATATTATCCACTTTACACCAAACTTCATATCACAAAGCATTGAAAAATCCCAGTGATTTCCAAAAGTTCTTGTTATCTGGTTTTGAATGAAAATGAAACAATGCATTTTTTCAGTAAGCAAAAAATATTCAGTCTGAGGCAGAGAAATTACTTGCAAAATTTTCTTCAAAATGCTTTTAAATTTCAAAAATTGGTCATGAAATTATAGTAATAGACTACATTTAATTAAGTTGATCCCTTCCTCTAGCAAGCCCAAGTGAATGCCATGCAAAGAATGAAGGACAGATAGCAAGAGGGAAGAGTATGAGACAAGCAGCAGCAGCAGCTAGTCACTGCACCGAAAACCGGAATTCTCACTACAGCTGCAATATCTCTCCAAATAATTCTCCTAATAAACTCCCTGCTCCTAGAAGCACCAAGATTTTTCTGTTATTTATTATCCAGTACAGCAGATTTTATGAAACATTAATATCTAGCATTAGGTTTCTTACAGAGAATTGTCCAGTGAAAAACAACAAAATGTACTTTCTCGAGGAATTTCTAGGCTGACTTGTAAGATCAGCGTAATTAGCTTCCTCTGCTGAAGAATGGATCCTAGGTGATGTGTCAGGTTCTGCCTCACATGTTTTCATGATAGTCATTTGACCAGAATAATTTCAGCTCTGATGGTAGCATAGTTTTCCTCTAGTCTTCAAGGAACCCCTATGTTTCAAATGGATGGTGTGACAAAATCCCAGTTATTGTCATGGTTGTGAGCAGCAAATAAAGACTATGCAGCTCCAAATTGCAGAGGTATTCTGCAAATCAATGCACTGATGTAGTATAATATATGTCACTAAAGGATATTGCCAAGGAGAGGAAGAAAACCCAAACAGGACAGAATTACATCTAAATTAGATCCACAAAATACCCACAAACCATAAAACATTAATGACCCTCTCTGCTGAAACTGTTCTGCCCACTGTGTGTGTAGTTTTGCAAAGAAAATATGCAACTAGCATTCTATGCACTCTTGGTGAGTTGGCAAATGATAGACTACCTTGGGAGGAAGAGGAAAAAAAGCACTATTGCCCACAGACTGAAATTAGGGAGTAGAAGAATACAAACATTTTCCCTAAAACCATCAAAATGTCTCCTATGAGAAACAGCTTATTGTATTTTTCCTAAATAAATAAATAAATAAATGAATTAAAAAGAAATATCTTAACAGGGCTTAGGGAGGAAAACAGCTCTGAAAACAAACAATGTAGCTGGAGGGTCATGCCCCAGGCATGATTTCTCTGTTTTGCTTCCACACACTTGTAAATTAATATTAATTCTTCATGACTTATTACAGTCATCTTTTTCTCTGAAACAGTACTGATTGACTTGTTTTTGCTTCAGACTTCAATTCTCTCTGCACTGTTCTGTACACTTTTACAAATGTGCCTTTATGACAGCCTTAGGTTGGGGGTGACACATAAGGATCAAACTGGAGACCTCCTGTGTTAAAACCTTGAACTAAAAATCTATTGACTTTGCAGCTGAGGACTCTAACACCATTCCCTGTGGATCAGTAGAGAGTACAACTTATAATACCTATTCTCTACCAGGTATTTTGTAATTCAGATGTATTTTCTACAAAGTTTCTAGAAGATGCATTTTCTTGAACAGCTTATGATGACAGTAGAAATTGGTATGGTCATGTCAGTCTAAAAGAATATCCCACTGGGATATTGCTCTTTCTTTCTCTGACATAAATTTTTACACCTCAAACTAAATCTAAACTGTTCATTTAAAAATGCATTAAAACAATATTAAATTTTCCATATGACAGGAAGGGTAGTTTACATTCCAGGTTAAAACTACTTTTCTAACCTGTGAAATTTAGCCTGCAGTAAATGCTTTTAAACTCATCAAATGTATATTAAAGGTCAAACAGAAGTTTTCGTGCACTATACTTTATTTGTCATGTTATCATAGTGTGTATCTGCCTATGATGCTTAAAAAAAAAAAAATAGAACCAAGGACAATTCTTTGCCCTAAAGCCAAGTAGTAGAATATAATGATGATCACACCAAAGTATACGGACCTCGATTAGATGTAGTTTAAAAATACAATGACTGTATTTCATAAATCTTGGTTTTCCATCCTAAGTGCCTGCTTTAATACGAGGACTGTGTTTGCTTTACTTTGGGACATTAATGGATATCTGCTGATGTAAAGTCTGTTTTGTTAAATCTTCTTTAAGGCCTAGTACAATCTTACCCATATTACCTGTAGGCAGAAATCTCTTCTGAATCAACTCTGGACATTATATGAGGGTGATGACAGGCAGTGGCAAATGCCATACCATCAAGAGTAGTGCCATCAGCTAAGCAACGTAAATGTTCAACACTAAACTTGCCTGCTGCCTCTGCTTTTTGTTTCTTTTTTGTTTGTTTGTTTGTTTTGGTTTTGGGTTTGGGTTTTTTTGTTTGGTTTTTGTTTGTTTTTTTTTTAACCTATAACCACAGTCCAGCACTGCTGAGACAACATTATGCAGATACACTCATCTGATCCTAGAAGCTTTACAGTGTCATCCACACCTTACTGGGTTCAGACTGCATGGTCTGCCTTTCAGCCTGACTAATTAGCCTGAGCATACAACAAAAACTCTACTGTGTCAGAGCTATCTTTGAGTCCTGGCTTGGGGACATCTGCATGGTAATCACAAGTATTATATAGCCATGCTTTCAGGTTTTCTACTCTGGGAAAGGACCAGCATTGCCTAGAATAATTTTTGTTCTTATACTCTATTTGCTTTGCTTTCCAATTTGGCAAAAAATTATTTCATAGATATTATTCCCATCGGCAATGGGGGAAAAAGAGCAATTCCTTGTTCCATCTTATTTCCATTTTATATAGGAGTATGACCTGATGTGTGATTATCTCATAACCTAGTATGCATGCATTTTATTATTCTTTCATATACCTAGCAATAGGTATATAAAAAGATATGCATTTCCAAAATGTGTTGTGTAAACTGTCAATTTTTTATGTAACTAATGGATTATTTATGGCTCTTCTGTTCTGCTGTGCCATTTTAGCTGTGTTTTCCAGAAAAACTCCACTATTCTGATATGTTATACTTCAACACACTCGATATATAATATATCGTATGAATTCCTTTGAAATAGAAAGCTTCTAGTGCTGTTTCTATGGCTGGAGGAAATCAAAGGGAAAACTATACAACTGGCTTATGCAAGGCGTAAAAGAAAAAGGCAACTTATAACACTTAACAATTCATCACCAACATCAGTGGAGGTTATTGTACATAATCCTGACAGATAGGAAATCTGATAGCTAGAAAGACGGATAAATAGACAGACAATGTGCCAAGACAGGTACTAGAATTAAGCCTATCTTTATCGCCATTAGTAGTTTCTAGCTGACAGAGTTTGACAATGCATACACATATTCATGCATATTCAGGAACATATTCAGATTCTTTTCATCAGTCTGACAAGAACCAATAATATCTAAAATAAATACCAGTTGGAGTTACTCTGAGGATAATGTAATTATAGTAATCAATCAGAACACTTGAGAGAAAAGAATACTTACCACTTGTGGAGTAGAGAGTTGACAGCAGAAGGAGGTGACCAGCGGTTAAACTCGGGAAAAAAAGAGAGAAGAGTGCCCTTAGCAATTCCCATTACACTTGCCATGAGTTTAATAGGAAAGGTCAGATGAGCCTTTTCAGGGAAGCCTTAAAAAAAAAATAAAAATCCTCGCTTTCTTGCTACATCAACAGTCTCGTATGGAACTTTATTGTCACACAGTCCTTGCTGTTCTCGGCACTAGGTTATAAAGAGGAAACATTGCTACTTGCACCTATGTTGTTATCAATACATCACAAAATTAAAATTCTTGTTTTGTAAAGAAGCTGATCGATATATTTCAAAGCTGTGCCCTCAACACTGCAGGAAAGGCAGCAGAAAAAAGCGATGGCACTTGAAGCCAAAAAAGTCAAAAAAGCAAAAAAGATTCTTGACTCTGCCAAGTCTCTCTGTCAGAGGGAAGGCTGAAGAGGCAGGTGCATGTTTGAGGATGAAGTACTGAAGCTGTTCCCTATGCTCGCACGTTTCTTCCTTAGCTTGCTCTTCGTCTCGCTGCCTCAGCAGTGTTTTCCAGGACCCTAATAGGCCTAGAAATCAGCCTGCCCCTCTGCAGTGCACTAGGCATATGAGACTATCAGGGGTTCAGCAGTAGCAGTCATTTGTCTCCTTCTTGGTAGCTGGTGCAGTGCTGTGTTTTTGACTTTCTGCCTGGGAACAGCGCTGATAACAGCAGTGTTTTCAGTTACTGCTTGGTAATGTTTTGGTCTGGCCAAGGACTTTCTGAGCCTCATGTTACGCCAGGGAGGAGAGGAAGCCGGGAGGAAGCAGAGGCAGGACACCTGACCCAAACTAGCAAAAGAGGTGCTCCATACCACAGCACATCATGCCCAGGATGTAAAAACGGAGAGCAGAGACCTGAAAGAGTGGATTTCACAACGGGGTCGGGCTTGGTATCAGGTGGTGAGCAGTTGTATTCTCTTTCCTTGCATTTCTCTTGTCATCATTGTTACTGGTGGTATCAGTAGTGATTTGTGTTATACCTTAGTTATTGAACTGTTCTTATCTCAACCTGTGGGAGTTACATTCTTTCGATTCTCCTCCTCATCCCCCCAGGAGCTGTGGGGAAGAGAGAGGGGGGAGGGAGTGAGCGGACTGCCTGAGAGGCTTAAACCATGTCAGAGACCCATCCAGGCATGTCTCGTCCAGCTGCTGAAGAGGAGGAAAAA
The DNA here is from genome assembly GCA_017639245.1 of Myiopsitta monachus. Classification (NCBI taxonomy): domain Eukaryota; kingdom Metazoa; phylum Chordata; class Aves; order Psittaciformes; family Psittacidae; genus Myiopsitta; species Myiopsitta monachus. The sequence continues at coordinate 61,565,772 of CM029919.1, forward strand.
GGGAAGAGCAGAATTGCATTGTGCGACTTCTTATTCTGAGTAACTGATGCACTTTTGCAGGGGCAAAAAATAAATTAGAATCATAGAATCATAGAACAGTTAGGGTTGGAAAGGACCTTAAGATCATCTAGTTCCAACCCTCCTGCCATGGGCAGGGACACCCCCACAGGGACACCCCCACTAAATCATGCCACCCAAGGCTATGCCCAACCCAGCCTTGAACACCGCCAGTGATGGAGTATTCACAGCTTCTTTGGGCAACATATTCCAGTGCCTCACCACCCTTACAGTAAAGAATTTCTTCCTCATATCCAATCTAAACTTCCCCTGTTTAAGTTTGAACCCGTTACCCCTTGTCCTGTCTGCTACAGACCCTAAGAGTCCCTCCCCAGCATCCCTATATAAAGTTAAGGAGACAGAATGAAAGGCAGTTGGGAAGGGCAGTGGATATGAGCAGGACATTAATAAAGAATTCTTGTGAAAAAGGAAACCCAAATAAATTCTTTTTTTAAACTTTGCCGGTTTATGTTTCTGTTATGTCATACTGCCATGGGTTCAGCAGCAGCAGTCAATTTTCTCCTTCTTGCCTCCCGGCTACCCATCCTGCCTGGCATAGCATGAGACTCAGAAAGTCCTTGGCCAAATAAAACACTACCAAGCAGTAACTGAAAACACTGATGTTATCAGCTCAGTTCCGAGACCTAAAATCAAAAAACACAGGGCTGCACCAGCTACCAAGATGGAGAAAAAATGACTGCTGCTGCTGAACCCATGACAGTATCCACCCCTTATTCCATACCATTCATGTCATGCTCAGATCCCACATTTTCCATATACCATCACTGTGTATATATGCATACACACACACACACACACAAAGGGAGGGAGATCATCCCTCAGTGCATGGACCAATCCCTATATTGTAGTACAACCCCAGAAAAGACCCACACCCTTCTCTGCTTAACTCTTGGGACCAGATGAAATGGTTGTGGGTAAAACACACTCTGTATGAGTGCCAAAATGGTGAACCCCATCAGAATCAGCAGGCAGGTCTCAAGGGTGCTTAAAGGCCATTCAGACCCTTCAGAACTCTCCAATGTGGCTGCTGTACTTGTCACTGGGGCTGGTGTAGCTGCTGTGCTTGCCGGCTCTCTCACCACCAGCTGCTCTTTGTCTGAGTCCAGATCTTCCTCCTCTGCCTGGCTGGGAAATTCTGCGTGGTCTTCTGCATCCTCCTGGGGCTCGGGCTCACGGGGCTCTGCAGGCGGCTGCTGGGTAATGCTCTCACTCACCGCACGGCTGGGCTCAGCAGCCACCTGCCCCCCCCCCCCCCGCTCAGTAGCCGCGGGGCTCGGCTCGGCCTCAGGGCTCGGCTTCTCCGCTGCTCTCCGCTGCCACCCCCCGCTCGGCGGCGGGGCTCATCCCCTCTGCCACCTCCTTCGTGGCGTCCTGGTCCCAGGCCCTTCTCCCGGGGCCACCCTGCCACGGCTTCCCCTCCTCCCTTCTGGAGCTCGCCCATATTACAAGCCATTTCAATAGAGTGCAATGTAACAAGAACCTTAACCCAAAACCCAGCTGTGAAAAATGTTAAGATAAGAAATACCGGCTGTAAGTAAAGTAGCATATGCTGAACCTGTGAGAACCAGAGCAACAACTTTGAGAGCCAATAAATCAGCATTGCGACGAGTAGCTATTAATCCTGTCTTATCTCAACCCTTCGTGCCCCACGTTGGGCACCAAAAAGAACTGTTGTGGTTTAAGCCTCTAAAACTCATGAAGTTTTACTCATTCACTCACTCTCCTCGATCATAAGTTTTAGAGGCTTAAACCACAACACATAGTAAGATAGTTGCCTGTTTTTTTCATTCACTATTTTAATTTGTTACAATCCATGGATTTGAAAAGTAAATCCACCCTTCAGAACTGTAATTGTCTGTTAGCTTATCCTGTAAGTAAACAATTTACCTTTTCCTCACAAAACAAGTAATATTTGTTAAACTAACAAAGATTTCTAAGAGTCCGAAGCTGAATTAATGTCTGTCCCATTAATGATTGTCCCGTATTTTCACTGTACTGGAAAAGGCCGAGGCAATATCATCTTTGGTTTATGTAGTTAAACACTGTTTATGTAGTTAAAACACAGAGCTACCAACAAAACCACCATACCTGTATACTTTTATTTTAAAAATAAATGAATAAATTAATAAATTTATAAATGATTCTGGGACTTGTTTCTGTTTACTACTAACTTTATTTACAAGTAAATGTATTATGCCTGGTTTAATGTAGGGTCTCACTAAGTATGAAAAAGGTAGAAAAAAGTAGCCACCGTAATTAAGCACTGACTTGTTTATCCAGTGGAGGAATACATAGCAGCACAAAATGCAACTCTAATGGCTAAAACTGTTTTCAGTATAACACGTGTTGTAGACTGAAGCCTCTTTAAAACAAATTAGTCTGTCATTCATAATATAATATGCATATTATCTTTCATGAAATTTCTTACATATGCATTTGCTGCATATTTACAGACTGAGTACATGAAACAAAGAGACCCTGGTACATATGCAGCTGACATTACAATTTAAGGTTTTTCTTAAACTCATAGCTGAGAAATTTTTAATTAGTTCTTAATAGTAGGCTTCTAGGCCTCTATTAAAGCACTTAATTAGGGTGGTTAATTGCCTTTCTGAAGAGCCAGATAGTTACAATCCCACTAAATGAGAAATTATAGGTTGTCAATTCTTTCAGAAATATATGCACATATATTTTGTTGTTTACTTCCAAAGGGAGGTTTAAGTTAGGCATATATATTTGACTGAAGGACTTAATCAACCCTGACAGAATAACTTATAGATTTATATATATGTGTACACTAATAAGTATGTGGGGGGAGAAAAAAAACCCCACCATATATATGAAGAAAAATAAACCTGATCATAGGAATCATAATTACATAGGAAAAACATTATTAGAATGTAACACAGAATTTCAAACTATAAACTGAAAAAGTGAGTAAAAAGTGCTTGTATCACACTGAGTAAACACCAACAAAATCTCTGTATCATACCATATCATCATCTGTTCTTTGTGGGACAGATTTCCCATGAAAAAATCTGCATAAATACACCCAACAGTGTTTTTAAGAAGGATTTGAAGGAGTGAATTCATTGCAATGCTTCACCTGTGAACTAGATACAGTGGTTGCCTGCTCTGTGTTTTTTTTCTGGGGGGGAATTATTGCAACTTACAGTAGCAGTCTTGAGGTTGTGAGGACTTTAAGTCTGTTATCTCAGAAACTTTCAAGGGTAGAAATAAGTGCACCTTTCACAATTATGAAAAATTATACTGCATTAGACAGCAGTAACTTTTATGGTCATTGTATTACCATACTTTCTTATTTCATTTTGTGAGGCATAGGAGAAAAAAGTGTTTAAAGTAGAAAATATTAGTTTAGGGTCAATGACTGAAACTGCATGGGCAGAATTTAACATAGTTGTCATATCTGAATTGAAGGTTTTCCTTTACAGTCAATAGAAAGGATCTTTTGAGGCACACAGCAGCTCACTCATTTTAAATATCTTCTTCAGGACTGCATGAATCTCATCAGGTATGGTGAAAACAGGAAAATGGTAGAAATGGTAGCAAACCTACAGGGGGAAAGAGTAACTTGACTAGAACTATATAAACAACTCAGCAAAAAAGTGATGTACATTAAAAGTATCTTCCTTTTAGCATCATTTTCACAGCCTTGTAACATCCATATGACCCAGTGTTTCAGCAGAAATCCAAGAAGTTTCAGCCCTGCCTTTGAATCCTCAGTTAAAATACAGAACATAAGAAAGGTCTTTAGGGAAATTCTGATCTATTTACGTACCGAGTTAAACTATAGCATTTGAGAATCTCCATCAACAGCATATTTTTTAAAAGGCAACGTCATAATTTTGCAATTAAAAAAATAAAAATAACATCTACTAAACTGAAATAGCTTCTTCTTTCCATTTGATTAGAGAAGGTAACATTGTGCATAGCAAAACCTCAAACTTACTACAATGTGATTTAACTTCTTGTTAAGAATTTGACAATAATTTTATGCTAATTTGTTGAATCTTTTGTTGTTTCCTTGTTTGCTCTGTAAAAAACCCAAAAAGAATCCATGAAATTCAAGCTTCTCAATGTTTTCTCTATGCAACGTTACCTTAGTTTGGAGGAAGGGCAGGTATTTTGGGAAAATCATACTTCTTCCTGTCACCACAGCTAATGAGGCACAGGAAACCATTGACTGTTGCTTGATCATGCATACAGAACAAGCAACTGTTAGGAGGCACATTCTTCTTCTGAGATGAAGCCATCTGCAGCCAATCCCAGCAGGCTTTCCTTCAGGAATGCAAGTGCACAATAAGAATACAGATTGTTTCTTCTGACTATATAATTCTAGCAGAGCTCAAGTCAGCACAAGGAGGGAAATCTAAATAAACACATACAGATGTCTAATTTTCCTAGGAAGTTTTCCATGTATTGTACATACAACCTTTTGAACATCCAAGAGATAGCTGGAAAAAAAATTAAAATTAAAGATTTTAACAAATCCTGTACATCAGGAGAAAGCAATTATGAGAGGCAAGATCCACGTATGCCAGTACTTGATTTTAATTATTTATTTGATAGGTATTTCTGGACAAACAGAATCAGTCAATACCAGATGTACTATGTCTGTGATAATAATCTGAGATAATTGACTCTCCCTTTTGCCTTTTGGCAATTACCACACATCTAAACTGAGTCACTTCTCTCTCTCTAAATCACTAGGAGTTTAGAGAATTATAAACCAAAAGATTAGGAAGGATAAGGAATGTCATTAAAATGTGACTGCACTCAAGATTAGGTGCCAGTGATTGCCCATTGTGACAAAGCAGAAACAATCTGCAAACATTCTTGTCTGTACAGAGTACTCTTGAGTGCTCCTCTGAAATATCTCTCTTTTTGGTACGAAAACTGTGGGTGTAAAGAACCATGATGTGATGCATTTCTGAGCTAGACTAGCTGCTGGGAAAGCTTTGAGATAGCAGAGGAATGTTACTGGGAAAGTTCTAGGAGTAATGCAGGGAAGGTAGGCAAGGTAAGAAGGAAGAAAGAAGTGAAAAGCAGACATCCAATCAAGGCAACCAGTGAGCAAGATGTCTACCAATGAAGAAGCCAAAATACCCACTTGGGTGGTGATAGCTAACCAATTGTATTAGCTGCTCATACACGCAGGTACTTCATATAGCCTATATCAACCCTGGGCCTTCAGATAACAAAGGATTTCGTTGGTAACCAGCAACGGGGTCCGTGCCTTAGTCTCCACAGAAAACCACCCCAGGATTTGTAAAAACAAAACAAAACCAAACCAAAATACACAACTTGGATGAATGTAGGAATTATATATTAGATGATTGAATAGAACATATGTATTTTTCTCAAAAATTGAGACAAGGGGAAGAACAGATCAATTTATTTATGCATTCTGTACATGTTTAACATTCAGTTTATTCAGGACAGTATTTTAGTTATTATTTTCTGATATTGATAATTAGCATGTAATACTGATTTATAAATCTGTCTGTAATTATACCATCTAGCTAAAGAAATTGAATTTGCAAAGGCTAACTAGCACAAAGCCTCAATTATCAGTTGATTATAATCATTCCACAGTGTGACAAATGAGTTGTCATCAGCCCAGTGCTTATGAGGAGAAAAAAGGCAGCAAAAATACCAAGGAGAAATTATTTCAGCCAGTGAAGGAAAAAAAAAAAAAATGTTTATTTGGGAAGTTCAATAAAGTAAATCCAATTGCTTCAAGATGGACAGAATTTATGAGGTAAGATATTTTTATACGAAAAAGCACGCCTTTCAAGGTCTTTGGCTATTTCTCTCTCCTAATTTAACTGGAAGATAAGCAGTTTTATTTGCTAAATCATTACTAAAGCCTTTCATCACAACCCAGGTGCACTCAGAATATTTCTTAATATCAATTTTACGATTATGTAAATATTGCCACCTGAGCAGACTTGTTCTATTTTAGAAAGATGCTGTGATTACAGAGGTAAACTGGGACAAAGGTACTTTTGACTCCCATTTTTTTTGACTCCTAGTTCTACTCAGATTTTGGACTAGATTTCAACCTCCTAATTTTAGGTATTTAATTGAAATGCCTTCATTAGGAACATAGTCTCTTTAGGACCCTGCTAATGGTGAGTAGAGGGTGATTTCAGACCTTTGAAAGCTGAGTCAGGAATTTATTGGGCCAAATTGCCCACTAGAGGTGCATATCTCTGTCCTGAGTAACTACCTAATTCAAGCATTTCTTTGTGCATATATGCAAGCCACTCAGGTCTTCTACAAACAAAATCCAGGTGAAATGCTCTATATCACAGAGGCTGAGCAATCTCGTACAGCGTGTGGAGGAATTTAGCCAAGTGTCGGGGTGCTAGTATTGTGTGCAGGCAGTAAGACTGTACTGCCAGCCAGCAAGGCCTCAGGCTTAAACTAAAACAATAGTGAGAGCAAGATCAAGTTTGGGGAATCAAGTGGAGAATCTCCACTTCCTTCCTTACACCTGCACCCATGCTTATCCTGTTAAACTATTGGTAGTAGACTATTGACTACTGTTAAACCTATGAATATCTCAGGTATGGATAGCTATCTATGAAGAAATAATGTGAACAGGACTGGGACAGCAGACCATACATAGCAGAAATTTAAGAACTTCCTTCAAGATCAAATTCAGAACAGTAGGCTTTCTGTTCAATTGAGGCTTTCAGTCCTTCTTCCAGCTTTTAGTTTGCGCATAAGGAGGTGCCCTGTTCATGCTTACTCAGATGTCCAGAGAGAACCTGGCTTATCCTCTTCTCGAGGAACTGTTAACCATCACAACTATATTCTGTAATATCTGAACTATGAATCTACATATCATAAAAAATTTAGAGGATTCATGTTTTTTTGTTAGGAGTCAGATATATAATTCAAATTCTGTTGAGATTTTTGTGTGTGTGCCTTTTTACATTAAATTGCATGTATTTCCAATGAGAAATATTTTATATTATTAATGCAAAACTCCTGTCAGCCTTCTGCCTCAGGTATTTTTGGAGTTGTTGATTTTGAATTTGGACCTCCCACAGTTGATGCAAGTACTCTGTGCAGCTCTTCACACAATTTCTTGTGGTCTGACCATATTTACTATGTTAGCTAAGTTACACATAACTTGGCTTTGGTGCTGAGCAACCTAGCAGTCAGGATTTATGTATATATGCCTAGAAGCAGAAACAAGAAATAATATACCTTACTAACATGTAGTTATTCTAACTAGTCAACTTATAACTCTTTATACTAGTAGCTATTATGATACCTATACTAGTAGGTATCCATGTAAGACATTTCTTAAAGTTGCATAGTTTAGTGCACAACAGTCTTTCATAGATAAGCTTGTCTTGGTGCTTAAGTCAGATTTTTACTGAAAGCCTTATCATCACAGTGTTCATTTGGAGGTAATAAGCTTTGTACAGTGAATTTGCATCCACCTATCACAACTTACATTGTTGTATTTTTAAGACAGAAGTTGCATGATACCTCAATGTATTTCTCCTTACAGTATTCTGATCAAGTACTAACCAGCATTATTTATTCTATATATAGAAAATCAAGATAATAATGAGGTTTCTTGTTTGAGTGGTGAGAATATGCAACAGTTTTTCCCAGAACGTTAGGCCTTGATTTGTCTTTGTCAGATGCAGACTGAGTCGCTGCAACCCCAGGCCCTTTCAGCCTAGAAATGTTTTCCTCCTCCAGAAAACAGGGGCTTTGCAGGTGACAGGGGAGCCTACTTGGGACTGGGGTATGGCTAGGCTCAGAAGCACTGCTAATCTGACAGCTGCCACTGAGACTAAAATTTGACCAGTTTTTGTGGCAGAAAGAGGGAATAATGACTGTTTCTCTTAAATTCTGGCTAATCACACTGATGGTTTTTTTTTTCCTCTACCACACTATATGAGGTGTAATTGTTGAAAGAAATTAAAATTGCTCTGGCAAAGACTGTATGTTCACAAATAAATGATAAATAAGATATTTGTCAGAATGTCTTCTAACACTCATCAAAATCAGTGGACAAATATCTTACAGTTCTTTGGTCGAGTTCATTTTTATCAATGCCATCAACACTTGATATTTCTACAAATGTGTCTTAACTGCCTGACAAATAAATTGGCCCATCCTGAAGCAAGAACATGCGATCTACTGCGGCTTTTTGTGAATAATATGCCCTTAAAGCTGCTAAATATAATGTAGAATATCAAGATGAAATATGAGACAATAATCATCGTTCCTACAGTGTATAGCGCCTTTATTCTTATAATTTATTCTTTGCCTTTATTCCTTCTCTTTTTCTTTTTTGTTCATACCCAGGGATATGTTGATTTTGTAAAAGCTTTGCCTTGTTTTTGAAAGAATGTCAACGCTATAACCAAATGAAATTTTAAGTAGTTAGCTGTTCACTAGGACTGAGTTTCAACAGCAGTTTACATTTTCAGTCATAGTGAATCCTAGCTGGCAAATGCCTCTGTACTGATAAATTTTTATTTGAAAAACTGAATTGTTATTTCTGTTTAATTAAAAAAAAATCATTTGTAAATTTAGTAATACTTCTAGCTCCAATTTCAAGAAGTCATTTGAAAACAGATAGTTAAAGAGTAGAATGTTTAAATGGAACTAAAATACTTCAGAAATATTTGGGGCCTCTATACAAAAGTATAGATACCACTGATATTAGGGCAGATTGTTCTAAGCTACAGAATGTACCAAAAGCAAATATATATGTACATTTTTTCTCGACATCATTTATTCTGTGGCCTGAGGGTTTGAGGAAGATAGTGACAGCTAAAGTTTTCATAGAATCATAGAATCACAGAATGGTCCGGGTTGGAAAGGAGGTCATCTAGTTCCAATACCCCAGCCACTGACAGGGATGCCTCACGCTAGACCATGCCACTCAAAGTTCTGTCCAGTCTGGCCTTGGACATTGCCAGGGATGGAGCATTTACAACTTCATTGGGCAACCTGTTCCAGTGCCTCATCACCTTCACAGTAAAGAACTTCTTATTTCTAACCTGAGCTTTCCCTCTTTAAGTTTAAACCCATTATCCCTTACCATATTACTAAGTCCCTGATGAAGAGTCCCTCTCCAGCATCCTTGTAGATTCTGTAGATTCCATGATCCTACCTTGCAGCATTTATAAGAAAAGCTATTTTTGTTCATGTTATTTAAAAAGAATTTTTTTGGCATGCAGAACAGAAACACAAATGTAATAGCTGATATGAGAGAGCATGAAGAACAATCACTTATTCCTGCTAGAATTCCACTGAAAAGTAACATAATTTTTTTGAATGGGAGGTGCTCTCCAAAAAGAAATGGTTCTGGATGCTGTCTTTTGATCTCTCCAAAAGAAATGGTTCTGGATGCTGACTTTTGATCCTATGTTGATTTCAAGATTATTAACTTATTCCTAGTGCAAACATCCATTTTTTAATTTATTTATTTATCATCACTTTTTTATTGTTTTGCTGTGGGTTTGGTTTGGTTTGTCTTTTTCTCCTCAGAGTATTACAACTCAGAATTGTCATGAACCATACTTTCTTCTTAAAATCATCTAAGATAGTCCAACGTCAATCAAGATGCAAAAGAGCAAAAGATTTCCTAAATAAATAAATAAATAAATAAAAAGGAATGATTTTGTAAAATTAGAAAAAAAATATGAATAAGTAGAATTTTAGATTATTCTTCAAGATTTCTTCTTCTTTCATGCAGCAAAGATATCACTGAATGATAACTGTATTGCCTCTTTCTGGGCTATGGCATGCTCTGTGCTTCCCAGTTCTGACGGTGTTATCGATTAAGTTGAATATCATCATATTTTATTAAAATTAATTAAAAATAAACCCAAGACACCAAGTTGTAATATTTTTTTTAAGTATAGCCTTTGCCTACCACGTGTATTTTTGTTTGTCTACAGTCTCAGCCAGCATCAAAGCACCAATGCCTATCCTTTCTGCTTCATACTTAATTTCCTCAAAACAGCACCAGCAAACTGCATTAGTCTTAACAAAAAGCTTACTCAATTTTCTTGGTCAGAAATTGTTTCCATCTGTTAAATCTGGCAAAATGCACTTCACACACTCCCCTATAATAAAACTTGAATGAACTGCTGAAATAATTGGTATAACCATGGTAGTAAAATTAATTTTGTGAATAATAATAGCTATTTCACTATCAAGCAAGCAGAAAAAAAGCAAAGAAACAAATCATTTATTGTTAACACTTTTCAGAAAGCAATGCACCTCTTTTTTAATCTGAATTTATCAGTACCAGCTTTTAATTATTGAATTGCCTTAAAGCTTTGTCCATCAGACTTAGGACTCCGTTACCATTTGGTTCTGTGTTTACTGTTTACTGACTGGTGAAAATATCTTATTTGAAAAAAAGAAATGGACTGAGCTTCAAGTTGTTCACATTAAAAATAAGCAGATTCATTAGCCTTTCTTAATTTCTAGCTACTCAGATTTCCTTTATAGGTTAGACCAATATCATCCTATTTATTAGCCTGTTTCTTCACAAGCAGATACAGATTGTACTTGATTTAGTGTTTATCTTTCATTTCAAACTGCAGTGGACAAATCTATGCCACTGATGAAAAGGAAAGCTTTCAGGCCATATTCACCCCCATTGTAACTGCTGATTATAGTAGCTACACCCAGAACTCAAATTAGCCCATCACTTCAGACAGACTAGTATGAAGCACATGCTGACAACTGGACATTCTGTGGCTCATGGAATCCACTGTGGCAATGAGAAGTTTAGTGGAGTATATACATCTAAGAGATTACAAACTTGACTTTTCTGGGCAGGAAAATCAAGATACTACAGAACAGCCTAAATGTGACGTGGCAGTGTAAACCAAAAACAATAAAAATTTTTAAAATTGTATAAAAGGCAGTATGGTAGCAAATAAAACACTTGGCCTGTGCTGCAGCATTATGAATTGTATAGTATTCTGGTGTATTAACTTGATTATTGCACCTATAAACATGTAAAATGAAGAATGATCACTAAAAGTGTCATTTGTATCTACCAATATTAAATGTAAATAAAAAGCATTGATTGAAATCCTTGTGTGGTAAACAAACAAATAACTCCCAAAAAACCCCAACAAAACAAATCACATCTGCAAAGACTTGAGCTTTATTTTTGAATGCAAATGAATCTACAGTGATAGAAGAATTTACCCAATACAGCAGTGAATATATGAAGGACATAAGTGCACACATGGTGTGCACATGTTTAAGTGTTTGCTGTAGCAAGGTAGTGTTTCAAATACAAGACGGAGATTTCAGTATTTGTGGACTGATGGGAAGAATAATGTTTCTATGAGCAATTGAGGTTGATTAAGTTCTCAGTTGTAACCTCTCTAATTGCATGTGCTTTCTCATCAAAAGGACATTGGAAGAGAATGAGGTCTGAGATGTCAGAATGAAATCTGAGGTATGAAATACCACTTGATACAAGTGGCAATGTCTTAGATTAAGCATAAGAGAAAGTCTTGGATCTTCCTCTCATTCAGATAGCTTAAGTTTTTACATTTTTCCTTATATTTATATATATATTATATTTTTATATTGAACATGCACAGTGTTGTATTGGATAAGATCCAAGACTTTTTTTTCTCTCTAGTGGAAAGGAATTTTTAAATTAAATTTATATTTCATAAAACTTTTATTATTTTCTGTAAGTACTGTGGAAAAACTGTTGGACGATCAGAGGTACAGATAGTGAAATGGAAAGTAATAAGTATATTTTAAATAGATGAGGTTTAATTAAACCACAAAATTCAGTAAATAATTGCAGTGATTAAGACTACAGGTTTGTCCCTTTTTTTACTTTAGGTACCTCTTCCTGATTTTTTTTTGTTTCATATTTGCTCTAATAAACCCCACATTTTTTAATGTTATATTCTGTGTAAAATTTCTCTCTGTGAAATCATGCTTTAAGATTCAATATTTAATTCATCTTCTGCGCATAAACACTGCTAAATTCAGAATATGATTCCCTATATCCTGTGCTTTACTGTTGCCACTGGTTCAAGTTCAAAACATAATGAAGCCAAATTTTCATGATGAATATAGGGTGGAGATGCACAGCACTTCAGATATCAAGGTATAGTGATATTTCCTACCACATTCTAGGGTGCTTAAGCTGGAAAGGGAAGGTGTACATTTGTCTAGATTCCACAGACAAATTGGGTTAAATGCTGCAAGGCCAACCTTAGCACTGTGCAGCACCATCCAGCCTTCAAAACCAGACATCCTCATTTTCAAGCTTTCTTTGAATACCTCATGTAAGCAGTGACTACACAGATGGCAGTGAGCAACAAATAAGGACCAAAACAAACACTGGCATAATTTGACTAAAATTAACTGTTAGGATGAGGAAAGAAATCTACAGAGGATTTTGTAATGGAACCTTAGTCCACAGCCAGTGATTTTATAATTAAGGCACACTTTCTGCAAAGGATAAGGAATGGGAACAAAAAATTGAGATTGGGCAAAGAATATGTTCATCGAATAATTCCTTTAAGAGGTTATTTATATTGGCCAATATATATTTCCATGGCAACTTCATGAGCAAGTGAAAAGAAGATTTGCCCTCTTCAAATAGAAGGCTAAGGAGCAGAGGTTGAATATCAGGAGTGTTTATGTTTTGCTGAGGGAGATTAATTTTTATTCTCCTGTTACCACTCTCTTCATAGCTTGACAGTGAAAAGTAATGCTTCAGATGTGGTTCATCAGCAATGAGCAGAATGTGGCCATGTTGGGCAGAGCCTTGGGTGATATGGTTTAGTGTGAGGCGTCCCTGCCCATGGCAGGGGGGTTGGAACTAGATGATATTTAGGTCCTTTCCAAACCTAACTATTCTATGATTCTATGTTGATCAAATGCAGAGTGCTTCATCAGAAACAATTTCATGTAAAAAAAAAAATAAACTATAAATTAGTTCTACAAAACAGAAATGCTTGAAAAACAGACAAAACCAATGAGACAAAAACACATTGTATCATTGTATCCGTTTAGGATTTTTACATTGCAGTCCCATGTAGCACCTTTAAAAAGCTTTTCAAAAGCAGAAGGAAAAGCCCATTAATAAAAAAGGACATGACACAAACACAGAAGTCACAAGACCAGTTAGAGGAACTTGTGTTTTTTTTGTTTGGTTTTTTTTTTTTTATTTTCTTCCCCAAATTGCCACAGACTGTGCTTGCTCTATCATGCTGTTAAGTTGCACCTAGAGTATAAGTTACAGCATAGCTATTTATCAAAAGATAAGTGAAGGTGTTGCATGGTTGCCTACTGTGTAAGATGAAAAAATTTTTTCCTGCAATTCTGTTTTCCTGATATTCCTGTCAGAAGCCCTTTCAGGTGGATTTTTGGGTGGTTGATTTGTTGTTGTAGAGGGGTTTTAATGTGTGTGTGTGAATGTGTCCTTTTTTGCTGGTGCACAAATATAGAATTTATGTCTCTGCTTCACAGATCAAAACCAAGTGCTGAAAAGTAATTCAAATAAAATTTGCTTGATGTTTAAAGCTTTTATATTCCTAAATGCAGGGGGTTTTGCCACCATGATTTTAGAAATACACATTAAGGAAAAGTTCCCCATTACTCATAAGTATTATATCCAATTCTGAAATTGTCTATGCTCATTTAGCGTAGTGAAGCATGACAGCATCCCATCACTTCCAGGGGCACTTATTATCTACTAGATACCAGCAATATTTTAGAGACAATTATTTGTGTTATTATCACTGTGACAGTGAAATTAGTTTCCATAAATATACAAAATGCAGAACCAAAGAAAGATTTAAATCAGATTTACAGAAACTTTGTACTTTATACAATTACCATTTCAAGATGTGGAAAATAAAATGAAAAAACCCCACAAACTCCATCTCCTTCTCACAGTCCAAATGTTTTATATGCCTTTCTGTGCGCATATGTTTTTATAAATGTAAATGTGTACTCATGTAATTTCATAAGTGGTACAAGACTGCCATCTACAAGCTGAACCAGAAAAAAAAAAAAAAAAAGGTTAGAAATGTTTTGGTTTGTTTTTAAGAGAAGAACATATTCTGATGTTTCTTTCCTAATGCTTTGCCAATCTCTCCTGCAATCTTTGAGACAGAATTCTGTGTTTAGGATTTTACGATACATAACTCCAAGTGAACAAGCCCTAAATTTTTCTCTTACAAGTTAATTTCATGACTTCTTACATTAAAAAAAAAAAAATGTTTCTTCACAAAATGCATTGAAACCCTATGAATACGCAACAGAAAAAAAAATCAGATATAAGTTAGCAATTACTTAAATGTATTGAAAAAACCCTAAATATTTAAAATCATAAACAATTCAGTTGTGTGGTGTTTAAGAAATATATGTCTAATCAAATAGTACAGGCCTCTAGATGTATATAGAAGAAGAAATTTATGGAGTAAGAAGCTGAGGAGGGACTCTTCATTAGGGACTGTAGTAATAGGACGAAAGGTAATGGGTTAAAACTGAAACAGGAGAAGTTTAGATTGGATATGAGGAAGAAATTCTTTACTGTTAGGGTGGTGAGGCCCTGGACTGGGCTGCCCAGGGAAGTTTTGACTGCTCCATCCCTGGTGGTGTTCAAGGCTGCATTGGACATAGCCTTGGGTGGCATGTTTTAGTGGGAGGTGTCCCAGCCCATGGCAGGGGTATTAGAACTAGATGATCTTAAGGTCCTTTCCAACCCTAACTATTCTATGGTTCTATGATTCTAATTTTTATACGTTTCCTGAATTTGACAGTTATTTTTACAAAACGCATTTCCTTTCATTTTGCCCATCATGACTCCGAAAATAATTTCTGTTTTCTATTAAAAAAAAAAAAAAAAGAAACAGAAAACACAAAACCCCTTCAGCTTTTGGCATACGCTCTGTATTTCATCATTGCCAAGAAGAATAAGCCAAGAAATGCAAAATCTGAATAAACTTGACAATTTTTATTGACTTTTGATCATACTCACTTGCAGGACTTCTGCTGAAAGTAATGAGGGATTTGCATAAAGAATTATGGTGAGATTGTTCACAGTAATCAGCAACAAAATTTTATAAGTTATTATTATGCTTGCTACCCTAATAATAACAACTACATTTAAACTGAGTAATGATAAACCAATCAACAATGGATTGGTTTGTGTAGGTCTTGGTTTTAATTATTGGAACCAGAAAAATGCTACGAGAGAGATACATATATTAATTTTTATGGCTACACTGTTATACAGATTATGCAATATCCAAGGAGGGTTGGAGGACCTGAATTTGTTCAGCCTGAAGAAAACAAGGCAAAAGCAGACTCTAATCACTCTCTTCAATTACCTGTACTGTAGTTTTGAGAAAATGGAGCTAGACTCCTGGTAATACTGTGCAATGAAAGAAGAGACATTGGGCACAGCTTGCATGAAGGGATACTCCAATCCGATAACAAGTAGGGGGGAAATCAAGGGAAGTGGTGGAACACTGGGAGAAGAGCTCTAAAGGGATTGCAGAGACACTAAAATGTGACTTGGACCCTTGGCAATTTGATCTAACCCTAAAGTTGGCTCTAATATGAGAGCAGTGTCAACTCAGATTTCCAGAAGTCCTGTCTAGCTTAAATTTTTCTAAGATTCTAGGATTTTTGTGAAGATTTTCCCATGAAATTTTCCCACTAAATTCATGTTGATTTCAGTGGGGTTTGGATTAGGCAGTTACAGAGTAGATGTTAACATAGTTTGAACCTCACACCTGTGAGTGTCAAGAAAAAAAGAAAAGTGCAAACTCAATGCTAAACAAAAATCCATTTCTGCCTTGTGGAGTTAATTAGCGATTGATTTAAACTAGCTGTAAAGACATATTTGCTGTTAATGATTCTGAACGGTGTTCTTTAGGGATCTGGTATGAAAATATAAGTTTTAAAAACCCCTCAAAACAAAGAAAAGAGCTAACTCCATTGTTTTAAACTCTTCTTAACTCACATTTTGAAACTTTTAATGGTAATATATTAGCCACACAAGAAAACAAATAAACAAAAATAGAACCTAGCATTACCTAAGTTCACTAAATGGCCTGTGACATCAATTTATAGTACAATTTATCATAAGATACAGATAAGAAATAGGAGTAGGTAAACTGACAAGTTTAACTGATTACACCAAGTAAAAATACAAGTAATGTACTTGCTGCCAAGGCATGCTGGACTAGGAATGTGCATGTCTTCAAAACAGAATTAC
Organism: Myiopsitta monachus; assembly: GCA_017639245.1. Classification (NCBI taxonomy): domain Eukaryota; kingdom Metazoa; phylum Chordata; class Aves; order Psittaciformes; family Psittacidae; genus Myiopsitta; species Myiopsitta monachus. The sequence goes on from CM029919.1 coordinate 61,582,144, forward strand.
AAGAAAGCAGCTATAGCAGGACTAGTGCTACCAAAATTTGAGAGTTTGATTATAGGCAAGGTATGTGGTGAAGAAAAAAAAAAACTGACCAGGAGAAGATGAAGGAAAAAAGTTGATGAAATGTTTCCACATTTGCTTTTAGAATAAACTTCAGAAAGGACAAAAACCACTGTCTAGCAATAAAGGCAGCAAAAATATTGAAAGAATCTTTTGTGTTTTGTTTAAATGCCCCTTTACAGAAGGAGATTACTGTGTGAATCACTTTTATGGCACAGTAAGTTTATTTAAAAGAAATCAATGCTTTAGGGAGCTTGAGAAAGCTATTCTGTGCGTAGGGAGGTGTTAGGCACAGGGTACTGTAACTATGAGCTCATGACTGCTTCACAGGCCACAGAGAGAGTCTTGTACCTGGGAGGGAAATGGAGAAGTTACTTTTCTGTTAAGAACTTCTTCCCCTCTCAAAATCCATAATTGATTTCTAGACATTGCAGCAAGCCTTGTCTCCAGGTTTCTAGCCAACTATTTTTACTACAGAGACTGAAGAACATGCAGTCCACTCAAATAACACCACTGTAATCAATGTAATAACAAAATCAGAAAATCACAAGAATGAAACTGCGACTCATTTAGAATAGTTATTGCACATAGTGTGAGTTTTATAGAAAAAAAACGCTATTACGACTCCTTGTTTTTATCTCAAATGCATGAATTTCAGCTACAGAAATATTTTCACGAAAGAAGTTGTGGTTTAAGCCTCACCCAGGCTAATAACTCACAAAGTCGCTCACTCACTCACTCCCTTCTCTTTCTTCCCCCAGTCCCGGGGGGGATGGGGAGGAGAATCAAAAGAATGCAACTTCCACAGGTTGAGATAAGAACAGTTTAGTAACTAAGGTATAACACAAATCACTACTGCTACCACCAATAATAATAATGACAAGAGAAATACAAGGAAAGAGAATACAACTACTCACCAAGCCCAACCCAGCCAGTGCACCTCCCAGCAGCGAACCCCAGCAATGCCCCACCACATCCTTCCAGGTCTCTGCCCTCCGTTTTCACATCCTGGACATGACGTGCTGTGGTACGGAATAACCTCTTTGGTCAGTTTGAGTCAGGTGCCTTGTCTCTGCTTCCTCACGGCTTCGATCCTCCCTGGCATAGCATGAGACTCAGAAAGTCCTCGGCCAGACCAAAACATTACCAAGCAGTAACTGAAAACACTGGTGTTATCAGCGCTGCTCCCAGACCCAAAATCAAAAACACAGCTCTGCACCAGCTACCAAGAAGAAGAAAAATGACTGCTACTGCTGAACCCATGACAGAAGTGAAAAGACCCTTTCCATCTTGCTACAAGTTTGTAGTTCAGGATGTGTGCAAACAGATGCTAACCAACATGAGTATAGTAAGCAGCAAATTCACTGGATTTACATTCTTCAGATGCAATGTGCTAAAATCAGATAGATGCCGAATAGTCTGAGAGCAGTTCAGTAGTCTGAATAAAATCAGATAGATACCGAATAGTCTGAGATCATTCTAACTATAACACCCTGATGACATTAACTTGAATTTTCTGCAGCAGTATTATGTATATGTACCAAGTGCTCCTGTTTGTTCAAATATGCAGAACTGAAGACTTAGAGGAATCTTTTGGAACCTGGCATCCTATCTGTGAATATATGACACTTAAGATGAATAAATTCAGATTATTATTTATTTTTAATTATTGCTTTTACTTGCAGGAAGATAAATTGGTAGACATTAAATTACGTAATAAATTTTTAACAATAGAAAGCTTTGCTTGGTACCTCACTCCCTTCGACTGTCAGTAGAATAGGATAACTAATTCTCATGTCTATCTTAGATAATCTCATTATATTTGATAGATTGTAAATTGAAAGTTGTAGGGGAAAGGCTGACAACTTAAAGTGTTTTAAGATCAAACAGGAATACTACAAGTAGAAGCTGTAGACAGGGCTCATGCCATTTCGGTTTTAGCCCCCATATATCGGCATTACTAAAGTCAATACAGCAATCACAAAATCACGCACATTAGTTGTGGTTGGAAGGGGTCTCAAAGCAAGATCAGCTAGGATAGGTCACCCAGGACAACATCCAGTCAGGTTTTGAACATCTCCAAAGAATGAGACTCCTGTTTAACCACACTCAGAGTCAAAAATGTTTTTTGTTATGGCTAACTGGAATTTCCTCCATTCCGTATTAGGCCCACTACTGCTTGTCCTCTCAGTGGGCACTACTGTGGAACATCTGTCACCACTTTCTTTACTACATCTCATCAGGTACTTATATCGATTGATTATATCCTCCCTGTGCCTTCTATACCCTAGGCTGAACGGCCCCAGCTCTCTCAGCTTTTCCTCACAGGAGAGACGCTCCAAACCCTTATACACCTTCATGACCCTCAATAAAACTTCTTTCAGGATGCCCATGTCTTCCTGATACTGGGGAGTCCAGGATTAGACACAGAACTCCATATGCGTCTCACCCCCTCAGAGTAAAGGGGAAGGATGTCTTCCCTTGACCTACTGAAAACACTCCTTGTAATGAAGCCCAGAAGTCTGCTGGACCCCTTTACTGCAAAAGTGCATAATCCACAAAATCCATGTTCATATTCAGAGTTAATAAATATGTGACAATGCAAACCAATGAAATTTCTTCTTTTTCTTCTCACAATCTTAAGGAGGCAAAATAAGCTGGCCCTGGGACTACTGTATGCAATTGGCTATTCAATGTTGCCAGAGGTGCTGAAGTTGTGATTTAGGCAGAATCTGAAACCTAACAACCTCTGCATGTAAGAACATGTCTGTAAGCAGCTGAGTTATTTTGAATACAGAAGTGAAGTATCAACTGAATATCATTATTATAGTTCAACTAAACTATAAAAGAGATGTGTACAAACATAACAAATACTCTGATTTCCATTCAGTTAAATCTGTTTGCTTTGAGTTCACCCTGTTGGAAGAATGTCATGGGTTCAGCAGCAGCAGTCATTTTTTCTCCTTCTTGGTAGATGGTGCAGCGCTGTGTTTTTGATTTTGGGTCTGGGAGCGGCGCTGATAACACCAGTGTTTGCAGTTACTGCTTGGTTGTGTTTTGGTTTGAGCAAGGACTTTCTGAGTCTCATGCTATGCCAGGGAGGAGGGGGAGCTGGGAGGAAGCAGAGACAGGACACCTGATCCAAACTGACCAAAGAGGTTATTCCGTACCACAGCACGTCATGTCCAGGATGTGAAAACGGAGGGCAGAGACCCGCAAGTGTGTGGTGGTGGACTGGGGGGTTCGCTGCTGGGAGGTGCACTGACTGGGTAGGGCTTGGTGAGCAGTTGTATTCTCTTTCTTTGTACTTCTCCTGTCATTATTATTATTGGTGGTAGCAGTAGTGATTTGTGTTGTACCTTAGTTACTAAACTGTTCTTATCTCAACCTGTGCGAGTTCAATTCTTTTGATTCTCCTCCCCGTCCCCTGTGAGCAACTTCGTGAGTTTTAGAGACTTAAACCACAACAAAGAACTATCAAAAGTATTTTCACAGTAGTTTAGTCTCACCTAATCCACTAATTTAGTTGAGCTTTCCTCATTTAGGTATATTTTACCCTTTGAGAATAATACTTGTGTACTGTACTTAGTGGAAATCTAATTTGCAATAGACATATTACATTTAAATAGTTGTCTTATATTTAAGTAGATTTTGTAATAGCTGAAATTACTTACACAGCACAATAATATCTGAAGTTATGAATGAAGGAACTCTGATTCTGCCTGAACAGTCTCTATTTCTATATAAATACAGTTCCTTCCACAAAACAAGAGTAGGTAAGTTGCGTGTCTTGTTCTCCTATTGCTTATGTCTTTCTGCTACTTTAATAAACTGCTGTGGAACTAATCTGAAGTATACTTACTACAGTAAAAGAGAAAAAAGCAACATCTGCTATAAAAATATCCATCACCAGCCCCATATTCTCAAAGCCTTCAGCAATCCGGTAACAAGGAAATATAAAATACTTGGCTCTGCCAATTTGTGGTTGTGCAGTCAGTGTGAAATACAGAGATTATAAAATGTTCCTCCGTCACATATTTTGGTAGTGATTGGACTATCTAGTGAAATATGGGATTTTATTCTTAGTACTTTAAGATGATAAGTGTAAACCTAATATTGTTCTTTCTTATAATTGCCGCTATTCATCATGTGGCATGAGAAATTCAAGTACAAATATACAACTTTGCTTCATTGTAGGTGCCTGTATAAAACTATCACATTATTATTGGGTCCTTCTTATTTAACACATTATTCAAGGAAATTATATAATAGTGACTGTGTAGAGTTGAAGAGAAGCTTATGGAAATGATATACTATTAATAATTTCATGCCTTGCATCAGTCTTTCTACACACTCTTTGAACAGAAAGACTCTCTACTCTAGACTCCCAGCGTTATCAGTGACATATACCCTGTGGTTAATACATCGATACGATGTAGTACATTGACGCCTTGCCTCGATCACTTGCATTCCACAATAGCTCTTGATAAGTCATAGAAAAGATACATTCAAATTTCAAAACTGAATAAATTTTAGCAAGTGATACTTTATAGTGGTTTGGAAGCTATAGCTTCATTATACTTGACTTTTTCTGCATTTATCACTTTGGTGAAACTTGTCAGGCCTTTTATTTATGTGAATTTACAGTTGTTTACAAAGCACCGTCCAAATACATTCTGTCTTTATGAATAGAAGGATGATTTGGTTTTCCTCTTTCACTCCCCAGTAAAATAAAATCTTACTTATGTAATGCAAGAGTGATATTTCTTCTTATCTTCAGCAAGGTTTCAAAGCACACAATTAATGATTGCTAGTGTTTGACTTTCTTGTGTGTGAAAAGGTTTAATGTATATTTTCAAGAAAATAAAAGTAGTAACACTTCTATCTTTTTACTTTCATTATTATTATCTTTATCTGTGACATGGTTTAAGCACAGCTGGCAACTCAGAACCACGCAACTGCTTGCTCTCTCTCCCCCTTCCTCTCCCCCAGCTCCTGGAGGGACAGGGAAGAAAATGGAAAGAATGCAACTCCCATGGGCTGAGATAGGAGCAGTCCAGTAGCTAAGGTATAATACAAACCACTACTGCTGCCACCAATAATAATAATGATAAGGGAAATAACAAGGGAAGAGAATACAACCACCCACCAACCGATACCCAACCTGACCCGAGCAGTGATCTAGTCCTTCCAGGTAGCTGCCCCCAGTTTATATACTGGGCATGACGTGCTGTGGTATGGAATACTCCTTCAGTTAGTTTGGGTCAGGTGTTCTGCCTCTGCTTCCTCCTGACTTCCCTTCCTCCCTGGCAGAGCATGAGACTCAGAAAGTCCTTGATCAGAGTAAACATTATCGAGCAGCAACTAAAAACATTGGTATTATCAGTGCTGTTCCCAGGCTGAAAGTCAAGAACACAGCACTGCACCAGCTACTGAGAAGGAGAAAAATGACTGCTACTGCTGAACCCAGGGCAATCTGTTATCTATCTCATTATCTCTATTATGCTACTGAGTGAGAAAATTAAAAACTCAAGAAGATAAGTTTTATACAGTCTGGTCCTCAGGGTATATTTAGCATAAATTTGTGCTTGAGAAGATATGTGTGTATTCTATTGTATGAAAATAAAAACACCTTTACCTCTTATGAGCTCCTGATAACATGTTAAAAGATGCCTCAGGTAATACTGAACTGTTAACCATTCATATTTTTTCTGTAAGCTCCATAAAAAAAATTTTGCTTAAAATGTGGTTACCTACCTGCTAAATAATCTTTGGTTTTCAAGAGGACTAGGAAAGAAGAAAAAAGCAAAAACATATTTTACTTTTAAAGTGGTCTGAGTAATATTCATTTATTAAAGTTTACATTTGATTCTACAAGAGGCACTTGAACTATCTCTTCCTGAATAGAAAAGAAAGCATTTTTATCAAGTGTCTTCACAGTTAGCTGCGTTATCACTTTAGGTCAAATATCAATTAATAAATTGCCTTTAAAATACTACCTTGGACACGAACAGTGTGAGGATATCTTCTATTGTAATATCTTTTATTTTCCTTATTAGCCTGAGATTCCATGCTAGATTTTCACACTGCTAATTGTTGATGTGTCAGATTCTAGTAATAGAGTTGAAAGGCACCAGAACAATACAGAAGGGGAAGATCAAACTGAAGTATGAAATTGAAATGGCTATAGGAAAAATAACAATTTTTTTTTTTTTTTTTTTTTTTTTTCATGCATGGAGATGCTATGGCAAGAAAAAATGAGGAAAAGGAATTAGTGTGGGAGAGTGTCTGGCCTCTAATTCTGAGACCATATCTTCCTCTAAAATTCTATGGTGACCAGTGAGCATAGAATAGAAAGAGGCAACATTATAGTTGCCTTTAGCATGCATAACTATTGCTTCTGCATTTTCTTGTCACTATATTAAACCTTAGCTCTATGATCTCTATTGGATTTCAGAATACTTGTGTCTTCAATACACATGATGGTGAAAATCAAGACAATGCTCATACTTGGAGGGGTATTCACAATCTGAAGACTGAAGTTGAATGGTATGACGTCCAGTAGATACCACTGAAATGTAAACCTCATGCGCTGGTTTAGGTCAGTAGTCAGGACTGAAAAGAACAAGAAATAGGGAATTACTCTGCAGCAGGAATCTTACTTTGCAAAGCAGGCCTGTTCAGAATTATTTGGAAAATATGTCAAATATCTATGTCTTCATGCTGTGGTGTGGTTATGGTGAGAAGTGGAAGATGGTATCATACTGTACTATTTCATTTATGTCTCATTTCATTCATCAAAATATCACTGAGAAGGTAATTAGGCAGACTGTTTCCTCTTTCTCCTCTTCACAATATTGCAGTCTTACAAAGTGCACACAAAACTACGGTAGTCATGCAGCTATTCTGAGAGTTTCCCTCTTTTTTGTATAAGAGCACAAGAGAATTATTTTTTAAAGCCAAAATTTTCAGTTCAAGCTCCTCAATTTCATTTAATAATTGTTGAAAATAAATGAACAGAGGATTTACATAATTAGTTCATCCTCATTGTATAAATGTTTTCATAAAAAAATGATTTCATTTGAGATTGTTTAGTATTAAAAAAAAAAAAGACTCAAACCTGAAACTGTTATCTATCAATATTTTCAAGATAATTAAAAAAGAAGTATGAATATAATATTACGGGTAGTCTTAGTGCTGGTCTTTGTATGTTGGTAGACAAAACTTCATAAAAGGAGTCATTGCTACTTCGCCTTTGTAATCCTGAACTTATTTTTTTTTTTCCAATATGTAGGAAGGAAGAAATCATTGTTCCCCAGAATTGGCTAAGAACCCAAGAAGTTCTAGGAATGAGCTGTTGGGAAAGAAAAAAAAAAAAAAAAGAAGGTTAAAAAAACCAAACATCCCATTTGCTTTTGAAGAAGTTGACTGCAAATATGAATCAGAAAATACAGCAGATACTGGATATCAGATGGGAAAAGAAAAAAAAAAAAAAAGCCTGAACAGAAGGAAGAACTTTCATAATGATATGTTGAGGTCTAATACATTAACATTTCACTAAATAATTAACTAAATGTTAAACAGGTGGTCAGTATTAGCAGTATTAGAACTAAAATTTATCCTAGCTTCAGATGTTGTGAAGAAGTGGTACCCTTTTTATACTTGCAATTCAGAATCTCAGTGTGAACAAAAGTTCAGAAGAATGTCCAAACATCACTACAGGGAAAAGAACTTATTTTGTTACCACCAAAATAAAGCTGCATTACTACAAATACGTAGATTTAGTTAATTTGTTACCTGCTTTTAAGCAGATTAGAAATAACCTTTAGCCTAATATTTGTATGCTGTGATTGGCTAAAACATTTTGATATTATTCTGAAGTCAGTTCTAGATGTGGAAGTGAAAAGCTCTTTACTTCTACAGCCTCTCAGCTATGCCATTTCTTTTATTCTCTTTTCTTTGTAATCTTTTACATGTATTGATTACAATTATTACATTTTTTCTATCATTATCCGTCCACACTTCCTACATATTCTATAACACTTCCCCATGTGAAAAAAAAAGATAAAATATTTCTGCTAAAATATTGTCTTCTTAAATACCCCTGTCATCTTACACTTCTGAAGAAGTAAAATAACTGAAATAAACCAGCAATTTGATTTTCAAATTAGCACAGCTGCTTTTCCCTTTCATTGAACTAAAGAGTTCTGTCTAGAGCTATGTCAATGAAAAAATTGATATGCATTTAATATGGTTTCTCGATTAGAATACACCAAGATACCTAAGTGTAGATGATTGTGAAAACAAGTTTACAATAGTTAACACTCCATCAAATGTTTCTATTATCTTCAGCACTGACATAGTGCAAGGTGAATGTAGAAAAATCATATATAACCTCTGATTTATCAAAGAAAAATCAAAACTCACTTGAGTGTCTGCTGCGTCTGTGTAGCTCATTTTAGTATATTATCATAGAACCACAGAATCATAGAATAGTTAGGGTTGGAAAGGACCTTAAGATCATCTATTTCCAACCCCACTGCCATGGGCAGGGAAACATCACACTAAACCATGCCACCCAAGGCTCTGTTCAACCTGGCCTTGAACACCACTGTATCTCCGATATATGGCTTTGAATAACAGAGACCATACACACAATGCAAGGTAAAGGGACAGAATCTAAACCATGAAATGTGGTGAAACGTTTTTTACATGTACTAGGTATACCAAGGAATAAGTCCCAGAAAGCCAGCCGTATCCTGGGCTGCATCAAAAGGAGCATGACCAGCAGGTCGGAGGAGGTGATCCTCCCCCTCTACTCTGCTCTTGTGAGACCTCACTTGGAGTATTATGTGCAGTTCTGGTGTCCTCAACATAAAAAAGGACATGGAAGTGTTGGAACAAGTTCAAAGGAGGGCCACGAGGATGATCAGGGGACTGGAGCACCTCCTGTATGAAGGCAGGCTGAGAAAGTCAGGGCTGTTCAGCCTGGAGAAGAGAAGGCTGCAGAGACTTCATAGCAGTCTTCCAATATCTGAAGGGGGCCTATAGGGATGCTGGGGAGGGGCTCTTCATTAGGAATTGTAGTGATATGACAGGAGGTAATGGGTTAAAACTTAAACAGGGGAAGTTTTGATTGGATATGAGGTAGAAGTTCTTTACTGTAAGGGTGGTGAGGCACTGGAATGGGTTGCCCAGGGAAGTTGTGAATGCTCCATCCCTGGCGGTGTTCAAGGCCAACTTTTTTTCTCCTTACTTTCAGATCTGTAAAAATCTACTATCTCGGGATTTTTCTGTTCTACAGGTAACGGATAACAGGTTCTGCAAGAAGTTCTTTTTTCAAATGACTAAATAAATCAGATTGAATCACTGCTTACATAAATTTTTAATTTTTTTCTTTTCCTTTCTTCTTTCCTATTTTAATTTTTATTCAAATAAGTATTTTTTCAGTGACTTTTTAATGCCAAATGACTGAAATTATCCACCAGTTCTTATGTTTTTAAGGTTTGTTTGTTGTGGTTTTATTTTTCCATTTAATTTTTTTTAATGAGACTTAATTGTAATAACAGTGTGCTGGTCAATAATTTTCAACATCTGGACACTGAGTTTTCTTGCGACCAGAAAAAAATAGTGGTTTGCTATTCTGCTGTGCTCGTTTACCACCTTTTAAGGGTCGTGATAACAGTGTATGATTGTCTTACCAAGATACCATTGCACGTTTCAACAGATTATTTCTCACCCTACATCTTCAGGAAAAAGTAAGTCCATTCCCTCTCTTTACCACATTGCCTGAGTAGGAACTTGAGGTGCAAATCCAGTACTAAGACAAAGTTACATGGGAAATCTGCAACAAGGCACTTTGCTTTTCTTTTTCCCTAATAAAGTATGTCTTTCTTGAAGACTTATCAAATGGAAAAAAAAATAAGATCACATGGCAATAAAATGAGAAATTGCTTCAGCACAGAAGAAAAATGGTGAAGCTATGAATTCAGTGACATTTCAGAATCAGTTAAGCATAAGCAAAGTACTCCATATCATTACATTTTCCACCTGTTCTTTTAATTGCAATGATGAGTACTTAAAAAATAGCATCCGAATTTGTGTTAAGCCCTGAGTTTTGTCCTAATTCTTTGTTTTCCTAGATAGTCTCAATGTAAAACTGTTACACATTATCAACTTTTGTATCATTTTCTGTATCTTTCTCTTCATTCATCTGACAGGTGAACTTCTATGAAATATATAAGTATACAGATAAATTTTGTTGTTTATGATCCTTAAAACTCAGATGTTACTTGTTAACCTTTTTGTACAATAGTGACATTTTATTGATTTATTCCCCCTATCCATTGAATCAGGGATCAGAATCCACCAAATCACTATTCTTCCTCTCTAAAACCAGTGGCTTATTTGTTCTGGTGAAGTGCCTATTGAGTTACCCCATGTAAAATACTCATCCTCATTCTAATCTCCAATTACACAGAGAACTGACAGAGTGATATCCTCATCTGTGGAGAAAGTGCCACACCTGCAAGCCACATTTTGTGCAGAAATTAATGTTATAAGTATGCCATTACCGTGACTATGGGATGGGGTCCTGAAAAGTGAAACAGCTGTATGATAAAAGAAAGATGTAGGTACTAAACTGATCAACATTGTCAAACAGGTATGCTCCTGGCTGTGCACAGAAATGTAGAATGAACTAGGTCAAATTCCAGCTACTACATATTTCCAAGACTAAATGAAAACTGTGTTGCAGTTTTGAGAGTCTGAATTAAGTGGCTATATGACAAATGTTGAAATCCTTTCATGAACCCCAGTGAATCCAGTTAAAGATTATTGAGACAGGTAGAAGATAACTCTTTAGATTCATGATGAGGCACAAATATATAGTGACGATTATAGGTTTTGGGGGGTAGTATTGCTAAAGTCATACAGGGTTGACAGTTATCAGGGAAATAAAATTTGGAAAAATAGAGTTTGTTGTTTTTTTATTTTCCCAGTCCTCCTCACTTCTCACATAATTCAGCAACAAGGACGATCTATGAGCTTCCTGATGAGACCATAGCTGTTAAAAGAGCAGTGTGGCTTGGGGGAGGCAGAACTGGTTTGTGTACAATTTGTAGGAAAGCATTTTGTCTCACTTTGGACACAGTTGTTTCAATATTCAAGGTTCTGCCAGTTTAAAACACCTCATAAGCTTTTATCATTTGCTGTCTTCATTAAAGGAAGCAAAGTTTTGGAAAATGTCCATGGATCTGTATCTTGTTTACTGGCAGATTTCTTTCGTAAATGGTCGTGAAAGACATCTACATCTGAAAATCTGTCAGAATGGACACAGCGAAAGAGAAGGGATTTTTCCAGTAGTTCATTTGCAAGTTTATACTTTCCAAAGTATTCGAGTAAGAAAAAAATATATTTCCTTTATAAAAAAATCCATTATTGACAATAGCGTACGTAAATGTGGGTATGTAAATACCTGGGTAGAGGTACAAATCTAACAAACTAATTTAAGTACCAGAACATAGGTGAATGTGATAAGGTCTGAAAATAATCATAAAATATACTGAACAAGTCTGCTTGATTGTTTGTAATTCAGGTAATAACTATTCTCTTTATTCTGAAGGTGTTATTTAGTGACACCCAAGGAGAGAAATGTATTATTCACTACTCCCAATGGTTAAAAACTGTTAGTTATGTTTTTCTCACCCATAATTTCTGCAGAATTTCAAATTCTCTGTAATCCTGAGAAAATGAAATGTCATGTATTTTATATTATTGTATAATTGTGGAAGAATTTTAAGTCCTTTCATTTATTTATTTTTCTTCAGATGAAACTTGAAGACAATGAAAGCTACAAAGCAAAACCACAATTTTCTGAGTCTCCATAAAAAAAAAAAGCTAGCTTGTTGCTTATTGAGGTATTTACTTGACTAAAAAAAATCTCTTCTTTTAAAATGCTGTTTTAAAGTGTTCTATTCCTTTTCACAAGAATAAATTTACATTTAAGTCAGTATCTGTCCTTCTGCAATCTATAGCTCCCAAGAAATAATGTTGTTCCACAGCAGCCTCCTAATAACTACAGTTACTAAAATTTCAGCATGAAGCAATTTAGCAGCAATAGTCATGGGCAGTTCCCTTTGTGTTCCTGCCGTTTTGTGAGCAGAGCTGTGATTTTGCCAGAAGTAGAGAACAGGTATAAAGGCTTAATGAAAGGAAAAAGATCACTTGTGCCTGTGAAAGAATACTTGGAGAAGCAAGGGCCCATCATTGGGATGACTATTTAGCCTATCCATGTTAATGTGCTGCTTCAAAGAGCAGACACCAAACACTTTAATACTCATATTTGAAGCATACAGCTGTTTTGACTAAGACTTCTTGATCTTGTGAAGGTAATCAAGGGAGCATGGGGATTTTGTACTTTGAAACTAAAGCAGGCTGGAAAATGTAATAGAGATGATTTATCTCAGACCAAATATCTTAACAGCACTCTGGGGACTGATAGACTACACAAAAAAGAATTTTTCTTGACATTTTTTTCTCAGTTACAATGTACTCAACATGCCATTCCTGTGCATCATGGAAACTAAGAAAGAATGGTGAACTGGGTTTCTTGAAACACTGATTTGGAAACAGAAAGTTATATTATGCATAGGTTTATGAAATTAAGATCTGGCTATAAAAGATTCAAGAATAAGTCATTGTCATTGTTTAAGCTGTAAATCATGCAGTTTGCTCACTCACTTCCCCCTCTTTCTTCCCTCCCACTCAGAGGTGTGTGGTGGGGGAGGGAATGGGGAGAAGAATCAAAAGAATGCAACACCCATGGGCTGAGATAAGAACAGTCCAGTAACTAAGGTATAACACAAATCATTACTGCTACCACCAATAATAATAATGACAAGGGAAATACAAGGGAAGAGGATACAACTGCTCACCACCCAACGATCAAGCCGTGAACTCCACTCTTCTGGGTAACTGCCCCCAGTTTTTTCCATCCTGGGCATGACATGCTGTGGTATGGAATGCCTCTTTGGTCAGTTTGGGTCAGGTGTCCCGCCTCCACTTCCTCCCGGCTTCCCCTCCTCCCTGGCAGAGCATGAGACTCAGAAAGTCCTTGGTCAAGCCAAACATTCTAAGCCGTAACTATAAACATCAGCGTTAACAGCACTGTTCCCAGACCGAAAGTCGAAACCACAGCACTGCACCAGCTACTAAGAAGGAATAAAAATGACTGTTACTGCTGAACCCATGACAGTCATAAAAAGGAATCAGATCTCTGACAAAAGGAATGCAGATCTCTGACATGAAGCAGTTTCATAAAGGTGGCCATTATGTAAACTTTTCAGTACTGAACATTAAAGATCTTGCTTTGCTCTTACTGAAATAAACATCACCCCTGGCTGTATTCAGTAGTTGATCATATGCCTCCAGTTGTCTTTATTTTTCATCCTTTTCACAGTAAAAATGAAAGCTTTTATAATAAAATGATTTATAAAATTTCGTATTTTGCATGCATATTCCATAATTGTTTCTACAACGTAAGAACTGGAAACACCATGATATTTAGTCACAGCTGAAAATGAGAATTAGACACTCAGGTGTGAAGGGACCTTGCAATTGATAGCCTATCCATATGAACTAGTTTTGTTCAGATGAAGCAAAAAGAACAAGAAGCAATTCTTCGTGTCCTTCATACTGTCAATATATATTTCAGAGAACCTTTGCATGAAACCAGTCATATTTAGCAGGCTTCATCTACTAGCACTGAAGAGACACACACATCTCGGCATAGAAGAGATACTGTATAACAACAGATGTTAAAGGAACAAAGACTACTAATTGTCTAAAAGACGCTGTCTTTCTCAACCTTCAAAAAATAAAAATACCAGAAAATAAAAACATACAGGAATAGAAGACCAAATACACACATATGTTGTAGAAGAAAAAGAAACAAAAAATGTGTTTTCTTCCCTAAAATTATGATAATAGAAGAGGAAAACACTGGTTAGGACTTAAAACAAAACTGCAATCCTACTACCCTGGTGTTTCTAGATGTCAACCTGATGCTGTTGTGAGAGTGGTCTTGTGGCAGAGGGTGTATTTGAGAACATATAAGTCACCGCCATTAAAAAAAAAAAAATTGTTTAACCACAACTTGAATTCAGAACTGCTGCATAGTCCATAAATAGATTAACAGAGAGACTCTATGAAGAGACTTTGAATTTAAACACTATTTGAAGTTTCTGGAGTTGAATGAGAAATCACTATCTAGGATAAAGTACACTGAAAAAGAGCATTGACTACTTTTCTGAAGAAAGTTGTTAGAACCACACTCAGGAGTACAAGTCTTCACATTTGATGGAAGAGTAACATAAGTGAAAAGAAAATTTTTCTTCTGTGATATAATAATTAAAAGTAGCACAGATGGAAAAAACTTCCCTAAAAGAAAGCTTAAACAAAAACAAGACAACCAAATCCAAACAAAACCCTACCCCAAACAAACAAAAAACCCCATCACAAGCATATATAATTAAAAGAAGGCAAAATTTGGCTCATTTTCTCTTGTGATGAAGTATTGCATACTGTAAATGGTTACAAATTGCCAAAGAAAAATTAAAAGTAACAGTAAAATAAAACAGTAGATGCAAGTCAAGATACTTATTCTCAGTTTAAGCCAAATAAAAGTAATTTAGAATGAACACTCAGGAAAGCTTTCACTGAAATCTTTGAAAATACCAATTTACATGCATGCATTTGTCATTTTAGAGTCCAATAGTCTTTCAAAATTGCTTAATGCATTTTTCCTATAAATAAATAATCTTTTGTCAAAGAAAGCACTACTGCAAAAACTCTTGCTTGATGAAGCAGCATTTTAAAGTGTCAGTTGAAAATAGGCCTTCTCTTGTTTTCTCTTCCCAGTCTTAAAGTTAGTATATCCAAGACTTTTCTTGCTTTGGTATAATTAACAGAAAGGTTAATACTGGATTGTTCCTTGTGTTAAAAAGAACAACATAGTCCTTGTATTTATAATCAAGATTCCCCTCTTGTTGTACAATTTACATCTATGGGCCCTATACTGACGATCCCTGCTAGCGCTGGAACACTGCCCTAACAATAATACATCAGGTCTGCACTAGTATATGAGTACATCCAGCAAATGGTGATCTCATCTAATACCACAGCTAGTGTCATGGTTGATGTCAGATGCCATAGAAACTGAGTTTATATGATTCTGTTTACGACCATTGAAAATATCATGCTTTTTCATTAAGATATTTTATTTTAGAGAAATTAACAATGTATCTAATTTCTAAAGAAACTTTTGCTGAGCAGAATAACTCAGTGGCATAATCTGAAGACCAAGTGTGTCTTGGCTCATGAAGCAGCTGTTCATTTAGGCCAAATTTTATTTTGCTTAGAGTAAAGCTTAGCATTTAATTTTAAAGAATGACATGCTTTTCAGTTTTTCAAATGAAATTTCAAATTTGAGCCAAATATCTACAACAGGTAAAATCAATAGCCCCTTCAATTGACAGAAAATTAACAAGGCTTATTAAACTTCATGCATTACTCACTATCCCAGTACTACATCAAAGGAAGAGGAACAAATAATCCCATTCTTCTTTGAATTGTACCAATGTGGAAAAAGTGATTGAAATAGACTTAAATATGATTACCGCTATTAATAGTAACAACACAGTTACTGTGGGCTGCTTTAAAATGGTTTTATTAATACAATCTGTTTGTCCTATGTATTCATAAGCATTTTTTCAGCTTGCAGCTTAGTTTTGCATTAAGGTTTTCCTGGTATGTTGGATATTTCTTACCTGCAGTCTTGCATGTATTGTTCTAATCTATCAGACTAGTAGTGTTCTCGGTTCTCTTTAGATATACATATACTTTTAGAAAGAAAATACAAGAAAATATTTTAATTTCCCACTGTTCATTTGAGTTTACTGTAAACTGCCTTTGCCTTTTCCCATAATCTCTGCATAAAAAAAACCTGTAGATTTTAGCAATGATGGCTACTAAGTAAAGAAATAGAGTTGCATATATGCTTCCACATGTGCGTAAATACTTGCAACAGCTTTGAAAATGCCATATGCCTTTAACAGCTGTTAAAACATGTACTCACTTTCTTCTTGTATATTCAAATAGCATAAAAAGCACTGAAAAATCCATGACTATCGGAAGGGAAGAAGCTGGCAGATCATGTTTTAAGTATTTTAGCAATCAGTAACAACAGATGTCTTAAATTTAATATATCATGGAAATTCTCTCCAAAGGCTGTTTTGTAAGGAAAATGTGTTGGAAAAGGATCAGTTCATGTTTTGTTTTGAGAGTTAGTGCTGCAGAGTTTTGAAACATCACTACTGCACCAACTAATTATAGGCTGATAATTGATAAAAATTACCTGAATTAACTAAGAGGTAATGAGCTTAATTTCTTACTTCAGATCACTCAGTCTTTATTGATGCTGCTGTATTGCCAAAGCCTCAGAATTCCCCCAGCTAAAAATTATTTATTTCCCTCTAGGCCCTATACAGAAGAGAGCAACAGCACCTTGGTTGCTTTTATTCTCTGCTTGGGTCTTTGCCATTACTTCCCTGACTGAATCAATATGCATTAAAATAGCAGAATTGATTATCTGGTTTCAATGCCATTGTTTTATCTTTCCAACACACAAGGATACTTGACTCTGTTCTTTGCTTCTATTTCTTTCTTCCCTCTTTTTTTTTTTTTTCAGATCATTTTTTTAAAACTACACAACATTTCTGCTTAACTGATGAAATACACCCCGTGGGTGGCTTTTTCCATGTACTTTGACCACATAAGCATACAAAGCATCTTGTAGAGTAAGCTTCTGTCACATGGCATTATGAATGCTAACTGGTTTCTTCATCCATGCATATATAGAATTTGAATACTTCAGCAGTAGCTGTTGCAACATACTTGCTGATAAAGATGTGTGCTGGATCAGTGCTCTCTATTAACTATGATATGGGTAATCCTTCCCCTAACTACATGTGAAACCTCCAAGGGCGATTTCTCAGTGTATATCGCATAGGAATACACATTGTCACTTCTTCTGTTCAGCGTTTATATTGTTACTAAGAGATGCATATTCAGTATTTTAATGCCAGAGTGCTGACAGAATTCATGATTCATTCTGTTTTATATGATAAGTTCACACCAAATTTAACTTGTAGGGGTACAGCCATTCATGGTTGAAGTAACAAAAGTCAAACATACACCAGGCCATCTGTAAGGGCAGGAGTTATCTTCCACTGATGTTGAAGTGGCAGCGGCAGATCCCAATGCTAAGCCAGACAACATAAAATCAAGACAAAATATTGGGGTTTTCAAACAGCTGAAACAGTTTATGAAATACAGTGAGAACCTTTTCACCTTCGGCATTAAATACAGCAGAGGAATTGAGAGTTCATAAGTTACGCACTCAAATATCAAAAGCCTGATTTACCCAGAGAAAGCAAAATACTAAGATCACAAGGATAAGTGGATAAATTATAACAATTAAAATGAAATAAACATAAATTTAAACTCTGAAGATTGTTTGTTTTAGAAGAAGATTCTCATGAATGCATAGACTTTGCTAATCTTATTTTTAAAAAAAGTGACTGTAGTGTAAAGGATCTATTGTCAACACTTGGGCTGGAAAGAGCCCAGATCAGCTAAAAGGAATGAAGTGGAATGAAGTACATCTTGCTTGTTTAAAGTTCCGGCTATTCAGCATCATTGATGAGATTGATGGGAAACTTCTAAAATTTTAAATACTGTGAATTCTGTTGCAAATCATAGCTTTATGCTATGCAGCTAGAAATTGTTAAGGTAAAGAGAGCCCTTTTTCTGTCTTGCTGTTTGGTTTCAGAGGTTGCATCTGTGCTTTTTCACACTCTTTTCCAGAGATGGTATGTTTCTTAGTTTTTCAGTATTAAGATACTGAATACACAACAGCTATTTTCAGGCATCTGGAGATGTAGATTTTTATACTTTCTTTGGAGATTATTTTTGCATAGTATTTTACAAACATAGAAAAAGGGAACTCTGCATGTCTCCATATACTCATTATGGCAAAACTTGAATGTTTGAGGGTTGGCAATCAAAGTAATTCCTTTTATCCTGATATGATGCTGTCACTTTTTAAACTAGAGAATTCATTTAAGCTCTGTGCTCTCCAGGCTATATGTCAGATGTGTATTTCCCCTGCCTTCAAGACATATTCTTCATTTGTTAAACTTCAAAGCTGCTCTAATCCTAACATTTACCTGGAGACCTTAACTATTTTTTGATCTGAGGATCGAGGAACACATGAGGACTATATATGAAGGAGCATTATTACACTTTTACCCTGGCAAATGATGAACTCTGTACTTGTGGAGGACAATTGTTTTCTTTCTTATTCTTAGTAATTTATTTTTTTTTTAATTGCTGAATACTTTGACTCTTATTCCTACCTTATAGGAATTCAAGATAGCATAAAATACATTGAATTCAATAAACATTAGTAAACCATAGAATCACAGAATTGCTAAGGTTGGAGTGGATCTCTAGAGGTTGTCTGATCCAACCTCCTTGCTTGGCCAGGGGCACAAACCAGGCTGTCCAGGACCACATCCAGACAACTTTTGAATATTTACAACTAGGGAGACTCCACAACCTCCCTGGGTGACATCTGACAGTGCTCAGCCACCCTCACAGTGAAAAAGTGTTTCCTGATGTTCAGAGGGAACCTCCTGTGTTTCAGTTTGTGCCCATTGCCTCTGGTTCTGTCACAGGGTTCCACTGAAAAGAGCCTGGCCAAGTCCTCTTTGCACTCTCCATGCAGGTATTTATATATGTTAGGAAGAACTCCCCTGAGCCTTCTCTTTTCCAGGCTAAAAAAGCCCCAGTTCTCTCAGCCTTTCCTCACAGGATACATGCTTCATCCCCTAAGCTGTCTTCATGGCCTTTTGTTGGACTCTCTCCAGTATGTCCATGTCTCTTGTACCAAGAATCCCAAGAACTGGACACAGCACTTCAAATGGGGTCTCACCTATACTGAATAGATCACCTCCCTTGACCTGCTGGCAATACTCCTAATGCTGCCCAGGGTACCATTAGCCTGGACTCCTTCAATGGGACTTTTGTGGCTTCTGTTCAACTCTGTGCTCACTAGGACACCCAGGTTCTTTTCTGCAAAGCTGCTTTCCAGCTGAGTGACCACCAGGATAAAGTGACCTTGAATGTTTCCAGGGATGGGACATCTACCACCTCTCTAGGGAACTTATTCCAGTATTTCACCACCTTCATTGTAAAAAATGTTTTTCTCATATCTAGTCTGAATCTACCCTCTTTTAGCTTAAAACCATTTCTCCTTGTACTATAGCTACAGATTTCCCCTCTGGCTTTTGTACGGGATAT
The DNA here is from genome assembly GCA_017639245.1 of Myiopsitta monachus. Classification (NCBI taxonomy): domain Eukaryota; kingdom Metazoa; phylum Chordata; class Aves; order Psittaciformes; family Psittacidae; genus Myiopsitta; species Myiopsitta monachus. The sequence goes on from CM029919.1 coordinate 61,601,623, forward strand.
TAGTAGTAAAGACTATCAGATGCTACAAAATGGCCAATCTAAAACTTGCTTTTGCTAGATTAAGTCAATACTGCCTTATTTTGATTTCAGCCTTTTTCTATTCATAAAAGGGATTCAGCTGGATGATGGTTATGTCCAAGCTAGGCATTCTGGGAGATGTTTATAGTCGGTAGAGAGAAACAGCCATTCTTAGGAAAGAGTTCTGTTAAATCCCACAGTTGAAGTTCAGATTTATTATTCAAAATAAGGACAAATATATTAGGATAGAATATGCTATGCCTACTAGTGACAGGGAATGCTTATGTGGTAAGAGTTATGGAACTTTAATATAACTTTAATATAAGAAGCAACACTTTATGCCACAGTGCACCTGAGCCTGCCTGTGTGCACACCCAGTACATTTAGTCATTAATTTACTGTATGGTTGAAACTCCCTATCTAGCTATCTGCATAGATGAGCTAATGAATCAGTTTGAAATAGCGGAGGGCATGATATATGGTGATAGATTGAATTCCTAACCATTTGGATAATTAAATATTCAAATAATTGTTATAGAAACTTTTCAGGTGGGAATTTCAAACTGGTTAGACTATTTGGGCAGCTGCTGCTGTACATAGACTAATCTATGTGCTTTAATGTGTTAATTAACATCCTGCATGGTTAATCTGTACATTGCAAAGACTTCCTAAGCTTGCAGAATTGACCTCCATGCAGAGATATGTCTTTTTTTAGGGACAAGAGGATAAGATGTCCCTAAGGGTTAAGACTCCTTAGGAACAGCAGAAGTTGTAGATATAATTCTATCAGACAGCTTGTAGGTAGTTACGATAGTAAGAAGATATTCTGTATAAAATTTAAAATAATACATAGCAATAGATCATGCAAGTGGTGAACTGGTCTGAGGACTATGGACCAGTTAGGTATCATAATTCAGTTGAAAAGACGTTTGGGGAGTCTCACCTAAGGCATCTGAAGATGCCATTGTAAAGGCCCTTTTCTTGCCTGACATCCAGACAGTGACTAACCATGTAGCTCAAAAGATGTGACTCCCTACGCAAGCATTACCCTATGCCAAGACTGCAAGATTTAAGCATTGGTTAAATGAATCCTGCGGACAACAGGAGATGCTAAGGTCAGAGCCAGTCAAGATCAGTTCTTGAGCTCAAGATTTATGGCAGCAACAAAGTATCCATTACGCTGCCTAAAACACAGGAGACTGAATTGCCAGAAATTCACTGAATGATGTCTTCTCAAATACATTACCATCAATCTTGGGGAGGGCTCTTTGGCATGTACCGATCTGGAAAGTCTAACTATTAATATAAAAAAAAAGACTGCAATACTGCTTTTGCTTTGAGAGAGGGTAAGTAGCATGTTTATGAGAGCTGAACTCTGAGTAACTGAGATCAACTACCATATGATCTTCTCAGTGCCCAATGTGCACATTCCAAGGTCTGAAAGTAGTATGTTCAGAGCACTATATCGTAGGGCTTTTACTTCACTGACTCCAAATCTGGACTGCCAGCTCTTTCCTGCAGCTAAATCAAATGAAGAATGTTTTAGAAGACTCTGAGTAAACATAAACATTTTAGAGCACTCAGAGTGGTTGCCCTTTAAGTGGAAAGGTGTTCTCAATCTTAACAAAATGAGGGTTAATGAGCTATATAATTCTGAATGATTGTTAACAGAAAGATGCTTGCACATATGTCAAGAATAGAGCAACTCAATAAAGAAAAAGTGCTAAAAGTTTTTGACTTATACGTCTCAGGAGCCCTTGGAGACTTACCTTCCACATTAAGATTTGACCCAGAATGTATCTCTTATTTTAAAGGAAACTGCAATGAGAACTACTTCAGAGAATCACCTACATTTGGTATTTTTATGTATTATGATTCATATGTCTTCATGGGCTACAGAGCATTGCAAATGGCATGAGGATTTGCTTGAAATTTTCATAAATAACTTGCTTCTCCCAGCAGCAGATGGTTTCATGCAGAGATTGTATCAGAGAAATTCAACAGGATAAAGCAGCAAAGAAAAGTTTTCACACCAGAAATACTCAAAAAAAATTGACCTTATAAGCGTGCTGATAGAGTAAAATCCGGTAATATGCAAATTGCTCTTATTTGATAAAGTGAAAAAAAGGCCTCACACGTTAATTAAGCATCATACTGACACAACAGTTTATACCTGTGTTTAGAAACACCACTTTTAATATGTTTAACAGCATTTCCGATAAAAGATGTACACCTTTAAAATACATCTAAGTTCTTCTGTTTGTGCCTAGATCAGCCATCCTAAATATAGAGGAACTTCTACTGGCTCCATTCTATACTATCTTCTCAAATTTCTGAAGAAAGCAAGGTATGTATGAGAAGAAACAAGGGGTAGGATATACTGTGTTTTATGGCAGTGTACCTCAGTACAGAGTTATAACATGGCAAAGAGCAAAATCAGTTGCAGGAATTTATGAAAGCTGAGTTTACTGCAGCAATAATGGATGCACCACAAAAATCCTATCACTAATTAAATATGATCTTAGTTAAATATCTTTCATTCTTGTTCAACTAAGAGGTTGGTTTCACAGAACAGGATCCAAAAAAAATCTAGACTGCTAAGTAGGAAGCTACTTAAAGGCACTCTTAGTAGGTACCTGTACCTAGGCAACAGAATAAAAAGGCGGAGAAAAGACAAAAAAAATCTTAAAACTATCTTCAGAATCCTCCAAGAGCAGTGTAAAATGGTATGCGTTTGTCATGATTTAAGCCCAGCCGGTAACTCAGTATCACGCAGCCGTTTGCTCATGCCTCCCCCTACCTCCCCACCGCTCCAGAAGGGATGGGGAGGAGAATATAAAGATTGTAACTCCCACAGGTTGAGGTAAGAACAGTCTAGTAACTATGATATAACACAAATCACTGCTACTACCACCAATAAGAATAATGATAAGGGAAATAACAAGGGAAGAGAATACAACCACTCACCATCCACCGACTGATACCCAGCCCCATCGAGAAGTGATCTAACCCTTCCAGGTAACTGTGCCCAGTTTATATAGTGGGCATGACATGTTGTGGTATGGACATCTCTTTGGTTAGTTTGGGTCAGGCATCCTGTCTCTGCTTCCTCCTGGCTTCCCCTCCTCCCCGGCAGAGCATGAGACTCAGAAAGTCCTTGGTCAGAGTAAACATTACTGAGCAGCAACTAAAAACATCAGTGTTATCAGTGCTGTTCCCAGGCTGAAAGTCAAAACCACAACACTTCACCAACTACTAAGAAGGAGAAAAAATGACTGCTACTGCTGAATCCATGACAGAATCCACCCCTTATTCCATACCATTCACGTCATGCTCAGATCCCACATTTTCAATAAACCATCACTCTTATCTCATATATATACACATATATATACATACATACACACACAAAGAGAGAGAGAGATTATTCCTTAGTGCATGGACCAATCCCTACAGAGCTGCTGAGTCCATCCGTACCATGATGTTGGGTTCCATCTCTTGTAACAGACTTGCAGAGCAGTAGAGACAGTGTGCAGTGTTGGATCACTGCCTGCTGATGCTGATTGTTCCTTTAATGCAGAACTCATCTGTTTTCATCAAAGGTCATTCCATGTTGGGAAGATGGTCGGAGGGAAGTCTGGGCCAGTGACTGGTGATCTGAAGACATCTAGTTGGTGGGCTATAAAAGTATGACATAGCAGGCAACAGCATACAATTGTGTTCGTTGGCTGTTTTCTCCTAAAATCAAATCCCCTTGAGGTATACATGGGACTTCCCCATCTTCCCGCATTACCCACCAAGTATATCCGGGTCCCTGAGCAAAAGCAATACCACAAGTGGGTGTTCCCTTTACCTGAAGCAGGAATAACCCAGACTGTCTTCCCCAGCAAATTCTTTATGTGCACCACAGGAACTTTGTCCCCTTCTACAGTATGTAAAAGTTCTGGCTTGGCTGGACCAGCCATGTTGGCAGATCCTCTGGTGTTGAACAACCACCTGGCTTTTGGTAAATATGTATCCCAATGTTTGAAAGTCCCACCACCCATGGCTCTCAGTGTAGTTTCTAATAGCCCATTGTACCATTTGATTTTCCCAGAGGCTGGTGCATGGTAGGGGATGTGATATACCCATTCAGTGCCATGCTCTTTGGCCCAAGTATCTATCAGGCTGTTCCAGAAATGAGTCCCATTGTCTGACTCAATTCTCTCTGGTGTGCCGTGTCACTACAAAATCTGTTTCTCAAGGCCCAAGATAGTGTCCCAGGCAGTGGCATGGGGCACAACATATGTTTCTAGCCATTTGGTGGTTGCTTCCACCATGGTACAAGCACATAGCGCTTGAATTGGCGGATTGGTGGGAGTGAGATATAATCAATCTGCCAGGCCTCCCCGAATTTGTATTTCAGCCATAGTCCTCCATACCAAAGAGGCTTTAACCGTTTAGCCTGCTTAATTGCAGCACATGTTTCACAGTAATGAATAACCTGGGCAATAGTATCCATTGCTAAGCCTACCCCTCGATCACGAGCCCATCTGCAAGTTACATCTCTGCCCTGATGGCCTGAAGTGTCGTGGGCTCACTGCGCCAAAAATAATTCACCCTTATGTTGCTAATATAAGTCCATCTGAGCCACTTCAATTTTAGCAGGTTTATCTGCTTGTTGTTTCTTCTGCTGTTCCTCAGTGGCCCAACTCTTGGGTACCTAAGTATCTACATGGCGTACCTTGACCACCAGGTTTTGCACTTGGGCAGCGATGTCTTGCCACAGTGCAGCAGCCCAGATGGGTTTACCTCTGCGTTGCCAGTTGCTCTGCTTCCATTGCTGCAACCACCCCCACAGGGCATTTGCCACCATCCATGAGTCAGTATAAAGTACTGGCCACTTTTCTCGTTCAGCAATGACCAAGGCCTGTTGGATGGCTTTCACCTCAGCAAACTGACTCAATTCACCCTCTCCTTCTGCAGTTCCTTCAGCTTTATTAGGGACTCCATACAGCTGCCTTCCATGTCTGATGCTCTCCCACAACACGGAAGGACCCATCAGTAAACAAGGCATATTGCTTTTCACTTTCTGACAGTTCATTCTATGGTGGGGCCTCTTCAGCACACATAGAATCAGAGAGTCATAGAATAGTTTGGGTTGGAAAGGACCTTAAGATCTAGTTCCAACACCCCAGCCATGGGCAAGGACACCTCACACTAAACCATGCCACCCAAGGCTCTGTCCAACCTGGCCTTGAACATCACCAGGGATGGAGCATTCACAACTTCCCTGGGCAACCCATTCCAGTGCCTCACCACCCTCACAGTAAAGAATTTCTTCCTCATACCCAATCTAAACTTCCCCTGTTGAAGTTTGAACCTCTTACCCCTTGTCCTATCACTTCAGTCCCTCATGAAGAGTCCCTCCCCAGCATCCCTATAGGCCCCCTTCAGATCCTGGAAGGCTGCTATGAGATCTCCATGCAACCTTCCCTTCCCCAGCATGAACAGCCCCAACTTTCTCATCCTACCTTCATACGGGAGGTGCTCCAGTCCCCTGATCATCCTCGTGGCCCTCCTCTGGACATGTTCCAACACTTCCATGTCCTTTTAATGTTGAGGACACCAGATCTGCACACAATACTCCAAGTGAGGTCTCACAAGAGCAGAGTAGAGGGGCACCCAGGTGTAAGACCTTGCACTTGGCATGGTTAAACTTCATCAGGCTGGCATCAGACCACCTCACAAGCATGTCAAGATCCCTCTGCATGCCATCCCTTCCCTCCAACGTACCAACTGAACCACACAGCTTGGTGTCATCAGCATACTTGTTGAGGGCACGCTCAATCCCACTGTCCATGTCACCAACAGAGATGTTGAACAAGACCAGTCCTAACACCAGTCCCTGAGGAACACCACTCATTACTGGTCTGCAGGTGGGTATTGAGCCATTGAGCACAACTCTTTGCGTGCGGTCATCCAGACAGTTCTTTATCCACCAAATGGTCCACCTGTCAAATTGATGTCTAGCCAACTTAGAGACTAGGATGTCTTGTGGGACAGTGTCAAGCGCTTTGCACAAGTCCAGGTAGATGACATCAACTGTTCTACCCCTGTCTAAGTTCCGTAGCCCCATCCTAGAAGGCCACCAAATTGGTCTGGCAGGATTTCCCCTTAGTGAAGCCATGCTGGCTATCACCAAACACTTTGTTGTTTTTCATGTGCCTTAGCATGCCTTCCAGGAGAATCTTCTCCAAGATTTTGGCAGGCACACAGGTGAAACTGACTGGTCTATTGCCCCCTGGGTCATCCATTTTCCCCTTCTTGAAAATGGGGGTTATATTCCCCTTTTTCCAGTCATTGAGAACTTCACCTGACTGCCATGATTTTTCAAATATGATGGACAATTGTGGTGGCTTAAGCCCCCCACCCACACAGTTTTACTCACTCACTCACTCCCCCTCTTTCTTCCCCAAGTCCCAGGGGGATGGGGAGGGGAATCAAAAGAATTCAACACGCACAGGTTGAGATAAGAATAGTTTAGTAAGTAAGGTATAACACAAGCTACTACTGCTACCACCAATAATAATACAAGAGAAATACAAGGAAAAAGAATACAACTGCTCACCAAGCCCAACTCAGCCGGTGCACCCCCAACAGCGAACCCCCCACTATCAAAACCCTGATCATGCCGTGCACCCCCAGTCCACCATCACCACCACACCCTTGTGGGTCTCTGCCCTCCGTCTTCACATCCTGGACATGACGTGCTGTGGTATGGAATAACCTCTTTGGTCAGTCTGGGTCAGGTGCCCTGTCTCTGCCTCCTTCCGGCTCCCCTCCTCCCTGGCATAGCATGAAGCTCAGAAAAGTCCTTGGTCAAACCAAAACATTGCCAAGCAGTAACTATAAACACTGGTGTTACCAGCGCTGCTCCCAGGCCCAAAATCAAAAACACAGTGCTGCAGCAGCTACCAAGAAGAAGAAAAAATGACTGCTGCTGCTGAGCCCAGGACAACAGTGGCTTAGTAACTTCATTTGCCAGCTCCATCAGGACCCACAGATATATTTCATCAGGCCCCAAGGACTTGTTCAGGTTCCTAAGATGGTCTCACACCAGGTCCTCTCTTACAGTGGGCCGAGGGTCTTCATTCTCACTGTCCCTGCATCTGCCTTCCAACACTTGGGAGGTGAGGTCAGAGCATTTGCCGGTGAAGACTGAGGGAAAGAAATCATTAAGAACCTCATCCTTCTCCAAATACAAGGTAGCCAGTTCTCCCAATAGCTTCCAGAGAGAGCCCCACTTTGTTCCTGGTCTTTTATTTGCAATGTACCTATAGAATCCCTTACTGTTTTCTTTCACATCCCTAGCAAGTTTAATTCTAAGTGGGCCTTAGCTTTCCTAACCTGGTCCCTAGCTTCCTGCACAACATGCCTACATTCTTCCCAGGCCACCTGTCCTTGCTTCCGCCTTTTATAAGACTCTTTTTTCCTTTGAATTTTCCTCAGCAGCTCCTTAGCCATCCAAGGAGGTCTCCTGGCCCTCATGCTGCACTTCCTTTTAGTAGGGATGCATTGCTCCTGAGCTTGCAGCAGGTGATCCTTGAATATCAACCAACAGTCTTGGGCCCCTCTGCCCTCTAGAGCTATATCCCATGGAATCTTACTGAGCAGGTTCCTCAAGAGGCCAAAGTCTGCTCTCTTGAAGTCCAAGGCAGTGGGCTTGCTGCACGCGCTTCTCATTGTCCTGAGGATCTCGAATTCAACCATCTCATGATCACTGCAATCAAGGCTGCCCTGGAGCGTCACATTTCCAACCAGCCCTTCCCTGTAGGTCAACACGAGGTCAAGCATGGCACCTCTCCTTGTCAGCTACTCTATTACTTGCAGAAGGAAGTTGTCTTCCACACAATCGAAGAACTTCCTGGATTGCTTGTGCCGGGCCGTACCATCCCTCCAACAGATATCAGGGTGGTTGAAGTCCCCCATGAGAGCTAGGGCCTGGAAGCATGGGGCTGTTCCTATCTGTCTATAGAGTGCTTCATCCATAGAGTCCTCTTGATCAGGCGGTCTGTAACAGATCCCCACAATAACGTCTCCCATCACTGTTCTCCCTTTAACCCTCACCCACAAACTCTCTGTCAACTGCTCACCTGTCCCCAGACAGAGTTCCATAGTCTCCAGCCTATCCTTAACATAAATAGCAACTCCCCCTCCCAACCTACCCGGCCTATCTTTCCTAAAGAGCCTGCAGCCTTCCATTCCAACAATCCAGTCATAGGAACCATACCACCATGTTTCTGTGATACCTATGATATCATACCCCTGTTGACATGCACACATCTCTAATTCCCCTTATTTGCTCCCCATGCTACGGGTATTTGTATAGAGGCATCTGAGCCAAGCTCCATTTGAAGCCGGCTCATTGGCTGGAGCAGCTGGAATATCTCTACATTGCTCTGAATATTTACTATAAGCGCTGGCCAGTAATTGGGTTGGGATGGAATGATGCCCCCCTCCCCCAACACATCTAGTTGAAAACATCCTTGACCAGTCTGGCAAGCCTCCTACCAAATCCACTCTTCCCTTTCTTTGCCAGACCAGCTCCACCAGCCCCCAGTAGACCTGGCCTACTAAATTGCGTCCCATGTTCAATGTACCCAAACCCCTGACTATAGCACCACCCTTCTAACCATTTATTAACCTGGAAAATCCTCCTAGCCTTTTTAAGGTCCTGCTCTGTATCCTGGAGAATTGACGAAAAGATAGTCTGAGCTCCAGATCCCCTAACCACCTCTTCCAGAGCTCTGTAGTCCTTCTGTATGTTCTCTGGGCTACTGCTATCTGTACCAGTAGCACCCACATGGATCACTAGAAGTGGGTAATAGTCAGTGGGACCAACTAGAGCAGGCAGCTTCTCTGCAACATCCCTGATCCGAGCCCCTGGGAGGCAACACACCTCCCTTGAGACTGGGTCAGGCCAACAGATGGGTGCCTCTGCTCCTTTCAGAGCAGAGTCCTCTAGTAATATGGCCCCCTGCTTTTTCCTGGCAGCACCAGTAGTGATCTTCTTTACCAGTGCATCAGCCGGTTGTTCCTGGTGGGAGCGAGGTTCCTCATCAGCCCCCTGCAGGACAGCAAAGTGGTTCTGGGTGGGGACAACAGATTTAGGAGGAAGCCCCTTGCTTTTAATTGTCCTCTTCCTCCTTTTCTTGTTTTTTTCTGTTTCTGTTTCCCAGCTTCCTGGGTTAGCGGCCTCCTTTCCTGCATGAGCAACAGCAGACATCCGAGGCCTCTGCACAGTCTGGTCCTGGAGCAAGCAGTGCTATTTCCCCTCAGCTTCCCTGACACCTTTCAGCCTTGTAACAGCATCCTGCAGCTCAGCCACCTGCTGCAGGAAGAGCTCCACCAGGGAGCACAGAGTGCAGCCCTGCTCATTGTGCTCCCTCCTCCCAGGAGAGCAGTGCAGGCACTCTCTACACCCGGAGATCTGCACTGCAGCCTCCTTGCCATCGGCTCAGTCTGGATGCCTACGCTGGCCATTGCCCTGGCAGCCAGAGCAGAGCTCCCAGTCCAAGCTCTGGTCATAAGGCAAGTGCTCATCATTCCACCGGTCTACCCACACAACCTGCCTTGAACCCACCCTGTTTGCCCACCCCTGGTCACTCACACTCTCTGGGGCAGGTTTTTAACCAGTCAGGGCTGGTGCCACTCCTCCTGGCACCGCCCCCTCTTGAGTCAGCTGCTCGAGTCTCCTGAGCTGCTGGGTCTTGGCAGGCCCTGTCGAGGAGTTGAGGTTCCCTTGGTGCCTGTTTCTGCTCCGAGTTGAAGCACCTGGACTCCCCCCCCCCCCCCCCATCAGGCGCTGCAGTTGTGCCCTCTGGAGACAGTTGCCTCAGCAATGGGCAGGAAATGGCTGATGATGCCGGGGTTGAATCTGCCACCTGGCACCGCCCCCTCTGAGCCAGCTGCTCGCTTAACCCTCAAACTCCCACTGTACAATTGTTATAGTTCTGTATTTCTGAACTAGGTTAAGTGTGAATTAATAAAATAAATAAATAAGGTTCTTTCTCACTTGCATGGCATTGTACAACAGATTTTGCTACATTATCTCTTCCTAATCAGACTTCTTCCTTTTTCAATAAGCGAGATTGTCTTAAATATCATTACCTATTTCCTTTTAGAGATGTCTGTGAACTAAATTTTTACTGTATCTGCAAAACTCTCAGAGTAAATTAAACGTGAATCCTCAGTCTTGGCTGTATCTCTCAGTTACATGCGCCTGTGCTGGATCAATTAGCTTATCTAATTCTTGTAAACAATAAATGGCCCACAAGTGTTCTCCATTAATTAAAATGCTATCAGCCTTTTCCAAGTGCACTTCTAATGTGTTCTGTCTACAGCAGTTTTGAGGGCAGGTATTCTTGTATGGACCTGTGGGTGTTAATTTGTCTTTTAACTTCACTGTCCTTCCCTGCAAACTACTGATGGATTTTTTTATTCCTGCCCTACATGAAGCATAGCTTCTGTTTTATTAGCTACTGTGAGGAGCATGTGCTGTTAAACACAATCAGATCTTGTGCTGGAGCATTTCTTATTTTAAATGAAAGGTTGTTGTTGCTGCTGCTGTTTAATTTTGGTTGTAAAACCAGATTGGAGCTCTCTTTAATGGCTTTATTTGACGTCAGTCTATCCAGAAAATAATTTCCTTGCATGGATGTAATGCATAAGTTAGTGTAGAATAGTAATTCTTTTAGGTGTTAGAAAAGCATGTTTAAATCACACTTATGGGCTCATGACCTTTCTGATACAATGATTTAAGAGAGTTTTGCAGATTAACTGCTGTGTTCTGCAATGCATCCCTGAAAACTCTCTGCTTAAAAAGCACCCTGGCCAGTTGCCATGATTTTGTTTAATGATGCAGTTCAACTTTCTTGGAAGGACCATTTTTAAGAAGCCATACTGCTATGTATGGCTTAATAAATTATTTATAGAGAATTGCTGGGACAATAATTTGTTTGGTGAGCTGCTGGTGTCAGTACCACTGAATTATCCACAGAAGTAAATTCAACAAAGTTTCTTCTTTTCTTCTTCTTTTCCATCATTAAACTTCAGCATAAATTCATGCCAGAAGCCATTTCCAAGTTTTATGCAGAAATATTTTTCATTGCCTTGCTAAGAATTTTAAAGAGGCAGAAAAATCTTTCATTACTATCCCACTTCTATTCCTAATTAGCTATTTTAAAGCAGTCAGTTGTGCAATATGTTCAAGTATTTGGTAGACATTTTTATAATACACTGTTAGCCTACAGTTGTGAAAAAATGAGAATAATTATGGAAATAATTACATAATAAGTGCATTAATAAAGTCAACTGAATGTAAATAAGTATTAACAGGAAAAACAAAATGGAAACACAGACCTTCTTATTCTATTTTAAAATATGCCTTTCAGTTGTGGTTTTAATGATCTGTTTCATGATCTTTCCCAGAGCTTTCAATACAAAGTGTTATTGACATCAAGGGGAAATACAGCAGGAGCATCTTGCATAGTTTTTCTGAAATCCCGCCCTGTCTGTTGCCATGACAACAGAACCATTCTTCCTGGAGAGGATGTTTTCTCTATTTTTCTATCCCCAGAAAAATAATTTCACAGCTTTATTGTTGCAAATATTGGAGTGGGGGGATGACACAAAACCCAAACCAGCAACCAACCCAAACCCTAATGCATTTTAAGCGGGCTTTCTGGGTAATCAAGGAAGAAAGAAAGGAAGACCTAGGACTGTAAGCTCATAGTCACTTTCTAGAATAATTTTTAGGTTTTGCATATGTTGCCATTTGTTTGGGATGCTCTAACTACATGTACAAGAAGATAAAAGAAAAAGATACAAAAGGTGGCACTCTCCTTTTTGTACTTTTGAAAGAAAGTAGTTTTCATGCATATTTTAATGAACAATAATGCCTTGAGTGTACTTGTGTGTCAAAAACAGGGTCTCAGAATGATACCCAAGTCAAGTGTCTTACCCAAAACCTCCCTGGACCTATTTGCTAGGCACAGAACTTCAGTTTAAGTTCTCCTGGAACAGAAATGATGTAGAATATAATTTCTTTGCCTGAGCAAAGTGTAACTAGCAAAACACAATAGAATTCAATTTCTTCTCTTAACGTGCATTAAATTACAAAGTTAGCTGAGATTAAAAATAAAAAAAAAAAAAAAAGAAAAAAACCTCTCCATTATTCTAGCACAAAACCCAAGGAAGAATGCATATCAGGGAGCACAGAATACTTTTCAAGAATAGTAATGCAGGCCCTACTCCTTATTTTTTGATGGTGAGACATTTTAGTGTAAGAAGACCTTCATCTGAAAATAGAAATAACTCTGCATAAAGGGAATAAGATTTTAAATTCTATACTAGTGAGTAACACTAAAGGAATGTTATATGGAGGCAATCTAATTTTTAAAGTTGGTCCCTTCAAGCATCTGAAAAGCAAATCTACTATCAGTTTTGCACTCTACATTAACAACCATTTGTATTTTTTCTTCACTGACCCTTTTACTTAAAATTTATAGCTGAATCAGAAATAAAGAAGAAATGTATCATGTTGTATTCCCTGTAGTTAAACCTCTAAAAACAGCAATTTCCTTATAGGTGATTTAGCCTCACAGGAAGAAAAATAGTAATACATTATAAGAAAGTTTTAAGAAGAATAAGGAAGGTGTAGTAATATTCTGGAAAGAGTAAATCAAAGCATTATCATTTGTCTAATGTAAAACAAGTAAAAGACAAGCAGTAAAAAAAATTCAGACTCTAAGGAGAAGGTGAATTGCTGTTTCCAGTTATACCTATTACAATGCAATCTATCTTCCTACATCAAAATCTGTTCCAATTTCCATCCTGCCTGTGTGTATGCATCAGAGTAAATTTGATGACAGGCTGAGAAAGTTGGGACTGTTCAGCCTGGAGAAGGGAAGGCTGTGTGGAGACCTTTTAGCAGCCTTCCAGTATCTGAAGGGGGTCTACAAGGATGCTGGATTGGGACTCTTCATCATGAGGCTTCTGTATAAATACAAGAAAAATGCATTTTGATGGAATCTTGTTTAAATGACATTCTGCAAACATCTTTATCGCTTGGGAAATATTCAGTACTAACAGGAAACATGTTTAATTTAACTATTTAGAACAATTTACATTATAACCTATTCTAGTTTTCTTGTATTCTAATTGACCTCTTACAGAAAAGAGTGTAACAGCAGATTATAAGGGGCTATTATATAAATAACAGAATATATGGGGCCTATAAGGATGCTGGGGAGGGCCTCTTCATTAGGGACTGTGGTGATAGGACAAGGGGTAACAGGTTAAAACTTAAACAGGGGAAGTTTAGACTGGATATAAGGAGGAAGTTCTTTACTGTAAGGGTGGTGAGGCACTGGAATGGGTTGCCCAGGGAAGTTGTGAATGCTCCATCTCCGGCAGTGTTCAAGGCCGGCTTGGACAGAACATTGGGTGACATGGTTTAGTGTGAGGTCTCCCTGCACACGGCAGGGGTGTTGGAACTAGATCCTTTCCAACCCTAACTATTCTATGATTCGATGATTCTATATTTACATATAATACAGCCATCATGCTTGTCTTTAAACGATCTTTCCAATTTGTGTATGTTTAATTCGCTAGCTTTTTTACAGTGAAACAGTGATGACAGCATAATAGCAAAGAAAATAAAGAAATCCTACTAGATTGTATAATGAATCAGATTGTCATAGTATTTTTTTAAATAAACCTGCAGGTGTTTTACTCAATCCTGTTTTCAGCACTTCAGAAGATATAGTTCTGTCCACTTTCCTTAGAAGAGTGTTGTGTTGTATTTCCTTAGCATTTATTGTTATAGAATGGGAAAGTGATAAACATGATGACTTTAATAGGTACTTGTGCCCTCTTCCTCTGCAGGACAATTAAGGTCATTATATTCAGCTTGTCTCTGTTTAATTACATTGACTGTTTCTTTGATAGGAGGAGGTATTTTTGAAAGTTTCTATAGATAGTAAAAAAATGATTTTTTAATTTAAAAATTTCTTACAGGATTTTTGCCACTAAAAAATTTTATTTAATAGCATGGGTTTCTGTTTATTCCTCTGAAACAAAGTTCCCCAGCAATTACACACAGAATATTTGTGATGTCAGGCATTTCAAACTCATTCATAATTCTGCTCAGATCGCAAATCATCTCTGCATATATATTGTCTCCAGAGCTCTAGTACACTAGTATGCCTCCCCCTAACAATGATACTCACCACCTCTGCTTTCTTGTCTTTCTATCATGCAGAAATGGGTCATTATGCATATGTGATCAGGTTGTCAATAATATTGCCCATACCGGTCCCTGATTAAAAATTTTAAAAACTCCAACAAAACCCCAAACATAACATGAAAGCAGAGATCCGGTATGTAGTATTTTAGTGTAAAGTAAAATTAACATTTAATTTCTCTTGATTTTGTCAATTTAAAAGCTTTGGGTTTTGTTTGTGAAAAATGTCATCTCTCAAACTTTCTAGAAATAGCCATGGCATTCACTTTAATTCGTACTGGTGAAAACAAGTTTTTGTTTTCCAAGAAGCTTCTCTACCAAAACACTGTAAACTTTTCCACAAGTGCATACGTACCTTTCAGGAATTTAGTAAAGCAGATAGATAGAAACACTCTTTAATGAACAGAGCTGTTGCTGTTCCCTGAGGATTAATTTGCACCCAACAGAACAAGTATATATCAAGGAAGAAAATAAGAGGACTAGCTGGCAGCATTTGAGTAGCTATAGGGAAGCAAAAACTTTCACTAGAGCAGCTTTGGCATGCTTAATGGTTTGGGCTGACAGAAGGTGAAATATTTACAATCTATACTTGTCAGGTTTTCATTTTTTGTCCCCCAGCATAAAAACTGTCTATACTGAGAGACAGGCTCCTTTACAGCCTACGGCCTTCCTAGGGAAGCCAGAATAGTATTTTCCAGTTTGTCACCGTGATATATTTGTGAACCTGTGTTCCTAAAAATACTCATATCTTTCTACTTTACATGTGCATACAGTAACTTCTCTTCCAAGCTCTGCCTTTATTATTTACTCAGTCTCTTTTCCTGGAGGTAAATGTTTACATACTTGCCTGAGTGAGTAATAAGTAAATTCTCTTTGCAAGGCTCCAGTTTAGAATTACCTCAGTTCAAGTTTATCACTTGTTTTTCCAAAATGCATTACTTGCTACACCAGAATAAATTAATTCCTTTTGTAATAAATTCCTTCCAAGTTACAGGATCTTGTAATTTGGTGGTTTTGGTTTCGTTTGGTGTGGTTTGGTTTTGAATCTAAAAATCATTCTGAATTTACATTTACATTCTGCATCAGAATATTGTGAAAATTTCATTAGCCAGTGAAAAACTAAGATTATGGTGATGTTCTGAATTATAATTTCCTTTCCACTACACAACTTGGTTTCTAAGGACTATAAGCTGGTTTGTTCTTTTCCTGCTTTTTTTCAAGATACCTATGGAACGCTTGTATAAACAAATTTCTATCTATCTGAGTAGCCTTAGCATGAGTGTAACCATCATCACCTGAGATCCCCTAAAAGAGAACAGCAGCCAACTGGAGAAATATGAAATCCCAAGTGGTGAGTAACTTCAGAAAGATCCATTGACAAAGCAGCACAGTTGGGCAGTGAGCCAGACCAGCCGTGAGAGTTTTAAACCTTAGATGTGCTCATATTTGTGGACTATTTCTGTTAAAAGGTAGTTGCATCATAAAATTGGGTGAGGTCCATATTTAAAAATTTATTTAAAAAGTAGGGTAAATGAGTTATGACAAAAAATGCATGAAGCAAATTTTTCATTCTCTAGTGATATAGTTGCTAGTAGACTGGAGATTCAGAAAGCCAAAATAAAAAGCCAAAATGACTTCTCAGAAACATCTTTGACATTACAGTCTTCATATATGTATGGTCCTCTGTAGTGTGGTACTCCTACAGAGCAAGAGATAACTGGCTTCCTAGGAGAGAGGAGCAACTAGGAGCATGTGCAATAGAGAGAAGCAGGCAACATGTCCAGTGTATAGGTGCACCTTACAATCTTGTTAGAAGGAAGAAACAGCTATTTCAGAAAGAAATAGCTATTTCAGCATGCCTGTAGCTTTAGTACTATTTGTAGTTGCTACCACTCTTCACTAGGTTAAGTGATAGAAAATATAAATGAGGTAGATGAAAAATGGGTAAGAGACTGCTGTTTTTACATTTCTTTCTCAAAAAAAATGTGCAGGGAAAACTTGAATATATTTTTGTTTTGAAGAGCACATAATTAATTTTTGTACATTTATTTCCTTTCTGTTTATCCTCCTCATCTTTTAGTAAAGCAGTTTTTGATTAAAACTTTTCATTCAAGCTCTTTGAACGGTGAAATGTGGCTCACAAACTTGTTATTGTATTTATTGACAACCCGTACAAACTGAACTTAGTTCTTACTGTTGTCAAGCAAAGCATAGCAGAAAAACTGCCAATAAATTTGATGGTAGCTACTAAAATTATAGAAGAAGGTCTATACTAGGCATATATCCAGGGACATATTCATAGAATCATAGAACGGTTAGGGTTAGAAAGGGCTTGAAGATCATCTAGTTCCAACCCCCCTGCCACGAAGAGGGTGCCTCACACAAGACTATGTCACCCAAGGCTCTGTCCAACCTGGCCTCAGAATGAAGCATTCATAGCTTCCCTGGGCAACCCATTCCAATGCGTCACCACCCTTACGGTAAAGAACTTCTTCTTTATATCCAATCAAACTTCCCCTGTTTAAGTTTGAACCTGTTACTCTTTGTCCTATTGCTATAGTCCCTACTGGAGAGCCCCAGTCCAGCTTCTTTGTAGGCCCCCTTCAGATACTGGACTCCACACAGCCTTCTCTTCTCCAGCCTGAACAGACCTGACTTTCTCAGCCTATCCTCATACAGGAGGCGCTCCAGACCCCTGATCATCCTCATGACCCTCCTTTGGACTTATTACAACAGTTCCATGTCCTTTTTATCTTGAGAACACCAGAACTGTACACAGTACTCCAAGTGAGGTCTCACGAGACCAGAGTAGTGGGGCAGGATCACCTCCTTCGACCTGCTGGTCACGCTCCTCTTGATGCAGCCCAGGATATGGTTGGCTTTCTGGGCTGCAAGTGCACACTGTTGGCTCATGTTCATTTTCTCATCGACCAGCACTCCCAAGTCCTTCTCCGCAGGGGTGCTCTGAATCTCTTCTCTGCCCAACCTGTAGCTGTGTCTGAGATTGCCCCACCCAGGTGCAGGACCTTGCACTGATCTACCAGACGGCTTCAGCAGCCCATTGGGAGATCCTCTAGCCTTTTTCAAACTTGCTGGTATCTTATGGTGGGAGGCTAAGACATTCAGAAGCTTTTCTGCTTCGTCATATCAGGAGAGTTTATAACATGGCCAAATCCTATTCAAGATTTTTCTGACTGGTCCATATGAAGCCATTTGCCTTCTAAGGATATATCGGCATCAGTCAGTGGCGTCTGAGTAGCTTCTTTTAGCAAAAATAATTAAATTAATAACCTATACATATTAATAGGTTAGAGCTTAGAACTACCTCAGGGAAAAAATAGAAATGGTTAGCTAAATATGTCATCAGGACCAAGTACTTTTAGACTGGCAAGGAAGTACAATTGCTCTTGATCAGGAGTAAATGAAGAGAGGGGGAAAACCCAGGAAAATACTCTTCATATATTAATAGATGAAGACTGAAAATTATTCTGCAGCTGACTATTTTTTTTTTTTTTTTTTTACCTGTAGCTTAATTTTCAATAGTACCTTAAAGAAAAAACTTGGATGGAACTGCTTCAGGTGTAAATTCATAACAATGCAGTTTGTTCCTTATCTTGACCTGCCTCAAAACCTAGAATGTGAATTAGAGTTGTAGTTGATGGACAAATTAAAATGAATGAGCACCACAGTTTTGAGTAAAATTTAATGTTCTCTTCATTTTTCCCTGACAGGCAGATGCTCTAACAAAATAATCCATTATGATATGTTGTAGCAAAAGTAGAGGCTTACCTGAGAGGATATTAAAGCAAAGATGAGCACTATCTTTTGGGAGAGGAAATAGAAACATTTTGATGATTGAGAGGACAGTCTTCTCATTCATTAAGGGCACTGCTAAGAACATTTTTACTCTGATATAGATAGTGTCATAAATTAGCAATACCTAATGTTAAATTCCTACTCACCATACCAAAAATATAGCTTTTGTAGAAACTGTATATACTCTTCACACAAATATAGGATTCTATTATCATGAGATGTTTCATTTAAAACATAAAACTGTTTATCCTCTCTGAAACCTTCATTTTCAGAGGTAGAAAGTATAAACAATGTTTATAAGATTCAGCACACCACAGACCACACAGACCATAGATTCCTCCAGAATGTACCTGGGAGAGCATTGCATCTGCTCTAGGAGCACAACCCTGCCAGGGCACGAAAGAGATTACTGCGAAGTACTGTACAAGGAGAATGGATGGTGTGGGTCCACTCTAGTGAAAACCTTATTTAGAGCAATGCTACGTTATGTGATAAAAACTCATAAACTCACCTGCATGTTCACAAAGTACTTCAGAAAGACAATTGTAGGAGGGGGAGTCAAATTAAAGCCCTCACCTAACTCCTCACTGGCTCATTATAAAGGAGAGACTGGCTCTTCAGGAGAACCATTGGCCCATATCCTGGGTTCAGCAGTAGCAGTCATTTTTTTTCAGTCTCAGTAGTTGGTGCGGTGCTGTGTTTTTGACTTTCAGCCTGGGAACAATGCTGATAACACCAATGTTTTTAGTTGCTGCTCAGTAACGTTTACTCTGACCAAGGACTTTCTGAGTCTCATGCTCTGCCAGGGAGGAGGGGAAGCCGGGAGGAAGCAGAGACAGGACACCTAACCCAAACTGACCAAAGAGGTTATTCCATACCACAACATGTCATGCCCAGGATGTAAACTGGGGGCAGTTACCCAGAAAGGCTAGATCGCTGCTCGGGTAGGGCTGGGTATCAGTTGGCAGGTGGTGAGTGGTTGTATTCTCTTCCCTTGCTATTTCCCTTATCATTATTATTACTGTTGCTAGCAGTAGTGATTTGTGTTATACCTTAGTTACTGGACTGTTCTTATCTCAACCTGTGGGAGTTACATTCTTTCGATTCTCCTCCCAAGCCCTCTGGGGGCAGGGGGAGGAAGAACGGGGAGAGTGAGTGAGCATCTTTGTGGTTCTGGGTTGCCATCTGGGCTTAAACCACAGCAGCCAACTGAAGTTCCATCTCCAAATCTGGAGCACAAAGATACAAAGGCACACAGGATCCCACACTGAGAACTCATTAAGGATGAATAAACATATTGTCCAGTCCCCTCCCAGAACTGTCCCATGAGTCCAGGTGTAAAACCCAGCAAGATGATTCAGACTAAGGGGTCTGGGCTATGCCTTGTCTGGATGTTAAGACCTGGGAAGCCAGCAACTGGAGAAACTGAGATCCAAGAACAGCTGCTGGGCAGACTAAATATCTGAACTCAGTAGATGGAGAGATACACCTTGTGCATATATTTTTTCGCTATTAATCTCCATCCTGTTCAGCCAGAGGAGAGAATAATGAGGTTACTGGTGCTGCCAGTGATTGTGTGACTGCTGTGTGTGTGTCTTCTTGTAACCTGTGCCACCACATGTGTATATCTGTAAAATGTAGTATAGGAGGCTGGCCAGGGGCAAGTTCATGTTTCTGGTGGATAGTAATAGGGTGAACAGAATAGATTCTTTTTGACTTCACACTATTGTGTTAGCAAAATACTAGTTTTCTTCTACCTAAAGTGCAGTTTCAAAAATTTTATTAAATATTCATTCACTGTCATACTTCTTTATCAAACTAGGTTAAAAATGACTAACATGTTCAAAAGCATTTAGAGATAGGAGACAGCCAGATTAACAGAATGTAATTGAGAAAGTCTTGCTTCTTTTAAGAAACAAAACTAAAATTGTCTATCCATCACAGGGGCTAACATTATTCATTCTGTGCTTTGAAAAGTCAAAGTTAAATTCACAAAGGACATAAGTTCAAGAAACTTCACTATATCTGCAATTAGTTTTGGGTCATAGCTACCCAATTAATTTGAGTCATAAAAGTAAAGGACATTGTCCCAGGCCTTCAACAAATATCATGGGTGGGTTTGGTTCCTAGAATAGGTTTTAAAGCCAACAACATTCTGGTCCTGTAACTGCCCAGACTTGCTTGTATGAAATAACTGACAATAAGAATTTATTCCAAATAATTGTCTATATAAGATCTTTTTTTTTTTCTTTTTTTTTTTTTGGGGGGGGGTAGGGGAGGGAGCAAGTAAGTATTTTTTTTTTAAATATAAGCAATACAACAATACAGTGTTTTCTCTGGAAATCTATTTTAACCCTGCTTCCTTCAAAAACCAGGCAGAGGATTGCATATTACCGCATTGGTTCACTAGTGAAAAAAAAAAAACAAAACAACCAAGCAAAAACCTCTTGGTGTTCTGTTTTGGTGGTTTTGCTTGTTTCCTCTCTGTGCCTCTCTGCTGAAGAAATCAAATCATTCCAGATGTAGAAGATACAGATTAACTTATTTTCTTCACCTGAAAGAGTTTGCACTGCATGGCTGAATGCCAGGTGCCCACCAAAGCCTCTTTATCACTGCTCTCCTCAACTGGACAGGGGAGAGAAAATGTCAGGAATGGCTCATAGGTCAAGATAAGAACAGGGAGAGATCACTTGCCAGTTACTGTCAGAGGCAAAACAGGCTCAACTCGAGGAAATTAGTTTTTCATCAATCAAATCAGAGTAGTATAATGCAAAATAAACCCAAATCTTGAAATGCATTCCCTCCACCATTCACTGCTTCCTGAGCTTAACTTTATCCCTGCATTCAGTGGCACAGGGGAATGGGGGTTGAGATCAGTTCATTGCACATTTTCTCTGCCACTCCTACCTCCTTAAGGGAGGACTCCTCAAACTCTATCGCTGCTCCAGTGTGAGTTCCCTCCAATGAGAGACCATTCTTCATGAACTTATCCAGCATAAGCCCTTCTTACAGGAAAAAAACAAACAAACAAAAAAAAAACAAAGCAAAGCAAACACTATGGTGATGCATAATACAATTGCTCATCACGTGCTGATCAATGCCTAGTCCAGAGCATTGATTGACCTCTCTGAACCACCCCCTCCAGTTTCTATACAGGGCATGATGTGCTGTGGTACGGAATCCTACTTTGCCTAGTTTGTGTCAGGTGTCCTGGTCCCTCCCGGCTTCTTCTGCCCCTCTTCACTGGCAGAGCATTGAAAAGTGAAGAGTCCTTGAACAAGGTAACCCTTACTCAGCAACAACTAAAACACCAGTGTGCCATCAGCATTTTTCCCAAACTAAAACCGAAGCACAGCACTACACCAACTACTAGGAAGAAAATTAACTTTATCTCAGCTGAAACCAGGACAGGCTGTATCATATTTGATTAACTGACACACACATATATGCACACATGTACATACACATATAAATAAGTGCATGCATTGATGTGTATGTTTGTGTAAAGTTAAATATTCTCATATCTGAATTCTGTAATTCCCTCTGAGCTATATAATCACGTGTGTTAATCCTTGTTTCTTTCCTTGTTTTCCATTTAGTTTTTACAATCACTATTTTTAGTATTTCTTTCTTCCCCCCCCCAAAAAAAAAATATGGTAAAATATATCATACACAGCATCTGTACTAAGCTGAAACTGTCTTACTGTTGAGAGTAAAGGCATAGCAATACAGCATTTGTAAATATGTCTCCCTAAACCATTACCCCTAAAAAAAGATAAGCCTGTGATTCTCACAACTTTACAACAGATGGGGCATTCCCGTTTTAATGATAATTTCTCACAAGGTTCAGCTGAAAATAATGATGAGTTTCAGATAGCTCACAGATGTTAATAATTGTTTTGTATGAATCATTTTGCATATGAGGATCACCTGTCCCAATATTACGAAGTTCTAACTGGATGCAATTAAAAGTTAAAAAAAAATCAGTGCTGTGAAATGTTTATTTAAAATCTAAATATTGAACTAGAATTAAAATGTGTGCATATTCCTGCTCTCTTGCTAAATGGAAATTCAGAAAAGCTTTGAAACTATGACTGAAGACAGCCTAAAAAATTTGGCAATGTATCTACAGATCCTGCAGTTTTCATCCAAAAATTTCCCAGAACAAAAAGAAACGTGTTTTAGGCTATATGTCTCAACTAAAATCAAAGGCAGGCAAAGAATTATGAGGCTATCAGCAGAAAAGGTTAAGACTGGATGCACTGATACATAATGTTGAACAATTTCTTGCTCATTTTAAAAGACACGATTTTTTTTTTTTGCTAGCTAAAGTTTAGCTAAATTTATAATTTGTCAATCCTAGATTGTTTACTAAAGTCCAAAGTAAAGTAATAGTAATGTTAGATTAATAGAATAGCTAGTAACATCATAAAATAATAAAATACTACTGCGATGTGTAACAGAAGAAAAGCGACTAGTTAAACCCAGTTGAGATCCAAAATACCAGCATTTTTCTCCTTGGGAATATAAGAGCAAAATGGAGATAGTGTCATGTTTCTTTGGCAATCCTTCATGAAAGAATGACGCTAAGTAAACTGTAAAATCAATGGCTCTTTCAGAACTCTATCTGTTGCACTATAATCCATTCAGATGAGGCAAGAAAAAATCCACACAGGCATGTATTTTCACCCTTTTTCACACTTAAAATGCAACCATCTTTCATATGACTTCCCAGAATAGTACCTGATTCTCTGTCATTCAGAGATATATCCTGTAAATGTGTCTATTAATGAAATCGTAATACTTACTACAAGGATATAATATTCTCAGTAGGTTTCCAGCTCACCTAACTTTTCTTCTAGTCTACTGTATGCCAGAAAATTCTTTGCCAAACTCATCTTGAAATTACACCTGATCAGACATCAGTACCATCAGTAATAAGTGGTGAAATCTGGTTCTACCTCTCAATTACATTGACTAGATTAATTCCTTGTTATCATGTCACGTTACTTTTTGGCATGTAAATTATAGTAGTTTTTCATCTAACCAGTGAGGGTTGATTAATTAGTACAATGCCAATTTGTGCATCTCAAGAATTTTTTCTTGTCTGTCCTATTTATATTCTTCTTTGTTTGTGGGTTATTTTTGTTGTTTCTTTTTTTCTTTTTTTTTTTTTTTTTTTTCAGCACAGGAAAATAGTTTAGCTTCCCTTGGGTTTTGTAGTTACTCCTTCAAGTTTTCCCTCCCTGATTTTGTTAACCCAACATCAGACAAAATCATTTACCTATGAAGTCCTTGATCTATTGCTCTCTGATACGAAGCCGTTAAATGAGCAGAGTAATTTTTCATGTACACATAGATCCTTCCATTCATTTAGTGTCAGAATAATTCTTGACAGTGGTTCTCAGGCTGCTTGATATTAAGGGAGAAATCTAGCTGGCAATCTCCAGGCTTCCAGCCAGGATCACAAGCAAATTTTGTGGTTTAAAAGCTATATCTTGATCCACTTTCATGAGTCTCAGATTTCATAGAATCTGCAGATCTTGAAGTTTCTATCAGTCGTAGAAGTATGTAAAGGATTAAATATGGTTTAGTATATTTATGATTAGACTGCTTGGCTTTACTCTTATGCTAATGTGTCATGAAAATTCTCTGTTTTTAAAAAAAGTAATTATTTTTCTGTGTCACAAACTTCTGTGAAGAGAAGCAAACACCTTCTTTAAGAGGGACTCATGCTTGTGAGCATAACTCCCTCCTACTTTTCTCCTCCATAAAGAGGGAAAAAATACAGAGATAACATTGGATGAATGAAATAAAACCGGTTCTACCAAGACAAAAGAAAAAGAACACTATGAATCAGTAGTATCTTCATATCCTAGAAACACTGAACAAAAGCTTTACTTTTATACAGAAAATAATAAGAAAAAGGGAAATATGAAAAATTCTCTGTAAAGAATGGATATGTTGAGCAAGGTGGAATGGATGAGACTGAAATAATAGGGGCAAGAGATGAAAGAAACATTACCAAAGGAAAAAAAAAAAAAATAGAAGCAGAGAAGCAGAAAAATAAAAGCTAAGAACAAAGAAAAAAAAATCCCCCAAACCAGGAGTAAGGAATTAAGTGTAAGAAAAAAAACCCACCAAACACAAACTAGTTAACCTGAAATGGTTTTAGAAATCTAATATTCTGGAGTTTATAGATGCTGCTGAAGTTACGAATAGTGTAATCATGGCAATTCTTTTTTTGTTTCATGGTGAAAGCCATCAGGCTGGCCATGGACATTGCTGAATGAGAAAAGTGGCCAGTACTTTAACTCTATACTGACTCATGGATAGTGGAAAAAGCCTCGTGGGGGTGGTTGCCGGAATGGAAGCAGGGCACCTGGCAATGCAGAGATAAACCCATTTGGGCTGCTGCACTCTGGCAAGATATCACTGCCTGGGTGCAGAACCTGGTGGAGAAGGTACACCATATAGATGCTCATGTACCCAAGAGTTGGGCTGCTGAGGAACGCCAGAACAACCAATAAGTGAATAAAGCTGCTGTCCTGGGTTCAGCAGTACCAGTCATTTCTCAGTCTCAGTAGCTGGTGCAGTGCTGTGGTATTGACTCTCAGCCTGAGAACAATGCTGATAACACCAATGTTTTTAGTTGTTGCTCAGTAACGTTTACTCTGACCAAGGACTTTCTGAGTCTCATGTTCTGCCAGGGAGGGGAGGAAGCAGAGACAGGACACCTGACCCAAACTAACCAAAGAAGTTATTCCATACCACAGCACATCATGACCACTATATAAACTGGGGGGAGTATACCCAGAAAGGCTAGATCACTGCTGGGGTCAGGCTGGTTATCAGTTGGCAGGTGGTGAGTGGTTGTATTCTCTTCCCTTGTTATTTCCCTTATCATTATTATTACTGTTGCTAGCAGTAGTGGTTTGTATTATACCTTAGTTACTGGACTGTTCTTATCTCAACCTGTGGGAGTTACATTCTTTCGATTCTCCTCCCGGGCCCTCTGGGAGCAGGGGGAGGAAGAATGGGGATAGTGAATGAGTGTCTTTGTGGTTCTGGGTTGCCATCTGGGCTTAAACCACAACATTTCATTATCATTTTGCATCTGTAGTGCTATTACTGATAAGCAAAAAGAGGATGCAGAGTACTGCCTCCTGGATACGTTGGAGGGAAGGAATGCCATCCAGAGGGATCTTGACAGTCTTGAGAGGTGGGCTGATGCCAACCTGATGAAGTTTAACCATGACAAGTGCAAGGTCCTACAGCTGGGTCAGAGCAATCCCAGGCCCAGCTACAGGTTGAGCAGAGAAGAGATTGAGAGCAGCTATGCGGAGAAGGACTTGGGTGTTTTGGTAGATGAAAAAATGAAAGTCAGCTGACAGCAGTGTGCGCTTGCAGCCCAGAAAGCCAGCCGTATCCCGGGCTGCATCAAGAGGAGTGTGACCAGCAGGTCAAGGGAGGTGATCCTGCCCCTCTACTCTGCTCATGAGACCTCCCTTGGAGTAATGTGTGCAGTTCTGGTGTCCTCAACATAAAAAAGACATGCAAGTGTTGGAACAAGTCCAAAGGAGGGCCACGAGGATGATCAGAGGACTGGAGCACCTCCCATATGAGGAGAGGCTGAGAAAGTTGGGGCTGTTCAGGCTGGAGAAGAGAAGGCTGCATGGAGACCTCATAGCAGCCTTCCAGGATCTGAAGGGGGCCTACAGGGATGCTGGGGAGGGACTCTTCATTAGGGACTGTGGTGGCAGGGCAAGGGGTAATGGGTTCAAATTTAAACAGGGGAAGTTTAGATTAGATATGAGGAAGGAATTATTTACTGTGAGGGTGGTGAGGCACTGGAATGGGTTGCCCAGGGAAGTTGTGAATGTCCCATTGCTGGTGGCGTTCAAGGCCAGGCTGGACAGGGCCTTGATTCTATGATTCTATGACTGTGATCCAGTGAAAGCTGAAATCAAGGCAGTGGCGATAAATATACATAATAGGTTTTAATAGTTTTATTATGTATTTTTTTACTGTTGAAAATTATGTCCTAAGGATACACAGCACATCTATAAGTTTGCAAAACGAATGGTGCGAATTCCTTCTGTGTACTGTTTCCTTTGTAAAAATCAAGCCTCATTAGATTTAGTAATTCAAGAGCCAGATGATTTGCACTATTTGCATGAAGTAAAAAGAGATAAATTGAAACACGGTATGTGAAAAATTTGTAATAAGTGTTTCTGTAAAATGCACACGACGTTGTATAAGCTTAAATAGTATTGCAAGAACGCATAACAAAATATCAGTCGGTTGCCACAAACAGTTGATATAAGAAAAACTGATAGGCCTTCCTACACAGATTGTACCATAAGCAGTCACTGCACAATTTAATTTGAAGTATTAGAACAGTAACGATATCTTAAGGAAAATAAAGGCATCATGTTATCTTCCACAGTTTGTATTTTGGGTTTGGTTTTCTTTGGTTTTATTTTTTTTTTCATCATTGCTTGATCATGTGTAATGGGTTCAACGGTAGCAGTCGGGTTTTCTCCTTCTTGGTAGCTGATGCAGCGCTCTGTTTTTGATTTTGGGCCTGGGAACTGTGCTGATAACACCAGTGTTTTCAGTTACTGCTTGGTAATGTTTTGGTCTGTCCAAGGACTTTCTGAGTCTCATGCTATGCCAGTGAGGAGGGAGCCAGGAGGAAGCAGAGACAGGACAGCTGACCTAAACTGACCAAAGAGATTATTCCATACCATAGCACGTCATGCCCAGGATGTGAAACTGGAGGGCAGAGACCCACAAGGGTGTAGTGGTGGATTGGGGGGTTCGCTGCTAGGGGGTGCACTGGCTGGGTGGGGCTTGGTGAGCAGTTGTATTCTTTTCCCTTGTATTTCTCTTGTATTATTATTGATGGTAGCAGTAGTGATTTGTGTTATACATTAGTTACTAAATTGTTCTTTTCTCAGCCTGTGCGAGTTGCACTTTTTTTTTCGATTCTCCTCCCCATTCCCCTGGGACTGGGGGAAGAAAGAGAGGGAAGTGAGTGAGTGAGTGAGTGAGTGAGTGAGTGAGTGAGTGAGTGAGTGAGTAAAGCTTCATGAGTTTTAGAGGCTTAAACCACAACAGTTCTTTTTGGTGCCCAACGTGGGGCACGAAGGGTTGAGATAAAGACAGAATAGCCACTCGCCACAATGCTGATTTATTGGCTCTCAAAGTTGTTGCTCTGTTTCTCACAGGTTCAGCGTATGCTACTTTACTTACAGCCGGTATTTCTTATCTTAACGTTTTTCACATCTGGGTTTTGGGTTAAGGTTCTTGTTACATTGTACTCTATTGGAATGGCTTGTAATACGGGCAAGCTCCAGAAGGGAGGAGGGGAAGCCGAAGCGGCATGGCCCCAGGAGCCGCCGGCAGCCGAAATGGCCCGGGAGAAGGGCCGGGGGATCAAGAGGCCGGGAGCGGGGCGGCAGAGCAGCTGAGCCCCCCTGCCCAGCCTAGCCCGGCGCAGCCGAGCCGTGGGAGGAGGCGGCTACCGACCGGCCAGAGGAGACGAGACAGAAGAGAAGCCGAGCCCCTAGGCCGAGCCAAGCCCCGCGGCTACCGAGGTGGGGGGAGGCAGGCGGCGGCCGTGCCCAGCCCCGTGGCGACCGAGAGCATTCCCCAGCAGCCGCCTGCAGAACCCCACGAGCCCAAGCCCCAGGAGGATGCAGGAGACCACTCAACAGTTCCCAGCCAGGCAGAGGAGGAAGATCCGGACTCAGACAAAGA
The DNA here is from genome assembly GCA_017639245.1 of Myiopsitta monachus. Taxonomy (NCBI): domain Eukaryota; kingdom Metazoa; phylum Chordata; class Aves; order Psittaciformes; family Psittacidae; genus Myiopsitta; species Myiopsitta monachus. The sequence continues at coordinate 61,629,509 of CM029919.1, forward strand.
GCAGCTGGTGGTGAGAGAGCCGGCAAGCACAGCAGCTACACCAGCCCCAGTGACAAGTACAGCAGCCTCATTGGAGAGTTCCGATGGTTTTGAATGGCCTTTAAGCACCCTTGGGACCTGCCTGCTGATTGTGATGGGGATCAGCATGTTAGTATGCATTCAGAGTATGTTTTACCCACAACCATTCTGTCTGGTCCCCAGAGTTAAGAAGTGTGGGGTGTGGGCCCTGTCTGGGGTTAGGCTACAATGTAAGATGACCAAGAGATTTTCTCTAAGGCTGGACAGTCATGAGTGGCAGGGTGTCTGGGACAGTATGGGCCAGTATCTAGTCCACTGGACCCCTCCAGCGCTTCGGAAGTGTCAGAGATGGAAGGCAGCTGTATGGAGTCCCCAGTGACAAGCGGCTAAATGGAAATGGCTCAGATGGACTTAGATTGGCAACATAAGGGTGAACTATTTTGAGCCTGGTGGGCCCATGACACTTCAGGCCATCAGGGCAGAGATGCAGCATACAGATGGACTCATGATCGAGGGGTGGACTCATGATCGAGGGGTGGACTTAGGAATGGACACTATTGCCCAGGTTATTCACAAGTGTGAACACTGCACAGAGTCTTCCCTGCTCTGAAAGACTGCTACAAAAGATGGAGCCTGACGTCATTGACTGGATGGACTCAGCAGTTTTATACGGATTGGTCCATGCACAAAGGGATGATCTCTCTCCCTTTCTGTGCGTGTGTGGATCCATACATATACATGTGATGGTATATTGAAAATGTGGGATCTGAGCATGACGCGAATGGTATGGAATAAGGGGTGGATTGTCATGGGTTCAGCAGTAGCAGTCATTTTTTCTCCTTCTTGGTAGCTGGTGCAGCTTTAAAAAAAAAGGGTATAAAAAGAGGGGAGTGAGTGAGTGAGTAAAACTTCGTGAGTTTTAGAGGCTTAAACCACGACACCATGAAATTCCCCCTGAAGTTATAGCAGACTATTCTATGACTCACATTATTTAAAGTTGGCAAATACAGGAAATAAAAGGTATCATTTTCAAGAATTTATATAAGCAATAAAAAAAAAATATTTTTAAAATGTTTTGTATACTGTGATCCTTGATATAAAACTGGGAACTTGGTTTCTTATCAGAGTATGGAGACACTGATTACAATAATTTAGAGGTTTTATGACTTCTAAAAATATTTCAGTAATTCTAGATTACCATAACAATATTTTCTTATTATATGAAAATAGACCATATTATTTTCAATGCATGTGTGTAGAAATTACATAAATACTCATTAGTTACCTGAATACCATGAAATATCTGACTTCATAAAGGAAAAATCCATGCTGCTTTGTAAACGATCATATATGTTTGCATTGTATGTGTATGTTCATATATGCATTTTTGTACAGCTCTCTGAGAGCAGGAGCGTGAAAAAGATCAGAAAGACCAGACAGGCTTCTTTAACTGTGTCCCTCCTGGGGCTAAAGACATTTTCCTTGGCATATCTCAACACTCCAACAGACATGGAGTAGGTTTACTTATGCAAATAGTAAATAAACTGACTTCTGCTAAATACTAACACGGCTTAAGAGGTGAACATTTTCTCATCTTGATATTCTCTATAAATTTTAATAGACTTCAGTATTTGTACACTTATTCCAAAGACAAAAAAAAACAAACCAAGAAGCAACCTTGAAATAAGCACAAATTCTGTTCTTTTCCAATACTAAATGCATGCATATATTGTTGGAGTTTTTGAAGTTGTAACGGTAAGCTGTGTGTTCAGGGCCTGAGTGTTTCTTTAAAAGATATGATGTTGGCAAGGATAAATGTATGATTGCTTGGTAGCAGTATGAATCCAGTCGTCTTCATCTGTTCCTCCATTATTCAGTCCCACTAATAAATTTTAGAAAAATGGCTTTTAAGATATGAGATCATGCAAGCTATTAGGACATCTGAGAAATATATGATCAATTTTCCTTTGAAATAGTTGAAAAAGCATTCCAATTGCACTTAGCATAAACCCAGAAACTTAGCATAAACCCAGAAACAAGGCTATGATAATGAGAAAAATAAAAAAATGCCATAGAATGTGAGAAATGAGCTCACTTCTTAAAAAATTTTGTAAAATTTTATTAGGGACAAAGTAAGTGGAGCAAAGAAAACAGTGCTGGGCACATGACCGTAGCCAGAGGCACACTAATACACCCATATGCTAGCTTTTTGTCCAATCTCTATTGCATCAGCTTAATAAATATTTCATAATTATTTCAAAAAACAGGGAAGAACTATTATAATTGCTTCTCCAAAAGATTTCCATGACTCCGCCATGGTCTCCTCCTTTCGGTGCATGCACTCTGCCTCCTGGTGGCCTTCTCGAGGGACTTTAGGGATGAAGTATGAGTCTTCCTCTAAGGTAAACTTTTCACCCTGTGTGTCGAACCAGTTCTTAACCAGTTCTGCGGTTGTTAGTTCTTTCAGCTCCTCCTACTGGTGTTACATTACAGGATGTTCATGCTTGATAAGCATTTATCTTGTGCAAGCCACATATGCTTAGCGAAAGCAAAATTTCTTTAACCCTTTATTACCTCTCAACAAGAATTAGCAGGAAACGAGCATGAGAGATGAGGAAGCTGTAGAAGCCAACTCCTGAAGCTGGAAAATATATACTTACTCTCTAGAGAAAATAGGGATGAAAAAATCAGAGAGACAAAATATGTTGAAATAGATGTCTTGCAGGGTGCCACATCATGGAGTATTAAGTAGCCTACTGTATGTTACTTTTGAAATCAGAGGGACTTGATAGATGTGCTTCCTTAGGTCTCTTTGTGCCCAGAAAATGACGAGGTGTTAAGTCTACCATGTTCAGCAAGTAAAATGAGTTCCACATTACTTTTAGCTTCAAGAATGTGATCAGATTAATTCAATGAAACAGAAATCTAAAAATATCTGTTGTTCATTTGCCATCAAGTTTTCAGAAGCTGAAAAATAGCTTTAAGTCTTTATGTAAAAAGCAAATCAAACCCAATACTGCTAGCATGGAAAAAGGGAATATTAGGGTAAGAAAGAAGATTAAGGTTTTGTTTTGTTTTCCCCTTTTCTTTTTGCGAAGCACTATGGAATATTATCTTGTCCTGAAGTACTGGACTTGATGCTGTTTCTGTTGAATTTAATAGAAAAATACTCATAGATTTCAAAGCAGGCAGAACTGGGCCCATTATACATTATTTATATGTAAATAAGGATGGAATGATTAGTGAAGCATTTTTCAATGTGTTTTTGCGTATTTTCAAATAAGTATATTAATTAGCCTGATTTCCACAGAGAATAATTATATATATCTCTGAAGCTCTTATCAATGTGAATATTAGGAAGAGGGAATATATAAACAGATTACACTAACAAAGTATCTTTGGGCAAATTGAGCAATTATCATACATACTGCTGCTGGAGAGTTGCCTACTTCTAGAGTTTTACACCTGCTACTTTAAACTCACTTTTGGCTCTGAACTTCTTAGAAAACATTATTTCATCACATACAAGGAGGATCAAGAGTTTAATTTGCACTGAAGGATTTAAAGTATTTTCCCGGGAAAATCCTTAATTTAAAAAATGTATCACAAAAATGCTACTTACTAGGATGTCGCTATAAATTAACAGAATGGAATAACAAGCAAATTTCCAAATCAAAGAGAATAACCTGGTTTAGCTTCATGAAAGGCATTTAATCTTAATTCTGATTTCAGCCTGACTCTTTATTGTGCCAGACAGGACAGATCTGTGTCTATCTATTAAAGTTCTCCATATTCTTTTTGCATCTTGCAAAAATTACATGAGAGTTGAATTTCATTTTAAGACTTCAGGTGTAATTCAATTCAGTTAAAAGTACTCAGGACCTCATGGGTCATAAGATATAGATGTCAACCCATACGGATTTTGTGGATACCTTAGCTCATTTTGGGTTACGCTCAACACCTTAACACATTTTAGGCACACTTTTGATCCATCCCCTGGACATTTAAATTGAGGTATCTGGGTGCAGACGTCCATATTTAAGTCTTATTTACCTCCACTGATCATTTCTAAACAATCCAGCCAATGAAACACAGGCAGTGAGTCAGCTAATAAGCCACAGAGGATTTAAACTAATTTGCTTAAACTTAGGTATATAATATCATTTAGGATGCTTTATGGTGTCCTAAATTCCTGACTGAGACTAGCAGATATGATACAAGTTGCACAAAAAACATGTGCCCTCCTTATTTAGCTGACAGGGATATCATTGGTCAACTCAAAAGGTGCAAACAGGCTATGTTCAAATATCTGACTGGAGCATTGCCTGACCTGAACTGATCCTTCAGGGTAAACTCAATTTTCCCTTGACTGTGCTGACCTGACTTTATCTACATATGTGTATGTCCAGGTGAGCTAACCTAGAGCTAGATCCCACTTGAGGACTTCTGCAAAGAAGAGGAACATTTAGTGATACTGAAACATAATAAAAAAAAAAATAATGAAATAGTTTGGGTTGGAAAGGACCTTCAAAGGTCTTCTGCTCCAACACCCAGTATAAAAGGACACACATGTGTATCAGTCTCAGGTTAGACATCTACTACTGAGCTAGCTAATTGAAAATCTGAAAAGGAGAAACAGTCACTTTAAGAGGGTGATTCATGCTATTTTAAGGTAGACATCTAAAATAGATAAGAAGAATCACCTAGTGCCAAGAATCATCTTATTATTACTTGGCACTAGCTGCAAGTGTAGTTTAAGGAGATCTGTTAGGATTTAGCTCATATAACTTTCAGATTTCTATTTCAAATCTTATTTTTTATTGCAGAGTTATTCCCAGATTTTTTTGCCCATCTTTGAATCTAGTACAAATCACATTATAAGTCTGACTTAGCAGCAAACTGCACTGCTGTATTGAGCAGATATGTCTTATTTTATGAAGTGTTAATTTGTTTGTGTTATAGTAACCATTAACTCTAATATTTAGTTTCCAAAGAGAAATATTTTATATATATTCATATATGTATACAATAATATATATGCATACATATGCATATTAGGAAAATGCAAAGTGGGAAACATTTCTCTAAAAATATTTTATATGTTTGGTAAATAAAGTAGCATTAGTGCTAGATGTGTGTATGCAGTGTTCATGTGGGACTGTTCAAGCTAAATCATAGCTAGCAAAAAAAAAAAAGATATTAAATTCAGGGAACAGTTTATTTTTTTCTTTTATGGTTCTGTCATAATTTTAAAAAGAAATATCAGTTATATAAATTCATTAATTTCCACCATTGTTGTGTGATATTGTAAATAAGGTGTCTCACTATCTGGAATTTTTTTCACTGACATAATGATTCAACTTCTCCTCTATATTGAATCCATTTCAAGTGCCCCTGAACCTCACTGGAAATTGAGCTGGTTCCTCAGGTTCCACCCCACAGATATTAGCTTGACTTAGGGCTTGGACAGAAGTTTTTGCAACTCATCAAGTTACTGGGTGTCATCAGAGGCAAAATAGCAGGCAAACCATCATACTCTTAGAACATATAAATTAGAGGTAAATTGTGCCTCAATAATATAATTTTGAGGTAAAATGTGCCTCTGTCACTGAGATTTAAATAAATTTGATTCACCTTGTGTTTGCTGTAGACTAAGATGTCTTGCATAATCACATTTTCTAGCTCAGATGATGTATAGTAGATGGTTAAGTTAGTAATATATGAAAGTTCCCGAATTAAGTGTTTTGAATCCTTACATGCCAATAGATATTATTTACTACCTCTAACTTATTCCTTTCTAAACTTAGAGTTCCACATTGTATATGATGAAATTGATGGAGAGGCATCTTATAAAACTCAGAGTATTAGTTTTCACATAGAAGAGATTAAATATAGAAGTATTTTACAGTTCATAAGTGAACATTTGGAACCAAATAATATTTGAATAGAAGATTTAATTTATAATGCATTAATTTAGCACCTAGATAATTTATAGAAACAGGGAATACTGCTGCAAAAGACGTGTCCAAAACATCCAACCTGTGGTTGGCTACCCACTGGGGTAACGCTGGAGGACTCCAGTGGTCTAGTTTGCAATTGTAAAAGGTTTCTCTTTTGAAAGCTGTAAAGTTGGCTAAAGGACTACTACCTAATTTTGAGAAAGGTTTGATTTAGGACAAAAGAACATATTAACAAAAATAATTAATGTCTGCAAAGTCCAGTATAAAAGCAAGGATATCAAAGGGTTGTTCTATTGCAGTGACTGTGCTTTGAGGGAAGTATATCAAAGTCTTTAGTTTGGTGATTTTGTTATCCGGGATATTTTTATATCACTCAGAAATGTTGCAAAAACATCCCTTGATGGTATTTCTACTGTTACATTTCTCAGACTCAAGGCTTGTCTTTGGGGATAGACAAGAACACAAGGAAGCCTTGTGAAATGAAAAGAAAAAAGAAGGACAAAATGGTTTCTCTCCTAATACTCCATCTTCTTAAGCCTCAAAATACTTTTTATTCTGAAACGTAATGTAGATATGGAAATGCCAAATCATATAATAATGCAGACTACTTTTGAAAGGGACAAACATGTTAAAAAGGTGGCTCTAGCAAGAACAGGTTAAATTACATCTTTTGGGAGACTACAGGGCTTTAGGTTGCATAAGCAAATTTCATTATTTGAAATTGCTTTAAATTGCACTCTTGAACTTCCCAAATTTTTTTGCATGAAAAATATGAAGTAAATAAAAGTTTCAGTTGTAATAATATTAGTGCTATATTTTCCTATTTTGTTAAGTACCAGTGTTAAATATTAAAACTAACTGCCTATTAGCCCATTCTCCCTATTTCAGCAATTTTTAGTCTCTCTTCGCTCCCACTTTGCTCACAGCAGTGATAGTTAATGTAAAAGGAAGGAAGATGGGACATGTCTGGGGCTGAGTTACCACATTGTCTCTGATAGAAAATTTTATCTGTCAGAAAGTACTATCAGTTTCTACTGGGCTGGTTTGATCTCAAATCACCAACTTGGAAGTAAAAAGTTCATATCCCTTTATTCATTCTTCCAAATTAGTTTGCATTTGCTATTTACTTCAAGGCTAGAACATCTGTAATAGACTAGTGGAGGGCTATGTCATGTTCACTGTATGAAATATGAAATAAATTAGACACTGTCATCTTCTAAAATTAAAGTGAAAAGAGACAATGGTTAAAAAATAACACTATCTAGTACATATGAAAGAAGTAAATACTGTTGTATTCAGTGTCACCTCATGATAGCTGTTTTGGCACCTGCTAGTTCGTTGCCTTCCAAAGCTGGAAACTTGGTTTACTGAGCATCCCCTCTGGGAGAAAACTCCTCCTATTGCTGACTATAAAAGCAATAGAAGAGGGAAGCAGCATTCAGGCAAAAGCCACATGAAGCACAAGACCCATGGACAAAGCATCATGGATTTAGTATGTAAATTTTAAATTAAATTCATTTAAGGTTCACTTCCAGCTTTTTCTTGATGACCCACAGGAAAGTACCTAATCCTTCTGTGTGTCAGTTGATGCAGACTGTCACATGATTATGAGGTCTTCGTAAACCATCTTTTTATTACTTTTTTTTCTCCTACCCCATCTACTCTGTGTCATGGGTTCAGCAGTAGCAGTCATTTTTCTCCTTCTTGATAGCTGGTGCAGTGCTGGATTTTTTTTAATTTTGGGCCTGGGAACTGCGCTGATAACACCAGTGTTTTTAGTTACTGCTTGGTAAGTCTGGCCAAGGACTTTCTGAGTCTCATGCTATGCCAGGGAGGAGGGGAAGCCGGGAGGAAGAATAGACAGGACACCTGACCCAAACTGACCAAAGAGGTTATTCCATATGATAGCACGTCATGCCCAGGATGTAAAACCGGAGGGCAGAGACCCTGAAGGGTGTGGTGGTGGTGCAGTGGGGGGTTCATTTCTGGAGGGTGCACTGGCTGGGTCGGGCTTGGTGAGCAGTTGTATTCTCTTTCCTTGTATTTCTCTTGTATTATTACTGGTGGTAGCAGTAGTGATTTATGTTATACTTTAGTTACTAAACTGTTCTTATCTCAACCTGTGTGAGTTGCATTCTTTTGATTCTCCTCCCCATTCCCCCAGGACTGGGGGAAGAAAGAGAGGAGAGTGAGTGACTGAGTGAGTGCGTGAGTGAGAGAGAGAGAAAACTGCATGGGGGGGGGTTAGAGACTTAAACCACGACACTCTGCTTGTCCAGTGTATTTAAACTGTTGCTATATTAAGCTATGTTTAACTTGATGATAGTGTAATGGGTAATTTAAGATAATCTTAGTGGAAGCTCCATAAACATCTATAAAACAAATCAAGATGATAAAGCAGCCCTCATGAGTGTGTAATGAAAAGGAAATAGTATCTATAGCAGCTACTTAAATGACTAAACCATTTCAAATCCCTTTGCTCACTCTTGGTCTAAGTCCTTCTCTTCCTTAGGCATTATACACATGCATATAAGGTTTGTATTAATTTTTACATGCTTCAGCACAAATAATTGGTGGTATTACTCACAAAAGCCTAAACCATTGCTCCTAGCAGAGTAGGTCACAAAGTCTCTTCACTGTTATTTATAATGAAAGTATTTACTTTTAAATAATTCATGTATCATGTTAGGATTCAAGTTAAAAGAATGCCTGTAAGCTCACACTCAAAGGCATGCAAAGGATATGGTAAGCAAAGAAGGACAAAAAAAAAAGAAAACAAAACCAAACCCAGTACAGTTCCAATATAGCCTGAAGGAATTAAGCTCTCACTTTCCTCTGCCCTCCACCCCCCACCTTCCCCTCCCCACCACACCTCTTCCCCCCTCCTCCCCCTCCTGGGAATCCTTAAAATTAATTATTTCAAGATGCATCTCAAAGCCATAAGTGAAACCATGAAACTGAATTAATCTAAAGCACATAGCTCTACAAGCATAAATCCAATACAACAAGGTTACAATACAAAATATGAACAAGTGGTTACAGTTCATCTCATGCTATTAAATAGAATAGCGATTTCTGTCCAAAGAGTCACAGCTAACTTAACTCTTCCAACTCAAAGGAAGATGAGTTAATTGTAAAGTGAATGGGACACGATGTTTTACATTCACTCAGAATTCTCTGACCTGAATTTGACCTCTGTCTTATATTACTTGCAGTTTGAGCTAAAATGACTGAAATTAACTGAGCTCAGAGAATTACAGGAATAGACTTTTAGCAGATAACCTTATAATAAATTTATTTCAGTGTCAGTGTACATGCAGTATATAAATTTAATTTAAAAAATGTATATGGGTTATGGCTTAGAATTCACATCAATATTTATATAACCTCTTCACTAGTTGCCCTGTGTTCAGCAATAACAGTCATTTTTTTTTCCTTAGTAGCTGGTACAGTGCTGTGTTTTTGCCTTCTGGCCCGGGAACCTCACTGATAACACCAATGTTTTCAGTTGCTGCTCAAATGTTTGGTCTGACCAAGCACTTTCTGAGTCTCATCTCTGCCAGGGAGGAGGGGAAGCCAGGAGGAAGCAGAGACAGGACACCTGACCCAAACTAGCCAAAGAAGTATTCCATACCACAGCACATCATACCCAGGATGTCAAAATTGAGGTCAGGGATCTGGAAAGTTTAGTTCACTGCTTGGTCCGGCTAGGTATCTGTTGGTGGGTGGTGGGTGATTGCATTCTCTTCCCCTGTTGTTTTCCTTGTCATTATTATTATTGGTGGTAGCAGTAGTGGTTTGTGTTACACCTTAGTTACTGAACTGTTCTTATCTCAACCTGTGGGAGTTATATTCTTTTGATTCTCCTCCCCATCCCTCCGGGAGCGGGGGGAGGAAAAGGGGAGGGAGCTAACCAACTGTGTGGCTGATTTACGACTGGGCATAAACCACGATACTAGGACAAGCTGTTGCAGTAAGGTTAATTACAGCTGCCATTAATTCAGTAGGTGACTACACAGTTGTGATGCTGAAGCAGTAGTTGCCATATGCTTGTACCATCTCGCTTGTCCATCTTTCCATTGATAAAATGGAGGCTGGATTGACTACATTAATTTTGCATTTCTGAAACAGAATACACAGAACTATAGTAGTCAGTAGGTGAATACAATCTTTTTTGCAGGCAGCTTGAACAACAAAGCATGCAAACCTGGGTCTCCTGCATTTGCCTGGTTGTCAGTGCATGAATGGAGAGAGGAACACTGCATTATGCAAATTATTTCTGGACTAAAAATAAACCATACATGAAAAAAAAACACAAAATCACAAGTTAATGATAGGTCTACTTTGATTAAATATCATCCCATCCTCCACATCTAAAAATTTTCCTAGTTAGAGAGCACAATAATAAGTTCTATACTTAAAAACTAGCTTCTTGGGTAGTCAAAGTGAAGTTGTTAATCTTGGTAGTCTCCACCTTCTGAGAAAGGCCTAGAGATGCTGAAAATTGTTGAGGAGCCTCACGCTGGTCCTGTTTCATAGCTTTTGGTGAATGTAAGTTCTTGTGAGACAAGGGAGCACAAGAAAGGTGATAAAAAAATGAAATGAAAAGAGTGTTCCATATATTACAGCATATCAGAGTGGAGGTGATCAGGATATATTCTTAGATGCTATATCATAAGCTGTTTGTCCAATATAAGTCCAGTAATTAGACAGGGAGTGATATGTAGAGAGATGAGGAACATGAAAATGTGTATTATTTAGTCACCATTCCTACCAAAACTGTTGACATATACTTTTGTGCTGGATGTGCTTAATCTACTGAAGTAAAGATATGACTTCCTTCAGTAGTCACAGTGTGACCTCTCCCTGACAGACAACAGGTATGAGAAGATAAATCATGATCTCATGACCACATGCTGAAAACATATGCAGATGTTAAACTCTGGCAGTAATTCAGTTAGTAAGATCAGCCTGACAAAATTAGTAAAAGAATCATAGAATCATAGAATAGTTAGGGATGGAAAGGACCTTAAGATCATCTAGTTCCAAGCCCCCTGCCATGGGCAGGGACACCTCACACTAAACCACATCACCCAAAGCTCTATCCAACCTGGCCTTGAAGACCATCAGCGATGGAGCATTCACAAGTTCCTTGGGCAACCCAGTACAGTGCTGCACCACCCTTACAGTAAAGAACTTCCTCCTCATATCCAATCTAAACTTCCCCTGTTTAAGTCTGAACCCATTACCCCTTGTCCTGTCACCACAGTCCCTCATGAAGAGTCCATCCCCAGCATTTGCATAGCCCCCTTCAGATATTGGAAGGCTGCTATGAGGTCTCAACACAGCCTTTTCTTCTCCAGGCTGAACAGCCCCAACTTTCCCAGCCTGTCTTCATATGGGAGGTGCTCCAGTCCCCTGAAGGATGTTAACAAAAACCATTCAGCCAGCAGTGGAGCCGAGAGGTGTGTGACATGGAAAAATGAGATCTGAATCAGTGTGTTGTCACTGAGAATGCATTTTACTGTTTTCTAAACAAATATCTAATCATAAGCAGTTAGCATAATCTTCTATCTCTGCATGTATTGGGATATGAATAAATTGGATTGTTTTCAGGCATCTTGAAAAAGACAAAAGTAAATAAAAATATAAATTCAGAATACAATGATTACAGTAATAATGGAAAGCACCAGTATTTTATGCATATCTTTCTTCAATTATTGTTAAGATTTAAGACTAGAACATTATGGATGATTCATTCTCATGTTAAGTCTATGACAAATGGGTGAGAGTAGCATCAATGTTAATATTTATGCAACTCAGTCATCAGCATTGACTTCCATAAATTACAACTGATAATCATGGGAACTTGATTTAGTAATACTTCGACATTCTTGAAGGTCCCTACATGTTGTCAAATCCATTCTTGTGGATCTCGTCAAAAGGAAGCAAAAGGATTTTTACTGGCAGAAAGCTGTACTGGAATGAAATAAATTTTAAAATAAATTAAAGAAATCATAACCAGGGTATTATCAAAGTATTGTACTACAGCTGGATTTTTTCTGCTGTGATACCTGATTTTCCAAATTACCTCAAAGATACTTAAAATAAATATAAAAAAATAAATAAGTAAACCATAACCAGGATATCATCAAAATATGGTACAACAGCTACAATTTTGCAAATGCAATATTCTCAAAATACTGGGTCATTCCAGTTGTAACAGAAACTTCCCTTCATAACTGTATGCTCTTCCTTAATAATTAATTCATAATGCAAATATACAAAATCGAGTTCTGTAAATCCTCTTCCCCACCAAGACTTGAAAAATACTAATTGACCTCTGGCACTCTGTAACCCTGCCACCCACTACATTTCAGAGCTCTACAAATTCTCATACTGCTCTTCAAACTATTAGCAGACTATTAGTAGTATTACTTTTTGTCAATTTGTCTGAGAGACATCCTTGAGACCACTTCTTCAATGAGATAGTGTCATAGTATTATGGAATCATTTAGGTTGGAAAAGACCTTTAAGTTTGAGTCTAACCATAAACTTAATACTGCTAAATCCGACACTGAACTCGTGTCTCTAAGTGCCACACATACACATCTTTTAAACACCTCCAGCGATGGGGACTCCACCACTTCCCTGGGCAGCCTGTTCCAGTGCTCAACAACTGTCTCAATGTCCAATATCCACATCCAATTTAAACCTCCCCTAGGGCAACTTGAGGTCATTTCCTCTTGTCCTATTGTTACTTAGAAGAGACCAACAACCACCTCTCTACTAGTTCCTACCAGCTACAAACCTTCTTGCAGCTAGTTGTAAAGAGTGATAAGGTCTCCCCCCAGCTTCCTATTCTCCAGGCTAAACAACCCCACTTCCCTCAGACACTCCTCATAAGACTTGTGCCCTTCTCTAGACACACTCCAGCACCTCAGTGTCATTTCTGTAGTGAGGGGGCCAAAACTGAACACAGTTTGAGGTGGGATCTTCCCAGTGCTGAGTACAGGCAGATGGTCACTTCCCTAGTCCTGCTGGCCACACTGTTTCTGATACAAAATATTCAAGGTCTGCCTTCAATATTAACTACAGTGCATAAGGTATGTTCCTGGCTTTCATGGGGACATATACAATTCTCAGATGTACCTGCATTGATATCTGCAGCCCATTATCTGTCCTCATTTCTTCATAAGACAATTCAAGGAACTCATGAACAATCTTTCTTGGCATTTTTTTTTTCCCTGGTGATTCTCCGTGGTGTGAATGCATGTTCCTATCTCAGAGATTCTTGCATTTTGTAGGAAAATTTTGAAAAAAAATAAGAGAACTACTCCTTGGGGAAAAGTTACATTAGATAGTGACTTTTGAGACTTCCAACACTAAGTACTAGGCATACTTGGAGACTTCACAATAGACTGGCAATGAGAGGACCAGGTGGTCCTCTACTTGGCACTTCAGAATTTTTATAAAGACTACTAATTCTATCTTTCTGTAATAAACATGTTTAATTTTGTCTGAGGATGATTGCAGGATGAATTCCTTTTTTTTCTTACAATTTTATGAACTGTGGCAGATGTTCTAAATTTTGCAGAGTTCATATAAGTCATCACAATATAGTTTCCATTGTATACAGTTATACTAATTCAGAAGCTAAAATAAAAGTAAAATATGCTGAATGTTGTTCTTCTTTTAAATCCAACAGGCAGTCTCATAATTTCATTTGTCAGGACATTACAGAAGCTGCAAATCTGAATGATAGAGCTCAATAATACAGTATCAGTGTCATCATCAGTTTACCATCCTTACCTGTGAAATTGAAATATATAAACAAAAAACAATATTAAAAAGAAAACATTACTTTAGCAGGAGTATGATTTCAACATAGGCCTTGGTTTAATAAAGCAGTTCTTACATGTAACTTTACAGTGATAATGATACTGGCTTCACAATAACACCTGCTTTGTTTTTCCTATTTGCTTTATAATAATGTGAATATCATTCTGAATTGGAGCCGGTGTTATAGTTCTACTTTAGTTCAGCTCCTCAGTATTGTTGCCTGAAGTCACAGATTATCACATTAATTCAGGTTTTGCTATGTTCTTCCTGTCTGTACTCACATTCACAGTCATCTTCTCCAGTAAGTAAATGCACAGTTCCTTTCTTTATTTTCAGTCTTCAGAAGGATATCCTCTCTTCAGTGTGAATATGACATTGTATTTGTGGAACAAATGTGGAAAATAAAAGCATCTAGCAGCAAATGAAAAAAGCATCTTTACTATTTACAAGTTATAGAGTAGTGTAAACAATGGCCCTCCTGAATCTCTCTAAGGTTTCTACTAGATACGATGGGAATTCTTTCTCCACCAACAAAGAACAAGACCCTGAATATGACAACTTCTCAGGTCAGCAATCTTAGAACATATTATATCAGCATTTGTAGAACATTTTAGATCAGCACCTTAGAACAAAGCCATCATACATCCTTGTTCAGAACATGTCCAAAAATAGGTTTTAATGCATATCTAATGGTAGATAATATGAACCCACATATACAAGTACATTGTTAACCTACTTATGAAATCCAGTAAATCAGGATTGTTAAATCTATCTCTAATTAATTTGATCTTTTTATAAATATATAGTAATGTGTATACTGTATGATAACACAAATATATTTAGTAGCTAATGCTGTATGCCTCTCTTTCTCTTCACTATTGATAAAATCCATATTTTTTACATTGCACTAGAAGGCAGGATAATTAACATTGATTCATTCATCTTTATATGTGTTTGGTATAAAGTTTTAAAATCAACATGTGAAATTGCTTATTATTTCTTCATATTACAAAAAAATACTAAATCTAAATAGCAATTTACTATTATATACTGGGTAAGAATGTAAAGACAGATGGACATTTGACTTGACAAATTAATTTATTAGCGTCCTGTCATATCCTGAAAAGCTGTCCATGGGGACACGATAAATTTTCAGTTGTTCTCCATTTAATATTTGTGTCACTGTAAATTAAGTATGCTAATTCCTGCTATGTAATGAAAGAATAAATTAAAAACTACCATCCTTATATATTATTCTTATTTGCATGAATTTACTATTTAATTCCCTATTCTGTTGTCATGGGTTCAGCAGTAGCAGTCATTTTTCTTCTTCTTGGTAGCTGGTGCAGCGCTGTGTTTTTGATTTCGGGCCTGAGAACAGTACTGACAACACCAGTGTTTTCAGTTACTGCTTGGTAATATTTTGGTCTGGCCAAGGACTTTCTGAGTCTCATGCTATGCCAGGGAGGAGGGGAAGCCGGGAGGAAGCAGAGACAGGACACCTGACTCAAACTGACAAAAGAGGTTATTCCATACCACAGCACATCATGTCCAGGATGTGAAAACTGAGGGCAGGGACCCAGAAGGGTGAGGGTGCACTGGGGGGTTGGGCTTGATATTGTGTGTTGAGCAATTGTATCCTCTTTCCTTGTATTTCTCTTGTATTATTACTGGTGGTAGCAGTAGTGATTTGTGTTATACCTTAGTTACTAAACTGTTGTTATCTCAACCTGTGGAAGTTGCATTCTTTTGATTCTCCTCCCCATCCCCCCAGGACTGGGGGAAGAAAAAAGGGGGAGTGAGTGAGAGAGCAACTGCGTGAGTTATTGAGGGGATTAAACCACGACATCTGTAAAGTGAAAGATTAAATTAAAAACTGCCATCCTAATATATTATTCTTATTTGCATGAATTTAATATTTAATTCCCTACTCTGTAAAGACTTGTGGACACGTTTAACTTTCTGTACCTCAGTAACCTTTAGTACAACATAAAAGTAAATATATAAATAAGTCTCATTTAAGAATTGCTGAGGTGAGTAGCTCGAGAGAGGACGCCTTCAACAGCTGAGCGGGGGGAAGCTCAGCATCCAGGAGCCTCAACTCAGAGCAGCAAGAGCCACAGAGGGAGCCTCAAGTCCTTGACAGGACTTGCCCAGGAGCCAAAAACTCAGCTGAAGTGAGCAGCTGACTCACAGGGGGTGGAGCCAGGAGGGGAGGCACCAGCCCTGACTGGGTAAAAAACTGCCCCAGGGAGTGTGAGTGACCAGGAGTGCAGTGCGGTGGTTAGCTGGGGGTAGTGAGCGCTCGGCTGATGACCAGGGTCCAGTCTGGGAGCTCTGCTGTGGCTGGCACAGCAGTGGCCAGCGTAGGCACCCAGACAGAGCCGATGAGAGGGGAGGCTGCAGCAAAGAGCTCGGGGTGTAGAGAGTGCCTGCACTGCTCTCCTGAGAGGAGGGTGCACAATGGGCAGGGCTGCACTGGTGCGCTCTGGTGCAGATCTTCCTGCAGCAGGGGCTGAGCTGCTGGGTGCTGTCAATAGGCTGAAAGATGTCAGGGAAGCTGAGAGGAAGCAGCACTGCTTGCTCCAGGCCCAAACTGTGTGGGGGTTTCGAGTATCCATTGTAGCTCATGGAGGAAAGAAGAAGGCCGCTAACCCAGGAAGCTAGGAAATAGTAACAAAAAAAAAAACCCCAAAAAAAAAAACAAAAAAGAAAGCCAAAAAAAAAAAAAAACCCAAACAAAAAAAACAAACCAAACAAAACAAAACAAAAAAAAAAAGAGGAAGATGGCAATTAAAAGCAAGGGGCTTCCCCTAAATCTGATATCCCCACCCAGAACCGCTTTGCAGTTCTGCAGAGGGCTAATGAGGAAACACACTTGCAATATGAACAGCTGGCTGATGCACTGGTAAAGAAGACGACTACTGGTGCTGCCAGGAAAAAGCATCAGATTGTAATAGTAGGGGACTCTATATTGAAAGGCACAGAGAAGCCCATCTCTCTGCCTGACACAGTCTCAGCAGAGGTGTGTTACCTAGCAGGGGCTTGGATCATGGATCCAGCTGGTGAACAGTAACGAGTGATGTCCCTCAGGGATTGGTGTTGGGACCGGTCTTGTTCAACATCTTTGTCAATGACATGGACAGTGGGATTGAATGCACCCTCAGCAAGTTTGCCGGTGACACCAAGCTGTGTGGTTTGGTTGATACTCTGGAGGGAAGGAATGCCATGCAGAAGGACCTTGACACACTTGTGAGGTGGGCTGATGCCAACCTGGTGAAGTTTTACCATGCCAAGTGCTAGGTCCGACACCTGGATCAGAGCAATTCCAGGCACAGCTACAGGCTGGGCAGAGAAGAGAGTCAGAGCAGCCCTGTGGAGAAGGACTTGGGGGTGTTGGTCAATGAAAAAATGAACATCTGCTGGCAGCAGTGTGCGCTTGCAGCCCAGAAAGCCAACCGTATCCTGGGCTGCATCAAAAGGACCTTGACCAGTAGGTCAAGGGAGGTGATCCTGCCCCTCTACTCTACTCTTGTGAGACCTCACTTGAAGTATTGTGTGCAGTTCTGGTGTCCTCAACATCAAAAGGACATGGAACTGTTGGAACAAGTCCAGAGGGGGGCCACGAGGATGATCAGGGGACTGGAGCACCTCCTGCATGAGGACAGGCTGAGAAAGTCAGGGCTGTTCAGACTGGAGAAGAGAAGGTTGTGTTGAGACCTCATAGCAGCCTTCCAGTATCTGAAGGGAGCCTATAGGGATGCTGGGGATGGATTCTTCATGAGGGACTGTAGTGATAAGACAATTGGTAATAGGTTCAAATTTAAACAGGGGAAGTTTAGATTAGATATGAGGAGGAAGTTCTTTACTGTAAGGGTGGTGCAGCACTGTACTGGGTTGCCCAAGGAACTTGTGAATGCTCCATCACTGGTGGTGTTCAAGGCCAAGTTGGATAGAGCTTTGGGTGACATGGTTTAGTGTGAGGTGTCCCTGCCCATGGCAGGGGTGTTGGAACTAGATGATCTTAAGGTCCTTTCCATCCCTAACTATTCTATGATTCTGTGATTCTAATGGGATCCTGAGTAAATGCTTAACAGACACCTCCTATGTACAGTAAGTGCTGTTCTGTATTTTCTCAGTTATCAAATAGAATCTATCCAACCTAAGTGGATTTACAAACCAGCCAACTTATTAAAATATCTGGAAAAGTTTTAACTTATCACAATGAGCTTTAGATCAGACTGTTTAACATTCATAACTCATTTCAGTGTCATCCAACAACATTGTACACAATTTTAACATTTAGCTGAGCAGGAGGGGAAACATTCCTTCAGATTTCAAATCTTTCAATTTCAGTTAGAGAATGTCCCTAAATTAAGGACAAGTTTGTCACTGGTGTGTCTTAAGTGAATACCTTTTCTTAAGACTTTAGTATAAAAACGAATTATTCATTGGGAAAAGTATACTTTCGTGGGTTTGGGGTTGACAGAATGAAAACCCATACAAGTTACACTTTCTTCCGGCTTTCTGTAATAGAAAGTCATCTGTATGTGGTTCAGAAAAACTGGACCTTGCTAGTACTTGATGTCAGACTGCAAAAACGTTAAATTCTTTGTCCAAACCAAAGTTGATATTTGTGCAAGTGGTTTAGTATCTCTGACATAGTCTCATGTAAGATTTCTCAGATTCTGATTTAACTTTATTTAACTGTAGCATTTACTTCAGCCCAAACAGCTACTGTATTAGGATTCAGCAGGAATCCCATTGCAGAGCTGTTACATTTTTTGTGCTGTGATCTCTGAGTCTCATATTATGCACCACTTCAGTTAGCAATTTAACTGAGATTTAAAAATCTTTGTGCAATCCCTCATCTGTGAACCTCATTTCTCAATTTGAGAACCAAAATTGCCAAGAGTTTCTTTAGCTGAAAGCCAGACCCTTATTTCACTTCTGCTTTAAATCTGCTGTAACACATGGTTTACTTGATTTTCTTTCTATGTTTCGCACTGCACAGAGCTCCTGCTGAGATTCTGATATGAGTGCAAAGCAAAGTCGGCTCCTAAAAGAAATTAACAGCCCTCTTACTGCTAATTAAAAGCTCTTTGCTTTCTCTCCACATGGCCAGTGCAGCTGCTTCGCATCCTCTCACTGTTTCAAAAACACATAAATTCAAAGACAATATTGTGAACAGCACCTGGCACTTGCTGCACCTGCCGTGATGAGACTATATTTCATTCTGTCAGTACATTAAAATTCTCCAGGGCTGAAAAGGATGCTTTTTTTTCTCATTCAGGCTCTTCCATTGTCCCCAATGGTAAAGAGACAGTAGTTTTGCTTCCATTTTTGATACTAAATATATCATATTGTTGTTTGCTTCAGTGGTGCAGACACCTGCCTCCTGCTGTAAATGTTGTGTTCCACTTTTGAAAGATTTCCCCAGGGCTCCACATTCAAGTATTGGCTTGTAACTATGGCTTAATATCATGTCAAAATCTCTTAAGGAAGATACAGCTTGTCAAGTCATCTCAAGATTGAACCTGCATCTAGTGAAATTCTGAAAATGTCCTCTGAGTGTTTGAAGCATGAGAAGACAAATAAAAGGCTAGCAAGTCATTTGTAAAGATAATAGCTAACAGCATGAATTTTCCCTTTCCTTCTCCCTCTTTCCATTAAATGTTGATAAAGAAAGAGGAGTAGACTGCAGGTCAGTGATCTTTGTTATTTATATTCAGGTCAAAGAAAGTTTCAAACTTTTGTGTTTTGCGCATGGCAGCAAAAAGGAAGCAAAGAGAAAGAATACCTCAATCAAAATGATAGACTCAAGCATTGACAGCTTGATCTCAGAGCTTATTTTCAGAAGAAAGGGCAAATCACAGGCAGGAAGTGTTTCAATATAAAGACTTAATGGACACCAAAAGAATTTGTCTGCATCCTTGTGATATTTGACACTGTTGTGTTTGCTGCAGTACAGGAGTATTTGTTTGGGAATAAATCCATATGTAGATTGTATTTGAAGTGGAACTACAATAGAAATTTTAGTAGGCAACAGGAGAGAATTTCATGGCAACTTTTGTTAGAGGAGTATATGAGAAAGGTGAAAGCATTCACAAATAGTATGTTTCCCTTTTTTTTAGGTTGAGGAAGTGATTCTCTAAAGAAATATTTAGCTTATTCACCAATTTCTAAATCCCTCAAAAATTTGTACTAATAGAGTCAACAAAGAGAAAAGAAAATCCCCAAACCCAGCAACATCTTGGCTCAAAAACTAATAGGGACAAATTAAAAAGAACAAGGCTCTACATTTTAGCATCTTTTTTCACCCTAACTATAACTCTTGAATAAAATAAAGAAAAAAAAAAAAACACACACAAAAAAAAAAAAAAAACCAAAAAAAAAACATAACAGCAAAAGTACTCAATAGCGGCAAAAACACTTCAAGTCATTACCATTCCTTTTCTCTCCCCAGCTCCTTATTTTCTGTCTTCACTTAGACCCCTCAGAGCAAAACAAGATACACAAGTGTGCAGGCTAGGAGGAGGTGGGCATGCTTGGCATGAATGCAAAATCTGACAGTTTAACACGTGATTGACAAACTCTTTATGGAAACGTCCAAGGAGAAGTCACAGAACACTTACTTTAGTCAAGTCTTCAGCAGCTTCTGATTCTCTACCAAACTTTGGGGAAACTAGTAAGCGTTCATCACAAAACAAATCAACTTGTGAATACCATTCATAGAAAATAACATCTTAACCATCAGTTTCTACTTGTCTCCCCATCCTTTCTACCATCCCATGGTAGTTCACTGTTCACTGTGACAACGTATTTTTCTATACTCCTTTCTCAGTTTACTGTCTATTTTACATGATATGCACCTAATTAACAGTGAACACCAACCCTTCTGAAAATACTCCAGCAACTAGATTCATACCATAACAGCTTCAAATTGCTGCTTTAGTGTACAATGTAAATTGGGGGTTTATGTCATTGAACCATATAATAAAAAAGAAAAAATGCTTATATATTAAATAAAAACATAATTGCACAAAATTCAGTTTTCAAGGTCAGAAGACCTATTCTTATCAGTGTTTATAAATGTCTTATTTAAAAATAAGGAATGTTTGAATGATCTCTCTTGGCCACATAAAAAAATCACCACTCACAAAAGGAATAACACCAGGGATTCCTAGGTCCCACTGCTCCTAAGTTTCCCTTGGAGTTTCCTTTTTTTTCTTTTACTTCACCATTAAAATTCATGTATAAATGCTTATACATAGGTGCTGACTTGAAATTATTTATGTTAAACAATGGAATGACTGAAATTGAACTTAGCAAAGAACTAAATGAGGCAAATATCATTTGGCAGTCAATATAGAATCACAGAATCATAGATAATAAAATATGAGCAGATAGAACCACAGACCTCTAAAAATGAGTTTATCAATTTCTCTTTACTTTGAAGTTTTGAGTTAACATAGATGTCATGGTTTAAGCCTCTAAAACTCACGAAGTTTTACTCACACACTCACTCCTCTCTTTTTCTTCCCCAAGTCCCTGGGGGATGGGGAGGAGAATTGAAAAAAAAATACAACTTGCACAGGTTGAGATAACAACAGTTTAGTAACTAAAGTATAACACAAATCACTACTGCTACCACCAGTAATAATACAAGAGAAATACAAGGGAAAAGAATGCACTGCTCACCAAGCCCAACCCAGCCAGTGCACCCCACAAAAGCGAACCCCCCACTGCCCCACCACCACACCCTTCCAGGTCTCTGCTCTCCGTCTTCACATCCTGGACATGATGTGCTGTGGTATGGAATAACCTCTTTGGTCAGTTTGGGTCAGGTGTCCTGTCTCTGCTTCCTTCCAGCTCCCCTTACTCCCTGGCATAGCATGAGACTCAGAAAGTCCTTGGCCAGACCAAAACACTACCAAGCAGTAACTGCAAACACTGGTGTTATCAGTGCTGTTCCAAGGCCCAAAATCAAAAACACAGCGCTGCACCAGCTACCAAGAAGGAGAAAAAATGACTGCTACTGCTGAACCCATGACAATAGATAATATCATTCAAGTAGTACACCTACTTCTTTTGTAAAGCATTTAACTTGATAACAAACATCAATTTAATGAATAAATTTGAATGATAAAACTTCACATAACAGAAATATATTACAGAAGAGACATCAGACAATACTCAGAAGGCCATTACAAATAGTATATAATAATCAAAAATATTTGAAACATCCACAGGTGTCATATCATAATTAAATCTTGCCTTACTCTATGTCATTAATTATTAGAAAATAAGGAAACATCAATGACAAAGTCAAAAGTAAGTCAAAACCTAATTGTAGGAAAAGACCTGGATTTCGTAGTAAACTGGGAAGAAGCAACAATAATCATTTTACAGGGGTGAAATGTAAGTGACAAAGAACTAAGCTATTGTCTAAGAAAGAATAACCAGAACATTTTCTGGGTGAGATCTCTAACTATGTGGAATCAGAGGTTCTGAGGAGGCAAAGTTGATGACAGCAATAACTATTCAAACATGAACTTTCACTATGGTCTAATGGCCAAAAGAATAAACAAGAACTTTGGTATATCAAAAGAAGAATGTAGTGCTGTGTGTTCTAGGGTACTGAGTTTAGATCAACAGTCAGTGTCCCCAACATTCAAAATGATGGATCTGAAGTGGACTTCAAGTCTGCAGAAAGAAATTGAAAATAAGGTGATTACAACGTTAAAGCTACTGCCAGAAAAAGAGAGATGGAGTGAAAGTTCATCTATCTGACAGATGAAGATATGATACAATCCAAGTTCTGAAAAACAAAGATGAATCAATTAAAGTTAGACATAAAGCTCCTGCTTTTAAGAATGAAGATATTTAGTCACTGAAAAATATCAGAAAGCTTTGTGGCAGATGGGGCACCAAACACATATGAAACACAACAAAACCAGACAAAGTCCTGAGGTGAAAGGATCTTATGTTTCAAGACCAGCAGCAAGTCAGAGAAGTACTGTGGTTTCCATTATGTAATTGAAACATCACAATAATCTATTAAAGGAATTAGTATTTTGAATTCTGTACCTGTCAGAGAGAAATACAATCTCAGAAGTCACTAGTGATGTTGAGTTTCTGAGTATTTGGCAGTGGGATACAACATTTTAACACGACTTAAAATCTACTAGGTGCAACATAAACACCCATCAAAAATAAATTGAGGCTCTTTGAGATGTTTCATTTTGTAGGTTCATAACCACAAGTTAATTTGCTCTAATAAAAAGGCATGTGGAGGAAAGCAATAACTTCAATACTCCATGAATGTTGTAGCAAAATGGGCTAATTAACACATTTGCACTGAATTTCGTGGAACTGCAGAAAAAATTATTTTTTATTTTACATGGTATACTTGTGATTCTTGCATTTAGGTGCTTGTTTGGTTTTTTTTTCTGACATAAAATTAAAATTTTTTGCTGTTGTTGTTCAGTGACAACCAAGTTGACTATTGCTAACTACACAGGCTTCTTTTCTTCCTCTGTGTTGAACAACTAGTTAACTAGGAACATTATCTTCTTTCCTTTTCCCCTTTTAGTGGTCTAATTTTCTTTAAAACTCTGTGCTATGCAGGAGATTTCTGTCTTGGCCCTGTCACTGACAATGACCCGACATTATTTCATGCTTGAATTTTTACAGCACGTATTGCTACTGCACAAATGTCCTTGAAAAATTAATTTTCTTCATTGACATATGAACACAAAGAAACCCAATTGCATGTAGTAGTTGAGAGGTTGATGGGATTTTTCTAATTAACTTATTCCAGGGCCCTTCCTAAGGACTACCAAAGGCAATAGAAGGTTTAATACTGATTTTGGTGCCTACTGGAAGAGACCATGAGAAAACATTGAGGATACTCTGTCATAAATTGTGCATATGTTTAAAATGTCAAAATAACAAAGCAAAGTGGAGCCACAAATATACCAGGAACCAAATGAACCATAGTCATCAAAAATCGTTTATACGTACTAAATGACATTATTCCTTCAGACATACATAAAGTGCATTCCAATGGACTTTCGGACGAGAAAGCAAGGAGCGATTGCAATGGAGGTGGCACCGCTGCAAAGCTTACTGTGTGCAGAAGAGGACCAGCAGCATCTTTCAGTCCTGGCTCTTCATCTGTGGGATCAGAGGCCAATCATTTGTGCACTACAAACTCGGCTTCAGGGCGCCGTAGAGTGGGCACCAAAAGTGTACTCAAATGGACTTTCAGAGGAGAAAGCAAGGAGCGACTACAATGGAGGTGGCTCCATTGGGAAGCTGAGTATGTGCAGAAGAGGTCCAGCAGTACCATTCAGTCCTGGCTCTTCATCTGTGGGAGCAGAGGCCAATCATTCGTGCACTACAAATTCGGCTTCAGGACGCCTGGGAGCGGGCACCACAGGTGTGCTCAAAAGGACTTTCAGATGAGAAAGCAAGGAGCGACTGCAATGGAGGTGGCAGCGTTGCAAATCTGACTGTGTGCAGAAGAGGTCCAGCAGCACCTTTCAGTCCTGGCTCTTCATCTGCAGTATCAGAGGCCAATCTATCATGCACTACATACTACGCTTCAGGACGGCTGGTAGCGGGCACCTCAAGTGTACTCAAATGGACTTTCAGATGAGAAAGCAAGGAGCGACTGCAATGGAGGTGGCAGCGTTGCAAATTTGACTGTGTGCAGAAGAGGTCCAGCATCAGAGGTCTCCATCAACTGGAGAAATAAGGAAAGAAAATTAAAACCTGTTATTTTTCTGATTGCTTAGCTTACTTCCTGAAGTTAAATAGGCTTCATATTACCCAGGATTTACTGGTTTTATTATTATTATTATTATTATTATTATTATTATTGTTATTTCTGCATGTCTTATCTTTCTTCACTCAATATTTGAAGAGTTTCCCTCAGGTTAAGGCCTTTAAAATTTTTAAGTATCTTAAAAATTTTTAAAGAAATACACTTCTATTTCAGCCTTTGAGTTTTAAACTCATTTCTCAAATCCTCCCCTTTCACAACTGCCTTATATATTTATTGGAGTAGAAGTATATGTACAATTCCATAGAGTCATAACTCTTTCCTTATGGTGCTTCAGAGTTTGCCAGCCATGCCATGGCTTTTTCCTTTGAAGGTGAGCACCAATAGTCTTATTAGCTACTGTATGATATGCTGGCAGCAAGATGCTGGTTCTCAGCTTCAAATTCATTGCTGTTTCATCCTCTCTGTTCATCTCAGTGAAAAGGATACATGCTGGTATGGTTGAACTTTTTCAGTACTAATTTTTAAAACCAGTGGCATACAAAGAAAGCACCAAGGAGGAAGAGAAATTATTGTAAATACTATGCACAACCATGCATTTGAACTGACTTCTATGTTTGTGGGTTGGGTTTTTTTTTTATCATTGTCCTGCTTCAAATGTAACCTGGTGCATAATTTTATCTGTAATGATTATTAGTCCCATTATTTTAATAAACCTTTTAATGAATTCTTGTCAGAGTAAATAAAGTTCAACATTCCTGAGGAGAAGAAAAAAAAAAAAGTCAAATCAACCTAGAGGTATTTTGATGTGGTATTTTCTGTCAGATGCATTTTTCAGTCAACACATATTCAATTCAGCCCTGACATGCATCATGTCATATTAACTATCAGCCAATATATGTTTCTGAATGAAGTACAATAACATTCTCAATAACTTTATGGTAAACATAGTAATGAATATAAGAGTATTAGAATAATTACTCAGGAAAGCTATATGTCACAGAGAAATAAGCAATAAATTGATGGATTATTGGACACATTAAGGCTAAATAGTTAATGTTAATGACAATCTATATTCCAGCATAATATACTAACCGAGAAGAGCCTATGAAGTCCTATTAGCTTTCTTATGCATATATATAGACAAATTAAGCCCTCTTCAGGTACTTGTACCTGTGTTTGATGCTACTGCATTTGCATAAAGACATTAAAGAGGAAACTAATTGTACAAAAGCTTGCTTTTAGAGACCTTAGGTGGAAGAATATTTTACCTCAATATAGTAAAACTTATTTGAATGAGACAATGCATGAGATTAAGGACTTCTGCACAAGTTTTTAGCCCTGGGCATTGATGGTCTACATTACTATTTCATATAACTTCCACCTATTATCGCAAAAAATAAAAAATTTAAAGTGTGGACATATGAAAATTCTGTAGGCTTTTGTAAGCCAACAAGACAGCCCCAAGAAACTGTGCTAAACCATAGCATGGTCCATAAAGTAGAAGATTGCTAAAAATCATCTAAGAAATGTTATAACTTTTGGGCTTGTTTGGTTGGCTGTTTGTGAGGTTTGGTTTTTTTTGCTTTTATGCTTTTTTTTTTTTTTTTTTGTTGTTGCTGTTGGAAAGAGAAAGGTTGTAGGCAGAAATAATAAGTGAAAGAATATTTTCTTTTCCTAGAATCTTAAGAGCTGACAAAAAGCACTTATCCTTAACTCTCTCCGCCCCCCTCCCCCCCCCCCCAGCAATTAGAGATGCTCTGAAAACACTTAAAGAGAAAGTATTTTCATTGTTATAGAATTTTTGTAGTAGAAAAATAAATGCAAATTGCTCAGAAAGATCCTAAGGTTTGGAACAAGTTGTTTGTGAACCATTCATGACCATCACATAACAAATGCAAATCTAACAGTTCTTAAACACTATGCTACAGTAAGTTGAAGGTCTAACTTGAGTGATGGTTGACTGAATAGACAAACAGTTAAGATGAACTGCCAAGGTAAAAAATGTGGAAAGCCATGGGGTTTTTTTCATAGTTAAGGAGAAAACATTCAGTTGAAAGAGGAAGTATTGTGCTATGTATTTTTTTAAATTCTTTTTGTTTGCCATTATAGTACTTAATGTCAATTTTAACACCATCTTCTATAATAATTAACTGAAAGTTTCTCTGAAAAAATATAAAATAAAATAGTTCAATTTAACATACTGAGTTATGCTTATGAATGTTAATCTCATACCTTAGCCAAGTAACAAATATGAACTTCTATATAAGGTCATATTTGTTGTGTAAGTTCTGAATACTGTACTCACTCTTGAAGATGTTAAACTTGTGGTGAATTTATTAATAGCTGTTCTACTTTCCTTCACATTACATCCTAAATGTTTATTTGTTTTATCACATTGTATAGCAAACTCTTCTGGGTACAAAGGGAGCAAGGGGATCTCCTCTAACTGCATAAAGGCTGTCTTGATTCTGAGAATTATTTTGCCTTGCAATTATTTTAAGCATTCTCTAAGCTTTATTCATTTAATATGATAGTTTGAGGTCTAATTTGTCTGGGGAAGGAAAATATGTAAAAATAGGGTTCTTCAAATTTTTCTTGGGTGCAGACTATGAGTTTAGTAATCTCCACATATCATATACTATATGCTATTTCTATATATTAAAATAAATGGTTAGCGTGACTATTTAGTGCAAAGCCACTGGTATGCTTATAATAAATGTTGTTTGAAAAATAGCAATCAATAGTATAGAGCAACTATTTATAAAAAATCCCCAATGTTTGCACTGAACACTATTTGGTTTAGGGAGCCAAAACCCAATAACTTGTTATTTCCAGACAGTGTTGTAATATGATAAATTGACAAGAAAAAAAAAGCACCTTGATCATCACAATTTTATTCCAAGGACATAGTTTATCAATGTCACTACCATAATCACAGAGTGACTAAAGAAATTATATTCACATTCATTCCTAGAAAACTTGTATATGATGGGAAATAACTGAGGCTCCTCTTGAGGGTAACCTAACAGATTAGCTAAGAAAATATTCTAAAGGGGTTTAAATTAAAGGTCTCATATTAGAATTGTGCCTCCCATTTGTTCTTGTTTACCTTTCTCTCTTTGACAGCCTTCTTCTAAAACTCAGGTCTGCTTTTGGCTCAGAATATAAATCTAAGTATATGTATAAGTATGAAGATGAACTATACATATATAAGCATGAAGATGATCAAGGGGCTAGAGGATCTTGCCCATGAAGAAAAGCTGAGATAGCTGGGGCTGTTCAGCCTGGAGAAAGAAGGCTCAGGTTGAGACCTTAGAGCAACCTTCCAGTACATAAAGGGAACCTACAAGAAATCTGAAGAGGGACTTCTTAAAGGACGTATAGTGATAGGACAAGGGGAAATGGCTTTAAATTGAAAGATGGTAGATTTAGACTAGATGTAAGGAAAATTTCTTTACTATGAAGGTGGTGAGGCACTGGAGCAGATTGGCCTGAGAAGCTGTGGGTGTCCCATCACTGGAGGTGTTGAAGACCAGGCTGGATGGAGCTTTAAGCAACCTGTTCCAATGGAAGGCATCCCTGCCAGTGTCAGGGAGATTGGAACTAGATGATATTTAAGGTTCCTTCTAACCCAAACCATTCTATGATTCTATGATTCTATAATTCTATGATATGTTCTACCCCTTCTGTCTTCCCCATCTTGTTATCTGTTTTGCGTTATGTGACTCCAAGGAAAGTTTTGTTAACCAAGAAGACATAACTATAGACCAAGTTAAACCTAAAAAGTAATAAAATATTCTAATCTAACTTTCTCTATTTTGGACAATACAAAATTAAAAGTAAGATAATTTTCTGATTTATTCTGGTTTTCAGTAAAGAAGGCAAGTCAAGGGAAGACAGGAGGGAGGGACGGAGGGAGGGAGGGAGGGAGGGAGGAGGGAGGGAGGGAGGGAGGGAGGGAATAAGAGAAAGAAGATAGAAGGGAGAGAAGGAGAGAGAGAGAGAATACCAGAACGCTCCTTACTTTAGAGGTGTCACTACTGCAACAACTATTACTATTAAAAACTATGCCAAGAGAAAAAAAGATACATTCGAACATCATAGCCTGAAATGTCACATTTGTTCAGATAAGAGAACAAAACAACTTACTCAGCTGAATGTGGTTGTAAAAGGTTAATAAAATATCACTGTTTTCGCTATGTATTTACTTTTGTTACTTGTCATAGGATTCACTTACCAAAATTAATGAGTTACTTAGTAATAGTATGACAGTTGAAAGGTCATTTGAAACTAATTTGCATTTTAACATGCATCATGGAAACTACAATAACTTTCTGAATATGAAGAACATAACGTAGTATGATATGTAATCTATATAGTTGAGTTTAAATAGCTGCTGATTGCTATGAGCAATAGCTAAAAGATCATCACATCTGAAAAATCATGGCAGTCAGGTGAAGTTCCCAGCGACTGGAAAAAGGGAAATATAACCCCTATTTTCAAGAAGGGGAAAATGGATGAGCCGGGGAACTACAGGCCAGTCAGCTTCACCTCTGTGCTTGCCAAAATCTTGGAGCAGATTCTCCTGGAAGGCATGCTGAGGAACATGAAAAACAACAAGGTGGTTAGTGACACCCAGCATGGCTTCACTAAGGGGAAATCCTGCCTGACCAATCTGATGGCCTTCTATGATAAGGCTACGGAATGATGGATAGGGGTAAAGCAATTGATGTCATCTACCTGGAATTATGCAAAGCGTTTGACGCTGTCCCACATGACATCCTTGTCTCGAAGTTGGAGAGACATCAATTTGATAGATGGACCACTTGATGGATAAAGAACTGGCTGGATGGCCGCACACAAACAGTGTGCTCAATGGATCAATGTTCAGCTGGAGACCAGTAATTAGTGGTGTCCCTCAGGGATCGGTGTTAGGACTGGTCTTGTTCAACATCTTTGTCAGTGACATGGACAGTGGGATTGAGCGTGCCCTCAGCAAGTTTGCCAATGACACCAAGCTGTGTTGATATGCGATTGATATGCTGGAGGGAAGGAATGCCATGCAGAGGGACCTTGACACACTTGGAGGAGGGCCACAAGGATAGTTAGGGGACTGGAGCACCTTGCAAATAAAGATAGGATGAGAAAGCTGGGGCTGTTCAGCCTGGAGAAGAGAAGGCTGCATGGAGACCTCATAGCAGCCTTCCAGTGTCTGAAGAGGTCCTATAGGGATGCTGGGGAGGGACTCTTCATCAGAGACTGTAGTGATAGGACAAGGGGTAACAGGTTCAAACTTAAACAGGGGAAGTTTAGATTGGATATGCGGAAGAAATTGTTTACTGTGAGGGTGGTGAGGCAGTGGAATGGGTTGCCCAAGGAAGCTGGGAATGCTCCATCCCTGGTGGTGTTCAAGGCCAAGTTGGACAGTGCCTTGGGTGGCACGGTTTAGTGTGAGGTGTCCCTGCCCATGGCAGGGGTGTTGGAACTAGATGATCTTAAGGTCCTTTCCAACCCTAACAATTCTATGATTCTATGATTCTATGATCGCCACAAAGAACACCTAGAAAAACATATTTACAAATCAAATCGGGGTGGAAACAGTATGGCACTAATACTCAGCAAGTGACCTAACGGCTGCGGCTGTTAGTCTAGCTAAAATTATAAAGGAGGTTGCAGCACACTTTAATTACATGATTGATATGGTCTTCAAAAGAGGTCTTAGAATTTGCAATGACTCCAGGGTCATAACCATTATACCAGAGATTAAGAGAACAAAATAAATCTCTGCAGATTACACCTGAGGCCTTCTGCATTAGTAAGCTAATCAATAGCAGCTTGCAAAAATTAGCACAGGAGCAAAAACATGGAAAAGCTTCCCTTGTTTAGAGAGAGGAGGATCCTGAAAAAGAGCTTGGAAAATTAAATAATAACATTGTAACTAGGAAAATAATAATAATAATTAAAAAAAAAAAAAAACACATCAAAGTACTCTTTTCTAAAATCTGATTTCATTTTGTTCTGTCCATTACTCCTTGTATTGCTTTCCAATTCTACTTTGCCCCAGAAGTAAAGAGGAAATTTCTCCTCTGAAAGGTTTTTATCTGTTATGAACAGCATCAGAACTCCTTTTGGTACTTTTTCTCTGAGGGCAAGAAGTATATAAAGTAAAGATCGTTTTGTTTTCTATTCTGACTGTATTACTGCACTTGAGGGGGAATTTGTCTTTTTAAAAGTTTTTATGACATTTCAGTGCAATGCGGTATGGTAACACTTGACACCTTTCATTTGATTTTATTGCTCTTCCTTTTGCATTGGATTTATGTGTTCTTCATAAAGTTGTGAAATAACACAAAACCCTACTTGCTGTTCCTGTATTTTATTTTTGAAAATATAATTTAAAAATGTGAATTTTCAAAAATTTTAATATTTTTTTTCATCTACCTATTTTTCCCCTTAGTCCAGGTTTTCTCCTCTAAATGTCATTCTTTTCTGAGACCTGTAATTGCAATAAGAGCTTTCTAAATTAAAAAGTGAAGGTGTATGCAAAGAGCAACGAAACTTTTGTAGGCATGAAAGATATAATCCAAAGATATAGTGAACTACAGGGTTTTTTTAGAAGATTGAAGAAATTTTACAATATTCTGTCCCAAGTGATACTAGCTTATTTAGATGGAAAATCACTTCAGGAAAAGACCTTTAAAGTAAAAAAAAAAAAAAAAAAATTTAATAGAAGCTATTTGGTTTTAATTTTTATTTCTATTACTGAATCCTCAACGGGATACATGTCAGTAAACTGTTATCAGCTTTCAGAACTTAAATCTTAACTATTTTTTGGAGTACGCTTTTTTAATATTGGAAAGTTTTACACGTATGCACTCAAGAAGCCTATTGTAGTACTTGCAAAAAATTCCCCAAATTCAGATTAAAATTCTTAACATGGTTTACATAAATTTTATGAACTGTTTAGACAGAAATCACTGTGGTTTTAGTTGAAAATTGTACTGTAACACACTGTTGTACATCCTTAGTTATGCAGATTTTTTTTAGATTTTTATAATAAAATTCAGGTCTCTCCATATTTCAGGTTTACTTCCCTATACCACTGCTGCCATTTCTTCCCTTTCAGAAGTGATAAAAACACTTGAAATATATTTTTTCCACAAATTTCATGATGATGAACACAGCCAGCTGTATGACTATTAAATCCTAGAGAACATGCTATCAAGCAACATCTCAAAGTGCTATTCATCAGTCTGGAAACACCATAAATTGAGTTATACTCATAGGTGAGCTTGAAGACCTGCAGGCAATTTTGCCTGTTACCTCTAGATAATAATTGGGATACAACAGGGATTGTGCTCATGCTAGAACGGAAATAAAGATTTTGGTTGTCTCTTTAGCTTCTGATTATTGCTTCAATTGAATACTTTATTTTGGATAAAGCATCCTTTTTCTTGCAAAACAAAACAAAATATGCCAAACAACCAGGAAGGAATAATATCCTGATGTAGGAGCTATGTTAGCAAAGACAAACAACAATCTGAAACAGGGATGACTCCTGTTTTCAGTTACCTAATCAAGAGCTGTTCATGTAAACAGTACTAGTGTTTCCAGGAAAACCTCCTTTGAAGTTTTCTACCTGTTTTGTGTTTTTTTGTTTTGTTTTGTTTTGCTTTGTGGTTTTTTTTTTTTTTTTTTGGTTTGGTTTGGTTTGGTTTGGTTTGGTTTTTTTTTTTTTTCCTGGAAAGTGTTTTCTTTTTTTCTGCAGTCATCTTCTCAGCAGTCTGATATTTACACCACAAAGGGACAACAGTTTGCTATGCAGTATGGATTGTGTAATTGCTAAACAAAAATTTCCCGTAGGTTAAAAAGAGCAAAACAGTTTTTAGTGACTAGACTTCAGTTTTCTATTGTTTAGTTAAAACACAGCTATTATCGATTTTCAATAGTTTAAACATCTTTTTGAATAAAGTTTCCTATTTCTTAGATTTAGAGTAGGGGAACATTATTTAAGGGAAGTTGTATAGGCTCAGGCTTTGTTCATTCTGAACACCTCGAAAACTGAGTTTCAGACTGGTACTGCTAGGTACTGCTTAAAAATTCTGTTGCATAAAGAGATGATTTTTAAGGGAGGACCTTTGTAAATCTGATGAAACTTGACTCTCAGAGGAAGTCAACCAAAATAAGTTACATGGTGCTCTGAGTAATTCCAAAAATAGTTGAAAAAAATTAAATTTATTTTTATTTTAGTTTTATTATCCCAATGCATTATGTAATAACAAGGACTTAGTCAGTGAATAAGACATTTAAAAAAATGGAAATACTAAAGACTTGAAAGAAAAAAAATTAGAAGAATATTCAGTCCTATCACCAGCTGAACTATTTTTAGGTCCAAGTTCTGCTTGTTCATGCCTCATATTGACTTAATATGAATACAGTGCTGTCCCTTAAGTTGGTTTTAACACAGATACGAAAATGCTAGGATTTTTGTTTTCCTGTTTTTTTTTCCCACTAGAATTTATTTTCTGAAGTTTTCAGATATCAAAAAAAAAAAAAAAAAAAAAAAGGGCAGAAAAAAAATGCATGGTAGATACCATCTGCCAGTCAGAATACTCTGAGTCATCAACTGTGCCAGGAGTTCATGATGGACTATTATGAAAGTCTGAGAAGTGTACCTAAAAGGATGTACATGGGCTTCTTTAGCAATGGAGACCCCATCCCAGGAAATGCTGCTTTTGACAGAATTTGGAATAAAATGAAAATGTACAGACATAAGCATTTTAATTAATTGTCACAGGTTCAGCAGCAGCAGTCATTTCTCTCCTTCATAGTAGCTGGTGCAGTGCTATGTTTTCGACTTCCGGCATGGGAACAGCGCTGATAACACCGATGTTTATAGTTATGGCTTAGAATGTTTTGGTTTGACCAAGGACATTCTGAGTCTCATGCTCTGCCAGGGAGGAGGGGGGGCCGGGAGGAAGCAGAAACAGGATACCTGCCCCAAACTGACCAAAGGGCTATTCCATACCACTGTACATCATACCCAGGATGTAAAAACTGGGGGCAGGAACCCGGAAGAGTTCAGTTCATGGCTCGGTCATCGAGTGGTGAGCAGTTGTATCCTCTTCCCTTGTATTTCCCTGGTCATTATTATTATTGGTAGTAGCAGTAGTGATTTGTGTTATACCTTAGTTATTGAACTGTTCTTATCTCAACCCCTGGGAGTTACATTATTTCGATTCTTCTTCCCATTTCCCCCCCCGCCCCCGAGTGGGGGGGAAGAAAGAAGTGGGAGTGAGTGAGCAGGCTGCGTGATTTACAGCTTAAACCACGACATTTATTTAGTTTACAGAAATTCTTTATGCCTTTAACTTTTCTTAATAAACAGCACTGTCACAAAATGACAAGAGAGAGAAACTCCTTATCCTTGCATTCTGCTCCTTTCTCTAATACTGAGAGTCCAAAACATGAGCAGTTTTAACGTTGTGAGCCAGCATGAAGGATGCTTTCAGTTCAGAAAATAACTTTCACCTTATCTGTGGAAATAGTTATGAAGATTATCATTTTAAGCATGAGGATTAAATATGAGAATATTATTCTGCCCCTTCAAATATGTCTGTTATCTTTCATGGGCAATAAATGAACAAACAAACATATAAGTAAAATGAAAAATAATTTATAATCAATAATAACATTATAAGAGTTGACTTGGTTTTTATAGAATCAGAAAATTGTTTGTGTTGGAAGAACCTTAAAGATCATCCAGTTCCAAGCCTGAATAATCCCTAATTTGAACACTCTTAGAATGGCTTATATACGCAATTTTTAATAGTCTAATTGAAAGAAAAGCTGCACATAGGACATCATTCAACTCAAAAATGAAATCTATAAATGCTAAAGTAAATTCTCATAAAATAATCAGGTTTTTATTTAGATTAGATTAAAGAACAAAGGGCAGGGTTTTTGATTCACAACACTGACAAACACGCTCATAGTATACTTTCCTTGGCAAAGGATTAACTCTTAGATTTTTAGGAAAAATAGACATCCAAATTCAAACATGTTCTTAGCCTTGTTAATGCATTTGTTAGTTTTGGCAGTGCTCCTTTCTGAATGATAAATGCTTGCAGAAAGCATTGCACAGTGCAATCCTGTTATTAGTGATGCAAACAGCAGGTAACCTGTTGACCAGGAAGAAGTTAAGACTTGTACCCTTAAGTTAGAGATGTGTTTATATTAATGAATGCATGCTAAACAATGAAAGAGTTAAAAAAAAAAAAAAGGTAAAAGCATAGTATGCTGCATATTCTCTTTGGAAGGTATAAACTGTATGCTAAGCTGTGAGAAACATTCTTTGAGTAGCAACGCATAGCATAGCTATTTTGCATGTTCCAGAGGAGAAGTGCTGGCAGACTCCAAATTGCTCCTAGGGCTGTCATATGTTAAACAAGCTTAAATGCAGATTTATGCTTTTAGATGCTGTAGGCATGATTCGGGTCCTATTTGTAATGTTTTTTCCTGATACAGCTCAACTATCTGCAATGGAATTACTACTCATTTTCTACTGTTGTTAAGAAAGAAGATTTAGACCTTATATTTAATTACCTTTTTCTTTTACCTGGAGAGGTGTGCATGCTTACATGCATTCAAAGTCTAATTTAACGATTTATTTTAGTGTTTTACATAAGTTAAGCTAATCCTTTAACATTTTCTCCCATTCATATCAGTTAATAGAGTCCTAAAACGTGTTCCTTTTCTTATTCACATCTACTTTACAACCATTTACTTTGGAAAAGGTGTTAGGAAAAATAAACCTTTTGTTCTAAGAAAAGTCACATTTTTAACAACAGATGACTGTACATTGATTCATTTTCTGAGATGGTGTATTATATCTATTCGTCTGTGTCCATGCATGCAATTTTTCTGGCTCTTCCTGTAATGTGTAATAACATCGCAAACTAGTTAGATTCATGGTTCTTTTGTACTGAAATGCAGAGTACATATTTACAGACAGTTCTTCTGGTGAAGAATTTAATAATTTTAGTATTATGAATTTGCATTTTCTTTTCACACTAACATTATGTTTAAGAACAAATATGTACATTCACACTCATATCTACAGTAAAGTCACATTCTGATCTGGTTTGGAGTCAGTGAATTTTTAAGCAAGCCCACTTCAACCCAAGCCTACTATACATCAAATTTAGCCAGCAGACACTTTTATGCAACTCGAATTAATAGTATTTGCATACAGTGGCATATATGGTCATAGCTCATTGCAGGTTATTATTTTCCATTACAGATTATTATTCTCCATAGAAAGGATTATGCATAACAACTAGGGTGTGTAGGCCACCTGCTTGTATTAAAACATCCTTTCACTTCAGGGTTTCAGAAGGAAAAAATTTACCTTGTGTTTTTCAGGTCTCTGACTGCAAGAACAGAAAGTCACAAAATATCAATGTATGCCTCTATCGTCTACCATACTGTGATTTCCTCTTTAGCCATTATTACAGAGCCATTGAACTGTATTTTTAGCATTTTTCATTGCTAACAATTACATGATAAGTATCTGTAAATCAAGTTATGGTCTGCTTTGATTGATTATGTCAAACCTATTATGTACGCGTCAACACTTCTGTGGAAAAGAAGGGACCATTCAGATCAACATTTTTCTGTTTCGTTTCAGTGTAAGAACACTTTACACCCAAACAATTGTTTTCAAGTCCTCCTGACCTTCGTGATGCCCATAAGGCTGATAATCCTCCAAACATTTTTAAAGGGTAGTAGCAACATAAACATTAGTTATCTTACAGGATTAATTTTACAGACTGGGAAACTCTGGTAGTCTCTATGTTATTCTTGCAGAAGTGAGTACCTGAAGCTTCAGAGACTTTTAATTATGTCTTCTTTTCTTTGTTATATAATGCCTTATGTCCTCCCTTCTGTTACCCTGTAAAAACAGGTTTACAACTTAATACTTGAATGCCTCACCAATACTAATTCCTCCACTAACCAGCTTGCTATTTCTCAATAATCTAAGATTTTGTGGGAATTAACACTTTAAATCATTAACAGTAATCAGTGTAGTTTTATAATACTTATTTTTACAACTAAATTAACCACTTGGTTTGTTGCTTGCTCTTGGGCTATTAATCAGCTGTGGTTTTTTTTTCCTGTGAAACAAATACTGATGCTGAACTAGTCATGTGGGTGTCTTGACTTCAGTTTTAACCAAAGGAATTAGGAAATTTCTTCTGTTGTTTGTGCTCCCCATCCAGGAGAATTAAATTAGGCTCAAGTAGTACATCTGGCTTCTAAAGCCCAAACTCCAATTTAGGAACTGCTGCCAAATAACCATAATAATCAAAGCCACTTAAAACAGCAATCTGCAAGCCAGCATGGTGGCTCTGAAGATTACTACTCCATTCTGTTAGACAATCTGTTCATGAGGACTTTGGTCGAAGCCCTGGCATCCCTCATTTGTCTGTGCTTTGCTCTTGATTGTGAGCCATGAGTTGCTGACTGATACTTCAGAGGAAAATGGGAAGGAGAAGAAAAGGAAGTTTTATAAATGTTTTAATTTGAAATAAAGAAGACAAAAAAAAATATCTGAGACTTTTCCTAGATATAATATACTCAGGGAAGAGGGTGAGGAATGGAAGAACTAACTGCTCTGAAAAACATTGCTGCATTCCTGTGTTTAATTTTTTTTTTTCCAAGTGAGTAATAAAGCTTGTTTAACTTGCACTTGGGATACTCAAATCAGTCATAGGCAATTCTTTCCTCCAAAAATGTTTCATCAGGAGTTGTAGACAGAAAAAAATCCACAAAATGGAAACCAAACATTTTTTTTTATTTTTATATCTAGGTCACTATACCCTGTTCATATTGCTACAAAGATTAATTTCTCTATCAAAAGTGATGCCTTAGATACACCAATTTTGCAGTACCCCATAGAATAGAAGCTGTTTAGCAAAGTGAAAGGATTTGTTCAGGAAGTTATTTAGTCTGTATGTGGGAAGTGTATATTTACCAGTCTGTCTACAGCATACACACTGTACACCTATATATAATACATACATTTGTATATATACAAATATATGTACGTATATGTATCTATACATACATACATATACACACATATAGAAATATTCAGTCTTAGCACAAGACTAGCTGTATATATGAATGCTGAGATTTGGCACAACCTCTGAACACTTGGTCTTAGATTTTGGACAGCACATCAAAGTTTTCCCTCACTCTTTTATCTTCTAGCATTTAATACTTCACCAGAAGAACTAGAAGAAATGTCATCCTTGTGCCTGTCTGCTATTATCTATTCCTTTTGATTTTTAAACACCCTGCAGAAAGTAAAGCACAGAAAAATGTTCAGTGCAGTTTACAGAAAACAGGAATTGATGAGGCAAACCAAGTTAAGCCCTGTCAAGAGTAAATTAATACAGTATAACCTCTTTTCAGTTAAGGAAGATTGCTTTTGTTCTCTCAGCTACACATTTGAATTGATATCTGTACTATACTTCAGTCACTTTCAAGTTTACAACATTACGGGTTTAGTTTACTCTTCAGAAATAGCTTCCTTATGAGACAGACAGAGAGTCAGAAATTAACTGACATTCTTGAAATTCTTGTGAATTTCAAGAATTATCACACATAATACTTGAAGTCTGTTGAAGTCTAACTGCAGGGCACTCATAGAAGGCAAAATCAGGCTAAGCCTAGGAAGGATCCTAGGCCATTTTCTCTGTGTCTGATGGTTTGGACGGATGGAGGTTTCTTGGACTTCCAGGACCCACTTATATACTTGGTAAATGTATTGGTGTTTTTACATCATTAAATACAGAGTACCCAAAGCGCTTCCATTTAATCTGCACCTCTTTAGCATTGACCCTCACAGCTTTCTGGGAGACAGGCAATGTGAAGAAGAAATGAATTTCACTTCAGCTATTGGGCTGTACCTGCACATCAATGAAAATGCAGCAGCTGGGCCCTCAAAAACTGAATAGGATACTCCTAGTCAAAATGGGGCTCTATGACACCCCATCATACAGGCTTTCTCTCTCAGATAAACACAAACTGTTAACTTCATCTCTCAGTTTATCCATCCTGTCACTACAGTATCACAAAGCTAACTTTTAATTGCTGACATCTTACCTTTTTCCCTTCCTTATGAATACTTTGTGACCTGACAGCTATTATATTACATACTCAAAAGCATTTTCTGGCAGTATTCAATTTTACAATATTTGTAATAATTTATCAAGAGACTTTTAAAAATATATGCTAATTAAATCAATTATCGATACAGTTTTGCTCAAAAATTACTAAAGTTAGCCTTGTTTCAATAGCAGCCAGTTTCTAAGGTTGTAGCCTTTTCATCATTTCAACCTTTTAAAATATTTGCAAATCATCACCAGGCTTTCATCCTGTGTTTCCCATATTCTCTGACAGCATTTAGAAGTTGACAGACTGCCTGCAGTTTCTAAGCTGTAGCATTGTTTCTCTTGGGTTATAGCTAAAACGAAGATGTGGGAATACTTACTGTCAGGACTTGGTGTATACCCCAGATATAGCTTATTTCCAGTTAAAGAACTACACCTGATAATACTCCTTTACTTTTCTTCCCCATGTGAAGAGCACATACCAAATAAGGATTGTAATGCTCTCAGTCCAGATACCAGTTTTAACCTGTGAGCATGAACAAGTTGGCTGTAGCTTGAAAAACATGGCAAATCAAAGCTATTCTCCTTGTTGGTCAGTTGCAAGCTAGTACTTTTCTGTTTTAATATTTTTTCTTACCTGACATCTACTGCAAACAAGTTTGTGAAGAACTGAAAGACTTAGAAGTCTCCTTAGCCAGTGCTGTGCATGCTTTAAATAATAATAATAAAAATAAAAGATATTGTAGACATTTAATAACCAGATACTGTTTAGAAAATAGAAGAAAATGGAATATTAAGAGTATAAATATATGGAGAAACAAAACCAAAACCCAACACAAACCAGAACCATAGCTCCTGTCATTGCAAAAGTTATATTTCATGTGCTTCAAAATGCAGCTAATTTGGACTAAACTGAAAGCTGAAAAAGTCCAATTTGAAGAACAGCTCTGAAAATATCAAGATGCTAGGAAGCAGATGTAAGTTAAAATAAAGACAGTTAGAGCTAAGACAGTTCCATGTTTGTGGCACTGCAGAAAACAGGCAGTTGTTGCATTTCCCCTGCAGCAACTTCCTCATAATGACACTGGATACCTGCCAGTTTCTAATTATCCTTACACCAATAACTTTAATTTGCTGCTTCCTTCAACTTGTCTTGTTTTTAGCTCAAAGGCTACTTCAAGTGAGCTATCTTATCACCATGACATAAGTCAGATAATATAGTGTGTGCTAGCATTGCAATGGCCTGAAGGGCTGCTGGGGCATTAGGACGAACCTTTTGTTTGTAAGGTGTAATAATTCATTTTATTACGTCTTTCCATGCTTCATTGTATGTGTCGTGGTGGAAAGGTGTGAAAAAAGGTGTGAAAAAAGGTGTTCCTGCATAGTTTGTATTTTATGTTTCCTTTACATTCTTAACCAGAGGAAATAAGATTGCTAAAGTAAACTTAACACAAAGGAAGAGAAAATAATCTGCAGGAGTGTATGTTTGTGTGTGTATGCACCAATAGATACAGAAGGTATGTAGTAGTTTAACAATAAATGTATACAGTCATCATACATTGCATTTCACATGTATGTATTTGTTTCAGATGTTAAAACCAAATGACTCTGTTGGTCACCTGTTCAGGTAATAATATATAACTTCATTATAAGTACATATAGTAAGGAATTTTCTCAGCCTTGAAGAGTGCGTAAGTTAAACAGTCATAGCAAAAGAAGCATAAAGTATTCTAAAAACATATGTAATCCAC
Source organism: Myiopsitta monachus (assembly GCA_017639245.1). Classification (NCBI taxonomy): domain Eukaryota; kingdom Metazoa; phylum Chordata; class Aves; order Psittaciformes; family Psittacidae; genus Myiopsitta; species Myiopsitta monachus. The sequence continues at coordinate 61,670,052 of CM029919.1, forward strand.
AACATTCAATTGTGAATTCAAAGTTACACAAATACTTTTCAAAGTGAAAGGCTGAGGAAAGCTTTCCTCAGCAAAACCAACCTTACGGTTATGAAAAAACTTTAAAATCACACAAACAGTTTCAGAATTAAGCTTGCATAGTTTTGCCTAATTAAACTATGTGCTGGTTTCACTAACTGCAGTGGTATTAGTAATATTGCTTTATGGTGACCTTTTTTAAGCTGTACAACCTCTGAGGTAGGATGCAGCAACCTGATTTCAAAGACAAGATTAATCTTCCCAGAACTCCAGGACCTGGATTTAAGCTTGCTGATAAATTAGTAATTGTAGTGAGGGTTTTTTTTCTATATTTATATAAAGTATGAAGCACGTACATGTAGGACTAGCTTTTTTGAGTGAATATTTTCAAAGCCTTTTGTGTTGCCATCATATAGTGAATATTAGCTATGTGTGAAGACATTTCTTATTGCAAAGAAATTTTATTTCAACATTTTCTTTAGTAAATGTATTGCTTTGAGAGGTATAGATGTAGCAGGGTAAGATTACGTAGCAGCTAATACTTAACTGACTGATACAAGTAGGTACACAGAAAGGCGGAAGAATTTAGTCCTGTTCTGCCCTTTGTTGAAGGTATTACATAACAAATATTTTGGAACTCTTTTTAACGTGGTTTTGGAAAAGATTTCTTCCTAAAAATATAAAAGCATCACACTTGAAAATACTTTTGTGTGAGAATATCTTCTGTGGTAAATGGACTGAGGGCTTTTAGCTCACGAAACCCTAAAATAATACTGTGTTAAGAAAGTCTATAATTCAATATAAACTGGACAGAATCTTTGAGCCATAAACTCTTTCTTTAGCTGGATCACTGGATGCATTGTAAGCATATTGTTCAATTGTTAAATTCAAAACAGTTATTTATCACAAAGCTGACATAATGAAATAATAACAAAATAAATAAAAAGGAGCAATAGCCTCATTATGTAGCTTCTGAATTCTTTTCCTTAAATATTATTTGCAAGGAGCTATTTCTCCTTGTTAGCAATAATAAAATAGTCTCAGAAAGCAATCCCTCCTTGCTAGCACTCAGCTTCCATTGTGAAAGAAGATTACATATATAGTAGGAGATTGCTTTGATGCATTTGACAAGCAAAACAAAAATAAGCCAAGATATTAATGAGAGTTCCCACACCTCAGTACTTTTTCACCAATAAGGAAATCCTTGAAACTCACAGAAATGGAAACAGGAATTTTTACATTGGTATATCTTGAACTAATTAAGAAATTCTTTCATTACCTTAGTTACTTTAAAAAAAATAGAACAGCTACTAGCAATTTCAGTCCATTGCAAAGGATCCTGCAGAATCTCAATATCATGTTGCAAAATGCATTTGCAGGATACTGTCCTTGCAACAATCCATAAAGGGCAATATAACTCCACTGATATAATTTAGGCTTCTCCTTAGGATCATTTGATACAGAGACAGCTATTTCATACAGATACAATGACTTTAGAGCTAGTTAGGCCTTCCTTATCTTCAAAAAGCTGAGCTAAATCTTTTCCTTCGGGAGTTTCTATGCATAAAAGAAGATTGTGTCTAGTGTTGCTTCCTTTTGAAGACCCATCAGTGCAGTGAAACAAAAGCCAAAAGAGTGAGCCACAGTTTTGTACCCTCCTTGTTTTTTTTTCTTCTAGCTTTTTGAGTTGAAAGCCTTGTCATAGCTCAAATGCATGACTTTTATAGGGGGATGATGTCCTGTGTACAGTATACAAATTCACCCTCTGAATTTCTGCACTGTTTCTTCCGTGTCAGTCTTGATATTTCTTCATGTTCATTTAAACACTAGGTGTACAAGCATCCTAAAAACAATAACTGAAAAGAACCCCCAACATTTCTCATGAGAGTAATTTACAATAAATGTAATAGTACATGCTGACTACATCTTTGGAACCATATGAGGCGCTGAGTTTAGATGTCAAAGGGTAAATGCTACATACGTAACTGACTGGTGTGGATATGATGTTGCTGACTACATTGTAAGCCATCATGCAACATGTTGTTCAAATATCCTGATACAGATTTTCATTAGATCTTGTAGTCTCTTTCTGAGGTGACTTAATTGGCCTTAAGAGCTTTCTTAAAAAAAACACCTCTCTATTATTATTAAAATAAACAAACAGGCACACACACACACGCACGCACACACACACACACGGTATTGTTCTAAGCAAAAAGTGCATTAACAATGACACCCAGTGGCCAGGCAAACATAATTTAAATCCCACTAATATTCCCAGTGGAACACTCGAGTCTTTCTTGCTCCTTGAAGCATAAGGTTCTCAATGTATTTAGTCACCATTATCTCAAGGCCAGTCTGTTCCTAATTTTGGCAACATGGTATTAATTACACCTAAGATCACTGTATGCTATGTTCAGTGCTTGTTTCTTGCTATTGTTTACTCTTGCTGACATCCCAGATAACGGTAGTATCAACAGAAAGCAGTCTATATTGCATTATGTTAAATTACAAAAAAAAAAAAAGTCCAAGATACAAAAAAGAAAAAAAAAGAAAATATACATCAGTTGTAAAAGCATAAACAATATCCAGTAGAATAAAAGGAATTGGGGAAAAAAAAATGCTATCTTCTTTTCACTTCTTTACACTTTATACTTGTTTCAGTAGACCTGTCCAAAACAAGGAATTTTCAATATGTGGAAAATTAAAGTTTAGTCTTGAATCATATGAAAACCAACAACTTGTTGACATTTTCAATACAATGAAATGTGGAAGAAGTCTCTACAAATGGTGTTTCTAAATTGATTTATGTTCTGAGATGTGCACTATACAGCTGAAGATCCAAATCTCCACTGCAGTTAGAGCTGAAGATTCCACGTACTGCTGCTGCATCTCCAACTTCAGCAAGTGACTCTTCCCTGCCCTGACACTATATAAACTGGGACCCAGGTAGATTAAATACTAACTTGGGCAAAATCTGAATATGAATCTATTTTAATGTGGAGATGTTAGAGGTACTGAGTCTTTAAGCAGCCAAACCAGAGTCCAGAGAAGATATTATGAGGCTTATTCCCTAAAGCCAGGAAAATTCATCAAATCTAGCATGTTTTGGACAAAAACATTTGGGATTCGATTAGTTGCCACTTTTGTGAGCATATGCATGTAGAGCAGAAGCATGTCTTTTTAAAAGGCTAATCTGTGATCAGAATATAAGGGCTGTACATAAAAATGAAATAGAGTATCTTTTGCCTTATCATAGTGTATTGTATTTAGTTTATCTGGCAAGGTTTTGGTAGCAGGGGGCTGGAGGGGTGGCTTTTGTGCAAAGGCACCAGAAGCCGTCCCCATGTCAGGTAGAACCACTTTCAGCCAGATCCAATACATTGGCCAAAGCTGAGCCCAAGAGTGACATTGATCTCACCTCTGTAAGGGTAAAAAAAACTTAAGGTTAAAAAAATGCTGCACAGCAACCATGGTAAAGGAGCGAGAATATGTGAAAGAAACAGCCATGCAGACACCAAGTTCAGGGAAAAGAAAGAGGAGGAGGAGGTGCTCCATGCACCGGAAATTCCCCTGCAGCCTCTGAAGGACCCCATGCTGGAGCAGGTGGTTGTACATTGAAGGAAGCTGCAGCCCATGGAGAGCCCATGAAGGAGAAGGTTCTTGGAAGTCTGCTCCTGAAGAGCTGCAGCCCGTGGCAAGGACCCATACTGGAGCAGTCCATGAAAAACTGTCTCATGTCAGTGGGACCCCACACTAGAGCAGGGGAACAACACAAAGAGGAAGAAGCAGCAGAGTTAAAGTGTTATGAACTGATTGCAACCCTGCTTCTCCATCTGCCTGTACCACTCAGGGGGAGCAGTTAGAGAAATCAGGAGCAAAATTCAGCCTGAGAAGAAGGGAGAGTGTGGGAAATGTCTTTAGGGTTTTGTGGGTTATTTATTTCTCACTCTTCTACTCTGTGATTAATTTGCAATAAGTTTAATTAATTTTCTCCAAGTTGAGTCTCTTTTTCCAGTGATGGCAACTGCTGAGTGATCTGTCTTGACCCATGAACATTTTCTGGGATCTGATACTGAGCCCAGGGGAACATCACTAGTTACAAGCCTCCAATTAGAGGCTCCAATTAGATCACACCCTCGGAGCTCTTCCATTCAGGCAATTCTTAAGTCCACTCAGCCAATGCACTGTTCATGAATTTACCCATAAAGATGTTATGGGAGAGAGCGTCAAAAGCCTAGCTGAAGTAAAGGTAGACAACAACCACTCTCTCCCCTCATTTACTCAGCCAGACATTCCATCGGGGAAGACTATCAAAGAGGTCAAGCATGATTTCCCCTTATGAATCCATGTTGACTACTCCTGATAACCTCTGTTTCCTCTACATGCTTAAAGGGGACATCCAGGATGAACTGTTCCATCATCTTTTCAGGAGGTGAGGCTGACTGGACTGTAGTTTCTTTTTGGTCTTTCTTGCCCTTTCTGAAGATCGCTGTGACACTGGCTTTCCTCCAGTACTCAGGCACCTTTTCTGTTCTCCATGAGCTTTGTGTAGATGAGGAGATGAGGTCATTAGTGACATGGTTTAGTGGTGGTCTTGTCAGTCCTGGGGGAAAGGTTGAACTTGATGATCTCACAGGTCTTTTCCAACTTAGTTTTTTTTTTATAGAATCTGTGATTCTCTGATTCTATGATCTTTTTTTTTTTATAGTAGGGTTGGGTTTATTTTTTTAAGCATTTAGGCATGTTAGTAAAACAGGCTTTTACTTTCCTAATTCTCAATCTGTTGGGTGGTGTTTTTTTTTGCCTTTTATTTTTCTTCTTTTATTTTTTTTTTCCTTTGTAAGGAAGTGCGCTTTTAAGAACTACATAGGGACAGAATGGAGTAAATTATATTCAGCTGGACTAGAGAACCTTTGAAGGTCCCTTCCAACCCAAACCTTTCTATGATTCAAAGACGATGGAGAGTGGCTTAGCCATCTGCCAGCTCACTCAGCACTCCCAGGTGCATCCCATTGGGGCCCATGGATTTGTGGGTGTCAAGTTTGCTTAAATGATCTTGATCCAAGCCTCCTTAACTAAAGGAAAATCTTCCTTTCTCCAGACTTTCTCTCTTGCCTCTAGGGTCTGGGATTCCCAATAGCTGATCTTATCAGTAAAGAGTGAAGGGAAGAAGGCATTCAGTAACTCTGCCTTCTCTGTATCCTTTGCCACCAGGGAACCTGCCTCATTCAGCAGCATGCCCACATTTTCCCTGTCTTCCTTTTGCTACCAATGTACTTGAAGAAGCCTTTATTGTTGTCCTTGACATCTCTTGCCAGATTTAATTCCAAACGTTCCTTACCCTCAACTCATTCTTCATCCAAAGGTTTTCTCTGCCTGTCTTAATGAGGAAAGGGAGCAAGACAGCAGCTTAGTGAGTGTCTGGCAGTCAGCTAAGGTCAATCCGCCACAAGTATTCATACAGATCTACCTCCTCACCACTTCTAAGTATCAGAGAAGAGGGATGTTAATGCAGAGCCCATGCTTCAGTTTGGTTTGACGCAGTATTTAAGTTGCTTGAAACACAGGTCAAGAACAGAGCAGCAGTCACTCAAATATAGTAGTCCTAAAAAGCATTGGAAGAGGTTTCTGAGAGGCTGCAATTGCAATTTTCAGTCATTATGCAGGTGAAGTGAATCTCACTCTCAGAAATTAATGGGTGTTTCATTCATAGGCATTATCCTAAAAAAAAAGGAGATTTTTGCATCCTCTTACTTGTATTAGAACTAAGCATTATGATGCCATACAAAAAAAAGTAGTTTTCACAGCAGCAGTCCTCCTGTGCAATCTCAGAGAACTGAAACTACAATTTTGCTGAAGATCTGTTGCTTATCATGCAGTACTATGAGGCTGAGCCACTAGCAGATGCGAGTTTTCCATGAGGTTATTAATTTTTAAAGTATAATCACAGGATGAATATTCAAAAGGTAGCTTAAATGAAAAGGGTGAAAGAGATACAAATTAAGCAGCTAAATTAATTAAATAGAAGATTCTTCATCTAAGAGCCAACAAATATGGTGTGAGACAGAAAAGCTTTGAAAAAAAAATGTGTGTGAGATTACAGTAGCTATTTCTTGGCAATTTAATGCTCTTTCAGGTTTTCCCAACTTTCATACCCTTCCCAATAGGTTGGAGAGCTTACATTTATTGAAAAAGTAGTGAAAGTGCATTTTAATAGTGAGCTCTCCCAGGAGCCACCAACCAAGCTGTGACTGTATCAGCCATATTACTACAATTGTTTTGTTTTAGTTATTTTATAGAACTATGGGCAATTCCTTGAAGCCACAATTAGACCTTCCAGAAAAGAATCTGCAAAGCAGTACTTCCAGCACTGAGTACTCTGTGTGTGTGCATGTGTGATTCAAACACATGTGCCAACATATTAACAAGGTGGAACAAAAGGATGATAGTAAGTAAAAGAGCCTCTAAGTTTCTTGATTAAGGCTTAAGCAATTCTTCACATACAAGTCAGTTATTGGTAAGAACTGAATGAGAAATGTTTAACTTCAAGCATTTATTTCTCAAAACAACATAGATATAAAAACAACAAACTGGAAGAGAGAGACACATAGGCTGCTAAAACTGGTAGGAAACAGATCTTGCAGCTGTAATAAGTTTTTCTTTAACTTTTAATGAAAAAAATGCAGTTAGATATGCTTGCATTTAGTTCACAGTATCTGTACAACACTGTAGATTGTGATTATAGCCTTGACCAAGCCTTTGAAAAGTGAATGATTCTAATACATGAGTTGTAATTTAAGATGATGAAGGAAAATGAAAGAATCATCTTTGACAGTTAATGTATATAGCAGTTTAACTCAGCATCTGTAATCTTTAAAACAGAGGGGCATACAATTTAATACAATTTGTCTGATAAATGGTAATTTATACTCTTGAAGGACAGCAAAATAATGCAGGGCTAATTATTCACTTAATGACACAAGAGTACTGACTATAAGGCAGAAAAGGCATAGTCTATTCTCCCTTTCCTAGTAATGTGAATTTCTATTATTTTAACTGAATAAATACAGTGTTTGGGTTTGGGTATTTTTAGTTTTGTTTTCGTTTTTTTTCAATCTCTTCATCTAAGTAATCTATATTTTGCAATTTCATATCAGGCTGTTTGTGATTGCTGTTGCAGTAAAGCTATGTCCAATATAATAGCCGGTAGATTCTCCGCTGGCAGTTAATGCAGTTACTTGGATATTCATCATGAACATTTTGTCACCTCCACTTGATGGGAATTTGTCCTAGAAAAAAAAAAAAAACTGAAAGAGAAAAAAGGGACTAAAGAAACATAAAATAAAGATATTAAAATTGAGTTAAGGATGGTCGGTTTGTGGGTTTTTTTTTGTTTGTTTGTTTGTTTTTGGGGGGGGAGGAGGTTTTGTTTGTTTCTTTGTTTTTTGGTAAGGTTTGTTGTGGTTTGTTTTTTTTTTTTTTTTTTCCTAATATTTTATAAGGCCTGAATTCTGGTATAGACTGCTGAAACAAGTAACTTATTTCAAGTAGTAGCTATGAAGAGCTCTTCTAAGTAAGAGTTGATGTCCTGGGCTCTTAATCAATCAGGCACTACGATGCCTTAATGCATATTAAATGACCATCATCTATTTTATTCAGATAGCACTTATGTTTAAAACACACTATTTAATCTCCACCACCAGAATAAATTGAAAGTATTACAGACTGTTAAGGTGTTTCAGTTGCAAGACCAGCAATTATGTAACCATTTAATTCTGTTCTTACCTCTTACCATTAAACTCACTGAAAAGCATGTTCATTTTAATATGAATAAAGCATGCAAAATCCATTGTAAGACATATTTATTCACTGTAAACCACTTTCAACTTTCAGACAGCCACGGTGCTGAAGGAATGGACAAAAAAACCCTTGCAGTTCTACAGTTTGTATAGTACTAGTGTTCATTATTGATTCACATTCTTTAGAATTGTTTTTAGATTCGAGTAGATTCTCACTTTTAGATCATGATCCAGAAGATGGAAATGCAAAATCATAAAACCCACATCTAACACTGTAAAAAAAAAATATGTGATTTGAAAGCAGACCTTAGTGTAATGTGTCTTTTTGTAACTGAAATGCTTCAAAAGTAAATGTTTCATAGTGGAAATTATAGAAAAGGTTGTGATGAAGATTTATTGAGAACTTAGACCACGAATTTCAGTTCAGTTAACTTTCTTCTTTCCTACAGTGTCCTGTCTGAACAATATGTCTGAGTTGAATGGAAGAAGCTGATTGGAAAGTCAAAACCAAGGACTGAACCTTGTCCTTAAATCTCAGTTCAGGATATCTAACTACCACTAAACAGCTGCTAGCCTATCTTGAAGTTTTACTTAAGAGCTTTCCTGGATCTTCTTCAGTACTAAAGAATTAACTTTCTGAAGTGAGACAATAGACTGTAAGTATCTAAAATAGTAGAGCAACAGTGCATCTGGAAGAGTGAAGGGGCAATGAGGATATAACAATAAAGTGTCATTATATCGGCTGATGGAATGCACAAATTACAAGTTACAGACCTTTGCAAAGTAGAAATAGTAAGAAGAGATATTTATTTATTAGCATTATATGCTGAAGGACCATTTGATTGGCTAAAAGGAAGCTATTTGATGAGTTCTGTAAGTCTCACATAATGGTCTAAAACTTTCTTAAATAAAAACATTGTATTGGAGCCTACAGTAAGGAATAATGGATATTCCTCAGAAGTCTTTACTTTGTCTAGCAGCAAAAGGCAATGGTGCCCCTTTTTGCCCTCCCTTTTTACCATAACTCTGGAACAAATCGGTCAAAGAATCCAACACAATAACAGAGTTGAAGGCATAAAAATATTGGACGTCCTGGATAGAATTTCATTATATGCTGTTGATGTCATTCTTTTCTTATCCAATCCGTATGAATCCCTTGGGGGCAGCAGCCAATGAATTAAAAAGTTTGAAGAAGTCTCACTGCAGAATCATAATCAAAGAAAGTTCAAGATTCAGTGCATCAAACTTTTATCAACAGTATATGAAGCCATACTAAATGTGGATTCATTTGGACTAAACATTCAATTGGATACTTTTGAGTGCAATTGCCGCGTAGCACTGATAGTCATATGATCTCATTTCTGCTCAGCTATATAGGTCCATTGACCTTGAATAGCATAACTATATAATGGATATAACAATAAAACTACTAAGCTTTTAGGGAGAACTTTTCACCCAAGGATCGCAAAGTATTTTAGAAAGGAGGTCAGGATCATTATCTGCATTGGCTGGGGGAACAGGAGCCAGAGAAGAAAACTTACTTGACCAAAGTTTTCTAGCAGACCTGTGGCATAGCCTAAAGAAAAAGGCTTTTGTGTTACAGTGCCAGCATGAGGAGGCAAATCAAAGCATAGTAGGATTAACATTTTCACCAGTCTTGCTTTATTGCTTCATTTATTGTGATATTTGAAAGTGCTTCAGATATGGATGTGTATATTTGGCAAGACAGTGAAATCATCTTAATTTCTTAGCTTTCAAAGCTTTCCACATCAACAGCAGCTTCATTTCAATAAGCTAAGAATATTACATTCAAAACCTGTATATCAGCAGAAAAAGTTGCCTGTGGTTGCAACTATCAGCAAAACCCAAGAGTTTTGGGTTTATGCTGTGGATAAATGTGTTACAAGAAAGAATGTGTCAGTCAACAGTAATGTGTAGGTGTGAATTTGCCTAAGCCTATGACAGGGCCTTGGCAGTGGAACAGCGGGATTCATCAGTGTTTGCATGTAGACTATCAGACTTAAAGTGAAAACTGAGACACTCTGACTCCAAAATAATTTTATTGAAGTATTTTACAGGAGCATGTTTATGCAGTTAGAAACTTAAGTGTGTAACCTAACTGTTAGAAAATTATATTTAGTAAAAAAAAAAAAAAACCCAACTTTTTTTTTTATTAATTTTTAATTATGAGATGTTAATGTTTGCAACATACTGAGAAAATGAGGCTACTTGCCTTAAAAGGTCTCTCTGTGCAAAATCAAAAAGAAAATGTGAATTTTAGTAGGGACAAATCATCAATTCATTTGTTCATATGTTTAAAGTTTGCATCTAAGTAAGTTGCTTCTAAAAATTACTTTTTTGTTTGTTATCTTGTGTTAGATAGCCCAAACATCAATATTATGCAGTTGTTTTTACTTATTTTTGTTAGCATTATAGGCTTGCTAATCTAACAAAAATTATGATCTGAAGAAACAAATGTAAAATCATTCTGATGTTATTTTAGCTCTCAGTGAAAGTCTCATCATGGAGTGCTTTCTGTAAAAATTGTGACAACCTCTAGCCTTTTGATAGGATGATTATTTCAGCAGAGAATTTTGATTAGTTAAAGTTTATTGGTCTGAAAAGCTGCTGAAAAGCTGTTTGATTTGCCAGGTATTCATAGATTCACATATTGTTGAACACCAAGTGCTGCTGTCAATTATTAATGGGCTATGTTTATACCTCCTGAAAAGTTAAACTATAAACCATCTCTTTTTATTCTCTAACTGCTCTGCAGAAGAATTGGAAGAAATTAGTAATATACCCTGATGACATATTGGCAGACCACAAGCTATGGTCTTAGACAGAAGCATCAGAGAAAAAGGTCTATTGTAGGAAGCCCAAGCAGGCAAAGCTTTGGGGTGGTTTTGCCTTGTAGTATTTTCCTCAGTTAAGATCAAAGGGTCTAAAAGTCTAGGAGACAAGTTTTAAGACATCATAAACTAGGATATTTAACTTTTTATATAAAGAAATGTTGAAAAGTTTAGGGAAGATAGTGTAAAAATAATCATTCATATAAATCTAGCTGTGCCCACTGTGCCCTTACAATGTGGTTTCTCTTTTCCAGACTGAGTTCCAAACAGCTGAGAGAATTCTGAGAAGAATTGCAAGCTCTGCACACACCATTCTGTTCCCTACAAAGCTTTTGTTTATGCCATCTCTGAAATTTGACTTTTTGCTTCTTCTTACTCATTGGAGTTGCTTAGTCTCTACAAAACCAGAAGGCTCCCAGGCTATGTGCCATGACTCACTTTTCCCCATATGTTGTTTATGTCTCTAAAAAATTTTCTCCTTGAATAGGTACAGTTGCTTCCCATGTTAACGTGTGGTATCCCCTTCCTCTCAGAAGGTTTTGGCCTGGTCACTCCCTTTCAAGGAACTTTCTATCAGAAGCTACTGTGTGATGCGATCTGCTTCCCCAGAGCTCACAAAGAATCTCCCATATAAGGATGATCAGTCTTCTAGTATTTAAAATAACTACTACAGCAATCAAGTTTATTGCTACCAGTAAAGGAAACATTCACTCAAAGTATATTTGCCAGTACAGCTTTATACACATATGTGTAATATGTAACCCTTGATGGTTTTATCTTAATACTTCATCTTTTAATTAAAAAGCTTGTGATCTGCTTGCATCATCACTTTCAGTTAAAGAACTGTCAACTTTTAATAAAGTGAAGATGTGAAAGAGTTAAGTTGACTGACATCCAGTCATTGACCCACAAACATAAATAACTTCCATAATGAGGAATAGAGTAAATAACTACTAAGGATTTGTTCAGTATTGTTACCATAGAAGAAATAAATGTCAAGACACTAAAGTATTTTTTGGTGAAATATACGTATATATGTGTTTTTTCCTGTCTCCTTGTCACAGAGTATATGATGTGGTATTTTCAAAACAATTTAGATAGCTCAATACGTTAAACCCAACTTTTAGAAACAGACACAATTCCCAAAGGCAACACAAGAAAGTTAAATGTTTCTTCTACAGCTGCTTTAATAACAAAATGAAAAACTTCAATTTACTTTTATTAAAAAGTCTTAAAATGCCTAAGGGAAAAGTGAGATCATAGTTTTAAATTTCTTTAGGCGACACAAAAAGTCATTATCTCTTACCCAAGACTGCATAGTGTTAGGTTCTATAAAATACACAATGAAGGCATAACTGTAGCAACTTACTTGTAAAAGTAACAATACACAAGAAGGCAGATATGATGACATTTGATACCTCACCATTTTAAAAAGTTGAGCTGATTATAAATTTTGGTATAAAATCTGGAAAGAAATTCATATTTATCAGTTTTTGAAAAAAAAAGAAAAAGAAACATAAAACCAGCTACTAGCTTTTTCACACTTCAGTGAGTATTGTGACATCCAGGCTATGATATGTTGTCTGGCTTTCATTTCACTCCAGAGAACATTCAAAGGCTCTAATTTCCAAATATGTTTGTTTCCGTGTGTTTCCATATATATCTTCCTAATATCTAATCTAAATCTACCTTCTTCCAGTTTAAAGCCTCTACTATTCCTTCTATCTCTACACTCCCTGATAAAGAGTCCCTCTTCAGCTTTCCTGTGGGAAACTGGAAGGCTGCTCTAAGGTCTTGAAGTTTTCTCTTTTCCAGGCTAAACAAGCTCAAATCTCTTAGCCCTCTGTTCATCTTTGTGACACTTCTCTGGACTTGTTCCAATGGGTCCACGTCCTTCTTATGTTGAGGGACCCAGAGCTGAATGGAGTATTGTTGTTAGGGTCTCACGACAGAAGAGTAAATGGGGGGAATCACTTCCCTTGCTCTGCTGGCCACGCTTCTTCTGATGCAGCCCAAGATACAGTTGGCTTTCTGAGATGCAAGTTCACATTGCTGGACCATGTTGAGTTTCTTGTCGGTCAACACTCCCAAGTCCTCCTCCACATGGCTGCTCTCAATCCATTCTCCACCCAGCCTCTGTTTGTGCCTGGAATTGCCCCAGTCCAGGCTAAGGACTTTGCACTTGGCCTTGTTGAACTTCATGAGGTTGCCATTGGCCCACCTCTCCAACCTGTCAAGGTCTCTCTGGACGGCATCCCTTCTCTCTAGGATATCAACCACACCACACAGCTTGGTTCTACTGACAAACTTGTTGAGGGTGCATTCAGTCCCACTGTTCATGTCAGTGACAGATATTAAATAATACTGGTCCCAGTACAGACCTCTGAGGGATGCTACTTACTGCCATTTAATAACACTTTAATACATTTAAAATAGTCTTAAATATACTTTATTTTCATGGCATTTTGGAGAACTTGTTTTTACTGGGAGTTGTAGCTTGTGCAGAACATTTAATAGGTGTTTGAAATTACAACCTGTGACTTGCTAAAAAAGAGAGATTGTAATGAAAGGAAGAACTTAGTCATAATCAAACAATCACTGAGACAGTCTCCTCAAAGGGCAAGAACTTTAAATAATATACTATTAGGATATAAATATGATATATAGGCTAGAATCTTAGATTCTTTTTACTAATAAATCTGTTTGAGATATGAAGATCTGGAATGAGTTGTGACTTTAAATAGGTATAAGAATGTCCTGCCTAGAAAAAATGAGGAATGTTGGAATGAACTGCCAGACCCATAAACTATATCACAGTGCAAGGAACTGTTTAAGCCTACTCAATGGATTTTTTCATTGAAAATTTTTCTTCTAGAAGTACTTTAAGACAAAAATACTGATGATGAGGGTCTGTCTGCCAAAGAAATGCCTGTTTCATAACTAAAATACATATATATATTTTTGCCCCCAAGGAAGTTAGGATATGTCTGTGTCTTAAAGGCCTGTGTAGCTCTTCAAAGTTAAATAGATTGTGCCCTTATATCAGCTTCTTATACGATTAATTAAAAGTTTGATGCACATTATGCTGCTGGAATGCATATTTGGTATACACTTTTTTTGAGATGTAAAACAAAACTGTTCTTATTGATCCAAAATCTGTTATCTGGCAATTCTGAGAAAAACTTTTTCAAAGTCGGAAGCATTGTTAAGAAAAAATTTTCGATAAAAGGATTATGTTTGCTTTCTTTCTTTCTTTCTTTCTTTCTTTCTTTCTTTCTTTCTTTCTTTCTTTCTTTCTTTCTTTCTTTCTTTCTTTCTTTCTTTCTTCTTTCTTTCCTTCCTTCCTTCCTTCCTTCCTTCCTTCCTTCCTTCCTTCCTTCCTTCCTTCCTTCCTTCCTTCCTTCCTTCCTTCCTTCCTTCCTTCCTTCCTTCCTTCCTTCCTTCCTTCCTTCTTTCCTCTCTTTCTCTCTTTCTCTCTTTCTCTCTCTTTCTCTCTCTTTCTCTCTCTTTCTCTCTCTCTCTCTTTCTCTCTTTCTCTCTTTCTCTCTTTCTTTCTCTCTTTCTCTCTTTCTCTCTTTCTCTTTCTTTCTCTCTTTCTCTCTTTCTCTCTCTCTTTCTCTCTTTCTTTCTCTTTCTCTCTTTCTTTCTCTTTCTCTCTTTCTTTCTCTTTCTCTCTCTTTCTTTCTCTTTCTCTCTCTTTCTTTCTCTTTCTTTCTTTCTTTCTTTCTTTCTTTCTTTAATTGAACCATTCTGTTAAAGAATTGATTATGTTAAAAGATTATTTGAAAAGGTGGACAAATTATTTAAACAGTAAATCTAACCACATTTATCAAAGCAAAATTTGTCATTTTTTTTTTTTTATTGTATAAGGGATATTTCTGAAAAGGCAATACAATTAAAAATCTATCTTCAAATCTGTAAGACAAAGTTTTCTTGCTGCATGGAAAAAGGTGCATAAAATACATTAAATACTCAAAAAGTCTACATGGTTAGAAAGGAAACATGTTGTTCACCTTACCATTACCAATTATTAAATAGTGGAGAAAGCTAATTTTAATTCTACTAAATTATGGAAGAGATTAATGTACTTCCTTCAAAGATACAATTTAAGCAGTAGGTTATGAAGCTCAAGTTAATCAAGAAATTCTCCTTTGTCTTCCAGTCCTCGAATTTTCTATGCTCATGAAGTTTACTTTATTTCTACAAAAAAGAAAAGAAAACAAAACAAAACGAAACAACCCAAAGCCCACAGTTAGACTGCAAAGTAGGAAAATAAATCATTGGAGAAATTATTCATGTGCTTAGACACTGGCATCTAGTGATACTTTTATGTCAGTTTTCTGAGGAATTTTCACAAGGCTGAATAATATAACTTAAGACTATGGTAAACATGCTCCTTTCTAAAACTCTAGTTGGAGTCCAGATTTCTAAAATGACACTATATATGCAGGTTTAAGTAATAGAATCTTTTCCTATATAACAGGACAGAAAGGACATGAACATACAATTTGAGTGACATTACCAACATTTTCTCCTGTTTAACTTCAAATCTTTAGAGCAATTTTTTTCCTCAAAGAGTTCATCTTTGAAAAAAAAGGCAAAAGATACTTAATTCACATGAAAGATGATATTAATTTTCTCACCTCAACAATTTAGAAGTAACTTACTTAAACAGTATTGCCATTCACTTCATGGGATGTAGCTGAGATTATCCACATTTTTTTCACTTATTGATAGTGTATATTATTCCTGACTAAACAAACAGCATACACCAAAACTTCAGTAAGCTTTATGTTAAAATAGATCTGCTACTCATTCAGAGGATGTTTTTTCAGTTTACTTAAGATAGGCTTAAACTTGTATCTATTTTACTCAGTGAAATTTAGCACTGAGATAAGCTTGGACAAGGATCCAGGACTATCCACACTGCTGACCTATTAACACTGTAACAATACTGTAGCAGTTTTGGGATGTTCAAGCTTAGGCAGTCTAAGGCAGCATCTGGACTCCAGTCAAAAGATAACATAAACCAAAAAGTATACCCAAAACTGTAGATAGGAATGCTCAAGTATGGGTTGCACTAAGAAGTTTCTGCATGTAAACTGACTGGGTTATGAAAAACAACAAAAAAAGTCATGTTCCCAGATTATAGGTGCACTTGAATTGATAAAAAGTCACCCACTATTGGTGGAAATTTTATCGAGTAGCAAAGGAAAATGCACGTTATGCTTAAACTCCCAGGTTAAAACTGTAAACAAACAAACAAACAAACAAATCAGACATGATGGGATTTTTTTTTTGAGGAGACTCCATATTGTATTGTCCTTGTTCTTTGTTCTATTGTTGTTTGCAATGCTGAGTTATTCAGAAAGGAAGGTATATAACCTAATAGCCTTCTGGTTTTGGAAAATCTGTTTCATATCAATGATTTGAAACTATTAATTGCTTAAATGTGTGGATTTTCAGAAATATATGAGAATAATATTCATATAAAAGTTGTTTTTTCCTGAGTTGGTTGGGGTTTTTTTGGTTGGTTGGTTTTGTTTTTGTTTGGTTTGGTTGTTTGTTTTGTTTTGGTTTTTTTTTGTTTTTTTTTTTGTTTGTTTGTTTTTTGTTTTTTTTTTTGTCTTTTTAGAAAGAAACAGTCATGGGAAAATGGGATATTATTAGATATAGTTATGTTTTATAATTATGTAAGATTTTATAGGAGAAAGAAGTTAAGGCAACAGTAATGAAAGACAATTCTGCAAAATAAACAGAAGTCTAAACCCAAGACTGTAACAAAACACTGAAATATTTGCTTGCAAATACAATTGCATGATGTTCTATCTCTCAATGTAATGGACAAACTGATCTAAAAGAATCAGGTAAAAATGATGGTGAGGAAATGAATTCTGCAGAAAGAAGTAAAATTCCATGGACAAGTTTTATTCCCAGATAAGACAGAGATAAAACAATTAAGAGAAGTGAAAAATATATTAAAAACTTGTAATGTTAGAAACTCCTGTGAAAGATAAGACCAAATACAATTACCTAACTTGTAAATCAATGTTAGTCTGTGCCGTTTTAGCAAATAGAGAAAAATATGCATTTTGGATGGAGCAACTCATTTCATTCTAAAACAATACACTTCCGTGTTCTGATTCATTCCCTAAAATTATCTTTTTTCTGATTGACTTTTAGGGGGGGCTGGGATGACTAGTTTAGACTCTATGAGTGTAGATATTTCTGAAGATGAACAGATAGGCTCCTACCCAGACTGATTAGATGTTGGAACAAAACTAGAAGAAAAATATAGTATTATTGAAAGTAAGCTGCCTTACAAAGAGGACAAAGTATTACATAGGGATTTAAGGACAGAAAAGTATACATGGATTTTTTTTTAATTTTTTATTTTTTTTTTTTAGAAAAATGTCATTTAAGACAGTGACGAATTATAAATGGCTTACAAAAGTGTGAAAAAAGTGAGAAGCTGGGCATTTTGTTGGTGAAAGCTATATTGTACTATATATGTTAAAGAATAGATAAGTGATAGAAAATATGTAAGCCTTAAATGGAGGATATCATTTTTCTTCATGAAAAAAAAAAAATCCCAACAGAAAACGCAGTATACATGATTAGTTATAACCAAGACTTTAGAAATACTGAAGTATGAAATAATAAGGACAACAAACTAACTGGTTATTGCAGTGGAAAGAATCTTATGGTGGAATAGCAAAAAATACAAAACAAAACAAACCAACAAACCCTTTATATATGTTAGAATTCATGTGATTAAGGCAATGAGACAATAGAGCATTTAGAAGGAAACATTGGCAAGCACCCTCAGAATAGAGAGGTGAAAAAATTTCGTCATTACTAGAAATTTCACCTAAACTAGGTTTGTGCTGGTGATTGCATCCCTTGTCTCTCTTTTTCTAAGTGTTTAGGGACTGTCAAGGTGGAAGTGTAATAATTGTAGGGTTTTTAGCAACAGTTATGATAAGAATCATGGTTTGCTACAGTTATTATAAGCAAAGAACAGATATTTAGTAACTGTTGGATTGCTGATCAGTCATGAACAATATTGCTGAAAGACCAACAGGAGCTGCATCAACCTGAAAAGTATTTATTTCAAATTCTCTGTTTTCATATCACAGTATTTATGTAGTTGTTGAGGTAATCAATCAGTTTATGAGCTTTCTGCATGATATGTGTCTTATAGCTTCTATTATTTCCTGTGTTGCAATGAATGACCTCTAGTGCCTGAATAATTCAATTAACTAATTTTAAGGTGAAATAAAAGCAGAGGCTGTTTGTTAGTCAGTTGCAGACATTTACATCATTTATCTTGCTTACTGATCTTTTCATAAGCAGAACTAACATGTAAAAATAGCATCAGCCATAAGCCCTTGGTAGTTAAATACCTGCTATTCCCCATGAGTGCTTTCATAATTATAGTTTTCTTAGTAGTGAAGTTGCAATGACAGCTGTCATCAACTGACTTTAATGAAACATATCCTGACCTTTTAGATGCCTTATTTTACAAATACTGTTGTAAAACCTTTGGGATCTTGAATTGGGATTTCACACTTAAAGTAGCTTCAAACTGCTATCCCTTCTTGAAGCCAACCAAAAAGATACTGAAGCTTTATATTCAATTTTATTTTTTACTTTTTTTTAACATAAGAACTCACACATAAAGATGATAATTTGCTGATGAAACGCAAATATTGGCTTGTTTACAAGCAAGTTCATAAAACAAGACATTTCACTGTACAAGTTACACGTTAAAAAAAACCCTTACCTATGCAAAAAAAACAAAAAAAATAAAAAATAAAATACAAATGCAAAAGACAGTTTTTAAAAAAGCCTCTTTAGAAATCAGGACCACATAACTGCTTCTGTTATATTCCAGAAATGCATGAGTGCTGAGGATGGTTAAAAATAATGAGAACCTTAGTAAGATAAAAAGGTCAATAGAAAAATATTAAAAGCTGGATCTCTGATGTACGGTTCTGCTGAAAGGATCAAAGTTGACTTACAAACATAACTTCTGAAAAGGATGGTCCAGAATTTATCTTTCTATGGTATACATGCCATTAGCTTAAACGAATAAAATAAAATTAATATTGCCTACTCTAGACATGCTTCTGTCTCCTGTGTCAGCTCAAAAGCCGCGTGGGTTCATCTATTAGAGGTACTCTGCTACAAAATGTGAATGCAGAAATTCAGTACTTGGTAAAACCTATACTGAAAACAAAGATACATGCATCATACCCAAAACATAACAAAGCCAGAGGGGATTATATGTAGATGAAGAAGCAATCTACTTTTGATATTATACATAATATTATAGTGTTTTGCCATTGGTTTCATCTGCCAAAAAAGCAGAAACTTAAAATTTGGTACTTTTAAACTTGTCAATGGTAAGGATACTTCTATATGGGCATTCTACTGTAGATTTAGATATTTCCTTAGAATAAAATTATGTGGGTTTTTGTTCCTATTTTTTTCTTCTTCATGGAATATAGCTTGTGTTCTAAGTGCAAAAACAAATTTTAAATCACCTTCAGTGCCAGTCATTTCTGATTCACACATGCATGACCACAATTATTATGCCTATACTACCAAAATAAAGTGGTCCAGTGGCTAGTGGGCCAAAATAAACCCTGTCCCTGAGACGAGGTAGCACTAACTGCCTTTTGTGAATATTGGTTTGGATTGTTTTCCCCTATAAAAGTTCTATGTTGAAAGTAATGTTGAAAGACAAGTTCTGTGTGAAAAGAAATGGCTATAATCATTAACAGTGGCAGCTTTTAGTGGTTTTTAACTTGTTAGAATCTTGAGAGTCTTTTTTTTTTTTTTGTAAGTTTTTTGGGATTTGCACTTGCACATTGAACAACAGCTGTTTAAGATAAAGATGTCAAAAAGAAGAACAGTACAAGCTAAAATAACAGTTAAGGGAACTACAGTGAGAAGTGAACTTGAATCCTTGAGGACTAAAAAATTAAAGCACAGTTTTCCTATTTATCCTATAACCTTTAAAGTAAGTCTTTTAGCATCAAGAACATTGCCTACTAAAAGTGGCAGCACTACTGAAATATTTTTTAATGGTGGGAAACAAAGGTTTTATGAATTTTGTTAACCTGAAATGCCACTCGAGTGTGTTAAGTAAACACAAAATATAACTAAAGAATGGTACATGGATGCAGGTACAAAATGCAGGTGAAAAAATGGACACTGGTCTTTTTTTTTCTGAAGCACCATGACACTGTAAAAAGACCTGAGGTTTTTCGGTCTTCTCTGGGGACTACAAGTACAGTATCTTGCAGACAGCTAGGGAATACTGATGTCTGATCTGAAGATTCCTCTCAGCATTGTGATGACTATAACACAGTGATCCTGAATCCTGAATGTAAATTTCAGGTACATCTAAATCATAAAACCAAATACCTTCTCTGACATCATCAAATAACACTTTAAACTCTTCCACATTAAGCAAATAAAGATGGAGTCGACATGAGCACTAGAAATGTTTTAAAATTTACTCGATATAGATAGTTAAGGTGCATGTCTTCTTTATGATGACATGTTATTTGGATCCCATAGATTGTCATTTATCAACTGTAGCTTTTCTCTCTCATTGCCTGACTTGTCCAGTGAAAAGGGTGATGCCACGTTTCTATTCAAGATAATTAATGGTCATCTGAACTTTTTATTCAGATTGATGAGCCTAGAGAGACTCATTCCAACAATAATGCATCTGTTAAATTTAAGAAAATATTATAAATTGGAAGCAGTTGGATGTGCCTGATTTGAAAACATTTGTGTAATATTCAAAATTAGTCCCTAAAGGGTTTTGCATACCAAATGTTGCACAGCTATAATTTTGCATTCAATCCCCACGAACACATTTAATCTGAGGTAATTAATTATCTACCTATGAAAAATTACATCTGAATATTTACTTCAAAGTTTGGAAACAAAAATATCTATGAATTTCTTTTCCATTTTCTAACATATTATAAATATCTGAATTGCTAGCCCTGAACTTTCAAATGTACAGTTTCTCACTATAAAATGAAAATAATAACAGCACTTAAAATAATTTTGATACCATAATCAAACTCAAGGTGGGTTTTTTGTTGTTTTTTCTTTAATTGCAGTGATTGTTTTTACTTTCTGATTTGCTTTAAACTTTCTAAGATCATGTATATATTACAATCTTTACCAGTTATTTATCTACTTATTTTATATGCAGCATATGCTTTTTGCATTTTTTTCTTTATTCTGTTTCAGCTAGCAAATTGAAAAAAAATAATCCCTACTGTGCAAGCAGTTTGGATCAGATTTGCAGCAGAGCTTGAACTAGAATACACTCTCATCTACTATCTATCACTTGTCTCATGGAAAAAACATTTCCAAATAAAAATCATTAACTGAAAACAGGATTTAGAGGATGCATATAGACTACAAATGGGGTTTTTTTCTTCATGTAAATTTTGTGATATTATGGCTACTTTTGCTGGCTGTTAAAAATATACTTGAAAATACTTTGTAATTTATGAATAGGTTTTGCAGAAAAAAAGTCTGAAATCTGTAAAACTCCAGAAACAAGCACACAAACAACCAAAACAAACAAAAACCTACAAACAGCCAACAGCACCTCCCCCCTCCCCAAATCAAACCAATGCAAAGCAAAAAAACCCAAACCCTAGGAAAAATAACCCCGAACTCTACAAATGGAGTTGCTTATACAAACAATATTTCCATACAGTTTTGTCCCAGATTAATAAAATTTTTGTTCTAATTTTTGTTCTACTGATTGAAGGGATAGAAATTTATTTTCATCCTGTCACTTTCAGACTACTGAGAAAATGACACAATATATTATCTAAGCAAAGTGTAACTATAATCTCTACGGTACATGTGAGTGCCTTGCTTTGGTTTGATCTGAGGGATGATGTCCTTGCAAAGTGTTTGTTGTTAGTCACTTTGGAGGTGCAAAAGACAGAACTGCCAAGTACCATTGAGGACTGTCAAATAGTGGAAAAAACGGATTTGTTTCAGGTAAACTTAATACAACACAAGTAAACATCAATTTAGCTAGCAGAGGAACTGGAGCTTGAGAGCAAGGATAAGAGAAGAATAACCTTTTTTTTATGGTTTGTTTGCTATAAATGTAGTTTGATCTCCTGTGGTTTGCCAAGTAGGTCAACAAAAGTATTTACAGTAATTTGCAACCAGTTTCTGGAATTTATTGTCAGAAAATATGGTGTAACTCCTGAAATGTAGCTGCTCCTAAGAGAACATGACTTCACAGAATGGATTAGAATAATTTTGCAGTACTCGGTGAGCCAGTTGGCTAAATTGGTGGTTTGTTTCACTATGACCGTGTTGCTTATTGAGTACTCCCATATATTCCACTGAGAAGCCAGAGAGTACAAATTACATTTGCATATTAGAATAAGATGCTAGAAAAGGCACGAAATGGACACATTTTTTACATTGCATAGAGAAACCATAAACTGCTATGCTGTTAACTGTCTGCTTGTTCTTGGCAGAGGGAAATTGACAGTATCTTATACAAAAGTACAGCCAGAGCTGAGGAAGGCAGAGCTCATCCTAGACAACCTTCCTCTTCATAGTTGTGAAAGGAGGGTGAAAACATTTTGAGACATACAGCATACTAGTGTGACTGTTGCTGCATAAACCAGGTCAAGGAAAAAAAGGCTGGAGAATGCTAAGGAGAAGGGGGAGAAGGGAATTTAGAGTAACATACAATGCTGAAGTGTTTCACTATGACTACAGTAGGATTCCTAGAAATTTTCATTGTAAAGAAGTTTGATCTTGCGCGAGCCATTACATACTAGCATACTCTTCAGTCTTCTGTGTTTGAACCCGGGTTGAATCTTCTGCACTTCCATGAGAAACAGAAGAAGTTGACACAGATTAAGAAACTATTGCTTAAAATTTAGCATCCTAATTCATTCTTGGGTCTTGGTCCCCTGACCTTCCAGTCCAAATAAGTCTCCAAGTAAGTACGGATTTATTAACAGGACCCAAAAAAACATTTATGATGATTTCTGCGGAAGTTTTACTCTAGTAACCATTCTCAAAGGGTGGAATAAGACAGCCCCTCTGGTCTCCTCAGTCGTTTAGAGTCTTCCAAAGAGATAGGAATGCACTCTGAAAGTTCCCACATGCGCTTCCTAACGTGCTCCAGGACTTCCAACACTTGATATCAGATTTCTTTTATGAGAAAAGTAGTCTGGTGAGCTGCAGATCAGCATGTTTTTCCTCAATGTGATATCATTCATGTCTGTTATCATCCACAGGTTTTCTGTGCATGTTGTCATCTGGGTTATTCATGGAGGTATTGAGCAGCATCAGCCCAGGCCTTGATTTTGGGCTACTCTGCTTGTTACCAATCAAATGGATGTCAAACCACTGAGTATTATTCCTTGAGCCTGACAGCCCAAACAGTTTTCGTCCTATCTGACACTGATCCAAACCATAAATTCTTGGCTTTCAAGAGAGAATTCTGTGGTAAGCATTGTAAAAATATTGCTGAGGTTAAGGTATATGACATCTACTGCCCTACCATCATCCGTATGGCCTGCTAGTTCATTGTAAAAGGTAATCAGATGTTATGTCACCTCAGTAATATGCACTGAATGTTCCTTACTGTGCCCTTGATTTTCACATGCCTGGAAAGGAATCCAACAGTTTGTATTCTCTGCTCCAAGCTCCTTGGTCCCAGATTTTCTCTCTGGACTCTGAGCAGTGGCATCACCTACAAGTACTAAGTGCAGGTCTGCAGGCCTTTGACAGAAAGCTTGCAATGCTAAACTGTAGTGAGTTTCAGAGTCAGACTTATATAGATTTCTATTGCAAATCCACTCACTGAGTTTTCAGAAAACCTTATCATTTGATCAATTTAAGAGACTTTTTTTTTTAATTAGTTTGCAGAATGTGGCATTTTCCGTAGCAGTAACATAGAATCAGTGTCATTGTTACATCCTATATTTCACTGCGCAGAGATTAAGGGTGACCCTCCTCCAGGGGAAAAGCTGCTCAATTCCAACAGTTTAAATCAAATATCAAAGTGATTTATTGATTTATTAGCAATATGATATTGACTAATATCCACCAATGCACATGCCCTGAAGCAGTCATTTCTGAGGACGCATGTCCCCCTGAGATTTGGGTGACCCCATGTTACACCCTTCAGTGTCACGCGTCACTCCACTTGCCAGAGTTCAGCCGCTCACAGTGCTTGGCAGGGGTCTGCTCCGTCCCACATGGGCAGGGGTCGTGTCGTGGTGCTTCATGAAGACCTCTGTCAGTCTGAAACCAGTGCTGGCCCTTCTGTGTTTTTTAATCAGTCCTGGGCAATAGTATTTTTGTTTAAGTCTTTACGTGTATTATCTCTTGTACCCCAGGTATTAATTGAATTTGGATTCATACAGATCTGGTCTTTTTATTTACTTTTTTTTTTCCTTTAGCTAACACACTGACAAGTTTATTTCTTAATCACAACTTTCTGCAGGCTCAGAAACTGGATGAAGCTGCATATAATTGACT
Organism: Myiopsitta monachus; assembly: GCA_017639245.1. NCBI lineage: Eukaryota > Metazoa > Chordata > Aves > Psittaciformes > Psittacidae > Myiopsitta > Myiopsitta monachus. The sequence continues at coordinate 61,694,293 of CM029919.1, forward strand.
TCACTGAAACTCAACTGGTATTGCAATGAATATGTCATGATTTTATCTTAATTGGTAGATGGCATTCTGGAAATATTTGAATGCAGTGTCAGGTAACATATAGGAGAATTTGCTTTGTATTCGAAATTTTTTGGCTCTGAAAAACCATTAGATATTATTCATTTGATATTAACTTTGCATAGCCTACACAAATTAAAATTGTTCTTGTATAAAAAGAAATCACAGGACACTACTAGGAGGTAATTAATGTGCTGCATGAGGAGCCAACAAGGAAAAGTATGATGCTGGACCTAGTTGCCACAAATAGGGAGAGGGTGGTGGGGAATGGGAAGCTCAAGGGCAGCCTTGGTTGCAATGACCGTGAAATGGTGGAATTCAAGATCCTTAAGGCTGTGAGAAGGGTACACAGCAAGCTCACTACCCTGGACTTTAGGAGAGCAGAATTTGGCCTCTTCAAGAATCTGCTTGGTGCAGTAACATGGGATAAAGCCCTGGAGGGAAGAGGAACCCATGAAAGTTGGTTTATATTCAAGGATCACCTCCTCCCAGCTCAAGAGCAATGCATCTCAACAAAGAGGGAGACGGACAAAAAATGCCAGGAAGCTCTCAGAAAAACTCCAATCAAAAATAGGAAATAAACAGAGGGTGGTAGCAAGGGCAGGTAGCCTGGGAGGAATACAGAGAAATTGTCCATGCAGCCAGGAATCAGATTAGGAAAGCTAAAGCCTTGATAGAATTAAATCAGGTCATATACGTCAAGAAAGAAAAGACAAGAGAAGCTTCTATAGGTACATCGGTGATGAAAGGAAGACTAAGAAAAGTGTGGGCCCTCTTTGGAAGGAAATGGGAGACCTTGTGACCTGAAATATAGAGAAGGCTGAAGTAATCTATGACCTTTTTGCCTCAGTCTTCACCAGCAAATATGATGAAGAAAAGCAGCAGCCACATCACCCAAGCTGCAGAAGGCAAATGCAGGCACTTAGAGAATGAAGAACTGCCTGCTACAGAAGATCAGGTTCAAAAGCATCTTAGAATCCTAAAGCTACATAAGTCTGTGGAGCCTGATAAGATGCATCTGCTGGTCCTGAAAGAACTGGCAGAAGTGACTAAACCACCACCTACCATAGTCAAGAAGTCATGAGAGAAGTTACCACTACCCCAACTGGAAAAGAGGGAACATAACCCCCATTTTTAAAGCGGGCAAAAAGAAAGACCTGAGGAACTACAGGCCAGCCAGTCTCATCTCAGTGTCCAGCAAGATCATAGAGCAGATCCTTCTGGAAAGTATGCTAATGCACATGGAAACTAAGGAGGTGATTAGTGACAGTCAACATGGCTTCACTAAGGGAAAATCGTTCCTGACAAACTTGGTGGCCTTCTCCAACTTGATTACAGTATTGGTGGATGGGTGAGAAGAGCTGACATCATCTGTCTGGATTTGTGCAAAGCATTTGAAACTGTCCCCCACACAGCACTGTTATCTCTAAAATAAAGAGGCATAGATTTGACAGATGGACCATTTGATGAGTAAGGAATTGGCTGCATGGTCATACTCAAAGAATCATATTCAATGTCTGGATGTCAAAATAGAGGTCAGTGACAAGTGGCACTCCTCAGCACTTGATACTGGGATTGGTGCTATTTAAAATCTTTGTTAGTGACATGGACAATGGGGCTGAGTGCACCCTCTGCAAGTTTGTTGACACCAAGCTGTGTGGTACAGTTGACATGCTGGAGGGAAAGGATGCTATCCAGGCAGGTTTGAGAGTTGGGTCCATGCAAAGCTCATGAAGTTCAACAAGGTCAACTGCAAGGTCCTGTAACTGAGTCAGGTCAATCCCAAGGACAAATAGGGGGTGGGTGGTGAATGGACTGAGAGCAGCCCTGACTAGGATGACTGAGAGGTTGTCCTGGGTTCAGCAGCAGCAGTCATTTTTTCTCCTTGGTAGCTGGAGCAGCTCTGATAACACCAGTGTTTTCAGTTACTGCTTGGTTATGTTTTGGTCTGACCAAGGACTTTCTGAGTCTCATGCTATGCCAGGGAGGAGGGGGAGCCGGGAGGAAGCAGAAACAGGACACCTGACACAAACTGACAAAAGAGGTTATTCCATACCACAGCACGTCATGTCCAGGATGTGAAAACAGAGAGAGCAGAGACCCAGAAGGGTGTGGTGGTGCAGTGGGGGGTTCACTGCTGGGGGGTGCACTGGCTGGGTCAGGCTTGGTGAGCAGTTGTATTCTCTTTCTTTGTATTTCTCCTGTCATTATTATTGTTGGTGGTAGCAGTAGTGATTTGTGTTTTACCTTAGTTACTAAACTGTTCTTATCTCAACCTGTCCGAGTTGAATTCTTTTGATTCTCCTCCCCATCCCCCCGGGGACTGGGGGAAGAAAACGAGGGGAGTGAGTGAGTGAGTAAAACTTCATGAGTTATTAGCCTGGGTGAGGCTTAAACCACGACAGAGACGTTACCAAGAAACTCAACATGAGCTGGCACTGTGCGCTAGCAGTCCAGAAAGACAGCTGTATGCAGGACTGCATGAAAAAGATGGTGGTCAGCAGGTCAAGGGAGATGATTCTTCTCCTCTACTCTGCTCTTGTGAGCCACTACCCTGGAGTACTGCATTCAGCCCTGGGCCCCCGAACACAAGAAGAATGTTGACCAGTTAGAATGATTCCAGAGGAATGGACTGGTTGGAATGAAAGCCAAGAAGATAATTGGACAGAGAGCTGGAGCGCCTCTCCTGTAAAGACAGGCTGAGAGCTGGGCTTGTTCAGCCTGGAGAAGGCTCAGGGAAGACCTTAGAGACGCCATTTAGTCCCTAAAGAGGACCTCCAAGAAAGCTGGAGAAGTACCTTTTATGAGAGCAAGTAGTTAGAAGGTAAGGGTTAATGGCTTTAAACTGCAAGAGGATAGATTTAGATTACATATTAGGAACAAGTTCTTTACTGTGAGGGTGGTAAGACAATGGAAAAGGCTACCCAAAGAAGTTGCAGATGCCCCATCCTTGGAAGTATTCAAGATCAGGATGGATGGGGCTTTGAGCAGCCTGATCTAGTGGAAGGTGTCCCTGACTGTTGCAGGGGACTTGAAACTAGATGATCTTTAAGGTCCCTTCCAACCCAAACCATTCTATGATTCTATGATTCTAATACAATACAGTGCATTTTGTATCGATACTGTACTCTCAATTAGTTTCGGTAAATGAGTGGAGAGTCTCAGATACTGAGGCAAAGTCTTAAGAACAAATCCTCAATGTCTATTTTCACCATCCTGTCCATCAAGGGGAGGAATGACAATTTGCAGCATCTGCTGAATTGTCCTGTGGGTCCAGCTGGTGCACAGGGGGACAAAAAAAAAAAAGGACACTAAAACCAGAGTGCTGCCACAGCACTGCAAGGCAAAACATTTTAGAGAAAATCAATCATAAGCCAACTTGATAGATGGCTCAGATTTAAAAGGAAAGCTACACTGCATGCCCCACTTTTGCTGACTTAGTCACAATATATACCCTGAACATCCACGTTATTTTATTAATTTTTAAGAGCCAGACAGTATTGTTAAAAGACCCATAAAAAGAAATACTTTGTAAGTTCCATCAGACTGCGAGTGGGCACAGGAATGTTTACGACTCAGAGAACAAGGCTTTAAAATTGAAAATGGATTTCACATACAGATGAGCACTGTATTTAGTTTAAGCTTGAGATTACGCACTTGGATGATATAAACCAGATAACATAATAGGGAAAAAGTAGAAGTAGCAAATATTATTACAGTGAACATTTTATGAGCTAAAGATTAATTAGTTTCTTTTTACAACTTAGAGCAAAACAAACAAACCCCTACAACTTAACATTAAAAAGCATTTTGTGTTAATGTTCCATTTATATTGACCTTGTTAAAATATTTTTATGCTACGGAAGGGATTTTAGTGCATTTGATAAAAAAAATTAAATCTATGAAACTGCATTTCTTTATCTATGAAAAAACAAAATAAGAAAAAAAAATCCATATAAGGAACCTTTTTTTAAAACTGAGCTACAAAAAGAAAGGAAGGGAAGGGAAGGGAAGGGAAGGGAAGGGAAGGGAAGGGAAGGGAAGGGAAGGGAAGGGAAGGGAAGGGAAGGGAAGGGAAGGGAAGGGAAGGGAAGGGAAGGGAAGGGAAGGGAAGGGAAGGGAAGGGAAGGGAAATGAATATTTGACCAGCTACACATGTGTTTAAGTGTATCAAAAAAACATAAGTATATAGTTGTGTGCATGGTTATACATATTATTTATATCATAGAATCACAGAATCATAGGATAGTTAGGGTTGCAAAGGACCTTAAGATCATCTAGTTCCAACCCCCTGCCATGAGCAGGGTCATCTCACAATAAACCATGCCACCCAAGGCTCTGTTCTACCTAGCCTTGAACACCGCCAGTGATGGAGCATTCACAACTTCCCTGGGCAACCTAATCCAGTGCCGCACCACCCTTACAGTAAAGAACTTCCTCCTCATATCCAATCTAAACTTCCCCTGTTTAAGTTTGAACCCATTACCCCTTGTCTTATCACTACAGTCCCTCATGAAGAGTCCCTCCCCAACATCCCTATAGCCTGCCTTCAGATCCTGGAAGGCTGCTATGAGGTCTCCACACAGCCTTCTCTTCTCCAGGCTCAACAGCCCCAGCTTTCTCAGCCTATCTTCATATGGGAGGTGCTCCAGTCCCCTGATCATCCTCGTGGCCCTCCTCTGGACTTGTTCCAACACTTCCATGTCCTTTTGAGATCCAGGGATTTCTCTGTGTTTCTACTTCCCTCCCTCTGCATAGGGAAGATTTATTCATAACAACTTTCTCATACCTTTGTCTGCTTTCTCCGTGTTGACTGTAAAAAAAGCTTTCTCACTGTGTGTATGGTGAGAATAAACACAGCTTAGATGGGATTCATCTTACTTTACTTTAGACTCTACACTGTAGATGTCTACATGTCATTTTGCAAACTATCATTTTAGAAGCCACAGAGAAAGTATGATTCATCTGATCCTTGATATGGGTGCACGAGAAGATGTCTGCTCCGTTACAGTGTCTGTCCTGTTCTTTGCCTGAGGAAGAAGACAGGAGGACTCAGTAAAGTTACACTAAAGTTATTTATGTAGGGATAAACAAATACTTTTTGCCATAGTTCTGTTTCTTCTTTCCCTTCTTGTTATAAAAAGAGAAATCAAATGCTTAATATCACCTTCTGGTCTGCAAAACTTTCATTACTCGTTAATTAGTTTTCACTTGTAAGTGGATCTTATAAACAGAGAAAAATAAGCACATATGTAGGTAGTGTAGTGTATCAATGATGCCAGAAGTGCTAAATAATTAACCTTAAGTTAGATTGAGGCTTTCCTGAAAGTTAATGAGGTGGTTGTTAGATTAATTAGGGCTCAAGCAGGAACTTGTAGCTTAGATTATATAAAAATACTACATGACAAATGGCACACCACATGGTCTTTTAATGCACTATTAAATTGCAACTGTCCCTGGTAAAAGAAATATATATAAAGACTCTCAGGAAAACTTAATCTATCATTTTCTTACTCATAATAGTTACTTGACCACATTGAAGTATGCCATGAGAAATACTTCAAATTGCATAGTAGTTTTCCAGTTGTCACAACTACTGTATAACTCCTGTGAATTTTCTAGAGGTAATACGTTTAATTACTTTGCATGATAGAAACATACACACTGATATTTTATGCTAATTTAAACTTATAAGATGAAGCTATTAAAAATAACATATATAGTAAATGTTTATTGCAGAAAATTAAAACTGTAACAGTTAGGAGTATAGTATTGTTATTATTTGTCATGGCATAATACCAAATGATCACCTCCTAGATCCCACAGGTTTTTTAATTGCATTACTTGGTCCACCAGTGAATAAGTATAATTGAATAACACAGACATTCAAAGTCCCAATGTTTGTTTCCTATTAACAAAAATGTTCTAACAACAAGCTTATGTATCCTTCAAGATGTCTAAGAAATGTGGGACGATCACTGTATCTTCACCTTATCTACTTATTTTAACAAGAAGGAGTATTACTAGGACCTTTGAAAGAATAAAGGACACAAAAAGAACATTGTTTATTTCATCTAGAAAAACTAACGATGAGAGAGAATACAGTGGTTGCCTATAAATAAATGAGTAGTAAATTTAAGAGAGGTAAAAGAGTTATTTAGCTAACAGACCATGTTGGCACTAGAATGGATGGTATAGAATAGTGCCATGGGTTCAGCAGTAGCGGTTGTTTTTTCTCCTTCTTGGTAGCTGGTGCAGCAATGCGTTTCTTGATTTTGGGCCTTGGAACAGTGCTGATAACACCAGTGTTTTCAGTTACTGCTTGGTAATGTTTTGGTCTGACCAAGGACTTTCTGAGTCTCATGCTATGCCAGAGAAAAGGGAGCTAGGAGGAAGCAGAAACAGGACATCTGACCCAAACTGACCAAAGAGGTTATTCCATACCACAGCACATCATGCCCAGGATGTGAAAACAGAGAGAGCAGAGACCCAGAAGGGTGTGGTGGTGCATTGGGGGGTTTGCTGCTGGGAGTGCGCTGGCTGGGTCAGGCTTGGTGAGCAGTTATATTCTTTTTCCTTGTATTTCTCTTGTATTATTATTGATGGTAGCAGTAGTGATTCGTGTTATACTTTAATTACTAAACTGTTTTTATCTCAACCTGTGTGAGTTGCATTTTTTTTTTTCGATTCTCCTCCCCATACACCCGGGGCTGGGGGAAGAAAGAGAGGGAAGTGAGTGATTGAGTGAGTAAAACTTCTTGAGTTATTAGCCTGGGTGAGGCTTAAACCACGACAAATAGCCATGAGTAATCAATGTAGGCTTGACAGAGAAAGTATGTTTGTGAGCTAAGGAATTAATCTTGGAGAAACTTTTTAACAGGAATAGTTAATAGAGACAAAAACAAACCAAGAAAGAAGCACACTCTCCTTAAAAAAAAAAAAAAAAAAAAAAAAAAGAGGAATTAAGAACAGCCAAAAAAAGCTAAACTACTGTTAAAAAAAGAATAGTTTGGTTTATGAAGTGCATTATATGTATTATTGGCTACAATGAGAGGATGAAGGGATCCACTACCTTGAAGGCCCCTTTATATTTAATATTCCATGACACAATTTTTATTTGATTTCTGAAACAGAACTGGGAAAAGTAGAGTAGGATGGAGAAATACCTAGGCAATACTTATGGTTATAAAAGTCTATTGAGGAGTACAAGGACAATAAAAATTAGCCTAAGAGATTTTTTTCAAAATATATTGAATGACAGAAACACAGCAGATGATAAAAACTGGGCCAAAGGTGGTATCCAGATTTTGAATTGATAATATTCTTGGTTGTCTACAAAAGGATCAAGAAAGGCTATTTTTTATATATATATTTTTTTTAAGACTGGGGGATTAAAATATATAAATCACATTGAAATTGAACACAGTGTCTTTACAGTCATGAAAAGCCATCAGAAGTTTTGCCAGTAGGCTGCATGTGGGTTCTTCTGAATTGTATTCTGAGAGTGTTATACATAAGACAATTCAATCTTGAAAGTCATGACCATACCAGTGAGGTATTATGCTGAAACTTGGACAGCTTTCCACTTTGCAGATTTTATAAGCTCAGGTGAAGAACACACTGGTTTACCTATATGGGTTTATATACAACAAAGCATAAATCAGATTTGTCTGCCCTTGCTCAAATAGATATGCCTAAAATACTATCTAGGATTTTAAACAAAGGAGCGAAGGAGTACACCAGGTTCTAATGGTAAAAGGTGTAAGTATACAATATTTTTGTCTTCTTGCATTGCCTTGTTTTATACTACACATTTTGCAATTGTTATTTATGAGTTCATACTTTAATTTTACACTGATACAACTCTATGTTCTATATTAAGTCCCACTGATAATGACCTCACTTGTTAATTTCACCGTCACAAGAAATCTATTGGGCAGGACAAGGAAATTTTGTATCATACAGTATGGCTTTGAATTCTTTATGTAGAACTGAAATTAAATATTTGTTTAAAGGTGAGAATTCTCACTCTTGAAAAGTAACCCTGCTGCTGCTGATGATGGCAGTTTCTTTTACACCCTTGCATGGACCAATATCAATTGTGCATGTGAGCAGTAGATGGTTATGTCACATATTAAGAAACCTTCACATAATAAAATGCACTTTGTTGTATTCTAGTTTCTTTCCTCCCATCATTTTCTTTGAACCATGTTACCCTCTGAGGCAGCTACTTCTTTATCAGAGGATTTCAGTTCCAGGTCACTGGTTCAGTTCACCACACATTCAAGATGAAGATGTGCTGTAAGCACCAATTCAATTTCAAGCAGGTGTTCCCATCCCCACAGTTCTAACAAATACTTAGTGATACCCTCCTTACCAGTCTCACCAGACAGACCAAGGACTGCATAGAAATAGCTTCATTCTCTCCGAGTTGATGTTGGGCCTTCTGAGCCAGAATTGAGACCTGCTGGTAGAACAGTGGGAGACAGATTGCATAGTTTGCTGGCGTTCATGGGGTTAGAGAACTCTGCTTTATTGAAGGCTATTCTTATTTTGCTATTTATGAGTCTGACTTTTTATACAGTACCTGCTATTGCATTTTCTTCTTACCCACATGCTACACTAATTCCCTTCAGTTGTATTTCCACCTTGATGGCAGGAACGATACATATTTTGGGCACTGATTTCATTAATAGGAAATAGATCCTTCTTTAACAAATTTTCATGCAGTGATTTTGGAGGGAGAGTGCTATTGCCAGAAGTGTCAGTTACTAAAATTCTGATAAATGAGTGTTCAAAACAAGCACTTCAGAGAAAGGGCTTTTGTCTGTGAGGATGTACTAGAAAAATAGTAAAAATGCAGTAAAGGGTCATGATATGTGTCCCTTTTCATTCATGTGTTATTTTTTAATAGAGACTAAGAGAGCAAAGTGGTTGGCTTACTCAGGGAATGTTGCTGCTTGTAAACAGAATATTTCTTTAATTTTTTTTTAATTGATTATTCAAGAAAACATTTTTATTTAGGCAGTCATCTAGGTCTGAATGAAGATTACTTTTTTATTTCAATAAATGAAATAACAAGAAAACTGCATTTACAAGCATAATCTGCATTTAATTCTCATTTGATAAGAAAATTATGAAGAAAAGTGAAACAGATCATTTCACACAGAAAAGTATGTAGGATTAGGCACTCTTAGTACTCTCTTTGGGGCTACTCATAACATTTGAGCAGTAAGTTTGTATGTAAGTAATTCTACAAGTAGGTAATTACTCACTGCAGTTTGGACAGTTGGTTGCAGCTCTTTGCACAATGATTTAGAGTCTTTTGAACAAAGAATGATCTATTAAAGAAAATTATTACTGTTCCAAGTCAGATTTCAATCATCCTACAATTTTTGTGGCCATGCTGACGTAGGTATATAAAATCCTTGCCCAGCAGCTTATTGGATTTCACTGGACCTCAGTATGACAGCGAATTGAATAAGGAGCTACAAAAGAGGAAAAATTACTTTTGTCCTAAATAGCAGATTTGTGAAGACTATCTTCCAAAAAAATGTTCTATGAAATATATTGTTTTAGTAGAAGATACTGCATTACAGGTTGTGCTTTAGCCAGCGTACAACCAAAAAATTCTGACTAGATAATCATTGAGCACAGAATTTCTTTTCTATAGCCAAAAAACCCCTAAAACCAACCAACCAACCAAACAAACAAAAAAAAAAAAACCCACCAAAAACAAAAACCCCAAAGCAAACAAACAAACCAAAACAAAAAAAAAAAAAAATAAACCAACTGCAAATTTGTCGTGATTTAAGCCCCCCACCCACTCAGTTTTCTCACTCACTCACTCCCCTCTTTCTTCCCCCAGTCCTGGGGGGAAAGGGGAGGAGAATCAAAAGAATTCAACTAGCACAAGTTGAGATAAGAGCAGTTTAGTAACTAAGGTATAACACAAATCACTACTGCTACCACCAGTAATAATACAAGAGAAATACAAAGAAAGAGAATACAACTGCTCACCAAGCCCGACCCAGTCAGTGCATCTCCCAGTGAACCCCCCAGTCCCAAAAACCTGACCATGCCGTGCACCCCCAGTCCACCACCACACCCTTCTGGGTCTCTACTCTCCATGTTCACATCCTGGGCATGACATGCTGTGGTATGGATTAACCTCTTTGGTCAGTTTGGGTTAGCTGTCCTGTCTCTGCTTCCTCCTGGGGCTTCCCCTCCTCCCTGGCATAGCATTAGACTCAGAAAGTCCTTGGCCAGACAAAACACTACCAAGCAGTAACTGAAAACACTGGTGTTATCAGTGCTGTTCCCAGGCCCAAAATCAAAAACAGCGCTGCACCAGCTACCAAGAAGGAGAAAAAAAGACTGCTGCTGCTGAACCCATGACAATCCACCCCTTATTCCATACCATTCACGTCATGCTCAGATCCCACATTTTCAATGTACCATCACATGTGTATATATGCATCCACACACACACAGAGAGGGAGGGAGATCATCCCTCAGTGCATGGATCAATCCCTATAAAGCTGCTGAGTCCATTCAGTCCATGGTATCGGGTTCCATCTCTTGTAACAGTCTTTCAGAGCAGGAGAGGCTGTGTGCAGTGTTCACACTTGTGAATAACCTGGGCAACAGTGTCCATTGCTAAGTCCACCCCTTGATCATAAGTCCACCCTTCGATCATGAGTCCACCTGTATGCTGCATCTCTGCCCTGATGGCCTAAGGTGTCATGGGCCCACCAGGCTCAAAATAATTCACCCTTATGTTGCCAACCTAAGTCCATCTGAGCCATTTCAATTTTTAAAAAACGACTGCTGCTGCTGAACCCATGACAAGATTCTGGAGAAACATTCTACAATCCCAGAAATACCAATTTTTATTAGTTTTTCTTATGTGACCCATCTCAAGGTTCCTTGCAAAGATGTATAAAATGATCCTAGCAGGATTTCAAGTTTTCTAGCTGATTCTCACAAATCTGGAATAATTACAGAATATACTATACTTATTAATACAAAATAATTTAATACATAACAAGTAACATTTTGTTTTCTTTCCTTTATGTGACTTGAAATGTTTTAGAATTTTTTTTGCTATTTATAATGCATAATACTGTTCAGAGGCACTAATTCAATTTATATTATGCTGTATCAACTTTTCCCACTTTTCAGTCAGTGATTTACTGATGAAAACCACACAACAGCTTTGAAATTTCTTCATCCCAAAGTCTGTATGGTAGAGTCATAATTTGTGTTTCTTCTTCTGGTTTCTTCAAGTTTTTATTCCTGGCTACAGAATGCCCATTTCAAACAGAAAGAGAAGAGAATAAGCTCCAGGATATAAGGATTCTAGCTGCAATGTCCTAAGGTAAGTGCTTGTCCTGTTTTTGGCACATGATCTGCCAGTGAGGAAGTGCACAAGAAAACAGGAGGGAGCAGAGACAGGACACCTGACTCATGCTAGCCAAAGGTGTACTCCATACCGCAGCATGTCATGCCCAGTATATAAACTGCGGGGAGTTACCCAGAAAGCCCAGATCGCTGCTCAGGTTGGGCTGGGTATCAGTCTGCAGGTGGTGAGCAATTGCACTGTGTATCACTTGGTTTTCTTGGGCTTTTTTCCTTTTCCCGTTTAGTTTTATATTCTCTCCCCTTGTTCTTTCCCTTATCATTATTGTTATTATTACTATTAGTAGTTGTATATTGTACTTTATTCATTAAACTGGTCTTATCTCACCCCATGGATTTTACATGCTTTCAGTTCTTGTCCCCATTCCTCCTGAAAAGGAGAGAGGAGGGTTGTGAGACAGTGGCTGCATGGTTCTGAGTTACCAGCTGAGCTTAAACCACAGCAGTGCAGAACTCAAGTCTTACATTTCCTGACTGGATGTCCCCATTAATGAAACAGTTTTTGTAACTCGCAGTTTACACTTAAGCCACTCTCATGGAAGTGAAGACTCTTGCACTGTTTACTTTAGCCACTGACAATAATATTGCTTTTCTTTGTAATTTCTTTTTGCACTATTTAGGAGTCATTATGTGCCTGCAGCCATTTCAGAACTATAAATTATAATCGCTGAACTAAATTATTGCACACTGTCACTCAAGGGCTTCTTTAAAAGAGCGATTTTCTATCCAGAGAAAATTTGTCTCAGGGACTTCAAACACTAGATCCAGTGAGAATAAATAAACCTTAAATCCAAGAGCTTAAAAAAAATATTCCCATACTTCAGGTATGTCTGCCATAGGGCAGAAGATTGTTTACATTCTAAAAGGTTTCTGCACTCTTTCTCAGAGGCACCCAACATTTTCTTGAGAAAATTTTGGGAGACCTAGGGGTCTTGCTTTGACAGTCTGATTTCCCTACTGCTGAAGGTGTTTCAGTACCTAGGTACAGTTGTTCAAAGCATGACACAGTTCATACCAAAAGGCTTGAAAAGACAGAAATAGACCAGCAACATGCCTGCTAAAGAGGCAAAGTTTGGTGGCTGCCTTGGGGGAAGGTTGTATTTTAAACAAAATAAAATAATTCTTTGTGAGTCCCTCCAAATTACTCCCTGTAGGTGCAGCAGCAAACTCAGACTGCTAACTCTCTCACAAAGATCAGTTTACACACTGCAAGAAAATATGTCCTTTGGCAACTGTCATGAAACTCCATTCATTTCCATCTGAATGGTGACCAGCCATCCACTTAAAGAGATCTGGTTCGCCATCTGAGCATTGTCTTATGACAAGGACCTAGTAACAAAATGAATAGAATGAGTTTTATGTAAGGATAGCAAAGTATAAAAAAATCTTGAGTGTAATGGTCTGCAGACTTACAGATCTTAGTAGAAGTCAGACACATACTTTGTTAAACATGCCAGCTGATGTAGATAAGCATGATTCAGAGGACGGCCACGAGGATGATCAGGGGGCTAGAGATCTTTCCATGTGAAGACAGGCTGAAAAAATCTGGGCTGCTCTGCCTGGAGAAGAGAAGGCTGTGTGGATATCCCATAGCAGCCTTCCAATATCTGAAGAGGGCTACATGGATGCTGGAGAGGGACTGACTCCTCATCAAGACTCTAGTGATAGCACAAGGGGTAATGGGTTCAAATTTAAACAGGGGAGATTTAGGTTTGATATAAGAAAGTAGTTCTTTACTGTGAGGATGGTGAGGCACTGGAACAGGCTGCCCAAAGAAGTTGTGAATGCTCCACCCCTGGCAGTGCTCAAGGCCAAGTTGGACAAGGACTTGAGCAACCTGGTCTAGTGGGAGGTGTCCCTGCCCATGGCAAGGGCATTGAACTTGATGATCTTAGGGCTCTTTCCAACCCAGTTCTATGACTCTATGATTGTATGTTTGGGAAATCAGGTCTTATGTGCCCAAGATTGGGAGTCAGAAGTGGGGTACAAGGAAAACATGTAATTAGAGGACTTCCTTAAAAAACATTTTTTTTTGTATTTGTTTGTTTGTTTGAGTTTTGTTTTGTTTTGTTTTCTAAATCTTAAATAATTTTCCTATATTTGCAGTTATATTTGGAAAACATAAAAGCAATTTTGCATTTTGAAAAATCCTCTTTATGAGGATTAAAAAATTAAAACCTTGACCAACTCTGCTTTCAGCCTTTCTAATGAAAACATTTTTAATAAAGTCACAGACATAAAAAAGAGTGTTGATTTAAGCTCGTACTAATTTATTAATCAAACAAGGACTAGAAGACATCATTAACTATCTCAATAATCTTTTCTGGGTTCAGGGTCTGAAGTGTAGGATGTTTCTCTTGATGAAAAGGAAATATTAATATATTTTTTGCAATGGTCACCATATCAAATTGATTTGGATGAACTCTAATATTGTCATGATGTAGCTTACTATTTGTGCATTCTGAAAATTACAGACAGAAAAGCAGTTCTGAGAACTGTTGAACTGACCTCACTTCCCATGGATGTGTTCTGTGACCTTGAATGAAGTCGTTTCATGTTTAATTCTCTGTCTGCATCATTGTTTCACAGAGATAATTGAACAATTAATTTTGCTAATGTTTGCAAGACACTTAGTGGGAGTCTGGTATGGGAATTTTTCATCTAAACCTTTTTCTTTCACATTCTTTTCTTTTGGTTTTAATATCTGATATTACCTTGCTGACAGATTATTGCAATACTTAATTAATAAGTTAATTAATTTTACTAATATTACATTAATATTAGTGGGAGTCCTACTTACCACTTTCAGAATTCATATTAATAAAATTGTATGTTTGGATCTGTGTAACACTGATCATACGCCTGAGATTTCAAGCATAAGTGATTTAGTACCTATTTTCCAGCTTTGCATCTTAATTTTAATGTGGAAAAATTCTTTATAGAACTTCAGCAATAATTCTGAATTTCAGAAATTCTATACCATGACACAGGTTTTCAGGAAAATATTAGGCAGAACACATAGATCTTTTAAATTATACAAAAATAATGCTTTGCTTTCATTTGGGGGTGGGGAGAAAGCATACATGGTTGGCCAGAGGATAATTAATGACGTGTTTTCCCTATTTTAATAGTTATAATGAAACCCTTGGTAGTGCATCTTAAAAGCAGTGACTTACCAACACCTTGGAATCTAAAGCAGAGTGGAAATTATTGCTATACTTCTAAGGCGACAGTGAAATTGTACAGCTCCAAATGGAAGTTGTAGAGCATAGGACATGGGATACTAAATCATCTAGCAGCAGAGAGAAATTCAGGCACATGATTGATGCCAGATTTCTGCTGGGGGATCAAAATCCATCAACCGAAGCAGCTACTGCCATTAATCATGTCTCTGAAGCGTTTGGTATTTCTGTGACTTAGCAACATGTAGCAGCCCCTCTGGTGGCAAGAAGTGAAAAGGGAGCAGGAGGCTCCTGTGCCCCTAAATGATGAGGCAGCAAATGGAAGGGGAAAAAAAAAAAAAAATCAATAAGAAGATACTCATGCTATGACAAGTCTGCAGGCAAGATTTTAAACCCAAAAAGAAATTCTGGGCACAGTGAACAAGCCTTGCTCCATATACTTCACAGGGGCTACATCCAGGATGATTCTAATCATAAACCATCACAATAGCATATGCAAGGCTATGAGAACATGAGATACTATCCTATCCTGTCATGGGTAAGAGGAAAGGGATATGTGCTGTTGGACTCCTGGTACATTGCTATAAAAGAGCAAAATTATGTCTGTCCGGACTCTCCCCTTGAAATTTTTTAGTGTTTTCTGAGGTTAGACTATAGATTGACTGATATATTCAAGACATGAGCCATCACTGGAAAACCTGTGATTTTAGCACTTCGCGATACTTCAATTCTCTTTTTGTAAAAAAAAAAATGTCATCTTTCAATATCCGCACATTTCATATTTTAGCTTGTTATGGGTTCGGCTACACCACCCCACCCCCCACCCCCCACCCCCCCGCAGAGTCTCATGTTACGCTGGGAAAGAGAGAAAAGCTGGGGGAGGGGAGACAGGGCGCCTGACCCGGGCTGACCAATGAGGTTATTCCATACCACAGCACATCATGCCCAGGAGATAGGATTCGGGAGGGGGGGGGGGCCTCTGGCAGCACGTAGTGGGGGGAGCGGTGCACGATCTCTCTCTCGCGCCACGCGGTATCTGGAGCGGTGCAGTCCCTGGTGCGGCGCGCGGTCTCTCGGCTCGGTTGGGCGGCGAAATGGTTGTATGCTCTCCCTCTGTATTTACTTTGCCATTATTATTGGTGGTGGTGGTGGTAGTAGTGATTTGTACCATATCTTAGTTACTGGACTGTTCTTATCTCAACCTGTGGGAGTTACATTTTCTTTGGTTCTTCTCCCCATTTCCCCCCCATCGGAGTGGGGGGGGGGGTGGGGTGGGGTGGAAAAGGAGGGAGAAGGGAAATTAACAGCTTAAACCATGACAGTTTTGGTGCCCAACGTGGGGCACAAAAGGGTTGAGATAAAGACAAAATAGCCACTCGTCACAATGCTGATTTACTGGCTCTCAAAGTTGTTGCCCTGGTTGTCACAGGTTCAGTGTAGGATACTTACAGCCGGTTCTTCTTATCTTAACGTTTTTCAGATCTGGGTTTTGGGTTAAGATTCTTGTTACATTATACTGTATTGCACGGATTGTTAATACAATAGACTTAGTGATCATGAAACTGACCCGGTTTGTGTTTCCAGGGTGGCCACCAACTCTGTGCTTTGGGAGGTAAATAATGGAAGTTTTTAGCAATTACACGTCTTTTTTCACCTCCTCGGGTGGTCAGACTGTGAAGGAGACATTCTTTTGTGCTCCCAGCACCCCCACCAGGCCATTTATAGCACTATGTGAGAATTCTGAAGGTTTTGAATGGCCTTTAGATACCTTTGAGATCGGCCTGCTACTGGCGATGGAAATTATCATGTTGGCACACATACTGAATGTGTTATACTCACAACTATTTAATCTGGTGCGGAGAGTTAAGCAGAGTGGGGTGTGGGCCATGTCTGGGGTTAGACCACAATCCAGGATGGCCGAGAGATCTTCCCCAAGGATGGACAGTCATGAGTGGCAGGGTGTGTGGGATAGTATGGGCAAGTATCTAGGCCAGTGGGCCCCTCCAGTGCTTTGGAACTTCACCAATGAACAAATGCAAAACCCAGAAAAATTAGTACAACATTTAAAGGAGGTGTGTGATCATTCTGGTCACACCAGAGGTGGACAAATCATGGCAACGTGCTGGGGCTTGGCTTATGCTTACAGAGCCTTGTTTAACACTGTCCAGCATCTTCAAAAGGAAAAAAACATCTCTGGATCTGAGGGCGGAGTAATGGACAGCGCAGTTAATCTAGCTCCAACTACAGCAGCTACATCACCACCAGCAGCAGGTACAGCCACAACCCAAACCCCAGTGACAAGTACGGCAGCTACCCAAACCACAGTAATAATCACTGCAGCTAAACCAGAGGACCAACTCATACCAATATCAGTTGCCCCTGTACGCCAGAGGAAAAACAAAGAGGCAGGAAAGATGAGCCAAGGCAAAGAAACGTCACCACCCAGGACAGCATCTGACCAGGAGTTATTACCCCATGATGAGGAAGAAGAAGAAAAGGAAGAGGTGACTTCTCGATCTCGGACCTCAACCGAGCTACGGAATATGCAAAAAGACTTTACCCGTCAGCCAGGGGAGCACATCATCACCTGGCTACTCCGATGCTGGGACAATGGGGCCGACGGTCATGAACTAGAAGGTAGTGAAGCCAAACAGCTGGGATCACTTGCCAGGGAAGGGGCAATTGACAAAGCAATTGCAAGAGAGAAAAAGACCCTCAGCCTTTGGAAGCGGTTCTTGGCAGCTGTGAAAGATAGGTTTCCATACAAGGACGATGTTATGAGTCTCTCGGACAAGTCGACTCCTCTAGAAAAGGGCATCCAGTCTCTGAAGGAATCAGCCATTGAAGAGATGATCTATATCACCAAGCCGAATGTTGGGGATATACCCATAGATCCAGATGAAGTCGAATGTGCACGACCCATGTGGTGGAAATTTACACAAAATGCACCCCAATCCTATGCCCATTCATTGGCAACAATAACCTGGAGTGACATAAGACCACCAACAGTGGATGAAATGATTTATAAACTCCGAGAGTTTGAAGATAATCTCACCCCTTCCATCATCTCAGCTATGGAAAAACTGTCCCAGAACCTCCAACAATTGAGAGACGATCTATCCAGCTCCTCACGTGGACCAACACACGTCTCAGCTATTAACAGAAGGCGTCCCACTCTTCGAGAGAGAAGATATAGAAGTTATACACCACGGGCCACCCTATGGTTTTACCTGCAGGATCATGGAGAAGATATGATGGAGTGGGATGGAAAGCCTACTTCAGTTTTGGAGGAGCGGGTGCGAGAACTGAAAAAGAGAGCAAAGGTCAAGTCTGATCACCCCATGAAGGCTGCGGCTTCAGTCTCTGGTGAGCAGGTTCCCAGATGGAGTGAAAGAGCAGAATTTACCTCAGCTCCTGTGATAAAGAAGAAGAATAATCCATCTCTACAAGAGGTGAGTGACCCATGTGATGACTACTAGAGGGGCCCCGCCTCCAGCCAGGTGGAGGGAGGGGACAATCAAACTTATTGGACTGCATGGATCAGATGGCCTGGCACATCAGTCCCACAGAAGTATAAGGCTCTAGTAGATACCGGTGCAGAGTGTACTCTGATGCCATCAAGCTGTCAAGGGGTGGAACCTATTTCTATTTCTGAAGTGACAGGAGGATCCCAAGAGTTGACTGTACTGGAGGCTGAAATCAGCCTGACTGGGAGGGAATGGCAAAAACACCCCATTGTGACTGGTCCAGAGGCTCCATGTATCCTTGGCATAGATTACCTCAGGAGAGGGTACTTCAAAGACCCAAAAGGGTACCGATGGGCTTTTGGTATTGCTGCTTTGGAGACAGAGGAAGTGGAGCAGCTGTCCACCTTGCCTGGCCTCTCAGAGAATCCTTCTGCTGTGGGGTTGCTGAAGGTCGAAGAACAACAAGTGCCAGTCTCGACCGCAACAGTGCACCGGCGGCAATATTGCACCAACTGAGACTCCCTGATTCCCATTCATAAGCTGATCTGTAGATTAGAGAGTCAAGGAGTGATCAGTAGGACCCACTCATCCTTTAATAGCCCCATATGGCCAGTGGGAAAGTCTAATGGAGAGTGGAGACTAACAGTAGACTATCGTGGCCTGAACGAAGTTACCCCACCCTTGAGTGCTGCCGTACCGGACATGCTAGAGCTTCAGTATGATCTGGAGTCAAAGGCAGACAAGTGGTATGCCACGATTGACATTGCCAATGCTTTTTTCTCAATTCCTCTGGCAGCAGAGTGTAGGCCACAGTTCGCTTTTACTTGGAGGGGTGTCCAGTAGACTTGGAACCGACTGCCCCAGGGGTGGAAACACAGCCCTACCATCTGCCATGGACTGATCCAGACTGCTCTGGAACAGGGGCAAGGTCCAGAACACCTGCAATACATTGAGGACATCATTGTGTGGGGTGATACAGCAGAAGAAGTCTTTGAGAAAGGGAAGAAAATAACCCAAATCCTGCTGACAGCCGGTTTTGCCATAAAACGGAGTAAGGTCAAGGGACCTGCACAGGAGATTCAATTTTTGGGAATAAAATGGCAAGATGGACACCGCCAGATCCCCACAGATGTGATCAACAAGTTAACAGCAATATCACCACCAACTAATAAGAAAGAAACACAAGCTTTCTTGGGTGCTGTGGGGTTCTGGAGAACGCACATCCCGAATTACAGTTTGATTGTAAGCCCTCTCTATTATGTGACCCGGAAGAAAAATGATTTTAAATGGGGCCCTGAGCAACAACAAGCCTTTCAGCAAATTAAATGTGAGATAGTTCGTGCAGTAGCCCTCAGACCAGTGCGGACTGGGCCAGATGTTAAAAATGTACTGTACACCGCAGCTGGGGAGAACGGTCCTACCTGGAGCCTCTGGCAGAAAGCTCCAGGGGAAACTCGAGGTCAACCCCTCAGCTTTTGGAGTCAGGGATACAAAGGATCTGAGGCCAGCTGCACCCCAACTGAAAAAGAGATATTGGCAGCCTATGAAGGGGTTCGAGCTGCTTCAGAAATGATTGGCGCTGAAGCACAGCTCCTCCTGGCAGCCCGGTTGCCCGTGCTGGGCTGGATGTTCAAAGGCAGGGTCTCCTCTACACATCATGCAACTGATGCTACATGGAGTAAGTGGGCCGCATTAATTACACAACGAGCTCGAATAGGAAATCCCAGTCGCCCGGGAATTCTAGAAGTCACCATGGACTGGCCAGAGGGCAAGGATTCTGGAAGGTCACCAGAGGAGGAAGGAGTGATGCGTGCTGAAGAGGCCCCACCATAGAATGAACTGTCAGAAAGTGAAAAGCAATATGCCTTGTTTACTGATGGGTCCTTCCGTGCTGTGGGAAAGCACCGTAGATGGAAGGCAGCAGTATGGAGTCCTCAGCCACAAGTTGCAGAAACTGCTGAAGGGGAGGGTGAATCGAGTCAGTTTGCAGAAGTGAAAGCCATCCAACTGGCCTTGGACATTGCGGAACGAGAGAAGTGGCCAGTACTTTATCTCTATAGTGACTCCTGGATGGTGGCAAATGTCCTGTGGGGGTGGTTGAAGCAATGGAAGCAGAGCAACTGGCAACGCAGAGGGAAACCCATCTGGGCTGCTGCACTGTGGCAAGACATCGCTGCCCGAGTGCAAAACCTGGTGGTCAAAGTACGCCACGTAGATGCTCATGTACCCAAGAGTTGGGCTACGGAGGAACACCAGAACAACCAACAAGTGGATCAAGCTGCTAAGATTGAAGTGGCTCAGATGAACTTAGATTGGCAACATAAAGGTGAATTATTTTTGGCCCGGTGGGCCCACGACACTTCAGGCCATCAGGGCAGAGATGCAACATACAGATGGGCTCGTGATCAAGGGGTGGACTTAACAATGGATACTATTGCCCAGGTTATTCATGACTGTGAAACATGTGCTGCAATTAAGCAGGCTAAACGGCTAAAGCCTCTTTGGTATGGAGGACGATGGCTGAAGTACAAATATGGGCAGGCTTGGCAGACTGATTATATTAGACTCCCACCAACCCGCCGAGGGAAGCGTCATGTGCTTACCATGGTGGAAGCAACCACCGGATGGTTGGAAACATACGCTGTGCCCCACACCACTGCCCGAAATACTATCCTGGGTCTTGAGAAACAGATTTTGTGGCGACACAGCACACCAGAGAGGGGGGGGGGGGCTTGCGCGGCACGCGGTGGGGGGAGCCCCGAGCGGTCTCTCTCTCTCGCGCCACGCGTGGTCTCTGGAGCAGTGCAGTCCCTGGAGCGGAGCGCGGTCTCTTGGCTCGGTCGGGCGGCGAAATGGTTGTATCCTATCCCTTTGTATTTACTTTGTCATTGTTATTGGTGGTGGTGGTGGCAGTAGTGATTTGTATTTTATCTTAGTTACTGGACTGTTCTTATCTCAACCTGTGGGAGTTACATTTTCTTTGGTTCCTCTCCCCATTTCCCCCCCATCGGAGTGGGGGAGGGGGGGATAAGGAGGGAGAAGGGAAATTTACAGCTTAAACCACCACATAACTTTACTACTGCAATGAGTTCCTGGTAGGTATTACCTCAACTATAGAGTAACCAGCAAGTGGCCACTAATCATTTTGGTCCCTATACATAATTTAATTATTTTCTTACCTTTCTGTATGCAATTCTTTTTCCCTTGATCCTCCATCACAGGTCAGGGAGAGAGGTGGTTTAGAGATCTGAGGATGCACTTACATATAACACCACAGATAAAAAGAGGAAAAACTGAAATGGGTAATGTCTGTGTCTCCAATTTGGTTGTCCTCTAAATTTGTTTATGAAAATACCAAATATTTTTTAATAATTTGGAATTTACTCAGCTGCAGACTGAGTGCACAGTCATCTGCCATAAGCACTCCTAAGACTTCTTATCATACTACCTGCTCTCAGGAGCAGAGAGGAAGATCTTTGTTCCTGTTTATCCCATCTGACTGACTGCAGGCAGATAATGAAGCTCAGTGTCTTCCAACAGCAACTATAATGCCACTAGTTACAAGGCTAGCGTAGTGGGACTTGTAGGCAGAAAATAGAGTACAGTAACGTACAAGTATGAAATCAATCTGAACAGAAATATAAAACCACATTATGAATATGCATACTGTAAAGTTTGCAAAATCTATCAACCTAGGAAGCACAATCAGTGCACTCAGGGTATCAAGGCAGGAACTTCATGAAATTCAGCAAGGACAAATGCAAAGTCCTTCACCTAGAAAGAAGGAACCCCTTGCAGCAATAGGCTAGAGATTGAATGCCTGGGGAGAAACTCTGCAGAAATGACCTATGAGCCCTTAGGAACAGGCAGCTGACTGTAACCCAGCAGTGCATCCTGGCAGTGAGGAAAGACAAAGGCCTCCTGAGATATAAGAATGGGAACATAGCCAGCTGATAGAAACAAATTTTCTGTTTTTCTCAGCACTTTTAAGATGGTGTCGTGGTTTAAGACCGGCCATACCTCAGAACCACACTCCCCCCCTTTCTCCCCCTGCTCCCGGAGGGATGGAGGGGGGAATTGAAAGAACGTAACTCCCACGGGTTGAGATAAGAACAGTCCAGTAAGCCTAACGGAGAGCGGAGACTATCAGTAGACTATCGTGGCCTGAACGAAGTTACACCATCCTTGAGTGCTGCCGTACTGGACATGCTAGAACTTCAGTGTGAACTGGAGTCAAAGGCACTCAAGTGGTATGCCATGATTGATACTGCCAATGCCTTTTTCTCAATTCCTCTGATAGTCATCACATTGGTCACTCATGTCTTGTTGACAGGAATTATTCCTTATCACAGGAGCTGAAGTAAAATCTGCTCTTCCACTCCATCTGGGAACCTGCACACCAGAGGACTGAAGCCGCAGCCTTCATGGGGTGATCAGCCTTGACCATTGTTCTCCTCTTCAATTCTCACACCCATTCCTCCAAAGCTGAAGTAGGCTTTCCATCCCACTTCGTCATATCTTCTCCGTGATCTCGCAGGTAAAACCATAGGGTGGTCTGTGCTGCATAACTTCTATGTCTTCTCTCTCGTGCAGTAGGACAACATTTGCTAATAGCTGAGACGTGGGTTGGTACATGTGAGAAGCTGGATAGATCATCTCTCAATTGTTTGAGGTCCTGGGACAGTTTTTCCACAACTGAGATGATGGAAGGGGTGAGATTGTCTTCAAACTCTCAGAGTTTATAAATCATTTAATCCACTGTTGGTGGTATTACATCATTCCAGGTTACTGTTGCCAGTGAGTGGGCATATGATGGGGGACATTTCGTGTAAATTTCCACCACATGGGTCATGTACATTCGACTTCATCTGGATCTATGGGTATATCCCCAACATTCGGCTTGATAGTATCGATCATCTCTACAATGGCTGATTCCTTCAGAGACTGGATGCCCTTTTCTAGAGGAGTCGACTTGTCCGAGAGACTCATAACATCGTCCTTGTATGGAAACCTATCTTTCACAGCTGCCAAGAACCACTTCCAAAGGCTGAGGGACTTTTTCTCTCTTGCAATTGCTTTGTCAATTCCCCCTTCCCTAGCGAGTGATCCCAGCTGTTTGGCTTCACTACCTTCTAGTTCATGGCCGTCGGCCCCATTGTCCCAGCATCGGAGCAGCCAGGTGATGATGTGCTCCCCTGGCTGACGGGTACAGTCTTTTTGCATATTCCATAGCTTAGCTGAGGTCTGAGATTGAGAAGTCACCTATTCTTTTTCTTCTTCTTCTTCATCATGTGATGATGACTCCTGGTCAGATGCTGTCTCAGGTGGTGAGTACGTTGTTTCTTCATCTTGCTTCATCTTTCTTGCCTCTTTTTTGCTTTTCCTCTGGCGTACAGGGGCAACTGATATTGGTATGAGTTGGTCCTCTGGTTTAGCTGCAGTGATTATTACTGCAGTTTGGGTAGCTGCCGTACTTGTCACTGGGGTTTGAGTTGTGGCTGTACTTGTTGCTGATGGTGTTGTAGCTGCTGTGCTTGGAGGTGAAGTAGCTGTACTGTCCATTACTCCACCCTCAGATCCAGGGACATTTTTTTCCTTCTGAAGGTGCTGGGTGGTGTTGAACAGGGCTCTGTAAGCATAGGCCAAGCCCCAGCACGTTGCCGTGATTTGTCCCTCTCTAGTATGACCAGGATGACAACACACCTCCTTTAAATGTTGTACTAATTTTTCTGGGTTTTGCATTTGTTCATTGGTGAAGTTCCAAAGCACTGGAGGGGCCCACTGGCCTAGATACTTGCCCATACTATCCCACACACCCTGCCACTCATGACTGTCCATCCTTGGGGAAAATCTCTTGGACCTCCGATATCATCATTTAACCCTAGACAAGGCCCAAACCCGACTCTGCATAACTCTCGGGACCAGACGAAATGGTCATGAGTAAAACACACTACTGTATGCATGCCAACATGGCGATGCCCATCACCAGCAGCAGGCAAGTCTCAAGGGTATCTAAAGGCCATTCAAAACCTTCAAAATTCTCAAATGGTGCTGTGAACGGTCTGGTGGGGGGGCTGGGAGCATAAAAGAATGTCTCCTTCACAGGCTGACCACCCGAGGAGGTGAAAAAAGACGTGTAATTGCTAAAAACTTCCATTATATACCTCCCAAAGTATAGAGTTGGTGACGACACTGGAAACAAAAACCGGCTCAGTTTCATGATCACTGAGTCTAATGTATTAACAATCAGTGCAATAAAGTACAATGTAACAAGAATCTTAACCCAAAACCCAGATCTGAAGAATGTTAAGATAAAAAATGCCATCTGTAAGTAAAGCATCATACGCTGAATCCGTGAGAACCAGAGCAACAACTTTGAGAGCCAATAAATCAGCATTGTTATGAGAGACTATTAATCCTGTTGTTATCTCAACCCTTCGTGCCCCACGTTGGGCGCCAAAAAGAATTATCGTGGTTTAAGCTGTAAATCACGCAGCCCATTCACTCACTTCTCCCTTTCTTCCCCCCCCACTCTGATGGGGGGCAGAATTGGGAGAAGACTCGAAAGAATGTAACTCCCACAGGCTGAGATAAGAACAGTCCAGTAACTAAGGTCTAACAAAAATCACTACTGCTACCACCAATAATATTAATGACCAGGGAAATACAAGGGAAGAGGATGCAACTGCTCACCACATGATATCAAGCCGAGAGAGAGAGAAACTTCTGGGTTCCTTCCCCCAGTTTTTTACATCCTGGGCACGATGTGCTGTGGCATGGAATTGCTCTTTGGTCAGTTTGGGTCAGGTGTCCTTTCTCTGCTTCCTCCCGGCTTCCTCTCCTCGCCAGCAGAGCATGAGACTCAGAAAGTCCTTTGTCAGACCAAAACATTACCAAGCAGTAACTGAGAACACTGTTATTATCAGCAGTGTTCTCAGGCCCAAATTCAAAAACACAGCACTGCACCAGCTACCAAGAAGGAGAAAAAAATGACTGTTACTGATGAACCCATGACACTAAGGCATAATGCAAAACCACTGCTGCTACCGCCAATAATAATAATGACCAGGGAAATAACAAGGGAACAGAACACAGCTACTCACCTCCCGCCAACAGATACCCAGGCTTGACCCAAGCAGTGATCTAGCTCTTCCGGGTAACTGCCCCCAGTTTATATAGTGGGGTTGACATGCTGTGGTATGGAATACCCTTTCAGTTAGTTTGGGTCAGGTGAAGTCCTCCTGACTTCCCCTCCTCCCTGGCAGAGCATGAGACTTAGAAAGTCCTTCGTCAGAGTAAACATTACTGAAGCAGCAACTGAAAGCATCGGTGTTGTCAGTGCTGTTCCCAGGCTGAAAGTCAAAAACACAGTGCTGCACCAGCTACCAAGAAGGAGAAAAATTACTGCTGCTGCTGAACCCATGACACAGAATCAAACTCATCAGAGAAATGCATTGCAGAAGGACAAGAGATAATGGATATGAGCCAAAATGAAAGAAGTCCAGACTGCATATCAGTAGAAACATTTTCATTATGAGGATAGTCTTAGAAATAGAGCTGGCTACCCAAAAAACTTACATCACAGAATCATAGAATCAGGTAGGTTGAAAAAGTCCTTCGAGATCATCAAGTCCAACTGTTACCTCAGGATTGCCAAGTCAGGCACTAAATGATGTCACTAAGGGCCTAGTCTACGCACTTCTTGAACGCTTCCAGGAAGAGTGATTCCACCACTTCCCTTGGGCAGCCTGTGCTGATGCCTGACAACCCTTTTGGTGAAAAATATTTTCCTAGTATCTGGTCTAAACGTCCCCTGATGCAGCCTGAGGCTATTACATATATATGTCCTATCACTCATTACTTGGAAGAGACCAGCCATCTCCACGCTTCATCCTCCTTTTAGGTAGCTGTAGAGAGTGATAAGGTCCCCCCTGAGCCTTCTTTTCTCCAGACTAAACAACCCCAGTTCCCTCAGCCATTCCTCAAAAGACTTCTTCTCCGGACCCTTCACCAGCTTTGCTGCCCTTCTCCAGACACACTCCAGCACCTCAGTGTCTTTATTTTAATGAGAGGGTACTCTGAAGACTGAATATAAAAGTGGAAGTGTCTGAAATATTGTGAGAACTGTGTTTCAGTCCATTAAATATTTTAGCAGCAGAAGAAGAATGTGTGTTGTGCATATCTTTGGCACTTGGAGGCTTTTCAGGGTACAGAACCTGTAGGGAGGGTGTTGGGAGAATGTACAAAATGGAGAAAGCCAAAGACCATCCTTGCTGTCTTTCGATTCATACATGATTGAATGTCATTAATCAGTTGCAGACCTGGTATGTTTTATAGTGCAGACATAACCATAATGATGGAAAAGAGGTAGAACAGAAGCAAAGCCTATGGATCTCTTGGTTGCCATTTTTGTAACTTTACTGAGTATGACACATATTGAGGTTTAAATTCTGGTATAAGGGAAGAAATGAGAGGTTTACTGTTCATGTCACTGATGTTACGTTTTAAAAATGCCAATGAGCAGCAGGAAATACTTTTTTTAAAAAAGTCTAATATTTAAACCTTTCCTTTTGGAGAGACTTTAATGGTATGTAGAGGCTGAGGTTTATAATGACAGATTGGGTGGTATCTATGTTAGTGGTGCAGTCATTCGCTTTACCTATTAAACTCTCTTTATATCAACTCACTTATTTTCTCACTTTTACTCTGATTCTCTTCTTCATTTCACTGGGGGGGAGCAAGAAAATGGCTATGTGATGCTTAATTAAGATAAGAAAATTCCTGCCTGAAGTGCCTGCTTCTCTTTATTGATGATAAAAGAAGGCTGAAGCTGGTACCAGACAAATCCTATCCACTAAGTCAAAACCAAAATTACAAATATAACCATTTACTTTGCTGGGATTTGCCTCCACATGTCCTGACTCAGCGAAAAAAAAAAAAAAAAAACAAAAAAAAAGCTGTTTATGTACCTAATAAAGAAAATCATTAGTATACTTTACCCTAATAACAAAGAACATCTGTATTGTCTGTCTCCAGCACTGCAAAAATTTGGTTTCTTCAGGTCATAAAATTATCTCACTCCATATCTCACACATTTTACCTATTAGGAAGTATGAACAAATAAAGCATTTTATCTTCACAGTGGAGCTCCAGAATCTTCCTTTTATTTTTTTCTTTTTTTTTTTTTTTATTAATAAAACAGAAATTAAATAAATAATTATTTATATTCACCTTAGGATGCACTGTCAATTAATTTCCAATGTTTCCTAACAATGACAGCAGAAAACAGGAAAAATCCATACAGACATAGCACAATATTCTTTTCTCTTTTTGATACTATTTTAAAATCAATTACGTGTAAGCAAGGGAAGCCCGCAGGTAGCAAGCCGGTCAATGTTGCTTTATTAGCACTGGACTGTCTTTACAACTGAAGCACATTTCAGCCACATGTCAACCATATTGCAACATCAGCCTTTTATAAGTTTTCCTCAAATTATTACTTCCTTCTCAGTTTAAATGAAATGGAAAATTGAAATACTTTTTTACATTTTTATACTCTCCATAAGAAAATCTAGATCTAAAATAAAGCAGCCAGTAATCTATCTACTTTGTCAGTCAGTATTGACATACTGTTCAATTTCATCTGCATGCTAATATCAAGATTCAGTTCTGCAAATGTATTCTTCAAATTAAACAGAAGCCAAAAATGTAGTTCTGGTGTAATTCAAGTGGATAAATATATATCATTCACAGTTTCTCAGAGTCTTCATATTTCAGGAAGATTCTGAATTTAAAAAAACCCAACCAAACAAACAAAAAAAAAAACTATCAACATCAAAAGCCACAAAAATCTCTGCAAAAAAACTGAAGGCTGCATTTATATAGATTTTTATTCCAAGTTCAGATTTAATAATAAAGACATAGCTGTTGCATTCAATATCTGGCTGAGCTTCAGCAAGATATTGAGCAGCCATATCCTTATTTTAAAAATTAATTTGCAATAAATACCGATGTCTAAAACATAAAGTTCTGGGGATTTCCTTTAAAAGCAGTATGAAATAAAAAGTAAAAATCTGATATAGAAGTAGTTGCAGTTACTTTTTTCGTGTTAACTAGGAAGCAGTACACAAAAGAAGATTATCAAGTCTTCACTTTCACCAACACTGGAAGGTAAATCTCCTGCAGAGAGCAAAGAATAGAGAAACACATTAAGTAAGCACTATCAGTTTGCTTAGATAAAGATCCTGGAGTTTTGTTCCAACAAGTATCCAGCCACACTCCACGCAAAATAGATTGATCACAGTGAAGTTCTTAATGGACTTCATGAAGTGCCTGGCTTTTCTGCCTTTCCAGATTTATAGGAGTCTCTGCTGGAGGTTGACTATATTCTGGGGAAACCAGAGAAGAACAGCTGATGGCACAAATACTGTTCTTGTGAGAGTGCTCTCCAGGAAAAATGCACACATATTTTTCTCTCCTCTATTTATGGCATCTCTCAGTGAGATATGTCTTTTCCTTTTATAACAAAAAAGAGAAAATAATGTGGTTTTGTTTTTATAACCCATATAGTATTACATTAAATTGTCACAGAAAAATTTTAAATTCCCCTGGATGTTGGGCTTCCTAAAGAAATATTATTGTAAGCAAGACTAAAAAATCAATCAGCACTTCTTCTGCTTCTTTGTTAGTTAGCAATTCATAAAAAATCAGATAAAGAATGGTCATATCATCCTTATTCCTAAAAAAAAAACAAAACAAAAAACAAAACCAAAAACAAAAACCAAAAAACCCAAACTGTTTAAAACATCTACTGTGTTAAAAAAGATATTTTTATTTTCCATCAAAAATAGCATTTTTAAAGTCTAATTAAGAAGTGTGTGCATATAGGAATGTCTTTTTACTTTGCGTGTGTGTGTCTTTTCGGGTAGGGGCATTTACTGCTCTGTAATAAAGATGCTTCTAGAAGGGGAAAGAAGGTGAGCTTATACTAGGCTACAGTATTGTTAAATGCATAGTCAGAATGCACAGAGTGGCACATTGAACAGCAAAGGGAAGATATTTTACACTTCAGTGGTTCTGAAAAGGTTTACACAGGCTTGAGGTGATTATAGAGGCATTAAATGAGCAAAAAACTGATGAACATGATCCAGATCACCAATAAGCAATCCAGATGTGCAGCAAGTGAATTCAGAGATTGATGAATCCTTTGAATTGGGTAAGGGAAGCAGTAGGAGTTTGACAGGTTATTTACTTACTGCCATAACCTTTAATTCTGCTCCATGAATCAGCTAGCACAAAGTTACAGCAATGGCAGGCTCCATCCTAGGGCAGAGGCACTCCTGCTCCTACAATGCCCTCCTCAGCTTATCTACAGATCTGCATTCCACCAACAATTTTAAATGCAATGGTTCATTGACCTTCTTATAACAAAGCTTCTAGCATAATAGCAAAAGAAGAAAAGAGCAAAAAGGTGCATTCAAGACAATATTGAAAATATCAGGAAACACAGGGACTTAACACTTCACTCCCTGCTTAAAAGGGTTTCTATACAGAAAGTTAAAGTTCAGCTATTTATTGTCATTTATTGTAAAGATGCTGAGAAGCCTCTGAGACTTTTTTGCAAGGTGCTAAATGTTATCATTATCCAAGACACCTTGCAATTTATGAGTAATCTTAGTCTTTCTATTCTGTATCTATGTCCTGGGTTCTGCAGCAGCAGTCATTTTTCTCCTTCTTCGTATCTGGTGCAACGCTGTATATTTGATTTTGCGCCTGGGAACTGTGCTGATAACACCAGTGTTTTCAGTTACTGCTTGACAATGTTTTGGTCCGGCCAAGGACTTTCTGAGTCTCATGCTATGCCAGGGAGGAGGGGAGCCAGGAGGAAGCAGAGACAGGGCGCCTGACCCAAACTGACCAAAGAGGTTATTCCATACCACAGCACGTCATGTCCAGGATGTGAAAACGGAGAGCAGAGACCCGGAAGGCTGTGGTGGTGGACTGGGAGGTGCACAGCATGGTCAGGCTTTTGGTAGTGGGGGGAGTTCACTGCTGGGAGGTGCACTGGCTGGGTCGGGCTTGGTGAGCAGTTGCCTTCTCTTTCCTTGTATTTCTTTTCTATTATTACTGGTGGTAGCAGTAGTGGTTTGTGTTATACCTTAGTTACTAAACTGTGCTTATCTCAACCTGTGGAAGTTGAATTCTTTTGATTCTCCTCCCCATTCCCCCAGGACTGGGGGAAAAAAGAGGGGTAGTGAGTGAGTGAGTAAAACTTCGTGAGTTTTAGAGGCTTAAACCATGACAATCTAACCGATGAGGTTAAAGAAATTACCTCCTTCAGTTATCCAAAGCCACCTCTCTTCTGGAGGTTATAGCCTTCCCAGGAGACCAGACTAAGTGAGCACAGCCTATGTGCTTCAGTATGAACTCAGCTAGGAGCAACAATAATATGTGTTCTGCTGGATGTGCTGCACTATCATGAAAGTACAGGACAGAGCTAGTTGCTGCTTCACCGAATGGACTCATGCTATATTGACTACTGTATCATAGTTATCAAAGCAAACTATGGAACCTTTTCTAGGAGTGGGAAATTACTACTGCTCACAGAGTAACAGCCTGGATGGCAATTATAAAGTAGCAAACTTCAGGATGAGACAGAAAAATGCTGCAAAAGAGTGAAAGGTCTACAAGCAATGTGGTGCAGTAGACAACAGAAGCCTACTGAGACCAGCAGGGCAAAGACATACAGCACTATACCTCACAGTTTATAGGAGTTACCTTTCCTCTAGTTCCAGAAGGATTTTGTAGAGACTGATACACCAAAAAGTTCTTGAAATAATATAAGTCTGAAAGCTAACTGGGAAGACAAGACCTATGTGCCAGAACAGGGTGGTCAGGGACATTCCAAATTTTGTTTTGAATTTGATTTTTTTTGAGCTGCTCACTAAAAAGACACAGTAAATCAACTGTAAATTCCTGACCAGTTTGGGGCTTTTCATATGTTTGTTACAAATTTTAAGTCTGCATTTCTGACAGACTGCATTATACCCACAAGATACTGCAAGTGATCCTGGGAGTCCATGCTTCTACAACAGCTGATCCTATCGTCTCAGAGTAGGTGACCAAAAGTGCAACAGTTTTGAGGCATCTGTGTCATATTGTCTAGAGGAAAGTCATACACGACTTGTCATACAAGGAAGAGCAACCTGTGTCTAACTGGTAGTAGTCTCAATAGTGAAAATCCTGCCATTTATAGCTTGTCTTTTTACTCTTAATGAGAGGGACTATATATAGAAAAGACTTAACTCTTGTTCTTTCAGCAGTTAAGACATTTTCAAGTAGATTTTCTTCTCGTGTGTTACAGAGGTACCTGTAGAACACATAAAGAAGATATTAGGGAAAAAAGTTTGGGTTATTCCTAACTTTTTTTTTTTTTTTTTTTTTTGGGGGGGGGGGGCTGTTATTCCTGCCTTAGGCAAAGGCAAACCAATTCCTTTCATTCAAGGACCTGGGTGCATTTGGTGGGCAATGTAGGATGTTGGAGAATTCCTGTGTGTACCTCAAGAGGATCTGATTTTGGGTGAGAAAAGCCAATGAACTAAGCTGGATGATGTTAATTGCTATATAATATTGTATACTGTCATTTCTATGGCAGCTACATGCCCATCACCACACTGGGTGTCTTGCAGCACTTGCAGCACTCATTTCTGCCACTCCAGATCTGAAGATCTGAACCCAGCTCCCTTCTGATACTACATTAATGCAGAATGAACTTTGTTGAAACTGGTCAAGGGCAGGGCTGATGGAATCAGAAGTGGCTTCAGCATGAAACAACCCAACACCACATATCCTTTGCTGCCCTGAGAGACTGTTAGAACCGGTGAATCCTAAACTCATGGAATAAATTAAGTCGATTGATTTTATAGGGATGATCCATAGACTAAGGGAATGATATCTGTATATATATTCAAAAGAAAGGAAAGTTGATGGCGCATTGGGAAGTGTGGGACCTGGCATGATATAAATTGTATGGAATAAGGGGTGGATACTGTCCTTGTTTTGGCTGGGATAGAGTTAAACTGGAGGTGAAGAAGAAATTGGGAGGGATATGGACAGCTGATCTGCAGTGGACAAAGGGATATTCCACATTGGCCTTTGGCTGGGGTCGACTTATAACTACTGTGAAGATGCACAGCAATAGCTGCTTTTTGATAGAACTGTAAAAATATCATCACCAATTACTTAGATTCAGCTACAACTCAGTTTTACAAGTGAGAGGTAGCAGAAAAATATATTTCAAGCATGAACAAACTATCTTATTTTCTTCATCTGAATTTTTACAGACAAAATTGTTCTAAAATTGATAATTAATTGGCATATAGAAGAGATTCAATGAAAAATGAACAATAGTTGATATTTCACATTGAAGAGGTGGATGACAACTACATAACAAGCTACTTTGAAGCTTTCTGTTTCCAGCACACAAATGATAAAAAGATTTCACAGCAGAGTTGACAGAATATTGTCTTAAAACAAACATGTAGATACTGTTGGTATCTGTAGAAGAAAAAGCCCCTCATTTGATCTGCTAACACTAAACTGAAAATAAACCCAGAAGAATGGAAGATCAGCTGGTAATGTGCAGGGAATTTTCATAATCACTGCTAAAAATTATTAAGTCAAGTAAATAAAGTACAAAATAAATTGAGTACCAGGGAAAATTGCAGCTGGGGAAAAAAAAAGTATATTAGAGATGAAAAACAGAACACTTAAATCTCTTTTTTTCTTCTGTGTAGAAAATATTGCTTGTTTATAAAAGTATCTTGCAAGATTGTGTCTGTAAGACACTCCAATGGGAGTTCAGAGTGCTTCACTCTTTACACGATACAGCCCTTCAGAAGGCCTAGAAATAAGTAGGGGAGCTTACAAGACAGTATTCTTCTTATCATATAGAACAAAACACAGTATAATTGTTAGTGAGTGCATGCAAATGCAGGAGAAAAGATCAAAGTCTGGAATGATGCTGAAGGGCTTTAGCAATTGGATCCGTTCCATGATCCATGTAAACATGAGCTGAAATTCTTCACAAAATAAGTCACTTGTTCATAATCTATTGAGTTACTTTGTGAAGGGAAAAGTTAGTTCAAGAAGAAATAGACTGCCTTTCACTAAAATATATTGTGGAGGTTTTGTGTTGTTTTGGCATTTTTTGCTGGGAGTGTGTGGAAGAAAGTGAAGACAGAACACTGAATGACCATATTTATGTCTGGTACCCAACATCATAGCTGAATAGATGAACTCAGCTTTTCCAGTAAGAACACCCAGAATGAGGTGTCTTAGATTAACTGTGCATTATTTCTTGTAGAATATATATTTAGGAAAACTGGTAAAAATGGAGAAGGAATAATTGCCCTGAGAGACTAGCTAGTCTGAGGGCAATATAGACCCTCTTCTTGTCCTGAGGCTCTTGCAGGAGGGTGTTAAAGAACATCACAGTAGCAAGGACTAATGTCTACTTCATGTTCAACATTTGGAGAAGTATAAGCGTACTGTAGAAAAGGTCTCCTTATTATTGTCGTCATATACTTACGTATCTGTTTGAAGAAGCTAAATTCAGCAGACTCTAATATCCCTGGGATTTCTCCTCTGCAGTTTGTTGCTGTTCCTTTTTGTATGTTTAGACAGTAGGAAGGCTGAGCATACATTCTACAGCTGCAGGTATAAACAGATGTAGATGCACGCATACTGAAACCATATACATGAGAGACAAAAAGACCTAACAGAAGCAGAAAGCATTATCTTTACTGGTACCCACATAAAAACACCAACAACAATTCACAGAAATTCGAGTAACGCAGCACAAATACATTTGTTCTCTCCAGCTGATACAGGCTGAAGTTCACTAGCAGGCAAATGAGTATCCTTCCTCCCTCCCTTGATTCACAGGCACATGTATATCCTTGGGTCCCTTGAACCCTAGATCAGACCGTAACTACATCCAGGATCTATGCTATGACTGTGTTTCTCATTTATTACTAAACTGTTAGCATTAGCATCAGCATTAGCACTGAAATTTCTGGTCCCTGATACTGTCTTACTGCCTCCCATTTGTGTCTCATGAATCTTGGTCTTTAATCAATTGCTTTTCTTCTCTCTTGTTTTTATTTCTAACCCAATGTACTCGCAAACTGAATGCCCATACATTTTACATATCTACATGCCCTTTACCTTCCACATATCTGTAAAATTTTTCCCACGATGTTTAGCTATGCAAAGCTGTTAGATTTGTGTGTTTAGTGCTTTAGTAGTTCAGCTACTGGCTTAGAAAATAGAGACTACTGCAGCAATTCACTTGCATAAGAATTCTTTTTATAAAATACTGACAGTGCTCAAAACTGGATGTGAATTTAGTTCCTTATACATTTAGACGCCAGTGTTTTTCTTACTATAGCTCCAAAGACTTCATGAATTTTTTTTCTTCAAGTTAGAGTTCACAGACTATGATAGTATAAGTCAGGAAAGTAGAAGAGTTGAAAACCTCATATTTAAAATATTAATAATAACTATTAGGTTGCAAACTAGCTATTTGCCCCTACAGTTGATCAGTAACTACATGCATGATTTTACATACACAGGCAAATCACTGCTATTCTTAGGTTCAGCTAAGGACATCAGAAATTTCTTTCTTCCCTTTGGTAACTGGAGGCTGTGGAAGAATTTTTATGGTAGATTTTGCTGGGTAAGTTCTGTTACATGCAGCCTTTCATGTTCAATCTTCTGAATATGATAAAAATGATTGATCTTGGGAAGTCCAGTTATGATGCTTGAGTTTGTCTTCCTTTTAATGTGAAGTTTTGTAGTGGGAAAGTAATGCCTGGACAAAGGTATGAATACCAGGAGAGTTTTACTATCTGCCTAAGTATCTCATTAAAATTATTTCTTCTGTTCAGGATGCTTCTTGGAAAATAGACAAGTGCACTGGGTTGAAAACACTGAAAGACTGACTGCTGTTTACCCACCCACATGACAGCTGTTTATGCACAAGTTAATTTATACTTGCACCTTCATTCCTTGTCACAGGTTAAACTCCAACTGCATTTCGATGACATTCTAAACTCAGTTACAGTATAACTTGCAGCTCCCAGTACTGTGACTTGGTTTCTAATATGGAAACTCAAAACCAAAGCTGGCTTTAGACGTGATTGTCTCTGGACTCATTAGGGACAGTAAATTCATCAACAATCCTACAGAGAAGTGAATCTTCCTTTGTTCTCAAAAGCTAGCTATCTAGATTCAATCTGCATCCTACCCCTAGCTTTGCTCACATAGAACTTAATTCTGCAGAGGACTTGGAAACTATTTACTGCTTCCGAACAGTTTGGCAGTAGTATTAAAGACATGTTAGTGCAGATGTTACTTTGGAATCACTATTAAAAGCTAAAAGAAGAGCCAAACATACAAACATTCACTGTCAACACCTTTGCAGGTGATGTGAATAAGACCTACTGAATTGCAAAGCCACTGTGTGTTCACTGTCTGAATATTTAAGAACATGCAACAGTACAAAGGAAGTGAAATATATACCAAACTCCTCTTTATGTAAATGTCTGTGATACAGACCAAGAAATGAAATATTTAAAAAATATATTTACATATCCTAATACTCTGTTCTTTTATGTACACTCGTGTAGCCTGTAGTATGTATTCTCAAAATACCTTAAAAATAGATTAAAAATTAATAATAATACCTTTAAAAAGGGACAAGAAAAGTCCTACATCAGGGTCTGAGGCTTGTCATGTCATGAAACTTTGTTCAGAACTCAAAGTTAGTAGTAGAAACAAGTTTTATTTTTTATTAAAATTATGTATTTGTACTGTGCCTCACACAGTAAGTCTCAGGTCCATAGCTTCTTGTCTTTCTCTATATTATGGTGGTGGTGGTGTTGTGGTACACACATAGCCACCACACTTTGGATGATCAATCCAGGACATAACCCTCATGTTTTACTTCCCGAAAATAGAATCTGACCACTGCATCAGTCAGAAACCTGCTCTGACCAATCACCTTATTTAAGGTTTTTCAAAGTGCATGCACAAGCATAAACAAGCACTCCTCTTCCCTTTTCAGGGCAATAGACCAGCCCCCCCCCCCCCCCCCAAAAAAAAAAAAAAAAAAAAGGACTCATAGGGTTCAGCATCTGATTTGTAAAAATACTGGTCAGAAACCAGACAATGAAAGAGTCTGTGTATAGTACTTCTAAATGTTACGTAAAGTATGAGGCAGTCTATAATTGCATGCTTATTTAGGACATAGGACAAAATGCTGTACTTGGTTACACCCATTTCAGTGGATTGCTTGCAGTACATTGCAGAGATTAAAAAGAAAATATGGGTCCAAGTGGCATCTGGTTTTGAATGAACAATCTTACTGCAGAATAATGGCAATTTTTCATATTTAATTATGCTTAGTATTTAACTACAACTTTCCAACTTTACCTTTGCTGCACCTGGAGATTTTTTGAGGATGAAGGCTATTTTTGGAGCACGATGTTTGCTGTCATGTTTGAAGCAGAGCTGTCAAAACAAATGCATCAGGTCATGTAGTGAGCAGTTTATCTCTGTGGAAAACATTAGAATAGAGAGGGCTGTGGTCTTGGAGATAGACTAGTAATTAGGTATTGATTGTTTTTGCTAACACGTTGTGTACAGTTCCAAACAAATGCAAGATCATTTCTGACTCCTTCCTTTTAAACCCAGATGTTTGCCAGTGCATTCATTTGAAAGATTACAAAATATGAAGAAGTTTTTACAGTTGCTTCACTTGGGCTTCAATTTATTTGGCTCATATAAAAATCCTCCATTTGAAGGGAATGTCAACAGAATCATCAGAATCTCAGCTCCTATCCGCAATCAGGATTTTTTCTTTAGATTACAAAAAAATTACTTGGCTTGCAAGGGAGGAGGGAAACTTCCCATCCTTAAAGCTGCAACAGAAGTTGGAGAGCCAAGAGGGTTTTGTCCTGACTTTGGCTTTTTGCAATATGCAGATCTAGTCAGCCCTCGTCCCTATGTCCCTCTTTTATATCTTTGCAGACACAGTTAATGGAGATAGTTAGAGGGTGTGTTAGAATCATAGAAACATAGGGCTGGAAAGGACCTTAAGATCATTTAGTTCCAACCCTCCTGACATGGGCAGGGACACCTCACACTCAACTATGTCACCCAAGGCTATGCCCAACCTGGCCTTGAACACCGACAGGGAGGGAGCATTCACAGCTTCCTTGGGCAACCCATTCCAGGGCCTCACCATCCTCACAGTAAAGAATTTCTTCCTCATATCCAATCTAAACTTCCCCTGTTTAAGTTTTAACCTGTTACCCCTTGTCCTCTCACTACAGTCCCTAATGAAGAGACCCTCCCCAGCATCCCTATAGGCCCTCTTCAGACACTGAAAGGCTGCTATGAGGTCTCCACGCAGCCTTCTCTTCTCCAGGCTGAACAGCCACAACTTTTTCAGCCTGTCTTCATGCGGGAGGTGCTCCAGTCCCCTGATCATCCTCGTGGCCCTCCTCTGGACTTGTTCCAACACTTCCATGTCCTTTTTATGTTGACACCAGAACTGCACACAATACTCCAAGTGAGGAGGCTTATCCAGCAATTGCCTTAATGATTTCCAATAACATGCATAGAAAGTACTTCAGAAAAAGACGGTTCTTGCAGTCAAAATTCCAGATTTGTTTCTTCCTTTTAGAATAAGCAAATTTAATAGTGTTTCATAATTATACATGATGGCAAGTAAATCTCCTAAACTCCACCTCCACCTGCTTTCTTAACTGATGGGCTGTCTCTTGAGGATAAAAATACACCTATTCTTCCAGCGTTGATGTGTAAGACTGTAAAACAGTAGATTGCATTACCTACTATTCTACTTACATAAAGATAGTACTAAAGTCAAGGTTTAACTAGGGGCCTCTAGGCAGCTGTTGGAATCTATCATAACATATACTCCATCGGAGGAGTTGAAAGTTATGTAAACTTATGGAAAGCATGATTATAGAAAAAAACTAGACCTATGTGTGTGCGTATGTATACATAATTTTCCTTTACTCATTCCTTCTGTGACCTCTACCTGGGATAATTCCAGAACATTTTTTAGATATTATCATGGATTAACCTCAACTAATACAGCCACGTGCTCGCTCCCCTCTCCCAGTGGGATGGGAGAGAGAATCTGAAGTGTAAAAGTGAGAAAACTCATAGGTTGAGATAAACACAGTTTAGTAGATAAAGCAAAAGCCATGCATGCAATGAAAGCAGAGCAAGAAATTAAATGACTACTTCCCATCAGCAGTCAGGTGTTTAG
Source organism: Myiopsitta monachus (assembly GCA_017639245.1). Classification (NCBI taxonomy): domain Eukaryota; kingdom Metazoa; phylum Chordata; class Aves; order Psittaciformes; family Psittacidae; genus Myiopsitta; species Myiopsitta monachus. Next base: position 61,732,782 of record CM029919.1, read on the forward strand.
CCATCTCCAGGAAAGCAAGGCTTCATCACATTTAATGGCTACTTGGGAAGACGAACACCATCACTCCAACCGTCCCCCCTTCCTCATTCTTCTGCCAGCTTTATATGCTGAGCATGACACCGTATGGTATGGGATATCCTTTTGGCCAGTTGGGGTCAGCTGTCCCAGCTGTGTCCCCTCCCAATTCCTTGTGCACCCCCAGTCTAATCACAGGGGTGGTGTGAAGAGCAGAAAAGGCCTTGCCTCTATGTAAACACTGCTCAGCAGCAACTAAGACATCTCCAAACTCTCAATACTGCTTTCAGCACAAATGCAAAACATAGCCTTGTACTAGCTACTATAGAGAAATTTAACTCTATCCCAGCTAAAGCCAGAACATATATGTTCTCCCTCATTGCTAAATTATTTGGTGGAGACAAATGGACACTGAAGGTTTTGGGTATCTCACCATTTTTTGGATTCATTGAACAGTGTAAACACGGTTTCCATTCCCAGCCAAACATTGCCTGGTGATTTATCATTAAAAGAGTCAGTTTTAAAGCTGATGGATAATAACTGTGATTATGTTTGCAACATATGGTTGCATATGATACCTAGTTCTGCTTCAAATTAACTCAGTAGCAAAACTCTCATTTACTTTAAAGCCAGCAAGACCAGCCCCTAGTTTACCAACGCTTGTAATTCCTTGATTAAATTTTTAAAGGCCAGATGCTGAACTGATTTGGAAGACTTTGATATCCTGCTGAAGTCGGTACACAGGCTGACAATCTCCTTCTTTGGCTTCTCATTAGGATCTTGAAGCCTCTGTAGCTGATTATATCAGTCTTTGCCTTGTCACAGAACAGAGAGTTCCAGTCTGTGATTCCGAGTCATGTAGTGTCTTTTCCTCCCACTTCCACCTCTTTTCCCTGCAGATAAAAGTAATTTCGAATATCATGAAGTTCTAGTTAAAGAACAGCACTTAAAATATATATTCCTAGGTGTAGATCAGTTGAATTACCAGAAAGAATGAATACAACAAATCAACTGCACAAAGTAGCCATTGAAGACAAGATGAAATCTCTGAACATTTTTATTATTTGTAATAAAAATTGTTGCTGTGCAATATGAGAAAACACAGACAAATTATTTATAAGTATATTAACAATGGTATGATAATAATAATAGTGCTGCTGCCTGTTTGTAAGTTTACTTATCTACTTCCACATACACTTTCTTAAGTAATTACGTGCACATTTTCAAGACCCCATTGCGATGTTTAAAAGAGACCTGAGAGATCAACACCAGAATAGATTTTTTCTACAAGCTGTTACTTATCAAGGAGGAATCTTTTGATGTTCTGATTCAAGCTAACAAAACTTTTATGTTCATAAATCTTTTCTACACTTATGTAGAGAGATTCAAATATAAATAAATATGTATATATTTACCTGGGCTGTGTCTGGACTAGAAAGTGACTCCATGGCACACAGATAGTATATGGAATGGATGCCGTGGTATCTCCCAATAGCCTGAACTATCCCAGTTTGAATCTCAAAGAGGAAATCTAACTCACGTGCAAGGGATATCTTGCCTTGTGAAACAATGAAAAAAGGCTTTTGGACAAAAAAGAACAGGATGCAAGAGTGGTTTTGCTATACAGATCCTGAACAGAGTAACACCTATGTGAGGAATTTAACCTCTTGTTAGCCGTCCATATGACAGGAGTCTCTGTTGCAAGGGTTTTTGTAACACTATCTTTAGACAGGGTGGCAGTCCAAAAACACTGTACTGCCAATTTCTGATGCCTATGTGTCCTGTGGTAATCTGTATTTCAGAGCAAGAATGTTTCATTGCTGTTCAGCACCTTAAACTACTTTACAAAATATCTCCTAATTTTCTGTGTACAAATCACTGTCCTATGTGACCATTTCTGCATCTCTAGGAAGGTTTGTACTGAGTAGTTAGAAGTGTCCTGTCTGTTTTCTCAGTTATACAGCAGAAACTGGTTGGACAAATCCCTGCAATGTTTAGGTTCTCCACCCAACTCACTGAAGCAAATGGTGCCCGTTAATTGCTCTGGACACAGCAAAAGCTACCTGGGACAATCTCCAAGCCACTCCAGATTCTTACTTGAAGAACTCCTATAGCTACTAGTTAAATGCTTTGTTGGGACAGTAGCTAGGAATTCAGTCTCAAACTCATCATCCATACATGGAAAGGCAGGGAGTTTCTGGACTAGCAAGAGTACTGGGACATTTCTGATATAAGAATACCAAAATCAGTCTCTAATGTCTAGATTATATTTATTCAAAGGTAAATTTAAATAGCAGTGAGTCCTTCTGAATTTCCTCCAAATTTTCTTCTACGTCTGCCACTAAAAGAAAGGATCTTACTACTCAAGACCAAAGAGAAATTAGCAAATTCTTCTATCATTTCTAAATAGTGACAGAGCTGAATTCCAAATGTTCCACTGAGGTTGCTTTGTTGTTGCTGTTTTGCCCTTGGGTGTACATTGGCCCAATGAATGAGCATTCCTATATGTGCACACATGACTACGGTTTAGTAGAATGCTTGGGTTTCACTTGGTTTGGCAAGATATTTGTGCTTATATGGTCTCTGTATCAGCTCTCTAAGAGGTAGAACAGAAGTGAACTTTGGGGTAAACAAGCATATGGCAATGAAGCCCAAAGTGCAGAAACTCAGGAATAAAATTTACTGCAAGTCTCCTAGATAGTGACCTGTTATTAAGTTTTGAACCTAAAAGTTTATGCACAGGGTTGTCTTCTGCTCCATTCTGTTCCATCAAATTGTGTGCCCATACCTTCTCAAACAAACAAAAAAAAAACCAAAACCAAAACCAAAAAAAAAAAAAACCAAACCAAACCAAACAAAAAAAAAAAACAAAAACAAAAAAAAAAAAACCAAACCAAACCCAGACCACAAAACACCAGTGTGTTTTCATTTATATGCCTAGCAACTGTAGATAGTAAAATAAAGAAGGTTTCTACTTGGAGTGCTGTGTACAGTTCTGGTTTCCCAGCATAAGGATTTGATGCTGCTGGAGCAAGTTAAAAGGAGGGCCACAAGGATGATCTGGGGGCCAGAGCACCTCCCATATGAAGATAGGCTGAGAAGGTTGGGGCTGTTCAGCCTGGAGAAGAGAAGGCTGCATGGAGACCTCATAGCAGCCTTCCAGTATCTGAAGGAGGTCAACAAGGATGCCGTAGAGGGACTTTTAATTAGGGACTGTAGTGATAGGTCAAGGGGTAATGGGCTCAAACTTAAACAGGGGAAGTTCAGATTGGATATAAGGAAGAAATTATTTACTGTAAGGGTGGTGAGGCACTGGAATGGGTTGCCCAGGGAACTTGTGAATGCTCCATTGCTGGCAGTGTTCAAGGCCAGGCTGGACAGAGCCTTGGGTGACCTAGCCTAGTGTGAGACGTCCTTGCTCATGGTAGGGGGTTGTAACCAGATCAGCTTAAGGTTCTTTCTAACCATAACCATTCTACAATTCTGTGATTCTTTTGGGGGTGATAATAATTAAGAAATAATATAACTGTTTCATGTCTTTATAATTAACCCGTTTTCTATTAGAAAATATTTATCCCATGAAATTAAAATCTTTTTTGCTATAGCAGAACAGTTTCATCATGATTACCAGCAGGATATTATCAAAGTTTCATTTCAAATGTATTACTTTAACATGAATGAAATATAGCACAATTGAGTGATGAAGACAAAGCAAAAATTTAAGATTTAAAGCAAAATCCCTCTGCAATATAAACTAAATATTTGCTTCACAAAAAAAGTAATAAATTAAAATATTTTTAACCTGCCATCACAGTTTAAAATGAAAGTTCATCTTTACAGATGGTGTTCAATATAAATTACACATTCTACTCAGTTTGACCACTGCATTATTTTAAATTCTTATAGGTTGTCTAACTAGTACTTCTCTATTCAAAATCCAAGCTTTTATATTCAGAAAAAAAAGACTAAATCAAACTGAGACAATACCTGGCAGTGTTTTTTATCTTCTTCCAAATTACAAGTGATAGCATTTCTTCTCTTTTATAGACAGAACAACTGGAATAAACCAGCTTTATTTTTTGGTATCATGAGTTGCACATTTTAATAATCCCCCTTCAATGATTTGCCAGAAGTTGAAGGTAATTTAGCAAGCTAACTGCTTAATGATAGATTTGCTAAACAGTCTTATTTTTTCCAAATTAGGCCCTTGAAATCACTAGCAGTTGGATCAGGCCCTAAATCAACCAAAACCTTACAAATATTTCAGAGGTTGTTGCATTTTCACATTTTGTAAAGGAAGTGGAAACTGTAGCTTCAAGCCTGTAGTTTGGAGCTGAAAGTGAGAATTAATCAGATTGAAATAGGGGAACTTCCAGGTAAGTTTTTTTACTGGGTTATTTCAGCACTTAGAATCCTTGTTTAAGAGCTTTATGGAGCATTTTGGACTTTGCAACATCCTTTTATTTGTGTGATTAAAAGGCAGTCTTTAATTTGTGGCATCTCAGGAGTACTATATTTACCTGCTTAAGGTCGGATAGATTATTCTGTGTATGAGTCAGAGTGGAAAGGAAAAATTTGTAGGGCATTTTTTCCTATCTTTTCTATAATCTTCCTACTGCAGGAACTCTTTTTGATTCAATAATGACATTTGGTGGTAATCTCAGAGGAGTAATAATTTTGCCTGAAGACTAAACTGAGTGAGTGGTGATCTTCCTTGCTGTCAATGACCTATAGATGACATTTTGTACCAAATTAATTAGATGTCTTTCTTTTGAAAGAAATGGCGAATCATGCATAATTAGAAGAGGCATCAAAGCTGCAGCCCTTGGCTCGTTAATCTAATGGAGCTAGCCTAAGGCTCTTTAAAGACCATTTGTATTGCTCATGATGTTGGTGTTATTTTATGAGCAATTAGCATTCTATATAAGGCTGATTCCCATGATAGTTTTCATTTTTCTTAAAGAAAAGGTTTATATCAGTTTAGAATACAGTAAAGTCTATAACCTCTAACACTCCTAATAATTCAGATATTACCAATTTACAGTATGGGCAAAGTTATCTGTAATGCAGCACTTATTTTTCTTTTCTTCATTCTTAACAAAGAATGGGAAAAAGGCTCATAGAACTGTAGAATTTCTAGGCAATAAAATGATACATTGAAAGAAATGGCAACTTCTGTGAAGTATTTTTTGGTGATTTTTATTTTGAGCCAAGGAGTGATAACCTCAATAAGGGGAACACAGTTCTTCGTGTAAGAGTAAAGAAAGTATTTTTTATTTGCCTTTCTTCCAAGTTGCCTACTATTCACTTAATTTTCTATTTTAATAATATCTTTGAAATACTTATAAATATTTAAGACATACTGGATTTTTATCAACAACATTCATTAGCAGCATTCCTGGACCAAGTCCATCGTCAGCACAATGCTTCCAGAAGTTTAAATTTCTCTTTCCACCCACAACTTGCCAGATTGGTCTATAATCCCCGATAATTATTTCTCTAGAGTCTGACTACTTCAGCTTCACTAGGATTTATTCCTGTAGAATGCCTGGTTGTCTTTTACAATAACCATGTCTCACAGAATGCAATCCAAGAAACCTAAATGTACATTATCATATCATGCAGCAACAGCTTTAGCAAATTAAACACCACTGATAGTTTCATATTCTAATTTATACAAAACCATTAACCACATGCCTGGGCAGCTCAAGACACAGCTATGGATATGAATATATTTGTGTGAATATCTTACATATGTTAGATCTGAACAAGTAAGTGTTTATTCTTTTTTTTAAAAAAAAGGCTAGCCAAAAAAATATACATCTTAATTAAACCCTAAGATTTCTATTTTGTCTTTGTGTTCATCTTTTTGTACAATTCTACTTCACCACAAATGTAAATTCTACTGAGACTTCACATGGAATTTTTTGCTGAACCACTGAACATAATTTGTAAATTTTGTATATTATGAATTCCATGCTTAAAGCTTAATGGTAAGACCTAAAATTCCACCAGGCAAAAACTATATAAGAACCATATAACTATTTATTTTCATAGTGCTACAGTTTTTAGCCAGTAAACTTATTCTCACTGTCTCCATACTTAATTATTTTACAAAGTGACTATGCCTGTACTGGGTACATAAACAGCAGTGGGTTTTGGCAGCATGGTTAAATAGTTAAAATAGTCCTTGACAAAGTTTAGATCTGGGTCAAGTATCAGTCTCTCAAAGAGTTTTAAGCAATCACACAATATTCAAAAAAGTTCTCAAGTGCACTCTTTTGGATGCTTAGAGATTTTAACAGTGTGAATACAGCCAAACTACCTCAAATAACTGCACAACTAAGGAGTGCACCCCTGCCTTTTATTTGCTTACTAGCACAGTAGTAGCTCTTTATTTTTGTGTGATAGTACTTTGTGGTGGGCTGTACATGGTAGTCATAAGAAGCAGAGACTTACGTGTTAATCTTTGTTCTCCACCAAGACTGGAGCTTATAAATCAGCAACCCAGGTCCTGCTCACTTAAGCAAAGAGAGAATCTGAGATCAATAGGGTAGAATCTCTTTCACATGTTCTTAGCCATCCCATGATGGCTCATTTACTTGCTCTCAATTCATCTTTTTTTGCCTTCTGAGAACTCCAATGCTCTCCTGTGTCTGTATTCATGGCCAGCCAAAATCTCCACCACTTTTCTTGGCTGAGTATCCTTGGTCTCTGAAAGACCTTCACAGGCAACATTAATTCTGGATTATTTTTTTTTTCTTTTCTCTGCTTCTTCATTTCCCAGTTGCTGTCTTTGCTTCCCACTAACACTCCATCTTTGCTCCTTCATACAGACTCTTTCTAATGCTTTTCATCTGCTAAATCCCAAAGTTTCTCTCTAATACTTGCTCGAAGCAAAGGTTTTCTGAGAACAGAGGAAACAAAGACAGAACAAAAAAGATCCATGACCATCTTTGTCTTTTTCAAGTTCAGTATTTCACACATCTGTCCCATCTTTCCTTTTTATTTTTTTCCCTATTCTCCTTTTCCCCCAGCTTTTCCCCTTTTTTAATATTTTTAAACCCTTTTCTTCTTCCTCTTCCCTGTTGTTTTTTCCTTATCTTGCATTGTGTTCAGAAACAAAAAGACCTGTTTTCTGTTTAAAAGCGGTTGCCCAGTCTGATTTTAATACCTGGCAATGTCAAACACTACTGGATATTTATAAGCTACTTGTTTTAATGTAACAGTACATGAATCAGTATGCATATTGCATATGTAGTAAACTTCCAGCAGTATCTGTTTCCTTCAGGCTGCAGTAACTCCTGCATGTATTGCCTTTTCCCCCAAATCTCTCTCTTCAGGCTCTGGAATCTTGTGGATGTAAAGAAATTATGATTCATTAATGGGCTGGTGAAAATGAGTGCAATTCACAGAGGAACAGAACTGAAAACTCTGCTCCTCACTCCTGATACATGTATTTGGCAGCAATGTTATTGAAATAGGTCATGGTGTTTTTGGAGCGAACAGAGCTTTATGTCACTTCATTCTGACTGTGTTCTTACTGCAAAATTCTGAAATCTACATAAACCAGTGCCTTGAGTGACATCTCCTGGAGAAAGTAAACATGGTCACTCACAGTAATTTGCTAGCAAACTGGGACAAGACATTTGCAGTTTCCATTCCTGCAAATCTGGTTTTGACAATGGGAGAATTATACAGCTATTTTATTTCCTTTCCAAATAAAGCTAGATCAAGATACAGCTGCTTTCTTCCTCTCATAATAGTGTCAGCTGAGTTAACTCATAGTCCCTGTCTGGTGACATAGTAACAGCCATGAAACAATGCAATAATTTGTCTTTATTATTGCATCTTCTGACTTGGTGTCTCATGAGAGCTATGCAACCTTATCCTTCTTTCACTGGCATCGGGATAAATCAAAAGAAACTCTACAGAAACCCAGGGAGCAAAGACTGATGAAACTTGTTTAACAAAATATCAGGCCAATGCACTGTGAAGAATGAACAGATGAAATTAATGTAAGCTGGAAAGGAGAGATGACTTCTCCGTATGCTCTGGTTGCTTGCCCTCTTTGGGTATGTCTTTTGGCATTATGCAGTACAGAGTAAAACTTAGGCAGCATAGTTTACAAGTAGGAATTGGATTAAATAAACATGCTGCCAGGAATAAGGTGTCTTCCAGCAACCAGTTTGGCTAAATAAGAACAAATTTTGATATTTTACTACTGTGCGTGAAGGACATAGACTTAAGATCACAAGTAGTAACAGAAGAAGTGGCTACTTCATTTCACATGCTTGCAGAAGGTAAATGCATGTTGAAAAAATAATGCACCATTTATCTCTCAACTCATCCCTTAGTCACTTATATTTCAATTTTATTCTATTGATCACAAACCTGAAGATATATTCTTTCAACAAAAGTAAATTTTATTGTTTTGTTTATCTGTTTCTACTATTTTCATAGAGCTGTTGTATACTGCAGCAGGAGGAAAAAAAGATGCAAACCTGAGACATGAAGAAAGTAGATATAGTAATATCAGCACTTAGGTGGAAGCAAAGAATTATTAACTCTCAGTGTCCAGCTGGAGACCAGCTGGAGACCAGTAATGAGTGGTGTCCCTCAGCGATCGGTGTTGGGACCGATCTTCCTCAACATCTTTTTTGGTGACATGGATAGTGGGATTGAGTGTGCTCTCAGCAAATTTGCCGATGGCACCAAGCTGTGTGGTTCAGTTGATATGCTGGAGGGAAGGAATGCCATCCAGAGGGACCTTGACACACTTGTGAGGTGGGCTGATGCCAACCTGATGACGTTTAGCCATGAGAAGTGCAAGGTCCTACACCTGGATAGGAGCAATTCCAGGCAAAGATACAGGATGGGCAAAGAGATTGAGAGCAGCCCTGTGGAGAAGGACTTGGGGGTGTTGGTCGATGAGAAAATGAACATGAGCCAGCTGCGGTGTGCGCTCGCAGCCCAGAAAGCCACACGTAACCTGGGCTGCATCAAAAGGAGAGTGACCAGCAGGTCAAAGGAGGTGATCCTGCCCCTCTACTCTGCTCTTGTGAAACCTCACTTGGAGCATTGTGCGCAGTTCTGGTGTCCTCAACATCAAAAGGACATGGAACTGTTGGAACAAGTCCAAAGGAGGGCCACGAGGATGATCAGGGGACTGGAGCACTTCCCGTATGAAGACAGGCTGCGAAAGATGGGGCTGTTCATCCTGGAGAAGAGAAGGCTGCATGGAGACCTCATAGCAGCTTTCCAGTACCTGAAGGGGGGCCTATAAAAGGACTCTTCATTAGGAGCTGTAGTGATAGAACAAGGGGTAACAGGTTAAAATTTAAACAGGGGAAGTTTAGATTGGATAGAAGCAAGAAATTCTTTGCTGTAAGGGTGGTGAGGCGTGGAATGGGTTGCCCAGGGAAGTTTTGACTACTCAATTGCTGGCGGTGTTCAAGGCCCGGTTGGGCAGAGCCTTGGGCAACATTGTTTAGTGTGAGGTGCCCCTGCCCACAGCAGGGGATTGAAACTAGATGACCTTACTGAATCGTAGAATCATAGAATAGTTAGGTTTGGAAAGGACCTTCAGATCATCTAGTTCCAACACCCCCCCCTACCATGGGCAGGGACACCTCCCACTAAACCATGCCATCCAAGAACCTCGCCTTGTCGGCTCCTCTATTACTTGCAGAAGGAAGTTGTCTTCCACACAATCAAAGAACTTTCTGGATTGCTTGTGCCAGGCTGTACCATCCCTCCAGCAGGTATCAGGGTGATTGAAGTCCCCCATAAGAACAAGGGCCTGCAAGCATGAGGCTGTTTCTATCTGTCTATAGACTGCTTCACCCACAGAGTCCTCTTGGTCAGGCGGTCTGTAACAGATCCCCACAATAATGTCTCCTATCACTGTTCTCCCTTTAACCCTGACCCACAAACTCTGTGTTGGCTGCTCACCTGTCCCCAGACAGAGTTCCATACTCTCCCGCCTATCCCTAACAGAAAAAACAACTCCCTCTCCCCACCTACAGGCCCTGTCTTTCCTAAAGAGCCTGTAGCCTCCCATTGCAACACTCCAGTCATAGGAGGCATCCCACCATGTTTCTGTGATGCCTATGATATCATACCCCCGTAGACGTGCACACATCTTTAATTCCTCTTGTTTGTTCCCCATGCTACGAGCATTTGTACAGGGGCATCTGAGCCAAGCTCCAAATGAAGCTGGCTCATTGGCTGGAGCAGATGGAATATCTCTACATTGCTCCAAACATCTACTATAGGTGTTGGCAAGTGACACCTTTCCAACTGTAATTATTCTATGATTCTATGATTCTATAATAACCCTTACACTATCAAGACAATTCTGCATTAAAATCTCCTTTTCCCAGATGTGACCACAATGATTATTTATGGTCACTGTCCTAGCATAGCAAATAAATTTGGTTTTATATTTTGCTTTTAGTCCCTACTTCACCTCCTTCAGAGTAAAGGTTCTCAAACAATGTACTGACTGAAAGGAGTTGGAAACTAAATGTTTGTTCATTACGGGACTCCAGAACATGCAGATAGAAAGTTCAAATGGATCATATGTTTAAGTATTATTATTATATATATAATATTTAAGTAATTCAATATAACTGAAAATGTTCCTAATGGATATAATAATTTTTACTGAACAAGTTCTAAGCCAAATAATTGTTCCTTCTGTAATTATACAGACAACATTATGTAAACTAAAATACACAGACATTACAGAATTTTACTTGCAGTGTAAAAATGGGCATTGCATTCCAACTCATGCAAGTAAAAAAGCCTCATTTGTTTTCATGCTGTACCTGCTTAATTTATGCTACTGTGCAGCATCAGGATCAAGTTTGGGCATGGGTTTTGCATATAGAAATGCATCCTCTTTCTGGTACAGTTCTTCAGATTGTTGCATAGGAGATGTATTAGTCAGATTTAGTATTTAACTAACTTCATTAGCTAAACTCCACATTTTAAAATTAGTCTGAGTCACCATTGCCTTTTCTGCTTTTCACTCTTTACCCCCAGTGAAGAGATTGGCAGGTGCACAGTCTATTGGGAGGAGACACAACCAGGGAAATTATCTGAACTCACCGAAGGCATTCTTTTCCCTTTTATTGTTGAGCATGACATCATAGGGTATGGAACATCCCTTTGGTCAGCTGGGATCCTGGCTGTGTCCCCTCCCAACTTCTTGTGTGCACCCAGTGCACTCACTGGAGAGGTGGTGTGAGAAGCCTTAACTCTGTGCAAGCGCTGCTCAGCAATAACTAAAACATTGCTGTGTCATCAACACTGTTTTCAGCACAAATCCAAAACATTACCTCATACCAGCTACTACAAAGAAAATTAACTCTACCCCAGCCAAAACCAACATATTCCTCCATGCTTCTTCAGGAGAGCTCATCCTAAAAGCCCTTATGTGGGCCCACAGATCCTGGGCTTTTCAGCCCTGTCCGCCACAAGTGCCACAGTCTTGTGCGTTAAGGCACAGATCTTAGCTAAGGGTATGCATTTAAATCTCAAGATGCTCCAAAGTCTGTAAACAGTTTAAAAATTGAGGTCCTTTAAGCACAAGTGAAAATAATTTTCTCTTACTTTCTACTTGACTGACAAGCTAGTAGCTAAACACTAGGGTGAATATTGACCTGGATAGAGTGAAAACTTACTTAATTATAGCAGCTAGTGGATTTGATGGGAAAATACTAATTAAAGTTGGTCTGTTCTTCCAGCCAACTCTCCACCAGGCAACTTTCCTCATCTGCCTTTAGTTGTTTGTCTTCATCACCATCTCTGCCATCTGTGAGTGTCTATGGGGACTGGCTCTTCACAGTGGAGGGATAAGGATAATTCTAGTTGGCAACAATTTGTGCATACCTCTGTTTCTAAGAGAAACAGCGACATCTCCCCCTACTTACAGAATACTTTGAAAATTTCCACTATTACCTGAAACATTCCTTATCTAGACTTAAACAATGTTGTTCACTGGTTTGTGGGATAAAGATAATAGTGTGTGGTTTAATAATTGCATCATTTGGGCCTCACCCAGATTAAGTTTTGATCCTACAACTTTTTTATGAAGGCTAAAGGATCAAGCAAATATGGACCCACATATATTTTCAGATGTTTCGATACAGGAAAAAAAAAAATTGTTGTATCTCTTTTTTTATCTGAAAGTTCATAATTTTCTTCAACATTCTGGAAACAGTAGCTTCTTTAGATACTAATAATAGAGGAGATTCTTATATCCTATCATTCAGATATTTCTACAGACTTTGTGAGAGAATGGAGAAGCTGAATTCAGTTGCTTAAATCACCATTTGAGAAGTATTTCTCTCACTCAGCCCTAAGATGGCAGCCAAGGACAGTGTGAGTCTCTCATAGGCTTCCTACAGTATTTCCCTTTTTTAAGCGAACATCCTGGGTGTGAGATGTCTCAGAGAACTTGAAATATCACTAAGTACTTAAGGTAATGTTTAGCCACCTGACCTGCTCCAAAATCATCTGTGCATGTTACACATCATAAGGGCAGATGTTTAAAACCTCCAAGTTTTTAAACAAAGATTTTCTTCATAATTGGTATTTAGAATAATAACACTTTATTCTCTATAAATATTGCTCTTATCTTAAAATAAAAGAAAAAAGGTAATGGCTACTAAGTATCTTTTTTTCCTGTCACCTTTTTATTAGGGTGTTATTGCAGAAAACACTGCACTATCTAAATCAAGTAATTTCACAACATGTTTATGAGGTAATGGAAGAACCACTTTACTGGTTGAGAAACCAGGATATGGAGAGAAAATTTCCACTTATATTAATCCTTCTAATAAAATAATAAAATCCTGAGAACCATTCAGTTCATATCTCCTTCATGCTGCAAATGAAGAATTGGATTCCTGAGAGAAAAATCTTCAAAAATCAGTTATGTATACAACCACCAAGTCTCAAGGTGAAATGTAAGAAAAAAAAGGAAAAGTTCTACTCAGGAACCTGAGCTGCACAACCTACTTGCAAAAAAAAAACAAACACATTCAACCTTTGTCTTCAGATTTACTGAAGATAAAGAATTCATAGTATAAACTTCATATTACAAGATTCAAGACACCTATGAAATTAAATTACTACACGGAATCTTCACTTGATTCATTACAGTGACTTCCTATGGTTTTTTTTTTTTTGTTTGTTTGTTTTTTTTTTTTTTGAACAACAGAACAAGAACAATAGAGAACTTTGGAAAAGCTAAACAAAGAAGTACTTCAATATTTTCTGGAAAGAAAAATGGATCAGTTGGAAGACAATAATCTCTCTGAAGTACAAATTTAGAATCACGGGATAAAATCAACACAGGCAAACAAAGTGCTAGAACTGTAACATCCTTACAGCAGTTCAGCAGTTATCCAAAACATCACGATTTATTTAAAATTTCCTTTTAGTTTTTCACATGCCCAGGAAAATATTTAATTGGGCAATACATTAGAATCTCATATGAGAATTTGGGTCCATGCTTCTGAGTAATTATACGAGCTTATATTTGGTCTTGAAATGTTTACCACATTTTCATTCTTGTGTATGTCAAAGATTGTTTCAAAATCAATTTGTGCAATGAATTATATATTCTAGTGAGTCAACCTTTGACTAAGAAGTATGACATCTATTGATTTGGAGGTTTCTGAAAGATTGTGGCTTATTCATATCATGTCACTGGGTGCTATGGAGTTACTGCAATTTGTCTACTGAATCATCAGTTCATCTTTATCCACTGAAATTGAATTATTTTTGTTTTCTTTATAGAATAATTTTAAGATCTCCAGCTTTGTTGATAGTGAATGCAAAAGATATTTATTTGAAAAAGTATGGAATTCTCAATAGGACTATAAACAAAACAGTTCTTTAATAGCATCTACACATTTGCTCATTTTAGCCCATCAAGATACAGATGTGAACGTAAAGGGAGTCTCTCCATCTTATATTTTTCAGGTCTTACTAAACATGAGAAGAACAAGAACAGTTTTTTATAATTAACTGCAGCACCAAAAATAAAAAAAGATATCAGACAGAAGCACATTTCTTTTCAGAATATATGTCTATTTCTCTCATGCTATGTACATTAAAATGTTTGTAAAAACATACATTCCACCTGTATGGAGTAGAGAAACGTTGGCTCCTTTTTGCTTTTTGTACATCATAAAGAAGATACAAACCAAATAAATAAAGAAAAACAACAAAACACTTTCCTCTTCCCCCAGACCCATGAAGCCTTTCCTAAGTTAGAATAAGTTTTTTTCAGTTAGGTTTAAGTAAACATACAAAATTACAAGAGAACATCTAAATTTTAGTTTCTTAAACTTTATTTGAATCTTAGGTTCAAGACTGAACTATATGCATAGTCTTAGCTGAATACCTGAATATTTTCAGAACTCTGAATTCCATTTTCTGGAATGGGTAATTTATAATTATATTATTTAGAAATATATTTCAACAATTATGGTGAAAACATCTGGAATGTGGATTGGAAATGGTAGACAATATGCAGTTCTTAAGTCCCATTCGACCAAGCTAAACTCTCTATTTAATTCATAGATATGTCCTTAGGGAGCTAGATAGGATTTTTACTCCTTTTAGCCTAAGTCTTAAGTAAAGCTGCTGCACTTATCAGTTCTAAAAGAGATGTGTGTTACTTCTTGTTAACATTTTTTTCATGCTTGCTCAAGGGAACAAGCTGGGAGCCAAGGATGACCTCAGCATGGACACATGGGGCACAGTCCGCAGGGTCTGAGCAGGGCAGGCAGTGCCAGGGTCTGGTCCACTGGCAGCACCCAACACAGCTTGTGATGTACCAGGGCCAAGGGAGTGAGAAACAAGAGCAAATGAAGGCAAAGACAGGGCTGCAAATAAGTACACCTCCCATATAGCTCAGGCAGGGCCTGGTGCCTGATCCAGGGCTATCTTCAGCCCTTGAGGCCATGGGAAGGAACGCCCTGGGTAAAGATTGTCAGGGACATAAAGGACTACTTGTGTCCTCAGGGCCCTGATGTACCTATAAAAACCAGAAAGCATTTTTTATCTGGAAACAATGAGTAGCTTGCCACAGATCCTGCAGTGGGAGGTGGGAATTTTATGCTTCTCTAGTACTTACTAGAGATTGACGTGCCCTCATTTTTTTCAACAACATTAGTTCCTTAGAACTAAGCTTGTTGGATCAATTGTTTTCTGGATGACTAGAATGGAAGGATTTTAAGTCACAGCTTTTATTTATGGCTTTATGTATGGATTTGTCTCATGTCTAAATGACATAGACCCTACTTAGCTTTCAGGTTTCTAAAAATCCATTTCTTAGGTACTTGGCTCTTCTTTATACCATACTGTGAGCCGGAACATTTATTTGCTGCTGATTTTTCCAGGAAGCAAGCTGGCAACAGATGAGATGCTACTTCTCTGGTTTAGTGAAACTATGCCTAAGCATCTTTAAAAAATTAGCTTTCTATATGCTTCTGCTTATCCATAAAACAGGGAAAAAAGAAAGGATTATTGAGTTCATAAGCTATAAGAATAAGTATGTATAAGATCAAAAGGTCCTCAGGTATTGTGGTACACAGGCCACAAGAAGATGCTTGATAAGGAAGAACTATGGAAGAGTTAGAGATCTGACAGCTCTTAAATTGCCAGCCAAGCTGAATGCTGAACAACATTAGCTACTTTTGACTGTTCAGAGTTACTCATTAAATCAATCAAGTGAAAAACTGTTGAGCAAATCTGAATGCTGAATAAATGTGAGGAAATAATGATCTGCCTATAGACATTTTGCAAATGGAAAAGATCAATCAAGGCATTTATTTCAAATTATTTGCTTAGTATTCAGTGGTTTTGTGTATGTAACTCAGATATTTCAATAGAGGTCAGGGAAATGTATATTTTAAATTACTATTTTTCTTAAAGCAGGTGCAAATTCAGAAAAAAAAAAGCCATTGCACAATGGATAGAATAGCTACCCTAGATTACTCGCGGTATGAAAGAAAAAGGTACAAGATCAGCATTTTAAACAAGCAAAGAAAGAATCTAAACAAATTGCTCAGAAGAAAATGAAGACATCTATATAGCTAATACTTTTTTTTTTTTTATGAAAAGTTCTGCTTTATGTGTGTTAAGATACTTTCTAACAGTAAGTTTCCAGAAAGCTATACTTTGAAATCCAGTGTGACTATGACAGAGCATACCCACGCATAAGGACAGCTTTGGAACACAGCAAGTGAGAAAGAAGCATGACACAGACTTGCTAGAGTTGTGAACCATGACAGGCAAACAAATGACCCCATGAAGTGCCCTGCTCAGCAGAAGGTTTTGGAGTGCAAGGCAGGCTTACACTAGGTTTCCTACTTAACTGACAGGAAGCTCTACCAACCAGTGGCACAATAAAAAGGACACAAAACCAGGAAAAAGGCATTACCATGGGACCTGGCAAGCAAGGATGTGCAAAAAGGCCTTCAAGATGATGGAGACAGCATAGCAATGTTGGTGATGCACTAGATAAGGCACCTTGCCTTGGCTGATTCACCTAACTCTAGGGACAGTGGTGTCCTCAACCTAAACGGACTTCCTAGGGCTTCCTCAGTTTTCCCAACCCGAGGCTCCAGGTAGTGTAAGAAAAGACCTCTCTATGCGTTTTTCTGTGAATGTTGTCTATAAAGTGCTTATGGATGTGAAGGGAGAAGTAGTTATTAAAAAAAAAAAAAAGCAAGCAAACAAACAAACAAACAAAAACCTCACCCACCCAAAAAAAAAAAAAATAGAGAAAAAAACAAAAAACCAAACCAGAAAAGGAAAGTACATGTAAGTATGTTAAAGGTTAACTTGTGAAAAAGGGTTAACTTGTGAAGATGTCCCAAACTTTAGCTCTGCTGAAGCTTCAAGAATAGATACATGCAGAATGCTAAAAGTTAGGTGAACCTGTTAAAGGCTGTTAGTGCACACTGTCATCAACAGTGGAGGATCTTGGAGCATCTCCAAGGTGTCAGTGGGCTATCTATGTAGACAGTGATTACATAGGATTATAAATAAATGTTTGCTAACTAAAAGAGTCTTTGGGAGACTTTCCAAACACCTTCTAAGAAGCCACTTGTGCCTTATTATGACCCTCTATTCCGTAGTAAACAGCTGGGGTTTGTGTCCCAGCTGTGCCCAGACATGCTTTAGAAGGCCCTGAGCAACCTGATCTAACTCAGAAACAGCTCTGAGCAAGGGCTGAACTAGCTGAGACCTGGTGGTTGGTTTCTACCAAAATTTTTCAGCTATGCTACTAATATTCTGAATTGAGGTTTCGCAAACAGGTTTTAATTTTCCAGTTTGCAGTAGAAAATTCCTTGGGTTTAGCATTTATGTGGTGCTTGCAAGCACCTAAGTGCTGGGGCCCCAGCAATCTCTGGAGTGCATGTATACAAAGTAATTTTTAAAATAATGACTGATTATTTTGGTTCTTTGAAGGTGAAACCTGGATGAAGAAGCAAACCCCATTACTGCTGGGTTGAAAGAACAGAGATTTTTGAACACATAAATCTTTTTACTCATATTCCACTATACACTATGTGTAGGCGATGCTGTTCAGTTCCTTTATCTTTAAAGCCAGGATGCAGATATTAGATGTTATGAAGAGCTTTTACATTGGGCTTTTGCACAAAATATGCATTTAATTTTCACAACTAAGTGTGCCTGAGAGCTGTAAAATATTGGTGACTTTATTCCCTGGTTAGAGAAAAATTGTACCAATCCATTCACTGATGAAGTTAGCTGGAGACATTTGGTAACTACTGAAATGCCAATGATGATGCTGCAATAAAAAAATTTCTGGTTTTATACTGTTGACATTTTTTTCACCGAAGAATTCTAGTGAAGATAGAAGATGCTATAGGCCAACAGGCTTTTGTAACTAAATAAAAAAAAAAAACAAAACCAAAACAAAACCAGTTCAAGTAAACTGTAAAAGACCTAAGTAAGTTACGAGAAGCAGTATATTACAAAACTATTCCGTGCTAATCAATAAAGTAATTTAATTAAACCATAAACTTTCTAATAATAGACAAGAGGAATTAGAAAGCAGCTCAAAAAGTAAAAGCTTCATCACTGAATACAAACCCTGATACATAACTAGGAGGAAAAGTATATTAAAGGGCTCGTTAGGGTTTGAAAAATAGGGCAGAATTCCATGTCTACTAATCACAAATTTAATTTCTGGGAAAATCACTTCTAGTGTTACTTTACATTCATTTGTTTCATCACAAATTGTGATCTTTCAAATGTAAAAAACTCATTGACTTAGTATCAGTATTAGGGTTCATATTAAATACTTTCATTCCATTTCAGTGTTAGCTAGAAAATATTTTTGTTTCACTTTGCATATCAGAGATCAACTTCGGTTAAAATCAATTCAATAGTTGCATATTTGGTAAAATTCTGAGATTGGGGACCTTAAAGAATATTCATATATTCTATATTAAAGTTCCAAGAAAATAAAACCAAAAATTAATTAATTTATTTGAGGAAAAATTGCCACTTTGTCTGATTTATTCAGAATCCGTATTTTTATCACTTATGTTCTTTTTTAGGAGCTCAGCCTGAAGAATATAGGATAAATCTAGTTTGCAACCATGTTACTGTAATGTCCTATGCATAATTGAGAAAAAGCAATATTTTTAGTGGTGTGTAATATTTTAGAAAACAAAAAAACATCTTTTCTTATGGTGATACTTTAAAAGCATGGAATTGTATTCTTTGGAGACTGCAAGTATGATAGAAGCTTATCAAGAATAATGATATATTCCTATATGGGTATCAAGTTCTACACACATTTGATTTGCACTGTGCCATCTTCACTTTATTGTAAGATTTATACATGTTTGAATACTATTCAAAGGCAACTAACAGAAACAATCAGAATTGGTTATCTCTGAACTGAAGACCAGCAGCCCTGAAATCTTGCAAATCAGTAGATAATAAATCTTGCAAATCAGTGTAGAAATACAGTCTATATTCTCCTGCATCATTTCTTGCATTCTGCACATCTAGAGGACTTGAGAAGACAAAGAAGAGAGATTGAAGAAGGGGGAAGGTAATGAAGGATGTCCAGCTTATTCTTCTGGAAAATTTTAAGTGATGACTAAACGCAGTGGTGTCGTGGTTTAAGCCCCCCACCCATGCAGTTTTCTCACTCACTCACTCCCCCTCTTTCTTCCCCCAGTCCCGGGGGGATGGGGAGGAGAATCAAAAGAATTCAACTCGCACAGGTTGAGATAAGAACAGTTTAGTAACTAAGGTATAACACAAATCACTACTGCTACCACCAGTAATAACACAAGAGATAATACGAGGAAAGAGAATACAACTGCTCACCAAGCCCGACCCAGCCAGTGCACCCCCCAGCAGCAAACCCCCCAATACCAAAAACCTGACCATGCCATGCACCCCCAGTCCACCACACCCTTCTGGGTCTCTGCCCTCCGGTTTCACATCCTGGACATGACGTGCTGTGGTATGGAATAACCTCTTTGGTCCGTTTGGGTCAGGTGTCCTGTCTCTGCTTCCTCCCAGCTCCCCCTCCTCCCTGGCATAGCATGAGGCTCAGAAAGTCCTTGATCAAACCAAAACATTGCCAAGCAGTAACTGAAAACACTGGTGTTATCAGCACAGTTCCCAGGCACGAAATCAAAAACACAGTGCTGCACCAGCTACCAAGAAGGAGAAAAATGACTGCTGCTGCTGAACCCATGACACATGGTTTCAAGGAGTACAAGACTATTGTGCTGTTTTAAGACAGAAAAAAAAAAAAAACCAAAAAAAAAAAACCAAAAAAAAGATATAATTTTTTTTTTGCTGTTTATTTGGCTTTGTTTGATTTCTGTTTGTTTTGTTTTAAATTTCAGCATACAAAGCTTCAAAACCAGTTTAGGATGAAACAAACTGGCACTGTCACTAAAGAAGTATCCCTCATTCTCTCAGTTGCTTGCCTCTAGCTTCTGCCACATTTTAACTGCCAACACAGAGAATCATATGCCTGCATGATGAAATGGTCTGGCTATTTTTTTTTTTTTTTTTTGTCCAGGCTCCTGAACAGCTCCCTGGGGATCACTTCTCTCAGCAGGAGCTTAAATTCAGGAAATGAAAGGTACATATCCATAATCATTGCATCAAGTCCAAATTGAGACTGCTGTGATCTCTGTTGCTTTTTCCATCCCCAGCTGTGCATTCTACTGCATTGCACTGGCACTATGTCTTCAGTAGTCATTTATTGAAACATTCTGTGGAGCTGAAAGGATGAAAATTCACTGGGCAAATGAAGAAATAAAAAAAAAAAAAGAAAAAAAAAAAAAGAAAAAAAGATTTTAGTCCTTAGCTGGATCAATTCCCTGAAACAGTTTATGATGTGGTTACTCAAGCCCTTGGATAGTACAAGTCTGGGAGAAGGGATAAGTAGTGGAAAAAATTTAGGACCATGACACGCTATATAAGCATGTAGAGATATTATTTTTAGTTCTGTGGATAAAAGAAATGTAGAGTTTAACAAAAACACTACAGTATAAATACATCAGGATATTTCTTTTTCTTCCGTGACATCTCTGCGTAAAGTTGCAAAATGTAGGTGAGGTACTGGGCATCAGCAGATATCAACAGATATATCAACCAGTTTGAAAGGGTAACATAAGGCTCTGTGTTGAATCAGAGCACCATGATGTCGCTTTGACTTACACTAGCAGCAAAACTCACCAGCAAGGAGTTATCAATTTAGTTTCAGTGTTGGGGAGTTTGTTGGTTTTTTTTTTTTTTTTAATGGGGCTCCGTTACCACTGAAACATCCTATGTCTACATTTCATCAAACTGTAAAAAGGAAATGCATTTGAACACTCTTCCCTTGCAAGGTAAAAAAGCCCTGGCAAAACAACACACTGGCCATTTTTGTTTTCTTAGAGCAATGCCAGTTTTTCCCACCTTCAGGCATGAGGAGAGTGAAAAATCACCGCTCACTTTTAGTTTTGGATCACCTCTGCACCATAATGAACTCACCAGACTGCTTACAGCAGCTTTGGGGTTAGTTTGCACATGGCTGTGGGAACAGCATCACTAAAGCCTGGCCCTCCATCGTCAAATAAAACTAAAGCTCCACAATCATTTTACTGTTGCAGTGGCTGCATCAAGCTACAGAGCAAAAAGAAAATGTATTGTAGAAAAGGACAGACACAGAAATATCACTCATATTCCTCAGTGTATTTCTACTGCCCATTATCTGCTTAACTATCAATTAACTTTCTGCTCACTCCAGCAGCTGTATCAGCTGCCTAGAGTAGTAGAAGTGAGCATCCCAAAACGATGCTAAGTATGCAAGCTAAACTGTAATACTACATTAAATATTTCCTATTTAGACAAGAATATGGTGGTATTTGATCTCACTGAAGTCCCCAAACTTTCACTTCACAGAGGCTTTTCCAGGCTCTAAATCAATGAATCTGAGGACATGTTACTTTCTAACAATCTGTTCCTTCAAGTTAAAAACAGCTGAACATGATCTTGCTAGCTCCCAGTGTGATGCTGTGGCTGAAAGGGCTAATGTGATTCTTGGCTGCATAAACAGGGGAGTACTCAACTGGAGTAGGGAGGTTATAGTACTGACATAACAGCATAAATGTTTATGTTTACTCTGGGGCTTTAGGTACAAACTGTAGTATACACATCCCCTAGAGAGGCAGCTATTCTCCATGACTGCAGTGCTTAAAAGAATAGTTAGAAAAGGAGACTGTCTTCCACAGCAGGAAGAAAACAACTCACATGGATTCAGGTGCCAAACAGTAAGATGCTAGGATCTAAAAATACTGACTACTGCAATTTTTTTGTTAGCCTCATGTCACACATACAAGCTTTTCCTACAGCAGTTTGAATAATCAATGAGGAGTAAAGAGTATGTGTACAGTAAGAAATAAATATTTCTGTATTGTATGTGGACTTACTTCTCTCTTTAGGCTTCTTAAAAAAAAAGGTTTTACAGAGAACAGCTTAGAAATGCATAGCAAATATCAAGTTACATAGAAAGAAGAAAGAGACTGAACCCTGATATATTTAGATACAAAAATGTGTAAAGAAATACACGGCATGCGGAGTTCACATGCCTATTTCAAGGTTGTCTTCATGTCCACTTCCCTTTACCCTATTAGGAAGAACCACTACCTTCTACTGATGTGGTAACAATGCCAAACTTTTACAGCAGCTTTTCACCATCAGAGTCTATTTACAGATGGGGAAAACAAAACAAAAAAAAAAAAAACAACAACACAAAAAAGCAACAAAACAAACAAAAAAACCACAAGCCACAATGAGGGAAGCACTTGTTGCAGGCCCATCAGCAAGGCAATGAACGATGATGGAAACACCAAGAAATCCAAGTCTTGTTTTCCCAGGCTAATACTTATGTAATAGACCATGCTATTTCTGTGAGATCACAAATACATTTTGTCTTTGAAGCGTGTTATCTGTTACCTTTGAAGGAGCTTCTTTTAATAAAATACAAATCAAATACATCTAAAATAAATCAAACACAGCAAGGCTTTGAACCAGATCCCAAGAGATCCTGATAGCATACTCTGCATTAAAAAATATGCTGATAACGTACTTTATTTTTACAAATGCTGCTGATCTCAATGGGAGTGAAGGATGCTCAGGTTCTCACTTAGGATTTGAATCAAACAAAAAACAGAAGTGAAAAAGAAATTACACGTAGAGTACCAAGGTGAAAGGTGTAAATACACAGTGAGTTTATTCTGCCCTTTATATTGAAAACAGCAGTTGGCCACAGGCACAGTCTGAGTGCCTCATCATTTAGCTATAGAGAGGCAAAATTTAGGCCCTGAGGCTTCCTATTCTTATAAGTCAAAGATGCTAATGATATGTCTGCCTACCAATGTGACAATGATTGCCACTGCTGAGACCCTTTCTTTGAAGCAAAATACAGTTCTAAAACTTTCATTTTTGTCATTGAAAATCCATGCTAAAGCTCTGAGATCTTTTCAGACCTCACATAAAGTGCTATAATGTAATCCTAGTGGGAGGACCAAAATTTCAAAATCTACCAAACCTCATGCGAGAGTTAACAAAATTATTTTTGTAATTAAAAAGAACTTCAGCACAATACCTCAAAACACAAATATGAAATTTACCTCCCTTTTGTAAATCAGCCACTGAATAATTAGTCTATTCAGTAATTTTCAAAATGGACATCTGAACACTCTTTAGTCAAGGAACTTAAGGTGTTTTGCTGAATTTTCAAATTCCTTTAGCTTGAGTTACAATAAGCAGAGGTGATTGCCAAATTGAAGACTTTGTTTACAGCTGCCACACCAAACACCTTTTATAGAAAGAACCTTTCTGAAGGATTGTAAATTAGATGATAGCAGGGTTCTGAATGTGCAGTTCAATGTCGAAATGTTACATCAGCCAAAGCAATTTGAACAGGTATTAATTTTTTTTCAAACATGTGCCATTTATATCTGGGAATCAAGGTTATCGACTTAATGAGATACTCTTCCCAATCAAAAATATGGTATTGAATTTTCAGATGATTGCAGCATTCACCTTCTATTGTAAAAGGTTTTAAAAGATGAAGAATAAAATTTGCACTAAAAAGTGACGGTAAAGGATGTGAAACCACAAATTTTCTATGTCACATTTGGGCAATTTAAAAATAAAAATAATAGCCTCATTGACTGTCGGTCTTCAGAGGCATGAAATTCATGTTAAGGATTTGTATCCCTTGTGCAAGTTATCAAGAATACAAGCCACCAGGAACTACAATCCTGCCTAATTTAAAATCTTACTGTCAAAAGAAGAAATGAAAGATTAGATATGACAGAGGTGAATGAAGCTGTCGCTCTTTTAATTTTATTTAACTCACTGTTACAATCTTTCTCACTCTGTTTTTATGCCTCTACATTTTTCTTATGCAATAGCACCACCATGTGCCACTAAGGATTTCAGTATTGGCTGGGTTTTTTTGGTTGTTTTGTTGGTTTTGTTTTGTTTTTTCCCCCTTTCGCCAAAGCATTCTCTTGTTTTGCCCTTTCTTTTATTTTTTTTTTAATAATTAAGATAAAAGTAAAATGCTGAAAATGTTACATATTATGAAGGATAAAAATAAATCTAATACTGGTGGATCTGTGATTCCTAGAACTTCAGCCAACAGTCTTTTCTGTTACTAGGTGAAAAGATGTCTTTTTTATATGAATATATAAGAAATAACTGCTTACTTTAAAACCAATATATTTATCTATTTATATTTACATATTTAAACTGTTATTTAGTACCACAATAATAAGGACATGCTCCACCTAATCCTGTCCTTCATTTAGTTCTCTGCTTTATGGCTACTGTGCACTGCAGGCTGTTTTCTGGGAGCAGGACTTAAAGGCAGGCTAAGCCCTTCAGTGTATTTTGTCTCTCTGGCTTCGGTCATGCTCCAGAGGACTGTAGTTGCTTTCACGCCAATCTTTGCCAGCTCATTTTAGTGTCTAAGTCACTTCACAGCCATTGGGTGACCCAAAACAGACATTGCAAACCCTGAGAAAGGCACTGGGTTTGAGCATCTACTAGTTGCTCAGCTTTACTTGTTTTCAGCATCAAAGTGCAATCTTCCAATGCTATCACCCACACAAATTCTGCTGTAAAATAAATGTTTCATCTCTAATTGGTGCTTTAAAAGAGTGTTTGTAATTGCTTTGGTGATGGCTTCTAAGTTTAGGGATGAAGCACATGTGCCCTGTAGAAGGAAATATCTCTGTAGCATTTCACATTGGCAAGCTATTAGTAGCATCTCATCTGAATGCAGCAGTTTGGACCTCCACTCTCAAGTACCTCATTCTATCCATCCCCTGTACAGGAAGCCAGAGCTCTGAGGTTTCAGTCTATTAGCCAAGAACTAAAACACCTTACTGGCTTTTGCATGCTCCCTCTCCAGCCTAATGAATACTTTAACCTAGACTATGCATAGTGAAACAGATTGAGCAGTTTGGACTGAAATTACTCCATTGCAGAACATGCCCTTAATGTATTTGCATGGGAAGTGCAAGTTAGCATCCCTAGAGGCAAAGAAAGGAATTGAGTTTTGGTTCCCATATCCTAAATAGATCATTTAATCACTGAGCAGACGAAGAGGAGCAGGGCTGAGGTCTGCTGTTACTTAAATCCAGGATATATTTTATGAGAGAATCTACCAAATGAAACATGGAAACAAAGATGATTTGTGGATAAGTCAGATACAAAACAAGAACTGAGAGTCTCTGAGCACTTCCAAGGCAAAGGAATTTCTGTGCATTCTTGTGAGAACCCAATTCAGAAAATAAATACAAAAAAGGTGTGATAGTATCACAGTAGCAGTTCAGACTTAATTTTGGACAACTAAAAGTTGAAGAAGGCAACCAGACAATTTTATGAGCCTTAATATTATTTCTTTTTTATATACACCAGGAGTATTAGATCAGAATTAATATTTGGGGATGCTTTAGATGCTGTAATGCTGAATTAGATTTCTTTTAGTCAGAGATATTTCACTTTCCTCCTCTTCTTTTACTCCATCCATTAATTTTGGCTTATATTTTCAAAATCTTAAATGAAGGCATGTCATAGAATTTTATTAAAAGAAATAGTAAATGGCCAATAAAAATATAAAATGAAACTTCTCTTGTTTAGTTGTTCTTGGTGAAGAGATCTTGTAAACTGTGTGGCTCATATTAACAAGTTTGGGTCAGGAACTCTAGGGAACTTGCCAACTGTCACAACTGCCCTTATTTAACAACTTCATTAGAGCACTTAAGAGTGAACAATCATTATGTTAATACTATTTTCAGATTGCACTTAGTCAGGGGACCTTTTAAATACTAACAACGGCATAAATGCAATGAAAGTCAAGCTAGAAAAGCTGAATAAATGGACATACAAAACAAAATGAGATTCTGAAAGAGAAAAAGGTAAGCTACCACAACTAAGCAAAAATGAGGATTTGAAACTGCTATTTTGTAATCAACAGGAGAGATAAAACATGGAAATTAAACACATCAGGGAGTGATGTTAGACAAAACTTGCATATTAATTTATAACACAACATGACAAAAGCAAGTGTAGTTTAATTTATAACAGTATCTAAAAGAAGCTTTGAGTCACGGAGTGCAGAAATGACAGTTCCTCTCCGTTGCTTAATCTGGAAGACAATCTCTGAATTAGGGGTAAAAAATACCCTATACCCTGTAGAGGAAGGCTAAATTATTTAGCAACTTAGCAAAACCTACTTTGAAAATACCATTAGCAATAAGAAAAAAATTAAACCTACTGTTAGGAAAAGATAATGGTCAGTTTTTGAATAAGTGAATAGTATCTGTAACTTAAGAAAACACAATAAGACTGTAAATTTGTCTGAGTAGCCCTGTAAATAGGGTCAGATGACACAAAAGTTTTACCCTCAAATTCTGGGCTCTGTGCCCCCTAAAAGCACAGGAGAGATGCTCCTTATAAGTCATGAAAAGAAGATGACCTCTTAGATATACTTCAAAGAATCAAGTTGGAAACACACAGGTGAATTATCTGCAAAGGTAAAAGAAGCTGTGACTCAGAGTGATAGTCTCATATTTTGAAAGACAAAAAAATAGATCAAATATATCTATTCTGTGGAATAGATAAACAGAAAAGCCCCTTGCCAGATAATTTCAACAGTAAATTAGATGAACAACTGGAAAAGAAAATTTGAATACTTTACATTTTTTGGAGACCCTTAATATTACCACTGCAGTGTTATGGTCTTCCCCCTGTGGTCAAAAATTGTTGGAGTTCATTCTACTAGTGTGAGCAGTCTGTTTAAGAACAACTTCACATTTCAGTAAAATGGCTTACTCATTAAAAGTATACAAATATAAATATATCTGAAATTAAACCTATTGCTTTAATGAAAATTATGTTTGAATGTCATTATAGGTGCATTGTCTACATGTCACTATCCCTTTCAGAATATATGGATGCACAATATAGGATGAAACGTTGGCTATTTCAGAAAATGAGACCTATCAGACTGCTAATACCAAAAGATGTTATTAAAATTTATGTTTTTAAAAGCCCGCAAAAAATAAAAAGCTAATTAATGAACTGTGCTTGAAAACAAACAAACCCTTTCTTTTTTCTGTAAAGAAATTTAGAAAAGGAGATAATATGCAGTAATATGCCTTAATACACAGGTTGTTGCCAGATCTTTAACAACAGCATCAAGTCAATGAATTAAACTCAAACTTATGCAGTCTAGCAGTTCTTAAAATTAAAACTAGACATAAAATTGTATAAATGTGTTAAAATGAAACAATGTTGCACTGGAAATCTTACACTTGGGAAGGTTGTTCTTTACTAAAAGTCAAATAGAAGATGTGGAACAAAGGCTGAAAATTTCTTTTGATTACAGTAAGTATTTTTATATTACCAGGCACTGTGTTAATTCACTTGCCTTATATTGATATTTAATAAGATATTTCATTCCTGAATGTCACAGTCTCTTCTACCGTAGAATAAAAACTATTAAAGTGCAAGATTTTCTTTCAAGCTTTGGACTCATTATAAATATTGTAATTACACATAAAAAAGAGAAAAGTTATAAAATTTATCATGAAAGACCCAAAAGTAATTTGTTTTGAAGGGTGCTCAAAAGAACAATAAGTGTGGTGTCAAAGAGATAAAAGGCCCTGCTGCAATCCTTTTTTGCAAAGTGGTTTTTAAATTAGGTTTCATTATTTGTAATAGCTGGAAGATATTTCCACTACAATTTTATCTTTTCATTTGTCAATATTTTAAATTCCATTCTCTTTCCTCTCCTATTGTTCTTCTGAATAGAACACTGTCCTGGGTTCAGCAGTAGCAAACATTTCCCTCCATTTTAGTAGCTGGTGCGTTGCTGTGGGTTTGATTTTCAGCCTGGGAACAGCACTGATAACAACAGTGTTTTTAGTTGCTGCTCAGTAATGTTTAGTCTGACCAAAGACTTTCTGAGTCTCATGCACTGCCAGGGAGGAGGGGAAGCCAGGAGGAAGCAAGACAGGACACCTGCCCCAAACTAGCAAAAGAGGTATTCCATACCACAGCACATCATGCTCATTATATGAACTGGGGGTAGTCACATGGAAGGGTGAGATCACTGGTGGGTTGGGCTGGGTATCAGACAAAAACTGCTGTTTTGGTAGGATACTTGCCAGACTGATCAAGGACGCTTCAAACTAAGTGTGTTGAGGGAAGGGGGCATCATTCCAACCCAACACACCCAGTCAGTTGCCAGCGCCTATGAAAAACGCTTGGAGCAACGTAGAGATATTCCAGCTGATCCAGCTAATGAGCCGGCTACATTTGGAGCTCAGCTCAGATGACCCTGTACAAATGCCCATAGCATGGGGAACAAACAAGAGGAATTAGAGATGTGTGCATGTCTACGGGGGTATGATATCATAGGCATCACAGAAACATGGTGGGAAGGTTCCTTTGACTGGAGTGTTGCAATGGAAGGCTACAGGCTCTTAAGACAGCCCCTGCAGGAGGGGAGAGGGAGTTGTTTTTTCTGTTCAGAATAAGCTGGAGAGTATAGAATTCCATCTGGGGACAGGTGAGCAGTTCGACAGAGAGTTTGTGGGTGAGGGTTAAAGGGAGAACAGTGATAGGAGGCATTATTGTGGGGATCTGCTACAGACTGCCTGACCAAGAGGACTTGGTGGATGAAGCAGCTCTATAGACAGATAGGAAGCAGCCTCATGCTTGCAGGCCCTTAGCTTCTTATGGGGGACTTCAACCACCCTGATATCTGTTGGAAGGACAGCACAGCCTGGCACAAGCAATCCAGAAAGTTCCTCGATTGTGTGGAAGACAACTTCCTTTTGCAAGTAAGAGAGGAGCCGACAAGGAGAGGTGCCATGCTTGACCTCGTGTTGACCTACAGGAAAGGGCTGGTTGGAAATGTGACACCCCAGGGCAGCTTTGATTGCAGCGATCATGAGATGGTTGAATTCGAGATCCTCAGGACAGTGAGGAGAGCATGCAGCGAGCTCACTGCCCTGGACTTAAAGAGAGGAGACTTTGGCCTCTTCAGGAACCTGCTTAGTAAGTTTCAATGGGATATAGCTCTAGAGGACAGGGGGGTCCAAGGCTGTTGGTTGACCTTCAAGGATCACCTACGACAAGCTGAGGAGTGTTGCATCCCAACTAGAAGGAAGTGCTGCAGGAGGGCCACGAGACCTCCT
Organism: Myiopsitta monachus; assembly: GCA_017639245.1. Lineage (NCBI taxonomy): Eukaryota > Metazoa > Chordata > Aves > Psittaciformes > Psittacidae > Myiopsitta > Myiopsitta monachus. The sequence continues at coordinate 61,762,097 of CM029919.1, forward strand.
TGGGTGGATAAGGAGCTGCAGAAGAAAATTTGAAGGCAAATGAAGTTGCTAAGACACTGTCCATCATATTTGAAAAATCATGACACTCAGGTGAAGTTCTTGATGATTGGAAAAAAGGAAATATAACATAAGTTGATGTCACCTACCTGGATTTGCCCAAAGCGTTCAGCACTGTCCCACATCACATCCTTGTCTCTAATTGGAGAGACATCAACTTGCTAGGTGCACCATTCGGTGGATAAAAACTGTCTGGCTGGCCACACGCAAAGAGTTGTGGTCAATGGATCAATGTCCAGCTGGAGACCAGTAACGAGTGGTGTCCCTCAGCGATCGGTGTTGGGACTGGTCTTGTTCAACATCTTTGTCCATGACATGGACAGTGGGATTGAGTGCACCCTCAGCAAGTTTGCCGATGACACCAAGCTGTGTGCTTCGGTTGATATGTTAGAGGGAAGGAATGTCATGCAGAGGGAACTTGACACACTTGTGGGGCACGCTAATGCCAATCTGATGAAGTTTAACCATGCCAAGTGCAAGGTCCTACAGCTGGTTGGGCAATGCCAGGCACAGCTACAGGTTGGGCAGAGAAGAGATTCAGAGCAGCCTTGTGGAGAAGGACTTGGGGGTGTTGGTCGATGAGAAAATGAACATGAGCCGGCGGCAGTGTACACTTGGAGCCCAGAAAGCCAACCATATCCTGGACTGCATCAAAAGGAGAGTGACCAGCAGGTCAAAGGAGGTGATCCTGCACCTCTACTCTGCTCTCGTGAAACCTCACTTGGAGTACTGTGTACAGTTCTGGTGTCCTCAGCATAAAAAGGACATGGAAGCTGTTGGAGAAAGTCGAGAGGAGGGCCACGAGGATGATCAGGGGACTGGAGCACCTCCCGCATGAAGATAGGCTGAGAAAGTTGGGTCTGTTCAGGCTGGAGAAGAGAAGGCTGCATGGAGACCTCATACCAACCTTCCAGTATCTGAAGGGGAGGTATAGGGATGCTGGGGATGGACTCTTCATAAGGGACTGTAGTGATAGGACAAGGGGTAACAGGTTCAAGCTTAAACAGGGGAAGTTTAGATTGGATATGCGGAAGAAATTGTTTATTGTGAGGGTGGTGAGGCACTGGAATGGGTTGCCCAGGGAACTTGTGAATGCTCCATCGCTGGCGGTGTTCAAGGCCGGGTTGGACATAGCCTTGGGTGTTATGGTTAAGTGTGAGGTGTCCCTGCTTATGGCAGAGTGTTGGAACTGGTTGATCTTAAGATCTTTTCGAACCGCAACTATTCTATGATTCTATGATTCCACCCCTTTCCATCAGTTCCGTAGCCCCATCATACAAGGCCACCAAATTGGTCTGGCAAGATTTCCCCTTAGTGAAGCCATGCTGGCTGTCACCAACCACCTTGTTGTTTTTCATGTGCCTCAGCATGCCTTCCAGGAGAATTGGCTCCAAGATTTTGGCAGGCACAGAAGTGAGGCTGACTGGTCTGTAGTTCCCTGGTGCATTCATTTTCCCCTGCTTGAAAATGGGGTTATATTTCCCTTTTTCCAGTTGCTGGGAACTTCACCTGACTGCCATGATTTTTCAAATATGATGGACAGTGGCTTAGCAACTTCATTTTCCAGCTCTTTCAGGACCCACAGATATATTTCATCAGGCCCCAAGGACTTGTTCAGGTTCCTAAGATGGCCTCACACCAGGTACTCTCTTACAGTGGGCCCAGGGTCTTCATTCTCACAGTCCCGGCGTCTGCCTTCCAAGACTTGGGTGGTGAGGTCAGAGCATTTGCCAGTGTGAAGACTGAGGCAAAGAGGTCATTAAGAACCCAGCCTTCTCCAAATCCAGGGTAAGCCAGTTCTCCCAATAGCGTCTGGAGGGGGCCCGTGTTGTCCCTAGCCTGCCTTTTTTTTGCAATGTACCTATAGAGTCCCTTCCTGTTATCCTTAATATCCCTAGCCAAGTTTAATTCTAAGTGGGCTTTAGCTTTCCTAACCTGGTCTCTAGCTTCCCAAATAACATCCCTGTGTTCTTCTCAGGCCACCTGTCCTTGCTTCCACCCTTTATAAGCCTCCTTTTTCCTTCAAATTTTCCTCAGCAGCTCTTTATCCATCCAAGGGGAATTGAGATATATTACTTTGTCCTACCAAACCATGTTGCTAACACTCTTAAGAACTGTTCCATGCTTGAAGGTGCTGTCCCAAAGCTTATTTGTTATTATTTTCTTTATGATGATAATGCATTTTGAAGATAGTAATTATTTAGATAAGTTTGTGGAGTGTAATGGTTTCAACGTATGGCAAGGCATGTCACAATGTTAGCTATTACCTTTTATAATCACATCAGTCTAAATATAATCTTAAACATGCATGCAAAACAGGAGGAGGAGAAACCCAGCAATGCTATTTGAGATTAAAGAGAAACTATAAAAGGGCAAATCTGTAAATTAAATTCAACTTACAGAGTTTAGGACCATGACACTTGTCCGTTTAGAGGCTCATCCATATAATAAAATATCCATCCGTCTGTCCATAGTTAATTAATATTTAATAGCTAATATATGGCATATTCCACAGATAGACTATTTCCTTTCTGTAATACTTAATGCTTATCTATATGATTCAGAGCTACCTCTTCTTGTAATTGGTGAAGTATCATCCATGTTTGGATTTCTAGCTAGGGATAGGACGAAATCATATTCTGGGGATCTTGTTTGCTCTGTTATGTGTGCAGAGGAACCAGATAAGATGGTCCAGAATTCTGCCTTTGTCACACACATTTTTTTCTTTGTCAAAAACCTTTACCACCCTTTACCTTCCATTCTCAGCTTTTACCTTCCTACAGTCTTCGGTATATGGCTAACTGCACTCTGGAAATGAACAAGAGCAAGTTCCTCAGTTTTTTCAACACAGACTCCACAACTGAGGTTGTCTGTTTTAAATGCTAAAAAGCATTCAACTTTATTCTGAGCTCTTATGTGCCAGGATGTTCACCATGGTAACAGGAAATTGTGGTCCAATTAAAGGATATCTTAATAGTGTAGTAGTAAGAGTGTATTGCCTTAATAGTGTAGTATGGTGGGAGTTATCAATACAAAACTGAATAAAGTGCTTTTTGTCTTAGTTTAAACTATCTCTGGACAACCAGTGAATTTTAAGTGGTTTCCAGCAACAGACATGAAGCAGCCAACTTTTACTTAAGAATAAGTCGGGCTTACCCAGATTTTCTCAACTCTTCAGTCAGGCTTCAGAAATTACTCTGATTTTGGCATCAAATTTGACATTAAACCCAAAATGTAATGCTTGGTAAGTGGTTGGATTGCATGAAAGAAGGCACTGAACTAGAACAAATTGCATGAACAAGCTCAGTGAGAAAACATTCTGATTACAGAAAACACTGAGTTCATACAGAGTGTATTTAGAGGTTTAAAACATCTATTAAAAAAATCACTCCTCAATTAACATTGTCTCTATTAATTATCAAAAACACTGACAGAGTAGTAATGTGACACCCACCCTTGCAACAAGAAGGCAAGAGTTGTTATAAAAAAACTGTGTGGGTTGCTGCCAGGATGAAGAGAAGCCATGGGAATGCAGCTGCAAGTCCCCACAGAAGAGCTATGAAGGCAATGAAAAATCACTGCTGAGGCAAGGGATAAAAGAGAGAGAGAGGTTTGTAACCCTGTCATAAAAGAGAAAGAAAAAGATATGAAAATAAGAGACAAAGATATCGAAAGAGGGGAATATTAAGAGAAGAGAAATAGAATGAAGCAGTAAATCAACACAGACTTAGAATGACTACATTACTTCTAATTTATTCAAATTATTTCTTTCATCATGTCTCAATTGGAAAAAAATGGAAGAGGAGGGAAGAGCTGCCAGGCTGATCATAGTAGGGAGAAACAGTAAAACACTGTCATAATAAGAACAGAAGAAAAAACCCATTCTTGATAATTTTAACTGTTGATATTTAGTGGAGGCTCAGGGAGGGGGAAGAATGGTCATGGCTTCAAACTGTGTTGCCAGCATTGCTTATTGCCATGGAAGTGTGTAAGACGCTATAATTTCAAAATAGCCTCTTAGCTGCAGGATTGAACATATGAAAGATTATGAGTGCGAAGGAAAGAATCCCTTGCTTAAATACAAATACCTTTTCCTTTCTTTTTACTTTACAAATAAACAACCAGAAAGATTTTTAAAAGGTATAGTGTTTAACGAATGACCAACTACAACCAAAAAACAAGTTCTCCTTCCTGTTTTAAGTGAAACTTCACTGAAATCAATGAAATCTAAAAATTATAATATTCTAAGAAATAAAAAACCTATGTCAGATCCATCTATGTCAAATGAAAAAGCTAATTTTTCATCCAAAAGCAGAAAATTGCTGAAGAAGCAAGACCCAGGATCAGATCCAAAATGAGACTCACGCCTGACACCCATGTCAGAAAAGAAACACTGAATTACATCCAACATCCCTGTGTAAAGCACAGGGAAAACTAAAGGTCTTATATCTGGGTCTAAAAATTGGCACACTGAGTGTCAAGTTGTCTAGGATATCCATTAAGAAATGTGGTGTATATGCCACTTTCTAAGTTTCTCCTTACTTCAGCCCTCACAGTCCCTATGCATCTCGCAATATGTACTTCTGAAGCATTATAGGTAGTCTTTTTAAAGTCAGATGAGAGACCAAAACATATTTCTTTCCAAATTCAGGGACAATGGTAGACAAAAGCTGGTTCCTTTTCTTTTTTTTTTTTTTTTTTCCTTTCTAGGATAGTCCAGGTTAGTAATATCAACACCAATACAGGGAAAAAGAGAAGTAGCATCAATTTCTTCTTCACATCAAGTGATTCAAACTTAGATCTAAGAACTCTCAGAAGATTGCGCTGCTGTGAAGAGAAGATAAAACCTGACATTCTCATTTCATTCTGTAAAAGTCCTTTGCATCTATAATTAACATGAATTAGCTCAGAGACAACAAGAATGAAATTTATTTCTTTCTAATTTTAACTGTTCATTTATGAACCAGAAGCTGCCCAAGATTACACATCTAGTTTATCATTCGAGATGCCTCATATAACCCGTCAAGATTGCAGCTGCCACTTCAAAAGAAGTGGGTCTCTTGTAGATACTGTGTCATATTTCCAATTGTATATGCATGACTCAAACAGGCATTTCAAACAACATCTGACTGCAGCAATCAGGAGTATTTCTATGTTCTACAGGGAGTAATTTCTAGTTGCAACTACACCATCATACCAAGTACAAGCATATCTCAAAAATCCCATTAATCTATGAGATCCACAGCTGTTATTACCTCCTGAGAACAAGGATGGAATCCATCATACCCAAATGTAGATGTCTGAAAATTAAGCCTAATCTAAGATAGCCCTCTGGGTTCCATCTTCATTCACTTGTGCTTTGTGGCACACAGGAAATACTTACTGCCTTCTGCCTCCATGAACCATAAAGGGAGTAAAACAACTAGGAGTTTAAACCAGGATAGATTAAGTTAAAATAAGTGAATCTCATCTTGAATGTCAATCAGTACTTTGAACAGCTAGAAACAGATTTGGGGTTTTGCCAATTAAAACAGACAGAGGAGTTGCAACTTTGCACCCTGCAGCAGGAAAGCTTAAACCTCACGTCTAATATCCGTAGTCAGATATGGAGCAAATGGAAGAGAAAATCTGCAGCTTCTGCAGGTGAGCTTCTGTGCAGGAAGCAATGCAAAATTCACAAGACTAAAGACCAAACCAGCAACAAGACTATATAGAGAACGTGACTGTAGTAAAGCTCCTATAAGGGAAATATTAATTTACTATACAGCAGCAAATTGTTTTGTAGAATCAGAGACTCCTGAAGCAACATTTCTTTGCCCCAATTATTCTGAGACTCATGTGACTTTGAAGAGTATTACAAGTTGAATCTTATTTTAGGTAAAGAACACCCAAAACAGGTATTGTTAATTAAAAATTATTATTCCATTTCAGAGTAGGTTAGATTCTGTCTAGTTGCCTACACCACATTGCTATCACAGTTTATTTTAAAAAGAAAAAAAAAAAAAAAGAAAAAAACCCACTTTTGTATGTTTCTTTGTTCCTAGGCTTATAAATTTCTTGTAAAGTTAAATGGTATTCTCCAATAAAAACAAAAAGAATTTGACATGAACAGCTGGAAAATTCATTTTGGGAATATCAGTATATAGTTTTTGATATATATTTCTACCACTTTAACCTTTCACAGAACAAGTTTGCATTTGCAGTGCACTTCAAGGCTTTCCTTGGAGTATACAGATGGTTTTGTAAACCGTATGGCACCAAAACCTCTTCACTGTATATAGTTGACATGGAAACTGCTAGTCATCATCAAAAAATGTAAAATATTGTGGGTAAAATATCTGTTCCTGATCTTCCATTCAGAACACTTCATTTACATCTGAAGACCATGCTTAACAAAAAATAGATAATATTTTAATGTAGCTCATTAGATAAAAACAAATTAAATACAGGGTTAAAACCAAATTAAGTAATTCAGCTAACATTGCATTGTGCTGAACAGGAGAAACTGTCTTGGCATTCACAACTGAGTAAGTGTTCAGCATTGGCAATGATTTTTCTCATGCTTTCAGTTTAATTTTTGCTATACACCATAATGATGATGTCCCAGGTATTTGAGGTCAAATTTCTAATTTGAGGTCAGAATCTAAAATTCAAACTTACAAGCTTTAATGAAATACCAAAATTTGTTTTGGTTTCCTTAAAAACTAACAAACCCAAATTTATTTGTATCCACACTAACAATTTCCAGCTATGATGATATGCATACAGATCCTGAATTCAGCAGAATATAAACCCCATACCAAATAGCGGATATAGGAGCTTACTTTTAAATATGCCCTCTGCAAAAAATTGATCCTGCATTCTAACTTCAGTGCATGAAAAATTAACTTCAAGGGGAATAAGCACCTGAAAAAGTAGTTTACTGGTGTGTGCATTGTAGATTTCAGGTTTTAGGTTTGCATGTCTCTTGCTTCTAGATTTGTCATGTAAATCAGAATTTTTCATGTTCAGAATAGTTATTGTTTTGACAAACAATTTAGATAGCTCTTTTGTGATTCTTTGCTTAGTAGTAGTCATGCTACGCTTATCCTCTATATGAGTCAGTACTTAAACTATACTTGAAATGAACCACAAGGTAAATGATTATTTTAGAAAGGCAAAGTGAAAATTATTGCATGTGCAGAGTAGCCATTTTTCAGAATTAGCAGTATATATTTATTTCTTATAATCTTTTTCTACTACCTATTACACTTCCAAAATGTATCTATTTGTTATGGAATAGAATGAGGAAGCTCTTGGTGTATGTCAAGGTTTGTGGAAACCAGTTTTGCTCACACGAAAAAAAGATAATCTAACAACTTCTTTCACTGAAAAACCTACTTACCTTAAGCTGATGAAATACAGCTTTGAAATATAGTATAATACTTTAATTGTCCTAAATATATATATCAGTATAGTAATTCGTATACTACAAAATCATTAGGTTTTAAAAGAAGCAGAGTTCATACATATTTAGGATCTTGTTAGAGTTATCACCTAAGCTTCCTGAAGGTTTCACCCATGCTAGAGCTGCTCTACCTATAGAGAGCAGCAGAAGTTCATTGAGGTTTTCCCTGCAATCATTCTTATCTGTAGCAATTCCCAGAATCATAAAATGATAATTTGCATCTGGGGCACTGTCCTGGGTTCAGCAGTAGTAGTCATTTTTTCTCCCTCTTAGTAGCTGGTGCAGTGCTCTGTTTTCAACTCTCAGCCTGAGAACAATGCTGATAACACTGATGTTTCTAGCTGCTGCTCAGTAATGTTTACTCTGACCAAGGACTTTCTGAGTCGCATGCTCTGGCAGGGAGGAGAGGAAGCTGGGAGGAAGCAGAGACAGGACACCTGAACCAAACTAACTAAAGAGGCATTCCATACCACAGCACATCGTGCCCACTATATAAACTGGGGGCAGTTACCCGGAAGGGTGAGATCACTGCTCAGACTGGGCTGGGTATTAGTCAGTGGGTGGTGAGCGGTTGTATTCTCGTCCCTTGTTATTTCCCTTATCATTATTATTACTGGTGGCAGCAGCAGTGTTTTGTGTTATAGCTTATTTACCAGACTGTTCTTACCTCAACCCGTGGGAGTTCCATTCTTTCGATTCTCCTCCCTATCCCTCCAGGAATGGGGGGGAGGAAGGGAGAGAGTGAGAGAGCGGCTGCATGGTTCTGAGTTATGATCTGGGCTTAAAGCACAACAGGCACGTACACCCTCCTTTCTAGTATTTTTTCTTTCTTCCCTTCTTTTCTACTGTGACTACTCACTTCTCCAAGTTAGCATTCCTGCCACAGAGCTCTAGCAAACCTTGATGCCTGCAGGAGAAACATGTGCTAGATCTCAATCATATTTGCTCTTATGCAGTGCCCCTTACCCATGTTATGCTCTCATTATTCTCTCACTGGCATCTGCATGGCAGATTGCGGAAGGAAGCATGAGCCAAGCAAAGACCAAAAAGCTGGACCTGAGGATAAGCGACTGAGAAGAGCAAATAGAGCAAGGCAGAGCCTGTAGAGGAGAGAAGCATGGGATGGAGCAGAGACAGAACAGCCACTGGAAGTCATCAGAAACTAGTGGGAATGACAGCCAGAGTGGAGTGGGACCACAGGCTCTGAGGCTGAAGAGCGCTAATTCAGGTAACATAATATACCATGTACTACTTACACATCAAGAAAGACGACTACTCAGACTCTAGTGTCTGACGAACAAGCTTTAAGTGTGTGTATGTGGAAAAATGAATGAAGCATTAAATATCCCATTCACTGGAAGAATTTAGTGGGGGGGGGGAAGGAAAAAATATTATACTTATGTCTGTTAGGGAACATTTATATATGCATGCCTTCTTGAAGGGGTTAACCTCTTGGAATCCTTTCCATTCCTAAATTTCCAGTGTCCTAGACTGCTATAAAAACCTAGTTTGACCGCATTAAAATTCATGAAAATAGCATCAGTCTGTGTCTGTAAGTCCATTTCACAGTGTCTTAAACCAACAGTGCTAACTTTGAGCCTTTCACTTCATAAAATTGAAATGTACCAAAATAATCCAGTACTGCTGAACAAGTAATTATCAAATAATATTTTGTTCATTTTTTCCATGTTATTATACTCAGAAATTTCAAGTTCATGTTTAACTGCCTTCACTGGAAAGACAAATTCTTTTCATATATATGCAGTCTAAACACAGTGAATTTTTAAAGTGTATTTTATGCATTTTAAGTTTGTGACAACTAAAATATTTTCCTGTCTTAGAAATAGAAACAAAAGAATTGTGGTTTGCAAGTGTTAATTGTATGCTGTAATTTAGGGTACAAGGCACATAACCAAGCAGTTAAGGTTCAGACATACATTTGTAGCAGCTAAGTTTTTAACTTTTTCTCAGTCCTCAGACGAAGACGCAGAAAGCATTCTAGAGCTTCATTTCTGCTTTCAGCTAGTGTGAATTAGTCATACAGTACATCATGGACAGTGGAAGAAGACGAATTAGATGCCTGTTATAATTCAACAATGAAGTTTGGGGAGAACATTTTTACACAGTCATTTTGAGTTGAATTTATGCATGGATTTTGTCTATATACACAAAAGGATGACAGAGCAAGCTAAAGAGCTATTTATCATAGAAATCTTGAGGTTGTGGTAAAAAAAATGTATTCTCATTATTGGACTCCTCTCTAGAAAAACATATTTCTGCTTAATGCTACCTTAGCCCTTACACATTGTCTAAAAGCTCAATGTATCAGAATGAATCCGTTCATAATAGAAGATTCAATTAATAGGCAATGAGACAAAAAGAAATTATAAACCAACTGTACCTATAAGCTCTCATTGGTGTTTTGTTAAAAATGAGACAGCCATAATATAAATGTAACCTTCTGGGAAGGAGTTCATTATTTTTATTGTGTTTGGTAGTTTGTTTTCTTTTTCTTCTTCCTCCTCTTTTTTTTTTTTTTCCTTTCTCCTAGATAAACTGCAGTTTTTGAGTAACATTTTTAACAGATGTCTTTTTGTGTATCTCTGCTGAGTTAAACTGCAATGGCAGGGATAAAATAGACAGGAAGTGTTAGAAAAGAGATATCCCAAGATAGCCCTTGTATACTGTATAGAATACACCTATTAAAACATTAATTTGGCTTAAATAAATTAAATGGGATATAGCAAACAAGAAAAAAGTCGCAAATAGTAAACTGGCTTTCTCTGAATGTTAAATTAATGATGTAGAGAATCAGTGCTTCATATTAACGTAAGGCAAACTCCATAGCTTTTGCAAATGTAAAACAATTCCCCATTCTCTCCTCTGATCTCATAATTCCTGGGTAGGAGCTGGCAGTAACTTGAAGGCAGTAGGTCTTCCAGTTATGTATGCAAAATAAGTGATTCATGCCTGTGGTTTAGAACAACATGCTTAAAGTTAAAATGACTGCCCAAGCTGCTTACTTGGACCAGGTTATAGTGGTGAGCCTCTTAAAGAATGGGTCCCAGAAAGGGAGGGAGACATTGTCAACTTTTTTTCAGTAGTCTTCCTATGAGATTTTATTACCTCACTGTTTCACCCTTAATAGCACTAAGTTACTGGGAAAAGAAAGTAGCAGTAAATGCTTTAAAATCGTAGTAATTGTTCGATGCCCATACTCTATCCATCTTTATGAAAAAGGATAAGAAGGCTGCAGTGAGTCTCAACTTGATAAAACCACTAAGGTATTAACAAAATCTTATCATTTCCCACACTCAAAGTAAATTACTTGCATGCTTCTGTGGGTCTGTTTTACTACTTTGTACCCATTACTCAGGGCACCCATAACATTAATCTCGTTAAGATCATTAATCTCATCTGGGAGGTTAATTTCAGCTTTCTGATGAAGTCTCATAAGAGTCTTTCCAAAACATTTTTAAATGTAGGGATCCATCAAAATAATCCAAAGTAGATATTTTTTGCACAACTTCATTTCTAAAAGCTTTAACAATTTTATTGAAATAACAGAAATAAAATTATAGGAAAAAAAAATAGACCATAAACCAAACAATAGAATAAACTCAATTATCTTGCTTGTTTCCTTTACTTATTTCATTTTGAGCAATAATCTGACCAAAATTTTTTGGACCAGATATTAGATAATTATTCAACATCAGAATACTTTCATTGCACAGCCAATAAGAAAGATGTTTTATTAGCCTGAGAAGTTGACAAACACGCTTTTAGTTTTCCCTGTTCGAAACATTTGTCATTATATCAATTAATTGTAATGCTCACTTCAAACACAGTGAGTCATGATGAATCCTGTCTGCTGAAAATAGAATTACTTCATCTTACAAACCAAGTGGTTTAGCTCAAGATATAAATTATTTATCTAGTGTAGCAGGTAAAAAATTAAAATGTATTTACCTTTTAAAAACTCACATTTTGCTGCTTAGAGAAAGCTGCTATTATATATCTGCAAGCATCCTGGTGCAATTAAACAAGCAGGGTTAGAAGTCAGAGAAAATTAATGTTTTTTTACATGATATGTGTATTTTGCATGGAGCGCAGCTGATAGTACATGGAAATTCTGGATTCTCAAAAAAATAGAAATTAAATTCTTTGATATATCTCTATGTTATTGTTGACTACCTCTGTCTCTCACATTAATTTTGTGTACCTCAGTCTCATATCAATTAATCTTGTGCTCCCATAACTTTGGAACATTTGTCCCAGATACCAATAGCAGGGACCAAAAGTCCTATATCCTATAGAGAAATCCTCAATAACCAGCTTTGCATTTTAAGAGTGACTGATTGTGAGTACTGAGTTGAATTTTTTAATTATAAATTGCCCACATTGGTATTTTTATCCCTCACATCCTACTTGTGCTCTTAGGAAACCCTCTGACATCAATCTAAATGAAGATTCTTTTTTCATCAGCAGCAAATGAGGAAGTAGATGTGAACTTTTGGGACACTGCAAACAGCCATAAACACTTAGGTAAAAAATTGCAAATCTTGCAATTCTCTGGCATCAATAATCCAGCAAAAATATTTATCCGTACATTTTTTGCAGTAATTATTTTTCTCTTCTAAAAATAAAACCATGTAACTTCCTTCTGCTTTACAAGAAACGATCTTTCTAGCACACTTAAAATCAGTTAGGAATATGACAGCATCTTAGCTTATATGAAATATAACTTCTTTCTGAAGCATAGAGGGGAAAAAAATTGAAATGTGACAAAGCAGTTACAGACAGACATCTGTTTAACTTATTTTTGCACTATTCTATAATTACACTATTTGCTTTCACATTTTAGAAGAAAAACATTAAATATGACTAAAATGGCTTTAATTTATCCTATGGGTCTTTAATTTATCCTATGGGTCTTTAATTTTAAATTCAGATTATTTGTCCCATATTACAGGTCAAAGTACTGACAAGAAAAAAAGAAATATTTTCATGTAAATGATATATTGACACACGGCAGTTACTTGTTTAAGAAAACTCCTGAAAAATTCATTTCTAAATACCAGTATGGATTTTTATATATATTTCAAGGTCAATGTTGTATAATTTGAGTGATTTATGAAAACAAGTAAGCATTAGTTAAATTAAAAGCATGTTTAATTAGAAAGAGCTAGAATAATATGTAGACATCTTTAAAATCACCTACACAAAATCTTACTTAGATTCATTAAGACAGTCCAGTGATAAATTTTCTGAAGAAGCATGTAAGAATGCATGCAAATGATAATCTAGTTGCGCTGAATCAGTCAAAATAAACTGAAGAAAAGCAGAAGGAAAAATCTGGAAAGATGTTCAAGGTGAAATTTGCTTGCAAGAGGCTAGAATTGGCTTGGACTCATGCTCTCTTTTCTTCAAAAGAGAATTCAGACAGGGTTATATTATCTCTCATTTTTTTTCTCTAGCACTTGAATAAAAGCCAACAGTGAATTATGGCAAAGAAATAAGAAAAATGTTATTTTGCTTATTCTTGTAATTTTTCTTTGAACTTTCCAAGAATTTTCTGGTAACACTGATACTGTATTCTTCCCCAATTTATTTTAAATATTGACATACAAATGTCTAAAGACACAAGTCAACAGGTTCCACAACTTCAGTACAAGTTCATAAAACTACTCTTTATTTGACTACTAACATTTCCAGCTAGCTACATTTCAACAATCTAACATGATGTGAAAGCATAATCTTAATTTTATAAATGCATTCTTGGACGTCTATCTGCAGCGATAGCATGATCTTCATTATGCTTCATCAATATACTTGAAGAAAAATATAACAACAACAAACCTCATAATCTCATTTTAAATTCCTTCTAGGTACACTTACCGGGGTTGGGGGTGGATCACCACCACTACATATGGTTTGGTTTTCAGTATTTCTGTTAGGATTCTGCTAGAACAATAAAGATGGGCAAGTGCTGGAGCCCTCACCCTGAGGAGAGGCTGAAGAAATGGGCCTGGCTCAGCCTGGAGAAGTGGGAGCTGCTGTAAGAGCTACCAGCAGACTCCTGGTACCTATGAGGAAATCACTGAGAAGACAGTGAGGCTCTTCACAGCAGTGTACACTGGGGCAAAGCTGCCTGGGACTGTATCCTGTAGGATCTTGAAAACCTCCAAGGATGGAGAATACACAATATCTGGGTTTTTTTTCACTGTGAAAAAGCTTTTCCTCATATCCTATCTGAACCTTCAGTTTATGTCTATTGCCTGCTATCTTTGCAATGTGCACTGCAGTTTTGCATGCTGAATCAACCATGTTGACCAATTACAGATGTCATTAATCAGCGAGCCTTTAAAAGATCAGAAAAGTGTATGTACTTTTCTGTGGGAAGTTTTGTTTAAAAGGGGGACAATTACCGGATTATTTTGAGCTACAGATTAATTTTAAATAGCACAATGTCTATGACTGAAGTGCCTCTTTTTTATATTTGAATTACTAAAGAAAGCAGTTTCATATTTGAAAAACGTGTTGTTAGAGTTTAACCAATTTACTCCTTGAAAGGTGTTCTTAATTGTCGCTAAATTGCTCTAAATGCTCTACAAATGATAAAAATATCTCAGTAAACGTAATTTTCACTGTAATTCTAAGCTAAATCTGCAAAAAGGGTTAAATAAATATATATTGTAATTTTACTACACTCTCATGAATGATGATGTTACCTTTCCAACAGAATAATGCAGCATTTATGTATGCAGGTACACAAACAATAAGTCAAAATGAAATATGAAAAGATACATGGAAAGAGAGAGAAATCTGCTCCTTTTAAGGTGTCTGGACAAGGACCTTGTCAGTGCCGAAGAACATAATAAGAAAAGAAGGAAGCCATCAAAAAGAACACACATAGATGCAAACTTGACGAAAATCAATAAGGGAAAGAGTAATTAGAAACAGACGAGGTCAGTCATGATAATTGATAAGGGCATGTGGAATGTGGGAATGTTTGTTTCATTGAGGTTATTTGATTAAGGACCTTGTCAAATGGGATATGACAGAAAAGGGTGATCTGGTGAGCTCCTGGTGTCAGCTCCTGGAGCCAGTGGGGTCTTTAATCTCCAGCCACTGGTGCAGAAACAGTGTGTGTTCCGACCGCCAGCTGTTGGAACACAGGTGTGAGTGAGGTGAGTAAGGGGCTCAGTCCCAGCAGCTGGATCAGAACCACAGGTCACAGTCTGGGTGATGGCTGCCAGCTACTGGGAGCAAGTGTCCGTGCCTTCTCCAAACTGGTGTGTGTATGTGTATCTATCTGCTGGCAAACTCCAAGCTAGACCAGCTGGTGAGTAAGGGGGGCTTGGGTCCATGAAGGAAAGTAGAGGGTTCATGCTGGTACTCTCAGGGGAAACTGCAAAGGGGACAGCAGCTGTTATATCCCTCAGCCAGGGCAGGGATGCTAAGTCCCCAGGGCACAGGGTTGGGCTCCAACGGCTGGGCAGGAGGGTCCTGGGCTGAGGCGATTGATGGAGATGGCAGCTTCTAACATCCCTTAACAAAATTAAAAAAGCTGTATAAGAGATAAAATTTCCTTCATAGAATCATAGAATATTAAGGCTTGGAAAGGATCTTAAGATCATCTAGTTCCAACCACCTGCCATAAGCAGGGACACCTCACACTTAACCATAACACCCAAGGCTATGTCCAACCCGGCCTTGAACACCGCCAGCGATGGAGCATTCACAAGTTCCCTGGGCAACCCATTCCAGTGCCTCACTACCCTCACAATAAACAATTTCTTCCGCATATCCAATCTAAACTTCCCCTGTTTAAGCTTGAACCTGTTACCCCTTGTCCTATCACTACAGTCCCTTATGAAGAGTCCATCCCCAGCATCCCTATAACTTCCCTTCAGATACTGGAAGGTTGGTATAAGGTCTCCATGCAGCCTTCTCTTCTCCAGCCTGAACAGACCCAACTTTCTCAGCCTATCTTCATGCGGGAGGTGCCCCAGTCCCCTGATCATCCTCGTGGCCCTCCTCTCGACTTTCTCCAACAGCTCCATGTCCTTTTTATGCTGAGGACACCAGAACTGTACACAGTACTCCAAGTGAGGTTTCACGAGAGCAGAGTAGAGGTGTAGGATCACCTCCTTTGACCTGCTGGTCACTCTCCTTTTGATGCAGTCCAGGATATGGTTGGCTTTCTGGGCTCCAAGTGTACACTGCCGCCGGCTCATGTTCATTTTCTCATCGACCAACACCCCCAAGTCCTTCTCCACAAGGCTGCTCTGAATCTCTTCTCTGCCCAGCCTGTAGCTGTGCCTGGAATTGCTCCCACCCAGCTCTAGGACCTTGTACTTGGCATGGTTAAACTTCATCAGATTGGCATTAGCGTGCCCCACAAGTGTGTCAAGATCCCTCTGCATGACATTCCTTCCCTCCAACATATCAATCGAACCACACAGCTTGGTGTCATCGACAAAGTTGCTGAAGGCACACTCAATCCCACTGCACAGGTCACTAACAAAGATGTTGAACAAGACCGGTCCCAACACTGATCGCTGAGGGACACCACTCGTTACTGGTCTCCAGCTGGACATTGATCCATTGACCACAACTCTTTGCATGTGGCCAGCCAGCCAGTTCTTTATCCACCGAGTGGTCCATCTATCAAATTGATGTCTCTCCAACTTAGACACAAGGATATCATGTGGGACAGTGTCAATCGCTTTGCACAAGTCCAAGTAGATGACATCAACTGCTCTACCCCTGTCCATCAGTTCCATAGCCCCATCATAGAAGGCCACCAAATTGGTCTGGCAAGATTTCCCCTTAGTGAAGCCATGCTGGCTGTCGCCAACCACCTTGCTTGTTTTTCATGTGCCTTAGCATGCCTTCCAGGAGAATCTGCTCCAAGATTTTGCAGGCACAGAGATGAGACTGATCTGTAATTCCCCGGCTCATCCATTTTCCCCTTCTTGAAAATGGAAGTTATATTTCCCTTTTTCCAGTTGCTGGGAACTTCACCTGACTGCCATGATTTTTCAAATATGATGGACAGTGGCTTAGCAGCTTCATTTGCCAGCTCCTTCAAAACTCACAGATGGATTTCATCAGGTCCCATGGACCTGTGTATGTTCAGGTTCTTGAGATGGTCTCAAACCAGATCCTCTCCTACAGTGGGCCCAGGGTCTTCCTTCTCACAATCTTTGCGTCTGCCTTCCAAGACTTGAGTGTTGTGGTCAGCGCATTTGCCAGTGACGACTGAAGTAAAGAAGTCATTAAGAACCTCAGCCTTCTCCAAAACCAGGTGTCCTGGGTTCAGCAGCAGCAGTCATTTTTCTCCTTGGAAGCTGGGCAGCGCTTATAACACCAGTGGTTTCAGTTGCTGCTTGGTAACGTTTTGGTCTGACCAAGGACTTTCTGAGTCTCATGCTCTCCCAAGGAGGAGGGGGGTGGCAGGAGGAAGCAGGGACGGGGCGCCTGACCGAAAGTGACCAAAGAGCTATTCCATGCCACAACACGTCATGCCCAGGATGTAAAATACTGGAGGCAGGAACCCGGAAGTCTCTCTCTCTCTCTCGGCTCGGTTGGGCAGGGGAGCGGTTGTATCCTCTTCCCTTGTATTTGCCTTGTCATTATTATTATTGGTGGTAGCAGTAGTGATTTGTATTATATCTCAGCTACTGGACTGTTCTTATCTCAACCTGTAGGGAGTTACATTCTTTTGGTTCTTCTCCCCATTCCCCCCCCCCCCCTCATCGGAGTGGGGGGAGGAGAGGGAGAAGTGAAATTTACAGCTTAAACCACGACACCAGGGTAGCCAGTTCTCCCGATAGCTTCCAGAGAGGGCCCACGTTGTCTCTAGCCTGCCTTTTTTTTGCAATGTACCTATAGAATCCTTTCCTGTTATATTTAGCATCCCTATCCAAGTCAAATTCTAAATGGGCCTTAGCTTTCCTGACCTGGTCCCTAGCTTCCCACACAACATCCCTGTATTCTTCCCAGGCCACCTGTCCTTGCTTCCACCTTTTATAAGCCTCTTTTTTCCTTCGAAGTTTCCTCTGCAGCTCCTTATCCATCCAAGGAGGTCTCCTGGCCTTCCTGCTGCACTTCCTTCTAGTTGGGATGCAACACTCCTGAGATTGTAGCAGGTTATCTTAGAATATCAAACAATAGTCTTAGGTCCCCCTGCTCTCTAGCGCTATATCCCATGGACCCTTACTGAGCATGTTCCAGAAGATGTCGAAGTCTGCTCTCCTAAGAAAGTCTACTCTCTTCATATTTCTGTGTTCCAAGGATGGGCTTGAATACAGCCAGTACATAACTACAACAGATTCTATCTCTAGCGATTTAATTTTGGAGTGCATTTAAATATAATTTAATTAAATGCCTATATGATCTTCCTCTGGCAATGGACAACTAACAAGGTAAAGAACAGGAAGGAAGTATTATATGCCCTATATATAATACTACTGTCCAAAGTACCTAATTGCTGACCCCATGTGTGCCTCTGTCTGTGCATCTTTTTTGGCAGATGCTGAATTAAGCTCTCAGATTCAAGAGATACATTGGATTACATCTTTAGAAGCAGGATTTTTAACTGGTCAAGGAACTTCAAAGAAGGTAAAGATTGTACCTAGAGCAATGATAAAGGAACACTAACTGCAAATGAACAGTCTCTCAGCTTGTACTAAAGGGCATAGAGAGAAAAGTTGGCCAAAAAAAAAATCTGTAGCAGCAAACAACAGATATAGTAAACATGTAATACAGAGAAAAGCTAGACCCATTTCTAGACCAGTAGCTAATTCTACTGTTTTGTTTTTATAACAGGGCCAAGATTAGACTGACTGGGAGCCCTGTAGACAGGAAAAGACTACTTTCCCCTCCACCTGCAGCTATTAGCAATCCAACTACTAATTTTACATGGTGTTTATGATCTGATTAGTGGTTTGATTAGTTACACTTAAACCATCAATCTCTTTCAGGTGAAGGGAGATAATAAATCTTTCTGGTTTGGTTTCTTTCACGATATTGAAATCAAAAGTCATTGTTAGCTGTTTACAGGAAGAAAAACAACAACCAAAACAAACCCACAGCAATTTTCTGCCAAGTCTCCTATGTTTTAATATCATGAATTACACTTCCCTTAAAAATGATTTTTGGGTGCCAGTGGAATTCCAGTCTTTCAAAGAATATTGAATATTCTTTAACTACAGGTAAACAAAGGAAGGAGCTTGAGCCCAATACCACTTAGCTGTTGCTTCAGTATCTATGATGCTTTTGGATCACTCCACCAAGTCCTTTCCAAGAAAATTCTGACATGGGGGGGAAATAATTTAAAGCAATGCTTGTGTGAGCTGGTCCATGTTGCTTGTTCATGAGCTTGTTCTATTGTTTTGTAGAATAACATAGCTGCTCAGATGTCATCTGTGTCAATAAAGAAAATGGCCCAGTTTCTATGCCCTCATGCCTTTGAGGGCATGTGATCTGGCATAACATGCCTCTCCCCAGCATGTTAATAAACTCTATCTCCTCCTTAAAATAGAGTAGCTTCACTCATACTGCCAACTGGAAATATCTTTTGTCATGCCCTATACCCATGCCCAGCTTTGACCAACAGTTTTGCCAGGCATGCAGCAAAACCGTTCCAGAAAATTGTTCCAGAAAATAAGCAGTATTGCAAACCACTTTTTAAGCCTCTTTAGTTCATATAGTTATAACAGCATGGTAAGGCTGTTATAGCTTGTGCTCTGAAGAGTTAAGTATTCCCTCTTGGGGTGTGCACAATGACCAGAAATGTTGGACACAATTCAGACATACAAGTGTCAAAAGAGGCAGAGTGGTCTTCTACCGAACCAGTCAGTAGTACTCATTTCTGCTTTTCCTGATCTTGGCAGCCTGGCTGGTCAAATGGACCATTTTGTTAGAGGGACAGTATAACAGATAAGAGACTCATTAAACAAATGAGCATATATATCTGAGGGGTTTCATTTCAAAATCGATTCCAACTGGCTCATTTGGGTTGAGGATCCAAGGTAGTAGGACAGGGAATTAGTCAACATCTGTATGTTATTACACATATATTGGTCCACACTAGTGCTATAGACCTTTTACATTCAAGTGAACTTCTTCTTTTAGTTCATGTGCATCTCTGAAGAGTAATTTTAAAAATATATGTATCATAGTGGCAGATGAAATGCTCAAATCTTGATATCTAAATTCTGCTTTGTGCTGGCCTTCATCTGACTTAAATTTAAAATTACTGCTCATTTTAAGTCTGCCTATCTGATGCTTGGAGCAGATGGCAAAGTTGACCATCTTGCCAGTAAGACGTACTCTGTTACAAAATAAGGTGGGATAGAATGCAGAAGATTTAGAAAAATAAGTCAATTTCATCATTCAGGAATGTAAATCATAAAGCTGTAATATTCTTTCTGAAACTTCTTAATGATCGGTTACTAAAATAGCCAGACTAAGAATGCTAGACTTACAGCTGCAGCTTCTTAAAACTGATCAAAACTAAACCCTATGCTCTCAAAATTTTAGTGTATTACTATGTGTCCTGCCTATCACCTGTTTCCCTTTTGCGCAGCAAAATTTGCTCACTTATTAAGACTCTGTATACATACCAGTAATTAACTCTTCTTCCAGTACTTTCAGTTAGCAACAAAAGCCAGATTAGGGTCTTAAAAATTCATACTTAAAAGAGAACAAAATGACAACAAGCACCTGAAGAACTGATCACACTAACACAAGTTTCCACTTGAAAAGATGGCAACCTTACTCATACCATTTGATCTCCCAACAAGTTATATACAGCTCGATACTGAAAACTAATGAATTCGCACAACCATACTTACATAAAATGGAAATTTTAACCTCAAGTTACTGAAGAGAAAGCTAGCCCCCTCTTCTCTTTCACAAGTCATTGTAACAGAATATTTTTCTTCCTTAGGAGTCTTGGCTTCAAAGTAAGAAATATACAGTGTTGCTTGTGCTTTATTAGGTATCCCAGCGGAAGTCATGACTACTCAGTAGCTAGAAGGAAGGTTCCCATAAACCTTCCAGCATTTGCTTCATTTCACAGGTCACGTTTTACCCTTTGCCATTACTGGTCTTCTACTTTACAAATACTCCTCTGGCAGGTAATCTTGTGCAACAGCACCTGACACACTGTTACTCCCTTGGAAATCACATTGTACTAGGAAAAATTCTGCAGCTCTGATGCTGAAGGTAGTAAAACTTTCTAGCATTGTCCCTAAGTACAGCTCCTTCACCCTAGTCTGAGAAATGCCTACATGAAGCTGATTCATTCATTGATTTAGTTCACTTACTGCAGTTCCAAACATAAATGTATAGCCTCTGCAGTGTTAAAATTTATCAACTTCGAGTTTTTCTAAAAAATGTTTTGTAACTTTCATGAAGTAACATATTAATTCAGTTAATTCAGTTGATTTCTTCTGCCAAGATGAACCCTCTTTGTTATGGATCCCCAGAAATTCCCCTTTGATTCATCTAAAGCATATGAGCAATAAATGTTATTGGAATAATAAATATTTATTTACTTGCAGCTTAAGTATACCTGGTAAGTACAGACACTGTTTCAAAAACTTGTATTTTAATATATTCATATGCATGACTAATTTAATGCTACAGTATTTTGTACATTTGTTTTCAATTACAGACCTTGAAACAACTCACTCAAAGGCAAATCTCTGTAGTTCTTTTTGTTCATAAAAGTCTCTTAAAGAGGGAACTTGAAAACATCATTAACTGCAATTCATCCTTGATCCTTTCATCCCTTCAGAGCTTATTTAAACTTCAAAGTCTTGACCCATTCAAATGATTCGAACAAGTGCTCTGAAGTTGCACAAGATACATGACAACCAGTGAAACTTCTCATAACAGGATCTTTCTTTACTGTGAAATTTCCTAGATAGGAGTGACAGAGAAAACCTGTAATATTTGAAAGAAGAGAGTCATGTTAAGATTCATTTTATGAAAGAGCAAGATGGACCTCAAACTATAATACTCTGGAAATACCCTGATCACATTTTTATTTCAGTCTTATAAGCAGATACTTATCATGTTTACTGTATTTGGCATATTGTGATATTTTTTCAGCATGTTCATATGCAAACACAATCCCCAATGGCCAAATTCATACAAACACAATGAAAGGCAAAACAGTGACACAGCTCATCACCCCTGGATGGAACTTCTTTTGGCTTAATCCTAAGACTGAAATAAAAGGGGTTAATTGCATGGCTTCAGTCTCCTACACATCTTATTCCTCACATCTTTTAAAGTTCATTATTTAGTTTACATTTCCATTTACATTCCATTCCATGCTTATCCTTTTTTCAGTCAATTTCCCTTATAACCAGCATAAAACTGACATGACTCTATTAAAATCCTGAAATTTTTATGATTTATAAGGGTTTCTGGAATCACATAAAGATGAGAATCTCATTTTTATTGCCTTTTAAATGATTTGTAACCCCTCTTCATAACCAAGAAAAGCTTGAAAATTGGACCTCAAGGTACCTTAACAACTAAAATTAGCTCTGGTCTAAAAAGAGAAAAAAAGTGCCACCAATTAAAAGTCCCTTAGATGGCACGAGTATTGCAATAGCAGTAAGCTAGTTCCTATTGACCAGCAGTATCAACTAGCTTCTCAGTGATGCCAGAATAGAGTAAGATCCCTCCTCCCCTCCATGTCCTGCATAAAGGATAGCCACTATCACCAGCCTTGAGGAGTGAGAAGGCTGCCTGGAAGACACTATTCTTCTTGTGTTTCTTCGAGTAGTATGAAAGAGTCTGGGAAGGGATACAGCATACATCAGACCTGGCCATTTATTTATTTGTTTGCATTGTTTGTTCTCTTGCAGAACTTGAGAGAACTTGATATGCAGAACAAGCGATTTCCAATGTGTAGGTATGCTGTAGCCTTTGAAAGAGCATCGTAAGCTACTTTTTCCCCAGTGTAAACTTCAAGCTCGAATGCTTTTGAAATTAATACTGTGCAATGTTACATTATACAAACTCAGTAATATATAAGAATGCAATTCACACATATGTATATTTTCTATCATTTTATGCCTAATATATTGTATATATTTATATATGTATGCATATTTTCTATCATTTTATACCATATATATATAGAATTTTCTATCATTTATCTAAGCAACCACTACCTCTTTAGTCAAGGAAAGTACAATTAGTTCTCATTAGTGTTATTGATCATTACAGACCGAGCTGTAGTCATATACTTGACTAGGAAGGGAAGAAAAAACACGAACTAATGGACCAGTTTTGTCAGAGTGCAACCCATGACTGTGACACACAGCTACATTCCATTTTCTATTTAGTCTCATTACTTTTGTAATGAGTTAGATTAGAATCTCCTCCAAAAATTTGCAAGGTCACCCTAACATGCCTGTATCTTCCTCCAGCTCTCATTTTTAATACAGTTGCTGTATCGGATAGTGATAATTACTCATTCAGCCCCTAAATTGGTACAGTTAATGAACATTCTTGTTATCTGTTGTAATATCACTTATTAAAATATGTATGCATAAATGTAGCATTGTGTTATGTGAGGTGCTTCATATGAGTGAATAGATAATAGTTCTTTTACTGAATTGAGAGGAAACAGGATCACGCTACTTACAGCGGATGAGAGAGAGAAGAAGATAAATCCAATGCTTTGCATCTCTATACTCCTTTTCAAGCTATGCTATGGCTCTGGGATGAACAAAAGACCTCACCAGTGGAATATAACTGTGCAAGAAGTTTCTCATGCTCTTGCCCTAAACTTGGCAGGTTACTCCCTCAGCCCAGTGGAAGTGTTCTTGCAATCTTTGCAGAGGTTTTCCTTTTTCCACCATAATATTTAGATCTGAGGCCTTTTCCTCAGAAAAAATGTATTTCAGTATTTTCTTACCAGTTGAAAGCCCAAGAATACAGGCTTTCTTTACAATAATAATAAAAAAAATAGAAAGTAATAGTTGTAGGCAGTGTTTTCTATGTACAAACCACCATGTAAAACAGCCATTTCTACCACTGGAATCTCTTAATACCATAGGTTTTAGACAGTATTCTCATTTCTTATTTTCTAATACTCTGCTGACACCTTCTGGAATATGACAATATTTTTTAACTTTATAACAATATTGTGTACTGATTATGGTGGAGTCAATAAAGAAATATGTCTGATGCTGCCACATGTATCAAACGACAAATATCAGTACAGCCTTTAATTCTTAGTATCAGTTTTCACTGATTTTAAAGTATAAAAATCACAGAAAAATTAGGAAAACATAATAAAAAGAACTTACATAGACTGACAGGATCAAGTTTCAGGAATAAAGCTATAGTGCTGCTACTACTCCTGACTATGACGCTGTTCATAAAAACCTAGCTATTGGAGTCAAGGGATTAAGGCAAAATCTCACGTATTTTAAAAATGTTATTCCCCATGAATATATATGAAGGTGGAAGTATTGAAGCACATATGGTTTCATCACCTGAGTGTGAGCATGACCCAGTTATCCATGACCTCTATTTGAAGCCTTCATGTACAACACAAGATTTATGGGAAACCTTCATCCTTCCAGACCTGCAGCTGGAAGCTAGGTATCCAATGCCTAAAAATGATAGCAAATACTTGTATTTAAGCTAAAGAATACTCTTGTTGTCATATTCAAAGACAGTTTCATGGTCAAATAGTCGACTTTCATTCACAGTGACTGAAAAAATAAAAAGTTATATTTTCTTCTTAAAGAAAAAAAAATATTGAAAAGAACGTGATTCATAAAGGTAGCATCTCAGGTTCCTGCCTTTGACGCAGTCACAATAGTAATGTTGTACAACAGTGATGAGAAATCTTTTTGCTTTTTTTTGAGAGAACAATTTCATTCTATGTTTTTTTTTAAACCTGAATGGTTTTATATGCACTGTTTAAAATTCTCATAGAACAGAGTGTCGCTAGAAAACAATAATTCAAATAATACTTTCAAAAAATGGTTATGGATTTATTCACATGAATGCACAGGAAATCATTAACTTTTTTACTTTGACTTTGTCAAATAATAATGTGTTCTCCATTACATGTGTTCTTTCATTACACTGGATCCAGTTGCCTATTGAACATAAAAACACCTGCATAATCAAACAGGACTACAGAGACCTAGGGGCTAAAGTCTAGGGGGACAGTCGCTCAGGTTATTTTCTACTCAATGCTGCCAGTGAGAAGGAAAGGCTAGCAGAAACAGGCATACCACACATACCCGTGTCTGGCTGTATAGCTAGTGTTGCCAGCAGGATGTTGGCCTCCCTTACCATGGATATACTCTTCAAAGACTGCGGGTTACTGTAGAGAGATGGGATACACTTATCAAATAAGGACAACGAGAACTTTGTTAGTAGGTCAAAACTAAATTATTGAAGTAGCTTTAAGTTATATTATTTTGAGAGTGGTGTGCAAAGCTTGGAGACAAACTAACCAAGGAAACAAGCTGCAAGTGCTATGAGTGTTGTTCCCACACTCCCCTAAAAGAGAAGGGAAATATGACATATCAACTTAAGCCCTCGTATGCCAGTACTCACATTCTGAGAAACAACAAGAAATGAAGTCACCATGTGCAGTCTCAGAATTATGGTATCTTTGGAAGTACAGAAATTTGGTGAGATAGCTCATGTGACTCAAGTGTAGCAGGCTATTCAAGAAAGACAGAAAAAGTAGAAGAGGAGTGTTTGTGCTTCACGTTAAAGATCAGCTTGACCCTCTGGAGATTCCTATAGACCAGAGGAAGATCTGTAGATGAAATGGTCTGATTTTAGAGTACTCGAGAAGTTGATTTATGAGTAAGGGTTGAACCACATGATCTCCAGAGGCCCTCTCCAACCTAGATTTCTGTATTATTGTAATATGACATACTATTATTAGTGAAAAGTGAAGTCTTTCATGAGAGAGAATGGGAATGTTCCTCACTGGGAAATGATATTATGAGTGTTGTAGTTCATGTGAGTAACTAACTCTTTCAACTGGACTCATTCTTCAAACAACTGGGAAAAGTCTCAATATCGCTAGGCCCTTGTTCTTGGGGACTTCAACCTACCAGATATCTGCAGAGAGGAAACAGTCCAGGAGGTCCTGGTTGATGAGGGAAAGGCAGTGGATGTTGTCTCTTAGACCTTCAGTAAAGCATTTGACACCATCTCACGCAGTATTCTCCTGGAGAAACTGGCTGCTCATGGGATAGGTGTATTCTTTGCTCGGTAAAAACCTGGCTGGATGCCTGAGCCAAAAGAGTAGTGGGGAATGGTATAACATCTAGTTGGCAACTGATCACTGGTGACGTCCCTCAGGGCTTGGTATTGAGGCCAGTCTTAATATGTTCACTGACAATCTAGATGAGGGGACTGAGTACACCCTCAGTAAGTTTGCTGATGAATCAAAGTTGTGCAAGAGTGTTGATCTACTAGAGGGTAGGATGGCTTTTCAGAGGGATCTGGACAGACTGGATTAGATGGATTGTGGCCAATGGTATGAGGTTCAACGAGGCAAAGTGCCCACTCCTGCACTTGGGCCATAATAACCCCATGCAATGCTATAGGCTTGAGTGGCTGGAAAGCTGCTTGGTGGAAAAGGACATGGACGTGCAGATGGGTTATGCCCTAAGTAAGTCAGAACAACTTTCTGGCTGGCACAGAGAGAGTTCAGACCCTTCATCTTGTTTGCCTGCAGAGGTACTAATGCCCTGAAACTTTGTAATCCAAAGTCTGCAAATCCTAGATTTCCATGAGTTATATTTGACTATATCTCCACCTTAACATATGCAACTATATTTTCTTGGCATGGTAGGCAATTAATTAATAAAGTATCATAAAAATTCTGTGCAAACCAACCAAATAACATATCCGTTATACTGAGCTATAAACAGTTTTTACAGCTGCAGAAGAAAAAAGAGAAAAAGTCTTCAAGGTTGCTTCTTAAACAACATAAAGACATTTTTTTCCTTATAATACTTTAAATTTTGTGGTTTCTTTTCAGCCAAAAAAAAAAAATTTGAAGTTAATCTACTGCATGAGGCAATAGATCATACAATATCCAATGATAACATAAACCTGAACTGTTTCTCTAGACTCAGGAAAAAATAATGAAAGATCTATCCTTTATCTGACCTCTGGCCTTTTCCTCTGGGGAATCTGAGATCCTCTTACCCTTCTCTAAATCACTTGGTTTCACACCATGAATGTTGACCTTTTTAGTGGTAATAAACCTTTCATCTCCGAATAACTATCTTGTGAAAGCTGTAGGTAGAGTTCATTGTTCACAAGAGGAACACATCTCCGAACAAAACCAAAGAAGCCCAGTTTTTCACAACTACTAGTAGCAGAAATATGCAATGAAGCAGTTGTGCCACTTGATGGAGCCATTATCCAGTTGCCAGATAAAACGCGCATCCTGAAAATTAATGAGCGCACCTGTAGCTGCCAAGAGATGACTGAATCTACTCAATTTTCTAGACATTCAATAACTAGTGAGCCTGGGTTACATCAATCTGCCAAATTCAGAATAAGTCTTTATACTATTATCATGATAAACTCCAATTTAGTTTGCTGTGTGAGAATGGTCTGGGATCAGCCCCTCACCACTGATGGTTTTGTGGTTTTTTGGTGTTTTGTTTTGTTTTTTTTTAATCTTTCCTACTTAACATTCATATTTTGCTTATAACTAATAGTGTGTTTAAAAAAATATTTAACACAACTAGAGGGCTTCAGCTGCTTACCTTCTTTACTATTTTACTACTTTTACGTTCTTTCCAGGGAGGAAAACAAACTTCCTAATCCTAAAGTCAAAACAACTGTTTGAAGAGCTTTGGCAATAGCATAGGAAAATACTGTTATCTCTGAATGTCGTTGTGAAAATTCTTATCTTGTTTTTGCAAGCTACTTCTCTCCCTTATGGCTTGCGAATATCTCACATTTAAAGTTGAATGTAAGTAGATATACATAGGGTTCTACTCCTTTCTGAAAGAGGCACACTTAAAACACCAGAACACGTTGTGAACATTTGATTAATATTGCCTACACGGCAATAAATTACTGGTAGTCATTTTCAGGCTTCATAGAAGGTGACCTAATGAATATAAAGAGAATATGAGTAATACAAAAATAATGGGAAAATATTCTATCAACTGCAGGCTCTTCACAGACTAAATTAACAGGGAAAACATTGAAGGACTCATTTCAATTTGTTGTATGCTTATAAAACCAATTTTCCACCTTCTCTGCTCTAAGGGAATCACTGATTGGAAGTGCTTCCTAGTTTCAGTTGAAAGTTAGTGCAAAACTCTATTCAGCACTAAAATAAACTGACACTTCAGACCATGCATGGTATTTCAGACCAGAAAAACAGTGTATTTGCATTTCATATTTCATTCAGGAGTAAGAAATGGAGTAGGGGCATGCTGTACACCTCCAGAAATTAAGTGCTTTGGGAGGATGGTGATGAAAAGAAGGAATTCACCAGAGCATTATAATTGCCTTTCACATATATATCGTCATTTCGCTGCTCAAAGGAAAACATAAGCATGAGCAGAAAGACCTTATATATAAAGGTCCACATAGATAAAACAAAAGTCACCGATTCCAAGATTGGACTGCTTCCTCATGTGGTTTAAAACTGTAGGCTGAGTTGAACAGTATGGTGATTTACACCAAAATAATCTGATGATACTGGAGGTGGCAGATTGATGAATGAGCTATACTCAGCACTATATAAAAAGCTTTCTCATTGTTTTAATAATTTCTTTTTCCATTTACACAGTTTTGTAACATCTTCTGAGGAACCTTTTTTAACAACTCAGGTTTTAAAAATATTATGGGCAGCTATCTTAACTCTCCTGAGCCTTCTATTCTCCAGGCTTAACAGCCCTAGCTCTCTCAGCCTGTTTTCACAGGAGAGGCACTCCAGTTTATGATTATCTTCATGGCCTTCCCCTGGACTTGCACAAGCAGGTCCACGTTGGGGGCCTGAGAGCTGAACACACCACTGTAGGTGGTGTCTCACCAGAGTAGAAAGGCAGCATCACCTTCATCTACCTGCTTGCCATGCTCCTTTTGATGCAGTCCAGCATACGGTTGGGCTTTCTGGGCTGCAAGTGCACACTGCCAGGTCATGCTGTGCTTCTTGTCAGTCAACAGCTCTGACTCCTTCTCCTCAGGGCTCTATTCAATCCTTTCTCTGCCCACTCTGTGGCTGTGATTGGGATTGCCCCAACCCAGGTGCAGGACCTTGCACTTAGTCTTTTTGAACTTTAGTAGGTTGGCCCGGGCTCACCTCTGGAGCATGACAAGTTCCTTTTGGATGCAACCCTTCCCTCCAGCATGTTGACTGCACCACACAACTTGGTGTCATTGACAAACTTGCTGATGGTGCATTCAATCCCACTGCCCATGTTGTCGAAAAAGATGTTAAACAGCACCAATCCCAATACTGACACCTGAGAGATGCCACTTGTCAGTGCTCTCCACTTGGACATCGAGCTGTTGACCACAACTCTTTGAGTGCAACTATCCAGCCAATTTATTATCCACTAAGTGGTCCATGTCTCTCCAGTCCAGAGACAAGGATGTCATGCAGAACAGAGTCAAATGCTTTGCACAAGTCCAAATAGGTAACATCAGTCATCAGGGTTAGCTTGGATATACATGAAGAAAAATAATCCAATGTTATTTATATCAGTTGACAGTTGACTCTCAGCATTGCACATGATGACAACTGAGAAAATAAAGTCCTTGTTTCTTCATAACATGAATGATTTGGATGGTGCCCTTTTCCAAGCTAGAAGGACAGTGTGTTAATTGCACAAAATGTCTATATATCAGAAAAGAGCCGTTTTCCATCTCTGCAGCATGCTCTCCATTAACCACAAAGCAGCCCGGGAAAAATCCGTTTTCTTGTAATTGTGTGATTCAACAACAGG
Organism: Myiopsitta monachus; assembly: GCA_017639245.1. Classification (NCBI taxonomy): domain Eukaryota; kingdom Metazoa; phylum Chordata; class Aves; order Psittaciformes; family Psittacidae; genus Myiopsitta; species Myiopsitta monachus. Next base: position 61,791,605 of record CM029919.1, read on the forward strand.
TTACTTAACAGTCTTCTAGCATTTGAAGGCTTTGATAATACTAAGTAGGCGACTGTCAAGCATGGCTACTAGAGAATGCAGAGACTAACTACAGTCCCCGACCTTTCAGCTACTGAGCTTCTGTTTTCAATAGAAAGACAGAATCACTGGCATGAAAACCATCACATCCTACATAAACTATAAGAGTTCTAGTAAGTGCTTTGTTTGTGTTTATAATGTCAAACCCAAGCTGTTTCTTCCTTTCTGTGGTATCATACTGTTCATGATTACTTGGCAGGCAAAGAGAATGCAATTTTGGCTACAGATGCTTTGTTTGTACTTCAAGCTCATTTGACCTCACACTGGTGCATTTTGTCAGGGTATCTTATCTCTGCTTTACCCACAGCTATACAGCTTCCGCTTGAGTTTGGGAACAGATCAAGTGAGTCTGCAAGAGGTCAAACACAGTTCCTGGGCAGTTTACAACCTGAATTTCCTACTAATAGGGCCAGATTAACTGAATTTATTTTGCACACAGAGGATGCAGGGTGAGCTACCCTTTGTTACTAGAAAAAGCAGCAATAGTGGGCCAGGAAAGCTGGGCTGTGGGCCAAGTTTTTGTGCCCCTGCAAAAGCACCGTCTATCAGCAAAGCCTCTCAGGTTTTTCTGTCTGCACTATTTCCTCTCTCATGCCATGTGATGCCACTTTTCTACCTTTTTCATACTTGTTCACTGCCATATATTACTGTACATAAACTCCTCTTTTTGAGCATTTTCAATTGCAGCAAATGGTCAGTCTTTGCCACCCATCTGGCACAGAGTTCTGTTCTGGGTTCAGCAGTAGCAGTCATTTTTCTCCTTCTTGGTAGCTGGTGCAGTGCTGTGTTTTTTGAATTTGGGCCTGGGAACTACGCTGATAACACCAGTGTTTTCAGTTACTGCTTGGTAATGTTTTGGTCTGACCAAGGACTTTCTGAGTCTCATGCTCTGCCAGGGAGGAGGGGAAGCTGGGAGGAAGCAGAGACAGGACACCTGACCCAAACTGACCAAAGAGGTCATTCCATACCACAGCACGTCATGTGCAGGATGTGAACACGGAGAGTAGAGACCCGGAAGGGTGTGGTGGTGCAGTGGGGGGTTCGCTGCTGGGGGGTGCACTGGCTGGGTCAGGCTTGGTGAGCAGTCGTATTCTCTTTCCTTGTATTTCTCTTGTATTATTACTGGTGGTAGCAGTAGTGATTTGTGTTATACCTTAGTTACTAAACTGTTCTTATCTCAACCTGTGGGAGTTGAATTCTTCTGATTCTCCTTCCCATCCCCCCTGGACCGGGGGAAGAAAGAGAGGGGGATGAGTGTGCGAACTGGCTTAAACCACAACAAGTTCAAAACCCCAAACAAAAGCAAGTAGACATCTTCTTAAGAAAACATACAGAACACAGGCTATTATGCAAATAAATAAACTAAGTGCTTATATTTTCCAGCATAGTTTCCAATGGCAAACTTTGTCCCAAAGACTACTGCAATGTGCCAAACCTCTCCTCTCATATCAGGACATGGGGACAGTCACCAGCCTCCACAGGCTGGAAAGATAGCTGCAACAAATATGCTGAACTTGCAAAAGAACAAATAAAAATACTGAATGTCGGGAATTCTGGGTGACCCCAGAGGTCTGTGAAGAGGAGTCTCAAACTCACATTCTTGACAGAAGTGCTTAGAAATTTTTCCTGCCAGCATTTTCTAACCAGGACCAAGTTTCATTAGACAGCTTTTGCCCCTGCTTCTGCCTGGCCAGCTGGGTCAACATGTGTAGCATTTAATTTTATGCTTACATGTTTACTGGAATGGTGTCACCTGTATGAAGAAGAGTTAATCTGTACTCTAGGCCTCAATAATTAAGAATAATTTTTTTCAGCGCAGATACCATCTCTTTTGGTCTTTAATTACATTACTCTCCATAGTATTTTTTTTTCCTTCCAGAAACTGAAAGAGTTGGGAGAACATAAACTTTTACAGACCTAGGAAAAACACCCAAATATTTGGCATTCTCCATCATCTAAAGCCCATTGTGACTATTCTCATGAAGCAATTTGAACGCAACAAAGTACTATTTAACTGATTGTGGAGTAAGGGGTAAAACAGATTAACATTTTGTTGTCAGTCAAACAGAAAGACAATTTAGACAGCTTTTTATTTACTTTGGCATAATTTTCTAGATTTGATTCCAGTTTTGTGGTCACATAAATCTGCAGAAGTCCCAAGTACCATTCATATTTATGAGTATCCCAGAGCCTCCTCTGAAATCTGTTTATCAATTTATAAAATCAAGCAAAGGCATAACTACAGTAAGAAAACTTTGAACTTGCATTTTTATCAAGTCAAAAAACTTCTACACACTGAAGCATGCTTGCATACAAAATATTAATTCTACCCTTTTTTATGTATTTGATAACAATACTGTAGCTGTTTTCTCATTCTTTATAACAGCATACTGTGGGTTATTTTTAGGGTCTGTAATCTTTTCAAGTACTTACATAGTTTTCTAAAGATCTGCAACTAATTTTTATAAAAATATTACATTAGTTTTACTAAATTTCCTGTGCTTAAATGTGCTTCTGTATGCAGTATAAAATTTGATTAATTTTTTTGGCTAAAAAGATTTTCATTACAAAAAATGAAAATAATAAAAAAATTAAAATATTTGCAAAAATCACATAAATTAGCTTAATTCCTTCTTTTTAACCTTGTTTTCCCAGTCCCTTGCAATACAGAAGTTCATGTACAATAAATTCAAATGCTCTTTACAGTGTCACTATGTTTAACCCCTGAAATTAGGTCATCCCTTTCGGAAACTAAGTCAACAGTTATTGGTTACCCAAATATCTGTATTTGTAAAAACCTTCCCATATATGAATAGATTCAGGTCCCAAGCTGGCCACAGGATGACCTGGCTTGTCTTTACCTCACCCTCCTTGTTTATTGTCCCTTGGCAGGGACAACACCCTTTGTAACTCCTCTGAGAGACAGCAGGGCTAGGCTTAATGAAGGCTAAAGAGTAAATGATGCATTCTCAGTCCCCACTTAACTTGAGTAATTGGCTGCTACTGCTTATTTCGCAGCCTTCAGAGCAAATCCTTAGGCTCAAAAAGTTAAATGAGCTTGAGCAAAGGATGGCTAAGCTTTTCTTGCCATTGACTGGCAAGTAACCCACATGACATTAACTTTCTGAAGCTAACTATTCATTCAAAATAGAAACAGAGATGAGGCATAATCATAATCTGAGTTGTGGCTCTGCAGCAGTATTGAACAAAAACCACATTCCTTAGAGACTGAAGTGGTTTCACTGTTTTAACAGGATATGTTGTCTATTTTCATGCAAATTCTTTGATTAGCAGAAGGCATCATAAGATTTTTATTTTTTGCATTTTTCCACTGAGTAGGGATGTAATCATACTAAAAGCATTTTCAAGAGGAACTGTAAGAACCTAGCTTTTATATTTTATCTAAGAAAACCAATACAAAAACAAACAAAAAAGAAGCAACCCAGTGTTAGTAGAAGGATAAATACACTGGTAGTTAATACACAAGTATTCTAGGTCTTAAATAAATTTTAGGCATAGACCTGCAATGAAATTTTAGAATTACAATCCTGAATATTTCCACACATATATGTACAAAAGTGTTTAGCTCCTAAAACAAAATTTTCAGCCCCCATAGGTGCCTAAGATGTAAGGTGTAATAGAAGAGAAGGAAAGAAAGTATGAGATTCATAGCAATCACCACAGTGAGCAGTAGGATATCTAAGATAGACTACTAAAACCAAATAATATAAGGATAAATCTAAAGTTTTTCTTTCTTTCTGGCCTATCCACAGTTTGATTGCTCTCTCTACCCCTGGTCTCTTTGGATGAGACTACGAGTTTAACACTGCAAAGATCTCCCCTTACCCCTGCTCCAGCTTGGACTTACACACAGGCTGCATTCTGTTAGGGGTGTACCTGCTTCAAGTGGAGCCTTATCTAAGAGCCACAATTTCTTCAGAAGTATTCCTGCTGCAGCATAGGCTCATCTACAGCCACAGTCACTTTGGGTGAACCTCTTCCAGTGTAGCCTCATCCATGGGCCACGGTGCCTTCAGATATATACAGTCTCCAGCATGGCTTTACCCATGGCTGCAGTCCCTCCAGGGGCATACTGTCTGTTGTGGGCTTATCCATGGCTACATACTTTGAGGTGCTCCACCATGACAGCCACTGATCCTTCAAGGTGTACCTGCTGCAGCAAGGACTCATCCACAGATGCTTTGAGGTATACCTTCTCCAAAATGCACTTACCTTGCACACAAAACCAGCAAAGATACCCTTGCCATCTGGTAACCCAGGTGCATCACCATTACTGTTATCAGACTGTTCCCAGGTGCAGCAGAGTAAAATGATGAGCAGCAACACTACTACAGGAAGCAGCAAAACCAGAAAGCAGCCACTAGTGAGTGCTAGATTCTTAATATATAGTAATGCAAGCAAGCAAGCTGCATAGAAAGAATAGGAGCCTGTCAATTTATAGTTAAACAGCAATAATAGTCATAAATTCAATCTAGTAAATTCCAATCAAATCTGTCATTGTCTTGAATCCTTCAGGCCCCTCACTGGGTGCCAAAAAGTTTTGGTTTAATCCCAGGTGGTAACTAAGCACCACACCGCTGCTCACTCACTTTCCCTGGTGGTATGGGGGAAATAGTTTGAAGAGTAGAAGTGAGAAAATTCATGGGTTGAGGTAAAGACAGTTTAACAGGTAAAGCAAAAGCCATGTACAAAGCAAAGCAGAATGAGGAATTCATTCACTACTTCCCATTGACAAGCAGATGTTCAGCCTTTTCCAGGAAAGCAGGGCTCCATCACACATAACAGTTACTTGGGAAGACAAACATCCATCATCACTCCTAATGTCCCCCCTTCTTCTTCCTCCAGCTTTATATATTAAGCATGCCACCATACAGTATGGAATATCCCTTCAGTCAGTTCAGGTCAGCTGTCCCAGCTGTGTCACCTTCAAGTTTCTTGTGCACCTCCCAGTCTACTCGCTGGTGGAGAGGTGTGAGAAGCAGAAAAGACTTTGACTCTGTGTAAACACTGACCAGCAACAACTAAAACATCCCTGAATTATCAATGCTATTTTCACCACAAATCCAACACATAGCCTCACACTAGCTACTATGAAGAAAATTAACTCCATCCCAGCACAGAGGGACAAAGGGAAGCATTAATTATTACTGGTACTTTCTGGCAGTTGACAGAATGTTCTGTCATTCATTTAGTTAGCTCAATATTTTGAAATATGAAGTGTTTTTCTCTGGCATTACGGTTATAGTGGTAATAAGGCAATCAACCTATGAATCAGTTGGAGCAGATGGACACAGTATCAGACACATTCTGACAGACAACTGTTCTGGTCTAATCTGGTCTCATGTGTCAACAGCGACAGGAAGATACTCCCTAAAGACACATAAGCTCAGGCAAGCCAGTGTTCTAAGTAGTCATGCCGGTTTCGCACATGTAATGACAATGAATAATCTCCTAGGTTTTGGGGACTTTGGAAATAAGAGGATCAGATACTCACTGCCGTAACTGTCATATTACTGACCTTTTCTCCAGTAAATTCTTCAATCACTAACTGAACTCACTAAAGTTTTTAACAACCACGGCTTCTTTTGCAGCCTAAGTATGCATTATACAAAGAAAGATGTCTTTTTTATTTTCTTTTTAGACAGATACTAATTTCATTTAGTGCTCTAGATATTAATAAATCCCCTTTCCTCTTTTCACCTTTTCCATTCCATTCACATTTTAAAAGTCTCTATCATACTCCACCCCTTATTTTACTTTTTCCACACTGAAAAGCTTCATTGTCTCAGAAAGTCACATCACAGTTTTGGTCATCTTTTTCCTCCTTGTATTTTTTCCTGTTCCAGTATATCTTTCTCAAGACAGGAATACTTTCTGTTCACTTAGTCTTTTTTCAACTGCTATCAAGAATTTATGTTTTCATTGAACTATCCATTATAATCCCGAAATCTCTTCCCTGTGTTTTAATGGAACACATTATTATGTGTGGAAATTTTGGACAGTTCATTTTCAAGTGCATGGCATTACTTTTATCTAAACTGAACTTAATATGCCATTTTCTTGAAGAATGTTGGTAGGTTCTTTTGCAGTTTTCAGACACCACTTCTCTTTATTGCCTCATGAATAAGTAGTCAAAAATTTTTGTTGTCTTGCTCAGTCTCCTTACAGTATCACATACCAGCAGCTTAAAAAGGACAGGCCACAACACAGTTCCTGGTCACAGTCCTCTGTGTCTGTACTCTCCCTCCCCTCTGAAAAATTAGCATTTATTTTGACTCCTTATTTGTTCTTTTCTCAACAGTTTTACCTTATTTTCAGGACATTTACTTGTACGCCATGACTGATCAGTGTTTCGAAGAGCCTTTGGTGAGGGACCTTGAGATACTTTCACCTTTAAAATACTTTTGAAGATCAGAACAGGGAAGGAAAGCAACAAAATGGAAAAATTTAAAGCGCTTATATACTCTGGGAGACTTTTACTGAAGAGGGACCTGGCTGCAGCATGTCATGGCACCCTTTTTCTGCTTATGACTGCCTTTTCTTCCTGCAGACCCTGACATGTAAATCAACCTGGTGCACATCCAGGTCTTCTCAGAAGTAGGATATTGTTGGGGACATAGGAGCTAAATGGGACTTTGCAGTTCAACAACTTGGAAGCTGACTAAGAAGACAAAGACCTGCCCACAGGACTAGAAGCCAAACCTTAGATTGATTCACTTAAGTTGTTCCAACCACAATAACCTCTGGGATAGAAAAAAGGATTTGAGAAGAAAGTATGATATGTGGAACAAGATAAATTTTTGCTTTAAAGACTTATATTTTTGCTATTTCATCCAGGAATCATGGATTCCTTTATTTAGAGTTACAGTGGTCTAGATCCTTGTGGGTGAGTGTGTGTACTGGTAGGAATTAACTTTTGAGACTATAAGTTGTCAATGTCCCTCAGAGAACATCAAGGAAAAGGGAGGAAATATTCCCCTTCAAGCCACTGCAAGACTCAGGGAACTGTGACAGCCATGTATACAATTAGCTATTTCAATATGATTGGAAAAAAATTATAACTGGAGACAATCTTGAATGAGACATTTGCAATTGAAGTATTCATGCACTTTGCAATCATTTCCTGGAGCTCTGCTTTTGTTTCACAATAGAAGAATATGAATATTACATTGTTTATTAATTGACACTTTCTAATTTTGCTATACCTTATTAGAAGAGACGTGAAGCAAGCCCTAATGATTTTCTTGAATTTTGCCAGACAAATACATGTAAGGTAATAGATGCTCTTTGATCATGGCTCAGCTTGATCCTTAACTGATTACAATTAAGACTAATTTGCTTTCCTAACTGAATAGCCTTCATTCTCAATAAAACTCTTTCAGTGAATTTTACTGAGCACTTGAAATGGTGCCTTTGAATGCTGAAAAAAAACCTAACTCATATTAGTTAGAGTTCAAGTCTGAATTAATTTGTTTCATGTGTCTGTCAGAATTTTTTCCTGCAAGCTCAAGTTTCCAAGTTATTGAAAGTTATAGTTTTGTTTGCCTTTTTCTTGTTTGTGTGTTTCCTGAAGTTATTGCAGAAATGAAGTTGTTATTACAGAAACAGCTCTTTTTGGCTTTGTTTGGGTTTGGGTTTTTTTGTTTGTTTGTTTGTTTTACAATCCCTTGCCTTCTGTTGGCTTCAGTTTCTTAAAACCAGCTGTTCATGTGACAACTTGCTTGACTAATTTGTAAATATGGTGACTACTTAGAAACCCCAGCCGTTCAAATGAGAGCTATATGAATTCACATAACTGTTCCAAGTAAGAAATACATATAAAATTTTTCCAGTTTGAAAAGCTCCACAAAAGCATTTTATATTTATTAACCCATATTTTTTAATCTATTTAAAAAAAAAGATAACAAAGAAATATATATTATTATAATATCTACACTTTAAATACTGCAACTACTACTTTATATTAATAAGCTTTTGTGATCAAATATGCAGGTGTAGCCATAAATCAGGTGAAGAAGCAATTAGCTGAAAGTATAAGGGCTTGGTTTTGTACATCTAAGTGAGTGTGGAAAATGTAGCTATAAATAGTGTTATCATAATGATAGGAAAGATATGGAAACATTCACTTTTTACTCCCTGTTCAAATAAAATATTTAAATATGTGTGAACGTGAGAATTGATTTGAATGGAACTACTCGTGTCAGGATTAAATGCAGTACAGGGCTGGGACCTGATGAGGGAAGTGACTAACTTTCAGTTAGTGTCTCATTACAGAAGAAAAGTTTAGAGGCAAATTACTGAAAGCATTCAGATGCCTAAAGAGTAGATAAATGGGATATTCAAAAGGTACCACAGGATATATCTAAAAAGGGATACAGGGACTGCCTATGTGAAACATTAATTTATGAACTTAAACCCAAAATTACAAACCTAGAGTCTCACTTACTTGAAATGTTATCCTCACAGATTCCAAAAACATTTGACACCTAGAAGTTAATCAAGAATTCAGCAACATAATGTAGATTAATTCAGACCAAATGCAGGCAACAATTTTGAGCTAATTATCCTAGATACCCTTAATAGTAATTGCAAAGAAATAGAAACTTTTAGGGTGGTTTCTCTCTCCAAAAGCAATACAGGGTGCCTATTCTGAGGTAAATACTAAATAAAATGGAGGAAGGAAGAATATCGACAAATTAGAATCGCTGAAGAGAAAGAAAAGTGATTTAGCATGCTAGGATGTATAAATGAGAATTATAGCTGAAATCTGTTTTGCTGGTATTAATAAAGAATAATAGCATATTAAAACAATAATTCTTTAAAAAACAAGAACTTCATAGGAATTATAAGGCTAAGTATTTTGGGGACCATTAAATACATATGGAAGAGCCAAGCTGTTTTAGGAAACACAGACAAAATAATTGCTGATATGGATCCTAAACTAGAGGTAGAAGACAGGAGTCCAATAAAGCTACTACAGGAGCAAGCAGTAAGAGAAGATAGCCCAGCAATAAGAATAGGAATTTGTAGTTTTTACCCCCAAATTCTTGTTCTGTAAGCTTCAAGACTTCCTTACGGTCAAGACAAAGCCCATCAGAAGTACACTGGAAACACTCCTGGTATCCTGTCCTCCCATTACTTAGTGCTGCCTCACTCTTCATTGTAGCTCAGTTTCATCCAGCAACAGACTGCTCCAGTGTGATTCACTCATGTTGTCACAAGCTCTGCAGCAAACCTGCTCCAGCTTGGGCTCCTTTTTCCACAGGAATCCAGGTCCTGTCAGGAGCCTTGTCCAGCATGGACTTCCCATTGTGTCACAGACTCCTTTGGGCACCGATTGCTCTGGCATGGAGTCCTGCATGGGCTGCAGGAGGATATCTGCTCCACCATGAACCTCCATGAACTGCAAAGGCACAGTCTGCCTCACCAGTGGTCTGCACCAGGGCCTGCAGAGGAATCTGCTTCAGTGCCTGGAGCGCCTCCTCCCCTTTTTCTTCACTGAGCTTGCTGTCTGCAGAGGCATTTCTCTCATCTATTCTCACTCCTTTCTCCGGTTGCCGTTGCGGTTGCCATTGCAGTTGCCTGTTGCACAGGGTTTTTTTCGTCCCTTCTTTAATATGTTATCCAAGTGGTGCTTCTGCCATCACTGATGGGGTCAACCTTGGCTAGCTGAGGGTCCTTCTTGGAGCCATCTGGCATTGGCTCCATTTGGCACAGTGGAAACTTCTGGCTACTTCTCACAGATGCCACCCCTGTAGCCTCACCGCTACCAAAACATTACCATGGAAACCAAATAGAACATTTTATGTTTTGGTTTGGGTTTGGTTTCTTCTTCTTCTTCTTCTTTTTTTTTTTTTTTTTTTTTTTTTTTAATGTATATATGTATATTTCCTTGACTCTGTCTAGTTTTAAGTTCTTCCCTCTTCTTCCTGATTTTGTTTCTATAAACAACCACAAACTCGCCACAGAATGGTTGTGATTACCACTTTCATGTTTTATGGCAATCCTCTGTATAGAAGCCTTAGCTCATGTATTATTCTCTTTTCATCATGGGAACTTATCCAGTAGTTGAGAATTTTAGCACAGGTTAAAAAGAGCCATGCCATGTGGATATCACCTGTACCCTTTGGAGTTACGTAAAAGAGAGGACAGCATATTCTGAGTATTTATCCGCCAGCATGTAATAAAATTGTGGACTTGGAAATCATTGCATTGACAGGGGTACGTGGGTGTCCTTCTAGACAGGAGTTGAAGAGCCTTCATGTTCTCAGTATGCCCATGAAAAATAGTGACACTTGACATTTGAGCTGAAGTCTCTTTTCTGAAGCACCTTGCATTAGTAATGAAGTCAAAATGCCTTCCCAGATATAACTTTCTCAAGGCTGAGAGCAATTCTTATTTTTTTTTTTATGAAACTCTGTAGGCTTGAAAAATATTGTGTGACTAGAAAAGAAACAAAGCAAAAAAACCTGTAGGAAAAATTCCACTGACCCTAAACCAGCAATACTGAACATATGAGCCCCTGAAGGTTACTGAAAATCTACACATCAGGCTGATTTATACTGGTAGAGATCTGTCTCTAGCTACCATGGTGATCAGCATTCAGTCTGTGGCTTGTATGTCAGGAAATAACGGCTCTCTAACAGAAACCAGAGAGAGCAGTAATGCCAGTAATGAGCTCCCATGTTCTGGACTGCACAGTAAGTTTCTTAATCCTTTTCTTTCCTCTGCTTCAGGTAAGACAATAGCTATGATCCCAGGGACAGGAGAGGAAAAGATCTGGGGAAAGAAAAGTGCATAATTTGGAGAACAATATAGCAAAATGAGCGCAAAGTTTATCTCCCTCCCTTTCTCACCCCACAGTAGCACTCTATTTTTTCTCTGGTTCAGCTGCATTTTGTAACCACCATATGCAACTTTGGACTGTGCAATTGCTTTCAATATGTCCTTTCTTAACAAGGGGGTGTGGAGTGTGATCTCTGTGTTAAAAATTCTTAACTTTAGGCCAGACACTTTCTCCTTCATAAGATTACAGAGACCTTCTATGGAGAAACATTTTAGGGCAGTTGAACCTTAAAGAAAGATGTTAGTTTTCATAAAAGTTATGTCAGAATCTACCTAGCAGTATCTGAAATGGTGGCCAAAAAATGTGATTCTTGTTTCAGAATTCAGGCACAATCTACAGTGTATGAGCAGAGTGTGCCATTTGCCACGTTACTTTTCCTAACCCCTTAGTCAAACTCTGATACAACAGCAGGATCCACTTATGTAAATTTAAAATTTATTTCAGTAAAAATGTCTTTACAATTACACACAGAAAACATTTCTGAGTAGTTTATGATGTGTCTCTCCATTTAAAATGTTATTTAATTTTAATTTTGTATTTAGTAAAAAAAGGGAAATGCCAGAGTTTTTCAGCTTCATCACGCCTTAGTGGACAATGAGGTCAGATCCAACATCAGAGTTGCCAATGGTAGAACTTTCCTTTAAGTTTACGTAGCAAATTTCATTTCATAATTTTCATTCTCTTTTGCGTGTGTCGAATTCTTCAGGAAAGCACAATGGCCACAAGGTGGAGCCAAAGTCCCTCGAAACAAACTAGGTTTTTTTTGTTTCTGGGTTTGTTTTTTTTTTTTGTTTTTTTTTTGGTTGTTTGTTTTTTTTTTTGGTTTTTTTTTTGTTGTTTTTTTCTTTTGACTGCTTGGTTTTGATTTTTGGTTGGGGCTTTGAGGGTTTTGTTTTATTTTTTTTTTAATTTTTTTTTTAACTGAGAGCTTTTTTGAAAGATATGAGTGAACATAAGCTTCAACTCCAGCATTTGAAACAAGTCTTTGAGATAATTAGAGTGGAACCTAGCTATTACTGTCTATAATTTAATTCCAAGAACATAAATATATTTTAATAATGGAATAAAGGTTTTCAGTCTATATTCTGCTTTTAAAGCACACATCCAAATTTAATACGATTTTTTTTCTTTAAAATTCAAGAAAAATAAAAATTCTCAGTGTGTTTTTGGATATTTTTCTGGAAAAAAAAAAACCAAACTAACCCGAAAAAAAACAACCCTCGTCCTGCTCTGCAAGCTTCCTTTATTTTATTTCACTAGGCTTTTTGCCTGATTGAATATTTTATTGTTTGGATTTTAATCTTATTTTATGCCACATATATTTAATTATGATATGTGGAAGAAAAGGGAATTATAGCCTAGATTAGTTTGATTTGTTTTTGTTGATACTAAGTTTGGAAAGCCATGAGTAAAGTGAGAGAGAAATTAAAGCTCTTCTCATTCTAATGTGAAATGATTGATCTTTAATCCTTTGAATTGGGTTGGTAAGGAATTGTCATTACCTCATTGAGTAAGCATATTTTTTATCAGCTCCTCTATGGCTTCAACAGCATGGCTCAGATCAAACTGTATTTCATGCCCCTGAAACCTGAGAATATTTATTTTCCCTTCTTTTCCTGACAGTACACTTGAAGGATCAGATGCCTGAAAATATTTCACAGCTGTCATCATCATCTAGTTCCACCCACATATGCATGCTTTCATAAAACAAATAAAAGGGACTTAGAATATTAGGGTCACACTCCTACTCATATTAACAGCTCCAGAATTTAGTTGATAAAAAAGACTGAGACTTCAGAATTAGCCATGCTAAAAATGAAACTGATGAATTACATACCCAGATTCTCTGTGTTTTCCTTTTAGTTTTATAACAAAAACAGTCAGATGTTTATGCACAAAGAGCTGTACAAGACCTGATGCCTTCTTTCAGCTACTGCCTGAATTAATACTTTTGCTGTTGGAAGGTCATGATGCTGCTGTTCAAAAGAGAGGTGGGAATATCTCAAAACACACAAAACCAGACAAACTTAATTAATGGCAAAAACATTAACATTACATTATTATATTACATCTCATCATTATTAGTAACTATATTTAGCTGTTGAGATTTAAGTGGCTCATATTAAAAATGCTGACTTGAAAATTATTTGCATATTTAACTATACAGAAATATTGACATTCACATAGATTCAGTGTAAAAACAGCTGTGAATGAAATATTTGCTGTTCTTTGCTCTGAGGTAAAAAAGAAAAAGAAAAAAGGAAACAAACAACAACAAAAAAAAGGAATTATCTCTAGGGCTGACAGTGTGACAGAATGGAATAGGGAATACTTTCTTCCCTCTAAGTGCTATCACATGCTTCCACAGTGATGAATTAAAGTGTCTGTCTTATCTCCTGGCTGCTTAAGAACAACCACATCTAAGCAGCAAGCGCCTTCAAAACCATACAAAAAAAAATGCTTGTTCCATGCTCTATTTTTCCATTAACAGTCCAATTCCCATAAAATCAGCTTTCAGATATAAAAAAGAAATAAAAGAAAAAAAAAAGGAAAAGAAAATCTTTAGGAGTTTGGCTGGGTCCTTTATCTTCAAGATCATCGTAGTCAAATAAGAGACCTAGCTCAGTACAGTAATGTGAAACTAATAGTGAAAGTGGTAGAAAAAATGGGAAATTTGTATTTTTTTCTTTCTGTTTTGGTCTGTTTTTAATTTTTATCTCCTGGAAATGGAACTCTCTGACTGCTACAGCTTAGGTTTAGATCTGGGCAGTGGCCCTAAGCATAAAAAAGAATATGCTGAAATATAACCAGCTTAAATATCCTGAACTGGAACACTGAATTTCGGGACTGCAAACTGCCAGCCAGTTGTTTTCAAAGCCATTCCTTTAAGGGGGGGTGGGGAGAAACATGAAAGCTGTGTACTTGAAGGAAGAAAAACACAGAATGCTGTGGCAGATTGTTGCAGTGAAAATAAATCTGACTTCTCCTCCACATTCAAGTCAAGCTGCCTCAAAATTCTGAAAGGATTCATGCAACCTAGGAGCTGTATTAAACACAAGAGCATAAAGTAGTTCAAGTACTACGGACAAGTGAAATCATTGCATTCACTGTCTACTTCAGCTCTGCAAGTGAGAAAAGACAACACATCACTACAAATTAACTTCATGTGATTGTGCTTTACAAAGTGAAAAGAAAATTAACACAAATAATAAAGCATTTACTGTCAAATTAATTGACAAAACTACTAAACAAAGAATAATTATCTCAAAGCCAGATTTTACAGGATTAGAATCAAAGGAAAAGAAAAAGAAATATGTAGAGTAAATCCAAATTATTTTTTTTTTTCCATATACTTAGGGCAACTGGGAACTGCTGACCTGTCAACCCTCGCCTCTGTGCCTGGGAAGATCATGGAACAAATCCTCCTAGAAGCCATGCTTGGACACATGGAGGACACAGCAGTGACTCCAGACAGCCAGCATGGCTTCACCAGACTTGTCCTACTTCACCAGCTTAATGGCCTTCAATGATGTAGTTGCTACATCAGTGGACAGGGGAAGAGCTATGTATTCCATCTATCTGGACTTTTGTTACGCCTTTGGCACAGTTCCCCACAACATCCTTCTCCCTAAATTGGACAGATGAATTCGATAGATGGACTAATCCATGGATGAGGAACTGGCTGGTTGGTTGCATCCACAGAGTCAACGTCCAGATGGAGATGAGTCATGAGTGGTGTCTATCAGTATTCAGACCAGTACTGTTTTGTATTTTCATCAGTGCATAGACAGTGGGATTGAGTACATTCTCAGCGAATTTGCAGATGACACCAAGCCAAGTGGTATAGTTGACACACCTGAGGGATGGCATGCCATCCAGAAGGACCTAGACAAGCTCAAGAAGTGGGTTCATGTGAACCCCTATGAGGCTCAATAAGGTCAAGTGCAAGGTGCCTGCACCTGAGCTGGGGCAACCCCTGGCATCAATAAAGAGGGATAAAGGGATTGAGAGAAGCCAAGCATATCCTGGGCAGCATCAAAAGAAATACGACTAGCAGGTTGCCCCTCTTTTCTGCTCTGGTAAGACCACACTTGTAGTACTGTATCCAGCTGGGGAGTCCTCAGTACAGGAAAGACATCGACCTGTTGGAGCAAGTCCAGAGGAGGGCCACAGAAACAGTCAGAGGGATGGAGCACTCCTCCTATGATGAAAGGTTGAGAGAATTGTGTGGTTCATCCTGGAGAAAAGGTGGCTCTGAGAACATCTTATAGCAGCTTTTCAATGCTTAAAGAGGGCTTATAAGAAAGACGGGGACAGACTTAATTAGGGTCTGTAGCAATAGGATGAGGGATAATGGTTTTATAATGAAAGAAAGTAGATTTCGACTGTATGTAAGGAGGAAATGTTTTATGACTAGTCTGGTGAAACACTAGAACAGGTTGCCCAGAGAGATGACAGATGCTGCATCCCTTAAACATTCAAGGCCAGGCTGGACAGAGCTCTGAGAAACCTGATCTAGTTGAAGATGACCCTGGTCGTTACAGGGGTGTTGTCCTAGATAGTCTTTAAAGGTCCCTTCCAACCCAAACCATTCTATGAATCTGTGAACTGCTGTCATATAAATGTGAAGTATATCTCATGATGTCTTTTTTTCATATATTATTCTAAGTGTGCTCCCAAATTATAGGTGCCTATGTAAAATAATTTTGGCTACACTATGTTATGGTGTGATTGAACTCCACTTTGTCTGAAGTTTGCCAAGTTGTGCTCACCACACCCATTGTTCCATCCATAGCCAGCAATAGGAAAGCCCTCATTTTTTTAAGGAAGTTCTCAGGAAACCAATGTTTCTCAGGATGCTGTGTAACTAAGCAGGTTTTCAGATTTACTTGTACTTCCTAAATTCTGCAGAAAAAGTAGTAGGGATTCACAGTGAATGCTATTTATTTATACTACAAGGAACCAGAGAGGAAAAAGAAATTACTTCAATCTTTAAAAATTTTTATAATTATTTTTGTAAGTATCTTGTTAAAATTCAAATAAAAATATCTATTTGGAAATAAATCTAAATGCATACTAAAATATGTATATATACAGGGAAAGCCATCTCTCAAATTGAAAAATAAATCGTGATATATTTAACGTAAAAATAAAAGCATACATTTGGGAAGTGATAAAAAGATATTCCATGTTTTGAAACAGTTAAAGGAACTTTTTAACTGTCTCATCTAATCAAAACTTGTCTTATTTTCATAAATATTTTAACTATTTCAGAGATTTTTTTCACAAATTTTGCCCAGTTCTAATATGAATTGCTGAGTACCTCATATTATTCTCCTAGCTTCAATAAATATAGAAGAAATCTTTTCTTGAAAAATAATGTGGATTTCAGTTTTCTCCCTCAATAATTTTGCTTGAATAAGAACCAAATAAAATTAGGTAGGAATGCAAAATTCCCTTCATTGACTGGAATGTGAGATACATCTGATTAATCAACTCTGAAGGCACTATAAACACAACCTTAAAAATATTGATTGCACAGTAAATACAAAACTATGAAGCTTTTAGGCCCATAAGCAAAATCATAGATGACTATAGCAACAAAGTCTAATTCCAGAGAGAAATCAGAAATGTTTGAAAAGCCTTATATAGTAAAGGAAAGATCTTTGGCTTAAGGATGTTGTCTTAGTATCATAGAATAGTTAGGGTTGGAAAAGACCTCAAGATCATCTAGTTCCAAATCCCTGCCATGAGCAGGGACACCTCCTACTAAACCATGTCAATCAAGGCTCTGTCATAGAATCATAGAAAAGTTAGGGTTGAAGGGACCTTCAGATCACCTAGTTCCAACCCCCTGCCATGGGCAGGGACGCCTCACACTTAACCATGACACCCAAGGCTATGTCCAACCCACCCTTGAACACTGCCAGTGATGGAGGATTCACAACTTCCCTGGGCACCCCATTCCAGTGCCTCACCACCCTCACAGTCAAGAATTTCTTCCTCATATCCAATCTAAACTTCCCCTGTTTAAATTTGAACCCATTACCCCTTGTTCTGTCACCATAGTCCCTCATGAAGAGTCCATCCCCAGCATCCCTATACCTCCCCTTCAGATACTGGAAGGTTGCTATGAGGTCTCCATGCAACCTTCTCTTCTCCAGGCTGAACAGCCCCAACTTTCTCAGCCTAGCTTCATACGGAAGGTGCTCCAGTCCTCTGATCTTCCTTGTGGCCCTCCTCTGGACCTGCTCCAACAGTTCCATGTCCTTTTTATGTTGAGGGCACCAGAACTGTACACAGTACTCGAAGTGAGGTCTCACAAGAGCAGAGTAGAGGGGCAGGATCACCTCCTTCGACCTGCTGGTCACGCTTCCTTTGATGCAGCCCAGGTTACGGTTGGCTTTCTGGGCTGTGAGCGCACACTGCTGGCTCAGGTTCACTTTCTCATTGACCAACACCCCCAAGTCCTTCTCTGTAGGGCTACTCTGAATCTCTTCTCTGCCCAACCTGTAGCTGTGCCTGGCATTGCTCCGACCCAGGTGTAGGACCTTGCACTTGGTATGGTTAAACTTCATAAGGTTATCATCAGCCCACCAAAAATGCATACAGAAACCTCACTAACTTGAATCTGGCCCAAATAGCCTTAGAATTTAAACTTGCACAACACGTTTATTTGAAACATGACTTGTATCTGTGGAATCTGTTCTGGGATGACCCCAACATTTTAATTATTTATCGTGAATGAGCTGGAAAAAGTATATCAGTCTTTCTTAGTTGAAATTTCTTTAGCAATGATTCCTGCCTGATTCAATTTTGTTGGGTAAAAGAGGGTACTATAAATATTCTGAACTTCTTGATCTCCTTATGTCTTACAGGAAGGAATTACAAGGGCTGTTAATGCTTCCATGAAAATATCTTTATGCATTATGCATTTCAAAAATTGCCTTTTTTTTTCCAGTTTAAATTCTGGGTTTATATTTCAAGATAAAAGTAAGTTCTTGCTCTCATTCACTGTGATTGTGCAGTCCCTTAATATTCCTTATTGTTGATTTGTCAGATCTGATTGGCCCTTTGACTGGGACAGTTGATGAAAAGACTAGCTGTGCCCTGGAGTGCTTCACCACTGTTCCCAGGGCTCTGTAATCCTTCTTGATAGTCCTCACACTGCTCCCAGTTGTATGTGAAAGAACAACAGTGTATAATAATCAGTGGGCCATATGAGGCTCGCATATATATATACCTATATATATCTAAACACATATATACATATATACACATGTAGCAATAGGACAAGGGGTAATGGGTTCAAACTAGAACAGAGAAAGTTCATGTTAGATATAAGGAAGAAGCTCTACACTGTGTGGGTGACGAGGCACAGGAACAGGTTGTCCGAAGAAGTTGTGAATGCTCCATCCTCAGCAGTGTTCAAGGCCAGGTTGGACAAAGCCTTGGACAACATGGTCTAGTGGGGGGTCCTTTCCAACCGTAATTATTCTATGATTCTATGTACATATATACATATATACATTTATACATACATACATATATGTGTGTACATATATGTGTGTGTACATATATATACACAGATGAAAAGTAGGGAATCCCATCTAGAATTACATAGCCAATATTCAACACACATCCAGTATATTCAAGAAAATACTGAAAGACCTGCAGCCTTTCATAAAAAACAAAAACAAAACCAAAAACCAACTAAAAAACCCAAACATATTCTAGAAGGTATGTTTGATATAGTGCTATTGTATAAAAAAATTATTCTTCCTCATGAAATGGTGGCTCAAATTCTGTTTTGGATACTTCAGTAGTAGCAAACTGATCATATTTCTAGTAACTGCTAGACGCTTCCTCATATGATGACTTGTAATCTATGCATTGTTACCATTGTAATTGATAACAAGGTACTCTGACGCAGCAGTTCACAATGCAGTCTGACAAAAACAGCAAAGGAGACTTGAAAGACTAACATTACTGAGTAAACAGCAAATTCTATTAGTCTCCTTTCAACGAACCTCACAGAGAATACAGTTAAAAAAAGAATAAATGACTGCATGCTTGTGAGATTTATGATTAAATCCATCCCTGGCACGTGCTGTGTTGCCAGGCTGCTTATAAGTTATGACCAATTAGAAACAATATCTGAAAAAAACTCTTATAATGCAGTATAATTGGTCACATTTTGTGGAGTAACATGTCCGTATCTCAAGTACACCATATCATGTCAATGCAAAAGTAACTTCCAATTCTATATTTTAAATGGAGTCCCATAGATTATATTTTACCTTTCAGAACAATAGATGAGTTTTTATTTAAAAGAATGACACTTAACAAAATGTGAAAAGAAATGTACTGGCTGCTGCTTTTAGAAATTTCATTGCATTTTATGCATTTCTTGTAGAAAAACTTTGGGAGTTAAGTGGACCAGTGAAAAGCTGAAAACTTTTTTAAGTGCTTGAATACATTTATAAGTCTTTTGTGGAAGAAAAACAAAATATTTTATAAAATAATAATAAACACTTCTATGTTGAGAGACATCATGATTACTTTATATTTTGCTAACATAGAATCATAGACTAATTAGTGTTGAAAAGGACCTTTAGATCATCTAGTTCCGCTATATCTACCATGGGCAGGGACACCTCACACTAAGCCACGTCACCCAAGGCTCTGTCCAGCCTGGCCTTGAATATCACCAGGGATGGAGCATTCACTGCTTCCTTGGGCAATCCATTCCAGTGCCTCACCACCCTTACAGTAAAGAACTTCTTCCTTATATCTAATCTAAACTTCTCCTGTTTAAGTTTGAACCCGTTACCCTTGTCCTATTACTACACCCCCTGATGAAGTCCCTAATGAACATGATAAAGCTAGATTGAATTTTACTCATAGGAGCTTAAGGAGGTTAAACATCTAAGTGTCATTAAAATTCATAATAAATTAGCATTCGTTTGTTTGGAAGTCATAGCTAGTGTGTGTATGTGCAAATATCAGAAAACTGTAAGGATATATGTGTGTACCTTTCAGTATCTTATGTGTTTCTAACACAGTTGGAAATGTAATGAATAATGGGAAATATGTTACCAGTTATCTCACCAGCATCCTCAGCTGAAAAGAATTTCTATGAGAACTCTGCTTGCTGAGGGACTTCAGTAGAATATTCTAATACTGTTCTACAACTCCTGTTTTTTGCTGATATTTGCTATTATGACTGATAAGAGGATGTAGACTTCCCTCTCTTGCACTCGTTACAACCCTACTATATTCATCAATGGTTCTAATGTTTTTCATTTTAACCTTTTCTACTTGTATTCACTTTTTCCCCAAATGACTATTTATTTTCTTGTTCTCTGACTTGCCCTTCTCCCATAGAGTCTTAGAGTCTTGACATAAAATCCTAGAAAGGACTTCATGTTTGGTTGGCAGTCTAAATGTATCTTCATTGAGGATAACAGAAGAGAAGTAAATTAAAGTTGGTTTCATATATGTGTGTGGGCAAACTGAATTATTTGTAACTTATGACTGGATGCTGTTGCTCTTGGAGATTTGGAAAACTTCAAGGATCCGAAGGGCTATATCAACAGTCAGTCTACAATACTCACAGATTATATAGCTTTTACTATCAGAACTCTGTTGTCTTCTTTAAACATAAATAGAGTAAATTTGCTCCACTGCTACTGTGTAGTTCATCCTAGAATGTAAATGTAAATCTCTTTCTCGGACACCCCCTTGTCATGGGGAAAGGGCTTGAGTGCCCT
Source organism: Myiopsitta monachus (assembly GCA_017639245.1). NCBI lineage: Eukaryota > Metazoa > Chordata > Aves > Psittaciformes > Psittacidae > Myiopsitta > Myiopsitta monachus. Next base: position 61,812,323 of record CM029919.1, read on the forward strand.
TGTGAGATTGAGAGCTATGCTGGTGGTGGCATATGCCTCTGGTATGGTCTCCCAAGCCAGACAGGTCTCAACTGAAGAGTCAGACAAAGTGTGTCCATGGGCAGGATGGGCTCACTAGCCTTCGGGCAACCATCCTAGGAGAAGGACAACTCTAATTTCAAACCGGGCAGACGGAGCTCATTTAGCCCTGTAGGGCCATCCATCTAAGAGAAGGATACTCTAACCAAACCTATGACCTGAGGGCTTTGCTGTCACAGTCCAACCTTGCTAGGCCCTGGCGGATAAACCTTAGGTATAAAGCATGGGGTTAGTTCTGCTCACACTGCACCTCACCTAAAAAATCCATTGAGGAGGCCCAAAGGGTTTACTCACATTTTCAAAGCCTTGTATTGACAGGAGAGGGACAAAACGGCAGGTGAAAAGGTGCACTGGAAGCTGCAGATCCAACCATGCATGGGGGCAGTTCAGGACATTAGTTGCTTGAGATTGACCCAGGAGATGACAGTCTTGTTAGGCAACAACCTGAACGACCTATCATCCTTTTTCAAGGAGAGCACTGCTTGCTCCATACAGAGAGAGGCCTAGAAAAGGTGGCCTAACCAAAGCTCATCTCCCTCTCTACCTGGTTGGCTAGCTGTGGCCAACAGGCACCTTCTGCTGTGGCCTACCAAAGACAAAGAGGCAAAGGCATACACCTGCCTTCAAAGGTGTGTCAGACTGACACTTGCATGTTGGAACATCAGAACCATGCTTGATACAGTGGATAGTGGGTGTCCTGAACGTCATTCTGCTCTAATTGCCCACGAACTGTCACAACTTGCCATCGTCATTGCTGCTGTCATTGAAGTTTCTCTTCCTGAGGAAGGAAGCCTTAAAGAATATGGTGTCGGCTACACTTTATTGGTCAGGCAAATCCAAAAACAAAAGTCATCTCTCTGGAGTTGGCTTCATGATTAAAAACTCCATCGCCTCTAAACTTGAAAATTTGCTGACAGGTCATTTTGACTGCCTTATCTCCTTACGCCTCTCACTACACAGCAAGCAATACGTTGTTCTCTTTAGCATATATGCCTCAACTTTGCAAGCTGACCCTGCAGAAAAAAAATAAATTTTACACCGATCTGTGCCACCTCACTCAAAAGGTTCCTGAAGATGATAAGATCATAATCCTTGATGACTTCAATGCCCAAGTAGGTAAGAACTTTGAAGCTTGGAAAGGAGTACTAGGCAAGCATGGTGTTGAAAGCTGCAATGACAATGGTCACCTCTTGATAGAGTTTTGTGCAGAGCAGCAGCTTACTATCACCAACACTATTTTCCAGCAGAAAGATAGCCTGAAGACAACCTGGATGCACCCTCGACCTAAACACTGGCACCTCATTGACTATGTCTTAGTACACCAGAGAAATGTTCACGATGTCCGTCACACCTGAGTGATGCCTAGTGCAGAATGTCAAACAGACCATTGCCTTGTGCGTTGGAAACTTAACCTCCACTTTAAGCCCACACCTAAGAGGGGTGGCATTCCAAGGAGGAGGATCAAAGTTGACAATCTTCAAATAGCTGCAGTGAGAGATAGTTTCCAGGCAAATTGTCAAAGAAGGCTTGAAGATCATTCCATAGACTCTTCTTCTGAAGTGCATTGGCAACATATTAAAAATAGCATCCTGCAGTCCTCTGAAGTATCCTTAGGGTTCTCCTCAAAGAAAAACAAAGACTGGCTTGATGAAAACAATCAGGTAGTCCAGGAACTGTTGACAAAGAAGAGATCTGCCCATCAAGCACACCTTGCTCAGCCATCCTGTCATGTAAGAAAAGCAGCCTTTCGTCTTGCATGCGGTAAACTCCAACAGAAGCCTCATGACATCCAGAACAAGTGGTGGCTTAACCTAGCAGAAAAGACTCAACTATGTGCAGATTTGGGTGACCAGATAGGATTCTACTAGGCTCTGAAAGCAGTGTATGGACCCACATACAAGGTTCAAACTCCTCTACTCACTGAAGATGGCTATACTTCTTGCAGATAAAATCTACATGCTGAATCAATGATGTGAACACTTTCAAACTCTCTTCAGTGACAACCATGTAGTCCAAGGCTCAGGAATCTGGCACATCTCACAATAACTGGTGAAAAACTAATTGGATATAGTCCCTACTATGGGAGGGACTCTTAAGGCCATTCAGCAAGTGAAAACTGGCAAGGCAGATGGGGTCGATGAGATCCCACCTGAAATCTGGAATCTAAATTTCATGAGCTAGTTGTGTGCTGTTGGGAACAAAGCAAACTACTACCAGATCTCCGTGATGCAATCATTATCACCTTGTACAAGAAAAAAGGAGCAACATCAGACTGCTCAAACTACCACAGTATAACTCTGCTCTCCATTGCTGGAAAAATTCTTGCAAGAATACTATTGAATAGATTAGTACCTGCTATTGCAGAAGAACTTCTACCTGAAAGTCAATGTGGTTTCAGAGCAAATAGAAGTACCACAGACATGGTATTTGTTCTCAGACAATTGCAAGAGAAGTGCAGTGAACAGAACAAGGGACTCTATGCAATTTTCGGTGATCTTACCAAAGCTTTTGACACTGTGAGTAGAAAAGGCCTGTGGCAGATCTTGGAACATTTAGGATGTCCCCCCAAGTTTCTCAAAATGGTTATTCTGTTACATGAGGATCAACGAGGCCAAGTCAGATATGGCAATGCACTCTCTGAGCTCTTCCCAATAACCAACGGTGTGAAACAAGATTGTGTTCTTGCGCCAACTTTATTCACAATCTTCTTCAGCATGATGCTTCAAAGGGCTATGGAAGACTTCGACTAACAAAATGGCATCTATATCCGATATCATACTGATGGGAGCCTATTCAACCTAAGGCAACTGAAGGCCCACACCAAGACCCTAAATCACTTTGTTCGTGAGCTGCTTTTTGCTTACGATGCCACCCTCGTTGCTCTCACAGAACCAGCTCTGCATCGTTTAACATCTTGCTTTGCAGAGGCAGCTGAGCTTTTTGGTCTGGAAGTCAGCTTGAAGAAGACAGTAGTTCTTTACCATCCTGCACCACAAGAAGATTGCCATCATCCCCACATCACCATTGGTGAGTCAGAGCTTAAGTTAGTTCAACAGTTCAGCTATCTGGGAAGCATCATTTCCTCGGACACCATGATTGATAAAGAGGTAGATTACAGAATAACAAAGGCATACAGAGCCTAAGGAAAACTCCGTAAAAGAGTCTGGTGTAATAAACACCTGAAGAATAGTACAAAGATCAGTGTCTATAGAGTCATTGTACTGTCTACTCTTCTATATAGGCCTGAATTATGGGTCATCTTTTGCCATCACCAAATGCTTTCATCAGCACTGCCTCCATACAATCCTAAACATCCACTGGACTGACTACGTGTCTAATGTTACTGTCCTTGAACAGGCAGAGGTCACCAGTATTGAGGCCATGCTGCTGAAAAAGCACCTGCGCTGGGCAGGGCATGTCTCCAGGATGGAAGATCACCACCTCCCTAAGATTGTGTTCTATGGTGATCTTACCACCAGCTGCCACAAGAGAAGTGCCCCAAAGAGGAGATAAAAGGACTCCCTGAAACAATATCTTAGCCTTGGCCATATTGACTACCATCCATGGTCCACCCTGGCCTCCAGTCAAGAGATTTGGAGACACATCATACATAATGCTGCTGTCTCTTTTGAGAACACATGCAGAATCAGTCTTGAGGAGAGAAGACAACGCAGAAAGAAACGTGCCTTGCCTATACCACCCAAGGAGACCTTCCTCTGTGATTTGCAACCAGACTTGTCTACCCTGCATTGGTCTTTTAGCCATCAGCGCTCTTGTAATAAGTGTAGGTAAAGTCCTTCTCAAATCTTCATTTATGAAGCCAAGCCATGATGATGATGATGATTCATCCTTGAATGTGAATGTAAATCTGTGTGAATGAAAGTGAAGCAATCTTCCAGGATGAAACACTGCAGCTCATCAAGGAACATGAGGGTAGTAGAATGAGAAATTAAGTCAAAGAATTACAGTTTTCCATAAGGGACACACACATAGTGACTGAATGATGAGTTAATGACTCACCATTTGTTGTTTTCCTTCAAGGTTTCTTACATCTTGGTAAACCATTGTCTTTTATGCTTGGCTATGAATGATGACAGAGTAGCCAGTCCAATATGCATATGTAGAAAAAAAGGACCATATTTATTTTTTACTTAGGGTTATTAAAATCAGCCAGGGCTGAATAAGTTGAACATGTCACTGGTGATCCCATCAAGCAGTACCAACAAATATTAAAAAACAAACAAACAAACAAACAATTTTGGTGGACTGTATAAAGTCCATAAATAATCAAAATGTGAAGAAAATTTTAGAAGACGTGACAAGCTGGATCGTGTAGCTCTTATACTATGATAGTTGCCCACCGGAATGCTTGCAGACAGACCAGTGTGAAGAGGAACTGTGTGAAAATCATAAAAAGAAATTCTGCATCCCTGAACTGCCCTTACATGTCAAGGATTACATCAATATTTGCACTCCTTTCTGATCTGCCATTTACACTCCTGACTTCCTCAGTTTGTTTTTTTCACAATAGAGTGAAAAGAGTAAAGAGATGAAAGGATAAAAGTTGTGCTTAGAGAAGTCATACAACTTGGGGGCAGAAAGATCTTCACATGCACACTCTGCACTCTGCAACCAAGTAAGCAACAGTCAGAATCAAACTGTCAGTACTGACTCCCTTACTCAAGTATCAGTATGAAATAATGTCACTGGCTTCAGTATGCTCCCTTCATATTTACACTGGTAGTTACTAAGAGGAAAAAGGAACAAAAATTTGGTGGCTGAAATAGGGCTGTTGTCTGGTTCTAAGGCCTTTTTTATTAAATTGTCTCTTGATTGATCTGTGCTATCCTAAAATGTGATTCCAGTGAACCTTGTATTATTCACCTATTTCTAACAATTACATCATTTTAACCATTTTAATAACAATATTTTTCTTATATTTAGATAGAATTTTCCACATCTATGTTGTGTCCATTGTCTCATGTCCTTCTGTTGAGAAATAGTGAAAATTGTCCATCTCTTTCTTTTTTTTTTCCTTCCATCATGTGTTTATACACATTGGTAAGATCACCATGAGCCTGCTCTTTTCCAGGCTGAACAGTTCAAGCTTTCGTCTCTCCCTGTATGACAGATGCTCCAGTTCTGTAATAGTCTTTATTGCCTTTCAATGGACTTGCTCCAGTAACATATTTTTTTTATAATTGATAACCAGAACTGGAATGCAGCACTGCAGGTTTAGCCTTACCAGTACTGAGTAGAGACCTTAACCTGCTGGCAGTATTCTTCCCAATGCATTCCCAGGATGCCATTGACCTTCTTTGATTCAAGGGTACATTGCTGTCTTGTGGTCAGATTGTTGTCCACTAAGCCACTAAACTCCTTCTTAGAATGAGCTATTTTACATCTGATCAGCCCTTGGCCTACACTGGGACATAGGGTTATTCTTTCCTAAGTGCAGAACTTGGTATCTTGGTCTCCTCCAAGCAGGTCATCAGTCTTCAAAAGCAGTCCCTTTCTCCTCACTAAAAGGATCAAGGAGAAGGCTACTTAGCCCCTTATGTCCTCGAGCACTTTGACCAGAGCCATGTAGTCATGCTTGATACTACCCAGGTAGTACCATTGGTGCCCAAAGAAAAGAACAACAGGGAATAATAACCCCACTGGCAAACCTTGGCAGCATCTCTAAAACTTCCTGAAAGTGAGCTATGGGCAGCAATAAACCTCCCTAGGTGACAGATCAAGTCAGCACATGGGGACCTCTGTTGCCCTCCCACTGCTGTCTGTCACTCACTGTTTCTTCTTGGTTCTGCTGTATGACTCAGGGCCACCTAGCTTGAATGCTTCATTGGTCAACACTTCCTGCTCTTCATCAGCTCTGAGGGTAGACAAGGTATTGTGTAACTGCAAATTTTACGCTGTAACAGGAGCTGTCCTCCTGGTGTATGAATTCACCAGCTTCTAGCATTTGCCTTCAAAGTAATTGCTTTCCAACCTGACAGGCACAGACTCTTCTGCAACAGCTAGTGATCTGGATTCTTGAAGCAACAGGGTCTTAGAGAAGAACTCATCTATCTATTTCTCTGATGGGACACAGTCAGCTGATGCCTACCTGCAGCTCATTCACTTGGCAGCACAACTCCTCAACAGCTGCAGGCCTCCTGCAGGGTAAGAGAGGAATGTTCCCTGACCTCAGAAGGAGATCCCACAGCTTCCCAAAGCTTGAGACTTGCAGGGCTGCATGCTCCTTCTGAAGCTTCAACTGGATCAAGGCCTCCAGCAACTCAGGAACAGTTTCTTCAGTGGTTCCTGGCAATCACGTCCTACGGCATGACACCACTCTAGCTGAGGATGCGTATGATGCTTTAAGAAAGGTTGCTGGTCCCATCTTTGTACCGCTCTACATAAACTGCTGCACAAATTGCTTAATCTGTTTGCTGCCTCTGTTATCTGCACTCAGCTAGTGCATGCTTGTGGAATTGATACCAATGAGATGCATGGGGCTTTGGTTAAAAATTCTAAAATTTGAAATTCTGAAGTTTAGGTATTTTCAGTGGTATGCTTGGGAAAAAAAATATCTTTTGAATGGGTTTAATAGTACCAAATATTGTTAATTTCCCTACAATGAGTCCCATGCTTTCCTGTCTTTTCTTCAAAGAGGTGATAAACGTAGAATCATAGAATAGTTAGGGCTGGAAAGGACCTTAAGCTTATCTAGTTCCAAACCTCCTGCCATGGGCAGGGACACCTCCTACTAAACCATGCCATCTAAGGCTATGTCCAACATGGCCTTGAACACTGCCAACGATGGAACATTCACAAGTTCCCTGGGCAACCCATTCCAGTGCCTCACCGCCCTCACAGTAAATAATTTCTTCCTCATATCCAATCTAAACTTCCCCTGTTGAAATTTGAACCCATTACCCCTTGTCCTATCACTACAGTCCCTCATGAAGAGTCCATCCCCAGCATCCCTGTAGCCTCCCCTTCAGATATTGGAAGGCTGCTATGTGGTCTCCACACAACCTTCTCTTCTCCAGGCTGAACAGCCCCAACTTTCTCAGCCTAGCTTCATACGGAAGGTGCTCCAGTCCCCTGATCATCCTCGTGGCCCTCCTCTGGACTTGTTCCAACAGTTCCATGTCCTTTTTATGTTCAGGACCCCAGAACTGCACACAATACTTCAAGTGAGGTCTCACAAGAGCAGAGTAGAGGGGCAGGATCACCTCCGTTCGACCTGCTGGTCACGCTTCCTTTGATGCAGCCCAGCATACGTTTGGCTTTCAGGATACGGCTGGCTTTTTGGGCTGCGAGCGCACTCTGCAGCCGGCTCATGTTCAGTTTCTCATCGACCAACACCCCCAAGGCCTTCTCCAGCAGGGATGCTCTCAATCTCTTCTCTGCCCAACCTGTAGCTGTGGCTGGCATTGCTCCCACCCAGCTGTAGGACCTTGCACTTGGCATGGTTAAACTTCATAAGGGAGGCATCAGCCCACCTCTCAAGTGTGTCAAGGTCCCTCTGGATGGCATTCCTTCCCTCCAATGTATCAATCAAGCCACACAGCTTGATGTCATCAGCAAACTTGCTGAGGGCACACTCAATCCCACTGTCCATGTCACTGACAAAGAAGTTGAACAAGACCGGTCCCAACACCGATCGCTGAGGGACACCACTCGTTACTGGTCTCCAGCTGGACATTGAGCCACTGAGCACAACTCTTTGCGTGCGGCCAGCCAGACAGTTCTTTATCCACCCAGTGGTCCATCTATCAGATTGATGTCTCTCCAACTTAGACACAAGGATATCATGTGGGACAGTGTCAATCGCTTTGCACAAGTCCAAGTAGATGACATCAACTGCTCTACCCTTGTCCATCAGTTCCATAGCTCCATCATAGAAGGCCACCAAATTGGTCAGGCAGGATTTCCCCTCAGTGAAGCCATGCTGGCTGTCGCCAACCACCTTCTTGTTTTTCATGTGCCTCAGCATGCCTTCCAGGAGAATCTGCTCCAAGATTTTGGCAGTCACAGGGGTGAGACTGACTGGTCTGCAGTTCCCTCGCTCATCCGTTTTCCCCTACTTTAAAATGCAGGTCATATTACCCATTTTCCAGTCATCGTTAGCTTCACCTGACTGCCATAATTTTTCAAATATGATGGACAGTGGTTTAACAACTTCATTTGCCAGCTCCTTCAGGATCAGCGGATGGATTTCCTCAGGTCCCATGGACTTGGGTATGTTCAGTTTCTAAAGATGGTCTCACACCAGATCCTCTCTCGCAGTGGGCACAGGGTCTTCATTCCCACAGTCCCTGCGTCTGCCTTCCAAGACTTGGGTAGTGTGGTCAGCGCATTTGCTGGTGAAGACTGAGGTAAAGAAGTCATTAAGAACATCAGCCTTCCTCAAATCCAGGGTAGCCAGTTCTCCTGATTGCTTCCAGAGGGGGTCCACATTGTTCCTGGTCTGTCTTTTATTTGCAATGTACCTATAGAATCCTTTCCTGTTATATTTAGCATCCCTATCCAAGTCAAATTCTAAATGGGCCTTAGCTTTCCTGACCTGGTCCCTAGCTTCCTGGACAACATCCCTGTATTCTTCCCAGGTCGCCTGTCCTTGCTTCCACCTTTTATAAGCCTCTTTTTTCCTTCGAAGTTTCCTCTGCAGCTCCTTATCCATCCAAGGAGGTCTCCTGGCCCTCCTGCAGCACTTCCTTCCAGTAGGGATGTATCGCTCCTGGGCTTGCAGCAGGTGATCCTTGAATATCAGCCCACAGTCTTAGCCCCCCCTTCTCTCTAGGGCTATATCCCATGGAACCTTACTGAGCAGGATCCTCAAGAGGCCAAAGTCTGCTCTCTTGAAGTCCAAGGCAGTGAGCTTGCTGCATGCTCTTCTCACTTTCCAGAGGATCTCGAATTCGACCATCTCATGATCGCTGCAAAAAACTCTGCCCTGCAGCATCACATTTCCAACCAGCCCTTCCCAGTTGGTGAGCACGGGATCAAGCATGGCACCTCTCCTTGTCAGCTCCTCTATTACTTGCAGAAGGAAGTTGTCTTCCACACAATCAAGGAACTTTCTGGATTGCTTGTGCCGGGCTTTACCATCCCTCCGACAGATATCAGGGTGGTTGAAGTCCCCCATAAGAACAAGGGCCTGTGAGTGTGAGGCTGTTCCTATCTGTCTATAGACTGCTTCACCCACAGAGTCCTCTTAGTCAGGCCGTCTGCAACAGATCCCCACAATAACGTCTCCCATTGTTGTTCGCCCTTTAACCCTGACCCACAAACTCTCTGTCAACTGCTCACCTGTCCCCAGACAGAGTTCCATAGTCTCCAGCCTATCCCTAACATAAATAGCAACTCCCCCTCCCAACCTACCCGGCCTATCTTTCCTAAAGAGCCTGTAACCTTCCATTCTAACACCCTAGTCATAGGAGCCTTCCCACCGTGTTTCTGTGATGCCTTTGATATCATACCGCTGTAGACGTGCACACATCTCTAATTCTTCTTGTTTGTTCCTCCTGCTATGGGCATTTGTATAGGGGCATCTGAGCTGAGCTCCAATTGAAGCTGGCTCATTGGCTGGATACCAGTTGATATTTGATCTAACCATGGGTGAAAGTGAATGAGTTTTCAAATGCTCAGTTAAACAAAATGCTTTGTATATTGATGTAGTTTTTTAAAAGAAATATTTTCAGTGCCTGGAGATTAAGTTAAACTGAATTGCATCACTCATCTCTACAGCGGGAAATGGGAGCACTGTCTCTTCCATAATTATTTATTTTCCAGAGTGCATAGTGGCACATTATTCCTAACAGACTTTTAAGTAAAGAAGCTAGAACTATTTTTATAGTCTACAACTCATATTTGCTGAGCTATGTTTAAAGACAGGCAGGCAGCTGACAAAGAATGTGGTCAATCTTTTCACATCCTGTGAAGCATATAGTTTTATCTGTAAATAGAAAAATTTAATGTAAAGAAAAGGGAACAAAAGTCTGGGCTTAGACTCTCTGTGAATGAGATGTGACTTAAATTAGACCCAATAATAATGTTTACAAAGGCAATAGGTATACTAAAACCATCTCTGATGTTCTCCCATTTGCTGCATTACAGTAGGCTTTCATTCTCCCCAGCACTGATTTTTAAATATATATAGTCCATATTATGATGAAGAAATTAAAATGCGTATGTGTAACTAATTCATTTATTTTTGACATCTTCCTTCTGAGCCTCCAAAGTACAGAACAAACTTCCCTGTTGCTACAGATGATCTTTTTGAGATCTTTGTCTTGTAAATTCCCAAAAGCATCTGCACTGAAAGGCAGAAGTAGCTATGGTTTTAATGCTATGGGAAGTACAGTCAAAGGCCTGAGGAACCTTTCACCAGATATAACCTTAAAAAAAGGAAAAAAAAAAAGGATAAAATATTTTATATATTCTACACAGAGCTCTGCAGGGAGGTTTTGTGAGTCTGCGTTTACAGCATTTAATTACAGAATTTGCTTTTAAAGTCACCCCTTGTCACAGAGCTGTGCTCACATTAAAATGATAGCTTGAGGTACATGGAGATAAATCTGAAATCCTGATACAAACAAGAAAGGTAGTAGACAGAGTGTGTACATATCTGCCAGAGCATGCTGTTACTCGGAAAAAAATCATCAAAGAAACATGAGCAACGTAATGTAGGGTAGTGTGTTACTGAATGTGAAAACTCTGAGAATCGAAGCTATGGAAAGATCACAAAATTGAATTCATCTGATGTTCAATAAATGAATTAATCAAGGGTACTGTGCTGACATTTACTTATCTAATTCAATAAGAGTTATTCCAAAATATATGTGGAGATACTACACAATTCAAGTAGTTTATGCAAGTTGCCAGTACAACTTGAAAAAGTCACCCTGCCAGGTAAGTCCAGCACACTGCAGTTTCAAAAGGCAGCATCCCAGGTGACAGGTGACAGGGCAGGAGTAAGCAGCCTCAAGTTACACCAGGGGAGGTTTAGACTGGATTTTAGGAAAAATTTCTTCACTGAAAGGGTTGTCAAGCATTGGAACAGGTTTCCCAGGGAAGTGGCAAGTCACCATCCTTGGAGGTTTTTTAAAGACATGTAGATGTGACACTTAGGGACATCATTTACTGGTAGACTTCACAGTGTTAAGATTTATGGTCAGAATTGGTAATCTTAAAGGCCTTTTCCAACCTAAAGGGTTCTACGATTCTGTGATTCTATGAGCTGTGTGATTTTCCCTCAAACAGGCAGGGTATGTCTGGATGAACTGTGTCCTACTTGCCCAGCTGCATCATTAACTCTCAGTCACGCCTGGATATATTTACCCTGCTAGTCTTCCTGTGATGCTGTCACCAAACTGCCTCAGCATAAGCCAGGAGTGTGGGCAAATCTTGGTTGCTTCTACATGGTTTCATGTAAATGCAGATAAGACATTTGCTGGCACCAGCTGGCACAGCCACATGGCCCTTCGCTTTCATACATGGATTTTTCAGTTCAGTGAAGATTAGATCAAGGATCTCTGTGCTCCATGGGCATGTCAGTGTGAACAAATTTTCCTCCACTCTATTTCACAAAAGAAGAAAAAAAAAGAGCTGTGTTTTATGCAAACTCTCACGCTTCCTATTTCTCCACATATTTGACGGTGGATTTGTGTGGTCTTCTGCATCACTGTAACCTACTGTTTCAATCATTATGCACCATTGTACTAATAATTCATGCCTTCAGAAAATCTCTTAAGCATATATACTGGATTTATGTGGCAAGATTTTGAGAAGGGGAGAGGCTGCAGGGGTGGCTTCTGTGAGAAGAGGCCAGGGTATGTCAACTACAATGGACAGAACCAGTTCCAGCTTTTTGCTGGATGGACCCTTTGTAAAGCTGAGTCAATCAGAGACATTGGTCGCACCTCTGAGAACATGTTTAAGAAAGGAAAAAAAGCTTTGTGCAGCAGCTGGGAGAGAAAAGAATAGGAGAAAATATGAGAGAAAGAACACTGCAGACACCAAGGTCTGTGCAGAAGGAGGGGAGGAGGTCCTTGAGGAGCCAGAGCAGAGATTCCCCTGCATCCCCGTGGTGCATACCATGGTGAGGCAGGCTGTGCTCCTGCAGCCCATGGAGAACCATAATGAAGCAGATAGCCACCCTGCAGCTCATGGAGGACCCCATGGTGCAGCCGGTGGATGTGCACTGAAGGAAGCTGCACTCCATGGAAAGCCCATGCTGGAGCAGGCTTCTGTCAGAGCCTCTGGTCCACAGAGAGGGGACCATGCTGGAGCACGTTTCCTGGCAGAGCCTGCGGGCTTTATGAGCATCATGCTGGAGCAGTCTGTTCCTGAAGGTCTGCACCCTGTAGAAGGTACACACACTGGAGCTGTTTGTAAATAACTGCAGTCCAAGGGGAGGGGAACTCCACGATGGAGCAGGGGAGTAGTATGAGGAGGAAGGAGTGGCAAAGTACTGTGAACGGACTTCAACCCTTACACCCTATCCCTTTGCACTGCTTGGGTGAAGGTTGAAGGCAGAGGAGTCAGGAATGAAAAATTGAAGCTAAGATAGGGAAGAAATGGTGTGGAAGATGTTTTTAGTTTTGTCTTTGCATCTATCCCACTCTACTTTTTAAACTGGCAATAAAGTAATCTCCCCCAAGACAAGTCTGTTTTGCTTGTGGCAACAACTGGTGAGTTTATCTCCCTTATCTTGATCCACTCATTTTTTCATCTTATTTTCTCTCTGTCATAGAAGGGAACAAGCGAGCAGCATATGGGACTACCAGCCAGCCAAGATCAGCCCAGCCATGATAGCATAAGTATGACTCACATTATGGCTAATTTAAAATTAAACACTCATAATACGGAAATATCACTAATTAATTTATTGTCTTCAACATCTTTAGTAGAGAACTCCGCATAGTGGAGGAGCTTGAAGTTATGATGAGCACCTCTAATTCACACAGGTAAATCCATAAATCTTCAAAGAATATAAATAGTGAGTAACAAGTTGCCATGTGTGTAATATTACTTAAATGTTTTGCTAATTGATGATTCTTAGGAAAACACTGGGGAAAAAATACCAGGAGAAATTATATTGTTCTTAGCTCACAGCACTATTAAGAGGTTTACATTTTTTTTTAATTCAGTTGAGTAATTAAACTTCCCATTGTATAGATTTGTTTAAACTTATTACTTTTATTTATATTAATGCTGTTAGTCCCTAGTACATATAATTGCAATCATAAACCAGAATTGCCAAAGAGATGATATAAGATTTGTTGTCTCTGCTGTGGAGCAAACAGGCTTAAGCTGGTATGAGTGATCACTGCAGCCTGATTAGTGTGCGGTGTTCCAGCCTCTCTATTGCTTGCTGGAAGATAATATTTTACCATAACAATGAATAATATTCACAAAGTACAGTAATAATATGCAGAGGACCATGTCTACTGATATTCATTTTACAACGTGCCTTTGCTGATGTTTATACCCTTGCCAGTTTATCCATTACAGAAAGGAATAAAAAACCAGGACATTATAAAAATCTTGGAGGCTTTTACAAGACTGTCAGAAAACACTGCTCATAAATGATAAATAAGAGCAGAAAAATGCTTCATTTGCAGAACAACCAAAGAATTTTTTTCAGTGTAACACAGCAGAGCACTATACTGAAAATTTAGCAGTGTCTTTGTGCTGAATTCTAATTGGTTGCTGTGGTCACAAGCTTTACTTAGGTTGCACCCTTTATTAATCCAGTACTGTGGGAAAATGCAGTCCACCTAAGCTAAACTGACACTTCTTGCAATTGCAGACAACGTCAGTGTGTAGAGAATTAGAAAAATGAGGAAGGCTGCATTTCATCCAGTCCTAAACACTTCAATTTAGAGGCATCAGTTCTGGTTATGCTCTATTTTCCTGCAATTCAGTAAAAGTTTCAAAAATTTCACCTTGTTTCTGTCAATAGAGCTGCTTGTGCCTCTGACTCAAACTTCATTTTAGTACTTAACTGCTCACTTTCCTCAAGTCTCAAAAAGCTAGTAAGGGAAAGAAGATGAGAATTACAGAAAAATATAGAAAAGGCAGAATACATGACAATTATGAACTAAATCAAAATCCACTTATGTCTGCCCTGGGTTTAGCACCAGCAGTCATTTTTCCCTTTCTTAGTAGCTGGTGCAGTGCTGTGGTATTGACTTTCAGCCTGGGAATGGCACTGATGACACTGATGCTTTTAGTTGCTGCTCAGTAGTGTTTACACAGACCAAGGACGTTCTGAGTCTCATGCTCTGCCAGGGAGGAGGGGAAATCCAGGAGGAAGCAGAGGCAGGACACCTGACCCAAACTAAGCAAAGAGGTATGCCATGCCACAGCACATCATGCCCCCTAAATAAACTGGGGGCAGTTACCCAGAAGGGTTAGATAACTGCTCAGATCAGGCTGGGTATTGGCTGGCAGGTGGTGAGCTGTTGTATTCTCTCCCCTTGTTATTTCCCTTATCATTATTATTATAATAATAATAGTCCTCGGTGATCATGAAACTGGTCTGGCTTGCGTTCCCAGTGTAGTCACCACCTCTATACTTTGGGAGGTATATAATAGAAGTGCTTAGCAATTACACATCTTTTTTACCCTCCTCAGGGTGGTCTACCCTTGAAGGGGACATTCTTTTATGCTCCCACCCCCCACCCCTCCACCAGATCGTTTATAGCATCATTTGAGAATTTTGAAGGTTTTGAATGGCCTTTAGGTATCCTTGAGACCTGCCTGCTAATTGTGATGGTGGTCACCATGTTGCCAAGCATACAGAGTGTGTTTTACCCATCTGATCTTGAGAGTCAAGCAGGAGTCGGGTTTGAGCCTTGTCTAGGGTTAAACGACGATATAGGAGGTCCAAGAGTTTTTCCCTGAGGCTGGATAGTCATGAAGTGGCAGGGTGTGTGGGATAGTATGGGCAAGTATCTAGGCCAGTGGGCCCCTCCAGTGCTTTGGAAGCTTCACCAATGAACAAATGCAAAATCCAGAAAGATTAGTAAAACATTTAAAGGAGGTGTGTGATCATTCTGGTCACACCAGAGATGGACAAATCATGGCAAGATGCTGGGGCTTGGCCTATGCTTACAGAGCCCTGTTCAACACCATCGAGCACCTTCAAAAGGAAAAAAATGTCCCTGGATCTGAGGGTGGAGTAATGGACAGTGCAGCTACTCCAACTCCAAGCACAGCAGCTACATCACCCCAGGGACAAGTACAGCCCAGTACTCAAACTTCAACAGTAATGGTCAGCACAGCTACTCCAACTCCAAGTACAGCAGCTACCCCAGCCCCAGCTACAAGTATAGCAGCCACTCAGACTTCGACCGTGACAGACAGTGCAGCTACTCCAGCTCCAAGCACAGCAGCTATGCCAATCCCAGATACAAGCACAGCAGCTACCCAAAGCCTGACAACAGATACTGCAGCCACTCCAACCACAGTGATAATCACTGCAGCTAAACCAGAGGACCAATTCATGCTGATATCAGTTGCCCTGTATGCAAGGGGAAAAGCAAAAAAAAAAAAAAGGACAAGAAATATGAAGAAACAAGATGAAGAAATAATGGCAATGCACTTACTACCCATGACAGCATCTGATCAGGTGTCATCATCACATGATGAAGAGGAAGCAGAAGAAGAGGTGACCTCTCGACACTGGACCTCAACCAAGCTACAGAACGTGAAAAAAGATTTTACCTGTCAACCTTGGGGAGCTCATCATCACCTGGTTGCTCCGATGCTGGGACAACTGGGCAATGTTCACGAACTAAAAGTTAGGGAAGCCAAGCATCTGGGATCACTTGCTATGGAAGGGGGAATTGACAAAGCAATCGCAAGACAGAAAAAGTCCCTCAGCCTTTGGAAGCAGATGATATTATGAGTCGTTTGCCCAAGTGTACTACTGTAGAGAAAGGCATCCAGTCTCTGAGGGAATCAGCCATTGCAGAGATGATCTATCACATCAAGCAGAACAATGGGGATGTAACCATGGATCCAGATGAAGTCGAATGTACACAACCCATGTGGCGGAAATTTACACGGAACGCACCGTCAACATATGCCCATTCATTGGCAACAGTAACCTGGAATGACATAATACCACTAACAGTGAATGAAATGATTCATAAACTCCAAGAGTTAGAAGACAATCTCATCTCTTCCATCCTTTCAGCTGTGGAAAATCTGTCTCAGGACCTCAAACAATTGAGAGACGATTTATCTGATCTATCCAGCTCCTCACATGTACCAGCACACGTCTCAGCTATTAACAAATGTTGTCCTACTGCTCGAGAGAGAAGATATAGATGGTATACGCCACGGGCCACCCTATGGTTTTACCTGAGGGATCATGGCGAAGACATGACAAAGTGGTATGGAATACCTACCTCAGCTCTGGAGGAATGGGTGAGTGAATTGAAGAGGAGAGCAAAGGTCAAGGATGATCATCCCAGGAAAGCTGCAGCTTCGGTCTCTGGTGAGCAGGTTCCCAGATGGAGTGGAAGAGCCAATTTTACTCCAGCTCCTGTAATAAAGGAGAATAATCCATTTCTGCAAGACTCAAGTTTCCAATGTTGTGATGACTATTAGAGGGCCCCCGCCTCCAGACAGGTGGAGGGAGGGGACAATCGTGTTTACTCGGCCTGTGTGAATCAGATGTCCTGGCACATCAGTCCCACAGAAGTATAAGGCTCTGGTAGATACTGGTGCACAGTGTGCCCTGATGCCATCAAGCTGTCAAGGGGTGGAAACCCATTTCTATTTCTGGAGTGACAGGAGGATCCCAAGAGTTGACTGTACTGGAGGCTGAAATCAGCCTGACTGGGAGGGAATGGCAAAAACACCCCATTGTGACTGGTCGAAAGGCTCCATGTATCCTTGGCATAGATTACCTCAGGAGAGGGTACTTCAAAGACCCAAAAGGGTACTGATGGGCTTTCGGTATTGCTGCTTTGGAGAGAGAGGAAGTGGAGCAGATATTCACCTTGCCTGGTCTCTCAGAGGATCCTTCTGCTGTGGGGTTGCTGAAAGTCGAAGAACAACAAGTGCCAATAGCGACCACAACAGTGCACCGGCGGCAATATCACACCAACCGAGACTCCCTGATTCCCATCCATAAGCTGATCCGTAGATTAGAGAGTCAAGGAGTGATCAGTAGGACCCACTCACCCTTTAATAGCCCCATATGGCCAGTGGGAAAGTCTAATGGAGAGTGGAGACTAGCAGTAGACTATTGTGGCCTGAACAAAGTTACCCCATCCTTGAGTGCTGCCGTACCGGACATGCTAGAACTTCAGTATGAACTGGAGTCAAAGGCAGCCAAGTGGTATGCCATGACTGATATTGCCAATGCTTTTTTCTCAATTCCTCTGGCAGCAGAGTGCAGGCCACAGTTCGCTTTTACTTGGAGGGGCACCCAGTACACTTGGAACCGACTGCCCCAGGGGTGGAAACACAGCCCTACCATCTGCCATGGACTGATCTGGACTGCACGGGAACAGGGGCAAGCTCCATAACACCTGCAATACGTTGATGACATTATTTTGTGGGGTGATACAGCAGAAGAAGTCTTTGAGAAAGGGAAGAAAATAATCCAAATCCTGCTGACAGCCGGTTTTGCCATAAAACGGAGTAAGGTCAAGGGACCTGCACAGGAGATTCAGTTTTGGGGAATAAAATGGCAAGATGGACGCTGCCAGATCCCCACAGATGTGATCAACAAGATAACAGCAATATCTCCACCAAGTAATGAGAAAGAAGCACAAGCTTTCTTGGGTGCTGTGGGGTTACAACGTAAGTTCTTAATAGCATAATAAGTTTTTGTTTCGGTTCTTTAGAGCTGTAGATAAAGTTTTCTACTCTTGTTACCTCAGGAATAACTGAGTATGACCACACTTGATTGTTAGATATAGATATTTTAAAAAATCTTCCCCTTACAGCAGCAAGAATACTGAGTCAGATACTTAGGTGACGGAAATCAAATGTGAGTCTTCAAGTACATAATGGGTAGTTATTGAGAAGAATCAGACACTGCTCAGAGATTCACAGGAAAAGGACAGGAGGCAACAACAAGCATGAGTTGCAGTCAAAGAAATCTCTACTGAACATAAAGCAGACTTTTTCACGATAAGGGTGGTTAAACATTGAAACAGGTTGTCCAAAGAGTCTAAGAACCTGTCTTTGGAGATATTCAAAATTTGACTAGACAAGACTGTGAAACCTAGTATAATTTTAAAGTTAGTCCTGCTTTGAGATGGGAATTGAACTGGAATAACTCCAGAGATTGTTTCCAATTTGTATTATTATAAGACTCACGTAATTTTATTGGCTTAATTATTTCAGCTGAAGAGATGGTATAACTTATGTTGCAACATAAATCCTGAAGCACAAAACCAGAAAACTCATCATTTAAGAGGCGTTTTTTAATAATAATTATTTCAAGTTACACTATGGCAATTACAAGCAATTATTTCTTCTTTTAAATAACGGTACCAACAGGCAAGTAACTTAAACTACAGTATCAGGCACACAGGGAAAAATCACTAGCCTAATGTAAGTTCCCTATATAAGGGGAGGCTTTGATTTTCCCAGAGAATTTAAAGTCCTTAAAGGGAACTTATTCAGACTTATTCAGTCTGTGCAATTTGAGTGTCTAATACACCTTGGTTGTCTTCACCCTATGAATAAATACTGATTTCATAATGTCATGTGTTTGATTTTAGCTAGTTTTTTTTATTGAGGAACTGTCTGACAAGGTATTTGTTCTTTCCACAACAATTTCAGGGTGGCGATTAATACAGTAAATAAAAAAATTGTTGTAATTTTGTTAAACAACACAAAAAAAGATATATTTCATGTTGGCTGCTCATTTCTTGGAGAAATTTAGTCTCCAGAGACACCTCCCACTAAACCATGCCACCCAAGGCTATGTTCAACCCGGCCTTGAACACCTGCCAGCAACAGAGCATTCACAAGTTCCCTGGGCAACCCATTCCAGTGCCTCACCACCCTCACAGTAAAGAACTTCTTCCTCATATCCAATCTAAACTTTCCCTGTTTAAATTTGAACCTGTTACCCCTTGTCCTATCACAACAGGTCCTAATGAAGAAGCCCTCCCCTGCATCTTTATAGGCCCCCTTCAGATACTGGAAGCCTGCTATGAGGTCTCCACGCAGCCATCTCTTCTCCAGCCTGAACAGCCACAACTTTCTCAGCCTATCTTCACACGGGAGGTGCTCCAGACCCCTCGTGACCCTCCTCTAGACTTACTCCAACAGCTCCATGTCCTTCTTATGTTGAGAACACCAGAACTGCACACAGTACTCGAAGTGAGGTCTCACAAGAGCAGAGTAGAGGGGCAGGATCACCTCCTTTGACCTGCTGGTCAAGCTCCTTTTGATGCAGCCCAGCATACGGTTGGCTTTCTGGGCTGTGAGTGCACACTGCAGCCAGCTCATGTTAAGTTTCTCATTGACCAACACCCCCAAGTCCCTCTTCACAGGGCTGCTCTGAATCTCTTCTCTGCCCAGCCTGTAGCTGTGCCTGGCATTGCTCCTACCCCGGTGTAGGACCTTGTACTTGGAGTGGTTAAAATTTATGAGGTTGGCATCAGCCACCTCATAGGTGTGTCAAGGTCCCTCTGGATGGCATTCCTTCCCTCCAATGTATCAACTGAACTACACAGCTATCAAATAGCACTGCACTTCTTTAGAGAATTGTAAATTTAAAGGGATCAGCTTCATAAGAGACCCTGTTCCAGTGTCACATCACTAGCATCTACAACTCATTCCATATCTGTCAAGTTTCACTGTAAAGGCAGCTGAGTAAAATTTCTGTGGGTATTCTTTGGTTTTAAATACTACTGGAAAAACATTCTGAGGGATGGGAGGGCACTTCTAATTCATTGCCTAAATGAATTGATCACAGTTTTATAAGCATTTGCTCCTGTTTGCATAAGGCTACACAGTTATTCAACTTTGTAACAGCCAGTGAATTTTGATTAGAAGACCTAATGACTCTGAGTGTTTTAACAAAACTCCCATGTTAACTTGCCAAGATTTACTTTCCCACTAAGCCAGAAGACAATGTGCAGTGATAACCTAATTGTAGCGGCAAACTAGAAGGAAACACATTTCAACAAGGATAGAAAAGGAGAAGAAAAACATCCAAAGAGAACAGAAAAAAACCCAGACTGAGGATTCAACAGATTCATTGTTGGCTTTCATTTGTACTGGATCAATGCCAATCAAATTTCTAGCTTACAGAAACAAAAACAAGAAGTGGTTTCAGCCAAGAATATCAGAAAATTATGGTCTCAGACTGCTTTTTGCTGTAAAATTCTGACCACTTTTACCCCACCTTTTGTCACTGACCTTCATCTCTTCCGTGTCTTTTTTTCATAATCTTCACCTACTTTACAGAAGTTACCATGCTTACCTCCTTATTTCTTCTACTTTTTCCCTTCTCAAAAGCATCACCGTCACACAGTAACTTCCCCCAGAAGAATTAATATTGGATTTTTTAAGGCAGTAGATACTGAGCAACCTCCTCCATGCACAGTAGGGATCAAGAGGGAAAATGATGGTGCTACCATGATTCTAACAATCAATATACTTGTTCTGTTGCATATTATTTCCCTTTCTCTCATATATTGTTTGTCTTGTCTATACGATTGGTGGTTTTATAGAGGTATTATCTTATTTCTACAGAGCCTCACATCAAGAAAGGGAAGGAGGAGGTGAAAAATTACAGTAATAATTCACAACTATACATTGAATTGAAATATAAGGATAATAATGGTGAAAAAGAAGATAAAGCCATGTTCTAAGATGGCTGAAGGTAAGTATAAATGGACATGACAAAATTGCTAGTCTTGTGTAATGCAATGACCCCAAAATGACTGACTTCAGGCAGGAGAACAATATTGGTATTGTAGTCAATACAAAACACCCTGAAGAGAGAAGAACACAAAAATAGAATTATGTTTCTCAATCATTACCTTTCATAAAGTGTGTGTTTAATTAAAATGTAACACATCTAATATAAAAAAGGAAGTGGGAGAATACTTCATGGAAAAATCACTCTTTTCTCCTACACAGGAATGTTTTACTCAGAAATGCTTGGAAAGAGTAAAGAAGTAATCAGATGAAGCAGGAATTTAAGAAAATACGGGTCAAGAAAAATATGAGCATAATGCTGTCACTTTTTGAATGGTCCATAGGGTTTTTATGATGGAAATGTCACAAAAGAAATGCTTACTTTAAAAACTGACTGCATTAAGAACAGAAGTATTTTGCACACTGACATTCGTGCTCATCTCTGAAATACCAAGAATGGCAAAACCATCATAAAACCACTGGCAACTCATTCTAAGTTAGATTTTCCTTAGTTATCATTTCTACTTTGACCTTAGTCCAGAGCTTGGATATAGGAAATAAAGACAGGAACTTTGCAACCTCTCCAGGAACCTGTTCCAGTATTTAACCACCCTTACAGTAAAAACATATTTTCTGATGTTCAAATAGAATTTCCCATGTTTCAACTTGCAACCCTTCCTCTTGTGCCGTCACTGGGCACTACAGAGAAGACACAAGGTAACAGCATGTTTTGGAAGCTGCTGACTCTTCTAGAACCACAGACTGTCAGTCAGGAGCTGTACTCCCTTAGCATTCACAAAATTTTAAACTCCTTAGGAGACAACAGCTTTTGCTATTCACTCAGTTCCCTTTGCAAGACATGGGGTTTATGAGTTCACAGTTGCAGCTGAGTTTTCTTACAAAAAGAAGTTCTCTTACACAGAGACCAAGCTATCATCTTACTTCTGCAAGACAGGGACTGCGAGCCTATGCTGAATCCAGAACCCTAACCTTCAGTTTCATAAATGCAGTCTTTCTTTCACTCCTTCTAACATCAAAGTAAGGCTACCTTGAGAACCATCTAGCATAAACAAAGTTCTTTCATCAATCTGAATAAGCTTGACTTCAACAAGTTCGGAAAGCAGTGCAGAACAAAGAAGATGATGTGGAATGGACGTTGTCATGGGTTCAGCAGCAGTAGTCGTTTTTTTTCCTTCTTGGTAGCTGGTGCAGCGCTCTGTTTTTCATTTTGGGTCTGGGAGCAGCGCTGATAACACCAGTGTTTTCAGTTACTGCTTGCTAATGTTTTGGTCTGGCCAAGGACTTTCTGAGTCTCATGCTGTGCCAGGGAGGAGGGGAAGCCGGTAGGAAGCAGAGACAGGACACCTGACACAAACTAACGAAAGAGGTTATTCCATACCACAGCACGTCATGTCCAGGATGTGAAATCGAGAGGCAGAGACCCGGAAGGGTGTGGTGGTGGACTGGGGGTGCACGGCATGGTCAGGTTTTCGGTACTGGGGGGTTCGCTGCTGGGGGGTGCACTGGCTGGGTGGGGCTTGGTGAGCAGTTGTATTCTTTTTCCTTGTATCTCTCTTGTATTATTACTGGTGGAGCAGTGGGGGGTTCTCTGTTGGCGGTGCACTGGCTGGGTCGGGCTTGGTGAGCAATTGTATTCTCTTTCTTTGTACTTCTCCTGTCATTATTATTACTGGTAGTAGCAGTAGTGATTTGTGTTATACCTTAGTTACTAAACTGTTCTTATCTCAACCTGTGGAAGTTGCATTCTTTTGATTCTCCTCCCCATCACCCCGGGACTGGGGGAAGAAAGAGGTGGAGTGAGTGAGTGAGCGACTTTCATGAGTTTTAGAGACTTAAACCACGACAGACGTCATCATAGGTTTCATAGCTAATTAATACCTACGGACCAAGGCACAGCTTTTGTGGCCTGCTTGGAAATTGATGTTGTCCCATCTCCATTCTACTGCTGCTGTCCCTGTTTATATTATTTCAGATATGCTCATCATGCTTACTAAATGCAATATAGACACTGCCTGTGATACATTTATTAAATAATGTGTTGCTAAAACAGACTGTATTGGGCAGTGTTTCCATTTTTCACATCCTTCCAAGTTGCAAAACCAGCAAAGCACTTACCTTGGGGGGAAAAAAAAAAATTATAAAATTTCAGTTGAGATTCCAGACACATAGGATTCAGAAATGTGGTATGCACAGGTTGAGATGAGTTAATGAATCAAAACTTGAATATTCACATCTGGCGGAAGAAGGGGACAGAAATAATATACTGAAGAGGAAGAAGGTGCTGCTTCAACACATACTGTATTTCCACCTAGAATGGCATGAGGGAGCTAGTCAATATCATTACAAGATTGTTTTTTATAGTCAGAAGGCCATTGCTATTGAAAAATTTCCCTGATGACTAAAAAAAGACAACCCACCCCCACATCTTAAAAAATAAGAACAAAACAAAAAAGGCAAGGAGAAGGATCTAAGTAACTGTAAGACAGTTGGTTTAATCATGGTCCTCAGAAAGATTATAGGAAAAATTTACAGACAGAGGTAGCTCAGCAAAGGAATGGTCACAGTGTCACATACCACATGAAATGAGCTTGAGGACTGTATTCAGGATCTTATGTAAAGCTTGTTAAGCTCAGTAAATCTAAGATTCTGGAAAACTAATCTGAGGATCTTAAAATAAGACTTGGCGTCACATCTATTCTGTTTAGGGAAATGAAACTCAAACAGAAAAACAGGTCCTTCCCTTGCTTCTGATCTGAATTTCCCCACCTGGGAACCATATGGCTTGTTTGTCATCAAACTGTAGTAAAAATCAACGTGTGAGCAATGAAGAGGTCTGAACTCAAGTTTATATTCAAATCCAAGCTGACATCACAGTACAGATGTAATCATGAGTTAAGACTTTTCCTTGCTCTTCACTCAATGAGTCTCCAGATCTCTTGTTATATGCCATTACTTGAATCTGCACCACAGGTGCTCATACCCATCATGGGTTGAATCCCACAGTGACAAGTTAATGGCTGCCTAACTATTCCACATCAAATTTCCTGTTTCTGACATTCTTTGTACTCCCTGAAGAGTCTAATGAAATGTCAATCCTCAGCATTATTCCTAGCACAGACAGATTTTGAACTGTGTCAAGACAATCATATGATGGACGCAGTTTTCACCACTTACAATGCATTGCTTCTTTACATAGCTTTCAGTTTATTTGACAGCTTATTTCCTTCATGCTTTGAAGGTTTTGCATTGACTATCTGAACTTCTGTGTTGTTTTTAGCCCAGTAGGTCAGAGTACCATGGGCTAATTGAATCTTCTGGAGAATTATACAGGATGCAAACCCCAATGCTTTTCTTCTACCAGTACTACAAAAAGAAAGCTTATGCATAGTAACTAGAAAGACACAAGTTTGTTATTTGAAAAAAGTTACAAAAGCAGTGTTATGTAAACAAAATTTCAAATATTTGTTATTACTACTGCTGATTTAGCCATCCAAATCTTATAATTATCTGTGTGAGTCTGTTCCTGTATTAGTTTTGCTTAAGTGAAGGTTATCATCTGCTACGCTTTCTTGAATGGAATGGGGATTGTCTTATAGACCCAGGGGGGAGGGGGAAATATTTGTTGTTTTGCGTACAGTTTCCTTAAGCGTCAGGAAAATTTGTTTCCTTGAGATCACAAGTAAAGGTGAGATCACAAGTAAAGGTTTTCTGAGAAAATGTTTGGAATTCTCTTCATTTTTGAGCCTAGTGCTATTGAACTCTCAGATCCCTCTTGATATCTAAACGTTATATAGAGTTGTGCTCAAACAAGTTTGTTCACAATTAATTTCTGAAATACAGTGGGGAGAGGAATTTTAAAAATCAAGAATCATCTTTCAAAGCCCTTAGAAGTTCATCTTTGTATCCTGAAGGGAGTAATACTATGCCTTGTCTCAAGACAAGGGTTTGTGGGTCAGAATTAAAAGGGAGAACAGCATTGGGAGACATTATTGTGGGGATCTGTTACAGACTGCCTGATTAAGAGGACTCTGTGGATGAAGCACTCTGTAGACGGGTAGGAAGAGCCTCATGCTCACAAGCCCTTGCACTTATGGGACTTCAACCACCCTGATATCTGTTGGAGGGATGGTACGGCTCGGCACAAGCAATGCAGGAAGGTCCTCGACTGTGTGGATGACAGCTTCCTTCTGCAAGTAATAGAGGAGCTGACAAGGAGAGGTGCCATGCTTGACCCCGTGCTCACCAACTGGGAAGGGCTGATTGGAAATGTAATGCTTCAGGGCAGTCTTGATTGCAGCAATCATGAGATGGTCGAATTCGAGATCCTCTGGAAAGTGAGAAGAGTATGCAGCAAGCTCACTGCCTTGGACTTTAAGAGAGCAGACTTCGACCACTTCAGGAATCTGATTAGTAAGGTTCCATGGGATATCACCCTAGAGAGCAGGGGGGCCCAAGACTGAGGGTTGGTTGCCATGGGTTCAGCAGTAGCAGTCATTTTTCTCCTTCTTGGTAGCTGGTACAGTGCTGTGTTTCTGAATTTTGGCCTGGGAACAACACTGATAACACCAATGTTTTTGGTTATTGTTTAGTAATGTTCGGTTTGACCAAGGACTTTCTGAGCCTCATGTTCTGCCAGGGAGGAGGGGAAGCCAGGAGGGAGCAGAGACAGGACACCTGACCCAAACTTGCCAAAGAGTTATTCCATACCACAGCACGTCATGCCCAGGATGTAAAACTAGTGGAAGTTACCCGGAAGGGTGGGGTGCACTCCTGGGTCGGGCTTGGTATCGGATGGTGAGCAGTTGTATTCTCTTCCATTTATTTCCCTGGTCATTATTATTACTGGTGGTAGCAGTAGTGATTTGTGTTATACCTTAGTTACTGGACTGTTCATATCTCAACCCCGTGGGAGTGTCATGGGCTCAGTAGTAACAGTCATTTATCTCCTTCTTGGTAGCTGGTGCAGTGCTGTGGTTTTGATTTTGTGAACAGTGCTGATAACACCAGTGTTTTCAGTTACTGCTTGGCAATGTTTTGGTCTGACCAAGGACTTTCTGAGCTGCATGCTCTGCCAGGGAGGAGGGGAAGCTGCTAGGAAGCAGAGACAGGACACCTGACCCAAACTGACCAAAGGGGTTATTCCATACCACAGCACGTCATGCCCAGGATGAGAAAACAGAGGGCATAGACCCGGAAGGGTGCGGGTGCAACGCTTGGTAGGCTGGGTTGTGAGTAGTTGTATTCTATTTGCTTGTATTTCTCTTGTATTATTACTGGTGGTAGCAGTAGTGTGTTTGTGTTATACCTTAAATACTAGACTGTTCTTAACTCAACCTGTGGGAGTTGCATTTTTCAATTCTCCTCCCCATTCTCCCAGACCTGGGGGAAGAAAGAGGGGAATTGAGTGAGTGAGAAAACTGTGTGGCTGACTGGACTTCAGCCATGACAGGGAGTTACATTCTATCGATTGTCCCCCCCACACCTTCGGGGAGGGGGCTGTTGGGAGGGGAGGGGAAGAAGTAGAGGGGAGTGAGTGAGCAAACTGCGTGAGCTACGACTTAAACCACAGCATTGATATTCAAGGATCACCTGATACAAGCTTAGGATTGTTGCATCCCAACCAGAAGGAAGCACTGCAGAAGGGCCAGGAGACCTCCTTGGATGGCTAAGGAGCTGCAGAGGAAACTTCGAAGGAAAAAAGAGGCTTATAAAAGGTGGAAGCAAGGACAGGCGACCTGGGAAGAATACAGGGATGTTGTCCAGGAAGCTAGGGACCAGGTCAGGAAAGCTAAGGCCCACTTAGAATTCAACTTGGCTAGGGATACTAAAGATAACAGGAAGGATTCTATAGGTACATTGCAAATAAAAGAGAGACCAGGAACAATGTGGATCCCCTCTGGAAGCAATCAGGAGAACTGGCTACCCTGGATTTGGGGAAGGCTGAGGCTCTTAATGACTTCTTTACTTCAGTCTTCACTGACAAACGTACTGACCACACCACCCAAGTCTTGGAAGGCAGATGCAGGGACTGTGGGAATGAAGACCCTGTGCCCACTGCAAGAGAGGATCTGGTTCAAGACCATCTTAGGAACCTGAATGTTCACATGTACATGGGAGCTGATGAAATCCATCCGCTGATCCTGAAGGAGCTGGCAAATGAAGTTGCTAAACCACTGTCCATCATGGCAGTCAGGTGAAGTTCCCGATGACTGAAAAATGGGAAATGTAACTTCCATTTTCAAGATGGGGGTAAATAGGATGAGCGAGGGAACTACAGAACAGTCAGTCCTCACCCCTGTGACTGCCAAAATCTTGGAGCAGATTCTCCTGGAAGGCATGCTGAGGCACATGAAAAACAAGAAGGTGGTTGGCGACAGCCAGCATGGCTTCACTGAGGGGAAATCCTGCCTGACCAATTTGGTGGCCTTCTATGATGGAGCTATGGAACTGATGGACAAGGGTAGAGCAGTTGATGTCATCTACTTGGACTTGTGCAAAGCGATTGACACTGTCCCACATGATATCCTTGTGTCTAAGTTGGAGAGACATCAATCTGATAGATGGACCACTGGGTGGATAAAGAACTGTCTGGCTGGCCGCACGCAAAGAGTTGTGCTCAGTGGCTCAATGTCCAGCTGGAGACCAGTAACGAGTGGTGTCCCTCAGCGATCGGTGTTGGGACCGGTCTTGTTCAACTTCTTTGTCAGTGACATGGACAGTGGGATTGAGTGTGCCCTCAGCAAGTTTGCTGATGACACCAAGCTGTGTGGTTCAGTTGATACATTGGAGGGAAGGAATGCCATCCAGAGGGACCTTGACATGCTTGTGAGGTGGGCTAATGCCTCCCTTATGAAGTTTAACCATGCCAAGTGCAAGGTCCTACAGCTGGGTGGGAGCAATCCCAGCACAGCTACAGGTTGGGCAGAGAAGAGATTGAGAGCAGCCCTGTGGAGAAGGCCTTGGGGGTGTTGGTTGATGAGAAACTGAACACGAGGCAGCAGTGTGCACTTGCAGTCCAGAAAACCAGCCGGCTGCATCAAAAGGAACCTGACCAGCAGGTCAAAGGAGGTGATCCTGCACCTCTACTCTCCTCTTCTGAGACCTCACTTCGAGTATTGTGTACAGTTCTGGTGTCCTCAACATCAAAAGGAGATGGAACTGTTGGAACAAGTCCAGAGGAGGGCCACGAGGAAGATCAGGGGACTGGAGCATCCTCCCATGTGAAGCTAGGCTGAGAAAGTTGTGGCTGTTCTGCCTGGAGAAGAGAAGGCTGCATGGAGACCTCATAGCAGCCTTCCAGTATCTGAAGGGGGGCATAGGGATACTGGGAAGGGACATTTCATGAGGGACTGTAGTGATAGGTCAAGGGGTAATGGGTTCGAATTTAAACAGGGAAAGTTTAGATTGGATATGAGGAAGAAATTATTTACTGTGAGGGTGGTGAGGCAGCGGAATGGGTTGCCCAGGGAAGTTGTGAGTGCTCCATCCCTGGTGGTGCTCAAGTCTGGATTGGACAGAGCCATGGGTGACATGGTGTTGGGTGTGAGGTGTCCCTGCCCATGTCAGGGGAGTTTGAACTAGATGGTTCTAAGGTCCTTTCCAACCCTATATATTCTATGATTCTATGAACTTCATAACCAGCAATGCTGCCTTTTAAATTATTTAGTTTCTTTTTTTCATCTATTATGTTACAGCATTATTAAAGTGGTAGCATACACATAATCTGTTGATGTAACACAAGAAACAGAAGAGCAAAATTTAAGTTACATCTGAGTCCAGTGACGGCCTGTAAAGAAATAATGGATCCATGAACTTATCTTAGTTAGGTATTTCCTAATGTCATTCTACTGCAAAACCACTAGATGAGCTTTCTGGCATTATTTGTGGTATAAAGGGCTAGACTTTTTATTCAGCAATTCAACCAGGCTTCAGGCCTGCTAACTCAAAGGTACATTTCACAGTGTAGCTCAGATTAACCTGTATGAGGAGAAAAAAACATTAATAAAATATGACAAATAAATTAGTGTGACTTGGCTTTAAAATATTGCTCTATTTTACTTTATTCCCTCAAGGAAAAGAAAATGATTCTCTACAAGATTTAGGTTACAAAAATATATTACCTGTGCAATACAATAGTAGCTAACAAGAGCTTTTCAATTCAGGAACAATGTCTTTTCAAATATGTATTACAAAAAAATTCAGCCTATGATATTAGTTTTGCTAAGAGAACTTCTAAAGTGCTTGGTCATAAGAGGATTGCCTAACTCCAAGAGTGAAATCCTGACCCTGGGAACACTGTATGTGACCAGTTCAGCTGCTTACTATCTCTTTCTCCATCAGTGCTTTAGGTTATCTAGCCTTTAAGTGAAATCAGTAAGTTTAAACTTTGATTCCTCATCCCCAAGCATCTGAAGCACCTTCAAGCATCTGAAGAACAATGAACAGCAATCATGTATTGAAATGCACTCTTAATCCAGCATGATTAGACACAGGCTGGTACAGAGAGGGGGTGTCCCTCCATGCTGGCTTGTTTTTCTCCAGTGTAGATACGGAGGAATAAAATATCACTTGCCCTTTCCCTTGAAGAGATCCTGTGGAGGTAGAGTAATGCATCACAAAAGTCATTGCAAGGACAGCGAGGAGTTAAGGTCATTGCTTCTTTTTAAACCTGGCTGCTCTCATGTGTTATGGACAGGGGACAGAGAGGAATAGAGTTTTTCTGTCAGACATAGAGCTGCTTCTTTGAGCTGCCATATCACCATGCCAGTCAGTTTCTCTGTCAAACTACATGCTGCATCTTCATACCTGTGCCAAGGTTTGGAGACAGCTGTTTTCTGGAAGGAATGCTGCCCCCAGGGAAACTTCTTTTAGCCTATTACAAGGTTTTACTCCAGGTTCTACTAAGAAGCATAAAAGTTCGGACTGAGAATTGAACCCTGTAATATATAATCACAAGTTTAAGATAGAGTCTCACCTCAGGCATATAATAACAAGCATTTTGATTGTGACAGGCTTGCTTCAACTCAATTCAGAAACCTTGAACTCAGTTCAATAATCATGAGGTTTGTTTTTTTTTTTTTTTTTTTTTTTTACATTATATTTATGCTTAGTGGAAGCACAGTTTCTTAGCTAGACCTGGAATAGATGAGGGGTTCTGCAATTAGTCTAACAGAGCACTTTATCATTCAAAATCAAATAGTGCTTCCACCTGTTGGGTATCATGGTAAAAAACTGGAATGTGGGCAAAGAGGAAATGTCTGCTTTCTTTCATCAATTAACATATCTTGTTACCTGAAATAAGTGTATATAACTCAGTATTTCACACTTCTCAGCTAAAGAAAATTTTACACTAGTATTATGCATGGCTTACATATATCAGCTCCCTTTTTACAGTTTGGTTTGGGTTTTTTTTTTACACTTTTTTTGAAAACAAAACAGGAATACAATTAATGTTCTAGTTGTTCTACCTGTGCTGAAAATTTAAGGAAGTGGTGTTTCCATTAATTTGAAAGTAACACAAATGCCCAACTTTAAATGACTCAGTAGCAGTTGCTTATTTGTCAGAATGGAACATCTACAATTTCTGGCACTTATTAACAACCTCACATTTTTCATGAGTATTTTTGGGCTCATACACTGCATTTGAAAAGAAAACTAGTATTTAATACAACTTTTCAGAAGTAGCAGTCAAATCACAAATTGACAGATAGCTTCACTTATCTATAATAGAAATTATAACCGTATAGTGTAGAGTTTGGCATGTAACAATATGGTGACATGCAGGAATGTAGTTTTATACCAATTGCTGAAATATTTATAAGTTTTAATTACAACAGTGTACAAAGTGAAAGAATCTATTTATTTGCTATGAGATTTATTTGAAGTTCAGTTATCAAATTTCTTAAATTAAAATACCTACTAATATATACAAATCAGGCTTGACATACTGGATGAGAAAATACATTTAAATAAAGTCTACTAGATTATAAGCAGATGTGTCGAATATAATTCCAATAAGTTAAATTAACGTTATCTAAGAAAAATCACAGTTCATGTATTTGTATGAGCCTTAGGAACTGGAATTTACCAAATGGATTTTTTCAAGTTATTCTCACGTTTCACTACATTTACGTCACACAAATGGCTTGATGTGATTTCTGACAAACCATAATTTGAAATCTTATTGCTTTTCAAGATAAATTATCAGACAGGTACCTCTGAATCATGATGTAGGCACTACAACAAAATTCCTGTATTTCTAATGTGCCTAAGAGAGAGAATACAGAATTTAAAGCACTTAGAAAAATATTTTGAACTCAATGAAAGAATAAAACTAAACAAAGGTAGGCTAACATAAAAAAAAAATTGATTGCAAAGCCTCATTTAATATTGCTTATCTTTAAAGCATATATATACCCCCATGTATCTAGTACACCACTACCTGAAATTTTTTTCAGCACCTAATTTGATTGTGTTTGAGTTATTTTTATAAAAAATGGTTTAATGATAGCAAAGGCTGCACAGAACACAGTCCTTGGCTCTTCTTTGCAGGAGACAACACCAGAAACATGCCATCGTTAAAATTATGCTCTAACTCATGCTAGCCACCACACTTTCAACAGATCTATAATTTTAAAATGTAGCCTATATCCTCAAGACTGAAAAATTTTGTGAGATTGATTTGCCTTCAAGAAGAAATTGGTAAATGTACCCGAGCCAGTAATCCAAAGCCAGAAGAATACTGATGCTTTTCACCCACCCTTCCCAGGGATGCTGCCTTCTGAACCAGCCTTTTTACCATGTGGTGTAGTTTTCCGTGGTCTCCACCATGTGATGCCCTTGAGTCTCTAATGAATCATCGTTTGAAGAGGTTTTATTTTCCTCCTTCCCAAGTCAAAGTGTCTGAAGTAATGCAAAGAGTATATAATAACCCAGAATGGTAGTGGGCTTATACAAAAAGCTTACAGCACGTATTATGTACTTTAGCATTTGTTATGAACTAATGCTCAGATCTTTTCTTTAATGGGTACTCACCTACCAAAATAGGGCAAGACAACAGTGAGTGCTAAAGTTGGGCAATTTCAGCCCCTCTGCCTATTGAGAAAGGTTCCAAGACAGGATTATTCAAAGATCTACAGAAGACAACTAGCTTCTTTTACCCAAATAATAATTTAAAAAGTCTTTGTGATATCTTCTTTCTGTTTTAAAACAATCCATACACACTTTTATGTTTGACACAGAGGTAATCAGGACATGTATTTTTCAGATGGATCCAGATGTATTCACAGGAACACTGTACACAATTTAAATATTGATATTTTGCCATAAATACTGATATGATTTGTCTGTGTTTAAGCCATTTTTCCTACTATGTCCTTTAGTAATAGCTGCAATTATCAAATGTATCAACACAAGAAAGCTGTTAGACATATAGTTGAGACTTTAAAATAGTTACAATAGAGAATAAATACATTTTCATGGCCTAATTTCTATTACCAGAAAGCATCATTGTGACTCCACTTATTTTCCAGGCACAAAACTGATGGAAAAGAATCCAGCTACAGTCCTACGACATAAAAACACAGTGTTACAAAACACTTCCCTTAAAAGCATTCTCCACATTTACAACCAGTAAAATATACCTGAACAGAAAGCGGTTTGGTCCAGCTGACCTTTTGTCCTCCATGAAACATTTATTACCTCATTCTATTTGAGAATACAAACATACTTACTGTATTTTTTGTACATACAAGGGTCTTGGAAGTAAAATAACAATTTCTGACTGTTCAGAAAGCAAATTTGTATTCTGGATCTTCAGCATAATATCAAAAAGTGATGAAATAAATTTGCTTCAACACCAGCTTTCATAAGGCAGAATTATAACATGAACCACCTTTAATCTGATTTAGGAAAAAATACACCTAAGTAGTTTGCATAATAACCCTGAACTAACCATAGTTTGCACAGTGTGTTAATGAAAGATAAACATATCTTGAAATCAGATTGTGATGAGATCCAGATGTGCACTACCTTCCTTCTTGTAGTCCCCATTCTAGAACAACTTGCATCTACATCCAAGGAAGTACAGAATTTTGCTTTACAGATGCAACTTCACCCAGAAAAGAGAGACGTAGGTTTTATACTTCCTTGAACCTAAGGGTTTAGTTCTTCTATTTCACATCAGAATGCCCATCAGAAGTTGAAGCAGACAGAAGGAAGGAAAAGTTTTCTCTACCACCCTTACAATCACTCCATTGTGCAGCCAAGAAAAAAGGAGTGATGAGAGCAAAACAGGACGTGCGGCCTCTTTAATCCATCCTGATTCTTTAATCCGTTAAAGAATCCATAATTCTTGAGGTGAAGTATTCCTCTGATTGAGGGGAGACTTCTCTCTATAGAGCAGAAATATTGGAATGCTATAGGGAAAAAAGGCATTGAGAGAAGAACCATGACTCCCTATTTGCAAGCTAAGACTGAACTCACTAGGCTACAAAAGGCCTTCTTCACTGTTGACCAATATTCTGGCTCTGGACTTGAGACTTGCGTTCTTGCCTCCAGAACAGTAAAAATAAGACAGAAAGCACTACTGCTCAAATTGTAAAGATTTTACAAAAATTCAGAGAACTAAAGAAGAAGAATTTTTAAGCTGAGGGTTGTGAAGGACATTGTAACCAGGTTGTCCTCATCCTGACCACTGCACTAATTTTTAGGTTTTTTTCCAGGCATATGGACATCATTAACATCACTGCATCCATTTTCTAATACAACTTTTAAACTTCATCACTGCAGATGATTTCACTGATTTGGAAAGAGTTATGAACAAAATGCCAACTTTCATTTAAGCTTTTTCTCCAGCATCCAATTATCTTCTTTCATGGAATGTTTTATATTTATTTACTTCCTTCCCAAAGCTAGGGCCTAAAATTGAAGCGGTGGGATTCTGACCCCTATATCTTATATCTCATGAGTTTCATTTCTAATGCCCTACCACACACTTGTATTGATGGAACTGATTATCATAACTTCACTATTCTTCTCCATTTTCAAGTTCACCTTTTCTCTCTCTGTGGTCTATGCGTAAATCTTTTTCATTCTTTATCTTGTCTTTCTATAAAATATTGCTTTACCATAAATTCTTCACCTAGAACAGATCTTTTTTTCTTGTGCACCAGCAAAGGAGATGAAAACCTGCTATTCTTATTTTACAGGTGGAAAAATGAAAGAACCTTCCTGAAACCACAAAATAATCTAGTAGCATCGTGTGGATTTCCTCCAAGCCATGTGATAAAGCCCCCAGCGCTTCGGTGACATTAGCTTGATTTGAATGGTCACTGCCAAGCAATACTCCTTAGAGTGGGAAACTGTGATCTGTCAACTGAGACCATCAGACATACTCAAAGGATATCAGTGCACTAGTAGAAGTTCAGCCACATTGTTACCGACAGAGGCCATCATGAAACAAATGCTTGTGCATTCCATATCACACCGCTGTCCAGGCTGGGAGATCCAAAATTTGAAATATGTGTGGACTTGGTAGTTTCCAGCTCTCTTTGATAAACTTCATGAGTGTAGCTGACCCAGAGTTTTGCAGTCCCAGCCAGTGACTTTATCATTTTAGTTGTACAATTTTAGGCCTACTCAAGGGTTACAATGAAAAGATCCCAGTCAAGAACCCATAATGTAGCAAATTCTAAAGACATTTTGTAAATACTCATATAGGAAATGCACTAAGTAAATGGAAAAATACAGGCTTTGATTGATCTGCTTTAGAGCTTGAATTGCAGACTACCTTAATTTTCTAAGGCAGAGATGACTTATGAACACCAAGCATGGAAAAACAATAAAGTACAGAAAATTTTTAAGATCTTTTGCACATGCTTTCATCTTCATGCTTTGTTTTTCAGCTCTGTAGGTAGTAAGGTGGAGTCAAAGCTGTGGTTATAGTCTGTTTGTTTGCTTGTTTATTTGGTGTAAATTATGATAGTTCAGAAGTTACTTGAAAGTAATCTCCAAAATTTGCTCAAAAAAAACCAAAACAACAGAGTATTTGGAGTCCCAAAGGATTGCACTCTACAGGTTGTTAACTGATTTCAAATATGCCAGGATTTTTATCCAAGGAATTAAAAATCTATTTAGAACACACTGAAATTAATTCTATGTAAGTATATCAATAGGCCATACAAGTTCCTAGGTAGTAGATGGAAACAGAGAGAAAGATTAAAGACTTCTCTGGTTTTTTTCCAATTAATTTTTAGAAGGATCTTAGGCCGACTAAGTTCTTATGTACTTCAGCTAAATGCCTGAAGATGCCTTTCTGTGAAAGTGACTCAATTTGCCATTGACAACAGCAAGGAGAAAGGAGACTTGTGGATTGTTTGAAGGGAGAAAGGTACTTGAGTTGCTTGTTTGGAGCTTACCTTGGAATCCTTGGTGCATTTTTGTTCCTTAAAAAAAAAAATCAGCTTAAAAATTACAATTTTAGAATTTTTTGTTTTGTAGGTAACAATTTGTTCACATAGCAGCCGATGGCTGGGCATGTTAACATGGAAGCCGATGGCTGGGCATGTTAACATGGAACTGTAGATGAATGTCAGAAAGACAGCTTGAAAAACAGGTACTTTAAAGAGAGATTGGAATGAAAAGTTGCTTACTTGGACAAAAAGAGAGAGGAGACTATGCCAGATATGGTGGAATGATTGGATAAACAGATTGAGCAGCAGCTTGGAGAAGGCATTCTGGGCTGAAAAATACAGATATATTTTTCATATATACATTTGGGATATATTTGGCAGAGTATATAACATTTACTTCCCTGTGTGACAGTAGACAATGTATTTCATTTCATGAATGTCTAAGTCTCAAATAAACTATAAGTCAAAATTAGTGACAGCTTGTCCGATGTTGCTTGGTAGCACCTTTAGACCCTTACTTGTGGAGATCTTCAGTGAAAAAAGAAGCAGCAGCTTATTCAAGAGAATGTTTGTACCCATCTTTCTCTAAAGGAGACTTTACCTACTGGCATACATATCAACTTATTTCTATGTTTTCTTATTCTGTATGTAAGCATAGACTCATATGGGCAAGTGGGAATCATTTAAATGTAGATATCTGAAAAATTAGACATCAAGACTTTACTTTAATAGTTGAAAGAAGAATAAGTATATCAAATATAAGTTCATCTGCTCTTCCTAAGGCACATATTTTAAGATAAAATGTATTGTCCTCTCAGAATTTTCTTTTCATTAGAAAAGATGAATTGAGATTCAAGATCTTGAATATTAAAGAGAACTTTTAAATTATTATGTTAGGAAAAATAAATCTCCCCAATTACTTCTATACTAACTGACATGAATTTTCTGCTCTCTAACACATTAGCTGATAGAGCTACCCTTCTAGTAGAATAGAAGATGATGTGAGAATTAGAGGACTCTGCAAGCAGTACACAGATTGAACAGCCAAACTGATCGTGAGTAGTGACCTCAGGATGACTGGATAGCCACTTCAGAAATAAACCTGGCCATTTATGCTGTTAATAAACTACTTATGCAGAAACATAAAATCGTAATCCAGGTTGTGAAACTATAACAATAGGTAAATTATAATTCCTTTTAAAATATATAAGTTATGAAATTTTTTGAAGTGAATAATTTCTTATGGCAAATCTTGCTTTCTGTAGTAACAGCAGATTGAGACATCAAGATACAAACAGTACTCATTTCATAATCAGGAAAGTAAACCTAACAGAAGAAGTAATTAAAATAATATATTGGTATATACGTTTTTCAGCTTCGGGCAAGTTTCAATTGTCCTTGATTTATATTCTCAGAAAACACCATGAATAATCAAAACCACAATCACACTTTAAATTGACTCATGAGTTTAAAAAAACCCTGAAGATTCAAGGAGATATGCTGAAGGTTACTTTGTTCTTGTACTACATCTAGGATTTCAATATAACTAGAAGAGGAGTGAAGAGAGAAGTGCTCTATTTGGAAAACAGTACAGTTAGGACAATGATGCAGCTCAGTAGATTTTGAAGGTGAGCTACCTCAAGGCATTCTAAAATGCCAAGTAGTAAAGAGGTTAGATTTAAGTCTCAGTGGCATTTTCTGATTTACTGGATTAAGATTGTGGGGTTTTTTTAGCCTTATTTCCAATGTTATAATCAATAAGTGAACTTTGTATTCTATTGTATAGCTGAATAGGTTTTCTATTTAACTTGCCTGTTTTTTAAAGTGGACTCTGAGGTAAAAAATAACTCTGATGTCTTTTTTTGCATCCATTGAAGACGTCAAAGTCAATAAAATTTCATTAAAAAAT
Source organism: Myiopsitta monachus (assembly GCA_017639245.1). Lineage (NCBI taxonomy): Eukaryota > Metazoa > Chordata > Aves > Psittaciformes > Psittacidae > Myiopsitta > Myiopsitta monachus. The sequence goes on from CM029919.1 coordinate 61,849,646, forward strand.
GTCTTATGGATACCTGAGAATTAAGAAAACCGTCTGAGCTATATTTCCTACCAAAGCATCACAAATGGGACAGAGGAACAGAAGTATCTGAAAAAAAGTAATTTAATTGTACTGATGTTGACTGCTAAAACTGTTTAAAGCAGTTTTGTATGAAGTCAAAATTGGAGCATATTCAGAAGAAAAAAGGACAAAAGAAAGAATGGCAAGAATCTGAAGTATTTCCATCCAGGAAAATAAAGTGATATCTGGTAGGATGCAAGTTAGTAGTCACAGCTTGCCAAACTTACAAAAAGCATATGGATGTTGTTTGAACACAAAAGATCTCTAAGAACATGGCTTTAATAAGATACATAACCTTGCTGAATTCAGCACACAGGGCAATAAAGTAGCATATCTCTTAGAGGTTTATTCCCTCTCCTTGTGCAATGGTATGCAACAGCTTCTTAAACTTTTCTATGTTAATGCATCAAATGTTTATATTTTTAAAATATTTAGAAAAGCTGTATAATTCAAAAACTAGAATGAATCCCCAGTAGTCATGGTGACTATTAGATGGTAACAGCTGTGGTAAAACTAGAATCCTAAAGAGCTTTAAAATTTTCAGCAGGAACTTTTGAGGAAAAGTGCACTGTCTGGACTTTAAAGAAAATGGCCTTGAGACATGGAGAAAGTAAAACTAGGATTCATTTCAACCACACTTAACTTTGTCAATTATCAATGGGGAAATGCAAGCAGCTCCAAATGGTGATTTTGTCCTAAGCATTTTAGTTATCTGAACAGGAAGGGAATTACCTATACCTACACCTTACCTTTAACTAATCAGCTACCAAGGGTAAGTTACCTAACTAAATGAAATGAATCTGGTACTCAGTGATTTTCTCTATTTTTATGCAGGAAATCGGGGGGGGGGGGGGGGGGGGGGGGGGGGAGCGGCAGCTGAAAGGGAGAAATTACCATTCTTATGTGTTTTAGTAAAGAGCACATCAGGGATTATAGCTTTTATATGCAACAATATCTGTGCATTGGAATCGTGATTGCTTCGACAGAGTTACATCATTCTTGAAATGTCACAAGCCTGAAATGACACATATGGCATCAGTATGTGACAATTCAAACTGTCTGCATAAAAATCAATGGCAACATTTCCACTAACAAAAGATTAACTTGAGTTTCTGGAGGTTCCCACATATTGAATACTTACAGATACACAGAAGGGATGTATATGGCTGTAGATGGATATATCAAGGACTGAAAAATAACTGAAGTCTTAGACCCAGACTAAATCTTTTTTACAAGCTTCATAACATTTGGTTTGTTGTTGATGTTATTAATTTTGCTTTCCTCTACACTTTTTAATCTGTCCAGGGGAACTAGTGTTAAAATAGATAAGAAAAGCCATTTTCATGACTTCCAAAACCAGCTGGCACCAAAAAAGTCAATTCTTTAAAGTTTTCAAAGACTCAATTTTTGCACACGTCAGGGTTTTAGGCAGCTTAGGTAGGTCAGTGAAGTTTTTTGTTTGCTATGTGAATTTAAATCAAGCTCTTGAACATCATAAAATTTTGTCCATAACAAGCTCCTGTTTATAGGTATATATCCTTTTTATATCTACAAACAAGCAAGAATTGCTTTTCTTTCATCTAAACATTTTGCTAATGTGTGACAAACAGTAAGTTAAAAAAAAATATGTATATACACCAATTAGAAGCTCAGATAACATTAATAGATAAAGAAAAGAACATTTTTTAATAAAATGCTTTTATTGTCAAATAAAATTTAAAAAAAAAAGAAAATTACTTGTATACAGAAGTAAGCACAAATAAAGTAGTGAAGTATGCTAAAAGACTATACTGATCTTCAAAGCAAATGCATTTTAGAAACAAACTCTCATCACAGCAGTAATCATCTTGATTCTTCAGTAAAATACATAAAAAACACAGTTCATAAAGCTTGGGCCAACTTTTTAAACAGCAATTCAGACATTGTTTGAACAGTTTGTAGAAGTTAATGTCACGAATTTAATTATCATACTGTCCTTTAAAACTTTTAAACTACTGATCATATGACTAAAAAGAATGGGTCATTCAGGCAGATCTTTTCTTTTTAGAAACACAATAATAAAATTTGTAAAAGGGCAGTCAGAAAAGTAGTCATTAAAAATCTAACTTAAATTAATTCTCAATCCAAGTGTCTTTGGGTTGATAATGAGACAGTGGTCTGCAATGCCCTAGATAAAACTTTTCTGGCATATCTGACTGAGAACTACTTTAGTAGGAAAGCACTTATAGAAATGCTCAGAAACCCAAACACTAGTAGTTGAATAGGTTAAAATACAAGTTGTTCTTGAAAATGAGAACACAAAGAGACCTCCTTTTTAGACTCTGTTTCAAAGTCTGGAACTGTTGAGTCAAATGACAATTATGGCTCAGCATCTTTTACCCTGGAAAACAAGTATGAGCTCATGCCATGAGATCAGTTCAGAATATGGCTGATGAAAGGAAGCTGCTTTGCTTTGTTTCGTTTTATTTTCCTAAATCCTAGATCCATATATTTTGATACATAAGTTTTATTAATTATAAGTTTTAATAGTTTAAAATTTTATTCCCACTTCTGTTCCTCTTTAAGAGGTACTTGGTGATAAGCACTTATCTATAAAATACTTTGATAATTGGGTGCAATTAGATTTGGTTGCTTTTTTCATTAAACAAGAAAACCAAGCTAATTAAAGAAATATTGACAAAATCTTTGCTTTCTCAAAATAAATGGCAAACCTGAAAACCTTCAGAGACATCTTTCATACACGAATCTATTCTAAACACCTCTATCTCTTACTCCTCAGGTAAAATCACAGATCTTGAGAACTGCTTTTGTCTAACAATTTTAATTTATGCTTAATTTGAAAATTACGGAAGAATGTTAATTCTTTAAATATTTGCTCAGAGTATTTACATTGGTCTTATTATTTCTGAATGTATATGAAACTTGTGTAGTGTTTGACAGAAGTTTTGATCATAAGTTTTATAAACTATATTATAAACTTCAGATCAGCTTGTTAAGGAAGTAAGCAACCCGTAGGAATAATATATTCTATTTTAGAGTATGTATAAATCAAATCATTATTCTGGAGTCTTATGAAGAAAGAGCACGTTGGCTTAGAAAGGCCAAAAAGCTTACACATTGATTCACATCTCTAACTTTGAATGTGTTACTGAGATGCTTAGGTTGGCCTTGGCTTCTTAAATAGTTAGTAAAAGTGGATAGGTACTCTGGAAGATGATGAAGTACAGGTAAAATCTAAATCTTTTTCTGAATTGAACTTACTTTAGCTCCATTACTAGCTTATGGCTGCATACAGCCATACCTGCATGATGCAGGTACTTGTGGGATATTTTTAAACTCTACAACTTTGGGTACCAATGTGGAATCAAAAGATATTTATTGGTTAATAATATAAACATCAATTCAAATGTTATTGGAATTAACTAAGGAATTCATTAGGTTTCTGGTACATCTCAGGACAGTAGGTAAATTCAGAAAGACAAAGAACACTTTTCCAAGGATAATTACAAGAAACAATGACTATTCAATGACCAAGAAAATTTAACACTATCTTTCATTCTAAAATGCTACTATGAATTATCCAAAATGGTAAGATTTTTTCTAGATTTACACAAAAGAATATTTCAGCTTTACAAAGACTCCTTAAAGCCAAAAAGGTACTCTGAAAATGTACTGAAGGGTAACAGTGAGTGCGATTTATCAGACTAGTAGTCACAGTCTAGACATCTAAGTTCTCGTTTATGATCTTTTCCTTACTTTTTTGTCATTCCTTTGTAAGCATGTTAGCTGTCTTCCTGTCAGGAAACACATAAAACTCACAGCTGCTAGGTAGCTGTACCCAGGTGTCCAGAGACACCTCAGAGACACACAGAGACTCATCCTTGTGTCTTTCATGTTTGTACCATACCACATATATAGGCACAATAACCTATGCCTCTTTCTGTCACACAATTAATCTACTTATTCTAGATAGCTATAATGCACATTTACAGAGTTATAGGCATCATCAGCATGTAAAGAATGCACTTTGTCAGCTATACACCCATCTGTATAAATATTAGAAGAGATATGTCCTGCTATCTTTCTGTCCGCTTGATCAGCGCAGCACATGGCCTGACTGTAACTGGAACCAGCCTGTGTCCAAGGTCTTGGGAAAGTTCCTGAGTGCAGTGTGCCTTTTTAATTTCTCCATGCATCATCTTCAAGGTAATTTTGCAGAAGGCAGTAATGGCAGATATGATGAAGAAATAAGATTGCATAGAAAAGCCTGGAACTATAGCAGGCAAGTATGACAAAGCTGGTTTTTGTCTTTCCTAAAAGAGCTGTTTCTTTTTTAATGAAGTATAGACATCTTATTGAGTGGCCTAAAAACTAACTTAAAACTAAGCTGGGTGCAATGCTTCCTTATGTGCAAGTAAATGGAGAAATAAGGAACTCAGTCCAGTGGTCCAGGCAATAAGGAACTCAGGACCAGTGGTAATAGTGTAACTTGAGATGCACTAGGATGATTCTGCTGTATTTCATCTGATACTGTGGAAAAGCACACATCTCTCTTCATTGTCTACTATGTCTGTCAGCTTTGTGACATCTTGAACAATTACAGAGATCTCAAATGGTATGAGATACCTATGTGTGGATGACTGAATCATATTAAAAAATTCTGCTCTGGGGCAAAAACGTAATGTAGCAGAAATGTCCACCTTCTGTGTAGATGGGCAGTCTGCAATGACTTAAGAAATAGTCACCAAAAAATTTGTGAAAGCTTCATGCCAGGCCTTTAAGGTATCTATATTAAAGTATCAAAGGTACTAAATCTGCAGTTATCCAACTGCCCTCTGTTCCCTAGTTCAGGCATCTGAGTTGTTTATACACTTTCAGCTGAATCAAGATTGACTTTTCATAGAGAACTAATATTTTTTGTTCTTTACTGATCTTGAAAGCATATAAGGAGGCAGAACATCTTCAAATGTAGAGGAAGGAGACCCAACAGTAGGTACTTCAGGGGTGTCTCCATCCCCCCTGAACATCATAGAAGAGAAAATAGTAAGCTGAATCCATAGAATGCATACCCATCAACTAGTTGATCTTAAGGTCCTTTCCTACCCTAACCATTCTATGATTCTATGTGTTGGAATCTGCTATCAGACTTCTTTATTTCCTCGCAGCTTTGATCATCTCATCCTTTGCCCTTATACTACATGTGAATTCTTAATACACCTGCAACATGAGGAAATATTTTTCTCAAAACTGGCTATTCCAACCTGCAGCACTTGCATGGTAAATCAGCTCTCTTCATTGCTTCACCGTGCTGAATATAACTGGTGGCATCTATTTTATTATATCGGAGCACAGGAAAAACTAGAACAGCTCAAGATAAAGGCCAATACATTCCACAGACTTTTTCTGTCCAGGGAATCAGAAAAAAGTAAGATTAACTAGAGTGCCTCAGTGGATTTACAAACATGGTTCCATTTATTCCACCGATTTCCTGCCAAAGGACTGTACCCTCTTAAATGAGAAGAAAATTATTATAGAGCCTTTTCTCTATATAGAGAATGGGCATGTAGATGATGGGAAGATTGTTTTCCTGAAGGTAAATCAAAAAAGGGAAATAATGACCATTCTAAAATATCTGCAAATAACTTTCTTTTCGGCACTGGTTCACACAGCTCTGAACTGACACTGAGAGACAATTATTGCATTTAGATTTTAATTTCTTGCTTCTCTAGATTATGAATTTTTAGTAATATTGGGAATAAAATTATTGATGCTCATCATTTAACATACCTGATTCTTTTCCACAGAAATAGTTGTTCAAAGAACATACAAATATTCCCTTCCCGCAAATGCATTTTGTGAGGATAAATTTAATATATATGACATGCTCAGTATCCACAGAGCTAGGAACCATAAAAATAATTTCTGGGAGAAGCAGTAATTATTTTACTTCTCTTCTTTAACAGTGTATTTGTAAAGATTATGGCTCTGATTCTGAGCTCGCTCACATGCTTGCAAATCAGGCCTATCTTCACTAGTGCAAATGAAGATCAGAATTAGGTGTTATCAGATGAATACTCAGGTACTATAAGCTGTTGTGTATCAATTCCAAACTTCAGAAATAAATGAAATACAACAGTTTATAGCAAATGAAAAAGTGTTCTTTTAAAATTTTTCTTCTTAAAATCACCGACAGTAAAAGCTCCCCTTGATACTTTCCCCTTTCTTTTTCTTAACCTCAGTTTTAGCATATGGTGCACAACCTGTGTCATGTGGTGAGTAGAAGCTGTGCCAACACATATTTTTCCTTTCCATATTAACACCATGATTACATTCATAGGTAACAGAATTATTTTTCATTATAAAGAAGACAACCTGAGATGCATCACTGTCATGGTTTAAGCCTCTAACCCCCCCCTCACACAGTTTTCTCACTGACTCACTGACTCACTAACTCACTCATTCACTCACTCACTCACTCACTCACTCCCTCACTCCCTCCCTCCCTCCTTCCCTCTCTTTCTTCCCCCAGTCCCAGGGGAATGGGGAGGAGAATCAAAAGAATGCAACTCGCACAGGTTGAGATAAGAACAGTTTAGTAACTAAGGTATAACACAAATCACTACTGCTACCACCATGTAATAATACAAGAGAAGTACAAAGAAAGAGAATACAACTGCTCACCAAGCCCCACCCAGCCAGTGCACCCCCCAGCAGCAAAACCTCCACTGCACCACCACACCCTTCCGGGTCTCTGCTCTCCGTTTTCACATCCTGGGCATGACGTGCTGTGGTATGGAATACCTCTTTGGTCAGTTTGGGTCAGCTGTCCTGTCTCTGCTTCCTCCCAGCTCCCCTTACTCCCTGGCATAGCATGAAACTCAGAAAGTTCTTGGTCAGACCAAAACACTACCAAGCAGTAACTGAAAACACTGGTGTTATCAGCGCTGTTCCCAGGCCCAAAAATCAAAAACACAGTGCTGCACCAGCTACCTAGAAGGAGAAAAATGATTGCTACTGCTGAACCTAGGACAGTGTCTACCCCTTATTCCATACCATTCACGTCATGCTCAGATCCCACATTTTCAATATACCATCACATGTATATGTATATATACATACACACACACAGAGAGGGAGAGAGATCATCGCTTAGTGCATGGACCAATCCCTATAGAGCTGTTGAGTCCATCCAGTCCATGATGTTGGGCTCCATCTTTTGTAACAGTCTTTCAGAGCAGGGGAGGACTCTGTGCAATGTTCACACTCGTGAATAACCTGGGCAATAGTGCCCATTGCTAAGTCCACCCCTCGATCATGAGTCCATCTGTATGCTGCATCTCTGCCCTGATGGCCTGAAGTGTCATGGGCCCTCCAGGCTCAAAATAATTCATCCTTATGTTGCCAATCTAAGTCCATCTGCGCCACATCAATTTTAGCAGTTTGTCACTAGGGACTCCATACAGCTGCCTTCCATCTCCAATGCTTCCAAAGCACTAGAGGGGCCCAGTGGAGTAGATACTCACCCATACTGTCACACATACTCTGCCACTCATGAATGCCCAGCTTTGGGGAAAATCTCTTGGTCATCCTACATGGTAATCCAATCACAGACAAGGCCCACACCCAACTCTGCTTAACTCTCAGGGCCAGACAGAATGGTCGTGGGTAAAACACAGTCTGTATGAGTGCCAACACTGTGACCCCCATCACAATCAGCAGGAAGGTCCCAAGGGCACCCAAAGGCCATTCAAACCCTTCAAAACTCTCAAACAAGGCTGCTGTACTTGTCCCTGGGGCTGGTGTAGCTGCTGTGCTTGCCGGCTCTCTCACCACCAGCTGCTCTTTGTCTGAGTCCAGATCTTCCTCCTCTGTCTTGCTGGGAAGTGCTGCGCGGTCTCCTGCATCCTCCTGGGGCTCGGGCTGACGGGGCTCTGCGGGTGGCTGCTGGGGAACGCTCTCAGTCGCCGTGGGGCTGGGCTCGGCTTCTGCCCGCCCCCCCCCCCGGTAGCCGAAGGGCTTGGCTTTTGTTTTTCTTGCTCAGTGGCCGCCAGGCTGGGCTCAGTGGGGGGATTCACACCCTCTGCCGCCCCATTCCTGACCTCTTGGTCCTCCAGGCCGTTCTCCCAGGCCATTTCAGCCGCCGGTGGCTCCCGGGGCCGCCCCCCTCGGCTTCCTACAGCCTCACGAAGACTGAGGCAAGGCCGAGGGCCAGGTACAAGTCCACTTCCACATCTGCCCCCCCCTCTTCCGGAGCCCACCTGTATTACAAGCCATTCCAATAAAGTACAATGAAACAAGAACCTTAACCCAAAACCCAGATGTGAAAAATGTCAAGATAAAAAGTACAGGCTGTAAGTAAAGTATCATATGCTGAACCTGTGAGAACCAGAGCAACAACTTTGAGAGCCAATAAATCAGCATTGTAACGAGTGGCTATTAATTCTGCCATTATCCCAACACTTCGAGCCCCACGTTGGGTGCCAAAAAGAACTGTCGTGGTTTAAGCCTCTAACCCCCCCCCCCCCCCCGCAGTTTTCTCACTCACTCACTCGCCCCCTTTCTTCCCCCAGTCCCGGGGGGATGGGAAAGAGAATCGAAAGGATGCAACTCCCACAGGTTGAGATAAGAACAGTTTAGTAACTAAGGTATAACACAAATCACTACTGCTACCACCTGTAATAATACAAGAGAAATACAAGGAAAGAGAATACAACTGCTCACCAAGCCCCACCCAGTCAGTGCACCCCCCAGCAGCGAACCTCCCACTGCACCACCACACCCTTCTGGGTCTCTGCTCTCTGTTTTTACATCCTGGGCATGATGTGCTGTGGCATGGAATACCTCTTTGGTCAGTTTGGGTCAGGTGTCCTGTCTCTGCTTCCTCTCGGCTTCCCCTCCTCCCTGGCATAGCATGAGACTCAGAAAGTCCTTGGTCAGACCAAAACACTACCAAGCAGTAACTGAAAACATTGGTGTTATCAATGCTGTTCCCAGGCCCAAAAATCAAAAACACAGCACTGCACCAGCTACCACAAAGGAGAAAAATGACTGCTACTGCTGAACCCATGACAATCACTAAGGTGACAACTCTATAAGGTAACTATAGGGTGACAAGGGTCTATAAGGGTTCTGGGGAGGGACTCTTCATTAGGGACTGTAGTGATAGGACAAGGGGTAATGGGTTCAAACTTAAACAGAGGAAATTTAGATTGGATATGAGGAGGAAGTTCTTTACTGTAAGGGAGGTGAGACACTGGAATGGGTTGCCCAAGGAAGGTGCCAATGCTCCATCCCTGGCGGTGTTCAAGGCCAGGTTGGACAGGGCCTGGGGTGGCATGGCTTAGCGTGAGGTGTCCCTGTCCATGGCAGGAGGGTTGGAACTAGATGATCTTAAGGTCCTTTCCAACCCTAACTATTCTATGATTCTAAGTCTTAACTCAAAGCTATTTTATATCTGTGGGAGTATTGCACTAATTTTGGATGAATTTTGCATCATACCATACCATGACATAACAAAAGCTCAAGTTTGAATAGCTGATAAATTGTAGAACAAAATTTGTCCCAATTGAGATAGTTTATTATGCATTTGGTGACAGTAAGGACTGACAGTAGCTTAGGTGGAATCTTGGAACTGGCACCACCTTAATATGAAATAAAAATTATTGCTTTCGGTAATCTCCCCTTAAAATAGTAGCTCTGTATTGATTACTTTCTTGTTGCTTAATAACAAACTCAGGACTTTGACATGAAAAGTATATTAATTGATTTAGATAAGCATCTTATAATTTTTTCTTGAATTATGCTACAACAATATGGTCAGTCACTTGTAAAAATTGCAGTTTCCATTGACTGTGTGTCATGGTTTAAACCCAGCCAGCAACCCAGAACCATGCTGCTGCTCTCTCATTCCCTCTCCACTCTTCCTCCACCCACTCCTGGAGGGATGGGGAGGAGAATCACAAGAATGTGACTCCCACGGGTTGAGATGAGAACAGTCTAGTAACGAAGGTATAACACAAACCACTACTGCTACCACCAATAATAATAATAAGGGAAATAACAAGGGGAGAGAATGCAACCGCTCACCACCCACCGACCACCCGATACCCAGCCCGACCCAGCAGTGATCTAACCCTGCTGGATAACTGCCCCCGGTTTATATACTGGGCATGACGTGCTGTGGTATGGAATACCTCTGGTCAGTTTGGGTCAGGTGTCCTGTCTCTGCTTCCTTCCAGCTTCCACTCCTCCCTGGCAGAGCATGAGACTCAGAAAGTCCTTGGTCAGACCAAACGTTACTGAGCAGTAATTAAAAACATTAGGTGTTATCAGAGCTGTTCCCAGGCTGAAAGTCAAAACCACAGCACTGCACCAGCTACTAAGAAGGAGATAAATGACTGCTACTTCTGAACTCAGAACACTGTGATCTTCATAGATACTTGCATTCCCTGGCTTTTTTTTTTTCTGGTTAGACATTGTCTATAAAGAGTACCTTAGTTATACTTTAAAAAAACCCAAAATTTCAATAAATCAGTGAACTAACAACCTGTCAATGGGAAATCATGATAATATACTCAGAACGGTAGCAATATTTTTGCCCAATTATGGTAGGTGGTTCATGCGCCACTCTTTATCTGTGGGAAGTATATCAGTATTTATGGTTTCTGTTTTGTTGCTTTACTTCCTTGACAGTATACCATGCATAATATATTTCAGTATATTATGCAGTACAAACAATAATAATGTTAGATTTATTAAGATGCAATGCCTTAAGCCTGAGAAACTTCGAGTGTTCAGAATTATAAGGAAGCTAAAATCCATTATATCCACAATATTTTTTAAACTATACTTTTAATATAATGGCTGCCTGATCAAAGTGAAGTGCCTGGGTAATGAGCTTCAAGACTGTGCTTCCAATAAAATTATTCTTTGCATTTCTTTTTTGTCCAGTGCATGGAAAAAAGGACTCCACCTTCTTTTCCCCTCTCCCACTCCTTTTCTGCTTTCTCCACAACATGCAACTAGAAATTGGAGTCATAAGTTTGACATCTTTCAACTCAGGAAAGGAGGAAATTTAATCCACCCCTTTGTGTAAAGATGAAAAGAGTATGCTGTAATTACTACACAACTTTACAAAAATTGAACTCATCATTCATCTGTATTTTGAAAAAGTGAAAATTTTTCAGATCTCAGAAAGAGAGGATGAAAGTGCGAATGGTTCAGGTTTGTACACATTTAGACAAATGTTTCTCTAAATCTGGATGTATATCCAGTATGAGATTTTTTTGACCTTCATCTGTATCCAATCTTTCTGTATTGGCCAGCATCTTTCGACTTCCTTCATTTTGTTATTTCAACAATGCAGATTCATTTGCATTTTGCTGTATTATGTAATTCCTTCTGTTTCTATGGAGCTTGAATACCCAAAGTATGGTCCTGGATTTCATATTGCATGTCAAATATAAGATAACATGATATATTTTTTTGTTCAAAACATTTATGTGATGTGGTTTTCTTTCTTTACCTGATTTTCTTAAATACTCAACCTTCACAATAATTTCAAGAACATCAATGCAAAATTTATAATGTTAATAATTTATTTATTAATTTAACATTGCCTGTTCTACACCCTCTGAATTTCTGGGCATCAATACATTGAGTGACAACATTAAAACAAGCAAACAAACAAACAAAAAAATCTCATCTATGTATGAAATTTGTTGAGTATTGCCGATTTAGATGTTATGTAACTGCTATCCTAGAAATGCATGTATCTCTTGTAAGTCTCATATCATATCTGCCAGACCCATGCAGACATATCAGATGTCCTACAGAATCTTGCAGTGGTATCAAATTCACATATTCAGGTAATTGAATCAAGGTATTATTGGCTTGTCAACTGACTCACCTTTTAGGCTTCACTTAATGCAATGACCAGGGTTTTTTTTCATCTGGACAATCACAGTGATGTTTGAGGCACCCCTGAGAATGAGATACATCAGCATAGATCTGCATAACTTGTAGACTGCTGTAGAAGTGGTTAGAAGCCAAATGAGCTATAACAGAGCACCAAAAATGAACTGGATGAATATATCAAGCAAATTAATTGAACTCCACTGACTGGAGAGAGGGAACTGTCTACACGTTTTATTTAGACACTTGCATGTATAGGTATCTGAACTTCAACCTGAATCCCACATCAATCACAAAACATAAATTATTAACTTGTGCAGCTGCGCCTCTCAAAGTTTGATTTTTTTTTTTGGGGGGGGGGGGGGAATTATTCTAAAATAAAACAATCAATAAAAAAAGGAAACAAAGTAAGGTAACTGCAAAAAATGGAATTACAGTAATGCTGAATTGGTGTCTGCTCAGGATAAATTAGCCTCCATTCTTTCCATAGAAGGAATTTGACATCTTTGTAATTATCAGGTTTGGAAGACAGCATGTATACTAACAGATAATTCACACGAGAATAGACTATTTTTGTAGGAATAATCCATCACTCTCACAAGTGGTTATGTCCAAGGCAGCACCTGTCCCCACCAGTTAATACAGACAACAGGCAGGTAGGAATAAAATTGCAGGTTTGTGGTCTCTGTTGAAGGAATCACCTTTCTAAGGGACATTTTCCAGTAAATACCAAGCCAGAAACATGTAAAAAAGGGTGAAGAAGGAGATTAAATGTATGACAGCACCATTAGATAGAGAGAATACCTGATGTTATGAAGAGATAAACAAAGACCTCAAAAAAGAAGAAAAGGGAAAGTACAAAACCACAGGATTAAAACTGTATCCATCTGAAAGACAGCGAATGTTTGCGTGGGGAAAGTTTGTATACAAGCTGTCAGTTCCTACAAAGATTTTTCAAATATATTTTTGAAAGGTAAATCCCAAAACCAGATACACTCAGCTATATTAACAGTCCCATGCAATGTCAACACTTTGGTAGCTGATGATCTTTACTTGACTCATTTGTCCACAGAAAAACAAAAAGATGAAAACCACACTAGAAAATCTTAGTCAAGGTAGATGGCTCTTTTAGAAAGTGTCTCATATTAGAAATTTTAAACTTTATTACAAAATGTAGGGCTGAGAGGAGTATGTTTTTCAAGCAACAGGAAAAGCAGTGATTGTTTAATGACATTCTGAATTCATGAAGTGTAAAAAAGCCTTTTAAAGTGGTTTTTAAGAACAAGGGAGAATGAATGCATTTGGGAAAGACAGAGACTCACAGGGAATGCGTGCTTGTTCCATGTCTGTTTCTCACTGTTGGTTCCATTCACAAAGAAGCAAGCCTTCAGGCATCCAAATGCCTTGCAGCAATTATCCCCAAATGTTTGATATTTATGAAAAATGCAATTTACTGTAGGGGATACTTCACTAACTTCACTACAAAGGCATGTCACAACAATAAATTCTAAATTGCTATAATTATCAGGCTATCACTGATTTCTTTTTTTTTTTTCTTTTTTTTTTTTTTTATAGGCAAGTCTTTTCTCACGGACACTTGCTCAAGGCTGAAATTTAGTACCAGGATCAAATTGGGAAATTTTCCCCACATCTAAGAAAGCTGATCTCATTTGAAAATTCAAGAATATGATCAAGCTGCCTTTCTGAATAGGAACATTAGATCCAGCCTGCACTGTCTTTTAATGACACTACTTCAATATGCCAACTCTGAAATAATGCCCAATAGTTAAGAGGCAAAGTGCTAGTGTTGCTGCTTCAGAAAGCACCACAGAAAATTGGTTTCTTCATTAATAATACAAGTCTAAACAGTAAGAAGTCTTCTCATGTAAAGAAGCCTGAAGCCTCTTCAAGAGCTGCATAAACTGCTGTGGCTGCTACTAAGAGATGGAAGAAAGCAAACAGACCCATGGCTGCACACAGTGTATGTGCTAGCTTTGGTGGGAGTCTGCCTGCCTTTGAATGGATGTTCCTCGATCTTCATGGAGGAAGTCCATGAAGATATCTAGTTATCACACAACTCTACAGGGAGACAGCAATGTTACACTGTAGGTTTACAAATATTTTGAGAGGTCATTTTCACAAACAAATTTATTTCTGAAGACTTTCTTAAGGAAATTGCTAAGTTAGCCTTGCTTCTAAACTATGAGGCATCTTTTACTCAACTGAGAATAAAGCAAGTTAGTAAAATATGCTTCTCAAATGATACAAGTTAATATTAGGCACCAGTGACTTTGAAGATTTTTTGTTTCCTTTTTTTTGGTAACACTGGGAAAATAAAATATTGATTGAGGGGGCTAGTAAGCATAGCAATTACTTCACACAGTAATTTAGCTTTGCTAAAGCTAGAAGTAGTTTAGTCTCACATGCCAAAATCTAAAGCCTTAGGAACAGAGAGAAAATGCTTTTTAGGAGGAACACTTAGTTAATTCCTAGGAAGTTAGTGCTTGCAGGTAGAATCAAGTCTTCTGTTGGTCTTGTGCGGTTTGCTACTTTGAAGTTCTGTCCTGGAACTTTAAAATTCACGCTTACCTGAGCTAACTGGTAGGCCTTAGCTAAAGGAAGAGTGTTTGGAAAGTATTTCTATCAGATCATTCAGACTGTAGGTGATGGCCTAAAGTTAGTCAGAGAATCTGGACACAAATGTATGAGTACATGCTAAGAATACATGCTCCACAAGAAAATAATTTTCATTGAGAGAGATAAATTTTTGATAATTGAAGTTTAAATATTTATAAGGCACTGAAAGGACATAATTTGGGTTAAAAAAATCAGGCAATGTAGGTTGGAGAAGGAAAGTGAATATAAAAGTGACTCAAACGCCTGAGTTTTCTGTAAGCACAGGAGTGAATTCAGGAAAACTGATTTTTTTTCCTTAACCTATCACTAGCTCACTAGTTGGTAGTGACTGATTGACTTAGGTTACATGACAAGAAACCATTAAGAGAAAGGCACTATATATCATACTTGGATGTGCACATCTCAGCCCACACATCAGAACAGAGGCAATAAAAAGGCAGCAAATGAAGGTTGAAGACATATTAAGGGCTCAAATCAAGTTATAGTGAGCATGTTCTGTAGGGAATAAATCTGGCTAACAGATCACTAATTTTATTAATAGTGAAAGTTTTGTGGTGTTTTTGTTCCATTTCTAAATCAAAAATAAATATTTCACTCACAGATACATTTTGAAACTTGACGTTTAAACAGTTAAAAAGCTCTTTTGTCCTTGAATGAAAGTATTGCAGAAGTGCGATTTTTCTTAAGCTCCCCAAACACAAAGGTGTCAAAGGAGTCTGTGTTAACTTTGCTTTTAACCTGCCTTCTAGAATGGACTCCTTCTTCCTGACTGCTCCTAACAGGTGCAAAAGACTGCTCTGCAGTGTCAATAGGGTGAATTAAGGACAGACTTTGAACTTAGTCTTTCAGATGTAATTCTGGTTGTTTTCTTTCTTTAGACTTCATACAGGTCCCTTGGGGATATATTCTAGGCAGCCATGCACAGAATTATAGACAGCCAGTATACATTAGTTTTAATGGACATGGTTTCCTTTTACACATCTTTTAAAACTCTTGTTTATACTTCCCTGTTAGAAACTCAAAAGTGAAATGCTTTTATGAATTTCTTCTTGTTAAACTGATAAAAATAATTTCCAAGTGTGCACAACTTATATGACTGTATTGACATAAACTTCTATTGCTTACTTAGAGTAACATAATTGTTTATCATTATTTACCAAAGTTTCCTCAGTTACTGTACTAGGTCTGGAAAAGATGGAGTTAATTCTCTTCATACAGCTTGCATGGTGCTCTGTTTTGAATTTGTGACTAAACCAGGGTTTATAACACAACAGCATTTTGGCTGCTCCTAAACAGTACTCTACAGTATTGAGGTTTTTTCCTTACCACTCTGGCACTGCAATGAATAGGTCTAGGGGTGCACAAGAAAGTGGGAGAAGACATAGTCAGATGGGATGACCCCACCAGACCAAACTGAAATCCTATACCATAGTATGTCATGCCATTCTTAACAATAAAAGCTGGGGAAAAGAAGAGGAAGGGGGAAATTTTAGAGTTATGACATTTGTCTTTCCAAGAAACCATTGTATGTACCGAAGCCCTGATTTCCAGGAGGTGGTTAAACATCTGCCTATGGATGGAAAATAGTGAATAAATTCCTTGTTTTACTTTGCTTGTGTGTGCAGCTTTGCTTTACTTTTTAAATTGTCTTTATCTTAAACCATGAGTTTCCTCACTTCTGCTCTTCTGATTTTTTCCCATTCTCCTAGGGAGTAGTGAGAGAGTACCTGGGTCAGCTTAGTTGCTAGCTGAGGTCCCCCCACCACAGTTACTCTGCACAATCCTCAGAATTTTTGCCTGCCACAGAAAGCTGATGTTGAAGTACACCATCTCAGTTATGTATTGCTGTATGAACACAAATATAGTGATCAGAACATACAGTCCATTCACTGTTTCAAACCCTTATCCAAACAGCTTCCTAACTCTGAACTGGCATTTATTTAAAAAATATATTGATATAGTATTACAGCAACTCTGTAAATTTTTTTAAAACAGTAGACACATAACTAAACCGTATTACAATTAATATGATCATTAATACTTACTAATGTAATTTAATAATGCACAAATTTAGAGCTGTCTTCTTTAAACAGTCATTTACTATTTTGCAAAAAAAAAAAGAAAAAATCCATTGCTGTGATATTAACAAGCAATGGCCAGTTACTCACATGTTTCATAGGTGTCTGAAAACCCCCAAATCCTTCATCTGTAAATCATGTGCTTAGGTAATCATTGTTCCCAGACTGCCTCCTGCTAAAATAATAAGCATGATATTTACGATGGTAGTAGATTTAGATGTGGGCAAGAAATGTTTTTCTGCCCTTAAAAACATTTGCTGTCACTAATTTGGACATTTAAAGGTGTCGAAGTAGCACATTTCAACAGCCTGATATTTTGTCTTTCAAAATAGGAGATCACAGAGTCACAGATATCATAGAATCATAGAATAGTTAGGGTTGGAAAGGACCTTCAGATCATCTAGTTCCAACCCCCCTGCCATGGACAGGGGCACCTCACACCAAACCATGCCACCCAAGGCTCTGTCCAACCTAGCCTTGAACACCATCAGGGATGGAGCATTCACAACTTCTGTCCCTGTCCATGGCAGGGGGTTGGAACTAGATGATCTTAAGGTCCTTTCCAACCCTAACTCTTCTATGATTCCCTGGGCAACCATCTTACCTAAACTTGTGTCAGGTGGTTTTCCTTGGCATAGAACTTATGACAATGGATCACAAACAGTTCAATTCTGGCAGTAATCAATCACAGCTAATATAAAACAATAGGTGAGTTGAATTTGGGCTTCTCCATTTGCCCATTTTGTCTTTTTCCTCAGAAAGCAATTTTTGTTAATTTTTATTTTCAGCAAAATAAAGGTGCATCAAAGAATATCAGAAGCAGTTTACCCAGCATGAAGCAGTTTACCTAGCATTCCTCTTACCCTCTTCTTCAAGTTCAAGGCTAAGTACTTTGCAACTCTGATGATGAATATAGTATGTGCACTTATTTGCAAACCATATGGTCTCTTTAGCTGAGGTTCATTTGTTCTACCTTGTCCTTCAGATGTAGGTACTAACTTTTTAGCCACTCAATTAACTGACCATTTGTGTATTTCCCTCTGCATCCATAATTATCTGAACAACAGAATGATCTAACATTTTAGACCAGTGTCACAAGTACCTAAGAAACTCACAAAATAAGTGTGTTTGCTTTGATGTTATGGACACAGATATAGGCAGGAATCATTGTCCTGAAGCCACTGTCATATTTTGTATCGGTGCATAGTAACTGGTCTTACTGCTTACTCCTAAATTGATGATGAAAATGGATGTCTCACAAGGTAAAATAACATCAGTTCTCACCAGCTTCTGTGAAATCCAGACATGCAAAACATGTTCCTCCTATGTCAATGCATAAATACAGATGGGGAAGTGACCTTTTTTAGTTCTTTCTACAAGAAGTGGTTGATTTCTTGTAGAAAGAACAAATATAGATTTCTTGTACTTCCTCAGGTTAGATGCCAAGGATGATGCCAGCTAACGCTAGACATCAGTGATAAAAGCCTACACTTGAGCTAGACACTTAAGCTTCTTTTTATTCATTGTAAAGAGATAGGCCTACTGAAAAGTGATCCTGATCAGGATTATAAACAAATAGATCACAACCTGAAAGGTGTTGTTTTTCTTCTTTAGCCACACAGGGAGCTGGGCTGACTAGCTCATACGCATACAACATTAGTAACACCTGCAGCTGGTCAGAGGTATCTCAAATTTAGTAACTTTAGCATCACCTGAGAAGTAGCTATCCATGCTCTAGCTAAATCATGCCAGAAGTGCAAAAAGATCTGAGATGATCTTGGCAGGCTGGTTCACATGCTGTATGGATTGCTGTACCAGGTGTAGAGCCACATGAGTGCGATGATATACATCTTTTGCCCAAAAGCTTTATAACTGCTTCCATGCTGTGCTGAGCCCTTGTCAACTGATCATGAGCTGTTCCAGATGTCTTCACACCATGTACTCTGGCATAGCTGGAGGGCTCATTGGTTTAGATGCTGTACACCAATAGCACAGCTTCAGACCCAAAGTGACTTCACATATATGGATAGTATAATATATTTCATGGAGCTAAATGGGCTGTTCATGTGGCTGATCCTGAGCAAGTTAGCTTAGTGTGGAAACCATAGCTTTACCTCTGGTTTCAAAACTTTGCCAAGCTCCAGTTAGTATCAATAATGGAGAGTTGACTGTATTGTGGTTACATTAGTAGAAGGAATAAATTCATGATGAACTTCGTACTGTTGGGACTTTACTGCTTCTGGCACATGTGCTGGTTCAGGTGTCTCTTCCCTGCACTGCAGGCTATGCTGTAAACAGATTCAGTGGGATTACAGATGTTAGTAATTAAACAAAAAAAATTTGTGAAATGCCTCTCCAAAACTCTAGGTGAAAAAGCATACGAAATACAATATTCAGTTCTCACTTGAATCTCATGATGCTGTAAATCATATTTCTTGTTTTCAAATTACATAAAATTATCTTTATAGGTTAGTTTATTTAAACAGTATACATGTATCTGTTTACCATCAACTTTTTCCCAGCCTTTATGTCTGATATATTTTAAATCAGTATGTCTCTTGAATATATTCTTTCCCCTTTTTCTCACTTTACAGCTGATATGCTTCGACTGATTAAGAGAGGGTGGATTTTTGCACCCATCTGTCTTTCACTGCATTTTAGTTTCTCTTAGTTTAAAAAAAAAAAGGATGCTTTATTTATCACAAAAAATAGCAAATATTCACAGAAGTGATAGACTGTTAACAAAGACCACCATTTTGGCAAGTTATCCACTCAAGAAATATAGCATGTAACTCTGCTCATAATTCCTAAAGAAAACCCTAACTTTACTGAGGATGTTATTCTATTCTGAGAAATGAGTTGTCATTTTTTTCCTCTTTGTCTTTTGTTTGGGATTTTATATATGTGTGTGCATATATATATATAATTTTGATTTTTATTTAGCTTCCATTTTTTTTTTAGCTGCAAATTGAAGAATATCTGACAGGTTATACCAAAAAAATGGGCAAAATTAGAGTCATTCCAATTGTGATACTGTGAAGAACCTTGATGAAGTAAGTTAACCTATATTGTGCTGCAGATACTTCATGCCTAACATCCATACCGGTTTGGTTATCATGGGTAACTTACTCTATAATGCAAGGTAGACAGTCCTGAAAATTTAAGCTTCAGTTCCAGCTTCCTCTTTGGGAATAGAAAAGAGAATTCATCACTTAAGAACAAATAAATAAACAAACAAACAAATAAATAAATAAGTTAATAAATCCTGATTTTAAGTCAAACTTGAATCAAGAAGCTCTTTTTTCAAGTCTGGAAATTATTACATAGCTTATTGCCCAACACATTTTTCCAAATTTTTTTTTTTCCTTTTTTTATAAGCACATTTCTGCCACTTTGGGATCTGTCAAGACAAGAAATGGAAATTCTGAAATATCAGAAAAAAATATGTTCACAAATTCCCAGCAAAAAGTTTCACATCAGAGAGGGGGCTGGAGAGTTAAAAAATGAAAGTAAAATAGAAATTTCTCCATCCTTATTGGTGGTGCTATTGAATCATAGAATCATAGAATAGTTAGGGTTGGAAAGGACCTTAAGATCACCTACTTCCAAACCTCCTGCCATGGGCAGGGACACCTCACACTAAACCATGACACCCAAGGCTATGTCCAACATGGCCTTGAACACTGCCAGTGATGGAGCATTCACAACTTCCCTGGACACTCATTCCACTGCCTCACCACCCTTACAGTAAAGAATTTCTTCCTCATATCCAATCTAGATTCCCTCTGTTAAAGTTTGAACCTGTTACCCCTTGTCCTATCACTATAGTCCCTAATGAAGAGTCCATCCCCAGCATCCTTATAGGCCCCCTTCAGATACTGGAAGGATGCTATGAGATCTCCACGCAGCCTTCTCTTCTCCAGCCTGAGCAGCCACAACCAGCTCAGCCTACCATCATACAGGAGGTGCTCCAGTCACCTGATCATCCTCGTGGCCCTCCTCTCGAATTTGTCCAACAGTTCCAAGTCCTTTTCATGTTGAAGACATCAGAACTGTATACTATACTCCAAGTGAGGTTCCACGACAGCAGAGTAGAGGAGCAGGATCACCTCCTTCAACCTGCTGATCATGCTCCTTTTGATGCAGCCCAGCATGCAGTTAGCTTTCTGGGCTGCAAGCTCACACTGCCAGCTCATGTTCAGTTTCTCATCGACCAACACCCCCAAGGCCTTCTCCACAGGGCTGCTCTCAATCTCTTCTCTGCCCAACCTGTAGCTGTGCCTGGCATTACTCCCACCCAGCTGTAGGACCTTGCACTTGGCATGGTTAAACTTCATCGGGTTAGCATCAGCCCACCTCACAAGCATGTCAAGGTCCCTCTGGATGGCATTCCCTTCCCTCCAATGTATCAATCGAGCCACACAGCTTGGTGTTATCGGCAAACTTGCTGAGGGCGCACTCAATGCCACTGTCCATGTCACGAACAAAGATGTTGAACAAGACAGGTCTCAGTACCTATCGCTGAGGGACACCACTCGTTACTGGTCTCCAGCTGGACATTGAGCCATTGACCACGACTCTTTGCGTGCTGCCATCCAGACAGTTCTGTATCCACCGAGTGGCCCACGTATCAAATTGATGTCTCTCTAACTTAGAGACAAGGATGTCATGTGGGACAGTGTCAATCACTTTGCACAAGTCCAAGCAGATGACATCAGCTGCTCTACCCCTGTCTATCAGTTCCATAGCTCCATCATAGAAGACCACCAAATTTGTCTGGCAGGATTTCCCTTAGTGAAGCCATGCTGGCTGTCACCAAGCACCTTGTTATTTTTCATGTGCCAAAGTCTGCTTTCTGGAGGTCCAAGGCACTGAGCTTGCTGCATGCTCTCCTCACTGTCCTGAGGATCTGAATTTGACCATCTCATGATCGTTGCAACCAAGGCTGCCCTGCAGCATCACATTTCCAACCAGCCCTTCCCCGTTGGTGAGCACGGGGTCAAGCAAGGCACCTCTCCTTGTCAGCTACTCTATTACTTGCAGAAGGAAGTTGTCTTCCACACAATCAAAGAACTTTCTGGATTGCTTGTGCCAGGGCCATACCGTCCCTCCAGCAGGTATCAGGGTGGTTGAAGTCCCCCATGAGAACAAGGGCCTGCAAGTGTGAGGTTGCTCCCATCTGTCTATAGAGGCTTCACCCACAGAGTCCTCTTGGTCAGGCCATCTGCAACAGATCCCCACAATAACGTCTCCCATCGCTGTTCGCCCTTTAACCCTGACCCACAAACTCTCTGTCAACTGCTCACCTGTCCCCAGACAGAGTTCCATAGTCTCCAGCCTATCCCTAACATAAATAGCAACTCCCCCTCCTTGTCCTGCCAGGCCTGTCTTTCCTAAAGAGCCTGTAACCTCCCATTCCAACACCCCAGTCATAGGAGCCATCCCACCATGTTTCTGTGATTGCCTATGGTATCATATCCCCATAGACATGCACACATCTCGAATTCCTCTTGTAAAGGTAATGATTGCTGTTTCTGATTCTATGCGTTCTCTTTCTAAATTCTGTTTTCATTTATTTTTTCCTTTGTGACATATAATGTAATCTACTGCTTGCTCGTCTGACTCATCCTAGGTATTCAGGTTCTGCGAACTGAAAAGTATCATTATATTCAAACAGATTCAGTAACTGAAAGAAATGTGCTTTCAAATACTGTAATTATATAGGCTGTCAAAGCTCTTTTTGTTCTTCAGCATGCTCTTTCAGTTCTGCATGCTGTTTATTAGCTACAGTTTTTTTTTTAACTTTCTATTTTCACAGTTCATTGTTACCTAATAACCTAATAGAAATGTTAATAAAGATACAAATATGTCAATATTCACAAACTCTCTCATCTCTTTAATTTTTTAACTGCAGTGAAATAATCTGGTGGAAATTTAATACATTGCATAGAATTTGAATGAGAAGAATTGTCTCACTTCATGTAAAAGTTCAAGAAATGTCTAAAGTTCTTTTTTTCTGGACTGAGAAGTCATCAACTTTAGAGTAATTTCCAGTGCAACAGACCCAAAATAGTATAACCTATCACTCAAGTTTAGAGCACTTGCTTATGATGAGAGTGCCCTGATCCAAATCTGCTTCATTCTAAGTTTGAGAACTTATCCCGAGGTTTCTTCTCCCACGTAAATGTCATAACCGCTATCACAGAGTTATTTTTTGCACTCTCTGTTCCTATAAGTTTTTAATTAGTTACACCAAGTGAAACTATTCCAGGACGGATGATAAATTCACACTTAGAGTAGCATGCGAGTGAAAGCTTTTGTATATATTATAAGATCCTAAACTCAGTTTTTCTGTATTTCAAGTTAAATCTGTGACACTTTACCTACTTAATTATTAATGGGACAATTATGCTTTGTCTAGCAGCTAAGATCACTGCACTGATTATGTTTTCTTTGAAGTTTGCACATTACTGTCCGGAAGTCCTACCCTCAACATTTGATATTTTGTCAGAAAGTCCTATTCATGTTTAATGTTTGGTTAGCATTACCTGGCTATCCTTTGACCCTGACCTAGGCTCACATGGCTGCTAGGAATAGGATTTAACAGACTATATGAGTATGTGGGATTGCACTAAGTATTGTGAAAACACACAGTGAATCTGTTTCTTGCTGCTGTCTGGTTCAGATTTACAGGACATGATTCAGATGTAGGAATTAGTGAGGAAAAGCCCAAGACAGTAGTACCATTTTACACATAAAGTCATTTTGAAGAACATTCGGTCCTCTGCTACATCCCAAATGCTTCTTTTATTTGCTAGACCAACTCCTTGGAATACAGACTAGTGTGTGTGAGAGACTGATTTGAAATCAGACTTCACTGTCCATTGTATCAAAGATTAGTCTGTGAAGCTGAGATGGAAATGCACCTATCTTTTCTCTCAGAGATGGGTGGCAGGAGTTGAGATAAGACTTCAGTATCCATTGCCTAGGAGAAGGGTGTAAGGAGCTGAACTGGGACTCCACCATCCGTTGCCTGAGTAATAAGTGGGAAAGAGCTGAGATAAGACTCTTTTGTCCATTATCAGGATTAGTGTGAGGTATTATCCCAAGAATTGCTTCAGACATGTGTGTGCAGACACATGCAGTCCAATTGAAGAGCTGGCTGCAAGACCAGGGAAACTGGTCCACCAGGAACCTGTAATACATGAGGAGCAGAGGTACTCCACCCAGCTCTTCACAAAAGGGGAAAAGGTAACCACCAAGAGACACATCGCCAGGGAGCCATTGCCATGAGGATGACTCCAGAAGGACACCTCCATGAGGACACTCTCTACCAATGACTACTATGAACCCTGAGGGACACCCTTCATGAGACATGGCAATGGGGGCAACTCCACAGGGTACCTTCAAGGGGACTCCAGAAGGATGCCTCCACAAGGACACCCACCTCTGACTGACTCTTGGGGGACACTTTACTTCGATGCTGACTATGAACCCTGAAGAAATCCTACCACTGACAATGATAATGGATCCCTGGGACACAGCTGAATCCACGGTGGTGGCTATTTCTCTCTCTCTGAACCCTGAATCCTTGCTCCATTTTCTACCTTTTTTCCAATCTGTCCTATTGCTACCCCCGTTATTAAAATAATTTCCTTTTTTCATAATAATTTTCCTTTCCTAATAAACCAACTAATCGATTACAGTACTTAACCTCGTTCGCATCTTAATTTCACTCTTGGGATCATGAACTGAAACAGGGTCCAGCACTGGGGTTTCCTCCAATCGGACCCTGACAGTGTGTTCTCTTCTTCATATGGTGTGTTTAGAATCTTCATGCACAAGCAACAATCACACACTTTTTTACCTGATTACTTTCTTCTTAGAAAGCAAAAACAAATGAAAGAGACCCTTCAGGAGTGTCTTGTGGCTCCTTCTTTCATTCTGCAGACACAGACTGCAGCTATATGGTGGTATTGAATAAAGAAATGTATTGCAACTATAAATAGCTGCATAAGCTACTTCTCTATAACTTATAATGTGAATGTAGGTTGAGCCACTTTCAAACTTGTCTTTTTAATGTGAAAGATCTGCTTATCTGGCTTAATTCTATGACATAAAATCCCCCTTTTTAGATCATATATAAGTGCTGTGAACTTCACTGAACTAATATGCCTATCATGGGTTTGAGTATATCCCAGATGAGGAGTTTCAAGCTAATCGACACCATATGCCTAGATAATTTGTTTCTAGCACTATCTACCTTGCAGTGGTCATGATTGCTTAATACTTTAATACATGTAAGGAGATTAATGGAGTACTTTGATGCAGTAGATAAGTATTTACCAGACAGAGGATACATAATGAAAAGATAAATGTGATCCTAACCTTAGCACAATTTCATTTGTTGTTTTGGGTATTTTGGGGATTGTTGGGCTTTTTGGTGGTGAGAGGGGTTGTTTGTTTTTGCTTTGTTTGTTTGTTTGTTTGTTTTCTCTAATACTAGTTAATTCATTTCCCGTAGGATCTGGATTGTTTCATTTTTTTTTCAAGTAGCAGCTACACACAAATAGTTATCACCAGTGTGGCACCCTAAAATGTCTTATAGATATTTGAAATAAGTACCTTTCCTGAAATAACTTGGAGACTAATCAGACATTTGCTTTATTGAACATGGAAATAAAGATGATAACTGAAGGTTTGGGGGGGGGGGGGATTTTTGTTTCTCCAGTCTTTTCTCCTATATAAATTAAAACAAAATTCTGACTGTCTCAGCGGACTACAATGCATAGTTATAAAAGATGAAAAACTTTCCTTTTCACAGACTGTTGTCATGGTGTTAATAATATTGTGTTATCAAATTCTAAACCTAAAGCATTTATAGTTCATGAGTAAGAAAGATAAAATATTTAGTGCTGCTAGACTTTGAGCTTCATCTTCTAGAGTGTTTTGTGCCTTTTGTCATTAAATCTATTCAGTTTACTTCTACCTGTATCCATTTGCTTAAGTATATTTCTGTATTGAAATATGTCTTCACTAACTTGGAGTATTTTTTAACGGTTGGACTTGATGATCCTAAAGGTCTTTTCCACGTATTTGATTCTATGATTCTAACAAGCAAATATGTCTATTCACTTGACTACTCTACACCATCTAATAGTAGTTGCATGGAAGTCTTTGAGAACTGCAAGGATAATGAAAGATCATAAACTGTTTCTTCAGGTGTTGAGGTTTTTCCCAGATTAGAGGGTCTATTGTTCCATTGAAATATTCCTAACTCAGATATACATTTACTCAGATCACTTTTAGAAAATAGGTGCATTAAGGTAGCTATAAAACATCTGTGATTGTAATTGAGATTCAAAGCAAAACTTTGACTACAGCTACATTAGCACAAAAAGCATGGTGTGCCATATATACTGTTAGGCATCCACCCGAGGACAGTAAATGCCATTTATGCTCCACATTTTAGTGATAAAATCATTCAGAAACAGAATAACCTTGGGAAAAGGATACTTGAACGTGGTATATGAAAGAAACTAACCAAACCAACAAAACAAAACCTAGCATGCATTCCTTGTGTTTTTCTAAGACTGTACATGGTTTTATGACTAAGACCTCTTTTTTTTTTCCTTCTAACAGTCTGTGCAGTATATGCCTACATTCTACAGTAGTTACTATTAAAATTATCAAATTTAAAGTCCACACACACTGTGCTGATTTTTTTTTCCATATAAATCCTTCCAACTTTTTATAGCTCTGTAAAGACTTCCTAACTGTTACTAATGGGTTTTCAATAATATGTAAATCCTTTCCCACACAACAAAAGCATAGGCTGTCTCCAAGGCTGCAAAAGTGCAAATGGATTGGAAAATTGAATAGATGAAAATGCATTGTATTTTCTCTCTTAACTTCTCTGCCCAGTTATATTTTCTTAGTTTTGAAATGAGGATAATCTGAAATCTTGAGGCAGAGTATTGAAATCTGACATCCCAGGAAAAAAAAAAAAAAAAAAAAAGTAAAAAAAGATATCTCCTGTCAAGGTTTTCTACTTTGTAACTGAAGATTTGAGCATCACATTTTCCAGAATTAACATTTCTTTTATTTAAAGGAGGACGTCTGTGGTGCTGAAGCAGACAAAGCAACAAATGGCTTTTATGGAGCTGAGGCATTTAATCAACTGCAGAAGTTGCTTTGCTGCAATTGTACTCCTGCAGCACAGACATTATTGCTATTATAAGGACAGTTTCGGATACTACCATCTCACTGAAGATGCAATTTGTGAGGGTTTGGAAGAAATGTGATGTGTTTCTGTCACTCTCTTCCTGACACTGAAATTATGCTGACATAGGAAATGTGGCTTACTCTGGATGAATGAGAAGACATCATCCTCTAGCAGTATTATGCCCAGTGAATAGGACACTGGGTTGGAAAAGAGGAAATATACATTGGTTCTTCAGTGTTTACCACTTGCTTTAATTCTGAGTTGCTGTGTGACCCGAAGGTGAGATAGAAACATCAGATTTTTTTCCTTCTACTCTCCTATCATTTATCCCTTTTCTGTGTTTAAGCTCTAAGGCCTTACATGTTTTAATATGCAGTACCCAAATTCACACTACTGAATATCTCTGAGAATTGCATTCAAAATATGGTAATATTCCTATGACTGAAACATAGTGGGGTCAAAATAGAACCTCTTTATACAGAAGATCTTTTGAAGGCTAAGTCTGAGATCTCTAAAAAGTGCTGTCCGATGACAAAAGCCGGTTTGTTTACCTCAGTTAAAACATGACAGGCTCCTTTCAGTCTGCAGCAAACCAAGCCACACTTACTACTTTCTGAAGTGTTTGCTTTCATTTCTAAATACCTTGAGAAGGAGTTCCTGATTAGCATGTTTGCCACACATTTACTGTAGATCTTATTCCTAAAATAAACTTTGATGGAATCTTACAAAAGACTCCTTGAATTACATCATTATGCTATACACCATGCTCAACATTCTTGAGAATCTTGAAGAACTCTGAGAGTCTGTTTTATCTAAATCTCTCATTAAACCAGGTGAATTTTCAGTGCATGTAGCTTTTCGTAACAGGACATGAAGTCCTACAAAGAATCTAGAGTGCAAACAACTTCCTTGCATTTAAATTAAGCTACATTATCTTTTCTGAAGCATTATAATTTTGAAATGAAAGCTGGTTTTATGACTCATTTAAAGCAAAGATCAAGCACTACAGTAATGCCTAACCCCATACTTTGAACCAGTAAGTCAAAAGCCCACTTGAGTAATTCACAAATGGAATATGCAGTCATCAGATCAAAAGATGTAAAGAAGACATTAGGACTGGCAGAGGGAAGTACCTATTAAATTACCTCATTAAGTGGACAAGCAGCTCACAAATGATTTAAAAAGAGTCTGTATACTGATATATCACACAGGAAACTCTTATAAGATCCAGTAGAAATCTACATGAAATTGATAGAACCACTGTCATGGGTTCAGCAGTAGCAGTCATTTTTCTCCTTCTTGGCAGCTGGTGCAGCACTGTGTTTTTAATTTCGTGCCTGGGAGCAGCGCTGATAACACCAGTGTTTTCAGTTACTGCTGGGTAATGTTTTGTCTGGCCAAGGACTTTCTGAGCCTCATGCTCTGCCAGGGAGGAGGGGAAGCTGGGAGGAAGCAGAGACAGGACACCTGACACAAACTAACGAAAGAGGTTATTCCATACCACAGCACGTCATGTCCAGGATGTGAAAACAGAGAGCAGAGACCCGGAAGGGTGCGGTGGTGCATTGGGGGGTTCGCTGCTGGGGGATGCACTGGCTGGGTCGGGCTTGGTGAGCAGTTGTATTCTCTTTCCTTGTATTTCTCTTGTATTATTACTGGTGGTAGCAGCAGTGATTTGTGTTATACCTCAGTTACTAAACTGTTCTTATCTCAACCTGTGCGAGTTGAATTCTTTTGATTCTCCTCCCCATCCCTCCGGGACTGGGGGAAGAAAGAGAGGGAGTGAGTGAGTGAGTAAAACTGCGTGGGTGGGGGGCTTAAACCACGACAACCACCTGTGCTAAAACCTAAAGACCTGGCCTAATGTACTACTAAATATATTAACGGTGAGGAAAGGCAAATAAGACAATATGCCTGATTCTGTAATTTTTAAAGTAATATTTAATTTTATTTCATTGCAATCTAGGCCAGGGAATATATTTAATTCCTGTCTCAAGTTAGAGAAGCTTGTGACATCATTTGAAGACTATGTCTGTGTAACTGAATAAAAGAGGGAAGGACATAGGCTGATACCTTGGTCAGAGGTCAAATAGTCAAACAGAGGTTTGAGCCTACACTGCTCATGGTTAACCCACTTTACGTGACATATTTGTTTTGGATAAAACTAGTCAGGATATTTTATAACAGAGCCAGAAATAGAGATGACTATTTAGTAGTATGACCAAGGTCCAAAGGTCAAGCTCATTATTGACCCTCTTATTTAATAGTAGAGATCTAGTCCTGAGAAGTGCCTGAGCATCTCGAAAATCTTAATTCTGTAATAGTAACTATTTGGTAGCATTCAACCTAGATTTATCCAGGAAAGTAAGGCAAATTTGGGGAAACTTTTATTCAAGATCTTCCTTAGAAAACAGGATAAATTTGTGTCATGTTTAGATGCCTTCATTCTATAAGGCCCTACAACACATTTTTAGTTGAAGATGTCCCTGCTTCTTGCAGGCAGGCTGGACTAGATGACCTTTGAAGGTCCCTTCCAACCCAAACTATTCTATGATTCTATGATTTGTTATACCTACCAATATTTGTTACCAATAAATAACCTAACCCATAACTCCTGAACCTTGAGTATCACTGACTGTTATAGACTGAGTGACCTGCAGATGATGAACACATTATATGTTGCTGCATTAATACTACCACAATAAGTGCTAGCATGCTAGAATTTGTTATTCCTTAAAATATCTGTGAAATAGCCCAGGCAATAATTAAGTTCAGTAAAGGTGAAAGCAACAATGAATTATACCTTTAATTTGCCAGGATACCATTCCAGGATAATTTTCCATGAATCATGTGCATATGCTCTATTTTAGAGCCAGTGAAATCAATTTAGATTAATGACTAGACCACAGCAGGGTTAAGGAACACAGAAGGATCTTTATTGGATAAAATAGCTAACGTTGCTTCATAAATCTGTGATACTCAGCACACCTTCAAAGTTAGACAGTAAGTTTCAGCAGGGTTTCAGCAAATGAAGTTATGATATCTCTTAAGCTTGCAGCTAAGATTCAAAGATATCTTCAGATTTTTCACTGTTTCTGACAGTGCCTCAGCACAGGAAAATGACTACATTGCAGTATTTATGTTTCTCATATGTGAAATGGCAACTAAACACAAAAATCAAGTTACAATCTTTTATACTTTTATTACAGTCATTGTTACAGCTTAAAATATTCTTTATCCATTTAGTATTATAACTACATGCACTTTGAAATTAATAAGCCAGAATGAAGCTCACACCTTACAAGGTTAATTTAAGCTTGTCAAGCCCCGTGTTTTCCCAGAGTTTTACATTATGCAAATTGCGGGTGATGATGTGAAGCTGACAGAAAACCCACAAGTCATGAAGCCAAGTCACAGCTATGAAGCAGAAATTAGAATAGCTGATGATCAGGGGAAATGACCCTATCCTGTCTTTCTCAGCAACTCATGCAACTTTTCTTCCCTCTCATGCCGGATTTTGCAGAGCTTCTGCTTTAATCTCTTCATTCAGATTTGAGACATAAGCTCTTTTTGAGCTAAAAGGAAAAGAAGTATATATATCAGGGTTCAGATTTCCCCAGAAAGAGAGGAAAAAATAAAAAAAGAAAAAAAAAAAGAAAAATAAAAGAAGAAACTTTGTGGTGTTTTAAAATCTGTACTGGATTCCTACCAACTGAAGTGTTTTACTACACTCTATTCTCTGCTCAGATGATTCATTACATAATCAGATTCCATTTCAAAAAAATATATTTTAACAGTAATTATTCTATCATTCTGCATTACCACTAACTTCACAGACAAAAGACCCACGGGGAAACAAAATAACCCACCGCAGGTCTCAAGGCTTAATAGTTCAGGTAAAAGACCTTTCTTTTCACTAGAATTGTTCCTACTTTTACCAAGAAAGAATTGACCACCCTTTCCCAGTGCACTTCTTATATGTTTTATAACACTTTGAAGATATATTTACCTCACTATGTACATATTCGACAGCTACAACAGAGTATTTTTAATGTGATACTTAAAGACTTTCTCATGTTTGACCCAGTCCATGTAATGCACTGACATTATGTAAACATGTAAAATACACAGATGTAGCTATCAATTCAGTGTGTTTGGAGATATGCTAAACTATTATTAAAAATTAATATTATATACTAGGAAATTATTATAGTATTAAAGTATTACTATGGGTTATACCTGATCTTTTTCACGTCTGGAAATCTGATGTCTGAACATTCACACTCAAAAAAATGGAGAAAAGCTGATATCATTTAAGCTGATGAACATTTCAGAACATACCAATACTGGTTTGACTATATTCATCATCATTAAACATTACTTTAAAATCCTGTGTGCAGGATTGTTGTGAAAAGTGCAATAGAAACTAGGGTGTGTTGATGAACCTTTTTCACACCATCCCAATATTTCTCTACCCCCATTTGCTTTTTATTCAACCTTATCTCCTTCTGCTCCTTACAGCCTCTAAGCTGTATCCTTGCCTTTTAGCTGATGCTTTGAACTCTTCCTACAGCCAGCCAATGCTTGCTGGACAGTGTGAGCAGTAAAATGTCCACAGCAGCCAAAAGACAGTGGATATCTCAAGCCCTACTTGCACATCATTTGCAATAAAGATGCCTGGCAGGGGCTCGCCATCCTTGTAGTGTGATCAGTTTTAGAAAATTTCTACCACTGCAGGCCTAATATCTCTAAGGCCCTTCCTTCTGTTTTGCAGACACATAATCCTTTTTCTTCATCAGCATGGAACAAATGGTTATTCCTGCTGTGCTACTTCAATTCCTGCAGCCAGCACAAGGGATGAGAGATGATTTCGAAGTCTTCACAGAATGCTGCTGCTGGATGTAGACATGGTTAGGATTGGGCAAGTGCTGTGTTCTTTGTTGTTTAAATATGCTTATAAGATGGCAGATATGCATAACAAGATTTTGTTTCCCACACAGTTTTATAAGCAACGCTCGTGCACATAAATCATATATAAGTAGAAATTAGGTGAATATATGGTGTGCAAGCCACTCTATGTTGCTTGTAGGTCTTACAAGCATACCCTGTAAATGCCTCTTACTCTTCAGGCTGCCTATTTAAAATTCAGAGTCTGTGCCTTCATGTTTGGGTTTATTGGTTGGTTTTTTCTGTAGTGTATTTTCAGTTCAGTGCATGCCAGAGCTGTCTGACACATCCCACAATGGGTCTCTGTAGCAGGAGAGGCCAACTTTCTGTTTCACATAGCTAAAACAATTTCTCAGTACAAGCAAGGGCGCACTCATCAGACTTTCTCTAAAAGCTAAATCTCTTTCTTCCTCTCTGGCTTCTCCACTCAAAATTGAAAGTTTGATCATCAGAATGATGCAAGGGACCAGAATCCTAATATTTGCTATTAATTATTGAAGCATTGGGTAGAAGCAATATTGTCTCACTTTCCCTCTTTCTCCCACTGGAGTTTCTTGGCTGAGCTGGATTACATACAGTAGTCCTGCAACAGCTTCTCCAGCTGCTCTGTCACCAGAGAGCGAAAAGGGAGACTCATCACTGGTGGTGTTCAAGGCCAAGTTGGACAGAGCCTTGGGTGGCATGGTTTAGTGGGAGGTGTCCCTGCCCATGGTAGGGAGCTGGAACTAGATGACCTTAAGGTCCTTTCCAACCCTAACTATTCTATGATTCCATGATATCTGCAGAGAGAGGAGAGAAATCTGCTGCACAGCCTCCTTAACCAGCCACTGTGGATTTGCCATGAATGGACCTGTGTGCTGTGCTGTGCTCTGCGGGAGGCTCACCTGTAAGAGCCAATGAACACATACTGAATAGCTACATCACAGAAGGCTCTGTAGTCAATCTGTAGGTGCTGTTTGGAGCTAATTTAATTCTTTATTTTATGAAGCCTCAAAATATTTTTCTTCCTGCTAGGGCTGGAGAAGCTCTTGGAAATTATCTCCCAAAATGCCTGGTAGCTCTGCGACTTGTTTATGAGCAAAGGTATTGTTATGTGATCTATTTTTAAAACTGTTTTGTTTTGTTCTTGATAGACCCAGAAGGATTGTACAGACATCCTTTTCCACTGGTCATTTCATTTCATAATGAAAACACAGGAGTTTATGTCCTTAAAGATTTCCTATAGTCAAGGCATGGCTTTTATTCAAGTGCGCCAATTTGCGTTTTGGCATTGTGCTTGATATTCCTTGTGCACACAGAAGATTTTGTTACACAGCCCTCTGTGCAAACCATTTAAGTGTTTTTTGTTGCTGCTGTTCTGGTTTTCGTACAAGGAACTGTTTTTCATTTCAAAGATGTCACAGTAATATTGAATTGATATACTTATGCCAAAAGACATTGTATTTCCTGTGAGCAATTATGGAAGCAATAAAATTTAAGACAAAGAGCTGCGAGAGTTTGGGAAAACTCACATGACAGTGAGGATGACTTTTAAAGCAGAAAAATAAAGTGCTAAATATCCCACTAGTATGTGATAGTGGATGTTAATTAAAGTCAAAAGGGAAAACGAGACTTTATATATAAAGTAATGCATTTGGATTAGACCAATTACAGCCTATGAAGAAGCAAAGAAGAGATTCAGGCATGAAATGAGAGTGATTACATCACTGGCAGCATCACCATCGCAAGAAAAGTTAACCTTCAATCCAACACAGAAGTCTCCCTAACTATAAGGAAACTTTTCTGTGGCAAAGAACACATTTCCCATGTGCAAGCACTAACCTAAAAAGCATTGCACAGAAAATGGCACACCAGGAAAGTATGCTGCAGAATGGCCTAGACTAGTGTATGAAAGTCCTGGAATACCCCTCCTGCTGCAGAAATCAACTATTAAATGAATACTTGCCCAACTTTTGGCCTTACAGATATTGTCAGTCATTTAAGGAAAAACTTAAGCCAAATACTATTTTAAAATATTTTTTCAGAGATATGAATAAAAAACTAATCAGCTTTATTATGTTTATTGGTTAACCGGGTCTTAAATCTGTTTTTGTATTCTTCTGTACTTTGCACTGTTATTTCTCCTTGGTAGTATAAACACCTCAGGTAACACGGGTAAAGTTGATGTGCTTTTATATGCCTTCAGGGACAGATTTCACTACTTTCCACTTTTCTAAAATCCCCTGGAAATGCTGCATCCTCACATATTCATTTGGACTGTTTTTTTGTCTATTTCTTCTTTCTAAGTGTCAGAGACTTTCATGACTTTCATCACTGCACCTAACCACAGTCTGACTTTGAATCAGGGTTTGGTCACCTGTCTTTAATGTATGCTGATTTATTTCCGATGTACCTTGAAATGCAGCTGATGAAACACTGCAGAATTTTTCATCACAAGATATAGTATCAAATTGATTATAAACTTATTTGCCTTCTTACGTAACATCATTCATCTCTCCCTCAAATTCTCTCTTCCAATGACATCAGCATAGGGAAAATGGAATAAAATTGGAAATCATAATTAGAGCATATTTTAGTGTTCTTTTTTTCTCCCATCACTATGGCTTAAGAATCACGTTTCACTGAAATCTGGTCAATGACATTGTGATTTGTAATGGTAATGAAAAAAATATAAAAATCCTCTTCTTTGTAATACCCACCTATAAATTTGTCATAATAAACAACCACCACAGTCTGTTAACTTTTATTTTTCACTTTTTTACAGTAATTGAACTGCATTGATCTATAACTCACCATATTCAATCAGCTTTTTGAAGTTATACTCTTCTCCACCTGCAGGTTCCATTAATAAGAAAAATCATCACTTTATTTCATACTTCATCCATTGGAACTATTATCACAGTTTCATATCTGGCAAAAACTACATTCTCACAAACACACACATACATAAAGAAGAGTAAGTTGGATAAACTTATTGATTTGACAAAATGACTTGGCTTCATAACTAAATACTTGACAAATAGATTTAAAAGGAAGACAAATATTATGTATGTCTGCACCACTAAGTATTGGAACTGAAATCTTAGTATTGTCCCTGATTGCTAAGGCCTAATTATGCTGGCACTGGACAACATATCTGGTTTTGATCAAAATTATTTGATATTACTAATATGCAAAACCAGATTGGGATAAATTCATCATGAGTTGACTGCAGCATCACATCTGCATTCCCACAAGAAAAAGAGAGAGGAGAAATATCAAAGAGTGCATTGTATATTTTCCAGCCCTTATTTAAGAATATGCCAGGTTCAAACACTATGGAGTATATTATCTCTAGAGACTAAAAGCATAATAACCAGCTTTCCTTTGAACTCTCCCTTCTCCACACTGATTTTATGACAGATTCAGAATTCTAAACGCAATTCTGTGCTGACATACAAGCTTTCAGAGTAAGTAAAAATTTTCTCATGACTTACATAGCTGTTAATTATTATGCCATGGGTATAATATACAGGAGAATGGGGCTACTAGCTTCATTAAGTAAAGATATACATGGCTGCGAGTGAACGAAAATTTTTGTCCTTTTTTTCCTGCTTTCACCAACTAAAGCAGAATTGATTTTAAACCAATATACCCTCATGTACAACAACAGTTTCAATGTAAGTGATGGAAATAAGCACCTACAAAAGAGAACAAATTCACTTCCCAGGAGAAAGGCAAGACTTAACTTTTCTCTAGGCTGATGAGCTCTGGCAAATAGCCTTAAAAAAGTCCTCAGAACTCATAAGCTGGCTGCAGCCTGTCCTACAAACTCACTTTGCATTAAAAGTTTGATTGTGTTTACTAAGGCTTGCATAAAAACATCATCTAAACAAATTTAGAAAGAGTGCACTAGAAACTGATGGAAAATTAAAACTTAGTGTAACCATGGGAGCTTTAAAAACTGATGAAATGAAAGGAAATGTTAGTTTTAAAGCTCCATGTTCCCATCTCTTCCTGAACTAGTTTATACAGGGTGAAAGTGTCATGTGAGATGTTTCTTCAAGGATGGCTAGAAGACCATATGAGGGGGTAAGGTGTATGAAAAGTTGTGAGGAAGAATTCATTCAGCACGTAACTGAAGACTATATACAATTGTCTGAGAAAACTTCTTTTGAAATAAGTTCAGTAGGGAAAAAAGCTGTGGTTTATATTGCTCCCTGGAAATACAGGCAATCTTTCCACCTGTTAACATGCTTTCATTCAAGCAGTGCTATAGACAGTCACAAAAGTAAAAAATCAAATAAAGAAAAATCCTGTGTAGTTATTGGTCAGTACTATGTGGAAAGGAAGGCTTGTGTCTCTATGGGAAAAGAGAATCAGGAGCACCCCTGGCTCTACTCCAGCAGACTTGCTGGGACTGAGGATCTGGACATTCAGGCAAGCACGGAAAAACAAGTACTGGAACAAAAAAAAAAGAAAAAATAAACAAAACTTTTTGACTCCTAAAAGGAAAAAATCTTTCTAAATCAAGAAAACTAAAACATCTTGCCAGCATGGGTTGGAAGGGCAGGAGGGGGAAAAATTATGTTCTTCTGGAGGAAGCTCTTGTTTCTGCTTTTTATAGTCTGGCAGTAGTGTACTAGGAGAGGCTTCTCATAAACCACAAACTTTGTGAAGGTTTCTGTGTTTATCTGGAAATGGAAAAGAGAAGATTCTTATAGTCTTGGATCCATACCTTCATAACCTGAAGTGGAAGTCTTTAAGAATGATTTTTATGTTTTTATCTCTCAGCAGTTTTTCCTAAAATTCTGGAGAGCAGGGCTGTAGCCCATGAATACTTTTCCACAGACGTGCTACAACCTGCGAGTTTCTAAGCTCTCTGGAGGCATCTGATAGATTACATACAAGGCAGAGGATATCTACAGCCACCTGGAGGGTAAGCTGGAGGCTTGAAGAGATACCCTCAAACCTTTCAAAATGCATGCCATATTTATAGGTAAGCACTGAATCACCCCTCTTATTTTCATTAGATACCCTATCACATTGAACACCTAGCACATGTGTGAATGTCTACGTTGTAGCTACCTGAAGTCAGATGTCTGAATCTAGACTTGAATCCCACCACATACTACAACATTTGTGAGAAATCACAGGAGGTGGCAACCCAAGCCCACGTGTTGCTTGAAGCACATTGTTTTCAGCAATGTCTTCTGCCTATGCATGAGCTTTGTCAGACTACTATAACACTACTATATCTACCCATACTGGGTAGTCCTAATTATGAAGTCCTTGTTACTAGTACACCTCTAGGTAAATAAAATGTGTGTGTGGAGTAAGGCGTACAAAACTATCACAAGCAGAAAGATGTGGTTGCTTCATATGAAGTGAGACTGCTCAATCCTAGACGCTTTTTCTTGAAATACTGTGCTTGTAATATGACAAGCAAAACCTTTTATGGTAATTCAGTTCAGGTGCTTAAAATTACTAGTAAGATATCCTGAAACTTGCCCCATAGTATAAGCTTTTCTGCAGACTTTAAGTTGTCTAAATGTTAATTCAAGTGGTTTGACAAGATTTCTATCCTTTTTTTCCAGATAGCTTAACATTCTATCAGAGAGAATAAATAATCAACAGCATGACAGCTATGAATAGGAAAGTAATATTATTGCTTCTTATTTTGGTATCAGGGAAGCAGA
Source organism: Myiopsitta monachus (assembly GCA_017639245.1). Classification (NCBI taxonomy): domain Eukaryota; kingdom Metazoa; phylum Chordata; class Aves; order Psittaciformes; family Psittacidae; genus Myiopsitta; species Myiopsitta monachus. The sequence continues at coordinate 61,887,184 of CM029919.1, forward strand.
TACTTATTTTTCAAATTAAGAGGATAAAAAGAATAATGATAGAAAAAGCTAAGGAGTAGCTCTGTGGTTCAACTAGTTAAATAAAAGTCAGAGTCTGTCTATACTATTCAGGGGCAAATTGTCCCAGTGACCACCCTGAAACTAGACTTGGTTTCCACTGGTGATCATGCTACCTAAAGCTAAATGCCTGCATGTGAGCAAAAGGTGCTATTCAGATGCCTAAACACAGGCAATTTTAAATGCCTGCTCTAAGGTATTTGATATTACCTCAGTTATTGCTCTAGAAAGTCCAACAGGAGCAGAGAAAGCATTTCAGCTGATAAGTAATATTCATCAGTTGTGGTATTTATGCCCAAGATATGGATGTTTAAAACTATTTGAGATCTCTCTGGCCATGTAATACATCCGCTTCAACTGGCAGATACAACACAGATTCTATAGGGTTTCCAGGGTTTTCTGAAGCAGCCTCTGGAAAGTGGGCAAGATATACTACAGTATTTCAAATGTCCATGTATAGGTAAAAGCATCTCATTCATCATAGCTGTCAGCTTAATCCCTCTAAGCTTTGGTGAGGGCAAACTCTTTATTAACTGTAATGAGTGCTTTCACTTTCAGCTACCATAAACAAAAACTTTCTGGAAACAAGCTCTGAGGTAATTGGCTGACTTCAGCAACCTAAGAACAATCACATACTTTCATACTAGGTATTGTGTTGGTGTTCTGGCTGCAGATCCCAAAATATGCAGATCTATACATCCCTTGTTGTATCTCCTAGCCCAATGAAGGGAAACAAAATGGCATTAGGTAACTATGTTTAAATAACTGAGTGCAGCATCTAATTTCTAACTGAATTTTATGCTTTGTCTGTAGCTGATAGTCATACACAGACATCACGGCCAGAAGTCTCTTCCAAATAGCTGGCAAACTTTCTGGTGAAGAGCCAAATAAATTTGAGGCAGGCAGGTATTCATAGCTTCTCTGATATCAATCTTATACTGTAGACAAACCTACTGACTTCATAATAGTTTGTCTCAGCAGCTTAGGGTTTTTTCCTTTGTTTGAAGAAAAAATTGTCAGGTCTCATGTATGTCACAAAAAGCAGCTGATTTTAAAGTTCAATTTAAAAACTTTACTATCAGAATTTATAGAACATTCTAACTTTAAAGGGATTGCTTGTTTTTTTCTTGGTTGTGGATTATTTTTTGGTTTTGTGGTTCGTTTTCAGTTTTGTTTGGGTTTTTTTTACTGTGCTAAGTTTAAAATTGGGCAAGAAGTAGAAATTCTTGTGATCTGCCTAAAAGGCTCAATTTTCAACTGGGCAGAAGAAAGCTGTCATTAATAGAGAGTTTTCACTGTTTCTTCTTTTCCATGGTATTGGTTTCTATTATCCTCTCTACTGTGAATCCAAGTCAGTGACTGAGTCATAACTACAGCATATGCAATGAAAAAGAACAAGCCATGAACTGCTAGGCTGGGCAAAAAGCCACCAATCTCTCAAATGCCCTATCCCAATTTTTTTTTCAATCTTGGTTCATGAAGCTAACCTTAGTTAAAGGAGCGTAAAAACCATCTCAAATTGGTCTCTGCCGTAATTTCTGCTCTTACCAGGACAGTACTTTCCAAAGAAAATGAGCCACAATAAAACTTACCGGAACAAAAGACTATGCAGGCTCAAGTTCTGCTTAAATTGTTTTAAGAGAGTGATAAGCCCAGAGCAAGTTCAGATACCTGGAAAGCTACAAAACCTTCTCAGGCTTTTTAGAGATTCTATCTTAAGGACTTTTTTTAAACAGCAAAATCAGAGTCCTCTATTTTATTTTTTTTTCTATGTTTTCACTCTAAAAAGATATTTTTTTCTGCATAAACCAAATCTTGTTATTTTAAATAAGCCAAGACTATTCCCAAAATAGCATATTTTATATACATCTTTTACAGATGACAGTCTCAATAAAAACTTCAGAGATCCATGGCTAAATGTACTTCCATTTTAATTTTGATGAATTCCCCCAAACTATGCCTTTCTAAAATTATCTAAAGTCTTGCAAGCAATTTTAATTGAAAAAATTGGCAACTGGATCCAAGCCAAAGCCACCTGATTGCAACCCAGAACTAGCAGCATTGAACTAATGCTTTTGCATCACATGTAAACTATAGACTTGAGATGATGACAGTATTCTCTTTCTAGAGAAGAAAACCTTCAGACTGTGGTTGTTCTGCATTCAGTCTAATAGCCAGGATAGCGTTGTTGGACTCCAAAAGGAAGGAGACATCACTGTTTATGGACATAAAAGATGTTTCCTTTTATGCTTCTTATAAAAGATAGATATTTTGAACAATTTTAACACAAATATTGGTGTGATGCCATTACAGTATTGCCTGTAATATAATAATTTTTTTTTAATTTGCAACAGTCATAACATAAATGGGATTAAAGTTATGCATCTTTATTCAAAGTTTACATGCAGCATGACAATTACAAGGGCTTTTTAAAAAACTCAAAGTATAATCATATCAATCATTAAAGTAGGAAAAATTTAAGAATTAAATTCTATTTTGGAAGATGGGCAATAAATTAAGTGATGCTGCAGCAATATCTAATACACTTTTTTGAAAAGTGCCTACAAGTTTCAGGAAGACTGTAAATAAAAACCAGATTTTTCAAACCCTACCTGAGTGCATCTGTTTATTGCCACATGCTGTGCTGTTTTTCTCTTCATGACAAAACACATTTCACCATGAAGAAGAGCATAACAAATTTGTATGAGCTACTGATATAAAATAGAAAGTTCCAGTTCATCCAGGCTTGTGGTACTGGTACATTTGAAATACAGAAGAGTATTTTAAAATAATACTTTAATCAAATAATTGAACTTATTTAACTTTATTTTTATTAATTTGTTTTCAACAAAAGAATCAATATGGAATTAGGAAAATTAATAGTTAGTTATTCCATTTATCTCCATATGCTTATATAAAATTTAATTTACATCATTTTATTGTACATTTGTATACTTCTTGTTTCATTAACTAAAACATGGTGGGATTTAAATACACATAGAAGAACATTTCAGTCCCAAACACTGAAATAAAACTGAGCAAGTATGACAAAACTCTATTCATTGAACGGCAGAGGCTTCATAAAGAAGAAAACAAATAGCCAAAAGTATATCAATAGATAAATAAACAGAGTAGATAAAAGAAATAAGACTGTAAGAAGTAGTAAGTACCCCTTCATACGGTATCTTCTTATAGGTAATACTTGGGGATATGCAGGGCACAGTCATATATAAAAGGGTATATTTTATGAACAGGGTCAGCTAATAGGTATAGAAAGACGGATTGCGTGTATGAGCAAGAGTAATGTAGGTTAAACATTTACTCATTCCTGCACTGCAAGTTTAGCAATGGTCACTAGTAAAACACGCTTATAACTGCTGACAAAGTTAGTTAGTCTCTTGGGTAAATCAATTGTTTGAAATGCAGCTTCCTAAGGGAAAATATCACCAATAATGTATTTAGGGTGACTTTTTTTACTTCTTTTAGTAACAAAATGCAAAAATAGTTTTAAAAAAATCATTTAGAGTAAGGATTACTAAAAATTTTGAATTATGATTCTTCTGTCCTTGTTGGGTTTTGTTGTTATCATTATTGTTATCAGCCCCAACAATTTCAAAGGGCAATAACGAACTATTCAATAGTAACAAAACTAATTGAATTGCTTGTTGAAGTATGTGTCACATTCCTACTGACTCTATAAAATGACAATGAATGTTCTGTATTTTCTGCTCTTCAATGTATTAATGTATTTCAAATCTTATTTTTATTGGCCATTTTGCTAGATTTAAGTGTGAATAAAGTTGACATTTGACCTGCAAATCTTCTCCTCAATTACAGCAATTTGAGAATTTTACTGAAGTAATTTAGAGATGTTGAGCCTGTTATAACACAACACAATATTCAGTTTAGATAGTTTGCCTTTATTGCTTTAGGAATCCAGGTATCTTTTTATTCCCTAAAGAAGACACATGGGAGGATGGATAAACCAGCAAATATAATTTAGGAAAATGCTTTCACATCATGCAGTGCAGAAAATACAGGTTTTCCTATTAAACAACCTACCAAGAAGTTAAACAAATAATTTGATCATAAAATGAAAATACCCAGGGATATTCCTCTCTCCATCTACCTCCCTGACTCTGAGTCTCTTCCTATCTCTTGGACAACTTGAGCAGATCTGACAGGTACATTAAAATGTGTTGGTTTAGTGTTCAGTCTGCCCAATTGCTTTGCCTGAAGCTTTAGAAAACTTAAAAGGGCATTGACCTTTTGCTAAGTCTTTTTTTCCCAGTAATCAATTTCACTTTTTTAATCTGGGAAATAAACATGATAATTACAACCTGAAGTTAATAATCATAATCTGATAGATTTCAATGTATCTGTAAGGCTCAGATTATAAGCACTATACATAAGATGGCACTGAGATTGTTTATACCAACAGTGAACTTGGGACAGGGGGTATTTATACATCTGGAGCCTTAACTCTAACAATTTAATTTTATATTTGCATTAAAAGAGACCTTTTAATCATTTGCAAGTGTTTGAGGAGCGTCATGAAAAACCTCCAGATGGTAGTAGCAGCTGTACGCCTGACAAAAATAATGCCGGTTTTAACATGGGATAAATCCATAGCTGCATTAATGATAGCTCCATTTGCTTTTTAAACTCTATCTAGAGATATAAACTTGCATTTACTTTTGAAAAAAAAGTATACTCTTAGTCTTTAAAAATCACTATGACTTTTACTATCTTTACTGAAGTGAGTTTAGAAAAAAAAACCTGCATTTTTTTCTCACATTCTCTTATAAAGTATGATATTTTGGAGGTGTTTCTCTATCTGCCCCCTTCCAAAATTAAGAGATCTTACATCAGCCAGTCCACTGCACTAGACTTATATTAAATGAAAACCTTAACACTTTGATTGAAAACATCTGCCATATTCTGTGCCAAACAAGGAAATCCTGTGAACTACTGACAACCTATTCCTGTATTTCATTTCTGTCACTCACTAAGTGGATATGCATAACATGCTACTAAGAAGTCTGAGGATAGATATCCAGGGTGACTTTTTCTGAGGCTTTGCTCTCAACTGGAGATTTTTCTCTTTACTTGACAGCAGCCCAATTCTCTTTACATTAAAGTTAATTAAAGGCTTCTATTTCAATGAATAAGTGCTGGAGTGAACTATCTGCTGTCCAGGTTGCATCTTTGGTGAGGAATTATCTTCTGTTATATAAATAATTTTGTTAGTTTCACTCAAGTTTTCATTACCTGATTAAGGTTAGTCACCCCGCGGAAGACCGCAGCTGTATTCTACTATCTATTACAACAGTAATAAGCATCTACAGTCTGCAGCTATAGACTACAAATATTGCTGTCAGTAGCAATCTCTCTTCCCTGGCTATAGGATTAACTATCGCACAACCCAGATAGTTATTATCCAGACCATTAAAAAGGCCTGCTATGTTTTAACCACAATTCAACTAGGAAAAATATTGGTACAAGCTGTATTTGCACTGAAATGTGCCCAAGACTCCCACAGCAGACACCCTGGAAAAAATATTGAAGTGTTTTCTCTTCATTTGGTATGCCTGAAATGGGCAGTATGGGAGAAAACTGGCAATTTTTTTTTTTTCAACTTAATGATTATAATACTCAAAAAATGTAGTCAAGGTTAAATTCCGTGCTTGTCATCATCTATAGAAGATTGTGGAATCTCCAGCATGGCTGGAGAAGGACCGATATAGACTGTGGCAGTTCTTCTAAGTGTCTCTTCAGAACAAAACTCTGTAAGACGTCTTACTCCTGGTTGGTACAGGTAGTTCCTCATCCTCGAAGCTTACAATGAAGTCAGGATTCTACATCTGTCTGTGTGCAGTAAGGCAGGGAGGATATCTGGAAGTCTGAATCTGGGAAAAGGGTTATATTCTGCAGAGGGTTTACTTGTGGACATGCCATGCATCTGTGTGGAGATCAGACTAGTTATCATGTTACAGTTTTATTTCAGAAATCGTTAAACCAGTGTTCTATAGAAAGCTTCGCAATTCTTTCTTTTTATGGCAATTCTTAATGTAAACATAAATTCAAGGGTATGAAGAGAGAAGGGACAGGAGATCCAGCGTTTGGCAAACAAGAGATCATGTATATTGAAGAGAAAAAGAAACATTTTTCTCATTATTTTTCTTTCTCAAAGCTAATGTAGAGATGAATAATAATCTAAAAGTTATTTGTCTGAAGTTCATAAAATGCTAGAATGGCTTGGGTTGCAAAGGACCTTAAAGATCACCTAATTCAAACCTCTCTGCCGCGGGACACCTTCCAGAAGGTTTCCAGAAGACCAGGTTTCTCAAAGTCTCATCTAACCCTGCCCTTGAATGCCAGGGATGGGGCATAGTTGTCTTATTACAGGAAATGAGCTCAAAACAGTCACAGATGTCACCTTCTGCACATCATTGTGAGTTAATTTTCTTCCTGTATGTTCTTAGCATTCTTTTTTCTGTAGTAGAAGTGTCATGTATTTCACTTTTTTCAGAATAACAGATACCTGATATAGATCATACTTAACACTTTCCTGTGAGCTCTAATTCTTTATTTCAAGTCAATGAAACATTAACAAATGCTCCAGTGAATGTGTTCTTTCTGCTGCCATCAAGCAAGGAATTCAACACCTCAGTTTCCTGGGAACAATTTATCTCTTTGTCATTTCATGTTGCCTTGGAAGTAAATATTTAAAAAATCATAATTTTATATTATCAGTTAAAATTGAAAAATAAAAATTGCTGTTATGTAAATAAAGTAAGACACTATGATGATCTTGTTTTGTTTGCTTTAGCCCTCAGGATGCCTTTACCAACAATAATGAGATTTTATTCCTTAACACTGTTCTGCACAGGTAACTATGCGTTTAGATAGTGTCTACCTAATACTGTGTTTAATAGCTTCTCTATTTGTAAAGGACGCAAGCTACCAATCTGGATTGAAAACAAGAACACAATGCAGTTTATCATGCACGTTAGGAGAGCTGGGCAGAAGCTGGATGATAATAATGCTGTTTCAGAGATTTGTTCATTTTGTGTAATGTACTGAGAAGCAAATGTCCCCTCTGTAAAATAAGCTTTTGAAATTACAGTTTTCCTCTCCAGCCACATTTTTTTTCTTATCTATGCTTGAAATAGACCAGTCATTTTGATAATTCCAGCTATATAGTATCAGAATATGATGGAATTTCAAGGAGTATTTCAAAATTGCTATGTACTGGCTTTTTCTATTGCATGTATTGACAGCATCACGGAGACAGGATAAACCAAACTGTTCCAGATTAGGGCACTCAGTGTTCGTGATGTGCCTTCAGAGCTATCTATTGTAAATCTATTTTATTTTTGGTGCTTAAAATCTCCCACTGTCAGCTTCAGTCCTCTTCCATGCTGAGTATCACCTGATGTCATAAATAGTAATTTCTAAAGTGAAGGATCTGTGAATCTTAGAATTTAGTCTTTCACAGTTTTGTTCTCTTAGAATCATAAGTAATTTTCAGCATCAGTTTACAAAATAGAGATGCAGCTCAGACTGCAAGTGAGATATATTGAATCTCTGTAGATGTATATGTATCTCAGGAGAACTACCTGTGACCAGGTGAAGAGTGGTGGAAATTATATATGGCCAAAAATAGAAATCAAACCAAACTGATAGAGAACTGTGTAACCAGGTTCCTAAATCTTTCCAAAAATCAGAGAAAATCCCTAAGTAGACACAAAGATCCTTATATGTGGCCTTCTATTCTGGAAAGAAAACAAGTGGTGAAAAAAAAACCTGTGGCAATACTGCCAGATTCTTCAGTTTGGAAGACTGCAGTTTGGGGTAACCTTATAGACATTAGACTTAACAGATATACCAAGTAGTACAGATTTTTCTGTTTGTCAGTAACATTACATAGTTCTACAATGTGGAAGCCAGTAGTCCAACTTTAATGTTAAAAAAAAATACATATTTTAGACAGAACAACCTAATTTTAGCTACCAATAGATGTATTGCTAGCTATTCTTTTTTTATTGAGGAATTCTTCAGAACTTTCAAGTCAGCCATTACTTCAAGCATGAGAAGTTAGTCATCTCCTAAGCATAAGAATTTACCTGAAAAGATTTTTTTCATTTTAAGTGAAAATGAAAAGATTTTTCTGGACACATATTTGTAGACACATCTGAAAATGAAATCCAAATATATCCCAAAGTGTTATTTAATAGAAAAAAAAATAAAACAAAACCCTGTTAATCTAAATGTAAAACATTACAAATTTTAAACCAATATGATGACTGATCCTTGTTCATTTATTTAGTATATATAGGAGTGTGAAGCATTCTAAACCAAGTTTGAAACATATGGAACATTGAAAGATTAGTTTCTTTTCAATAGCACTGAATCTTCTTTGACTCTTTTCAATATCATTGGGACTTGTAAAATTCTAGGCAAATTGAGGCTACTCTTTGTAAATCCCATGAATTTGCCAAACATTTTTACAAGCTTAAACTGAGTTTTCAAAAAACACATGATATTGACCTATTCTGCTGGTCAGTTAGCTAGTTCTGAGGTTGGCTATCAGACTAGATCAGCACAGAGATCTCTCTATCCAACATAAAAAAAAAGGTCAAAACAAATTTCTAATCAATCATGTTTTAATAATAATTTAAATCTACATTTTCCCAAACAAATTTGATTTCCAGTTTTTCCATGATTATACCTAACACTTCAGCATTGTACTTCAGAAAATTTTGCTTTAATTAAATTTAATTAAAATTGAGAATTTCAAATTAAAAAAACACAAATGCTTTCAAAACAAAACCCCTTGGATCTAGATATTATTTTCAAGATGAAGTACTAATGTTTAACTGAGAGCAAAGTTTTCTTGTATCTAAACTCTGAAATTTCAAAATCATCTGATACTTAGTTATGGATAACATCTCTTGTTTTTCATTACCATATTGGAGTTCTTCCTTCTAAGATACAGAAGAACTGAAAGTTGTTAAAACCTGTTAAAAAATATTTTATGGTTCAATGAATTTCTAGACTTAATGTTAAATTTACAGAAACTTGTGAGTAGGAACTACAAATGAAAGCAGTTTATAACAGAAGTAATTCTGATACTTTAAATGGAGCTTATTTTTACAGCCATGAATGTATAAAATGTAGTAATGGCTCAAAAACCACTCCAAGACAAAATACAATAATAAACATCCCCCAAGAATAAAATAAATTGAAATGATGAAACATCAAAAATTGCATATGACTTGATGTAATAATAATTTTAGCTTTAAAGCTGTCCAGACAAGTTCAGAGGAGCCCTAACAAAGGCAACAGAAATTTTGCATTTATGGTTGTAATAATAGAATATAATTCTAAAGGAATGTCATAACATTGTAGCATAGAGGAAGTCTTACATAGATTTTTTTTGTAATGTCTGGTTATTATGTTCTTATAAAGCTCTTAAAGAATCATTTCTTCGGTGGAGATGTGATTCAGACCAGCCCTGTGGAGAAGGGCTTGGGGGTGTTGGTCGATGAGAAAATGAACATGAGTCGGCTTCAGTGTGCACTTGTAGCCCAGAAAGCCAAATGTATCCTGGGCTGCATCAAAAGGAGCATGACCAGCAGGTCAAAGGAGTTGATGCTGCCACTCTGCTCTTGTGAGACCTCACTTGGAGTATTGTGTACGGTTCTGGTGCCCTCAACATAAGGACATGAACCTGTCGGAGCAAGTCCAGGGGAAGGCCATTAGGATGATCAGGGGACTGGAGCACTTCCCATATGAAGATAGGCTGAGAAAGTTGGGGCTGTTCATCCTGGAGAAGTTGTGTGGAGACCTCATAGCAGCCTTCCAGTAACTGAAGGGGGCCTACAAGGATGCTGGGGAGGGACTCTTCTTTAGGGACTGTAGTGATAGGACAAGGGGTCTTATCTCAACTTAAGCAGGAGAGATTTAAGTTAGATATAAGGAAGAAATTTGTTACTGTAAGGGGGGTGAGGTACTGGAAGAGACTGCCTAAGGATATTGTGAATGTTCCATCCCTGGAGATGTTCAAGGCTGGGTTGGACAGGGAATTGAGCAACCTGGACTAGTGAGAGGTGTTCCTGCCCATTGCAGGGGGGTTGGAACTTGATGATCTTAAGATCCTTTCCAATCCTAACTATTCTATGATTCTATGACTCTGAGAAATTAAAAAAAAAAAAAAAAAAAAAAAAAAAGGAAGCCCATATCTCCTGAAGGCAAAAGTTTCAAATTTAACGTGAGATATATGCATTTTAAATGACATCAGCCTCAGCCAACAATATTCACATTGTATAGATAAGAGGCCAGACAGAAACTCTGCAACTCTTAAAATGCATAAGGCCAAAGGAAGAGAAAGGTAAATAGAAACTGTACCTTCCGCACAATTGTAGTGTGGAATTACCAGAATAAAACAGCTGCCAATGAAACAAAATTAATATGTCACTGAAAAAGAGAGAAAAGAAGAGCATAAAATGCTCAAATTGGTCTTTAAAATCTATTTGTTCCTTCTTTTCCCACTGATCTTTTGGCTCTGAAAACCAGTGTATAAACTTGGCATCTAGGATATTAGACGCAGGTAGCTTAATGAAAGGAACAACCACTATGTTTTTAAGCAACTTTTATACCTTACCTTATCTTTGAGGAGACCTTATAGCAGCCTTTAAGTCCCTAAAGGGGGCCTACAAGAAAGCTGGAGAGGAACTATTTACAAGGGTGTATAGTGATAAGACAAGGGGGAATGTCTTTAAGCTGAAAGAGGATAGATTTGGTTTAGAAATTAGGAAGAAATTCTCACTCTGAGTGTTGTGAGGCACTGGAACAGGGTTCTCAGAGAAGCTGGGGATGCCTCATCCCTGGAATTTTGGAAGACCAGGTTGGATGGAGCATTGATCAACCTGGTCTAGTGGAGGAGGCCTTTGCCCATACCAGGGGGGCTTGAAACTAGATGATCTTTAAGGTTGTCTGTTCCAGCCCAAGCCGTACAATGATTCTATGATTTATGTTAACTGAAGGTATATTCCTTTGTATTATAAAGATGTATAGATATCTATAGATAGAATCATAGAATGGCTAGGGTTGGAAAGGACCTTAAGAATATCTAGTTCCAACCCCTATGACATAGGCCCAGGCACCTCACAGTAGACCATGATGCCCAAGTCCCTGTCCAGCCTGGCCATATGCAGATATGCAGATATGCCATAGAAGCTTCACATAACAGGATGATATGGAGATACCCACTGTAGATTGGATGAATTTAATACACATTGTAGAATAGAATATGTGCAAGAAAATGAGAAAATTAGCCTCTACCCTTCAGTTAGACTTCAAAGTCAAGCTACATCACACAAGAGTTTTTTGGATGCCTTTAAAACAAATGGAAAAATGAAAAATGGCAAATGAAAAACTATGCTTATATTCTTTTCAGGGATGCAGGGAGTGTCAGGCCCCAGTTAACTAGATACTGTACTTAGAAAGAAGGTAGCATGATACCCGAGAATATTTGTCTTCCACTTTAGAAACGCAAAGGACTCAAGGAAATAAACAAACTATTTGAATGGGTTCTACTAAGGATGTATAAAAGGAAAACACGAGAGAACAAAAGCAAAAACAGTATGTCACAAACAATACGTATTTCACCTCAACAGAAAATCTAATTCTGTGTTTGTTTGCATAGCAATAGCAGAAGACACCTTTTTGAACTGAAAAAAAAAAAAACTACCAAGTTTATTCTTGTCATCATTCTGTCAGTTCATAGAATGATTTACAGAATACAGTGGATCCAAAATTGGGTTTTGTGCTCTGTGGTGGTGAAGGAATTGGCAACTAGGGCCAACTGCCTGTGGCTGTGAATGTCAGCGGAAATTGTACTCACTCAATGAGTTTCATATGAATATCTGAGTTCAGTATTTTGGCTTAAAGGAATAGATGTTGCCACAGATGCAAGCTTGCTAACTTGTTTAATTTTAGATTAGTAATTTGAAAGGAAAAAAAAAAAAAAAGAGAAAGAATATATCAGATTGAGAATAAATTATTAAAGAACAAGGCTAGATGCCAACTATCTCTTCTTTCCACAATGAGACAAAAAATACTTGAAAATTTTAGAGATCAGTTGAAAAATGCTGGATAGCTGTGGGTTTTTTTCTTTGCCAGATACAATGAGCTGTGTTCAATAGAAGCTATTTCTGACTTCAAGGAGCTGCTGAGTGCAATATATCATAGTTTCCATTACTATGAGTAGAAGCTAAGAAAATGATCCAGTGTCAGTGGGAAAAGTAAAAGCTATCCTCTCGTTAAGTCTCTTTGCTTTCATGCTTCTTTTTCTCCTTTTGTTTTCCTGAAGTTGCAAAAGAGGTATTAAATCCTGACTGCTTTGTCTTTCTCAGATGTTTGGATTTAAAAAAAGCCAACCGAACAAAAAATCCAAAAAAAATTTTATGGAGAAAAGGGGGTGAAATCCTGAGTTCTTTGTTATTTCTCAAAATTAAAAAAAAAAAAAAAAAAAAAAAATTAGTAGTTTTTATTGTCTATGATATTTAAGTCCATAAAGTATCCATAATCTCATAAGTTTATTCTAAAGACCTCTGCAACTCAAGAGGTAGGGCATGAGGCTCAAACTAGAGACTTAAACTTTGTGACATTATCTTTAAATCCTACAATCTCTTCCTATAAATCTGCCACAGGTTACACTGGGAATTCTAATTCAAGAAAACACTAGGACCCAGCCAGAGCCCAACCAGGATATACTTTACTCTCTAAAACAAAATCACAGTATAAACACTGTTGCAAGGTCAGATTATGGAGCTTATTCCTTCTGCTCTGTTTCATGTTGCATATGCATGATCAAACATGCAGTATATATCCAATGTCAGACAGTTAAACACATCACATCTGTATCACTAAGATGAAACTTTCCATTACATGTTTGACAGTCATTTACCGTAACGTGGTCTTTGGCAATGATGGGTGCGCTCACTAAATACGTTCCTCTGTATGAAGATTGTTCCCTCAATGGAAAGATTCTCTGGCTGGCACAGCTGCTTTAATAATACAGCATGCACTTGCATAGTACTCTGTGGCTTTTCAGAAACTACTGACTACACACTAAAGTAAGGCTTCTACAGCTTTCAAAACTATAACAATTTTATTCTTCCCTTGGCACTATATGGAATCAGCTCCATGCTATTTGGCTGATGCAATGTTTCTCACAGAGATACTACAAATCATAAATCTAACTTCTGTAAAAGGCTGATAAATGAGAGTTTTCTGAAAAATAATAGCTGTAAGTACAATTCTGCTTCTTGTGTCAGAAGCTGGTTTGGTTGGGTGGGTTTTTTTTTGTTTTGTGCTTTAGCTTTGTGGGTTTTTTAGAGTGAAATTACCTTCTGGGAAATATTCATATTTTGTAACTGTTGGTAACAAGAAATAAAAATATTATTTAATCCTGTATTTTAAAAAGTTTATCTAAATAAGCCCTACCAACTGAAAAGATCCTTCAGTGGATACACTTTCTACAGAACAAGGAGCCTGGTTACCATGACATAAATAGACTCATTATTCACTCTAACTTCATTGCCGTCAACACCAAAGAAACAATATCTAAGTATCTCATTTGCAGTTATTTATGGTTCTGTGAAACTTTTTCTTCTTTTTTTTTTTCTTCAAAGCGATTTCCCCCCGTTCCAAATCTTTTTGAACTCAGAGACATTTCTGTTTTGTTGGCCCTGAAATTTTATCGCAATACTCTTTAAAAATGCGTGGAAAATTATTCACTGTTCCAAGGCTATTGAATCATCACCCTTATACGGATAGACAGTTTTTCTCATCCTGTTGATTTGTAAGGTTTTAACAGAGAAATTTTAAATATCTTTTATTCAAAAACATTAATTATACAAACAGAGTTGCTAGTTATCATCAGTGTATTTTCTTACTGAATCCCATAATAAATGAAAGCATTTGTTAATAAATTTAAGTCACAATAAATTTTACTGTATGATAAATGTGTTATTGTTACTGAACAAAAAGGAAGGCATATTGCATCTTCATGATGTTGACTCATTTAAACATTTTAATTATATAAATATAGGTCAGTCAGTTCTTAGGCACTTGGATTAAATCCAATTTCATGTCACAGTATATGAGTATGTGCATAAAAAGCAATAGAGAGAGGAAGAGACAAGACAAAACAGAGGACAGTAGCAAAGATAAGCACAGATTTAAGGCAGTTTGTGTTGCTGGTAATGTACAACACTTCTATAAACTACAACCTAGATAATAAAATTAAAAAATGAGGAGCATGTCATTAACAATCATTTGTAAGCAGTTTCTTTGAGGTGATTTTTAGCCATTACATAAGGACTGTGTATGTAAGGGCGAGAAAGAGTCCAAGTTCAGCAAGACAGCAATTAAATGCAGTAAGGTTAAGACCACATTGCTTTCTCGCTATTTTCTGTGTTGTTTGTGATGTAGTACATAAATTCTGTGTCGTTCCTTGTGCAACACATAAATGGAGCAGAGATACTGCAGAACTGCTTAAAACACAACAGTGATTCATAATCAAAAGACATTTATCATTTGAAAATTTTTAGATGTCATGTAAGTGTGAAACAAATGACCATGTAAATAAGGTCTGTCTCAGCAGTGACTGAATTCTTGACTGGAAATGTCTACATTAACAGCATTGCTAGCAATAATAGTCGTTCAGTACCAACAAGATAGAATATAGCTCTGCAGAAAAAGACCAGTGAGATTGAAAGCTGAAAGTGAATTGGCAAAGGTGGCCATACACATACTGAGCTGTCTTCAGTTACCTGTCATATACCTAATTTATCTCCAGAAGGCAACTTAATCGATAAAAAAATAATCTTGGTGCAGTTTCCTATGAAAGAAAACAATGCTTATCAAGATCAGGTTGCAAAAGAGGGCAAGAGGTAATGGGCTTAAACTGCAGCAAGAAGATTCAGTCTTTACATTAGTAAACGTCTCTAATAGTGAATTTCAGAAATAGCTTGCCCTAGAAGTTGTAAAAAATTTATCCTTCTTGGCTTTTAAGACTCTATTACACAAACATTTGTCATGAGTGAAGCTCCCACCTACGGTAGATTTGCTTTAAGGATGACAGCTAGAGCTAGGGAGCAAGCCAACTGTTAAAGAGTATGAAGAATCAGGATATAAGTCCAGTCAGGTTTAGTTAGCATAAATTTTGTGCCTCAGCTTTGAAAGCCTGCTGATAAAGATCTCATACAAAAAAAAAAAAAGACACACTTACTATGGGATAGTTTTTTAAATGTTCTTGTGTCAGATACTGTGTGACGAGGGGCTGGAGTTTTTTTGATGTGCGTGTTGCTGGAACACAATGATTAAATTCCCACAGTTTATGCTTAACCACATTTGGTAAAATTATAAATAAAAGACTTGCAATTGAATAACTAGAGGTATCAGCAAGTGCATTCAGCAATGCAAAATAAACTAAGAAACAAATACTCATTTGATTTTTCTCTATTGCAGCAAAGAGGATTGCAGAAAAGACATGATTATTTGCTCTCACCCAAAGACAAAAAGATCAAGACAGAAAAGACGGAAACACTTAAACTGATGACTGATAGGGTGATCATCCGGGTAATTATATCCAAATTGCTTGCATATTCTGTTAAAGAAACGATTGTTCTGGCAGTCGACTGTAGTTTGTGTGCTGCACCAAAACTCTTACTTAAGTCCATTGAGGGGCTCCATTCTTGAACTCACTGCCTGGCCTTCTTTCCATAAGTAACATAAGAGTAACCTTGAGGTAGAATTCATGCTCATTGTTTGCGACTGCATGTCTTCTGAACAAAAGAAAAGGCTTTGTTTGCTAAGACAGGAAGAGAGGGATGACAGCCTTATGGGAATAATCTGCCTGTTCTCCCAGAAGGATGTTAACAGCTTTTATATTGCACTACATGTATGCGTCATCTATAACCCAGCAATTAATTTACTCTTCTTTCAGAAATGAATGTACTGTAGCAGGAAATGTAGAAGAAGAATTTGAGGGGAAAGTAAATCAATCTTATCTTCAGCCAACAAGTAATATCATACACTAACAGGGGCCCTACAAGACTTGTCCAACATTGCTGCTTGCTAAAGAGGAAGGTATTGATTTGTGTTTGCTTTTTTATATTAACAGTATAAAGTCTACAGCACTTTCACACATCAAAGGATAAGGCTTAAGGGTGTCAAAAAGCAATATACAAACCTCAAAAGCTTTGTAGCTTTGATTCGTGAAAGCTATCTATTCTATAATTCTATTCTATGCACATTTTGAGTGCTTGAATTTTTTTCTGCATGATCCATCTTCCTTCAAACCAAGAGAATTCAGTTCTGTCATTGACCTTCTAATCTCTTCTCAACAGATCACTTTTCACTCTCTAACCAGTCCTCCTTACCTTCCTGCTCTATGATACCAGACTGTACTGAGAAGGATCTTACACACAACCTTTTTCGTTATGCAACCAATTTATGTTTGATGTCCTTGGGTATGTAGTTATTGGCCACAGTTTGTCAAGCAAAACATAAAAATACCAAGATTTTTTTGCTACTGGTATAGCAGTGTGTTTTGATATAAATTTCTAGGATACAACAAGCTAGCAGAATTATTTACTATATGATATATATGTCAACTAACTAAACATGTGCCTAATACTCTTACTTACTGTCATAAGTCAGATAAATATGACAATGTTAGCCTTCTGAAATTAGCCTTCAGCCAGGACCATCTGTTTTCTTGCCGAACAAAAATTGTTTGCATTATTACTAGTTAACTCCCACATGCCCATAAGATGAGGACGTATATCTCAAGTTTTATATTTAGCTGAAAAGTAGTCAGTTTCCACTGCAAGCTGAATTACATGCTATGGTCATAAAGTAAGAAAGCCAATAAACAGATTTGCAAAATTCACCAATATACTTCAGATTGTACAAGGTGAAAGAAGATGTCTCCAAAGAAACTGCAGTCCAAAGATTAGTAAGTAAAGGTAACATTTTGACTAAAGAGTAAATATGAGAATGCATCCTTTAATATGCAGTATGTAAATGGAAAGAAAGAAAAGATTTCTTAATAGCTTAACTACAGGATATTCATGCCGTGGTTGAGAAGCTGACATGTCCTAGAGAAAAATCAATTTTGCAGTCTTTGTTCTCATTCACTTTTAAAAATGTATGTTTGCAAAATCACTATATATTCTAGCAGGAATGAGTTTCTAAGCATCTGTAATGCTAGGAACAAATGGAACAAGGCAGAGGATTGTGGGTAATCCTTCATCACAGAATCAACTAGAAGGAGTTGTACATGCATCTGAGAAACATTAACAGTAGTACAAATTAGTGTTTTATTCTTTGGCTTAATTAATGAAAAAAAATACAGGTTTATTTTCTTAATTTCCCTAGCAGATGATAGTCATTGGTGCCTTTTTTAGATAAGAGCATCTTGCCTAGCCTTTAGCTGGTCAGGCTGCCTCAGTTTCCTAAAAATGTAGAAATCCCATGTCATGCGATTTAAGAGGAAGCAGCTTCTGTGGCAGCTGGATGATGGATACCATACTGTAAAGTCATACAAAGAATCATAGAATTATAAAATTATTTGGGTTGGAAGGGACCTTAAAGATCGCCTAGTTCCAAACCCCCTGCTACAGACAGGGGCACCTTCCATTAGTCCAGCTTGCTTAAAGCCCTATCCAACCTGGCATTGAACATATCCAGGGAGGGGTCATCCACAGGTTCTCTGGGCAACCTGCACCAGTGCCTCACCACCCTAGCAGTAAATAAATTCTTCCTAATATCTAATCCAAATTTATCCTCTCTCTCACTTTGAAGGCATTAACCCCTGTCCTATCTCTACCTGCCCTTTTGTAAAGTACCCCTCCAGACTTTTTTTTTTGGCCCCCTTTAGATACTCAGAGGCTGACATAAGGTATTCTTTGAGCCTTCTGTTCTCCAGGCTGAACAACCCCAATTCTCTCAGTCTGTCTTCACAGGAAAGGTGTCTCCTCTGATCATATTTGTGGCCCCCCGCTGGACCTGCTCCAACAGCTGCACGGCTGCCTTATACTGAGGGCCCGAGAGCTGGATGCAGTACTCCTGGTGGGGTCTCACAAGAACAGAGTAGAAGGGAACACGGAAAAACTATGTTTAAGAACTGAGTCCTACCCTATGTGATTAATATAGGGTGAACTGAATTGTCCTTTAAGTCTGAGGCAAAATTCAACTGCCCTATGGCCTCCTAATGCCATTATAGGTATTGCAAAGTGTCCTGCTTGATCTGTAGTGGCCACTCCAGAAAATTAATGGTTTTGTCTTAAGTCTTGTGTCACATTTGGCAGCTTATGCAGATATGTGTCTCATAACATTCCCCTGCCCTGCTTTATATGACTCTAGCTAGCTACATTAAGACAACTGAACCCTAACCTTGCTCTTCTGAGCTGGCTAAATCAGACAGATTCTTCTGGGTGTCCCAAGAAACAGTTGAGTCCTACAGTTGGCCAACTGAATTAAACTTTAATATGCCTTTTCATTCTTTTCATTTACTATCAGGAAACTGCAGCATTACTCTCGTGGATTTCACAAGCTAATACCATAGTTAACTTAACCTCTGACATAGTAACTGAAAGGCAAGACTCAATGTTTGTAGATGGAAGACTAACACATGGGAGAAAGGGTTGTTTGCGTACACCCATGCGAACAGGAACATAAAAGTAGCAAATTGAACTTGCCTCTCGTGTATCCCACCAGCACGATTTACTCCAGCAGATATTTACCCTGCTGTCCATAAGGGATGTTGTCATTGATAACTATAGGAAGCCTTCACAGCACAAGCAAGCTGCATAAAGATAGTATTTCAGGGAAATTTTTCAGGCTTATACTGGAATTACACTTTGAAAACTGAAGTCAAGAAGAGTTCATATACATATATATATATATGAATGAAATTGGAAATTTTCATGTAATGAAACTACTATAATTCAGTTCACATCATCTAACCTTTGCATCTGACTCTTGGGCATTACTGGTGCGTAAATGACGTAGGTGTCAGTGGAATGAGGCACGGGATTCATCATTTTAGACACATTTACCCCAAAGTGGGAAAGCAGCTGAAAACAAATTATCCCTCGTAATATTAGGCTCTCACTCTGAGAACACCTAGTCATATACATATATTGTCTTTCATTTTATCTTACAGAAGACAGAGATTAGGCTAAAAAATGCATTTCTTTACTTGTTTATGTAACTTCAAGATAGATATTCATCCTGTGTAGCATTTATTAAACATCGCCTTTTGCAAACTGTGAGGTAGATAGTGCATTCCACTATATTCTCAAGGCTCAGAGGTTGTGGTGATTCAGCTCAAGAATGATTGTCTTTGATTTGTCTCCATTTCTGAAAAGGTGACTGGCAAAAAACATTTCGATTTTGCAATGTTGATGAACTGAACTGGAATTATTTTTGACTGATACCTCACTTAAAAGCACTGGGGTAAGTCACTGCTCTTTTAGACTGTACTGGTGTTGCTACAGCTGCTGCTGCTGGAACTTCTTTAGTGTTCCATTAATCCTGTAAAAGACAGGTTTGCTTTATAGTAACACCTACACACACACAAAGAAAGAGAAATAAAATAAAATTGTAAACCTTGACTGATTGCAATGATGTAATTGGACTATTACAGGGGAAATCCATTTTATTAATGTTCATTTAAAATTAATGTGTTTGATACCTTTTTGATATGCTCATTGTAAATAACCCATCTTATAAGGTTGTGGTGTTAGATTTCCAAGCACCTTATAATATAGGAAACTATTACTCTCCCCATTTTACAGATTTGTAGACTGCAGCAAAGATTGGTGCAGTGACTTGCCTAGCATAGGGTCAGCTTTCTCAATATTACTGCTATAATCCATTTTGAAGCATTGGTAAATTTCTGTGTTGGAGTTGCCTGCAGCCATTATACATTAAAATTGTGCACTAATAGAGTTTTTACCAGCTTGAGACAGCCAAAGTGCTCCCACTCCCAGTGTTCTGGAAGCAATTTAGTAGGTAACTCCTCATGACTGTGACAGCCATAGGTAAATCCCATGTAGCAGTTCTGTTTTCCCTACTACTTGCAGCAGTACACATACAAGTAATCAAAGGAAGGTTAGGAAACAGTAACAATGCTTCAGAAAGTGTCTTACAGTGCCCCTCATTACTGGATGTGTCACTTACAGGCAATATACTCATTAAATTCCCATTGTGAAACTCTTAATATGTCAGAGGAAATCTGCTGTACTAAATCTAAAATACAGTTCTCTAGCATGGTTATTTGATACTTTGTCTGGATGTTGACTTAGTATTTTGATGCTATCCCATGATGTTATAGTGCCAGAACTGAATCATATGCATTGCACCCCCTAAAACAATCATACCTATTTTTAGAGGTCAACTAAACCCTACAATGACTAATATGTAGTACATTCTATTCTACTGTAAGTTTAGGAATATACAGAGTGACTGTAGTGGTTTTGTAGTAGTTTTAAACTAAGACAACTAGTAATGTTTACTGTCACAGGCAAAGATAAAAACTTTGACTCCAGATGCCTCCAAAATTGCCATCCAAACCAAATCTCCAGACCTGAATCCCATATTACAGCATTAGTTGAGGTTCGGCTCTAATTTCTTTTAAAATGTGAATAAAAATTATGAGTTCTCCTTTAGAAACCTCCTTTTCCTTCAGGAAAATTTTATCCATTTTGGGGTAAATCCCAGTCACATTTGTGATTCAAGCAGTCATTCATTTTGACATTTCAGTGAAGCAGGTTTCTATTTATGGGACAATTGATTGCACTACCTTTGCAAGGTTAGGATACCGCGGCCGTTAAACATAGTGTCGCTAGGCAAGCATCACCTTCAATACTTGTTTAGCTAAAGGCTAGGTTTTTGGCAAACAGTCGGGCCTTGGGTTTGCCGAGTTCCTTTTGCAGATTTTAATCATCCTAGTGTGCTTTCCTGGGTTGGGTTAACAGGGTATGTTCAATGTTTGGTCGGGGGGGGGGTTGTTCCTGTTTGGTATTGTAGCTGTGCTGTTAATGGTGTGTAGGTTGGTGCTTGAGGGGTTGTATTATCCTGGTTACTCGTTCTAGCATTGATTCATCTATTGTGATAGGTTGGCCTGTTGTAAGTACAGGGAGTCGCGTTGTTTTTGGAATTTTTGTTTACGGAGCTTTGACGCATTCTTTGGGGGTGGCTGCTTTAAGGCCCACGGAGTTTGGGATGGGATAGATTATCTGCTGGTGGAGGTTGTACCCTTTTTTAAAGGGGCTGTACCCCCTTTAAATAGCTCTTAGCCTATTACATGGGGGTTGGGTTTTGTCTGGGGGGAAAAGGCTAAGGGGGAAGTCAAATTCTTTTTGCAGGCAACCAGCTATCACCCAGCTTGGTTGGCTTTTCACCTCTACTAACAAGTCATCCCACTCTTTTGCAACAGAGACGGGTTGGCTCAGGGTAGCTGCTTGTGAGTAGCTCGCTTGGGTTTCGGGGTGGCAGGCTTTAGTTCGCTTTGTCTGGTTGTTCTTGCTAGGTCATGATGCAAAAGGTACAAAGGTCTATCTTTGCTGTGTAGTGCTTGGTTTTCATTGTTATTTCATCTGTTCCTTATGGTACTTTTTCTATGGCGCCCTGGTTGTACTTTTCTATCGCCTATACTGGGTTGAGAAGAATGTTTTGGCTAGGTTTGGTAGTGGGTTCTTGACTGTGGTTGATGGGGCTAGGGTGGGCTTTCAAGACGATCTGGTGAGTGGCAGATACCTTTCAGGTGTAAGCTGAATGCTTTGTATTGTAGCTACATCTTGGTATGCTAAGTACACCTTCCGGTACACTTACCTTGTTACGACTTACCTCGTCTTCAGCTGTTTGTCATATTAGTTAATGTATTTTGGGGCTTGTGAGGAGGGTGACGGGCGGTGTGTACGTGCCCTAGGACCGGTTTAAAGAAGGCTTGATTGTCCTGCTTTACTGCTAAATCCACCTTCTAGAGGCAAATTTCAAGCCTCTTTTCGTTGGTTTATTCTATTTTAGAAAATGTAGCCCATTTCTTCCACTTCATGGGCTATACCTTGACCTGTCTTGTTAGCGGGGTGTGGGCTGTTGTGTCCACTGCTGCTCTCTCATGGAGGTGGGCTGGCGACGGCGGTATGTAGGCTGATTTTGGCTAGAAGTGGTTGGGTGGATCGTGGGTTGTCGATTATAGAACAGGCTCCTCTAGGTGGGTTTAGGGCACCGCCAAGTCCTTAGAGTTTTAAGCGTTTGTGCTCGTAGTTCTCGGGCGGATGTTTATGTTTGGTAAACATCAAGATTTAGGGCCAGGCATAGTGGGGTATCTAATCCCAGTTTGTACCCTGGCTTTCGTGGGGTGGGATTTATCATGGGTGCTAAGGTCGTTTTTAGGTTGAGTTTCATGGTTCCTTAGGCTTGTGACGGCTTAGGTTAGGGTTTAGCCTTAGTTTGTTGTGACAATCTATGGCCACTCTTTACGCCGCGTACGGTTAATTTGGGTTTCTTGTATGACCGCGGTGGCTGGCACAAGATTTACCAACCCTAGTTGCTTTAACTAAGTCAGGTTTTCACCTATTGCTTAATGTTAACTACTGCTGAATGCCCGTGGGGGTGTGGCGGGGCTGGGCGTCTTGGGCTACGGTGGGTGTGCCTGATGCCCGCTCCTTGCGCCTTGGTAAGGGGTCGGGGGCGTTTGCACTGGAGTGCGGATACTTGCATGTATATGTTAAGCAAAAATTAACGGTAAGGTTAGGACTAAGTCTTTTGCCCTTGGGGAAGATTGGGATCCCTCTTGGCATCTTCAGTGCCATGCTTTAGGTTTAAGCTACAGGGACAGTTTGTTTTGTTTGTTTATTGTTTGTTTGGAGTGGGCCGTGGTGATAGAGGGTAGGGGAAGGGTGTAAGAAGTACGAGTAAATAAACAAACAAACAAATAAACAAACAAAATTAACAAACAGCAAACAAACGCTTAAGGAGAAGAATTTTGATTATTTTAAACTAAGTAACCTTTGTGTAATGATTGGTAAATTGAGAGGTGAGTTTGTTTGTAAGTGTTTGTAAGAGTTCCTCATTCTTTTTTCACCTGGACTACATAGTTGGATGCCAGAACACTAATCTAGGTCTAAATAGGGATTCCTTCAGGGTACTCGAATGACTAAAAAGATTTCATTCATTAAGCATAAACTGTGCTATCTTAAATAGCACATGAGTTAATAATAAGCAAGATATCGTTGAGAAAACATAATATTTCTGACGTGTAGTGATCTGTATTGGTCTGCTGAACATAAAAGGTCAACTTGTCTGCAGTTTCCATCACTTCTATGAATTTTGTCATTGACAAATATAAAAGAGAGTGCTAGTTAGAACACCAATGTCTGAGTTCATCTATAAGGTAGAATATATCTGTGGGTCTATTTGTAGCTTTAAAGTTCAAGTTGCACTTCCTGAAGAAGTTGCTTCTGGTCACACTACTTTATGACATGACAGAATTTGTCCAAGAGAAATGGAAAATTAGCTGTTGATTGAAAACAGCTTGTGATTGTTGATCTCTTCTCCCCGGGATCCAGTTATCGAACTTGTGGGAATGGTTTAAAGCTGAATAAGCTAAGGGTTAGACTTGGCATAAGGAAACATTGTTTTACTGAGATGGCTGTCAAACACTGAAACAGGCTTCCTAGGGAGGTGGGTGGCGCTCAAGCTTATCAGTGTTTAAGAGGCATTTGAAAAATGTGCTTAACATGCTTTAGCTTCTGGTCAGCATGAATTGGTTAGGCAGCTAGACAAGATAATCACTGTAGGTCCCTTCTAACTGTAAATATTCTATTCTACTCTAGTCTAGTCGAGCCTAGTCTATACATTTTTCCCTTTATGAGTGTCGTGGTTTAAGCTGTGAATTTCACTTCTCCCTCCCTTCCCCCCCCCTCCCCCCCCTCCACGACGGGGGGGAAATGGGGAGAAAACCCAAAAGAAGGTAACTCCCATGGATTGAGATAAGAACAATCCAGTAACTGAGGTATAATACAAATCACTACTGCTACCACCAATAATAATAATATTGACAAGGCAAATACAAGGGAAAAGGGTACAACTGCTCACCGCCTGACCAAGCCGAGAGAGCGAGAGAGCGTCACTTCCGGGTTCCTGCCCCCAGTATTTTACATCCTGGGCATGATGTGCTGTGGCATGGAATAGCTCTTTGGTCAGTTTGTGTCAGGCACCCTGTCTCTGCTTTCTCCCAGCTCCCCCTCCTCCCTGGCATAGCATGAGACTTAGAAAGTCCTTGGCCAGACAAAAACACTGCCAAGCAGTAACTGAAAACACTGGTGTTATCAGTGCTGCTCCCGGGCACGAAATTAAAACCACAGTGCTGCACCAGCTACCAGGAGGGAGAAAAATGACTGCTACTGCTGAACCCATGACAATGAGTTGAATCCCACCAGTTTCCAGTCGCAGTATAAGTCCTTTTAAGTAAGCATATAACAAAAGTTTTCAAAGCAATAATAATAGCAAAGCATATCACAGATGTTAGGTTTCAAAGTGGAAAAATAAATGGAGACAACTGAAGATGTAATTTTTTACACAAATAGACGATTTTATGCACAAATATTTGCTATGGTGATAACAACATTGTACAAATTAGTGCTGCAGATTTCCAACAGGTGACGCTGACAGATGTGCACAATTTATTCCTTTTTCTATGTTATTTCCCCTTGCATATTACCAACTATAATAAAAAAACTGTCTGTTTGTTTGGTTTTTTTTAATCTATGAAAGCTCTTCACCTACTTTAACTAGACTTGAAGTTTTTTTCCGGAAGCCAGTTTTTACAAACATGCTACACTAAGTGCTAGACTCAAAGTTTGGGTTCTTATTTTATGAATTCTCAAGTTATTTGACTTATTAAATAATAAGAAAAAAAAACAGGACCACATCCTGTTCTTATTTATACTGGTTTAAACATGGGGTAAATTTTGAACATCAGGAACAAAGTCTGTCAGAGTAAGCCATACATTCTCAACCTCCAGACACTATTATTGCCACTCATTATGTCTGGAAATGAATCCAAGCAGGTGTTAAAAAAGAAGTTTCAAAATGCATCAACCCATCTTCTTAGTATCACAGAGGTCTCTGAACACATCACCCCTCACATTGCTACATGCACTGTCTTCCTACTGAATACAGGATCCAATTTAAAGATTATCTTAATATAAAGAGCCTTCCATAGAAAAGGACTAGCTTTTCTTTTCAGAAATCATGACCTCCCTTGACAGCTGTTACAGTCAAAAGAAAATATAGTTTTCTGTCAAGAAGGAAAGACTTTCAAGCACAGGAGAAAGAAATTTTGCAAGAGCTGCACAGTGATGAAGTCTTTTACAAATGATATGAGCTTGTGAAACGAGCTCAGATTTCACAGCTTTCAGATTTAAATGCAAAATTAATTTCTTTCATTTACTTTTCTCTAAATTGTCCTCTCACATAGTGTTTTTTGCTGACCTAGCTTATTTTTATTATTGCTGAAGGGGGAGGTTAGATGACAAGTACCCCAACAGACCCTTGGAACAGTCTTTATCTCTTTTCCTCATCCTACCCACACTTTTGGAGATTTACTCAGCATAAGGGTATAGAAGCTTTGCAGTTGTGGTTTTTTTTTTTTTTTTTTTTTTTTTTTTTCTCTCCTCTTTTCAGTGTAAAATTTTATACAGGTGCCCATGCTGGCTCTTTCATTTATCTGTCTCTGTGCTATTCCCAGATCCATAAATTACATGGATCCTCATAGTCTCAGACGGCTGGAGACAAATCTACCCTGTCTAGAGTCAGTTTAGATCTGTTTGCATAAAATGGCTACTGAAGATGATAAAGCAGGATCTATTAGCTTTGATGCAGAACCACATATGTAGTACTTCTGTATTCAAGCTGTTTATCTGTTAGTGTGCTGAGCTAAATAGGTTGAGTGCCTGATAATTCATTGAACACTACTCCAGATTCAGTGTTGGAGACTAGGTTGTCATGTGCAACTGGTTATGAACTCATAAAATTGTAACCCAGAACCCAAGTTTCCTTGATGTCTGTAAATCAACAGCCACATCATTAGCCAGTAAATCTGGTCAGGCACTACTGCCAGATCAGAGCTATCCCAGGTTTATTCTTTCTGTAGGAAAAAATATACACACCTTTCTTTCTGCAATGCCAGACAGCTGCTAGCATGGGCTCTGAAAGCTGGTGGTTTTATTTTTCCTTTTCATTCACATTTACAGCATCTTTATTACCTATGATCAAATTAAATTGCTAGCTGTAGTTGCTTAATGTCATTTTCTTTACCTTGATAAGCAATTTAATTTGTGCACAAGAACACAGTAAATGTGTCACTTGTCTTTTTTCTCAGTCTCAGCCCAGTGGAGTCAAATCAGCTGGCAGGAAAAGTGATTTTATTCATTTCACTAAAGAAGTTATAACCCTTACTATCAGCAATAAAAAGTTATTTTCAGAGAATAATTTTCCACTTTTTTCTGACAAAGAAAATGTAATTTTCTGTATGATTATACCACTGCCACTGTCCAACATATCCTGTGTAGGTGGAAAACTTTTTAATATACTTGATCATTTATAAAACCGAATACTTTTAGTGCTTTTGAGTTTAGGACCTGCTAATCAGGATGTTGCATATTACATATAGTTTTTAGGGCTGCAGGTTTTGCCCCATATCAATAAGGAAAAAAGCCATAGAGACCAAATATGTGAATAACCTTTATGATGATTCCTTGATTATTGTAATAGACACTGAAATGCAAATTCTAAAATCTATGCAACTCAGTCCTTTATAAATCATCTCTAAATCTAACACTTATGATGATCAGAAGAATGCTGTTGAATGTATCAACAGTCTTTTATTCATAGAGAAACCTGTCAAGATGGATAAGGTTAGAACTACAAAATTACATTATAAGCATGATTGTTCAGAGTAAAAAGATAACTAAATGCTCCTTTTTATGCAAAACTTATGACATATCTGGTAACATATATGAAAGTAATTTACAAACACTGTACCAACAACACAGGCAAAGTTCCTTTTGTTATATCTGTGTTTAGGGGGTGGGTAAGGGAAAAGGATACAGAAAAGTACAGGAATCTTGTTCTCTGAAGTATTTGTGTGTGTAGGTGTACTGTATCTTATAGAAATAGGCAAATAGGCAGTGTAGAAGAATGCATAATATGGAAGTAAACTATAATATTTCTAATAAATGAAACTTTTTGTACTCCACATTGCTAAAAATAAGAAAATCATAAATAAAGAGAACCTTTCTATTCACTGAATCTTGCTTTTTGTTCTTGCTGAACAGTCAGTACATTTAGCCACTGAGGAAAAATACAAACGGGTACTGTAGCTCTTTAAAATAATTTCATTAGAGCCCTACATTCCTTTCATTCTCACTCACCTCTCTTCTTGTGTTTGGCATTCTTTTCCATATAGCTCAACTCCAGATATATTTTTTTGACTTAGGAAAAGATAAATGCAATAATGCAACTAACACTTTGTCTGCTGTCATCATAATATTATTGTGCAGCGTGTTTTGCATTCCATTTTCCAGTTCCAGGCTGTTCTTATCTTGACTCTTCATGACAGGGATCATCAAGTAATCTCTGTTTATACCAGGCTTATCTCAGAGTAGTTCTTTTCTTCTTCAGTGTTTGGATACTGCTATAACAAATGTGATCAATAATAATAATAATAATAAATACTCATTATCACAGCTCATTTTCAACAGATGAACACTGGGTGAAATTTAATGTTCCACAGTATATTCCTGGCTTGCAAGATGATCTAATAATCCCTTTTGCCTTAACCTCTATGAATCTGTGTAGATAATTACCTACCTCTCCTAGCTTTAGTTGCTTGGTACAGCATCAATGCAACAGCCATGGAGATAAGATACAGATACAGAATGAAATCGATTACTGTGTGTAGAGAACTCGGTTTTAAGAACACGTTATACAATATTGCCAAATTTCTGTTAAAAACTCCTAAAGGCATCAAGATCAATATCCTATGTCTAGTTGTATTTTGAAACTAATGTATGTGATGTAAACTGTTAGGGCAGAATGTGAAAGAAAGCATTTATATAGCATTATGCTGTTGAATCTTTATGTAAAACATTATTTCAGGGTTAAAATTTGTAAAAGGTCTCTGCAGCCGCTACTTATTAAAATTGAGTAATCTCAAGTTAGTTGCTAGGTTTATTCCAGTAATAACCTTAAAAGAGTACAACTGTATTTATACCAGTCATTTCTTGTAGTAGAATCAGAAATTAAGATTTACACTGCTGCTGCCTGAATAGTAGCTGACTACCTACCTAGTTCACAGTAAATGGTGACGTTAATGGAGTAATCACAGTGGAATCAAGCAAATGAAGAAGAGCAAACATAATATCTTCATTTAATGAAGTAGGAGAGTGATCAGAGTCATTACATAGTTGGTAATTTGATGTTAGTGGTTTGGAAATATTCAATAAAATCTTTAAAAGAAAGATTAATTAACAACACATCATAGAGTCATAGAATGGTTTAGGATGAAAGGGACCTGAAAGATCATCGATTTCCAAACCCCTGCCATAGGCAGAGACACCTTCCATTAGATCAGCTTGCCCAAAGCCCACATCCAGCCTGGCCTTCAACACTTCTGGGGAGGGGCAGCCACTGCTTCTCTGGGCATCCTGTTCCAGTGCCTCATCACCCTCATAGTGAAGAATTTTTCCTGATGTCTAATGGTAATCTGCCTTCTGTTAGCTTAAAGACATTCCTCCTTGTCCTGTCACTACATGCATTTGTACAAAGTTCCCCTCCAGATTTCTTGTAGGTCCTGTCACTACATACATTTGTACAAAGTACCCCTCCAGATTTCTTGTAGGTCCTCACTAGTTACTGGAATATTGTTAGACTTCCCTAGAGCCTCGGATGTGACATTTAGATTGTGATAAACTAATTTGGCATGAGTTTTCAGAAGATCTATTGAATTCCTAGGCATCAGGAATATAAACTGGTTATTAATCTAGCTGCACTTAAAAAAAATTATGGTACTACATGAATATCTATTAGCCAAACAGGGCACAAGGGTATAAAATAACTGACTTTTGAAGAGAGACAGTTCAGTGCAGAAAAAAAAACGTGATTGCACAGGGAGGTTACTAATGGAATTATTTAAGGGTAAGCTTTAGGATTAGTTTTATTCTGTAAGATTATTCATTCCTTTGATATGAAAAATAGATTTGTAGAAGTGAAATTCTTATTGACTCAAAGATAGGGGGTTACTGTTGATATAAGGAAAGGATAGCTGTAAAAGAAACAAGAACTCCCTTATTGTAAAATACATCCACTTAGATAAAATGAGAAAATTTTGTTCAATTACAGACTCTCAGATATCCTTTTCTTCATACATATCACATGAGTTGAATGGAATTTCACATCAGAGCCAGTGTAGAATTCTAGTACCTTTTGAGAATCATATGCACTAATTACTGGTAGACATGAGCCTGAGATTTCTGGAAAGACAAGTTCTCAGGAATGCTAGCTGGAAGTCAGGTGAGGTAGAGTATTTCAAATGACAAGTCATAACTGTATGCTATCATATTTCATTCCTTACTATTGCAAAACTAAAGCTTACCTAATTTGCATACAGACTCTTCCATCTAGGTAAAATTAAATTTGGGTGTCTAGAATACAGAAATTAATCTTACTCCTTGGGCTTGTTTTTGTTGCCCACATAAAGATGTTTGGATCATCTGAGATGCCTTTCTCAAGATGTCACTTCAAAGTCTGGGTTATATCTCCCATCACCGTGCGATGTCCAAGATAACCAATCGCACCTCAAATGACACAAAAGTCATAGAACCATAGAATAGTTAGGGTTGGAAAGGACCTTAAGACCATCTAGTTCCAACCCTCCTGACATGGGCAGAGACACCTCCCACTAAACCATACCACCCAAGGCCCTGTCCAACCCAGCCTTGAACACCGCCAGCGATGGAGCATTCACAAATTCCCTGGGCAACCCATTCCAGTGTCTCAGTCCTGCGTGGACAAGTGAATTGAGTCATTTGAATCCATCTTTCCACTACCTGATGTGTAATAATAAAGAGGCATCTACATATACTTTTGCTTAGATTGATTAAAAAAATGGAAGCAGGATGACGTAGAAACATTTCTTTTTCCAAACAAAACAGAGACTTTTGTTTCCCTATACAGGATTTATAAGAAAATAAATCCATATGATATTTCTCCATTTTCTTTGCTTTTTAGAATATTTTTACCTGCAACAACTTGTTTTGAGCAAAAAAAAATTACTTCTTGGATCCTGTAACTTTCAGATGAAGCTCCACTGCAACAAGAGTATGTGATACCCTTATCAAAATTTTAATCTCCATACAAAAATAACACAATTGCCAAATTCTCCTCATCCGTCTTACATAAAAAATTCACTTAAATTTTGTCCATGCTGGACAGTTGTTGTGGTTTAAGACTCTCAGCCACGCAATTTTGCTCACTCACTCCTCCCTCTTTCTTCCCGCAGCTCCTGGAGGGATGGGAAGGAGAATCGAAAGAATGCAACTCCCACAGGTTGAGACAAGAACAGTCCAGTAACTAAAGTATAGCACAAAACCACTACAGCTACCACCAGTAATAATAATGACAAGGCAAATAAAAGGAAAGAATACAATCTCTCAGCACCTATACCCAGCCCGACCAAGCAGTGCACCACCACTCCCTTCCGGGTCCCTGCCCTCCATTTTCTTACATCCTGGGCACGACATGCTGTGGTATGGAATAACCTCTTTGGTCAGTTTGGGTCAGGTGTCCTGTCTCTGCTTCCTCCCGGCTTCCCTTCCTCCCTGGCAGAGCATGAGGCTCAGAAAGTCCTTGGTCAGATCAAAACATTACCAAGCAGTAACTGAAAACATCAGTGTTATCAGCGCAGTTCCCAGGCCGAAATTCAAAACCACAGCACTGCACCAGCTACCAAGGAGAAAAATGACCGCTGCTGCTGAACCCAGGACAACAGTATAGTTCAATTTTGGCTAATTGATCTCACAGTCACATTTCAAATATTTTTTAATTTTTTTTTTAATAAGGTATCAATTGTTGAAATGTTGGCTCAGTAGTGGGCTTATTATATAGGGATGCATTTTCTTTCTTGATCTTTAATTTTGATCAAAACCTTCACCCTGTATTTCCATAGAGTAATTATTATCTTGCTACTATGAATCTGGTGTTTTGAGGCCAGGGAATGCTGAGTTTCTTCCTGTTTTTTACTATCCAGGCTTCTTCTGCTGAGCTATGAAACACCACCATACTTTATTTCTCACATTCATTATATCTCTGGAGTTAATACACAAAATCTATTTCTGATAATATGAGCTAAAATTTGATTCTTTTCAATCATAAACAGTACTTACTGCAAGCAGAAAATTAGAAATCAGCTCTGCATGGTTTAAATCTGTTCTGACAGAGCCAGTATATAAAGCTATTTTTTCTTTACCCTGATATGGCCAGGCTTAGTGTCAGGGTTATTTCTGCTTGTCTCTTAGAAATCAGAAAAAAAAAAAAAAAAAAACAAACAAAAAAAAAGACCACCAAACCCTAAAGACCTCATCTTATATAAATATTCCTGCCTTATCTAATACCACTGCATTTGATTAATATTGGCTTTGTCTATCTATGAGATCATTAACAATCACAAAGTCATTTATTTCACAGATAGGTCAAGATTCAGGTTAATTGCTATTCTTGCATAATTCATAGTTGATAAAACGAATGCTATTCCAAAAACTCTTAATCATCACAAAAAGCCTTTTCATAAGCAACATTTTCTTAATAAAATTCAATGATTGTTTCCTGTGTTGGTGTCCACCCATCCACCTCATGAGATACACTGAAACACCTACGTGCCTGCCAGCAACAGAATTGAGCTTGTTATTTATCATAACTGATGAAAATGCGGTATAAAATGCACTTCAGGCTCTCACAATTAGGAAAAGAGATAGGAAAAAAAAAAAAAAGCAGAATAATACAGGTTCTTTCAAGGGTAGTAAATTTACAAAGGTTGTTTGGATTTGAAATAAGCCCCACAGCTAGGAAAATTATCCAAATTGTTGCTGCAAATCCTTTTTTCTTCAGATCTGAACCCTATTCTCATTCTTCTCATTGGGTGCAGGGAAAACCAAACCTCTCTTCTAAATCCTTTCTGACCCAGAAACTCCAGTATGGCGTGCCAAGCAGCTGCCAAAAGCTGGGCAACCAGGAGCACTAGGGGCAGCCCCAGCATCAGACTCTTCCTGGGGAGCTAAAATGGTGCCCTAGCCCATGGGCAGGATGGGTGCAGCCCTGGAGAATGATGGGAAGCAGTGAATGAGGGTTTCCTCAGCCCAGTCCAATAGGCTGGGCTACTAAAGTTCCATCAGACCGTCTCTTCCTTCATGTATGCATGAGGAGGGCAGGTAGAAAAAACTACTTCTCTCTGAAGTTAAAGAATAGTGCACGAGGTGTGTAGGAGGAATGGTCATTATATTCAGAGAAGTCTGAGAATATAATTCAGTTGCCTAGCCACTTAGTAAAAGGCTTCATGTATTTATATCCATATTTATATAATATATTGCTGAGGTGACTAGCTTCGAAAGAGGATGCCTTCAAAAACTGATCGGGGGGAAGCTCACTGTCCAGGAGCCTCAACTCAGAGCAGCAACAGGCACCGAGAGAGCCTCAAGTCCTCCACAGGACTTCCCCAGGAGCCGGCAGCTCCGCTGATGTGAGCAGCTGACTCAAGAGGGGCAGTACCAGGAGGAGTGGTACAACCATGACTGGTTAAAAACCTGCCCCGGGGAGCGCGAGTGATCAGGAGCGCTGCAAACAGGATGGGTTCAAGGCAGTGTGCACGGGCAGGCAAGTGGGATGCTGAGCACTCGCTGTGTGACCAAGGTCCAGCCTGTAAGCTCTGCTCTGGCTGCCCCGGCAGTGGCCAGTATAGGCACCCAGACAGAGCCGATGACAGGGGAGGATGCAGCGCAGAGCTCGGAGTGTAGAGAGCGCCTGCTCTGCTCTCCTGAGAAGAGGGTGCGCAATGTGCGCTCTGTGCTCCCTGGTGGAGGTCCTCCTGTAGCAGGTGGCTGAGCTGCGGGACGCTGTTACTAGGCTGAAAGGTGTCAGGGAAGCTGAGGGGAAATAGCGCTGCTTGCTCCAGGACCAGACTGTGCAGGGGCCTCAAGCGTCCCCTGTCGCTCATGCAGGAAAGGAGGCCGCTAACCCAGGAAGCTGGGAAATAGTAACAGAAAGAAAACAACAAAAATGGAGGAAGAGGACAATTAAAAGCAAGGGGCTTCCTCCTAAATCTCTTGTCCCCACCCACAACCGCTTTGCTGTCCTGCAGGGGGCTGATGAGGAACCACACTTGCACCAGGAACAACCGGCTGATGCACTGGTAAAGAAGATCACTACTGGTGCTGCCAGGAAAAAGCGGCGGGTCATAGTAGTAGGGGTCTCTACTCTGAAAGGAACAGAAGTACCCATCTGTCGGCCTGGCCCAGTCACAAAGGAGGTGTGTTGACTACCAGGAGCTCGGATCAGGGGTGTTGCAGAGAGGCTGCCTGTTCTACTTGGTCCCACTGACTATTACCCACTTCTAGTGATCCATGTGGGTGCTACTGGTATAGATAGCAGTAGCCTGGAGAACATAAAGAAGGACTACAGAGCTCTGGGAGAGGTGGTTAGGGGGTCTGGAGCTCAGATTGTCTTTTTGTCAATTCTCCAGGATTCCGGGAAGGACCTTAAAAAGGCTAGGAGGATTGGCCAGGTTGATAAATGGTTAGAAGGGTGGTGCCATAGTCAGGGGTTTGGATACCTTGAACATGGGACTCAATTTAGTAGGCCAGGTCTACTGGAGGCTGTGGAGCGGGTCCGACAAAGAAAGGGAAGAGTGGATTTGGGAGGAGGCTTGCCAGACTGGTCAAGGATGCTTTAAACAAGATGTGTTGGGGGAGGGGGGTATCATTCCATCCCAACACACCCAATCACTGGCCAGCACCTATAGTAAAAGTTCAGAGCAATGTAGAGATATTTCAGCTGCTCCAGCCAACGAGCAGGCTTCAATTGGAGCTCGGCTCAGATGCCTCTATACAAATGCCCATAGCATGGGGAACAAACAAGAGGAATTAGAGATGTGTGCACATCTAGGGGGGTATGATATCATGGGCATCACAGAAACACGGTGGGATGACTCCTATGACTGGGGTGTTGGAATGGGAGGTTACAGGCTCTTTAGGAAAGACACGCCTGGCAGGCGGGGAGGGGGAGTTGCTATTTATGTTAGGGATAGGCTGGAGACTATGGAACTCTGTCTGGGGACAGGTGAGCAGTTGACAGAGAGTTTGTGGGTCAGGGTTAAAGGGCGAACAACAATGGGAGACGTTATTGTGGGGATCTGTTGCAGACGGCCTGACCAAGAGGACTCTGTGGGTGAAGCAGTCTATAGCCAGATAGGAACAGCCTCACACTCGCAGGCCCTTGTTCTTATGGGGGACTTCAACCACCCTGATATCTGTCGGAGGGATGGTAAAGCCCGGCACAAGCAATCCAGAAAGTTCCTCGATTGTGTGGAAGACAACTTCCTTCTGCAAGTAAGAGAGGAGCCGACAAGGAGAGGTGCCATGCTTGACCCCGTGCTCACCAACCAGGAAGGGCTGGTTGGAAATGTGATGCTGCAGGGCAGCCTTGGTTGCAGCGATCATGAGATGGTCGAATTCGAGATCCTTAGGCTAATGAGAATAGCGTGCAGCAAGCTCAGTGCCCTGGAGCTCAAGAGAGCAGATTTTGGCCTCTTGAGGATCCTGCTCAGTAAGATTCCATGGGATATAGCCCTGGAGGGCAGGGGTGCCCAAGACTGTTGGTTGATATTCAAGGATCACCTGCTACAAGCCCAGGAGCGATACATCCCTACTGGAAGGAAGTGCTGCAGGAGGGCCAGGAGACCTCCTTGGATGGATAAGGAGCTGCTGAGGAAAATTCAAAGGAAAAAAGAGGCTTATAAAAGGTGGAAGCAAGGACAGGCGGCCTGGGAAGAATATAGGGATATTGTCCGGGAAGCTTGGGACCAGGTTATGAAAGCTAAGGCCCAGCTGGAATTTAAATTGGCTAGGGATGTTAAAGATAATAGGAAAGGATTCTATAGGTACATTGCAAATAAAAGACCGGCTAGGGACAATGTGGGCCCCCTCCAGAAGCCATCAGGAGACCTGGCTACCCTGGATTTGGAGAAGGCTGAGGTTCTTAATGACTTCTTTGCCTCAGTCTTCACTGGCAAATGCTCTGACCACAAGACCTAATTGTTGGAAGGCAGATGCAGGGACTGTGAGAATGAAGAACTTGGGCCCACTGTAAGAGAGGATCTATTTCGAGACCATAGAATCATAGAATAGTTAGGGTTGGAAAGGACCTTAAGATCATCTAGCTTCAACCCCCCTGCCATGGGCAGGGACACCTCACACTGAACCATGTCACCCAAGGCTCTGTCCAACCTGCCCTTGAACACAACCAGCAATGGAGCATTCACAACATCCCTGGGCAACCCATTCCAGTGCCTCGCCACCCTCACAGTAGAGAATTTCTTCCTCATATCCAATCTAAACTTGCACTGTTTTAAGTTTGAACCCCTTACCCCTTGTCCTCTCACTACAATCCCTCATGAAGAGTCCCTCCCTTGCATTCCTATAGGCCCCATTCAGATACTGGAAGGCTGCTAGGAGATCTCCACGCAGCCTTCTCTTCTCCAGGCTCAATAGCCCCAACTTTCTCAGCCTATCTTCATATGGGAGGTGCTCCAGTCCCCTGATCATCCTCGTGGCCCTCCTCTGGACTTGTTCCAAGAGTTCCGTGTCTTTTATACGTTGAGGACACCACAAGTGCACACAATACTCCAAGTGAGATCTCACGAGAGCAGAGTAGAGGGGCAGGATCACCTCTCTTGACCTGCTGGTCACGCTGCTTTTGATGTAGCCCAGCATACGCTTGGCTTTCTGGTCTGCAAGTGCACGCTGAAGCCGGCTCATCTTCATTTTCTCATCAACCCACACCCCTCAGTCCTTCTCCACAGGGCTGCTCTCAATCTCTTCTCTGCCCAGCCTGCACCTGTGCCTGGCATTGCTCCAACCCAGCTGTAGGACCTTGCACTTGTCATGGTAGAACTTCATCAGGTTGGTATCATCCCACCTCTCAAGCATGTCAAGGTCCCTCTGGATGACATTCCTTCCCTCCAGTGTATGAACCGAACCACACAGCTTGATGTCATCGGCAAACTTGTTGAGCACATTGAATTCCACTGTCCATGTAACCAACAAAGACTTTGAACAAGATCAGTGAATTCAAGTGGTGAATTCTGTCCTGAGTTTCTCAATTCTTCATCTAAATGAATTAAAGTCCAAAACGTTTAAATCAGTTTGAATATTTTTCATAATAACAAGAAGTTATTGACCTTTTTTTTTGGTTTAGTCTAAGTTTCATGAATTAGTAAAACAAGAATCCCACATTTTAATTTACTAGTGAAGTCTTGCTTCCAAAAAACTCTTTATCTGATCACAACCAGTATCCTCACAGACATAGCAAAACCCAAGGAACCTACAATTTGAGCTTTTTTTCAGTTTATGTCAGAAATAAACAAAAATACAGAATACTAGCTAGTGTGAATTAAGAGTGTAGTAAATGGTAAGATGTGTACCAAGTAAGCATTTTTGACTGTTAAAATATATTCCACCATTTCACCTTATTCACTCCAAAGGAACCACGAACTTGGTTCCTGGTCCCAAGGGGAGGCAGGCCATCCTAAAAAACTCTTTTTGGGTCGCAATAGTAGGGATGTTATGTATCTTCCAAGGCGGCTGCTCAGAAACTGGCTGGAGATTGGCTGGCCTAGGGGAGGCAGTGAGTGACGGCATGATTAGCTGTTTGTCTGGGTCAATCTACCACAATAGGTTGAATTCTAGAATTCGGGAAATTCTTTTTGGGGGTAGTAATCTTTTATGACAGGATTAACAGTTTATGGTTTGTTACTAAGAGACTGATGGAGATCTCATTTTAAGAGGTTCTGAGCAATTTGAATGTGCTAAATTATTTCCATGGGGGTTTATTCTGGAAAAGTAATTTGGACACTGACATTACCCTGCATTTCCTGAGCTACTATTGGATATTAGCAGCCATCTCATTTATAAGACATTATTTTCTGCTTGAGACCATGAATGCTGCTCAGTAATATACATTTGTCCCTCATACTTGTGAACAGTGTGGAATATTTGTTTGGTTGGTTCAATTTGTAATAATTTCACTTGTATTAATAACACTTTTTTTTATTAATTTCACTGGGATATCCCGAATATAATAATGAGAAAACAAGTGTAGTGTCAAAAATGGACAAATAATTTTAGGCTTAAGAAGCTGGGCAAAGAGGAAGTGAGGACAATTGTAATTGATGGAAACTGTCAAGGGGCACAGTAGGCAAAGAGGTTAAAGAAATGCAACCCTAGCAAAGGTTCAGCACTCGCTAAAAGCAAAGGTTATGTATATATCACAGTACAGCTTATTTTAATTAATCAAATTGAGAAAGTATGTCTTCAAGAAAATTAATAGCATATACTATGTCTTAAATATATAATAGAGGTGCATGTACATATTGTGATAAGATCTCAGAACAATCAAGCCTACCTTCCATATAATGCCCTGATAGGCTTTGATGACTGTTGTTACAAAGTAAATAGAAAAAGACGCTGAAACTCTTTAACATTCCAGTCCAGACATGTAAGAGCATATTTCCATATTACACGTTTCATTTCCCTTGCTCCTGTGCTTATCTGAACTGTGCTACTTCAACATACAAGGATAGAAAAATAACATAAAGGAAAGGTAGATATGGAGCTATTTTAGTGATAGATAACTCAAAAAAGATGGGGAGGCAGAAGAATACCAAACATGTCACAAAGCTATAGGTAAAGGAACTAAGGAAAGGTAAGAGAAGGTGACCCAGATAAGGCCAGATTTTATGAAGGAGGAAGCAAGTTTTAAAAGGAAGAAAAGATTTTGAGTTGATATTGAAGGATTGTAGGGGCAAATGAAAGCACTGTGGAAATGCTCCTCCTTCTGAAATGTTTTGCATTTATTAAAATTAGTATATTTAGGCAGAACTTTCAACTGATTTGCCTAAAGGTTTATAAAAACTTTGTTTTCTTTATTCCTTTATTTTTTTAAAAAATACATTGGATCATTTTTAGCAGTAGTTAACAGTTCTTTCTGAAGTGAATTACATTATACTACTGATTAGCAGACCATGCAGGCATCAACAAATAACCCAAATCATGAAAATGTGTTTGAGAATGCTTATCGCCAGTCTGTTATTCACCTGTTAATGCTTATCACTGTGATGAAAGGAAATTTGAGGTTACTTTGAGTTCAGACAATGAAGTGATCACAAAATGGCTTGCATGCTAGCAATGACAGTGATTTTTCTTTGTGTGCTAAGGTTGCTTTGTGGGTTGTGGAGGGTTTTTTTTTCATTAAAAAATGAAACAAGTAAATCTTAAAAACTTATGATAAAAAAAACAAATAAATAAACAAAACACAATGACAACCACAACATCCTTCAAAAAACAGGAACCAAATAATAGAAAACTGCACATTAATAGGCACTGTAGATGGAGTAATTTCTTTTAGGTAATCAGCTTTAACAGATACGGTTATATTGAGAAACAAAGGATAACCAGACAGTATGACTTATTCACAAGCATGACAGCAGAAAAGTTAACTACAGCTTATCAACTAAGCAGAAGATATAGAAGATAGAAAGGATGTCAATTAGGCTATGGTGCAAAGTAATGTGCAACAGTGAGCCTGACAAGAAGCATGTTGCATATGAGTGCTGTGGTTTAAGCCTCTAAGCCACACAGTTTTCTCACTCACTCTCCTCTCTTTCTTCCCTCAGTCCCAGGGAGATGGGGAGGAGAATCAGAAGAATGCAACTCCCACAGGTTGAAATAAAAACAGTTTAGTAACTAAGGTATAACACAAACCACTACTGCTACTGCCAGTAATAATACAAGAGAAATACAAGGAAAGAGAATACAACTGCTCACCATCCGATATCAAGCCCGACCCTGCAGCGAACCCCCCAGTGCACCACCACACCCTTCCGGGTCTCTGCTCTCCGTTTTTACATCCTGAACATGATGTGCTGTGGTATGGAATGACCTCTTTGGTCAGTTTGGATCAGGTGTCCTGTCTCTGCTTCCTCCCGGCTTCCCCTCCTCCCTGGCATAGCATGAGGCTCAGAAAGTCCTTGGTCAGACCAAAACACCTGCCAAGCAGTAACTGAAAACACTGGTGCTATCAGTGCTGTTCCCAGGTGCAAAATCAAAAACACAGTGCTGCACCAGCTACCAAGAAGGAGAAAAATGACTGCTACTGCTGAACCTATGACAACGAGAGAGAAAAAAAAAATCTTCTGAAAGAAGATCTTGAAATCACTTTCTGTGCTTTCTCCTGTGAATAAATATTTAGTGTTCCTGCCCAAATACACCTTTGAAGTCTACCTTTAAATTTTTAATGAGTGGAAGTTTCAAAAAATTGCCCAGGGTTTTTGGCTACGTATGTACAGCGTCTCACCTTA
This sequence comes from Myiopsitta monachus, assembly GCA_017639245.1. Classification (NCBI taxonomy): domain Eukaryota; kingdom Metazoa; phylum Chordata; class Aves; order Psittaciformes; family Psittacidae; genus Myiopsitta; species Myiopsitta monachus. The sequence continues at coordinate 61,927,016 of CM029919.1, forward strand.
AAAAATTTATGGGGAGGAGCACAATGAAGCAATCATATGCATGTGTGGGTTTAATTCGATTTACTAAATGAAAGGTTCCAATAAAGATGCAGAAGGAAATTGACATCTTGAGAACAAGTAGAGAAATTCTGTTAGTTGAATGCCTGAAGATCTGAGTAGGCAAAGCCTAAACCCTTTAAAGACAGGACTTACGTATCCCAAATTTATAGCATGCAGTGATATTTGCCTAAACATTTTTACTCCGTACTGTAACAGGAAATTTTGATTCATAAGGCTTACTTACCTCCCCATCTGACACTTGTCAGGCTCCAGCTGCCCTTTTCTGTTCTCCCTGTCACAGAAAGTGGGCCTTTATTTATCCTGGATGGGGAAGGAATAGTTTGTGAAGCTATTTTTTTTACAGCTTAACTCTGAGAGAGACAACCAGGGTATCCTTTGGCCCTATTTGAAGCTCTGATCTCAAGCCCTCTAAAGTTTTAAGTTGTATGCGGGTTCCTAATTAAAGTGTCTGAAAATTCTTTGCAGCCACTCCAGTTGATGCAGGTAATAATGTGCAGCTAAGTAATCACCTGTTTGAAATTTTCAGTCCTTTCACCTCTGAAGAAAAGTAAAATAAGAGTCCACTTGTGTTCCTGGCATAGAAAGAAGGCTGCATCAGATGTGCTGTCAAATCTCCAGTGTGACTGACAGATGACATAATGAGCAAGAAAACTCTGGGTTAAGGTAAAAAAAAGTTAAGATACTTATATCCATATCTGTATGTACATTTTCATGGTTCTAACTGCTGTCAGTAAAAAAAAAAAAAATAAGTGCAAAAATTATAAAGAATAATGGTCAGAGCACTGAGCTTCAGGGCACTGTGAAGCAGCTGCATGCTTTTATTATAACAAACCTTGCTCAGTATGGCTTTACTAGCCCAGGTGGTACTGTACATTATTATTCCTAGAAAAGAGTTATTACATTGCATTATACCCATCATTCGGAATTACAGCATTCTTCTTTTCAAAGGAGTCAGTCGAAATGAGGTTTGTAGCTTGAACTGAGAGGGTGTATACTGTTACCTAGAAGATGATTAACAGCAATCTGATACAACATGCAACATTTGCAGAAGTGAGAACAATAAAATCAGTGAGGTAAACAAATGAGCCATATGTTCAGTTATCTATCACCCACAAGGTGTTCTAGGAAAAGAATGCTGATATTTGACAGAGCATTTCCCAAATAGATCCATTACCAATTTAAGATTAGGAGCTTTACATAAGATGATCACTCATGGTTAGCTTACACAAGTATTTTGAGAAATTAACTTTATTATTATTATTATTATTTCTTATTGCTTGCTATGGAGGAACGTGAGCATTTCTTATCAATCTATAAGAGCTACTAGAAAAGTAAGGAGATTTAACTTGCAGAAAATACAATTCTATTTTAATGGCCAAGAGTTAATTTTATATCAAGATAAATGCCTTTATGTTGTATCACAGTTACAAGTAGAATGTAATTAACAGAAATTGTAAATTAAATGGCTGAAATGATTTCCTGTTTGATTTTTCAATGCTGACCCTTGAAACAGGCAGCAAGTAAAGAAAACTCTGAATTTTTTTGACAGCTTCATGCTATTAATGGATTATAAAAATATACAGAAGTTTGCGAAACCTGAACAGTTTTAACTTGCCATAACTGTTATACTTAGGTAGAAAGAGTGACAGCTTTTCTTTTTCTTTTTCCTATGTCATTATGTGGTTTGCTTTTCTCTGTAAAAAAAAAAAAAAGTATTTGAGGCTCTTTTTCTTCCTTATATTACTGTACTAATGATTTTGCATGAATAAGAAAACTGCAAATAAACTCTGATTTTTCCTGAACATGGTCAACAGTTTCACTCCTTATAACCTCTAGCAGCAATGTGTTCACATTACCTGCAAAGATGTTATTCCTTGTCACACACCAAAATTTTTTGGCCGAATTCATTACTTTGAAACTGAAAACACTAACAAATGAAACCTCTCCAATTTCAAGTACTTTTTGTTTCAATCATTTTTTATGGAGTTCACAGATTTCAGCAGAAGAAAGTTTTGCTTTCATTTTATAAAATGTATAACTAATCTGCTTATAACATGATTGCCTGTTTGCTTTTTCACATAGACAAAAATTAGGTATAAAGCTTGTGGCCGTCTTTGCAAACACTGCTGAAACTCCTTTTCCTTTGGGCACAGCAGCATGTGCTCCAAGAATCCATGGCCCAGCTCTGATCTGGCCCAGTAGCATAACCTTGCATTTGACTTCGAGAAAATCATTAAGTAAGTTATGAGAAAGTTATGAGCTGTGACAAAGAAGACAGAAAAATAGGAAAGATAAAATTACAGCCAGCCACAGGTATCTGTATTGAGACAAGATCATTAGTAGCTCAAGCATTCAAGGAGAAAAGCACCAGCATGGAAAAATATAAAATATTAAACAAGGAACTGGGAAAGCTAGTTGAATAGATAGGAACCACTGGGGCTTTGGATGAAGCCATCAGTGTCATCAGTGATAACAGAGCTGGTGGGACCTGGCAACTTGGCAGCACTGAGGACCTTTTCAAGGAGTGATAAATGCTGCCACTCCACCTCCTGACTGAGGTGGTCTTGTGTGGCCAACAGTGACATCTTTGGGTGATTTAAGAGTATTGGTGAGCAAACTAATGCTTAGCGTAATAGACTATTAAATCCTAGCTATGTTTTTTATCTACTGAACTATTAAATAAATGGTTTTTACTTTTCCAGTTGTGTATATATCACTTAAAAATTCTCTTTGCACCATACAAAAGATGACCTAATAATCCGATCCTAAAGAGGAGAAATAGCAGGGTTCAGTGAAGAAGAATTCCACATCACGTCTTCCTCAGTAAGCACTGTTAAGTATGGGTAGTAGCCAAAGTATCAGGGTTTGGCCTTCTATGGCAAAATTTGGTCATTTATAACTACAGGTTTGAAGGTTTAGGGGATTTTACTATTTTCAGAGGAAACATAAAAATATGAGACCTAAAAAAGGTCATTATGATCTACCTGTTCAATGAAAGACTCATATATGGTATGTAAAAGCCAATTTTAAACTCCTAGATCTTTTCTCCCAATTTGTGACATTCTCTGCGGTTTCCAAAAATTACTGTCTTAGCAGAAATGCTGGTAAATAAAAGCCACATGAATATTAGCTTTCTTTCTACAACTAGGTGAATGGTAAAGAAAACAGAAATGGAACTACTTCCTGATATTCTAAACCAAATCACAACTCAGGTTTTTGATGTTTATTTTCTATGAATGTTTGAACAACTGAGATTAACTAGACCAAAGAGGTAGAAAAGCAAAATTTCATACAAAAGATTATCAATGAATATTGATAGGATTACCATGTTTGAAATTCATGTACAATTCGCTGGTTTCTGTGTCTTAGGGCCATGGAGCATAGCACGATCCCAGCAGAAAAGCAGGGCCAAAGCCTATGTTCTGTGATAACAACTGTCTGCTATAGAAGAAGAAATCCCTAAACATTGAAAAATCAGGTTTTCTGCACAGTTTGGCCTTTAAGCGGGAGATAATTTCCTCAAATTGATGATTTCATGTAGTGTCTTTCAGAAACCATCCATACATGCCACTTAAGATTGGAAACATCTGCGTTTCCTGCGATGTTACATATCTGCAAACCAGATTCCCTGAATCTGTGCACTTTACAAACACCTGCGCAATTTCCAAAATAATACAGCAACTGGCAGACTTTCTAAACCATTCAGCAAGATGCATTAGGTTAGACATTGAGCATCTTATCTGTACTGTGTGATTTAATATTTTTTTTTTCAAAACATGTGCTTCTCTTTCAAAAAACTGAAAAAAAAAAAAAACCAAAACACTAAAAAACCAACACAAACATGGCCTGGAATATTACCAGAATATAATGTACCCTGACTCAGCTTCCTGCTCTTTATAATGAAGTTGCTAAGCCACTGTCCATCATATTTGAAAAATCATGGCAGTCAGGTGAAGTTCCCCATGACTGGAAAAAGGGTAATATAACCCCCATTTTCAAGAAGGGGAAAATGGATGAGCTGGGGAACTACAAACCAGTCAGTCTCACCTCTGTGCCTGCCAAAATCCTGGAGCATATTCTCCTGGAAGGCATGCTGAGGTGCATGAAAAACAACAAGGTGCTTGGTGACAGCCAGCATGGCTTCACTAAGGGAAATCCTGCCAGACCAATCTGGTGGCCTTCTATGATGGGGCTATGGAACTAATGGGCAGGGGCAGAGCAGTTGATGTCACCTACTTGGACTTGTGCAAAGCGATTGACACTGTCCCACATGATATCCTTGTCTCGAAGTTGGAGGGACATCAATTTGATACGTGGACACCGCCCACTAAATGATGCCACCCAAGGCTCTGTCCCACCTGCCCTTGAACACCACCAGGATGGAGAATTCACAGCTTCACTGGGCAACACATTCCACTGCCTGACCACCCTCACAGGAAAGAATTTCTTCCTCATGTCCAAATCTAAATTTCCTCTGTTTAAGTTTGAACCCATTACCCCTTGTCCTAAAACTACAGTCCTTCATGAAGAGTCCCTCCTCACCATCTCTATAGGCCCCATTCAGATACTGGAAGGTTGCTATGAGGCCTCCACGCAGCTTTCTCTTCTCCAGCCTGAATAGACCCAACTTCCTCAGCCTGCCTTCATACGGGAAGCGCTCCAGTCCTCTCATCATCCTCATGGCCCCCGTCTCGACATGTTCCAACAGTTCCACGTCCTTTATATGTTGAGGACACCAGAACTGCACACAATACTCCAAGTGAGGTCTCACGAGAGAAGAGTAGAGAGGCAGGATCACCTCCCTTGACCTGCTGGTCATGCTCCTTTTGATACAGCCCAGCATACAGTTGGCTTTCTGGGAAGCAAGTGCACACTGCAGCCGGCTACTATTCATTTTTTCATTGACCAACACCCCCAAGTCCTTCTCCACAGGGCTACTCTCAATCTCTTCTCTGCCAAACCCGTACCTGTGCCTGGCATTGCTCTGATCCAGCTATAAGACCTTGTACTTGACATGGTTAAACTTCATCAGGATGGCAACAGCCCACCTCTCAAGCATGTCAAGGTCCCTCTGGATGACATTCCTTCCCTTCAATGTATCAACTGAACCACACAGCTTGGTGTCATCTGCAATGTTGATGAGGGCGCACTCAATCCCACTGTCCATGACATCGACAAAGATGTTGAACAAGACTGATCCCAACACCGATCCCTGAGGGACACCACTCGTTACTAGTCTCCAGCTGGACATTGAGCCATTGAGCACAACTCTTTGCGTGCGGCCAGCCAGACAGTTCTTTATCCACCGAGTGCTCCACGTATCAAATTGATGTCTCTCCACCTTAGAGACAAGGATGTCGTGTGGGACTGTGTCAATCGCTTTGCACAAGTCCAGGTAGATGACATCAACTGCTCTGCCCCTGCCCATCAGTTCCGTAGCCCCATCATAAAAGGCAACCAAATTGGTCAGGCAGGATTTCCCTTAGTGAAGTCATGCGGGCTGTCACCAAGCACCTCGTTGTTTTTCATGCACCTCAGTATGCCTTCCAGGAGAATCTGCTCCAAGATTTCGGCAGACACACAGGTGAGACTGACTGTTCTGTAACTCCCCAGCTCATCCATTTTCCGCTTCTTGAAAATGGGGATTGTTTTTCCCTTTTTCCAGTCATGGGGAACTTCACCTGACTGCCATGATTTTTCAAATATGATGGACAGTGGCTTAGCAACTTCATTTGCCAGCTCCTTCAGGACCCATGGATGTATTTCATCAGGTCCCATGGACTTGGATACGTTTAGCTTCTTAAGATGGTCTTGAACCAGATCCTTTCCTACAGTGGGCCCAGGGTCTTCATTCTCAGTGTCCCTGCGTTTGCATTCCAAGACTTGGGTAGTGTGGCCAGATCATTTGCCAGTGAAGACTGAGGCAAAGAAGTCATTAAGAACCTCAGCCTTCTCCAAATCCAGGGTAGCCAGGTCTCCTGATGGCTTCCGGAGGGGGCCCACATTGTCCCTAGCCGGTCTTTTATTTGCAATGTACCTATAGAATCCTTTCCTATTATCTTTAACATCCCTAGCCAATTTAAATTCCAGCTGGGCCTTAGCTTTCATAACCTGGCCCCAAGCTTCCCAGACAATATCCCTATATTCTTCCCAGGCCGCCTGTCCTTGCTTCCACCTTTTATAAGCCTCTTTTTTCCTTTGAATTTTCCTCAGCAGCTCCTTATCCATCCAAGGAGGTCTCCTGGCCCTCCTGCAGCACTTTCTTCCAGTAGGGATGTATCGCTCCTGGGCTTGCAGCAGGTGATCCTTGAATATCAACCAACAGTCTTGGGCACCCCTGCCCTCCAGGGCTATATCCCATGGAATCTTACTGAGCAGGTTCCTCAAGAGGCCAAAATCTGCTCTCTTGAGCTCCAGGGCACTGAGCTTGCTGCGCGCTATTCTCATTAGCCTAAGGATCTCGAATTTGACCATCTCATGATCGCTGCAACCAAGGCTGCCCTGCAGCATCACATTTCCAACCAGCCCTTCCCTGGTTGGTGAGCACGGGGTCAAGCATGGCACCTCTCCTTGTCGGCTCCTCTCTTACTTGCAGAAGGAAGTTGTCTTCCACACAATCGAGGAACTTTCTGTATTGCTTGTGCCGGGCTTTACCATCCCTCCGACAGATATCAGGGTGGTTGAAGTCCCCCATAAGAACAAGGGCCTGCGAGTGTGAGGCTGTTCCTATCTGGCTATAGACTGCTTCACCCACAGAGTCCTCTTGGTCAGGCCGTCTGCAACAGATCCCCACAATAACGTCTCCCATTGTTGTTCGCCCTTTAACCCTGACCCACAAACTCTCTGTCAACTGCTCACCTGTCCCCAGACAGAGTTCCATAGTCTCCAGCCTATCCCTAACATAAATAGCAACTCCTCCTCCCCGCCTGCCAGGCCTGTCTTTCCTAAAGAGCCTGTAACCTCCCATTCCAACACCCCAGTCATAGGAGTCATCCCACCGTGTTTCTGTGATGCCCATGATATCATACCCCCCTAGATGTGCACACATCTCTAATTCCTCTTGTTTGTTCCCCATGCTATGGGCATTTGTATAGAGGCATCTGAGCCGAGCTCCAATTGAAGCCTGCTCGTTGGCTGGAGCAGCTGAAATATCTCTACATTGCTCTGAACTTTTACTATAGGTGCTGGCCAGTGATTGGGTGTGTTGGGATGGAATGATACCCCCCTCCCCCAACACATCTTGTTTAAAGCATCCTTGACCAGTCTGGCAAGCCTCCTCCCAAATCCACTCTTCCCTTTCTTTGTCGGACCCGCTCCACAGCCTCCAGTAGACCTGGCCTACTAAATTGAGTCCCATGTTCAAGGTATCCAAACCCCTGACTATGGCACCACCCTTCTATCCATTTATCAACCTGGCCAATCCTCCTAGCCTTTTTAAGGTCCTGCCCGGAATCCTGGAGAATTGACAAAAAGACAATCTGAGCTCCAGACCCCCTAACCACCTCTCCCAGAGCTCTGTTGTCCTTCTTTATGTTCTCCAGGCTACTGCTATCTATACCAGTAGCACCCACATGGATCACTAGAAGTGGGTAATAGTCAGCGGGACCAAGTAGAACAGGCAGCCTCTCTGCAACACCCCTGATCCGAGCTCCTGGTAGTCAACACACCTCCTTTGTGACTGGGCCAGGCCGGCAGATGGGTACTTCTGTTCCTTTCAGAGTAGAGACCCCTACTACTATGACCCGCCGCTTTTTCCTGGCAGCACCAGTAGTGATCTTCTTTACCAGTGCATCAGCCGGTTGTTCCTGGTGCGAGTGTGGTTCCTCATCAGCCCCCTGCAGGACAGTAAAGCGGTTCTGGGTGGGGACAAGAGATTTAGGAGGAAGCCCCTTGCTTTTAATTGTCCTCTTCCTCCATTTTTGTTGTTTTCTTTCTGTTACTATTTCCCAGCTTCCTGGGTTAGCGGCCTCCTTTCCTGCATGAGCGACAGGGGACGCTTGAGGCCCCTGCACAGTCTGGTCCTGGAGCAAGCAGCGCTATTTCCCCTCAGCTTCCCTGACACCTTTCAGCCTAGTAACCGCGTCCCGCAGCTCAGCCACCTGCTACAGGAGGACCTCCACCAGGGAGCACAGAGCGCACATTGCGCACCCTCTTCTCAGGAGAGCAGAGCAGGCGCTCTCTACACTCCGAGCTCTGCGCTGCATCCTCCCCTGTCATCGGCTCTGTCTGGGTGCCTATACTGGCCACTGCCGGGGCAGCCAGAGCAGAGCTTACAGGCTGGACCTTGGTCACACAGCGAGTGCTCAGCATCCCACTTGCCTGCCCGTGCACACTGCCTCGAACCCATCCTGTTTGCAGCGCTCCTGATCACTCGCGCTCCCCGGGGCAGGTTTTTAACCAGTCATGGTTGTACCACTCCTCCTGGTACTGCCCCTCTTGAGTCAGCTGCTCACATCAGCGGAGATGCCGGCTCCTGGGGAAGTCCTGTGGAGGACTTGAGGCTCTCTCGGTGCCTGTTGCCACTCCAAATTGAAGCTCCTGGACGCTGAGCCTCCCCCTTCTCAGGCACTGCAGGCGTCCCCTCTTGAGACAGTCACCTCTGCAATGGGCAGGAAATGGCTGATGATGCCCGGGTTGAATCTGCCACCGGTCCTCCTGGCGCCACCCCCTCTGAGTCAGCTGCTCGCGTCTGCTGAGCTTCCGGCTCCTGAGCAGGCCCTGTCGAGGACCCGAGTCTCTCTCGGTGCCTGTTGCTGCGCTGAGTTGGAGCTCCTGGACGGTTGACTTAAATTAGATATAAAGAAGAAATTCTTTATGAGGGTGGTGAGACACTGGAACAGATTACCCAGAAAAGCTACAGATGTGCCATCCCTCAAAGTGTTCAAGGCCAGTTTGGATGAGCAACTTGACCTAGTGGGAGATGTCATGGCCGTGGCAGGGGGTTGGACTACATCTTCTTTAAATGTTTTTTCCAAACCCAAACTATTCTATCATTCTATTTAAATCAATATTAAAAGTCAGGTGAATGAAAGCTATCTTCATGGTAGCATGAAGGTAGAGAATGGAAAGACCTGTGGCCTGAATTAGTTGCTTACTGCATGAAAGCTTGTAAATCTGAATCCTGGGAAACAAATATGTCCTCTTTCATCTGAATCTCCAGAGACCTGAATATAATTGAATTGTGTTTCCACATTCCCCTTAATGTCTTGCTTTGATTAGTTTAAATGTCCTGCCCAGTCCACTATTTATCTTTGAGTAGAATTCCACATGCATTACTGGACTCATTCGTTCATGAGTCCATCTAAATAGCTGTAGGTCACATACTGAACCCAATCAGCCATGTACATAAGAGGCAATGATGAAAACAAAGCAAAACCTTGTTTCCCTTCACTGATTTCATTGTGAACTCATGGTGCAACCTTCTGAAAAACGGCTAAAATGAGTGGTCTGTGAAGAAAAGAAAAAAAAATAAATGTCAGGAAAGTTTATCTGAAGGTAAGTAGAAGTCTCTTTCTTTGGATCCTGAGCATTCAGGGTTCACTAAATGTACTGCTTTTTGATTAAGCAAGAGGGAAGTGGGAGTCTCTGGGCATGCTGCAAGATGCACTTGTTCCACTGGCTTCTCTTGGCAGCAGGTGGTTGATTTGAGAGCACAGCGTACAAAATCCTGATCATGAATATTTATTTAACTTTGTAAATCAACTTTCTTGACTGTACTTACATCTGAGTTCATGTCTCACAGGCATTCTAATAAATAAGTTTATTCAGAGTAAGTTTGTTGAAATTATGATTTGTACTTGACTGTTTCATCTATGGTCTCAGAAGCTGAGTTTCATACCTCTAATCTTAAATGTTTAAAGCAGAACAGCGATCAGAATCTCTACCGTGCAGCTGATATATTGAATGAAAGCTTACTGAATGCTAAATGTATGTCAATAAAATGCGTTCAAGAGAGTGACTGGTCAAAAGAAATATTTTGCAATTAATAAGGTCATGATAGTTTAAAATTTGTTGCTAGGCAATTTAGAGATGAAATTTCTGGCTATTTAGCTATTATTTATTTACTTTCCTATTAAAAAAAAATTAAAATAAACACCCCCCCAAAAAAAAACAAAAACAAAAAAAAAAAAAAACAAAAAAAAAACCCAACAAAAAAACAAACAAAAAAAAGAAAACCAAAACCAAAAACAAACCAAAAAAACCCCATTGGAGTTTTAGGGAAATAATTTATTAGGAGGTGGCAGGGCTGTGACCTGCTTATTTGCCTTTAAGGGGGGCTATTTGTTGTTGGGTTTGGAGTTTGCTTGAGGTTTTTTGCTGGTTTTGGTTTTCTTTTTTTTTCGCTCAACAAACTACTGCATGAGTTGCTAAAAAGTAAACAAACAAGTGTTAACAAGAAAAATATTACAGTTTCACCTAGGTTTATATCTACTCATTAAAATAGATTTACCACCAATGAGTTAAATTTAATGGGAAGTTATAGCAAATGTTGAATTTTACACAAATTTTTCAAACTGAATGATGGAGATCCACAAAACAAAATGTGTGTTTTTCTGCATTTTCCTTGAGATTTTTTTATAGATTTTTGGTTATCTATTAAATGTAGGGATTTTCTTTTTTTTTTCTCTTATTAAGTGCAAAATCTTCTATTTAAGCTACGCATTTTTTAAAATAACAATAGGAAACAAAATTCTTCAGAAAAAACTAAAATTTACAGAAATTCCTTTGCTGTTATATAACTTTTTAAGACCAAGGCAATTAAATAAGCAGCTTAATCCAAATATTTAGATTGCTTATCAAGGAACAGCTTTGTTAGTCTTTCAAAATATTGAAAGCATAGAACAGACAGGATGACACAATAATAGATATAAATCTATGGACTACAGCATTTTTAAAATTTCCTGTAATAGTAGTTGCACAGTAGTTAAAAATTGTTAAAAACAAGCAAACATAAAAACTTCTCAGAGACAAGAAATTGGCTGAAACTGGTTCTTACTCCCTTGATAAAACAAGCATGAAGAGCTATTGTTTTAATTACTATATGTAAAACCAGAAATTGGTCCAGAAGACGTGACTGAGTAGACATTTGCAGAGATAATGTATCTTATGTCTCCTCTAGGCTGAAGTATTCAGTTAAGAGGAAGACACAAAGTTTCTACCTGTTAATAAAGGCTGCAAAAAAAAAAGTATTAAATTAATACTTTTATTGTTTTATCCTGCGTTGTTTGCAGGGTAGTGATCATATCTGGGCTTTCTCAGGAAAACAAACAAATTGATTCTCAAGAATAGAGTTAACATGGAGACATAAAGAAAAACAATTATTACTGAGAGGGAAGAACCCAAAACTCATATAAGCATTTAATAGTAGTTCTTCCTTCAAAAAAATCTCTATGAGATCAATTCTAAGGTATCAAGGAGGAAGTAGATGTCTTAACAATTTCATTACTTTTTAGTTTTCCTGTGTAGAAGAAATTTACTGGATGTAACAGTATAAACTACATAATTTATCCCAGTCTCTCTACTAAGGGTAGTTTCTCTGTTAAAACTGAGGGGGTGGCAATGTCTTTTGCCAGGAAAAAACAACAGCAACGACGACAACAAAAACCAACACCAACAAACAGGCAGATAGCTGATTTGATCAGTTTGTAGTTCAGTTTTCTTAGGCATGAATTTTGTATTTGGATTCTACAGTATTCCTTTCCCAGACCATATTAACCAAGTATAAACTGGAAAAGGTGCTGGTCTATTATACTTTTCAGAAGCAAACATCTTACGTGTAATCTAATCATCTAATTAATGAAGTTAATTCTCAGAGAATTTCTGAGATCTGTTTCAGCATTTCTCAGCTTTTTGGAAATACAGCCTAGTTTTAATGCATATGTCTTTATATGATCATCCAGAAAGCAATCTTCCCTTCTCTACCAGCTCGTGTTTAAACCAAAATTCAAATTCAATCATGAGTGTAATGTTTTTAGCTATGAAAAACAATCTAATTATCTCAAAAGTGAGATGGCAGAGACAGTGTTAATTACTGATAACTGTCAGTAATTAACTAGCTTGTAGGCATGGTTTCAGTAAGCTAATAGTAACTGTATATGTTTCTTTATGTTCTGGAGAAGTTGAACTAGTGTTTTATCAAAGAAGCTAATCTTTTTGTATATATGGGTGTTTTTTTCTGTCATTTTTCAACTTCTTGAAAATCAGTGACCTAAACTTTATCAGTCAAATCACTGCTATATTAGTCCCAGAATCTATCAGCTACTCTCTGCTCCTTTGCAGATCCCTTCTTATCTGCCATCAGCATTTATTACACATGTATCTAAATTTTGTGCCTCCAAATGCATAAAAAATACATATTATTTTGGCAACTTTTAATCCATGTTCATAACTATCAGCAGCAGAACACCAACAGACATGACAGAACTCCAACAGGCATAATCTTAACCTTCCTTCTGCTGAACATTGGTATGAAGGTGATATGAATTGACAGTACTATCCAGCTAAAAAAACAGATTTTGCACTACTTTTATGTCAACCCTAAATTGAATACTTTCTATGTTTGGGTGGGTTTTTTCAGTATGTATCTGAGAAAAACATTTAAAGGAAAACTGTGGAACAAGGTAGAGCAAGATAAATCTGTCTGACATTAAAAGCAGCATGGATAGTAGAAGTTGTTTAAGCTATATACATTTTCCACCACTGAAACTCCTCTGATGCCTATTCAGCTGCCTGATTACAACTGCTCTGTATTTCCAACTCTGTATATCACACACACACTCCCTTTTTTTTTTTTTTTTAATTTTGCTTTTCTCATCTTGAGGTAGAAATCGTCATTAAATGTCTCCTTTAGGCGTTCTTTGATCAAAACTTTTACTGTGGTGACGAAGTTCTGATGGCAGAATGGGAACTGAATTGAATTTTGCAAGTGACAACTATCTGTTTCAGACGAGAAGTAGCCAAAGGGTTATCCTTAGTTAACCCAGTCACATCAGAACAGCACCTGTGAAATTTTTCAATAGCATGCGTGAAGCAAAATGCAGGGATAGAAAAGGTCACAGATTCCTATTGCTTTAACAAATTATGACCATGTTTATTGCTCCATTTTCCGTGCTAAACAACTCATAACCATGTCAGCATCCCAGCTGTCATGGTAACCTTTTTCCTTGCCTTTAAGTTACTTTAACAGTATAGTGTAGATCACGATATGTAAGGCAGTTAAAAGCTTATTCATGTCTTCTGTTCAGCATTTTGCTTTTAGAGTTTCCATCATGTTCTCCAGAAGGTGTATCACTGAGCTTATGTTGGTCAGTTTATCAAATTGTTTATCCTATTTGATTCTCTTCCAATGCAATTTCTTTGAAAAGAGAAAATTTGAACCTCTTTTCTTTTTTTTCTGTAATCTCATAAACTGATTGCTAGTCCTATAAAAAAAGAATAAAGTGCAGATAACAGACACAGTTTTTCCCAGTCTTCTTTTACTTTCTAAAAATATTCTTGAGTTACGAAGATCGAAATGTTCTTTCTGAAAATATAGTTTAAGCTGTCCTTTCAGCTGTTATTACTATTCATATAAGCATGGGATATGCTTTTTGTTAAAGAATAACTCTCTCTTTTGTTATTATGCTCAAACAGACTCTACTCTGAAATAATTTCCTTTAAGTCAGCTTACATGGCTCACTTCCTAATCTGTGGAATAAAGATCTCATTAAAATTAACTGATCTTGTGAACAAATTAAAAGCTGTTTCTGTTATATACCCTAATTCTGCTACTTATGGATTGCATATATTGCTAAATGATCTCAAAACTAATTATGAAGTACCAAAGCTGGTATTCAGCCTCATGAAGTCAACAATCAACTTGTTCCAGCTATGGTATTTGACCCTGCTGCAACTGCCATACCAGACTGCTTTCAAATTCAAGCGAAGTTAGCATTACTGCAGAAGTCTCTCTGCACTAAACTACCTTTTATTCTAACGGAAGTGGTCTCAAGCCATATGCAAAGCTGTGTTTCGTGGTAGTATCCATCAGAGAAGGTGGGCTGCAGAAACGAAATCTTTGAGTGAAAATCAGGGGGTTTATTTAAACTCATTATGGAAGTGGGTTCATATATAAAAGTTGAATATCTAAACTTTTACTTAAAAGTTGCTTACATGTGAATTGGTTCTTTTAAATCTGTTCCCTGTGTGGTTTTTGAGATCTATCTGCTTGTGTTTTTAATTAAAAACAGAGCTAAAGAAAGAAAAGTATGACATTCCCTTTTTGTTATCTTTCCTATATACTGTGACTAGAATGTATAATATTTCTCAAACATCGCATGGTTGCAGATCTATTATTGAAGATACTGTTTAGAGTAACAGCTGTCATCTGACTGTAAGGGATTAATTTGATGTGAAAACACATACTCCTGATCATTCCTGGCATTTTCACATTATGTTGCATGATTCTAATCATCCATGTTTGCTTGGACAGAGCTGTGATATTTTGATGAAATATTATGTAGAAATACTCCAAATATGTGTTTCCCATGTGTGAAATGGTAATAGTAAAACTTCTTTAATTCAGACGGTTCTTTCAATTATTAAGTTAGATATATAACTTTGAGGATTAATTATATTTCATGTAAGTAGGAACCTATATAAACATTTAAGTATATTACCATATAGGACATGAAGCCAGTGAAAGGTGAATACAATTCCTTTGTGTATCTGTAGCCACATAAGCATGATTCTGTTCATGTCTGAACTCTGTCCAACTGACAGACTGACTTTTAGCAAACCCACAAAATACAATAGCATCCCTTTTGTGCTTTCTGTATGCTGGAGAAACACACAGTACAAGCACAATGAGGAATTTATATCAGTAAATTTTCTTTACACTTGTTTTCTTCCTTACTCTTGGGTTTGTTCTATATGGTTTCTAATACCAGCTCCTTAGTTGGTCTTTGATTCCACTATATATCAAATCTACTTTATGTAGTACATATTCCATATGTTGGGTACTTATTCTTTATTTTCTTTGTTAACTATAATATGAGCTATACCCAGCTATCAAGGTTGCACTCCATAGATGGCCACTAATCGACCACTTATAACCCCAGCCCTCTGGTATCATCTCGTACCTCTGCATTCAAGCACGCTGCCATCCTCCCATAATGTACTCTTCTATGCTGCATTTAAATTACAGGTCACACTGCACACAATGACATAGTAAGTCAAGACAAAAACTTGGTAAATCTTAATTCTGAGGTTTAGTGGAGACAAATCAGACCTGTGGCTTTTTACTAGCAATGACTGAGATGTAAACCTCCAGAGATACATGGCTGCAATAAACACAGTGTAAAATAAAGATTACTTGACCTCACCAGATGGAATTAAGATCATGATACTCTAAAATATATACTTTACCTCAAAACATGGATACCTTATGCATGGACATAATCCTAAAACTATATATAATTATTTTCAAGCTTGAAATTATTTGAACTCTAAATTCTCTGCTGAGATCAGTAGCAAAACTGTACTGAAATCAATGGGATCTGAGCCACCATGCACTCCACTTCAAGTAAAATACCTCTTCCATATTCAAGATGAGGACCAGTGCACTGCACCCCTGAAGTATCACCCCAGAGCCTGAAAAACAGTACTACAGCCTGAATCTCAGAATGCAAGAATTTTCCCAGTTGTTTCTGTCTCCCACTGCCTTTCTTTAGATGGATGATATTCTGACCATAATGATGGCTATGAGTTTTAGAAAAAAATGCTTTAGGATTGGTTTTGGTTCTATTTATGCTTTTAGAATCAGAATCATAGAATAGTTAAGGTTGAAAAGGAACTTAAGATCATATAGTTCCAACACCCCTGCCATGGGCAGGGACACCTCACACTAAACCATGCCACCCAAGGCTCTGTCCAACCTGGCCTTGAACACCGCCAGCAAGTGGAGCATTCACAACTTCCCTGGGCAGCCCATTCCAGTGTCTCACCACCCTCACAGTAAACAACTTCCTCCTCATATCCAATCTAAACTTCTCTTGTTTAAGTTTTAACCCATTACCCCCTGTCCTGTCACTACAGTCCCTAAGGAAACTTCCCTCCCCAGCATCCTTATAGGCCCCTTTTAGATACTGGAAGGCTGCTATGAGATCTCCACACAGCCTCCTCTTCTCCAGGTTGAACAGCCCCAACTTTCTCAGCCTGGAGCCTTTCTATAATATTTATGTCTGTCTCTACATTGCCTCTTTCAAATGCTTTTAGAGCCTGAATTTGGATGTTCATATTAATATGTCAGTTTTTTATGCAGCTTCACTACATAGCATTAGCTTCTATGGATTTCTATATACATGTGGTCTTATGTAAACCACACAAAACCTTTTTGCATTGTTTTTAATATTGTCTATTAAAACTATTATAAAAAAATATGAACTAGGCTATAGTACCTTGTGTTATTCATTTAAATAGAAGTACTAAAAATAAGTCTAGAGACCATTAGCTGATGATTTTTAGCGTAGATGGCATAAATTCACCTCAGATCAATTTTACTTGCAATTTGTAACCCTACAGACAGAATTACAGGATGTTTACTCATTATATGTCATAATATTTGTTTCTGTTTGACCCATAATGAGAAAATGCCTTTTTGAACTCAGCAAATTGAAGAGAAATATGGGCAGCTTTTATTAACACTCTTTTTCCTCTTTTGTTTCTTCAGAGAAATTTTGGTAACCAAAATAATTTACCTTTTTTTCTGTAATTATCTCCTGTCATTTTGTGAATGTCTCAAGAGAGGTTAATTCATGTAGAACACAGTTAACATTCTTCAATGCATAAAAAGATGCTATCAAAGAACCCTGAGCTCAGTTCCTAACACAAGCACTTATTAAAACTAGCTTTCTGTTTTGGGGGGAAAAGAAAAAGAAAAAGGGAAATACAGAGGGCAGCACTGGCAGCATGATCATCTTTTTTTTTCTCAGCAGAAAAAAGCTGCATTTGCCTACATCCAGTAATTGAAATACTCGCTTGCTGTTACACTGGTGTCCCGGGTTCAGCAGTAGCAGTCATTTTTCTCCTTCTTGGTAGCTGGTGCAGTGCTGTGGTTTTGACTCTTGGCCTGGGAACAGCGTTGATAACACTGATGTTTATAGTTATGTCTTAGAATGTTTTGGTTTGACCAAGGACTTTCTGAGCCTCATGCTCTGCCAGGGAGGAGGGGAAGCCGGGAGGAAGCAGAGACAGGACACCTGCCCCAAACTAGTCAAAGAGGTATTCCATACCACAGCACGTCATGCCCAGTATATAAAGTGGGGGCAGCTACCCAGAAGGGCTGGATCACTGCTTGGGTCAGGCTGGGTATCAGGTTGGCGGGTGGTGAGTTGTGGAGAATAAGGCATGGACTCCCTTTCTGCTTAGGAAACGAAATCTTTTATTATCTGAAGTCCCGGGGTTGATATAGGCTATACGAAGTACCCACGTGTATGAGCGACTAATACAATTGGTTAACTATCACCACCCATGTGGGTATTTTGTCTTCTTCATTGGTACATATCTTGCACACTGGTCGCCTTGATTGGATGCCTGCTTCTTGCTTCTTTCTTCCTTCTTATCTTGCCTACCTTTCCCTGCAATACTCCCAAAACTTCCCCAGTAACATTACTCTGCTATTTCAAAGCTTTCCCAGCAGCTAGTCTAGCTCAGAAATGCATCACATCATGGTTCTTTACACCCACAGTGAGTGGCTGTATTCTCTTCCCTTGTTATTTTCCTTATCATTATTATTATTGGTGGTAGCAGCAGTGGCTTGTGTTATACCTTAGTTACTGGACTGTTCTTATCTTAACTCATGGGAGTTACATTCTTTCGATTCTCCTCCCCATCCATCCAGGAGCAGGGGAGGGAGGAAGAGGGGACGAGTGAGCTGAAGATTGTATGGCTGATTTGCCGACTGGGCTTAAACCACGACAGCTCTTTTTGGCGCTCAGCGTAGGGCACGAAGGGTTGAGATAAGGACAGATCTGATCAGAGTGTGTCTAATTGTATCTGTGATAAGCATTCATTGTTTTGGATTAATAGTCACTCGTCACAATGCTGATTTATTGGCTCTCAAAGCTGTTGCTCTTCATCTCGGACTGTCAGCATGTCGTACCTTATTTACAGCTGGTATTTGCTGTCTTAATGTTTATCAGCTGGGGGGCTTGGGCTAAGGTTCTTGTTTCGCTGTACCTTATGGTAATGACTTGTAATACAACAGAATCATTGATCATGAAACTGATCGGGCTCGGATTCCCAGTGTGGTCACCTCCTCTATATTTGGGAGGTATATAATAAAAGTGTATAGCAATTACACATCTTTTTTCCCCTCCTCAGGTGGTCAGACCATGAAGGGAGACATACCCACACACCCTAGTGACAAGTACAGTAGCTACTCAGACTCTGACTGCAATAGATAACGCAGCTATTACAACTCCAAGAAAAGTAGCTACACCAGCTCCAAGCACAGCAGCTACACCAGCCCCAGTGACAACTACATCAGTGTTATTTGAGAGTTCTGAAAGGTTTGAATGGCCTATGGGTACCCTTGAGACCTGCCTGCTGATTGTGATGGGGATCACCTTTTTGGCATGCATACAGAATGTGCTTTACCCACGACCATTTTGTCTGATCTCGAAAGTTAAGCAGAATCGTGTTTGGGTCTTGTCTAGGGTCAGACAATGATGTAGGATGACCAAGAGATTTTCCCGAAAACTGTACAGTCATGAGTGCCAGGGTGTGGGGGACTGTATGGGCAAGTATATAGTCCACTGAGCCCCTCCAGTGTTTTGGAAGCATTGGAGATGAAAGGCAGCTGTATGGAGCCCCCAGCAACAAGCTGTAGAAAATGCTGAAGAGGGAGGGTGAATTATTTTGAGCCTGGTGGGCCCATGACACTTCAGGCCATCAGGGCAGAGATGCAACATACAGATGGACTCATGATCGAGGGGTGGACTTAGCAGTGGACACTATTGCCCAGATTATTCACGAGTGTGAGCACTGCACACAGCCTCCCCTACTCTGCAAGACTATTACAAGAGATGGAGCCCTACATCATGGACCGGATGGACTCAGCAGCTTTATAGGGATTGGTCTGTGGACTAAGGAATCATATATCTCTCTCTCTCTCTGTGGATGTATATATATATCTATATATATGAGATAAGAGTGATGGTATATTGAAAATGTGGGATCTGAGCATAACATGAATGGTATAGAATAAGGGGTGGATACTGTCCTGGGTTCAGCAGTAACAGTCATTTTTCTCCTTCTTGGTAGCTGGTGCAGTGCTGTGGTTTTGACTTTCAGTCCGGGAAAAGCATTGATAACACCGATATTTTTAGTTGCTGCTCAGTAATGTTTACTCTGACTAAGGACTTTCTGAGCCTCATGCTCTGGCAGGGAGGAGGGGAAGCTGGGAGGAAGCAGAGACAGGACACCTGACCCAAACTAACCAAAGAGGTATTCCATACCATAGCACGTCGTGCCCAGTATATAAAGTGGGGGCAGTTACCCAGAAGGGCGGTGTTTCTGCTTGGGTCAGGCTGGATATCGGTTGGCGTGTGGTGAGTGGTTGTATTTTCTTCCCTTGTTACTTCCCTTGTCATTATTATTATTGGTAGTAGCAGCAGTGGTTTGTGTTATACCTTAGTTACTGGACAGTTCTTAATTCATGGGAGTTGCATTCTTTCTATTCTCCCCCCCGTCCCCCTGGGAGCAGGGGAGGGAGAAAGGAGGGGGGAGTGAGCTAAAGACTGCGTGGCTGATTTGTCGACTGGGCTTAAACCACGACAGCTGGCATTTTCCTACAAAGTAGTTTATGTTTTTTTCCTAGGATACCATAAAAGGACTATTATTTTACATGTGTGCCTATACTGTTTTTCATTTTCTGAACCTCAGTTGTATTATGGAAATTGTCAAGTACTGTAGTGTGTGTTTCATTTAGTATTAACTGAGTGACACAGCTGCAGCATAAAACAGCAGAGGGTATGTACGTCCATGCTTATTGTTACTCTTAAATTCCTGTTTAAATTAGTGCTTAACAATTACAGCCAGAGACTAATAGGCATATATATATATACATATATATAAAGTACATTACTCATAAACATTCAGTTCCAGCATGTCCCTAAACAAACAAACGAAAAAAATTCTGGGATGACCTTGGTGCAAAATTCCACTATGTGGCTAAGCAGTGACTTCACCTGTCAGCTCCAGAACTGATTGTATTCTTTAAGACAGTTTTACCACTGCATTTATAAACTGGTTTGTAATCAGATGCCAAGTTGAATGGAAAAAATAAGGACGGAGGTATATAATCTTCCAAGTCAGTTCCCAGAAGGATAATTGTGTTAATTATGTCTACAGGCACTTCCAACAGTAATAGTCATCTCCTAAAGGGGCTGAAAGCTTCAATCAGAGACAGTGCCATTTCTCTTCCCCATTGCATTTAATTCTTTTACCATTTTTATTTAGTTTTGTCTTGGCAACATGTAATATATATTGCTGGTTCTCACATTTATTTTTCTATCTTAAGTTATGTTAGCCTCATTGTTTTTTGCAGCCTGTTCTAGTTAGAAGATTGGTCTAAGCAACAGAAATATCCATGAATAATGATCTTTTTTCTGGGCTGAGGCTTTTGAATCTTTTCATCTTCTGTTGTAGATATGTTTCTGTCACCAGCCTAAATGCCTGAGGATAATAGAGAAGGGACTTAGTTATTGAAATCTTTGTATGCTAAAGTTAGCCCTCATGATGCTTTTATCACTTTTGTGCTGACTTTGAAATCAGAAGATAAGGGTCACATGAGCAAGAAATGCATACAAATAAGAAGGTGAGTATGCAGAAGCACTAAATATTTTCAGAGCACTTGAGAGCAATCTCTAATAAAGACACATTTTAGAGATTAAAATCACTCATAAGTCAAATCTGAGTCCCAAATAGCTCCATCAAGTATGAGATTATCTTATGGACTGCCATTGCAACTTGTTCTCCTGATCAGCAAATAGAGGTATTAAATCTGGGCCAAATGCTGCAATACCCAACTGTCAAGTGCAGCACAGCCTTCATAATTTTCTGGTTTTTCCTGTGTAAAAAATTAATATGGATTTTGAGATACTGGCCAATTGTTACTAATACCGGTATTAGGGTATTTCTAGGAAATTTTTATGAATGTCAAAAGAAACAGGTATGAAAAATTTGCTCCTTTAGATTACAGGGGATTAGAATAATTTGATTTAGAAAGAACTGACAAGCACTACATAAATTTATTTTACAAGTTTTAACAACCCAAATAAGTCTGTAATGCTGAAACTAATGGTCCCATTTTTTAAGCTTACTGCATGATATTTCATTGTTAATGGACATTTAGTATATCTTGGAAAGGGTCATGCTGCTTTTTTCTTCTATTTATTGAGTAGGTAAATAAAGTAACATAAATGAAATTATTATCTCACTACAATTGAAATAAACACACATTTTCTGATACTATTAAAAAGACTATTTCCTTTTTTATCTTTCAGCTTTTAATATTACATAGGATTGGCTTTGCACAGGAACTGTGGAAGTGCAGGGCATAAAAAATCACTTCTGTCAGCAAGAGAAAGACTAGCATCATCCCATTTATGATTTCTACATTTTTACTTTCATAGTAGGATCCATGTTAGTTACCCAAACTTGATTTAAAAGACACTTGACAAATAATGGGTGAAAGTGACTACTAAGAATGCATTTACAGTAACCTCTAAAGACCATGTGAATCATAGAATCATAGAATAGTTAGGGTTGGAAAGGACCTTAAGATCTAGTTCCAACCCACCTCCCATGGGCAGGGCACAAAAGCAGAGCAGAGGGGCAAGATCACCTCCTCGACCTGCTGGTCATGCTCCTTTTGATGCAGCCCAGGATATGGTTGGCTTTCTGGACTGCAAGCTCACAGTGCTGGCTCATGTTCATTTTTTCATCAGCCAACACCCCCAAGGCCTTCTCCGCAGGGTTGCTCTGAATCTCTTCCCTGCCCAACCTGTAGCTGTGCCTAGGATTGCTCAGACCCAGGTGTAGGACCTTGCACTTGGCATGGTTAAACTTCATCGGGTTGGCATCAGCCCACCTCACAAGCATGTCAAGGTCCCTCTGGATGACATTCCTTCCCTCCAACTGTATCAACCAAACCACACAGCTTGGTAATGTCATCAGCAAACTTGCTGAAGGCACAATCAATCCCACTGTCCATGTCACTGACAACAATGTTTAACAAGACCGGTCCCAAAACTGATTGTTGAGGGACACCACTTGTTACTGGTCTCCAGCTGGACATTGAGTGAGGTGTATTCATGACTGAAAGATCACTTAACCTAAATAACAGCAAATACTAAAAAAGCTTCCTATTTGAAACGCCTTAAGCAAACAAGAATATGAGAGTTTTGTATAGGGAGCCCTAAATACACTAAGTTCTTCCAGTGGAAGATCTCTAGAAATTTCATTTTTTTCAGGACAGGCTTTTAGTGTCCCTGATACTTCTGAAGCCAGGTGAGCTTTGATATACTTTCCCAATGACTAAAGAATTTTGTATTAGATGCCCAGATTCATTCTGATACAAGCCATAAGAGAATATTCTTTTATCTTATCCACTTGTTTAATAATGATATAATTATATATATAATAATTTAATTCAATAAACAGCAGCACATTTATTAGTGGCTGAATTTCTGCTCCTTCTGTGCGGTCCTGTAGATGTAATGTTGAATTGCAATTTACCATTTAATAATATTGCTATTAACAGGACGAAAAATAATGTTACAATTCCTTTTACATTGTTGCTTGCTCCTGATCTGTACCAACTGAAGGCCTACATTTCTGCAATTAGAATTTCATATAACTAAATGATTTATACACAGAATCTTTAATTGTTGTCTTGCATTGAAGCATTCAAAATAATTGGATAATCAGATTACTAATTAGACTGACAAGAAGAAGAAATTAATTTTCTGACAATCAGGTACACAATTTGCTCAAAGGAGAAAAAGATCTTAATCATTTGTAATAGCATGTCTTCTTTATCAAATTTGGATAATAAATATCACAGACGAAAAGTACAGTTCTTCTTTAATAGAATCATTGAATTGTTCAGCTTGGAAAAGACCCTTAAAATCATCAAGGCCAACCATTAACACTGCGAAGTCCACCACTAAACCATGTCCCTAAGAGCAGCATGTACATCCTTTAAATGCCTCCAGGAATAGGGATTCAACCACTTCCCTGGGCAGCCTGTTCTAGTGCTCAACAAGCCTTTTGGTGAAGAATTTTTTCCTGTTATCCACTCTCCCCTGGCACAACTGGAGGCCATTTTCTCTTGCAACTCTGGAGAAGAAACCAACACCATTGCAAAATGGACATCTTTCTCCATCCTCCTTCCAGGTAGTTGTAGAGAGTAATAATGTCTCCCCCCAGCCTCCTTTCCTCCAGGCTCATACTCAGCTGGCCACTGGCAAATACTTCCAGGTCCTTTTCTAGTAGGCAGCTTTCTAGCCACTCTTCGCCAAGCATGTAGTGTTGCACGGGGTTGTTGTGACCCAAGTGAAGTATCCAGAACTGACCCTTGTTTATGCAATTGGCCAACAAAACTTCCCTTTCTCACTAATTTTATAAGAGTATAAAAATGGATTAGACAAACTGTTACATGCCTTCTTTGTCATGTACCTAGCATAAATGAGCCTTCAGATTGGTTTATGAAAAGCTTCTGTATGCAAACTGTGATGAGTTAAACTTTGCTTTAAGATCTTGTCCAGATTACAGGTCCAAAACAATAGACGGAACAGTATTTGGACAGTAATATTCTGAGAAATCACCAAATTATATATTTTCAACACTTTTTCATGAACAATACACTGATTTCTTTAGCTATTTACACCAATGTAACTATATTTAGCATGCATTTTTTAGGGTTATACATGGGGAAAAAAGGAAAAGCAGATGTTTTGATTTTGGCAGATTTAGAGTTAATTTTCTTCCTGGTAGCTGGTGCAGTTCTGTGCTTTGGCTTTAGTCTGAGAATAATGCTGATAACACACTGATGGTTTAGCTGTTGCTAAGTAGCACTTACCCTGATCAAGGCCTTTTCAGTGTCCCATGCTCTGCCACTGAGGAGGGGCACAACAAGCTGTGAGGGGGTAGAGACTGGACTCCTGAACCAGACTAGCCAAAGGGGTATTGAATACCCCAGCATGTCATGCCCAGTATAGAAACTGGGGGGAGTTACCTAGAAGGGACCAATCCCTGCTTGGGTTAATCCTTGCTTGGTCAGCAGGTGGTCAGCAACTGAATTGTGCATCACTGCTGTTTATTCTTTTCCTTTCCCTTTTTAGTTTTATATTCTCTCCCCTTGTTATTTCCCTTATTATTATTATTAGTAGTATTATATTGTACTTTAATTATTGCACTGTTCCTATCTCAACCCACAGGGTTTACATTCTTAGTTTTCCCCTAAGGGAGGGGGGAAGGAAGAAGTGAGCGAGCATGTTATTTAGCTACAGGATGGGTGTAAACCATGACTCAGATAAGACAGATAAGATAGACTTCAATATACAAAAATAGTCAAAAATATTTCTGACAATTGCAGAATATATTACCAGATACAGTTAGGTCACAGGGTCAAAGAGGTACTTCTATTCCTACTATGAAGCGGAAAACAAAGTTTAATCTTACAAGCGGAATGGAAATGGAAAATAAATGGTTTTCACAGAAATAAATATATTTATTTTTTTTTTTAGAAAATTACTATGTAGATTACTCTCTTGTAGTCTTACATTATCAGGAACACTGTAATTATGTTTTTATTACCAAAAATATCTTTTCCCTTGCTACTCCTTTCAAAACTTGTTTTGCTGCTTTTAGCTTCCACTAGCAGGAAAAGTTGCTGAAGCTTTACACTTCATGTATTCAAAATGCATATTCTGGGGATTCAGGCCTCAGGATGCAAATTATCCAGATAGCCAAAAATATTGGGGCTTTATGCCATGGCTTTAGCAGGATATATAAAGTTAATCAGTTTTTATTTTAAAAAAGAGCAGTTATTTCCAGCAGTTGGTTTCCAAGTGCAGTGTGCCGCCAGCCTTTCAACATGAAATACTTCTGTATTCTTGTCCTTTCCAAGTTCATCCTCCTGCATCTTTCAGTCTGTCCTCTCCCTGAAAATCCTACCTAATTAATGGAAAATAGAAAGAAGAAATTCCAGAGTGTATATATGGTTTCCTACATTGTGTTCCTTCCAGAAATACAGAAAAATATTGTCATATAGTTTTCAGAGTACTGAAGGAACTGGGATTTAAAAGTGAGAGCACACTTATGTTTCACCTTCTCAGAGATGCTTGACTGGACCACACAGGACAGACATATAAGCCTAAGCAAATGATATTGTTGACACTTATGCAGAGAACATGAAGTTTGGCAGAATGTCTTTGAGGCAGTGTAGTTGGATATGACCAGTGAAAAGTGAGGCAAGTCCGTTGAGAAAAGCTGACTGAAGGTGCTTCAGTTGGAAGAGTTCAGGCATTTTTTCTGATGTTCTGATGGATTGTAAGGAAACACAGTGGGATGGCCTGATGGAGAACAAGCTTTCCTCATTCACCAAGAGCTTGTGGTTTGTGTCTGACCTGTTGTCATCAGAGTATTTAGGCATTCCTATATGACACTTTTCATGGTTTCATTGTATATCATAGATAAGCTACGACTTTGCAATCAAATCTGTTAAATTTACCCTGTTTCCTGCAAACTTGCTTCAGCTTAAAAAAAATACATATTTATTCAATATTTCCTAATTTTAAAATATTTATTTTTATTACAGCCGAAGTCTCACAGGATCCCTAACATACATTTATTGTTGGCACTTCAAAATTACATTTCAAGAAACTAATCCCATGCCACAGGCTTTACAATTACAATGTGGTGTGTGTGGATAATATCAGGGACTTAGGGAAATTAGTCTGTTTGGAGAAGAGCTTTCTTATTCTTTGTTAGTTGACAGAAATTTGTATATAAAATTCTTCTATTCAACAAAAGGATACAGAATATTTCTACACAGAAATAGCCATTCTTCCTATAACATTCTTCCTATTTTTATGTATAGTGACTATTTAATGCTACGTAAAAGATCGGTTACCTCCATGTCATGGTTTAAGCCCCTCAGTAACTCGCCCAGTTCGTTCACTTACTCACTCCCCCTCTTTCTTCCCCCAGTCCCAGGGGGATGGGGAGGAAAATCAAAAGAATGCAACTTCCACAGGCTGAGATAAGAGCAGTTTAGTAACTAAGGTATAACACAAATCACTACTGCTACCACCAGTAATAATACAAGAGAAATACAAGGAAAGAGAATACAACTGCTCACCAAGCCCGACCCAGCCAGTGCATCCCCCAGCAGTGAACCTCCCACTGCACCACCACACCCTTCCGGGTCTCTGCTCTCCGTTTTCACATCCTGGACATGACGTGCTGTGGTATGGAATAACCTCTTTGGTCAGTTTGGGTCAGGTGTCCTGTCTCTGCTTCCTCCCAGCTTCCCCTCCTCCCTGGCATAGCATGAGACTCAGAAAGTCCTTGGCCAGACCAAAACATTACCAAGCAGTAACTGAAAACACTGGTGTTATCAGCACAGTTCCCAGGCCCAAAATCAAAAGCACAGTGCTGCACCAGCTACCAAGAAGGAGAAAAATGGCTGCTGCTGCTGAACCCATGACACTCCAATAGCTCTTCCTAATTGTTTCAAGTTTTATAATGCATACACAAAATTAAGACCAGGTTTACTACTGCTTTTTTTCTCATATTTGTAAGATGATGTCACACGGGGGGTGGGGGGGATATTACTATTATTTTTACCTGTTTCTGAAGGAACTGATTTAAACTGCTATGCTTTTCCCAGTTCCTACCTAAGCTTGGTCTTCAGCTAAATCAGCAGAAAAGTCCATGATATTTGAATAGCTTAGTAAATGGGAGAGATTATTTTAGACATTTACTTTATTAATACATTTATTTTCTAGCAAAATAGTTGCATTTTTTAAATCAATTCTGTTTGGAAAGGGTCCAGTGGACTGAGTTCTGTTTTTTCTGTTTGTTTGTTTGTTTGTTTGTTTTTAATACAGAAGAGGAACACTTCAGGGATCAATTCAGTATCTAAAACCGTAATCCAAGTGAAACTTTGTTAGTGAAAGATATTTTCTGAATATTTTCCTTTTCATGCACACAGTATCAGTATTTTTGGCTTGATGTCAGCACTTGCTTGTGTGGCCTTCCCATAGCCATTTAAGTATTAATGAGTAAGTTTGTTGCTTACCTATAACAGAGACAACAAAAGAAGTCAGTACAGATTTTAAGTGCAAAGGGAAGTCTGAGTGTGTCAGTAAGGATTAAAAAAACAACAAAGTAATTTTTTTTTTTCTGGATGGGGGACAAACAGTAAAAAGAGAAAGGTCTCGGTGCCTTAGCTAACCGTTTTGGTTTATTATCTGTATTCATGTTAGGTTAGCAATCTCAGATCGCCTTCATCTGTGACAGACACTATAGGATTTCTGATTGAGCAATTTTGTCAAGAAGTCCCTGAACAGCATAGAAGAAGAACCTAAGCAGTCATTTTGCCACCACCACATAGAAATTTCCCAGAATCTCAACTGGACTATTGGACTAAAATATCCTCCCCCTTGAGTCAGAGGGACTCATTAAGCAGAGTGCTGAAGGCAATTGACTCAAAGGGAGAGAAACTGCTGAGGGGATCAGATTATCAGGCTTACAGCCAGGTAGAGGCATGACTTTTGATGCTTTCCTCTGATAAAAGGAAATGGAATTATATAAGTTATTAGCTTACTATATTTATGCTTAACCATTGAAATGAAAAAGATACTGATGAGAACAAGATGTTTTCTTCATAAAATTTTTACGCAACCATTTCAGATGAGAAGCACTTTTGTTGTTCTCACATTTCCTATCCCTGTGTGTCAGTGAACAAATATCAATTTAGAATTCCTTTTTTTCTCATTACCCCAAGAAAAAGAAATGAAAAAACTTCCTGTGGTAATGAATACGTTTGTATAAATGTTTTTTGCTTTATGTTCTTCTGAATAAGAAGAAATCTTCAGCAAAAACTAAAGCCACAGGGTATTCAGTGTGTAGGTCCAGATTTCAAAACCAAAAGTGCAAACAGAACTCCAGGTTAGGATTGGAGTGCCCACTATTAAACTCTACCCTCTTGCTAATTCCTCAGTCCTTCTACAGGTTATCTAAAACTCCCTGCAGAATTCTCAAACATTCTTGCCATTTATGGTGTTGCCTAACTTTATTTTACCACCTGTTTCCATTACCTAATATTTCAAGGTTTTTAATATAATTCTTAAATAAAATTTAGTTCAGAATGTCATTTTTTTAAAGTAAATGTGTTCATTTCACTTTACTTTTATTGTTTTACATGTATCAAATTAAGATTCCCTTAAAAACATTGCCCTAATCCCTGAATCCTCCAATTCTCCTTAAAGTTTTCCCAGTGTTACTACTAAGTGAGATAGCATCTGCATCTGAACAGGATGTTTAAAGCCCAGCTGTAGTAAATGAAGAAATAGTGGAGGTTAAGGGTAGAGCTTGTTCACTTCAAAGTAGACACAGAAAGTGAAATTTGGTTGTGTTTCGTTCTTAGCTCTCTCATATCATATCCTCCAAGATTATAACATTTTGGTTGTGACATCAAGGCAATAAGGATCTTCTGCATTTCCTCATGAAAGACATTGCTTTCAAAGTTTTAGGTACATTATTGTGGTATTTGTTCCAGAACTTCATATGCTGTATGCAGGGATCACTCATAACAATTAAAATTTCACTTTGTTCAATTAATTTCAAGTCATTTCTCAGATAGGTTCTTAATAATCAGGCTTAACTTTATAAAATAAACTTTTGCTGTGTTTCATGACAATGGATTAAAAGTTTACAGTCAAGGGTACTATGAAGCAACTTAGAAGATAGAAAATATTAAGGCAAAGTATGTCTTATCTTCAAAACATGCTGCAAAATCTGTTTCCTATGCCTTTGTTATTTTCATTTAAGGCAATGGACTTTGCCATGGTGCATAATTGTAATATGGGACACCAATACGCATATAATATTTTCTTGTTCAGTGCCCTGTTTCTGTTATTGGCCATACCAAGCACACTATAAAAAAATCCACAAATGCCTTAAAGCATATACCTGCTGAATAAATAAGTTACATTATACACTTCTTAGCTTCTGCAAATAAAATTAAAAAAATGAAAACATAACGAGCAGTCAAAAATTAAACATTTATGTATCTGGATATTTCATAGCATTTTACTGGAAAGTTTCGTTAGGGGATGGCTTGCAATTCTGTCTAATTTTCCATCCACTTATTCAAAGATAAGCTTGACAATGAAACTGAGTAGCTGCATGACAACATGCTGAAGTGTTTTAGAGGCAGAAATTTCAGCAATTTTTATCTTTTTCATAGAAGACTCAGAAATTCTTGTATTTTATTCCTAACTGGGGGTGGAGTGGGAGTGGGGAAGAGGGGGAGAGAGTGCTACAAAGCTTAATTTCTTTATTACAAACATCTCTATCCAAAAATATGAGTTTATCTATTTCCTTTTCTGATATAACAGGGTAAGCGTTGTGATTATCTATATAAATGTTCAATTAGCCTTAATGATATTTTATGATGATTAGATTCACAGGCTGAACAGTATTATTGTTAGTGATACTCACGGGGAAAAATAAGGAGAAAAACAGTTCTGACTTTGTATGCACTGTAAAGAACTCTGAACTAGTTTTTACTACAGAGGAAAGCCATCTTAGAGTTATAATACATTATTCTATGAAGATAGAGTAATCATCTTAATGTTCAGAAGCAGTCAAACAAGCAAATTGAGTATTAGGATTTATTAGGAAAGGAATGGCGAACTAATCAGAAAGCAATGTTGTGGCACTGTAGAACACACAATGTTCCTGGAACATGAATATTTTGTTTATTTATGTTCCTCTGATAAAACAAAGCACAAAACAAAACAAACAAAAAACCCCAACCAAACAAACAAAAAGAATCCCACAAACCTGGAAGAGGTAGGCTGGGAGGTAACAGAATGTCCAAAAGTAGAAGAGCTTCAATATAAATAATGATTAAAATCACTACGTTTTTGTCATCTTAGGAAAGAGTTATATAATTCCTAATATGATAAAGATCTATCAAACCACAAACGTCCCAGAAAAGTTGAAACAGGTTGTTTAGGGTTTTTTTTATGGTGTCTTACAATTTCAGAGACAGGAGGCAGCAGGTGAAATTACCAGCCATCAGTGACACACTTTTCCACATAAAGCACATTTACATGATGGAAGTCACTGCAACAAGACACTGTGCATGGAAAATTTTATGAGCTCAAAAGCAATTGTCGAAAATAATGGAAGAAGAGCTACCGAGAGTTATTAAACACAGTTCAGGAACTCATACCACAGTCTCAGGTGGACCAATCAGTGGGGTCCCGAAAACTAACACAAAACCAAGCAGAACACTTATTTGGTTATTTAAAGATATTTCTTTTATTATAAATTAGTTTATAATAATTATAACAATACTATTGATAATGATACTAAACTGGGAGATGCTGTTGACTTTCTCAAGTGACAAGAGGCCTTAAAGTGTGATCTAGTATATTGAAACACATCAATGGAGTGAAATTTGGCAATAACAAATGCTGGATTCTGCACCTGTGATGAAGTAACAGCAGCCACGAGTTATATACTGGGAGAGGAATTGTTGGAGAGCAATCCTGCAGAGGGGTATCTGGGTGTGCTGGCAGATGGCAGGCAGTCATCAGATAGCAGTGAGTCAGCAGTATCTCCCGGCAGCCAAGAGGGCAAACCATATTCAAGGGAAATGAGCTTGTTTAATTTGCAGAAAAGGAGGCTATAGGAAGACTTTATCCCTCTTTACAAGTATTTGCCAGGGGATTTGTAGTGAGATGCATGTCAGTATCTTCTACCACAAAGGATACGACTAGAGGAAATATACTCAAACTTGCATCAGGGGAGGTTTGGTTTGGATGTTAGAGCTATTGAGCCTTGGAGTAGGCTGCCCAAGGAGCAATTGAGTCCCTATTCCTGGAGGTATTTTCAAGATGTGCACATCTGGCACTTAGGAACCTGGTTTAGTGGTGGACAGTGTTAGGTTTGTTAGTTTTCCAACCTAACCAATTCTATGATTCGGTGATTCTACACTGGACATGCAGCAGCCTCCACTGCACCAGAAGGAGGTTAGGGCAGGCAGAGTGACTTTCAAATACCTTCTGAGGTAGCAAGAACTGAGCACCACTGCACATGGTTTAAGCTCTTCCCTAGGACGATGATTTTCTGTCCTCATGTTCTGT
This sequence comes from Myiopsitta monachus, assembly GCA_017639245.1. Taxonomy (NCBI): domain Eukaryota; kingdom Metazoa; phylum Chordata; class Aves; order Psittaciformes; family Psittacidae; genus Myiopsitta; species Myiopsitta monachus. The sequence goes on from CM029919.1 coordinate 61,958,506, forward strand.
TGAACATTTTTGAAATGCATGTGTCAAGAAATTCCTATTAGTAAATGCTAAAAATTAGTTGTTTCATCATGGCTACTAAACATGTGTTCTTACTCACATTGGTCTTATACTGATCTTCACTTAGGCAGGTCAAGACTTCTTTATAGTAGATGTGATAAACAATTGTTTATCACATCTATGTTACATCACATCTATGTGTTTCTTACTCTTCAGTTTTGAAGAAGGTATTTTCTGATTGTTTTATACATATATTCCTGTTCTCAATTCAAATAGGAGAACAGTGATGGTATATATATATGGAGATATATGTATATATCATCACTGTTCTCATTTCTCTCTTTACCTTCAACAGAATGATATGAGAATATGGAGAAAATGGTGCCTCATCCTTACATTTCTGTCAATTAGTTCTTTTATTTAGTGCAGCAAATGTTTTAGGGTAATCTTTCTTTCATTTACTAGTTCATAGTTGTTACAAAGTCTTGAACACTGTGCTTTACTTCATATCGGCTTGTGATGATGTATGACTGGCACTGTTCTCTGTTCATTTTTGAGTTTATATATCACTAGAGTATTTATTGTAATATAATTCACTGTCTCTTGCTAAAGAAGTAATGCTTTCCCTATCTTGACTTAAATCTTCTTACTTGGATTCCGCGTTCTCTGGGAGAAAATATTTTGCTATCTTGAAGATTAAATTCAGATATATTTGAAATTTAATGAAAGATATGAAGTAGATAATATGAACAAACTAATTTTTGAGCTTATCAAAACCTGTGCAACACTAGTCTCCTCTGTTTGCAATTAATATTCAATCACAATAATTTGCTGAACACATCAACTGCAGTGGAAAATGCTTGTGATAACAAGTACATGGATTAAAACTGATGTCCTGATGTGGAAGCAAGTGTTTACTTTACCAGAAATTTCAAATTTAGAAAGACTTTCTTTAGACATCAAATCCACTCCTGAAAAATATGAAGTGAAATATGAAGTGAAAACATCTTGATTATGCATATCTGTCTTCAGGGATCAACAGATTTTACCTGTTGGAAGCATTTACAACAGATCTTTAAGGCAGCAAAAGGGCCCTAAAATGGGTATAAATATCACATTAACATTTGAAGAAAGGTATCCTCAAACTCATATTGCTGCATGCAAGCCAAGAAATATACTACAAAGTAAGACAAAGTGACATAGTAAGAAATACATTATTTCTAGGGGACAAGTCTGAGAAGATACATAATGGAATATTGAATTTCTCAAATTTAAGCCACTAATTTTCCTCCACCAATTTAGTGCAATTACTTTTATTTCTAGATTGTGGGAATGTAGGTGTTTCATTGCTTATTACCCGTATCTACCTGTTGGTATATGCATAGCACAAGTCTAAATGCAGAAAAGTGAATAACTGCTACTAATATGCAGAGCCATAACATAATGTAAGCAATAGTTGTGGTTTTATTTTTATATCACTAAAGGAAGTTGCTGCTTAAAAAATTGAAACAGCCTGTCATACATAAACTTCAATAATGAAACAAAAACGTAAATAATAAGATAAAAAGGTTAACTGCTCCTAGAGGCAATCAGCTGTAAATGTTCATGTAGCAAAGTAATTTTAAATATATAAAAAAAAATACAAATCAAAATAAAGTAAAACATTAAATGAAATGTTGAAATACTCTTACATTAAAACATCAAGGCTGTAGTAGAATATAAAGCATTCATTAAAATCCAAGTATATTTCCAAAATATGCATTTCACGAAAAAAGAAAATTTTATTTTTGGAAAAACTTGTTAAGACAAAGCATTCTTGAGATCAGTGTTCTGCTCTGGGAGAAGAGAAAAAGTCCTATCTCTTGAAGACTGCTGAGTAGCTTCTATTGAAGAAATAAGAACTTCAGTTATGGAAAATCCCTCCACTACAGAGCTCTGGGACATGCTCTGGCCTTCTCTTATCATTAGTCAGAAACAAACCTGCCAGATCCAGCTAAGGAATTACATGGGCATACATAAGGGAGAGTCCTCTTTCACCTGTTGGAAGGTTTTTTTCAACCGTACCATTTTAAGTTTGCAAAATGCTTGTAGTAAATAATATAATGACTACTGAGACCTCATGAAATTCCTGGAAATTCAGACCATACATCTATCTTCACTACTGTAGTTTATGCTTCCACAGAACTAGAATGCAGAGAACAAGTTGGTTTGGGAAAAATAAAAAATCTTAAAAATTAAATAACTATGGCTTTTTTTTTTTTTTTTTTTTTTTTTTTTTTTTAAGTTACAATAAGAACAATGCCAAGAATGCCAACCTCATAAAGTTCAACAAAGCAAAGTGCAAGGTCCTACACCTGGGTTGCAGCAATCCCAGGCACAGCTGAAACAAAGGGGGGTACAAAATTACAAAATGAAATATATAAACCTTTGGAATCAACTTTAAGTAATGTCAAGTTTGATGGCTTTGTAACAGTAGTAATGGAAAATTGCTGAGATGCATGATATACAGAGAAAAATATAGAGTACATCTAGAGAACATACGGAGAATTCTTGTACAAGATAAACTGCTGTAGTTGACGTAGTTTAGGCCTTTATGACCTTAGTACAAAACGAGTGTAAGAAAAACAGGCTAGAAGAACAGGACCTAAAGATAGGGAGTACCTGAAAAGGCAGAGGCTCAGAATGGGTTGCAGTTAAACTAACTGATAAGTAGAAGAACGGGTTGATTGTTATGTCTGTGGTGTTAACAAATGGATTAAGCTAGTATAAGCATCTACTGCCCATGCTTCAAAGGCTGCCAGCAGTGATGAAGACTGTTGGAAGAAGTAAACGACCCTCAGAGACCACAACCACATTTTTGTATGCATGCAGGAAACTTTCTGGAAAATTGTATAATCCATACGTAGCCTCATGAATATGTATGTATGCTCGGTAGCTATATAAGGACTGCTTGTGTAGCAATATGGGGACACACTGTTAGGAGGAGCTATCCCCCATGTCTCCCGGCGCCACAATAAAGAATACCTGCTTGTCAACTAGAAAACTTTGTTGGCAAGTTTGTTCCTGGAGTTTTCTCCGAATCCCAGGCTAAAGGTTGGACAAAGAAGAGATTCAGAGCAGCACTGTGGAGAAGGACTTGGGGGTGTTGGTCAATGAGAAAATGAACATTAGCCAGCTTCCGTGTCCACTCAAAGTCCAGAAAGCCAACCGTATCCTGGGCTGCATCAAAAGGAGCATGACCAGCAGGTTGAAGGAGGTGATCCTGCCCCTCTACTCTGCTCTTGTGAGACCCGACTTTAAGTAGTGTGTGTAGTTGTGGTGACCTCAACATAAAAAGGACATGGAACTGTAGGAACAAGTTGAGAGGATGGCCACAAGGATGATGAGGGGACTGGAGCACCTCCCATATGGAGATAGGCTGAGAAAGTTGGGGCTGTTCAGCCTGGAGAAGAGAAGGCTGCTTGGAGACCTCATAGCAGCCTTCCAATAACTGAAGGGGACCTATAAGGATGCTGGGGAAGGACTCTTCATGAGGGACTGCAGCAATAGGACAAGGGGTAATGGGTTCAAACTTAAACAGTGGAGGACATGGAACTGTTGGAACAAGTCCAGAGGAGGGCCACAAGGATGATGAGGGGAATGGAGCACCTCCCATATGAAGATAGGCTGAGAAAGTTGGGGCTGTTCAGTCTGGAGAAGAGAAGGCTGCTTGGAGACCCCATAGCAGCCTTCCAGTATCTGAAGGGGGCCTATAGGAGTGCTGGGGAGGGATTCTTCATTAGGGACTGTAGAGATAGGGCAAGGGGTAATGGGTTCAAACTTAAACAGGGGAAGTTTAGATAAGGGATAGTGAGGAAGAAATTCTTTAGTGTAAGGGTGATGAGGCACTGGAATGGGTTGCCCAGGGAAGATGTGAATTCTCCATCCCTGCTGGAGTTCAAGGCCGGGTTGGACATAGCCTTGGGTGACATGGTTTAGTGGGAGGTGTCCCTGCCCATGGCAGGGGGCTTAGAATTAGATGACATTAAGATCATTTCCAACCTTAGCTATTCTATGATTTTAAGTTCAGGTTAGACATAAGGAAGAAGTTCTTTACTTTGAGGGTGGTGAGGCACTGGAATGGGTTGCCCAAGGAAGTTGTGAATGCTCCATCCCCGGTGGTGTTCAAGGCCAGGTTGGAAAGAGACTTGGGCAACATGGTCTAGTGTGTGGTGTGTCTGTCCATGGCAGGGGGGTTGGAACTTGGTATCTTAAGTTCCAGCTCTCCTGCCATGGAGGGGCTGGAATTTAAATTCCAATCATAACTATTCTATGATTCTATGATAAATTCTAGGAATTTAAGTGCCATAAGGAATGGCTATTTTTCTCAGAAATTTTAATGCAAAATTCAAAGAGCATAATTTTTATAATGTCTTTTCATTTTTGCATTTTTCTTTCCCTTTTGTAGTTTTCTTTTCTATTTAAATTATTGAAGAATAATATGTAACTAGCACTAGATTACAATGTAACATGATTTTCCCCAGAGTTCAAAGGATCAGCGTGGCAGCTTAGATAACTGAGCTTTTAGGTAGTTTGAAGGAATTTTCATTATCATTTATGGTGCTGGGTAAACCATCTTTTCTGTGTAAGAAAGAGGAAATTTCAAGTTGCTGAAATTTTGATATTCAAGGTTTGCAAATTTTAATAAATTACTTGTCTCTGCCAGCCAATTTTTAAAGATGAATTCTTATATTACTATCAGTATTCAACTTATATTATTAACAGCATCAAGGTATGGCTTGTGGCCTCATAACTGTCAATATATCTGAACTATAGGAAATATGTGGCTTATTTGCTAATGTTCTCAAAGCACAGAGCACAATCATTAAAATCCTACAAAAAGTCCTTTCCAACACCAACCATTCCATGATTCTCTTCTATGATTCTATGAGTGAATTCTTTTATTCTAACCATTTGGAATTAAAAATTCCAGTTGTACTATATTTATCAAACTGTAAGTGCAAAACCATTTTTTTTTCCTCTCTGAAGCAAAGACAGATGTTACAGAAAAATGGGATTCTATAAGAAAAAAAAAAAAAAAAGGCTGTGCAGCAGAGGAACTGTATTTCATATTGTATTGTGTCTTGTATGTTTCATTTCTTTACATTATTCCTTTGCTTAAAATAATAACAATTCTGCTAGATGTCACAACACAGAGGTGATATAACCTACATGCAATCAGATATGAAATAAAGATTAATAAGAGATTTAGTAACAGATTTATATCTTTTGGAATATTTTTGCCACAAGATAGTAGATTAAGTTGTTCTGCCTACAATGCAAACTAGAGTGAAAGTACAGAGCGTAGATAAGTAATAGCCCTCCATATAATTTTATAATCTTTCTGGGAAAGAATGAAAGTAATTTGGCAAGCAAAATAGCCTTGGCAATTCACAGGAAAATGAGGAGAAAATAAGATTTTATGTTCTGCTTTACAAACAGTGACTAACAAGTATATAAACATTAAATAATGCTCTTATAAATAATAAAATTATTGCATGATTTTTTTTGCTAACTCAGATGTAGAAAATTGTCCACTATGGAAGACATCTAGCTTTAATCATTAGCACAAAACTTAAACAAGGGCAAAACATAATGACTGAAAACTGAAAATATAAAGACAGAGCCAGATTCATCATGACTTGGTCAAGCTTATACATAGGACACCCCAACAGCAAGAAAGAGTAGGTAGAACATATTTTGCAGATAAATTAAGTAGGTCAGTGAAGAGACAATATAGTTTCTAAGTTGTAGAATTAAAAAACAAAATCACGAAGCAGAGATCTGAAATATTTTTTTCAGTAGTGGTGAACAAAAGAATGATTCAAATCAAGGAAAAAAGGCAAGATCTTATCTTCCTTTGATCATTTGACTGAGCAGAAACCCAGTGATTACAATCTTGTTGATTTATGACTTATTGACAGGCCAGGATTCTCATGTGCCAAGTAATAGGAAAATGGGATGTCTAATAGGAAGAGGACATTGGAAACAACTTTGCAAGCAAGGAGCAGGAGATGACCATTATCTAACCACCATTGCACTAGTACAGTCTACAGACAGTGACTGAAGAGGTGGGACAGTGACAGCAGTAAGGAAGACCAAGCAAATGGGCTGCCTAAGGAGAAAAACTACAGGCTAGCCTAAATTAGGATACTTATACATTACTTATCACATGCAAAAAAGGGAGTTAATTGCTGGAGAGAGATGCTACTACTAGATATCTTCTCCTGGACAGGTATCCAGAAGCCAAGTCAGGTTAGGTACTACAATTTTCTCCAGAAAACAGCTTTAAATGTACATTTTGGTGTCTGGCATGCTTCAGGAAATCCCAATAGTTTTATTCCTGGGGACAGAAAAATCTGTTCCAGAGCCTTTGATAAATGCTGCATGTTTTTCAAGAGCAATGAATGTCATCTAGGATGTACCTGCACTCACAACATACAAGCACATGCTTTTTTCAAGACACCCAGAATTTATCATCTCAGCCACATACTGAAATTGCTGGGTTTTTTTCAGCAGTTTGGAAGGAATATTTCTGGAAACAACCATGTTTCCAGAATATTTCTGGAAACAACCCAAACCCAATGAAATAAATGGGTATGCAAGTGCCAGGAGGGAAGGACTTTCTCCAACAAAATCCCGACGTCTAGAAGCAGCACAAATAAATGGATAAATTAATAGAGCCTCTCTTCCCATCTTCTCCATGCCAGTAAGGTACCACACACATAAGAATTGCCTTTAATTTTAAAGGTGCTTGTCCAGCTCAGTTGCTCTGCTGCAATATCTGAAAGTTTAATAATTTAATTTACTATAACAAATGTGATAAGACAAACAGTTTTAAAGCGATGAACACATTTTGCTTATTGGGTTTTTAAACATAGAAGGAGTCTTAGTTGACTATTTACAGTTTTCATAACAGCACACTTTCATTCCCTGGGTCTTCTTCTGTTTTCAGTGGTTTCAAGCTGATCCTTAACTAATTGTACAACTTCACAGCAGCTATCAAACCTATTTCCCCAGTTTTCATCAACTGATATTCTGGTTCTTGATTTTGCTCTTTCCTTGTCATTTTATGTCTCTACCCACAGTAAATTATTGAAGGCATATATGACACAGGTTTTCTACTGTTCTCTCATAAGCAAAGTATTAAAGTATTGTCTCCGTGCATCTTATATAGTGCCACATTAAGTTAATTTCACAAACAAATATTTTAGCTTTAATAAATATCAGCAGCACAAAATGCCCCTTTTGAATATCTTCATATGAGACAATAGCCAGTCACGTTTATTTTCTTTTTAAAACTACATTGACATCAATCTGAGAGCAATAGCACATTGCTCCTTAAGCAATAATCAAGATTACTTTGGAGTATATGAAGCAAATAATGGCTGCTGAGCTCTTGCTAATGAGAAGGACTTCTCTCAGAATCTCTGATTTTATTAAGTTGTGAATGACTTGACATTAACTGACACCACAGGAATCAGAAGTAATAATTAATAAACTGGATTTGTATTTTGATTTGCAGTTTGCTGTGGAATCTTGAAAAGAAAAAACCTTGGCAGAAAATAGTCTAGCTATATATAGAAACTTACATTTATCTGTGATTGAAGTGTGCAATGTGTGAGCTATGTAATTTAATCTGAAAAAAGGGTTTGTTACATCTGAGGAAAAAGGGTTTTGATTAATTCCAAAGCTGTATAGGTTACTTTCAAAAATATATACTATGGGGTCCAAAATTACAGTTATGTTCCTATGAAAGTATTTTATTATTTAGCTGTACCCTAAAGATGTACTGGCAATATATGCAGCTTTCTCAAATGGTTTTAATAATTTTGGCCACAAAATGCATCCATTTGCACAGAGGAATCCACCAACATAGTACTAGAACTCCAAAGCAAATGAAGCTGATATTGTGATGAGTGCATCTCAGGTCAGTCAGTTAAAAATTACGTATGTAATTAATTTTTAAATGATACTCTCTTGAGTTCTATGTATTTTGTAAGTAATGATGTAAATAAACACCCTAAAACAGACGGCTGAGCTTCTATACTAAGTTTTTCCTTTTAGTGTCATTCCACTGTATAGAATGGCAAACAACAATTGCCTAAGAAGCTGCATGAGGGCATGTTGGTGGGAAATGGTACCTATGACAGCTATTTCTCCCAGCCTTCTGTGTACAGCCATTCTGCATTATGTCAGAAGACATGTAACTCAAACAGGACATGCAAGAAGTCAGAACATAAAGATCTTACAGAATGTATCAAACAAAACTAAGCTAAAGTTTGGTAAAACCCTCATGGGAATCAGTGCTTCCTAAAGAGTACCAAGAATTTTTTTCTGTGGTTGGCCTCATCAGCCTACTGGTAGGTAATGTTGTTCTTTTTCCTAAAATGGAGGTCCTGGAAGTTACTTTGTGTTATTTTGCATATATGCTCAAGGGGTCACAAGGTTTCATGTACAAATTCATACAAGGCTGCCTCTACAGCCTTTTCTGTTTTTTCCCTTAGCCCAATCTGTACCTTCTCTACAGAAAAAGATTGAATATAGCATGACAGCTGCATTTCTGAATCTTTGTGCATACCAATCAGAATTTAATTTCAATTTTGACTTAGAAATTATAAAAAGCAAGAAATAGAAATAGATATATAGATAGGTAGACAGAAATAGATACCATTTTCTATAATAGCACAAAATTATATCATGTTCTTACTTTTTTGGAAGGAAATAATTCTCCAATGGCTTGACTGTAAACTGCATTACTAGTATTTCGTGATCTAATAGCACTGAAATGGGCACAGTGCCTTTTCCATATGCAAGTATGCATAAACCATTGCCATTACCTTCTACAGAATATATTAAGGGAAATGGCTAGTGATGGAAAACTTCCATAACTGGAAACAGTTATATCAACTTATTCCTGGAATTCCCCACTTCAGAAGGGGACAGAGGAAAACGCCTTGGGGAACAGGCTGAGTTTATACCTTCTAGTGATTTGGGCACTAGCTAGGAGAGAGCTGGCTTTCAAGCATTGCTCAAAAAAAGTACTTGTAAATTTTAAATTTAATTTTCAGTGAGCAAATATGGAAGCAGGGCCTGGAAACATAGCAGAGCTATATGAGGGGAAGCAGAGATACACAGGGTACCTACAGCAGGATTCTAATGTTAGAAAAGATAAAAAGATAAAAAAATAAAGAAAGATTGGCTATTAAAATCTTTAAGGAAAATTAAATATAGGTTGTCTCCTCAGACTGGCACTTGACCTATATATCCAGTGCTACTAGTTGATTTAGGTTTCACCTTCCAGGCATGTATGGGAGCTTAGACATAAGAACCCCCAGTTTCTTGGTGCAGGTCAGGCACAGATGAAAGATCATTTGGGAGATATTAAGATGAAAGCGCTTAGGAACACAGTTCTCCTAGACATTGCTAATGCCAAAAGAGCAGCAACAAGGAATAATTCACTTTCTTTATTTATTTGTTTTAGATTAGTTTTGTCTAAATTTTCCTTTGGATGCCTGATTCTTATTGACTCTAGCCTTAGGTGCTTTACTGGATCATGGGATAGCTTTCAGGTAAATTAAATGAATTTATTCTGTTAGAATTAATGATAAATTGGCAGACTTTGAAAACTTCAGGAGCCAATTTTTATCCACTATAATTGACTGATGAAGTTTGACTTCTGTAAGCATTTTAGAAAATCTTCTGAAATCAGCTGGGGGGGGGGGGGGGGAATAAAAAAAAAAATAAAGGTGAATATTTTGGTTAAGTTTAGGTAATAATAAAAAAGCTTGGGTCCTCTTTAACAGAATTTAAATAGACTATTAAAATAAATATAGCAATGTGGTAAGCTCAATCTCTGAGTATCTTAAAGAAATACATACTTCCTAGTGAGACAGACTTTTCCTTGGTGAACATACTTTACCTCACAAAAGTTCCTGTCAGTTCAAATGTTAGCTAGTGAGAGGTACTAAAAGGAGAAGAAGGGAAGTTTCCCAAATATTTTTGGGTGAAACTTTGTGTAGGCTTGAGTTTTGAAGAAATGTCTACAGGTGAACCCATGGCATTTTTGTCAGCTGCGGGTTGTGTCCTTTACCAAAGACTCTCCCAGTCATTTGAAAGTAGCTTCTAGCACAAAAAGGTACTGTGTTGCTGCATTTCTGTTGCTTGAACTTAATTAAAGGACAGTATAGAATCACAGAAAAGTGTGGCTTGGAGGTGGCCTCTGGAGATCATTTGGTCTTCCCCTCTACTGAAAGCAGAGACTTAGATTAGGCTGTTCAGGGCCCTGCTACTATGAACTGTTATTCTTAAAATGAACACAGATACTCTACTGAAAGCAGAGACTTAGAACAGGGTGTTCTGGGCCCTGCTACTATGAACTGTTATTCTTAAAATGAGCACAGATACTATGCGAGGTGTGCGTTATATTAAACAGCAAGGTGAGCCCTTGCACTGCTACCTTTGGTAACATATGTTGCCTAGTGAGTTACTAAAGACTGGCTTCCATTAAAAGCCCCAAACACTTCTACAAAGTTTGTCCTCTACAATTGTTTTCAGTCACAGTCGAATATAAACTGGATTTGAAGTTATGATTTTCTGAAATAGATTATCATACTGACATATATTTGTGCATATATGTAGGTATATATGCAGATTGTGTGTATTATCCCTGAAGGCAAATCCTTCCACTTTTTCAAGTACAGACAAATATTTTTTTAACTTATTTTTTCTTAGCACATTTATTGGAATAAGCAAGTTTTCCTTTCAAACTTCAAATAATATTGTGAAATAAAATAATCTGAAAAAAACACTGGAAGATTATGAAGAAAAGTAGCACTATTTTATAGGTCAGCGTTTATAATAAGTATTTTACAAGAAAGCTGTAGGAAAAGTATGAAAATATAGCTAAAGTTATAAAACAAAAATGTTCTTCTTTTGACCAATGAGTAGAAAGTTAATGCATGCTGTAGCACAGTAAAATTCAACCTCCTTGTTACTGGAGGGCATAAAAGCAATGGAAATATCTGTATCTTAATGCAGCTATTTATCAGAGGAGTAGCATGTTCCTTTAAAGTTAGAAATTTTGAAGACTAATAAACATTGTAATGTCTCATTTTCATCTCAGTAGGTTGGCAATGTCTTTTAAAATCTGTATCAGTTGTAACAGACTACGATACATTAGAGAGCTCCTCTTTTCAAAGACCTATTTCACTTGAAATGATGTGACATCAAAACCTTGAAACACCGCATGGCCTCATCCAAAAATGTCTATCAACTACTTTGATAAAAACAATAAAATAAGATCACTTCATGCATCAAGCGGAAATTTTTTCTTCCAAATTCAGTTGGAAAATGTGATGTTAGCACACCAATAGAAATAATTTTTCTCTTGCATCCAAAAATAACACTAGATTAAGAAACTGTTGTTTCTGTATGTATATAGAAAAGTACATACAGAAGGAAAGCAGAGACCTGTTTAACTCTCAAAAACTCCTCAACATTGCTTCCAATCATATGCAAAAGACTCACTTTTTGTCTGTCGATTTTTTCAGGTCTAATTTATTAGGAATTGTGGTGTGATTCCTTAAAAATAATCCCATAATTTTTTTATGAACTTTTCAGTCAAAAAAAAGTACTGTGCAATGGTAGAAAATTAAACTTTGGAAAAGTGTTTATTTCAGATCAGAAAGTATCTTCCATCATCTCTAAACAACAGTTAAAGTTATCCAGTTGATGAAGAGCTATAATCAAGCGTGGAAGCACTTCTTATAAGATTTCAAGAGTGAGGCAAGGGGAAGATTTTAAAAAAAAAAAAAAAAAAAAGGGTTAAAAATAAAGGAACAATAAAGAAAAAGTTTTCAAGTTTAGACAATCAAGAAAGAAAATACTAAATACTGAAGCCCTCTTTTAAAATTTTGGCCCTTTCTGTTTCTCCCAAACTTTATCCAGAAAATTGATCTGATAGTCAGGAATGGGGTTTAATAACTTTGACTCTAAATTGTAGAAGCAAAATTACTCAGTCAGCTGTGACTTTTGATAGTAAACAACCATAAACCTTTCTTAATTATGTGAGTAATCTGGATTTATGCTTTCTGTGATGGAAGCAGCACCAAACAACAAGCAAAATACTTCTGACCCATAGAGTTTTTGAGCTTCTGAGAGCAAGTATCTCTCTTCGACCAACTAGAATTTTAAACAAGCAGCAATTTTCTTCATCAGTGGTAAGTGATGCCCCATTTGCCCATTTGCAAAATGCATGTCTAACCATACATATAATATATACATATAATACAATACATATAATCAGATACAATGTACATTTCAAATGGTTTGAAGAATCCTCAGGAAAAATAAAACAAGTTTCTAAACATACATCATCTTTTCGGAGATGACCATGAATACAGGTAAAAATGAGCTCATGAAGTGATCCACAGACACGAATACTGTTACATTAGGAGAATAACTGCTACAGAAAAGGTGTCAAACAGACATGAGAATTTATAGCACCCCAGGAAGAACTGGTGATGTAAGACTGAAGAATAGGGCACAGTGCACACACATTGCGCTTTGTTTTCAGTGTCCTTTACTTTTACTCTGTCTACTCAGCAAAACACTTCAGGAAGAAGGTGACTGTTCCAACAAAACTTAGCATTTCAGTTTAGTAGCTCTTTTGCTGCATAGCGTACATTCTTAGAGGAAAAGACATAATCAGATCCACCTCAATGCTCTGGCCACAGTAAAGGATCCTGCCACTTATGTCTGTACAAAACTGTGATACAAAGTTTACGTTCACATTCTTTTTCATAGGTTCATGCCCTATAGACTTGCTTGGGCTTTCTTCACAGCCTTTCCCATCAGTCTTAAATACTAAAATTTCTTAAACCTCTTCTCTACACTTTTAGCAGTAAACTGACCTTAAACATTCTGAAATTCTGCTTTAAGAGATTCAGTTTTCTTTCTGTTTTGTTACTTAAAAACTGTCATTTCAGAAGCACAGCTCTCTTCTTTTTAGTCTCTGGGCCACTCTTGCTTTGGCAGTAGGATTTCTGTAAAATGAAATTTTGCTTGTTTTTCTCCAGCCTTTCAAAGTGCAAATGATTTGAGCACTCCAACCAGAATTCCTCTTAGATACTCTCAGACTCTCTCATATCATAAAGACAGGGAAGAGATTTTGTTTCAGAGCTGAGATTGCTGCCATGCCACAAAGCATCCCTTTTGATATTGTCTACACAGAACTTGGCTAGAAAGCTGCTTAGCATACAATAACTTTCCCATTTCCCTTCAGCTTTTGTCTCTCCCTCTCTCCAACCTGTTCCGCCTGGCTCATGTACATAATAAACCTTGTCAAAGGCCAGACTGTGAGTATTTCTGGGTAGAATGTACACTTTCATTGCATGTCTGTATTCTAGCTATCACAGGCTTTTTACCTTGTTTTGGTCCTCTGTTGCACTGTGAAGTGTGATGACAGAAGAAATCTGCAGCTGGTCTCTTGTTCAGAAGATGCCAACATGTTTTCAGGGCTCTATGACAATCTGAAAAACAATGGCCACCATAGCCAGAGATTACAGCCTGCAGGTACGTAACTGCAACAGATGGAATCCAACAATGTGTTATTTACTACCCCTCCTGAAGCACCAACTTAACATAAAAAAAAAAAAAAACAAAAAAAAAAAAAAAAAAAAAAAACAAAAAAAAAACATATTTTTGGTAGCCTTTGGTAGTTATTCCTTCACATATGATGAATTAAAACACGTTGGAAAGTATGATTAACAGCCATGCCAATTTAAGACATTCTATATATGAAGTAAAAGCACTAGTTACCAACTATTCAAAGTTTAGCACAAAGCTCTGCATTTTTTACTTCTGTAAATCCATTGTCCGTGTCCATCCAGAATCTATTTCAATCTTTCTTACTGCATTTGCCTTCAGTAATTGTAACTCATTTAGGAGATATTACGAAAGCTTTTCCTACAAATATATTGAAAACAGAAAATAAATTAGCCACAGGAAAATCATGAGTACACTTCTGGTTAGGCTAAGTGGTGATGTGTTTCAAGCTGAGCAAGCAGATGGCACTATTTTAATTCTTACTAATTTATTTTAAAGTGGTTTATTCAATGTTTCTAAGGAAAAAATTATCTGATATACTGAAAGTAAAAATACAGCAGTCAAACATTTTAGGAAGGGGTTAAAAATTTTGAGGCACTATTTTAATACATATAGAAAACCCCTGCTGTTTTAAAACCAGCAGAAATCCCTTAATGTTTCCATAATGTCGTTATGTGATAGACAAAGCTGTGGATCTAACGGGTACTTTTCTGTGAATGGTGAAATAAATTTCAGGATGCTACTCTCATACTGAATGTGACATGTTTTCAGTTAAACAAAATTTGATGTGAAAATCAGAGCTGCTGTTCTAAGAAGGTAATATTCTATAATACACAAAATATTTGTTCAGTCTTTCATTCCTTAAGTGGCTTTGACTGATTATTAAATATAACTGTAAAAGCTGGTTACCAATTGAGTACTAAATATCCCAACTAATAAAATGTGCTTTTTGAATGGACACCAAATACTTTCAGACAGAAACATTAAAAGAAAAGGCAAAGGAAAACAAAAAAAATCTGTCTCCGCAAAACCCCTGGTCAAATTGACTCAAGAAGCTACAAGGAAGTAACTACTTTTCACAGAATATAAAGATGTTCAGATTGAGGTTTGTAAGTAACAGGTAATTTAACAATGTCCTTTAAAAATTATGGAATACACTCATTGTGATTCTAAAGGAGAGACGAGAATCTAGTCATGCTGGTATCGTTTAATAGCATACCTAGAAGCACTGACTTCTAGGGGTTCAACATTGTTCTGAGAAAGCAATAGATACCTATTAGTTTTCCAGTAATTATTTGTCCACTTCAGTTACTTAGAAATGTGGAAGGATACTTGTGTCTTCACCATGAATTTCCTTGGGGGGATGAGGATGTGGGGGAAAAGACCTTCTTGTGATGTCAATGTGGAAGGGATGGTTAAAATGATGTGACAAGTTTGTGTCCTAAACTCTACTTTCATAAACTCTCCTAGAAATCACTATCACCTACATCTCTGGTCACACTTGGCTGTATCATGAACAGGGTACGACTCTTCTGCAAGAAACTTGGGTTTGTACTTCTAGAATTAAATTTAATATATCTTTGTCAGTGCATTGTGGGTTGGGTTTTTTTCAGTCTAAGAGTAAAACGTTTATAATTGGTTTTAAATCTGTATTAAAAAGTGCATATATATACACACTATACTTCTATTTATATATTCTTGATTTCCCATATGTTAATTTTTCATTAAGAATTCCTCTTCCTGTTAATGCCCAATGAGTCATTTGCTGCATTCTGCAGTGAGATATTCCTTATTTCTTAAACTAACCCCTGTAAATTCTCTAGTCATACACACTTCAGTGATTTAGATAGGCAACACCTTATTTGGCTATCAATTCCACAGAAATTAAAAGTGCACTTATTTACAAATATCATACATTTTAACTTTTTACTTTGTTACACCAAAATAGCATTAGACTCTAAACTGCATTATGAGCTGACATTAAAACCAAACCCAGGGCTACTATTTGCTATTGGATACAATTATGCATCAATTTAATTTCTCTCTTATTACATCTGACAACTCTTCAATCCAGATTTGTTCAACTATTACAGTTAGGGAACATTTTTTTTTCTTATTTGATGGGGGTTTTTTAGTACAACCTGTCTTTTAAGCATCTTACAGAGATTTTGTTTCTGAATAGCTAGTTCCACTAATCTTGTAGCTATAAGAAAAGCCAGATCTGATGCTGTTTGAAATTTTTTGCTTAATTCCAACTATCCGAGTCCCTGCATATCCTTTGGGCTCTTAAAGGTCAAAATATTTCTACTTTGCCATGTTTTCTACTATTTCTACATGGTTTATATGCAAAGATGTTTTCCTTGTCATATTTGCACTGCCTTCTGTCTTCTTTCCATAATTAATTAGAAAATTAATTTCATCATCATGTAAAAGGAAATTTTCCTTCTTGGAAGCACTTACTTTTAAAACTCTGGGTGTACAATAGGCTAAGAATTAGTCATTTCAACATGTGGTTAACTAAGAAAACCATATCTGCATGCACGTGTGTGTGTGTGTGTGTGTGTGTGTGTGTGTGTGTGTGTGTGTGTGTGTGTTCAGTTTTTTAGTATGTTTGCTCTAAATCAAAACCTTGCAGTTCACACAATAATATATTTTCAACTCACATAAAGAATTATTTATATGAAACATACATAATTTACTATTTTGTCCCCTGTGCCATTGCTTTTCCTAGTGCTATTAATCCAGTAAAATCATTTATTTTCATTTGTTAAAAAATATAATTATTTAGTGTGATATTTATATTCCACAAATTGTAGCTCAGTTTAATTTTTAGACACGTGGGCAGTAGTATCATTATATATGTTGAATTATTCTGGTCTGATGTTCAATCATATATTTTTAATTCCCTCCCTAGTCAGCAAAAAGGAATAAATTCCTTTAAAAGGTTATTCGTACCATCTCAAAATAGGCATATATGACCTGCTTAGTAAATGAGGGAAAGGCTGTTGCTGTTATGTAGACTTTAGTACATTCTTTGTCAGTATTTCCCACAGCATTCTCCTCAATATCAGCTGAATCATAGAATCATACAATCAGCTAGGTTGGAAAAGACCTTTAAGATCATCAAGTCCAACCATTACCCCAGAACTGCCAAGACCACCACTAAACCGTGTCGCTAAGGGCCTCATCTACACAGTTTTTGAATACTTCCAGGGATTGTGATTCCACCACTTCCCTGGACAGCCTGTTCCCATACCCTATAACCCTCTCTGTGAAGAATTTTTTCTACTATCCAGTCTAAACCTCCCTTGGCACAGTTTGAGGCTGTTACTTCTTGTCCTAGTTGTAGAGAGCAATAAGGTCCCTCTGAGCCTCCTCTTCTCCAGACTAAACATCCCCAGTTCCCTCAGCTGTTCCTCATAAGACTTATTTTCCATATCCTTCACCAGCTCCATTGCCCTTCTCTGGAACTGCTTCAGCAACTCAATGTTTTTATTTTAGTGAGGGGCCCAGAACTGGATGCAGTATTTGAGTGAAAGCCTCACCAGTGCCCAGTACAGGGGGATGATCACTGCCCTGTCCCTGCTACCACACTATTGCTGATACAGGCCAGGATGCCGTTGACCTTCTTGGCTGCCTGAGCACAAGCTGGCTTATGTTCAGTGGCCATCAATCAGCACTCCCAGGTCCTTTTCCGCTGTTTTTTTTTTTTTTTCCAGCAGTATTCCAGCCACTCTTCCCCATGCCTGTATCATTGAATGAGGTTGTTGTGGCCCAAATGCAGGACCTGGCACTTTGCCTGGTTGAACATCATACCACTGGCCATAGCCCATCAATCCAGCCTCCTGATTTGACTGAAGATATCAAAAGCCACATTTTGGATGTCTATACACACAACTTAAGAGTCCTTTATGGCAGTATGAATAGAGGTGTGCAGCACCTATTTTAGAAAAAAATAGAATGCCTGATAAAGTCCAATATTATCTTCATTGACCTTAAGTCCTCTGAAGATTGATTTAAATTGGTACTACTGTTCTTTATGTATGTTCGGAATACAATTCATTTCATTAACATAGCAAGTTCTCCCACAGAAATTGAATAATTGGAAAGTGAACACTGCTATTCAAAATTAGTCTAAAAAGCTGGGTTTTCTTTTCCCTGGAGATTTTGAAATCATTTTGACCTTCAGACACATCAAGTTTATATATTAATTGTTTTAGGAACTTGAGCACTCCAGAAATTAGTAAATGGTAATGTTGAAACATAAATTTTGGCAGGTTTGATCAAAGCAAATTTGGACATGCTGAAATGACTGTTTTCATTATAAATGAAATCATTTTCTTTGATTCTTTTGAACTAAAAATATCATTCAAATATTCAGTTAGGAGAATTCTTATTTCCCATTTTCCCAATGGGTATTCTCAGTGCAAAACGTTTCTGCAAACTCTAGTTCTAGATTTAAAGGAAATAAGGGCTTCCACAGAGGTCAGGAAGATGTTCTTTATGAAGAAAAATAGTGATTGTAAGTCCTGAAACTTCTGCAGTCTGTTTACATGCTTGCACTGGGAAAAATGAGTGACATAACGAGATGTTAACACGTAACCGCACCACAACCTCTCCCTTGCCTGCCTTTCCTCTATCATCTTCTCTCTTTATAAGAACACATACAGGAACCCTCAGGGACCTGTATTTTCAGAGATGCATTATTGCATTGGGGGTGGGAGGGGTCCCTTGCCGCTGCTCTCTTTGTAACTCTCACAAGAGAGGCAGAGGATGTGGCATAGAACACACCTTATGCTTTTTTTTTTTTTTTTTTTTCTTCTCTTGTATCGGGGAAGAAAGAAACAAGAAACAGAGAGGATTTATAATGATACAGAATCATAGAATCATAATGATGACCTGGGTTTAAGTATTTACCTGCGATTAAACGTACTGGTTCAGCTGATAATACTGTTTTTCCTTTTAAACCTTGAAATCCAAGCATCTTTTAAATTTCCAATGTTTAGCATGCATAGTGTGCTGTTCTCCTGTTTAACATAACATAAACCACCTTTGATTAAAATCACCATATCAAAGGACCCCATGGCAAAAAATTAATAATAAAGTGTATATCCTGTGACAGTTCTATGATACTGGCTTGGGAAGCACGCTGTATTATAAAGTCTATATGAAAAGAAACATTTCATATACTGGTTTTAAATGTGTCTCGGATTTTCAGTCTCTTTTTGAAAGTCTCCTTGACTCTTACCCTTTGATAAGACACTGGTAAATATAGATGGTGATAGCAAAAAATACCCCAAACCCCAAATCCCTCCAGACATGTCCGTCATTATGAAATTGGTAGGTATTGACAATTCTGACAAACAGGAAATTTTGCATATATTTAGATATATAGTCCTATTTCAGAGAGAGAATATTTAACTAGATTCTTGAAAAACAAAGCCAAAAGTCAGATTAAGGAGCCTCTGGGTAGCATCACAGCTATTACATGCTCACCTGTTGCACTGGTTCCCATTGAATTTATTAGCCTTTTGATGAAGTCACAAACAAACCCTCTATGATAGATGTCTTGTAGATCTCTGACTGTTCTCCTCTGACATCCTCTTGCTGTCTGTTCATCCCTTCACTAATCATATGGGGAATCTACAGCATGTACACTTACTTAAAATGTCTTAATTCAGAGCTAAGAAGTAGGTAAAGTTAATGAACATTCTAATAGCTACAGGTCATTGGATACAGAATGATACTGATACTTCCTTGGAAAGCTTAGCGGTTCAGAAAGTCCTTTAGAAAAGACTTGTTGTTGTTGCTGCTGTTTTGGTTGGGTTGGGGTTTTTTTCTATTTTAGGACACTAACCAGTTAGTATATGAATATAACATTTCTGTTATTGTCAGAAGAACATCATTACATGAAACTGCCTGAAAACTTTCAAAATCCATTAATAAGTGATAACATAATAGGTCGAGAATTGGTTTAAAGAAATTATTCAGCAGTCTAATGACATATGGTTTTCTATAATGTCATCGCTAATCACTGGGATTACAGATTGCAGGTGTAAACAGAATAGCCAAAACAGCAATAAAAGCAATTAAATCATTCAGCTTTGAAAATACTCAGAGTACAGAGGAATAGTGCAACACACTGCTGTCATGGGTTCAGCAGCAGCAGTCATTTTTCTCCTTCTTGGTAGTTGGTGCAGCACTGTGTTTTTGATTTTGGGCCTGGGAACAGCGCTGATAACACCAGTGTTTTCAGTCAACTGCTTGGTAATGTTTTGGTCTGGCCAAGGACTTCCTGAGCCTCATGCTCTGCCAAGGAGGAGGGGAAGCCAGGAGGAAGCAGAGACAGGACACCTGACCCAAACTGACCAAAGAGGTTATTCCATACCACAGCATGTCATGTCCAGGATGTGAAAACGGGAGCAGAGACCTGGAAGGGTGTGGTGGTGGTGCAGTGGGGAGTTCGCTGCTGGGGGGTGCACTGGCTGGGTCGGGCTTGGTGAGCAGTTGTATTCTCTTTCTTTGCACTTCTCTTGCCATTATTATTATTGGTGGTAGCAGTAGTGGTTTAGTTACTAAACTGTTCTTATCTCAAACTGTGGGAGTTGCATTCTTTTGATTCTCCTCCTCATCCCCCCAGAACTGGGGGAAGAAAGAGGGAGAAGTGAGTGAACAGGCTGTGTGATTTACAGCTTAAACCACGACAACTGCAGGACAAAATCTGCAAAGGCATTTTGGCACCAAGTTTCCATAGATTTAAGAAGCAGATAAACACCCATTATTCTTTAAATACTTAAGTCATAGAATATTTAATAACACAGCTCTGGGTCACAGTAGTTCTGATTAAGATCCTGTGCAGCTTTACTTGAACAAATTCTAACTATAATAAACAGGAAATTTATTTCAATAAACTAAATAAAGACCTCATCAACCTGTAGAAGATAAGAGAATTCAATCTGCAATAAAACCAGTTAATTCACCTGAGGAACATAAAAATCCAATCCAAACCCATGAAAAACCCAGAATATAAACCAATACCAAGGAATAGAAACAGGCAAATTGATATTCAGTAAAAAATAGAGGATTTTAAAAAAGCAGTGGTGCCTACAGATCTTTGTGTGTATTGAAGAACTAATGCAGGATCAATGCATGAGACAGAATGGAAAAATTTAACAGCCCAGACTAGCAGGAAAATAGACCCATATGGCAATGGAGCAACTGCATCTGTCTTTTCTAGACTTGTACAAAATAATAGGAAGAATTATTAGGGTCAAGGAGAGATAAAGGATGATAAAAGATTAGGATATGAACAAGGTATGTAACTAGCTACTGTCTATGCATATTGGCTAGTGTTATCTATGTATGTGTGGTTTACTATGCATTTAATGTTGTACTTTAGACAAAAGAAGACAGACATTCTGCTTTGTAGATGACAGAGTAGTACTGACTGGATATATCTATAAAACATAACAGGAAAGACTGAAAAGATTGCATAGAATGATCCAAGAGATTATAACCAATTTATAACTGATCAAACACAGAGAATTTTTAATAAGTTTGTAGAAGAAATCCTCAGCAGGTGTGAAATACTTCAATGGTCTATCAGTTAAAACTGAATTTTCATATGTAGCTTACAAGAGCACATTGGGGCTGAACAGACTTTTAACTCCATCTAATTAGATACACAAAAAATTACAGATCTCCTTTTATCTGGTCATTTAAACACCCTCTGTTTAAAAAAAAATAAATAAATAAAAATTCAGCTGTTCTTCACCAAACAAAGTATCTCAGGATGGGATGAGTAGGCATCTGGAATTAACTCTCTACCTCTGCATTATCTATAAAACAAGTGAAGACAATTAATGTAGATTAGATTAGAATTCATCAAATCAACACAGGTGCATAGTGACACTAACACACCATTTAAGATGTCCACAGAAGGCTGATAGAACACGACCAATGTTTGTTCTGCAGTTTTCTGGAGTGGCAGGAAACGGGACAAGATACTGTCAGACATCCTAAGCAGCGCTAGTACCTCTGCATGGCAGCACATGATTTCCTAGGTATCTCATTTTTGTAGCATTAGAGCTCAGCTCAGCTACTCAAAGATGACTGATGCCACTTGAAATGCCCCAGTTATGCAACATGTCGATATGATGCTGAAAATATGGCACCAGGCTATACACACTGTAAGCCTATATATGAGAAACTGAATGAAATTGCTGCATATCATGCTACTTAAACTAATCCACTGAAAACAGTCAAAGATACACATTCAGATCTTTTTCTAAAGTAAATCATTGTAGCTCTGCTTGTTTCATGCATTTTATCAGCTGAATGTTGGTTGAAAACCTAGTACAGAGTTTAACTAATAATCTTGGAATGTGAAGCTATGGACTGTCAGCATTTTGCATTTTTTTAGTTGCATGAAAACAGGCATACAAAAAAGAAAAGACAAATCCATAAATTACAAAAAGAAGTGTAGTTTCTGCGTTTGATATAACAGGAAAATATCAAAGTTGAAAGGGAAAAACTTTTTGTATTTTCTGTCTTCACTAGAAAACAAAAGATGTGTTTTGACTAAAGTCAGGATAATCTGATGTAAGAGGAAATACTGTAGCTGCTTTCTTTACTTTAGGAATTAAAGCAACAACATATTACAGCTATATGAATCACTCTCATTTATGTTGTTAATGCTGTTATTTCTCAGTGTAGAAGTACTCCTGAAAGTAAACCTGTCCAAGACCAGTCCCACACATTCAGAAATTTAGAATTTAGGAAGAATCAGTTTTTGACTCTTACAGACATTCCTCAAAGACTTCAGTAACAAAACAAAGGAATTGTAACCTTTATGTCATAAATTTTCCTTTTTAGGCCCCTCAGTGTTCAAAAATGCCACATAAAACCCCTGTATTTTTGTATGTAGGAAAGTGTATCTGTTACTTTGGTGCAAAATATAGGCTTAGCTGCAGAAATACATACTCCTGGGCTTCTTTGCAGTTTCTGTTCCAATTAGAAAAATTATGTATCCTTGGAAATCAGAGCAGGGATTTTCTCTCTTTCTGAAAGAACATTCTCATTTTAAAATGGGTTTATTGTTTTAGTAGTTTGTACAGTCCATTTTGAAATGAAAGATAATAATATGATGACAGGCAGGGATATGAACACAAGAAAATATAAAGGAGTTTCTGTGCCTATTAGGAGTTTTCTGGCTATTATTTCAGGTAATAGATCCCAGTTTCTTCACACTTTCTTGCTTTCATTGTGAATATGTATTTCAACCTCAGCATTGACTGTGGATTGTTTTCAATGTAAAGCTGCTTTTTATCTCTTGTTATATACCTTAAGTTTTATAATTTCTTTCCATTGGTTATAAGTTAAAACATTGCCTTCTATATTATAGGTTGCAGAGGCTCTGTCTCACGCAGAGGGATATAGTAATGCTGGAGAATGACACCATCTCCTTCCTTCCATTTCACAAGACTGATGATTGCATGGTAGCGAGAAAAGTGTAACTTATGCTATGGATGGAAAAACAAAATCCATAGAAACAAAAGCATCTCAGTTACTCTCTGTACAATTTGCTTTTCTTACAATCATGCATTAAATTGGTTTGGCATTCATGTGTACAAAATGTGAAGGACATGAATATATTTTTTACTTCATGTGATTGTTTACATTTCTTTTAATTTAAAATGGTCATAGAAAAATTTATTTCCAGAAAAGTAGTATTCACTTTACACTTTATTTGGGCTGGAATTTCAAGATTTGATTCTTGGTTCCGGAATAATTTTCTAATTGGCACATATTTATTACCTTGATTTTTTTTCACTTTTATTCCTTTTACAGTATTCTGAGTGTTAATGATGTCTTAACTATCTCAAGTTCCACACTTTTGAAGGTTCCAAATATCTGTGCACAAAATTCTGTTCACTGCAGGTGACAAAGCCATTAAAAACATTCTGCTGTATCTAATCCAGTACAGCTCTATGTGCAAGATGAATACTAAAAGCACCATTAGCAGCAGACAGAGAGTTACCAATCACTTACGGATAATTACATAATTAATTAAGCAGTTCCTTCACATTAACATTTTCCATCTGACTCTACATTTTCTGTTATGTATCCAAAACCAAATATTTGTTGAACTTGAGGGCCAATGTGAGGTGCTTTCTTAAGCACTTTCTAAGCAGGGAGCTGTAGGAAATGAGAAGCAAGCATTATGCAGCACATGGATCTGGTCTGCATTCATGACTCATGACCATGCTATGCTTCTTGCTCTGCAAAGGAACAGCACGTACTTTACCATGCACAAGAGACTACTGTCTTCATCCTTGTATTAAAGATTCTTTCTACTGCGATGGATAAAATGACCCTCAAACTATCTTAAGAGTGAAGGACATATTGAGAACAGAAGTAAGCTTATATATATAAAATTTTAGGGTTTGCCTCTCAAAAAGATAGCTGATTGATGTTATGTGTTTATGCGTTTATTTCTGCTGCTGCTTGATACTCTACAAAATATACTACTGCATACTTAACCAAGCTTCCTATCCACAGTGTTTTTTCTGGAAAACATTGGTAGAGGGACATCAAAGTAGTTTTGAAAGGAGAAAGTCCTTATATATAATCTTGTGTCAGTAGGGTAAACACCACAGATTTCTCTCAAACTTCTTTCCTATCAGACTTAGAAATAGATAACTGAAAGGCACAGTTGCTTCTTCCATTTATATCCCACTGCTGTTACTTCACTATTCTGTAGTCTGAGAAAAACGTGATGATTTCGGGGGGTGGTGGTGGGGTGTCTGGGGGGAGGGAGGGGGTACTAGTGGTTGGTGTAATTATGTGTGTGGTGTAATATTACTTCCCAGATTGGTATTCCAAAAGTATTGTGAAGTATAATTCTCTTAAATAATAACTCTTTACATAGAAAGGCTCTATAATATTGATTAAAGGGAAAACAGAACTTCATTCCAACACATTCGCACACAATCAGCCCTAGAAAAACCTCTTAACACAGGAATACAACCATATACATCAATGACTGTCTAATTCTTCAATTTCAGGGCTGACTTGACATCAAGAAAAACCTCCCTCTATTATAATGAGATGTTCCTCTGCAGCATTTACAAGCTCCCGGAAAAATTGCCTGAAGCCTCAAAGATTTAGGATTTTTCTCTAATAAACAATTTAAATAATTCTGTTAATTTAGTAAATCAAGAAAAGACAAACACTGAAGGCTACTTTATGTAACTTTAGATGGAAAGCTTTATGTGTATTTAAACTAATATTATAATGTATTCTCTCCCATCAGACATTTATGAATACACCTGACCCTAAAAATCCCTACTGACAAATGGAAGTCTAAGAGAAGGTTGTGAATCTAACTATTCATGATGGAGAACTTACCAATATAGCTGTACGGACAGGTGGAAGGGGGGTGGGGAAAGCTGATATATTAAAAATGCCTCTACCATTGCAACTCAGGCATAAGGTCTTTAAGTCCAAGCACACATTTTTAAAATAAATAAACCTGTATATGTTCAGATGAGTGGACATGATGGCAACAAACATCACTCATGAAGGCCCAATTACCTCTAACTGCTCGTCTCTCTTCCAGCCATCTCTCATTTCTTGCTTACATTTCCATGCAACATATTGTTGTGCCTGCATCAGATTCCCCTTCTTCATACCTCTTGCTACACACAGGCTTCTCATTAAGCTAAATTATATTCCTGGGCACAGGGTGGTATTACAAGGAGATAGACTGGATAGCACTTATTTCTTTATTTTTTTTTTTTGCCTCCATCCCCAATAAGGATGAAATCATCAATGCTTCTTTGTTCAATGTTTCTTTTTTCTTTCAAAGTAGAAGTACTCCTGAGAGCACAATGTGAAAACATGGAAAGGTTCAGAAAGCAAACAAACTATCTTCTTTGTATTGTATACTATCCTTCATAATTTTCTCACTTCTCACACAGCTTTCAGATACTACTCAGAAGGGCACAGGTCTCACAAGCACCCTTTGTATAATTATCATCCCATGTGCATATCCTGGGTGCACCAGTGTGTGAAATGGTAATAGAAGCATTTGTTTAGACAACTAAAACAAGCCACTTACCAATGTATTCCGAGGTGTCTAGACAGGTTTTCAGCTAACCAGACATAGGTGTCTCACTTGTGATGAAGTATAGACAATGAGGCCTAGAAACTCTTGGTTTTATTGACTCAATTTTCAACGATTGCCTGTAGTTCACTTTACATCCCTAATCTAAAACTGTAATTAAAAGAAAGTGTGAGCTTTCCCCTTTCCAGGATATCCTGGAATTGTGAAAAGGAGGTTTTATAGCACTCATCCCTTTCCTGTGGACTTGGAGAGGTATACAGTCTTAGTGCTTTTGAGTATGTTCATCAGCTTCTTAGATTCCAGAATGCCCTATGCTAGGGGCTGTATAAAGCAATAACACAAATTTAAATTCTCAGAACAAAAATTGAAATACATATATCCGTTTTTAGCTGATGTTTTTTGCTTCAGATAATCTTCTTCTTATGTTGTTCAGCGTATGATACTTTACTTGCAGCTGGTATTTCTTATCTTAACATTTTTCACATCTGGGTTTTGGGTTAAGCTGCACCAGCTACCAAGAGGGAGAAAAATGACTGCTGCTGCTGAGCCCATGACAGCGCTGGATCAGAATGTCAGCATGTGCCACTAACCTCTTTACTATGTATGTGTGCACCCATACATGGTGAAAAGTCATAGGATTCAATTCTTGGTATGAAACGTAACAAAAGTAACTGTTATACTCTGTTACAAGACAGAGATTAATCCTTATTCAGAGTGTCAGAGGAATTATCATGATACAACAGTAGAAACAAGGAGGAAAATTGTACAGACCTTTGCCACAGAGGAAATCTGGTCCAAGCCCTGCGAACCTAATAAAGATACAGCAGTGCTGCATTAGAGAGAATGATTCTGAGTAAGTATTTTGCAAAGGAAAAGGGTTATAGGTAAAGGAATCAAAGACAGAAAATGCTTGCAGAAAGGAGCAGGTTTGTGCTACTCCAATTGTTTAGCTTACTTCTTTCAAGCTCTTTCAGAGTAGTCATGAGAACGTGTTTCCTAAGTGCAATTTAGCCCTTCCAAAAAGCTGAAGTGAAAATTTTTTACACCAACCCATGAAAAACGTGACTAGTATGCCACTTTTATTTCTGTTAGTTAATTTGTTCTAAAAACATATCTGAAATATTACAATGTCAACAGCTCAGAATGCACATGACAATGAAGGGATTATGAGCTACTTTCATGACAGAACTTGAGGGCCCCAAGCTACTCTTCTCATTTGTCACAGTATCAGTGGAAACACATCTCTAATTACTACCTCTCAGCCAAGCCTGTCATTGCCTGCATGACTACTTCTCTCCCATTCCCATGGAAAGTGAAACTGCCTTGTTAAATCTCAGGTGAGCGGAGCTAACCTCTGCCTTTACAGTGAACCTGAAAGGGGTAATATTCACTGAATTATACAGCTGTCTCAGCTTAAAGACAACAGTTTACACCATCACCATGCTGTTGAGTCGATGGCTGAAGCCAAATGTAAGAACAGTACACAGCAGCCTCCCAGGCTGAACACTGAGGTGCAAGCTTACATTAAACCTTGAGTATGAAAAATCCTTTCTGACTGAACAGATTCTGGGACTCTGAGGTTATCATGCTTTGTAAAGAGATGATCGGAAAGATTATATTTCTTATCTGCTTGTTGTGGTTTAACTCCAGCTGGCATCTAATACCGCTCAGCAGCTCAATCACTCCCCCTCCATTCCCACATTAGGATGTGGAGGAAAATAGGAAAAAAGTAAAAACCTGTGGGTTGAGATAAGAACAGTTTAATAAAGTAAATAAATTTAATAATAATAATAAATAATAATATAAAAAGAGAGAGAGGAATGAACCCCAACTGATAAAATTGCTCGCCCTGCTCACTGACTGATACCCAGCATATCCCCAAGCAGAGATCAGCACCTACCAGCTGACTCCCCCCAGTTTATATACTGGGCATGATGTGCTGTGGTATGGAATACCCCTTTTGCTAGTTCAGGTCAGCTGTCCTGGCTAGGCTCCCTCCCAACTTCTTGTGCCCCTTCTCACTGGCAGAGCTACTTAGCAACAACCAAAACATCAGTGTATTATCAGCATTATTCTCAAACTAAAGCCAAAATACAGAACTGCACCAGCTACTAGGAAGAAAATTAACTCTAAATCTGCCAAAACCAGGACACTGCTTCATCTAAGATGATAAAATAAGGTATAAACAGTGAAGAATCAACATCTTGAATGTTTTATTTGGGCAATAACAAATTATTAGACCCTTATAATATTTTTTATTTTATGCAATAGGAGAAATCTAAAGCTGCTTTAACCTTAAGAGGTTTAAAAAGATTCAAGGAAGCATGTTTCTATGGATAAAAATGGATAACTTTTCATTATAAATAAGGTTTTCAAAGGTTCGTAACATTTAAATCTTACTCAAAGCTGGAATAAAAAATTCAGTACAGGGGCATGTTTGCAGAAAAAGCACCACAGAAATCTTTTGCCAATTTCTAGGTTACATACACTATGCAAACTAAAAAAAAACCTAGAAGTTTATAGAATCATATAATCATAGAATAGTTAGGATTGCAAAGGACCTTAAGATCATCTAGTTCCAACCCCCCTGCCATGGGCAGGGACACCTCACACTAAACCGTGCTACCCAAGGCTCTGTCCAACCCTGTCTTGAACACTGCCAGGGATGAAGCATTCACACCTTCCTTGGGCAACTCATTCCAGTGCCTCACCACCCTTACAGTAAAGAACTTCCTCCTCATATCCAATCTAAACACCCCCTGTTTAAGCTTGAACCTGTTACCCCTTGTCCTATCACTACAGTCGCTAATGAAGAGTTCCTCCCCAGCATCCCTATAGCCCCCCTTCAGATACACTGGCTTAGCAACATCATTTGCCAACTCCTTCAGGACCCATGGATGGATTTCATCAGGTTCCATTGACTTGTGCGCATTCAGCTTCTAAGGATGGCCTCGAACCAGATGCCTCTCCTACAGTGGGCCTAGGGTCACTGAGATTTAAAGGAAACCATTGTACTGTCTGTAGTCCATTTACTGCTGTGTCTACCATTTCTACATACATGTTTGCACCTTTATGGGATAGCTAAGCAAAGCTTTCTTCTTTTACCTGAAATTTTCAAGGCCATGCAATAATGTTTTTGGTATGCCTTTGGGTATCTCTGAGAAGGACAGGGGAGGAAGCTAATGAGTGAGACAGAAGCTTTGTTGTTTACAAATATGTTTCCTGTATAAATACAGCGTTTTGGGGTTTTTGTTTGGTTGGTTTGGTTTGTTTGGGTTTTTTTTTTCCAAGAAATGTTACAGGAAGTCTGACTATGCAGACTAAAAGTGACTGTATGTGGTATCTACACTGGTAAATACAAAACCTAATATAAACCAGTCTGCCAAAAAAAAAAAACCAAACTCAAAAAAACATGATTGAAAGTGCTGATCCTTAACCAAATCTTAATTCATCCAGATTTCTTGGCAGGTTAGAGGTTTTCTGTGACACTTATTCCATATGTCCATTTGATGAACATCTGAGGAACACAGCTAGTGGAAATCTCAGATGCAATTCTTTCATTGTTCATAAACAAAAAACTATTTAAAGAACAACTGAAACCCAATTATTTGCCATGTGCATTTGGGTTTATTACAATTACCTTTCCTTGTTAGACCAAATTCTGTATTTACTATTTGTTTGGATAGAGTCTTCAGTGGAATTTATTTTAATATCCAGATTTAATTTAAACCAGAAAACTTAATTTGTTTAAAATAAATACCCTGTAAATGTAACAAAAGGTCCTTGACTGCTCTTGTTGACTTAAATGGAAGTAACATAAAATAAAATATTGCATATATGTCCAATTACCTTTAAGGTAAGGCCTGTCTTTCTAATCATGCCTGCATAGATGGGTTTTAGCATCTTTTAAAGAACCCTATTGATTTGAAAAGAGGAGGCTCAAAAAAAATGACCAATCATGCAATCCACTGATTAAGGTATTAAACTGGCAAAACGTTCTGTGAAAAGAATGTTGGAAAAGCTATCACAAACACTTAAGAAAAAAATGATTTACCTACTTCAAAACCTGCTTATCCTGTTCAAGACTTGTAATTAATTATAATTATTAAGCATTGTTAAATTTTAAATTATTGTTATTTCTTATAGATCAATGACTCATGAAGAAATTACAGTGCTTTAATTATTATTATTGTTAGTTAACTTCGAGCTTCCTGTGGCCTCAAAAGTCAATTTACCTACCTGCAAGCAAAGGCAAATTTTCACAATTTTTCATCTAATTGCTTCCCACTTATTTTCCACTTCTATTTGTATCCACTCACCTTCAAAGAGTTTGTACCAGTCTAATCAATCCTATTTGACAATTTTTCATCAAATCAAAACAACTAACAAGGTGCTTTCAGAACATCCTATAGATTTTATTGAACATGCATTGAGCAGTAGAGAGAAAATGTGTTTTTTAGAAGATAATTTCTATAGTGCTCATTGTATCCTTCTACAGGTTCGCATTTTTCCTGAACATATTGTCCTTTTAATTTGTATCAGACCAGAGCTGAGAAAGGTGCCATTCAAAGTTCATTGCCAGTCAAGTCCATCCAAAAGCTTCAGACAGGCACTGAATATGTGAAGAATGATCTCAGATCTCTCTCAGATCTCAGTTTTTTCATCATTTGTACTTCCAATTTATGTTTCTGGGTACTCCTTTGTCATTTTCAGCAAGGTTTACAAGATTTCATCATCCACTGTTCTGAAGCCATGACATTTAGTGTCTTTCCAGATCATCCATAAAGTCTTTAAAGCCTAAATATCCTAAGGCTGATTATGGCCTCTTCTTCTGTATCGTTGTAGCTATTTCCAAGCATCATCCTTCAGCATTTTTCTTCATTTATAGTATGGGATTAGTTCTCAATATATGAAACGCAGTTAAAATTTTCAATAATAGATGTTGCCTTTACTACTATCTCTTCCTTCATGAAGGCTGTAAATATTCTTTATTCCTGTAATTAATGCTGAGTGAATTTCTTTGTGAACATTTTTCATGAACCATAGCCATTGTTTCTTGGAAAACATCAAAACCTTAAATGAAGCAGAGTGTATCAAGATTTTCTGTCTTGTAACAAGCATTCATAATAAAGCCAGGCTGACTTGTAGTTAGAAATCTGTTGGAATAGTGAAGGACATTTTAATTCTCTTTCAGAGTGTAGCTGTCACAATTTCTATGGGATAAATAGACATTTGAATCAATCATAATATTCTGAATACCATGAAGAGTACTGAGTGAAATTTCAGGTGAAAACCAATCTAGGATGCTTAGAGTTTTATTTATCTCACAGGTGATCTCCAACACAATATGCACTTTGTAACAGTTGAGTCAGGGGACAGATGTAAACTATTGTCATAATATATCTATCATATATTGGAAGATAACTTTTGTGTTTTACCATTAATTCTGAATTGTTACATTCTGAGCTCTGAAATATAGGAGCTGTAACTTTCAAGGACAGATGTAAAACGTCCTTTGGCATTGCCTTGATGATGTATTTGTTATCCATTCAAGTCCTGATATTTAGCTTTTGAGGTGGGAGTTAAGTGCAAATCCTTCACTGATCAGAGTATTTATTTTGAATCTTATATACCTATATTGTGATTCTATCATGAGAGGAATCTCATGTAGTAGCCAAAAATGCAAGGTATGCCATGTAAAGCCAAATTGTGCTCTTTAACTATAGACATCCAAGAGAAATAATTGGTTCTGGAGATATGAACACCAGGGTAGGCCCCCATCTGTCAATTATTCCTCATCATAAATTACATAATTTTCCTAATTTATGTACTTCTGTGGATCTTGTAAACACCTTTCCACCACAAATCAATGTTTTCAGCCATAAAACGAAAACTGCATTGCTCATATATTCAAGTACATTTTACAGAAAAACAAAAAGTGTTAAATGGCTGCTTTTATTGTGCTTCTTGACATACTAGAATTCCACATGCAAAACAAAAATCTGTAATCATCCCTTCTCAATCAGTTTGTAAGTGTTGATGGAACAACAATTTTACAGACTTCAGCTCCTCTGATGATGCGTTAGCTTTCAGCAACAAAACCCCCAAGGCAGTCCTTTTTGGAACCTGCTAGAGTATCATGAATATTTGGTAAATATGTTTCATGTGAAAATAAAACATACTGATGTTTAGTATGGCTTGAGTTCTAATGCTATTACATTGCCACTAAGATACTTTTATTTCAGCAATAGCATAAACAATCATTTGAAGAGCTAAAATGATTAATGCCATGGTCATTAACTTTTCAGGCATACCTGTAAATAAATACATTACATATAGAGTAAACACATTAATTTTATAATTTATAGATTAAATTTTACTGAAGTTATAAAATCACTAAATAAACACAAATTCTTCAACAGTACTGCTTATAGAAACCCATGCAAAACATCCAAAGTCTAATTGTTAAAGATGTTTGCTTTCAGTGGAAAATGACTTGAAGCATACTTTGTTATTATTACTAAAATCATTTTCCCAAGCATGCAATTAAAATGCTATTACTTGTGATACAAGGAATTGCAAATGTCCAGTAGTGCATCAAAGTTCGTGAACAAATGTCATCACAAACTTACAGTATATTAGATAAGCTCCAAGCCAACAGAACCTTAGTGTAGTAAGATAGTTGCTATTACAGTATTATTTCAGGATTCAAGTATTAAATGAAAAAAAAACTAAAAAGATGAATCCTTATCGATGGCTTCAAACAAGAATGTACTTTAGTGAGAACCAATCTCCAAAACCAGCATGTGAGACATGAGGTTGCATCCCTTCCCTGAACTTTTTTGCATTTAGCGCTTGAATTCCCTTCTGACCTTCTTTTATTTAACAGTGCAGAAATCTCCATATTTCAAAAGAGAGGAGGCAAGTACTTATTATGTACCTTAAGCTGAGCTTGGAATCCTGAGTAAAGCACTGTGCCGTAAAAGAGTTCTTATCTTGTGCTTGTGTTTCATAAAGCTATTGGCACGAGTTTCTCTAAGGTTATGAAGCACTGATACTGCACATCTTTGGATGCACTGCCAGTTTATCTGAGCTGAGTGCTGAGACACATTCATCTTACCAAAGGACTTTTTAGATCCAGAAAGAGAGTATCCCTGTGCCTAGACTCCATAAGGGATTCAGCTGGCTATGTACATCCAGAGTCTCCCTACCACATGACACTAGCTCAAAACCTAGCTGGAGCACCCATCTTCTATGGTTTAATGCTCTAAACAGAGCATTTGCTCAGAATTATAGGCATGAAAGAACTTAGAGATTTGCCTGTGCAAGTTTGTTTTCCCAGAACACTGTTCTAGACACCAGATAAAAAAACAAACATAACCCAAAATGCAGAAAACATCTCCTGTGCCATAATGCTCTGTTCTGCAAAATTATGCCACTCTCACAATAAGACTGAAAATTTGTGGATGCAGAATAAGTGAACCTGCCTTGGTGTCCTAGTAGGTATGGAGTACTTTGAAATTCTTTCTTACTCTATTATTTTACCTCTAAGAAAATGTTTAAAGCTTGTGTGATAATTATTTTCAAACAGTTTGGGGTTTTGCCCAAAGTCAGGGGTGAAGTAAGGGATGTGATGCTCTCGGTCTCATTATAATACTCAAAACATTTACAAGTACTCTAGAGAAAGATCAAGCTAAAATGACTACATTTGGCTTCTGAGCAAAAGGAAAATAAGCCTTCTACTTGTGATGTCTGCCTTCTGTTAAATCTGCCATAGAGAACTAGTACTAATAGTCTGAACTCGCTAACCTCCCAGTAATGGGTAAGTAGTATGTGAATAGTAAATTACCCAGCTCTAGGAACTCTCCAGTGTGAAAGTGTTTACTTCTTTTCTAGCAAATACTTCAGAAAAAAGCAAAAAGAAAAAAAGGCTGATGTCAGTAACATCTATTTGGGGTTGTAAGACAATATGTCTTGACAGCTGCATCTCTACATGCTTTAATCTAAGAAATAATTTTATTCTTGTTTAGACAGATTAGGACCTTGCTGATACATGACACACTATGATATGCAAGTGCTTCTGAATAGACATCATTGAAAACTTAGAGCTAAATCCATTTTATGTTGACCAGTGATTTAAATGAAGTCTTTTAATATGATCAAGAGAACTCTAAAATGGACTCGAGCAATGCCCTCACCATACTCACAAAAATCACAAAAATTCAAGGACTAAATCTATAATTAGAGAATCCCCTCAGAAGAAAAGTAGAAAGACTGACTGAAAAATGAGCTATTCAACTAAAACACAGAAGAGATCTTTAAAAAGAACTTAGTAATTTTTGAAACAAAGCCTGCATTGAGAAGCAATTAAAACATATGCTAATAGAGATTATTAAATGTTAAAAGATGAGTCTTCTGGCTTATTCTCTAGGCCCTGTGTCCAATCTTTAATAACTATTCTTGCTGTGACTACTAAGTGGTTTTCATGAGTCTCCACCAATTTAACCACTACACATATTCAGAGATCTGAAGTTTTATACCTTTGATTATACCAATTAAAGGAGAGCCAGCAATTGATGTAAGTGTCATTAAATGACACAAAAAGGCTCACCAACTTACTGCTTAGTGATTACTCCATCTATGCATGATCTCTGTAAGAAATAGCTAGTTGGAAGTGTCTAGGACAGCCAAGGACTAAAGTA
Organism: Myiopsitta monachus; assembly: GCA_017639245.1. Taxonomy (NCBI): domain Eukaryota; kingdom Metazoa; phylum Chordata; class Aves; order Psittaciformes; family Psittacidae; genus Myiopsitta; species Myiopsitta monachus. Next base: position 61,992,979 of record CM029919.1, read on the forward strand.
GGAATAAGTGTGGGGATCAGGGATCTGGTACTAAAGCTCCATCTCTATCATATTTTTATTTGGCAGTGAATATTTCTTCATAAATATGCCCAAGAATCGTTCGCAATATCTGGGGAAGTGCTCCAGATCTGATGCATTCCAGACAAAATCATAAAGCACACATTATACTGCAGTAAATAAAAATAGTACACATCTTTGGAACACCAGTCCTCTTGGAAGAATCCCAAGCATTAGATTAAAGCATACTTTAATACATTTGAGTGCTTAAGGTTGCCTGAGATTCAAACAAATATAGAATTTATTTAAGAAATACTTTGTCAGAAAGTTTCAGTTTGATGAAGCATGATAAAAAGCAAAAGTGGTACCTTTCAGATAGTACAGACATGAGTCAGAACCCAGAAAACTTCAGTTCAGTTTTGTTCTCTGGAAATAGATTTGAACTCAGAGAAATTCTGTTCTATTAACCTGACACTCAGATTGCACATGCTAACCACCAAGTTTTAAACCCCACTTCTATTTCTTTCTAGTTCAGCGATTCATTATATAAACAATGCTGAGGAGCTCTCCTGGAAGAAACTGAGCAGAACTCTCTTCTGAATAGTGCACGCGCAAAGGTTTCAAATTCCTCCTCTAGATTAGTCAGAGTAAGAACCTGAAATCAGATTGTGCCTTACCACCTGGCCCAGCTGGCCCCATTCAGTTAACGGAGATTGGTGGATCACTTTTTCATGGACATTTTTCAGACACAGACCATTTGTGCTATGATACGGAATAAATACTACGTTACTGCTTCCCCCCACACACACAAAATCATAGGTTTGCAATTAGATCAGGACTTATTGCAGTAGCCGTGAATGTTTGTGACACTTTCATACTGAGCCGTTATTTATAATTTGTCAGGTTTATCTCTTATTAACCTTCAAGGTCTACAGACAAATTAAAGTAGGTTTCTCTTAATGTCAGTAGTGAGGGTGCTCCTTCAGATGGGCAGCTCAGAAGTGCATTTGAGGCAAAACTTGATAAGCTGCTTTTGTTTGGTTTTTCATAGTAAGCATTGCGTGTGAGCACAGACAGATTAATAGCCCTGAAATCCTTCATGAATTCACAAAATAAGTGTATCATGATCAGTACATGTCTGATGCTTTACCACTCAAACAAGAAAACCACTTTTGCAGAGTATAAAAGGAAGCTAATTTCCTGAAATCTGTTTAAAATATTTGTGACAAGAGCAGTAGTTATTTGCACTTAAACGTTATTTGCACTAAAACGTTATTTGCACATCTGGTGTGGATCCTCTTATTGTAATGGTCTAATAGATGCCACCTGTGGCTCAGCTACTTGCTATTTCATTAACACAAAGCAGGCCAAAACTAGAGAACATTTCCCTCTGTTCATAAACTTGCATGTCACAGCTCCTGATGTCCAGCACAAAGTGCTTTTCCAGGGACAAACAAACCCAACAAGGATTTATCTGATAGAACTGAGGTGATTCATGATAGGTCACAGCTGACTGGCGGATTTACAAGTTCAGGAAAGCATGAAAGTATTTCAAAGCCTCATTGGTTAATACTGTTCTTCCAATTCTGGTCTCATAACAAATTTAGTGTAGCCGAATTAATATTTGAGCGGGAGAGGAAAAAAGCACCAAACAAATTCTCTGCAAAGCTACTATATTTCTGACCATCTGACTGAGATGCAACATATTTATTCATCGTCTTCAGATATTAAAAACCTGATAATGATAATGTCTTAAAAGGATTATTAGTTTGGGTGCTTGACTCAGGTAAGAACAGTGATTCACATCCTTGTAATTATCTTCTGCAGACAAGACTATGCAAGCTTAGCTGCATACTTCTGAATGAACTAAAGACTGGTATTAAATGAGTATTTATTTAAAATAGTGCTTCCTCTGAAGGTGAACAGGGTGTGTGAGATTTATTTCAGTTAACATTAGGCATCAACAGCGTAAGAATTATTACAAATTATACTTCTTATAAGAATTCCTAGCAAATACTTCTTTCACATACCTGAAGTATTATAGTTTACCTTGTTCTTTAAATGGAATATACTTTCTGAATTTAAGAAGGGGCCTTAGGTCTTGAGAATTTTTGTAGTTAATTTCCCTCTTCACACTCACATTTGTGTTCATACATACCTGCATACCTCATTCAGTCCCCTCTCACATTGGTTTTAAGATTTTGCAAATTATACTTAACCTTTTGTAAAGAAAAGACCATAAATACTATGACGGTAGCAAAGACAGATGCACATTGCTCACAAAAACTTGCCAGTCGGATAGAGAACTTTAATAAAATGAAGAGAAAAAAAAAAAAAAGGCAGGGAAAAACATTATCTTGTCAGTCTAGGTTTTTCCCATCTTAAAGAAAGATGTTTCAATGCAAACAACTAGATAAAAAGCATGCTAATGTTAACCTCCTTAGGAAATCAAGTTTGAAATGAAAAGAAGTAACAAAACAGCATTTAACTGGAGAAACCTAGGATTTCTCCACGTATAAACATGCTTCTATGTGCATGTTTATAAGTCCTTATGAGACTTTTTCACATCTGGAAATATGTCATGTCACTCTATGGTTCTATATGACCATACAGTAGGCATAAAAGAGACACCTTTATGCTGAACCCTGTTACTTACTACTTAATCATCTGCTGTAGGATGAGATTAATTCCAGTCTGTATTTATACTATTACTGTTGAATAAAAACCTGGGTAATGATCCTAAGTGACATCAAGCAATACATATCAACATTTCTTAGGGTTTACTCCTTGCACAACCACTTGTGCCGGATAGAATTACATGAAGAAATTCAAACAAAGCAACAACAACAACAACAAAAAAAAGTTAAAATTTAAGGGCCGATTAATACTCAGTCTTTCTCCTTGAACTTCTTTAACTCAGCTATATAAAAATGCTCTCTAGGTGCCTGTTTCTCTCTATTGACTGTGTCATGGCTTAAGCTGTAGATTTCACTTCTCCCTCCCTTTTCCCCCCCCACTCCGATAGGGGGGAAATGGGGAGAAGAACCGAAAGAATGTAACTCCCACGGGTTGAGATAAGAACAGTTCAGTAACTAAGATATAATACAAATCACTACTGCTACTACCAATAATAATAATAATGACAAGGCAAATACAAGGGAAAAGGATACAACCGCTCGCCGCCCAACCGAGCTGAGAGAGAGAGAGAGAGCGTGCTACTTCCAGGTTCCTGCCCCAGTATTTTACATCCTGGGCATGACGTGCTGTGGCATGGAATAGCTCTTTGGTCAGTTTGGGTCAGGCGCCCTGTCTCTGCCTCCTCCCAGTTCCCCCTCCTCCCCGGCATAGCATGAGACTCAGAAAAGCCGAACCCATGACAGACTGCCATAAAAGGAGTGCAGCATACAGATATCCAGAAACAGGTATTTACATGGCATACATTTAGTCGGGTGGGATGAATTTCTGTTTTACACTGCTGGCACTTATGTTACTGGCTCATGGAATCACCAGGAATATTTCTACACTGAGTGATACATTCATTGAGATCAGGGATAGCCTCACTGTTTTCGTTTCAAGACAAAAGAGGAGGCTTCAGAGTAATTGGCAACTCACTGTCTTTCAACAACTCCTTGAGGGAGTCTGACTTTTATATAATCACCTCTCCACTAATTCTAGCTCTAAAGAAATTAGCTGTTAATGAAACAGTACCATTACTTCAAAAGAAGTCACAATAGTTGAGAGAGTATATGCCTTTGCAAATGAGCAGAAATTGTCTCAAGGCTCTTTTAGATGGGATGAATGTGAGTAAAATGTGTTTAAAATAGTTTATAATGAATTAATCTTTCTTTGCATACTCATTTAATATTGTATTGCCTAGTACTGTGGGGTACCAACTGCTAAAAATTCTGCAAGGCACCACATTAAAACCAGTAGTTTAATACAGTTGCATAGAAAAAAAGTTGAATCTCTGACTGTATGTTTCTTCTTTTATTAAAGTTTCAAACTGGGAATTCAGTGAAACTAAATGTTTGTTATTCAGCTACCAGTGTATTTGCCTGGGAATTTGCTGGCAAGATTATCTCCCACATCAAAGTACCATGGATCACAAAATTACCAGCTGCATAGATGATCTAACTGGCTTCTCTAGGATGGTTTTTGACTGCATTGTTGTGAACTCTTCATCAGTGTAGGATAAGTATAGCAGAGTTCAGCTCTTACCTCTTCTTGCGGTTTAATCCAAGTTGGCAGTTCAGCCCACACAGCCACTCAGTCACTGGGATGGAGAAGAAAGTCAGAAGTGTAAAAGTGCAAAAATTTATGAGTTAGGACAAAGACAGTTTAATAGGTAAAGCAATATTCAATACATCCACAATAACTACTCATGACCCTCTGAGCTCAAGTTCGGTTATTATTGCATTTGTACTGCTTTCTATGATGCTCATCTTCCATTATTTCGGCTGATTCCTGCTATTGTACTTCCTATAACATGAAACTCAAGTCCTGGGTTACAACAACTTAAAAGTATGTCCATTACAGTCTCCACCTCTGACCCCTTTGGACCAGACCATAACTTTCAACACTGCAATGAACTCCTCCTGTTGCTTCTGCTCTAGCATGACCTTTTCCATAGGTCACAATCTCTTTAGGGGTAAACCTGCTCCAGTGTGGCTTTATCCAAGGACCACAGTCTCTTTAGGGGTGTACCTGTGTGTCTGTTGCTGCTATCAAAATGGTCACAGGCACAACAGAGAAAAATGAGAAAGAGTACCACAAACAACAAAAGCAAAAAGCATTAACAAGCACTAGATTCTCATATACAGTAAGGCAGGCAGCCCCTATGGCAAGTTTGGGATCCTGCTAGTTAGTAGCTGAATAGCTATGATAGCTATAAATTCCAATCAAATCTGTTGTTATCTTGAGCTTTTTGAGTCTCATGTTGAGCACCAAAAATGACTGCTGTGATTTAACGCTGGTAGACAGCTGAGCTCCACACAGTCACATGTCCAGAATTTGTTTCCTTCTGCATAAGGGAGACTTGCATCACAGAGCTGGCTATTCCATCCTACTGTGTATTTATACTCAGCGGCAGCTGTCTGCTGAAAATCTGCAACAAAGTTGCTACTTTTCTATGATGTCTGTCCAATACATGGGGTAAGTGCTAGCAAAAGCTTACTATAGGATATGGCTTTTTGAGGCTGGAGTTTGTTTCCCAGAAGTGGAGTAGTCTTATCATGACTGTTTAACCTGTTTGGGAAATGGCAGTTAACATGTCCTTTGCATTAAATTTTGCTTCCATTCGCAAGGGTAAAATGCCTTTATGTTCAGCCCATTCTGAGTTTTAATATTCTCTGTTTTCCTTCCAGCATTTCTGAAAACTTACAAGACAGTACTCTGGGACTTTTATTTATTCAAAATATTTAACAAAGTCTTTAAATAATTTTGAACAGAAAAGAAATATTGTAGGAAATAAAATGGTGTGATTTGTCAAGCTGAATGATATATGAAATGATAAATGACACCCTAGCTCCACAAAACTTACGTAGGAGAGTGTTTTTTCAATGAAGACAGTTTTGGAACAGCTAGGAGCAAATACCTTGTCTTAGCAGTTCATTTTTCTGAAAAGAAGGGAAAGTAAAGAAGGAACAGTTTAATCTTTCATGGAGCAGAGCAATACAATAGAAAATAATATGACTGGTTTGGAAAGATCAGGAATAAAGCAGAGAAAAGAGGTGGGCTATTGGAAACCAAAGGGATTTTTCTAAAAAGAAAACAAAAAAAAATCTGTACAATCAAGACAGAGAACCTTTCAAATAATCTATTTATTATTTAATTACTCAATTCTTAGAAACTGAGAGAAGTTTTAGAATTTGGAACAGATTCTGACTGTTGAACATAGATGTCATAAATCATGACAGGTTAGTAGTCAACCGTAGTAAGAAAAATTTCCTAAACTGCCTTGACAAAAAGTGGAGAATGATTGGAGAATAGACTTCACTAGCCTGAATCCCCTTTGGAGACACCTACCTTTTCCAGTCCACTGTAGTGGGAAATAGACACCTCTAGAAGGTGTCACTTGGCTGTAAAGACACCAGGGAAAAGCACAGGTAGGAAAATAGAAGGTTTCTCTAGCACTCTCAGAAAGATAGGCAGTCGAATTAGGACACATACCAAATCTGAACCCCCAAAACCACTTTGGATGCAGAGTTTAGATTAAGAATTTGAAACACATTAATTCTCTTGATATGAAGAAACCTAAGATGTGTTGCCCACTTAAAAAAAGACTGCTTTATTCATCAGACCTTCAGCTATGTTGAAATCATACCATTTTTCATTACCACTGTTGAAACTGAGCAACTCTGCAGCAAGTTATCACAGATTCAGTCAAGGCCTTCGTGGCCCTGCCCAGCCTCCCCAGGATCTCTCCCCACCTCTGTCCATGGACCCAGGGATGACATACATTTCCAGGCCTGGGCACCCGAACCTGGCATGAGCTACAGTGTAGGTTTACCTGTCTCCAGTCCTGACTGTGTCATCAGCTTCTTCCCTTGATTGGATCCCATGGTTGCACGTTGGACTTGCTTCAGCACCTGCCATGTTGGGACTATCTATGGACCCTATAACCAGCCGTGGACTCTGCCCACCATGTTCTGACCCCACAGGACAGTCTCAGCTTGTCCCCCCTTGTCACACAATGCCACTTCTGCAACTCCCCAATAGATTCACAGTGACAAGGGAAGAGTAAGCCAATTATGTCATTCAGTAACTCAGTAGATTCTGTTCTTGCTTTTACACTTTTTCTCCAATGCTACATAAAAATGTGAAAATTTCTGAAGCAACTGAAGCAATTCTGACCAGGATTCAGTTTTAGGCTTCCTGGTCTATCACACTTCTTATTTAAAATAGAAATTGGGTATGAGTTGAAATCCACTCTGCCCAAGCCTAGAGGCATGCACTGAGTATTCCTTAACAATCAGATGCTGCTGTTTGGTTAGGTTTTTCTTTTTTTTTTTTTTTTTTTTTCCTTTCCTGAAGAGAGTGATGATAATTTAAAATGAAGTTCTTCTCTGGATACAAATATAAGCAGAAAACAGTCACCAAAGGATAAAAGCCTAAAGGTATGAAGTTAAAATTGTATCTGACAAAACTTGAAAATCTCTGAAAATGAACTTGGGATCTGGGGTTATGACACTGGGCAACGGCAATGGGTATTAGTGTAGTGGTAGCAACATCTTGGTTGCACATCCTTGACACTCTCATGTCAACACAAAGTGACAAAACGGTGCTTGCATGCAGGACTTCAGATTCACCTACATTTCACATGTGCATGTTATGTGATATAATGTACCAAGATGCCAATCTTGAGATCTAGATCTGGAGAAGCAGATGCCAGAAATTAATTTTTTTAAAGAACCTGTATTTAAGTTTGGCCCTCACCTCATCCATTTTCCATCCTCTAAAATAGCTACCAATCTGAGCTAGATAATCGCTTTACGTGTATGTGAAGCACGAGAGCATCTATGTCATTCAGGTTGCCTGATCTGCCCCTTATTTGCACCTTTTCAGTGCAAAAGGGATAATTAGTCAAGGGAGGAGCAGTAAACAAGCACACAGAGACACTGACCTGATAAGCAAGGGATTACGGAAGCAATGCCAAAGACCAAAAGTCTCCAGCTACTATCTGATAGTAGTCATTAGAAAACTCCAGGCACAGCTTTGCAAAGGGCCAACCTGGACTTCATAACAAGGGACAAAAACAAGGGGAACATGAGATTCAGGTTATTTGAGGGTAGGCCTGTGGGATTATATAAATATATAAGGAGAAGGAGATTGGGGGAGAAGAAGAAGGAAGGGGAATAGGCAGAAGAGATATAAAAGGGTTTGCTGCATGTAAACTGGGATGGATAAGTACACTTGTCTGGCTGAGATGTGTGACCAGTCAACCAGTCCTTAAGTGTGGGGTGCCTATTTGACAAGTGTGTGAGTGCTGTATGTGCAGTGAGCACCTAGCAGGACCAGTCAATGAGTTACCTTGGAGTTGGTATGGGGGCTAGGATCTGTGGGGTGTGTGCTGCATTAGAGAGCTTCTGCCCCTGACAGCACAAGAGCTTGGTTTCCTATTTACCTCTTCCCACAACTATGGTGATTCTTACAGAAGTTCCTATAGCGATAGCACCTATGGCAGTGGTCCACAAGCATATCTCTACACCTAATTCAAATTCCTCTGTAAGTCCTGCTTTTACAATGTATATCATAAAGGCATCCACAAAAACTAAACAAACAAACTATTAATAATTGTTCACAAAAAAAAACCCAAACTAGAAAATCTTTGTGTCATCCTTTCTAATCATGCAGTCTTCCCTTATGTAGTCTAATATGCTAGAAAGCATCTAGCATATATTAAGTCCTCCCATAGTTTAATAAACAGCAACAAATAACAATCAATCACACTTGTCAAATTTACCCAGCAATACTGAAATCCTCAGTTTCAGGTTACTTTGGCTGTTTTGTAAAATAAAATAAATGTAAACTATTGAATGGCAGTGTCAAAAAAACCTTAAGATTCTGCAGTGAAGAGAGAGAGAGGCAAAATTTTAGCAAGAAAATTCAAGTGCTTTGATTCAAGCAACAAGAATCAAAATTACTATATTAAAATTGAATGTTTGAGAAAAAAGCTACAGCTGTCCCTCAAAACTTTAAAATTATGTTAAATTACTTACAATAGTATTTTTCTTGCCTAAATTTACACACCTAGACATTATTTGTCTAACATGATAGTCAACATATCCTGCCTGCTTAATAAGTACAGGAGGCAGCATAGTTGTAATGGAAGTAGAAATAGAAATTGAAATTGAAATATGTACTTCATTGATATCTACTCTTCCTGTTTCATGATGCCTTTCAAGGTTGCTTGGAATGAAGTACTCTCTGGGTGCATATATTTCACTCCATTAATTGTCTCTGTGTCTTCACACAATTATTTCAATTGCAAACATCTTTAAAAACAAAACAAAACAAAACAAGCAAACAAACAAAACCACCACAGACATGGACACAGACACAAAAAAACCAAACCAAAAAACACCCACAAAAAAAAATAAACTCCAAAACACCACAAAACCAACCAACTAAACTAACCCCTCCCACACACACACAGACACACAAAAGACAAGGTGAAGTCTGACAAGCATGACTATTTAATGGAGCTTGATGTGTGTAGTTTTAAATCTTTCTTCTGATGATTTTCTCAGGTCAAATTATGATCGGTAAACCTTAGCCAGTGGTGGCAGAACACCAGTAAACTCCTGAACAAAAATAATGATATGTATGATATTAGTGTCTCATACATATCTTCTCCATCATATTGTGGTTTGTTGTCTTTCCCTGCAGTTGAAAAATAAAGGGGGACTAATTTTCTTTTTCTTCAAAAAGGGAAACCATTTTCAAGCAAGAACAATATTTTGGTTTATTAGTTACTGAGAATTGTTCAAACTCATCAGATCAAGTACTACCTACGCCAATCATGTCTCCTTGGGACAGTGATTGCTAAACGAAAACTGCACTCAACTGAAAACACACTTAGGAAAAAAAATGTTCAGAAAATTATCTATATCCTGCTGCTTTCTGAGATTTCCTTGAAGCCTTGGTCATTATCTAACTCATAGGAAGACTCAAAGTAGTGTACTTGTACTTGCCCTAATTGATCTGGAATCATCCACCAGAGAGAAAACCAACTGAACTTCACCAACCTATTGCTTGATTATTCATGTCTGAAGAAAATTGTTTTACATTTATCTACACAGCAGGTAGGATTTAACAGTAAGCTGCACATGCCAGTGATTCAAGAACCTATGTAATGATAGTATTCTTATTTGCAGTTCAAATAAGAAGTGCTTTCTAACCAGTACCTAGGTAATATTTATGGTACATGATATAAATGGCAATCTTGTTCATACATTTAAGTTATACACTTCTCCCTAAATTCTAGCAGCATTTTTTAAAAAAATAAAAACAGAAACAGCTCAGTCCTTCCATAAGAGAGAGAATCTTTTTTCCCATTTGAATAGTAATAGGAGATGCTGCAATTTTTTTCTTGAATATTTGATTGCTTTTCTTTGCCTTTTGAAATTGTGGGATTTATTTGTTATTTATATACATCAATACATAACTGTGTGCAGAATAAATTCTATTTGGATAGCAGTTCGTAGTAGTTTTGATCCATTACTGTATGCATTAACTGTGTGGCCTCAGATTAGCAATACAATAAAGCTGGAAAGACACCTTCAGAATCCATTTTACCCTCCAGTTTTTACAGACAACATCAAACTGTACAGTTCACATCAAATGTCCTCCACAATATGTCCAAATTTCTGATCATTTTACAGTAAGTAAGAGGTAGTGCAATTGGTTCTGTTAAAATTGTTTTTGTAATTGGGACAGTGATGGACAGAATAATTCCTGAAGAAATGTGTGTTGATATAATTCACATAGAAATAGCAATGATGGCAAAGATCAGGCACTGATGGACAGAAAAGATATTACATTCAGATGGTTTATTTGAATATGAAGTCTTAATCCTCTGCCTAAACTTGGAGAATTTAGAACATCTACTGCAAACCCGAGCAGGAAGTTCAAAGGAGAAAAGAAAGCAAGTGTATTGAGAAATTTAGAATAAGCTTCACCTGACCTAATGCAAACCTCTACTTTAGACAATTTTCAACATGAAAGTCCTTGTTTCTCTCTACCAACTATACAAGGAGTACAGTTAAATAGCTTAATAGTAGATATTTATATTGTAGACATCTAAAGTGGCTACAATCAACTTGACCTCGGGCATTTAAGTAACATATTAGTATGGGCATTTAAAGAAGAACTTGAACTCTCAGACTATGAATATATACATGGATTAGTAGAAACCCTCACTCACAGTGACTTTTTCACTATTGCAGGAGTCAGATCACCTCCAAGTCACTATAGAATGGCTCTATAATATGAGCTGCACTGCAGTATTTTACAAAGCAAGCAGTTGCTTTCCTAAAGATCTCAGAGTCTGTATTGTGCCTTTATATGATAAAATTTTGGTTGTTTAAGAAAAGTTCTTCATCTGCATAAACAGCAATACTCAGACTTCTGGAGTTGGTTTAAGAATTATTGCATAAATGTAAATAATTAAATAATGCTTCTATTAATAGCCACTGATGATCACGTTAGAGTCTACATACAATTTTGCTATTGATTATAACTTCTCAGAATATTTTTCTTCTGTATTTCCTTGAAACTAACCTTCTCTGGAGGCATGCATATGCACATGTGTGTGTATATGGGCATACCATATTATTTATTTTGCTTATGTGCACATATATATATATATATGCATGCTGGTTGCACCTCTTCCCAACTGAACAACCACTTTAGTTATTTAGAAAATAAGGAAAAAGTTATCAAGAAAAGATCTGCATTTCCTACATGAGACAACATATTCTTTTTCACTTAGAAATGAATAGCTATGCACAGACACATTATGAACATGTTGTACGTATGTTCATAATGTGTATACATATCAAATCTCTCAGAGGTTTATAAATATTATTAGCACAAAGAAATTGCTTTATGATTTTGAAAATAAAAGGCAGTGTGGAAAACACCTTTAAAAAGTGTCAACAATATGGTCAGTAAATCAAAAAGCAAATACTGCAAGAGCTAAATCCCATAGCACAGGAAAATAAGCATTAATGGAAAAGATCTACAACTGAAACACTTTTTCCCACTGTGGTTTGTAGATTACTGGTCTTTTCTACTACTATTTCTGATATTTCTTTGCTGTTAAACAAAGACTGAAAGTTTTGTTTGTAAACTCCATTAGATACTAACTCTACTAGTTGAAAGGTACCTTTCAAAATGATGTGCCTTCAGAAACATGTTGTGTGACATTTTCAAGCATACTGGGTGTTTTTTTGCTCTGGACAAAACTCTCTTGCAAAGGATGTAAGACTACTAATCTTGTAGATTTGTGACCCTGACAAATGCTGAGGATATGTCAGGAGAATGATAATAAGCAGTTCTGTTCTGTAAGGTATACTCTGGTCCTAATAGCTAGTAATATAGCATAGATTAGGACTGGTGACAGAAGAAGTGATTTTACACAAACTTAGTTTATCTATCTGTCTGTCTGTCTGTCTGTCTGTCTACCTACCTACCTACCTGCCTAATTTTCTCTTGGTTTTCAGTTTGGCTTCAGCTACTAAGAGCAGTAAACTCTGTTTTTCCTGAAAGTCATAACCAGAAGAGTCCATCTTAAATTAACTATTGAGGTGCCTAGATGATGTGACTCTTCCCATCAGACTGGAAATTTCTTTCCATGAATTATGGTGAACTGTTCAAACAAAAGGAATATAATGCATGACATTTCCAGTTAATAAAGTAGATATATTTATTTTCATAAGATAGCTACAAATAATTTCTTATGAAAAAAAGACAGACCAGCTGTTATTCATGTTAATTTTTAACATTATTCTGAAAAACAAATACATTTGACTAAATCATAACAGTTTTCTGGAGAAATCGTTTATGTGAGAATATGTGACATTTCCATCACAGTAGCAGTTGGTATCGTTTCTCATAGCTGTAACACAAGAGCACTAGGACTTGTTATATGCTGATCAGTAACAGATTTCTCTTCAAAAGAACATGGGACTAGGTATCAAATTAATTCAGATAATATAGGTTTTGGGCACATATTATTTTCTAAATTAAAAAAAAAAAAAAAGCACAGCAACAGAAACAAACAAAAAAAAACCAAAACAACAAAAACCCAACCCAACCAAACCAACCCCCCCCCAAAAAAAAAAGAAAACCCTACCCTGTAAATACAAAAACACTTTTACCATAATTTTGAATTACTTTTTCATTCATCTGGAAAAGATTTCACTTTACTTTGCAGTTTCAATATGAGGTTATTGTTAAGTAGGTCTGAGGTACCATGCAAAACTCATGAAAGTCAACAGGAATTGACCCTGTTGACCCTGCATAGAATCAGAATTAGCTAGGCTGGAAAAGACCTTTTAGATCATCAAGTCCAAACATTACCAAGGACCACCAAGACCACCACTAAACCATGTCACCATGGGCCATGGTTTGAAGGCCTTGAGACCATGAATGAGGGCCTCATCTACATGGTGTTTGAACACTTCCCTGGGCAGCCTGTTCCAATGTCTGATTACTTTCCCTGTGAAGAAGTTTTTCCTAATACCCACTCTAAACCTCCCCTTGTGCAGCTGGAGGTCATTCCCTCTTGTCCTGTCACTTGTTACTTGGGAGAAGAGACTGACATCCACCTCACTACAACCTTCTTCCAGGTAATTGTACAAAGTGATAAGGTCCCCCCTGAGTCTTCTCTCCAGACTAAACAACCCCAGTTCCTTCAGCTGATCCTCATCAGACTTGTGCTCCAGACCCTTCACCAGCTTCCTTGCCATCCTCTGGACCCACTCCAGCACCTCAATGTCTTTCTTGCAGTGGGGGACCCAGAACTAAACACAGTATTAGAGGTACAGCCTCACCAGTGCCATGTGTAAGGGGATGATCCCTTTCCTGGCCCTTTCCTGCAACTTGTTTAATAGCAGTTTAATTTAAGGGACAGTCCATGGAATCAATGTGCTGGGCAATAACAAGCTGACTGCATGATCTAATTAACACTTCTTCCTTCTATTTTTTTGTCTTGGTCACTCATACACTTTCCACCTACTGCAGATAAAACTATACCTCTGCAGAGCAGGAACTGTGACATCCTCAGTGTTCATGATTCACTTATTGAAGAGAGCTAAGAAATCTTGCAGGATTTCTTTTTCTTTAACCATTGAATTACCATAAAAAACATATATTTTTAACTCACACTGATTTTAGAGGTAACTAAAGAAAGCCTGTATAAATACCAAATTGAAATAATCACATATGAGAAAGAATGAGGAAAAAAAAATTTAAAAAAAAGACATTAATTCATGTTTGATCATTTCTGCCTTTAAAATACAAAATCTTATAAGCAGCCAGAACAGGTGCTATAGATACAGCATAAAGCTCTGAGTGTTTTTCCCTTTCTGTGGTAAATGATGTATTTGTTCCTACTATATTTAATCCATCAAATAGTTTATATCGGAAGAAACCAAATATAAGTACCTCAGTAACGCAAGAGAATAGTTAATTCATTGATAATCAAATGGGAAGGCAAAGAGCATTAAATATTATAATTTAAAATGTTCCAATGTGCCTTTTTATAGAAAAAGTGATTGCATGGATGTTAAATATTCACACTGCAAAGTAGTTCTGAAAAATTGCCCATATTTAATTTGTCCCCCATCAAGTTTCTATTTTTTAACATTACAACACAGTCCAAGAAATATTTGAGTTTGACTTGTTCCTTTGATATTAATGCAGGCTATAAGAAAACCATCTCAAATAAAAAAAGCATCAAAGAATAATCAAGTTTATTTTTCAGTCTTGCTACAAGATGACCACTCTATTGAGGCTGTGGTGACCTCACTGTGACTATTCAATGAGTCTGTAATGTTTCACAGTGAAGCCTTTTGCTTTATGCTAATCAGTATTCATTATTTTCAACCAAAACCATGTGCTTCTATCATTTCACAAACATTTGATTGTGACAGCTAATTCAATGCTAGCTTTGTCTTCCATTTCAAAGAAGAAGTGTAAAACAATTGAATCATGGTTACTGTGATGACATAAATTTACTACTAAGTGTATAGACAACCATCCTGTTGCAATGGTAAGGGATCCTTGTAGGTCATAATTTTAAGGGAGTTTATACCCTAGCATAGTAATGCAATGTAGCTTTGTTAATCCACAAACTAGTTTATTTTAACTAATCTGGTATCCTTAGTAATCAGCCATGGCAATTTTGAACTTTTTGTAGTTTTTAAAACAAAAGTGCTTATTCATCATATAAATGACATTATTATGCTTTAGGAATATGAAAAAGCTTTAATTAAATAATTTTTGTATTTTATTTAAATAAATCATTAGACTTTAAAGAAATAATAGACACGCACTTAAGATTCTACTACTTTGTTGTTTAAAATATTTCTTTGCTGGTACAGTTCCATTACAGACTTTCCTTTTTTTTTTTTTCTATATTTCTATTTCATTTATAACACTAAAGCTTAGGCAGAAAATGTCATTTTCTGGTGTCTTTATCTTCTTCACTATCAGTAGATGATGTCAGAAAGTTTTTGAAATGTTCAATATTAACACAAGCACATTAACATGTTCTTCTTCATCTTTTTGTCTTTATGAGAATGCAGTGATGCCTATGAGGCATTTTAAATTTCAAGGTTGTCTATCACCTTAAGTGACCAGTTAGCTATTCAAATATTACCTTCTGCTTCTTTGTATTTGAAGTCTACAATCCCTTCTTTCTAGTGTTTCACAAAGTTACTAGCATGGGTGAAAATCAGTTAATCAAACAATATAGCTTATTCCAATCACTGGAATAAACTGCAGGTGGGTATATCTTACAGACCAAGGAAATTCCCTGTTTCCATATGCAGTGTTTGTGTAGTCAGTATCACATCTACATCTGTGTGCTTAGCTAAATAGAAGTCAGGTAGTACAGCTATGCACAAGTACAACAATTTGGTTTTATTCATGAATGATTCTAGTATTGGAAGTGGTATACATAATATGAAATAAAAATCCTGTTATTTTGAAAAGGCAGATTTTATATACATTCCTGTAGTCAGATCTGCCAGAATATCAGAAACATGTCATCTGCTAATGAGCTTTTCACTTTTGTTTTAAATGCCTACAGAGACATGTGGGGATAATCCTCTGCAAATTATAATGAGCTGTTAAGTGAATACCTGAGTGACACCAAAATTCCAGCATCTTAGTGATAATATCTTGCTGTGGCAGCACTGAAAGACATATTTGCTCTCTGACAAAACCAGAATCTCCTTTGTTCTTTTAATACTTTCATGTAATGAATTGTTTGTTGTCCTAAGGAAAATAAATTAACAAGTACAGGCACCTTTTGAGACCCTGCAAAGTGCTTGTGTTTTGAGCTGTCCATAAAATGATACTCACAAACCTTTCCTATACTTCAGCAAATATTCAACAATAAGTAGCAACTAGTAATTATCCAGTTTTGTGAGTTCAAGTGTTTTCTCAATTAATTTGCTAAATACCACCAGAATTTCCTCCCAGCTTCATGTAATCTAATATAGTTTCAATATATCTGCAAAAACCTTGTCTATAGCAAGATTTCTCATGTCTCTCATGAATCAAATGTCTGTTTTCGATACATCACTCCTAACAGCAGTGGAAAATTCGATCACCTTTTATTCACTGGCATATAGGTATTCCACAAGCAGTCTTACAAGACCTTTAATAATATTTAACTTGTACATATATTTCACACTGATTTTTTTTTATTGTATTCTTAGCAAGAAAAGGCAGTGAAAGAATAAAGGAAGAATACTGAAAAGCACAGGAAAGTGTTAATATATTAGTGCAGGTGTAATAGGCCACGTCACTGTTGCCCTGCCCAAAGTATTAAATGAAAGAAATTGAGAAAATCACTACTTAGCAAAGATATGGATTTATTTACTAAGTTCAATTGATTATAATAAGGATTTTCATGAAAAATATCTGCATTTTTTCCAGCTTCCCCAAATTTCCCTCAGCTAGTAACTATCAAATGGCACAAAACAATATTTCACCTGTAGCTGCCCAGAATATTTTGTTCCATTATTTATATGATTCGTGCTTTAATGACCTCCAAGCTAGATTAATGGGATTCAGAACTAGCATTCCCATCTTGTTGTAATAGAGTGAAACGGTTTTCTTCATCAATCTGTCTGGCAAAAAAGTTACAGGAGTCTCCTACTTAGTTCTCTGCATTTGCACAGAACCCTAAGTAAAATTCAAAGTCTTACTACCATTCCCTAACAATGTTCAGGAACATACAGTCTGAACATGGAAGAACATATAGCCTGAACATGGGAAGTTGCTTCCATGACAATAAACCTCCCAAATGTCTTTAGATCGCACTTACTTTTCGTTCTCTACAGTCACAATGGCTATCATAACAACGAGGAAGAAAAAAGATAGAAAAGCAGGATCAAATAATCCACTGTCTATCTCAGAATAAAGAAAAAACAAAATAGACCATAAAGAAAAAGTTACAGCTTGTAGGAGAATAAGAAACTAGCACCAAGGAAATTGTCAGTAAACAAAACCTGAAGACCCTTTCAGAGCAAGAAATAGTGACTCCTAGTAGCTTCTTTAGAGACAGTGCAAGGGTAGCGGCACTGGCCAAGGACAGATGCCTGAAGCATGGAGAAGTCTTCAAGCCTGAATATGTCAGTGGTAGTGGATTTTCTAACTGGATTGTGTAGACATGATTGCTTCTATTTTAATTTGGCAACAGTTGATCTGGAAGGAAGAGGTTTAATTTTATAAAGGTAAATTTGCATAAATTAGGGTTATTGCTTAGGATATTGTGATAAGATTTCTGGTGGGTTTTTCAGGCCTTGTAATCTCCCTTTAAACTGTTTCTGTGTAGAGTGAAGAGTGGACAATGTAAGGGTCTGTAAATTAGTTGGACCCCATAATTATAGGAGCTGGCTTCTTTAATCTTTCCTCTACCACATGCCAAAAAGTATTTTCCCTGACTGGGCATGCCTGCATACCTGTGACACTGTCAGAGCACAATGTTCACAATTTAATCTGAGTGTCCAGGAGTCCATGAAGCAAAGAACAGCCTTCCTTTAATCCTAGAAACAGTGGTTTGGAAATATCTTAACAAAAGGCAGCCTTTCTGAAACCATGTTCTTGATCTGGTTTTCTAGGAAACAATTATCTGTTGTATGATGCCCTCTTTGCATTGTCTGATATTTGAACCTACTGCTTTTTTTGCCTTAAATTATATGTGGGAAAGGTGAGACTACTCAAGTACAGGCAGGAATAAACAGAACATCACACACAGAAAAGGTAAAGGAGATGCAGAGGAGTCAACAGCAAGAATGAAATGAGAGCATTTTATCAGACTACAGCTATCTACCCAGCCTAGTCGAGTTAAAAAACAACATTCAGACAAACCATCAACTCATCCAAATGCAGTCTTTCAAGTGTAATGAATAATTTTATGTTTGGCCTCTGGGAAGTGAGCTGTAGCTAAAGAGGAAGAAGTTGTTTTTGAGATCTATGTAAATGCACCTTAGGTGACTAACTTAGGAAAGAGAAGTCTGGGTTTGAAAATCATCTGCAGACATTTATAGAAGGTGTTGATCTCTTAGGTAAAATAAACTATTCCTAATGTTCTTTTGTCAGCTCTGATGTCGCTTTAGAATAATAACAGCCATATATTTATCTGCCTTTTTGTCACTAAACAAACAAACTGGTGATTTGGGTTGTTTTTCAATTAACTGATATAACAATGGAGAAAGTGTTACCAGCCCAATGTCATCTGTCCATTTAAGTGAATTTTGTAATAGAAAAAATTTTTAGCCCTCAATGAAACCTCTTCCCTACCTCTGTGTGTGTGTTTTTTTTTAAACAAAGAAACAACCCAAAACATGTGTTTAGCCTACCAAAAAAAAAAAAATCCTGAGAGGAAATATCTTTGCCAGATATAAACAGAATAAAAGTAACATGAGATGAAAGAACCATAAAGTGAAAGATAGTAACATCACAACACTAAATGCACCTTTGCTGGTCACTTATACCTGTAAGTGGATTATGAAAACATTTAGAGGAAAAAAGCCTAATATGAGGGGTATAGCTCCTTATGAGAAAGTCTATAAAGTGTAGTTGCCTGGGATATCTGGGGATTTGAGTTAGAAGTCCCTTAGATCTCTTCCAATCCCTTTTTCTTAAGGAATCTCTTTGCTAGCACACAGAAGTCCCAAACCTAAATAGGATACGGTATGTTCCCATTTCATAACCATGCTTTAGTTTCCCCAGTCATATTTATTCCTTCTACTGACGTATCTCAGATGGCCTACTATATAGAAATACAGTAAGTATATTTAATTTATATTAATTACAATAATCCAAAAATATACATATATATGTGTGTGTATGCCTATATATAACATTGTCAACCATTCCCAAGCTGAGTCATTGCTGGAAGATAGGCTCAGAATTACCTGCAAAAGACAAGGGAAATATCTGCTAATATTACTTTTATCAGCTTCACTGCTGAACCCATAGAAGTGGGTTTTTACTTCAACAACAATCACTAAACATACAACAGCTAAGTGTGTACACGTGTGTATGTGAAAAGCACATGCATGTACCTACTATATTACGTGTCATGAGAAGTGATTTAAATACTGTGGCAGTGTGCTTCCTCCCAGCTTCTCCTTCTTATCCCCCCACCCCACAACCTGACCTTTATTTCCAGTAACTCTTCTCAACAACCAGAGGCAATTGGAATAGATGCATCTGGTAGTGATGACTGTATCTGTCTCAAAGTGCATTAGGAGACAGATAACAAAACAATAGCCAAGGGCTAATCTGAGCAACATGCTCCCCCTAACTGTAATATTGGTCAAAGTCTTACTCAAGCCAGGTTTGGAAGAAACTAAATTCTGTCGTCTGCATGTAAATATAAGTCAATTGTCTTTATAAACTGCGGACAGCCCAGGGCCTGTTGAGCTCTCCTGCATGGCAGCAGGCTGCATGACAGGATCTCCCCTTGAAAAAGGACACCTCTCAAGGTTATTCATTGAGGTTGAGAGATTCCTTGTGGCAACAGATTATCAGTGAGTTATTAATAGCATGCTAAACTTTGAAATATCAACTAATGATGTATTGATTGTACACATACAATCCTTTAGACATAAACTGTTGACCAAGCCGAAGACTAATTCTGGATCTAGCCATACCTGATCTCTTCTCTGAGAAGGAGTTTTGAAAAAAACAGTGTTCTTTCTGAAGCTCAAGACTCAATGGGAGAGTCTCCCTGACAGGTTTTTCTGACCCAGTCCTCTGTGCAGTAAATACTCAAGTGTACCTTGCCGTGAGCTTGTTAAACCACTGTTGTGTTTACTTTCAAATTTTATTAATTCACTATTTTATATCAATAAACATGTTGCTACATCTCTCTTAGGAGTAAAGTGCATCACTCCATCTGTGACAAATAAACTATAATATATCCCCTTATTTAGAAGCAAAGAAAAAACTTCTTTCTTTGCACTGGTGTATAGAAAAATGACATTGAAATTCATGCAGAACTAGCCATCTTTTCATTAAACAATGATGCTTAAAGTCACGCAGAATTAACAATCTCTTCTAACAACTTACAGGACAAATCCCATTTGGTCCCTGCTTTTTTCCTTGCTGTGTTTTCCTCTTCCAAACGTTGCTGCAACTGTATTAGTGTTTGAATGTTTCAAAACATCTGATGCAAATATAAAATAGTACTCTCTCACCATGTCTGATTTTATATTAAAAGTTGCTTCAGGAAAGCTGACAGGAAAAGAAAAATTCCTACTAGCTGATTCACAAGAAGATTCAACTCTGTCCTGAAGAAACAGATGGCTCTAGTTAACTATTTGCATGTATGGTTAAATACACAAGTGCTTCTCATCTAATGTTTTTCTAAATCTGGAGGAGAGAATGCAGTTTCTCACACAGCATAGAGGCCAGAAGGGGGCCTAGATACTTTTACAAATGGTGGAAAAAATAGTGGCATAGAATCTACCGTTTGCTTTTCTGCTTGAAAATATCTCAGGGTTACATTTTGATGTAGAGTACACACAATGCAGCAATAAGAAATAAAATTTCTCTTTCAGGGTCATACCTTATAAAACTGCCAAGTCACCAACTTATATACTAGTATGTCCAAGGTGATACTGGTCAAAAATACTTATCATTAGAGCCTGAATGATGCCTGGGCTCTTAACTAACACTTCAAAGGGAGTTAAGGGCCTTTATAATTGTAAGCATCTGGGCATTAATGATTTAGAGATTAAATTTTCAAAAATAACTTCAGTAATCAGAAACCCAGGTTGAATCAAATTGTAATTAGTCTGAGGTTCCAAAAGGCCATAATTTTTAAGCTACTAAAATATCTTGAATTGTGGCTGATTAGTTAGTGAGATTTCTAAGAGAATAAGAGGTATAAAAGAATAAAAATTTACTGAAAGACCAAGCTAATTTTTACTTCTGAAAATGGACCTGTAATCCTATATTAATGGAGCACTTTTTAAAATATTATTAACAATCTATTCATAAATTGTGATTTGGAGCAATAAATACCTGTTCTCTGCAACTTTAAAATACTGATTCTTTATCCTTTATATCCATATACTCTATATTTTTCTTGAGGCATAAAAATACTTTAAAATTCCTGAAGTAATGCTCACCATTTTAAAAGAAAAACATGTTTGGATAGCAAGATGCACACTACTGTACAGGGAGCTGGTGAAGTTTAATTATAGTTACTTGTCAAATTCTTTGCTATCTAAAGTAAGATTGCAAAAAATTCTGTATTGCACATGATGACATTGATGATGAGGATGACTATTGCTTCTGGAAACTGCTTAAATTTTCATATAAATTGCACTGTTTTCAAAGTCTGTGCAGTGGGTCCCAAATAGATTTTCTCTGTTGTTTTCAGAAAGATTTTGGGATGGAAGCTACATGTGACATAGGGCTCCAAACTCAGCTACTGTTTGCAGTAAAAAGCATGCATTACTCAGTGAAGTCAGAGACAAAGTGAAATGTACCATTTTATTTAAGCTGATAAAGACAGGAAGGCAGGTGTTTTGATGCCCACAAAATTAATGCCATTTTCATACCTGCTTTTCACTCCTACAAACAGCTGAATCATTTAAATATTTATTTGTCAGTACGCCATTGAGACTTGTGTTTCAATCACTTCATCAATTACGTGCTGCAGTAAACAGAAAAAGGGAGAATTCATTGTGACTCTACTAGCAAAAGTCAGTTAAATACAGACTAACATTCCCTCAATCACGGAGCTGGACAGAAAAGCAGAAAAGACAGAGCCAACTAGGTCAGAATATAGCCAGCATTAAGTATGGAGAAAGATAAGATTATACTATTAGAACTATTATAATGGTACTGTGGATGCTCAGCTCAGGTTGTATTCCTTCTTTTTACTAAGCCTGAGGTAACCATACCACTCATACTCATGCCTCAGCAAGGCCATAGAAAATGCTTATATCACTCATAAGTATGTCTGGGAGCTGAATTCTTTGCCTGAATGTGTGTCTGGGAGCTACTGCTCTTCCAGAGCTGAAGAATCTCAGTTTGTGCTACTACAGGCACTTCTTGATGATTTTTTCTACAAAACTCCTAAAATAACAGTTCCATACCTTGTAACCACTCCATCATGGGTTTGGGAAGGCATACTGCATTTTTTCCACTCCCAAGAAAATGTTCATTATTCCCAGTGTGTTGCCCTCCTTGTCTTGAAGCATTTAGCTTAGTATTGTATTTTCTGCTCAATTTTGGTTTTAGTACACTAGCAGTTTAAGCCTTCATGAGGGTTTTTTTTTGTTTGTTGGGGGGGAGGGGTTTTCTCCAATTCAAAGTGTTAAATTTTGTGAATCTTCACCTGGAAAATCAATGAGAACAAAAAAGGAATTTTGTGGGAAGTGGAAAAGGACAAATATACAAATATACATGAAAAAGATGTGAGGTAAAAAATATTTCTGTTGAGAATTAAGATTAAAGAGCATGGAGAGCTTGATGAAGGAAGTGCCCATTAGAGAACAGAACAAGGAATCAGTCATACCAAGAAAAATGCAAATCACTGTTGGATCAGAGCCTGACAGATTAGTTTTTACATATTTTTACATTGCTTTACACATGAATTATCTGTGATCTTACTGTAAGATTTGAAAAATGCTATACAGCAGTAACAAAAGTAAATGTGAATTCAAGAATCACAGCTTCTTGATAGCTCACAAGTATTTTAGATCTTTATTTTTCATTTATTCGATTACAAACATTGGTTCAGGTATGATATGACTTTCTGAAAAAAAAACAAAACAACAGAGGACAGGGTTATAAATCAAAAAAAAAAGATTGAAACATTTGCCTTTGCTCTGTCAATATATATATAGTGAAGTATGCTCAATTGACTGCGGTCCACACCCTCAAGCAAAAAGAGAGATGAAACATGGCTACAAAAACCAGCAGGACCTTCTGGTAAAAAAGTTAGAGAAAGGAATAAGACTGCAAAGAGATTCAGCTGCCACGTTTGCTGTCTGTATCTAAACTTTGGATGCTCATCCTTCTCCTTTACTCAATTCCCTGCAACATTTACTTATATTTTGAAGCAGAGCAAGTACAATTTGACGACAACAAGGTCTCCAAGGTCTGGGAAGTCTGTTTCAAAGCAAGTGACATGCATCCCCTGATTGAACAGGGTAATCCTCGATGGGATTTGAAAGCTCTCACTCTCTGCCTCACTTTCTGTTGCTAGTGCATTTGATCTGATACTCTACAAGGTCAGTCAGTACCTACAAATGAAAAACAGATGGAAGGAAAAGCTCCTTGTATCCAAGGATCACTGGTTTGAGTACTTGCCTGGAATGAAAGATAGGTGCTTTAAATTTCTCTTCCTGCTGCTAGTAATTTGGGTACTGCTATACACATACGACAAGGCAATAGGTATTCAGGGTAAGGCCAAGCATTTTTATGGTCTAATCAAACGGTCATGGAATCAGACAGAATATTATCTATAATCTTGTGGCGTGGGCATTCAGCCGAGCAAATGTGAAGTTTATCATTGCCTTTTCTACTTCATATTTTTCAGTTTCAGAATAATTTTTCCCCTTTTTCTCCCCGTCTTTTTCTTTCTCTCCTTCATTATGTTGTCCAGTGAGTGTCAGATTTCAGAAAATCTCTTAATCATTGTGAGACACTATCTCAATTGCATGGAGCAGGTAACTAGTGAAAAGGTGTAATGGGATCCATCTTTCTCAAAGCCCTTTTCTGTTACATTACTAAATTTTTTAACTAGGTGGAGTGAGAGGAAACAGACTTTGAAATATATAGGTTACTCCCGTGTCATGTTTTGAAGGAAAAGGGTAGAAAAGAGGCCAAGAAAGAGTAGCAGATTTTGTTGTGAGTGTGTAAAAGATTAGGTGCCTTTTAAGTAGACACTTAAATGTGAGTTTATACTAGGGATATATTTAAATATTTTCCTAACACTTCTCATTGGATAATCCCAGTGGTAACCCTGAAAGCCCTTTGTCCACTTGTAATGCCTAGACAGTTAAAAGCTCAAGCTGTAGAACCCAGATGTTCACTAAATGCACGACACCCATCTTTTAGGGTACCATAGCATTCAGCAGAGAGCCTAAGTCCTATTTATAGATCCAGTCCTGCATCTTCAAAATTGCATTTTTCTTTTAATAGGAAAAGCAGATACTAAAATCATAGAATAAAGATAATATGTGATCTATTTAAAGTAAATAAAAGAAGACCACATAGATTGATTTAAATTCAGCATTTGACTGAGAGAAGAGTCTTCAGCCTACAAATCATGGGGTTTCCAGGGGAAAAACAAGCTGCATTTGGTTGTCTGTGATCAAGAGCTATTTAATATGAACTACAGGAGATAGTCTACATTGCAGTACACTGAAATGGAAAAGATGCATAAAGACAAGCCCCATGTCACTGAAAGACAAAAGGCCAAAGGCAGTTATTATTTAATCACATGATAGCAAAATAAAGATTGTGATCTGCAAGCAACGAAGAGATTGGAAAATGCTAAACATAGGCCAATACAAAACACTCAGCACAACACAGGTTGTTGTGCACTGAATCAAGGAAAAGAAAATCTCAAAAAAAAAAAGTATAAATACAATAACATTTTGTCTCCATGTACACCTGGAATTCACTTTTTTTTTTCCTTATTCATGGGTCTTTGTCAAACTGGATCATTATAGCTCAAATGGCTACCAAAGTATTCTATGTACTAACATTTGCTATGCAGTGTTCAAGCTAAAACTACCTTGAGTCCTGTGTGATCCACTAAATTATATATTATACTATTCACTATTGAACATGGCTTTGCAAATAGCATCTGCCATGGAAGATGTAATTTTCTGAATAACTACATGTAGTTAACTCCAGTCTGACATGTAGATGGTGAAAGGATAGGGAAAATTCCCAAAGGATAAAAAGAATAGTTCACATAATAAATGAGATAAAAATATTTCATAGGTAAAAAATACCTTTACAAAAAAAAAATAAAATCAAAATAGACAAAAAAGATGGTGCTTTAAGCAACCTGGCCTAATGGAAAGCGTCCCTGCCCATGGCAGGGAGGTTGGAATGAGATGACCTTTAAGGTGCCTTCTTATCCAAGCCATTCTATGAGTCCATGATCTCTATATGATCATTAAAATCCACCCATACATCCAGTCCTGAAAAATAAGCATGGCATTAGTTTGTTTCACTTAAGCAGAACATTTGCATCCTATAGCTATACTAATGGTATAACTTTCTATCAGTGCATTTGTGCAGGGTGCTCTCAGGTAAGAACTGAGACTCGTGGTTCTATATAGGTTAATGCAAACATTCAATTGACATTTTGCCAGAACAGTTCAATGAGAGTGCTTATCACTGTATCCAACAAAGTAGCCAGGAAGAAAAATTTGCAAAATCCGGCCTATTTTGTCACAGGCTAGGATTACCCAGAAGTATAAATCTGAGGCATTATGGAGTTTAATAAGTGAAGATTTATAAGGAACATATTATGGAATTTCTGGAACTTTTAAACAACATGAACAAAATTATGAATGTAAAAGCAAAGAGTGTGGATTTCAATTTCTTTATTGAAATAAGAGTAGAGATTTGGGAAAGGGAGAAAAAAAGTATATTCCAAATCAAAATTATCTTACTATAACCTGTCATTCTTAAATGCAGTAAATTGGAAGAAGGTCATTACCTTTAGTTTTGCTTTTTCTTTGAGAGGATTGGTGGAAGTAATGACTGATGTACTCAATTTTGATAGCAAATAAAGTACAAAATCCTCCTTCTGTGTTTTTGAAAATGTTACATATCACGTATATTTGGTTTCATATTTGACAGGTTTGTCCCTCAGCCTGGTTCAAATTGTAAAAACAATTCTAAGCAATTTCTTGTGTTTTCTAGAATCTTAGCTACACACAAGCAAACTTGATTTCAGCAATTCAGACCATGTTCAAACAAGCTATTTTAATTATTTAGATACTAGAGGAAGGTAAAACTGTGTCCACCAAGGTAGTTATGAGGTTTTCATAGTCTTCATGCCATAAAAATAATCCCTGAAAGCATGTAGATCAGTACTAATGAAAATAATGAATGAATAACTGTAATGAAGATAAAAGTGGTATCATGGGACCACAGTTTGTTCTTAAAACTCGATTTTAATGCTGAAAATAAACCAGTAATTTTATGTATGTATATGGTCTGATTCAATAGTCAGCACATTAACAGTTAAGCCATTAAATCTTTGGTGTTTGAACAGAAGGAACTGGCACCAACTCTTTTAGCACTTCTTTTTTGCTGGTACAGAATAATGAATTTGACTAGATTCAGAGG
Source organism: Myiopsitta monachus (assembly GCA_017639245.1). Lineage (NCBI taxonomy): Eukaryota > Metazoa > Chordata > Aves > Psittaciformes > Psittacidae > Myiopsitta > Myiopsitta monachus. The sequence continues at coordinate 62,019,556 of CM029919.1, forward strand.
GATCTTAAATTGGTAAGAGAGTACAAATCTTGTAACCTCCATGGTTTTTCAGAGTTTGAAAAGAGTTGAGAGCTAAGCAATTAGCAATATTGTTTAAAGCACAAAAAGAGAAGCTGAGAATGTACATCAGCCCAAATTCAAAGTGAAGTGAGGGAAGAAAGCTTTGGCTGTATGGAATCTGCCACATCTTTGAGGAGATTTTAGGCTTCAGGCAAGGTAACCTGAATACCTGGAAGGTTATTATTATTAGGTTTTGATTGCTGCTACAGTCTCGTGACTAAACTTCTTATTTTGAACAAGCATGTCTCTGCCACTGAAATCCACTGCTGCCTTAATTTGTCAAAAGAAAGCCTCAATGTGTGCAAAAATATCAAGCCAAAAGCACAATGAATAACTACCAGTATGCTAACTTGATAAGGCAGGCACGGAGTGAGGATAATTAACAGGATTCCATCATAACAATGTACAGCCATGGATCTGACACTTGGAAGAAACGCATGCAGGGGAATCAGTACAACTTATGTGAAGAAAGGGCAGAGAAAAATAGGATGAATGATAATTAAAAGATTTGCCTTCTAATTTATCTGTCCAAATTTATACACAGACACCAACACCACAAAAGTTTAGAGTTGGGTAAATCACCTTTACGGCCAAACCAGAGAAAGACCAACCATGTTTCTAGATGATTCCTAAAGCAGAACAAATGGGTCATGTGTAAGAAGTGAAAAATACTGAGAGAGGAATCCTTCCACTGGATGTAGACACCTTGGTAAATTCTCAGAACAGTGCTGTGCCACATGTTCCCATTATATAAAACAGTATTATGTTAGAGTAATTCATGCATTACTGCACTTCTGGCATGAAGATGCTGTAAACAGTGCAATACTATTAATTGTCTTTATAAAGATTAAAAAAAAAATGCATGTTTATCTTGAATTTAGCAAGTCCATAACCCTTTAGGTGCATTATGCCAACTACATAAATATTGTAAGAAAACTTATGCTCAATGCAATCAAAAAGAATGGGATGATAGATGAGTCAAAACATGAGTAACTAGCAATGAGTTCATCACATCATAGAGAAAGTATATGGGCAACATTGTTAAAGTCTTACTTTGCAAGTCAGTAAAATCAGTTAAAATTGACTTAGCTGTTGAAATTTCTGCTATGATTGAAAAATGAGTCAGCAAACTTGCTCATTTTGATGAACATGCAGAAAAAATTAAAAAATAATATAATCATGTTCAGATAAATAATTACATATAATGCTGTGGATATTAAATATTACTTGTTATCTGAATTTGCTGAATGAATCAGAACAGTGCAAAGTCCTATTAGATAAATGAAAGTCATACTTGGTAGATTTTTTACAAGTGAAATCAAGGTCAGGAGTCATGTGATCAATTTCTGCAATCTTTTCCAAGCAAAATAATGTAAAACCTGGAGGCACAGGAAAAAATGTAAAAGTCAATCACTTTATTCATGAATAAAACTGGATACTAACACATTTCTGAACCCCTTAAGTTAGAGATGTTGTTTTAAGATGAACAGATCCACCACTCCAAGCTGTTAGATCAAAGTGCAATTAGTCAAACCATTTTTGAATTATAATCTCCAAAGCCATTTTTGAATTATAATCTCCAAAGCCATTTTTGTCTTGGATGCACATAAATCAACACAACCGTGTTGTGAGAAGTCATGATCTTCCTCCAAAAGTCCCAGTATTTTTCTACATATAACTCAAATTTATCACAAAAGTTTAATTTATTAGCGTATACATGTTGTACAAGTTTCTCCACCAGAGCCTTTTCAGCCATGAAAAGAGGAATAGATTTCTCTCTTCTTGGTGTACAGAATGAGTGGGTTACCTAAGTATGTTGCTTATCTTCATACTTATTTTCAAGAAACATTATACATGAGGCTTTACATTATCTGAAAAATGAATTATGCATTTGACAATATAGCACATCCCTCAGACTGCCTATTTCTAGTGTTTATTCTGCCTCTTCTGCCATCACATGCTGTGATCAAAAATAATCTTGTTTTCCAGAAGTTGCTTTATTCTGGGGCTTTTTTCTATTATCTCTGGGGAAAAATTACTTTAACTTTGGCCTGAAGAAATACTATTTACAAACACAATGAAGTTACATTTAAATCACCAAAGATTAACTGAAGCAGCAGAAGGCCAAGGAAAGGTGATATCTCTTCAGAAAGCAAGATAACAACTTGGGAAAGCTGAGGGTTTTTCAGGGTTTGGATTTGTAATTTCTTTTTTTTCTTTCTTTTTTTTTTTTTTTTTTTTTTTTTAATGCAAGTAAGAGTACCAAAGGTCAGAAATTAGTAATTGCCCTGGGTTCAGCAGTACCAGTCATTTTTTTTTCTCCTTCTTGGTAGCTGGTGCAGTGCTGTGGTTTTGACTTTCAGCCTGGGAACTGTGCTGATAACACCAGTGTTTTCAGTTACTGCTTGCTAATGTTTTGGTCTGACCAAGGACTTTCTGAGTCTCATGCTCTGCCAGGGAGGAGGGGAAGCTGGGAGGAAATGGAGACAGGGCGCCTGGCCCAGGCTGGCCAAGGGGGTATTCCATGCCACAGCACGTCATGCCCAGGATGTAAAAAAATGGGGCAGGGACTCGGAAGTCTCTCTCTCTCTCGGCTCGGTCGGGTGGTGAGCAGTTGCATCCTCTTCCCTTGTTATTTCCCTTATCATTATTATTATCGGTGGTAGCAGTAGTGATTTGTGTTATACCTCAGTTACTGGACTGTTCTTATTTCAACCCATGGCAGTTACATCCTTTCGATTCCTCTCCCAATTTCCCATCCATCCGTCCGTCTGTCCGTCTGTCCCCCATTGGAGTGGGGGGGAAGAAAGAGGAAGAAGTAGTGAACGAGCTGCTTGATTTACAGCTTAAATCATGACAGTAATACAAAGATCTAGTTTAGTGCCTGTTTCTCTGTTTTATTCCTGTGCCAGTTACAATGTTTATTTGATACTGATGATTCTTTTTTTATGGAGGACATACAATTGAAGCTGGTTAGCTTCAGCCTACACAATACTACAGCAAGATACTGAGTTGGCTCTTTTCAGATTAGGGATTTCAACATTGTAGCAAATTTTTTGGCTCTCCTGATGCCAAGACCCATTGTTTCTCAGGAATTCTTCTGAAGTTGTTCTCAGGCCAGACCACTTTGTGAAACAGCATAACATATTTGCAAAGATGGCAGTCTGTTTAGTTTTGTGTAGCAAGTGAATGTAATTGGTCTCTTCTTACTTCTAATGAGGAAAGTTTCTCTGCCTCTTTCCCAACATACGTAATTTCCATCTGTATATACGTCAGTCTGTGGAATAGCACATACGCTATATTGAGTCAGCTTGGAATCATTCCACCTTCCACATCCCCAGTCGTCTTAAGAGGAAGTGAACTGAGTGCCTCCATCTGTACTGATAAATATAGGACCAGGGAGGAATCCATGTCCTATCCGCCATTACACAGCACCAAGGAACATGCATTTTTGCTTTTAATTAGTCCCACCAACATCAGATTTACCTTTTTAGTTCCAGTAATGCAAAACAGAGTCAAGATGTTATGCCAGCCCATGGTGAGGCAGCTGTGCCCCTGCAGCCAATGGAGGTCCACAGTGAAGCAGATATTCACCTGCAGCCCATGGAGCAGCTCACACCAGAGCAGACAGGTGCCCAAAGGAGGTTGTGACCCCATGAGAAGCCTGCACTGGAGCAAGCTCTTGACAGGAGCTGTGGCTCCATGAAGAGAGGAGTACACACTGGACCAGGTTTGCAGGACTTGTGACCCTGCATGGGGCCCAAGCTGGAGCATTCTGTTCCTGAAGGTCTGCACCCCATGGAAGGGACACACACTGAAGCAGTATATGAAGGACTGTAGCCTGTGGGAGAAACCCTATGCTGGAGCAGGGGAAGAATGTGAGGAATCCTCCTCCTGAGGAGGAAGGAGCAGCAGAGACATTGTGTTATGAACAGGCCACAACCCCCATTCACCATTCCCCTGCGCCACTGGGAAGGAAGGGGGAGAGAACTTCAGAGTAAAGCTAAGCCTGGGAAGAAGGGAGGGGTAGGAGGTAGGTGTCCAGTTGAAAGTGTCCAGCCCAAGGTGGCTTTGGTGTGCATCCAGACAGGGTCAACCTCCTACAGATCTTGATCATATAATGATCTTGAGCATATAATCTAGAACCAGCAAAATCTAACTAAAAAATAAAATTTAAGACCTTGCTAACAAAGTGCCACCTCAGGTATCCTTGTTAACTTCCTGCAAAGAAACTCATCCTCTTGGTTTGAATAGATGGCTCAGAAGGAAATCCTGGAAGTACTTTCCTTGGCAAAGCCTCTAACATCAACATAGTTTATAAAAGCAGAGTGGCAGATCATGTGTCCTACTAAAAGAAATATATATATACACAGATATTTCTTTTTTCCTTTTCCTTGATCCCTCAAGGGAAGTTGAGGCCTCTGTGCTGTCAAAGACTCTTTTCAGCCTTCGATGTTGTCGGTGGATAGTCATGACAATCTGTACCTTTAAGCAAACCAGGCCATATGTAAAATATATTTGGTGGATAAAACTGTTTGACATTTCTCTTTAGGAAGCTCTAGGCACTTCACAGAGACCATGATAATTGTAAACGTCTCCCTGATCAACCAACAAGCTATTTAGAATTCTGTAGCATGAACTTCTCAAGCACTGTGAAGGGAGAACAAGCACCCATTTTAGGTTGGTGGGAGCTCTTCATACTGTACACTTCTCCATGTCTGAAAAAAACAGATGACATGATGTTCACCTTTCTTTTTAAAATTACCTCTCAACCTTGAAACTAGCTATGGGTACAAATTACTGAAGAAAAAAATACAGGAACTTGAACTTCTTCCTCTGAAGAGTTCAAAGCCACTGATGGTACAAATTTCAGTGACCTGCTATAATTATTATTGTTTCCATTGACCTATAGTAGAAAGTGACCTGGACTGGAACTAGCAGCACTCAATAACACATCTTCTGTTGGGTTTTTTTAATGTTCTGTTTTCCAAGACACACACACACAAAATATCAGCCTATATCAGACAATTCAGCTTTTAATCTGGTTGTGCTTTTGGTGACAATAAAACCATAATAATAAAAATAGAAGGTAATGAATGCAATATCAAATAACTAAATAAAAATCAATAGATAATTGTGCAGAAAATCAAAAAAAATTTTATGGTTAAAAAAAAAACAATAAAAAATCAATATTCATTATGCTATGATAGGTGGAAACAACCGTGTTTACATTTATAAAAGCTAGTATTAGGTTGTGTGAAGCTGAAAGGTGAGAGACAGATGTTGCTGTTTCAGAAGGTCAAGCATGGCAACCCAAGTCTAAGGAGGAAAGTTGCTTGCTAACAGTAGCATATACAGCATACATATCAGGCACACATATATTTGAGGATCTTTATACATCCACAAAAGGTTTCAGGATGGAGATTTGTACCTAACAAAGTACTGACCATTTCTTTCAGAGGCTAGTATTTCCACTTCCACTCGGTACCAGAATAGACGTAATCCTTAAGGTTTCAGACTTATCAGAATGAGACATGAGTTAATATTGGGCAGGAAATGGAAAATAAAAAAAAAAAAAAAAAAAAAAAAAGAAAGAAAATGCTTGTTTTCCATAGTTCACCTAGCAAGTAACTCTGCCCCTGTGCTGATCTTCCCATTGATGAATGCTTTTTAAGACTTAAAGAAATTACTTATAAACAAATGAAAGATTCATTCAGGAAAAGTATTTTAATGCCCCTGATTGTACGTCGAAAAACACCTTCAAAAATATGCAGAAAATACAACAGGGAGAAACAGGGAGATTTTTTTTTTCTGTCTTCGTAGCATGATGCACGCAATTCAGTTGAGACTGTACTCTGTTTCTGTTATTTTAGGGTTCCTTGAATTGTTACTTTTGCTCTGCTGCAAGATTTTCTCAGTCAATTTACTTACAATATGTATCTATATAGAGAGGTACTATTTATGCATATATCAATTTTTGAAGAGATGTACGAGAAGAGCAATATGCCATGTAAAAGCGATTCCAACTAGCAGTTCTATGTTCTTGTTCATTGACTTGACAATTGAAATAGAGTTTTTTATCTTCCTAAGGAATAAGAAAACACTAACAAACATCTTGGTTGTGCTGTTAACATTGCCATATGAGATGGTACATGACTAAAAAAAAATTTGAAATAGAAATTTACATTAATTGCTATTTCATTTATAATCTCATATTACCCTGAATAAGAAGAAAAAGGTTTTACCCTTGTGTAGAGGCTGCTCATTTTTCCATGAATTATGCATTTCAATTTTTTTAACAACAAAAAAAAGAAAATTGGATTTTCCCTAAAGAAGTTCACTATATGAAGAAGTAAAACAGTAGATAATTCTATTCTATGCTGTAGGAAATGCCTTTTGACTTTTATTAAACTGCTTGCTGAGTTTCTGATTTCTTGAATTAAATAGTTCTTATGCGGAGCCCTGGAAATGTGCAGCACTGGGAAGAAGAAATAAGTTAAACTGTAAACTTGACTTTTCAATGCTCCTTAAAAAAACACCTTCTATTTGTCAAATGAAAGTACTATCTTATTGAAGGTAAAAATTTCAAACATCATCTTCCTACAAGTGAAGTTATTTTCTTAATTTAACTGAGTTAAAATGTATATGTATGAATAAAAAGTGGTGTCTGGTGAATAAAGCTAGTAGTTAAAAAAAAATAATGTATATAATGAATTTTGAATTCCTGAAGCTATGTTAGGAATATATCACTGTTTGGGATTTTATTCCTATCAGATACAATGATTGTCTAAAATTATTATGAAGCAACATCTGCGCATAATACATGATTGGTAATTTGTGAGAAGTATGCTGCTAGCATCCAATCTTAGGTCCAATCAGCAGTGGTCTTAAAGTATACTGCTAATTATTCTAAGAGTAAGGTTTAAAGTCACATCTACAATGTAACTATTGTGGCTACTCATTCAGCACTCTCTCTATAATCTAACTTTAAACAGATAGAATTTAAACATCTGAATGTGAGCTACTCACTCTAGCTTGCATTTTTAGCTGGGAGTGAAACAGGCCCATTCAGAGGGCAGTTTTTCTCACTTCTTTTAGACACCTATGTCTTTCAGTTACATACTCTGGAAACATCTACATCTTAGGAATTAAAAAGAAAAAAAGAGCTTAGACTGAATGCTTGATTTTCAGATATCAAAGCTAGAGCAAACAAATCCCACCCTTTCTAATGAGTAATTCTCTCTTTCTACTACATGTACAAGATGAACAAGACAGAAGTATGAGTTTAATGTGATCAACAGCTTCTACAAACTCAAGTAAATAGATATTTGGGTGAACCTCAGAGTAGGTTTGGGTCTCGCCATTTGTTCAGCTCTACTGAATGAACCCAGGGCCTCTGCAGAGAAGACACTATTGTCTCTTATCTCAGTAAGGAGCTGAGTGATCAGAGCAACAATATAAACAATAAAGCCACTATCAGATGCAAGATTTCTGAAGCATACAGCCAATATATTTTCCTATTATGTAGAAAGTTGACTACACATTAGGTTATTTGGTTTCACTATCTTCATTTTGTCACAGACATAAAAATGTACTAAATCCCACTGAGAGTTGGTCAGTTCACTGGTCTAAATAAAAGCAATTTGGCCCAAATCCCAGATCACATAGTAATTACCCCATGTTCAGTAAAAAGCTTTTTGGATTTTTTAAGAAATTTGATAAGCCCAGAATAAGTTAATATTAGGGAATTAGAGCTAACAACTTCATTAAGAATTTTTACCTGGATACAGACTGAGGGAAGATGACAGAATCTGGCCCCTGGGAAAGTCAATTTATTGTCAGGAGAGGGAGAGGAGAGGGAGAGGAGAGGGAGAGGAGAGGGAGAGGAGAGGGAGAGGAGAGGGAGAGGAGAGGGAGAGGAGAGGGAGAGGAGGGGAAGGGAAGGGAAGGGAAGGGAAGGGAAGGGAAGGGAAGGGAAGGGAAGGGAAGGGAAGGGAAGGGAAGGGAAGGGAAGGGAAGGGAAGGGAAGGGAAGGGAAGGGAAGGGAAGGGAAGGGAAGGGAAGGGAAGGGAAGGGAAGGGAAGGGAAGGGAAGGGAAAGTGCTGCAGCAGTCATGGGAAAAAATGTCAATGCGAAGTCGATTAAGAAATGTCTACATATTCATGACACTCTCATAATTGCCAGGTATTCTGTAGAAAGTGAGTTAGCAGGAGCTGGAATTATGTCCCTGAACTAATGTGATAAGGGCCATAATGAAAGACTTACAGTATTAATGATTTTTAGCAGTGTCATGTTAGTATTGTACCTCAGCCTGTGCTTTGGCTTGTACCAAACAACAATTTTATCATTATTACTTTAAGCCTTACACAAGAAGCCAGTGAAAACAAACATCAATACACTACATAGCACAGTATAAAAAACACTGATAAAAAAGATGTGCTGGAATATAGTCGGAGTTAAATCCTTCCTTTCCTTTTCTTTTGAGAAAATTATGCTCAGTTAATATGCTTTAAATTAGGTTTTCTTTTGAAAACAAAGTTGTGATCAGACAAGAAATACATTGAATGCAATCTTTCCCACTGCTGGAATATTTTGGCATTTTTCCAGATAAAAAGAGACATGTATAAAAAATATGGAGACATATGCAAAATATGATAGTCAAAAACCTCATATTATTATGAAACCTCAAAAGAATTTGGGGAAGAAGTTGGTCAAATGTACCAAATGCAGTTGGTTCAGAGACTGCAGGAAGTTTTTTTCTAAGTTTCTTTTGTCTGCCAGTGTTTAACACCTCAGATTTGTGATACTTCAGCACAGCAGTCCCCAGTAGATGCTAAGCTTACTAGACAGGAAAATCTCATCCACTTTTGTCAGCCTTCCTGTCAAACATCCCTTTGTCTCATGGGGTATTTCTTCTTAGGTTTAGAAACTACCTTCACATGTTGGCTACTTTCTTGTACAGTTGTCATGAAGGCATCACGGTTTTGTTCATGAAAGACTGCTGAGCAGAACCTTGAAGGTTCACACTGCAAGGGCCTGCAAGAACCAGTCCTTTCAAAGCATGACTGGAGATTTGAAGGATATGAACTCCAAAGAGTCATCCATTTTCCAGCTCCATTCCTCCTTCATTCAGGCTGGACCCTGAGTTTTTTACTGTCTTCCAGTGTCACAAGGGAAAGCAGTGTCAAGACCCCTCTCCCACTCAGTGCTGAGAACAGGATGATCACGCTAGGTCTGATCTACAGTGACATAGAGTGATCACAGCTTTCAGTACAACTGGGAGCACCAGATGCTCGATACTTCTGTGGGCCAAGTCACTATCCAATATTCATAGAGTCTTGCACACTGTAATCCATTATACTGCGCAGGAAGTTCAGGATGTAAGGCATATTCCTTACTGAGCAGGAAAGCAGTAAAAGGTTTATATCAATGATAGTTAAAAGGAACCCCCTTTACTTGCCCTGTACATCTTGCAGTTTAAAGTCTTCAGAGGAGTCACAATCTGTTAGTCTTGTGTCTTTCTCAGTTTTACTGTGATTAGGAATCAGTGCTCAAACCAGTGCTTTCAATCAGTTTGCTATTACTCCACTGGAAAGCGCCTAGCTCAAAAGGCAAACTTACAAAGTTTGCAAGCTGAATCGGTAGAATCAAACTGCTGGGGAATCTCACACCACAACATTCCTCAGTTGAACCACAGGCTGTAACAGACAGCTTTTTGCTAGGCTGAGGGGACAACATGTAACTGCATCCCCGTCTGTTATAAAAGTTGATAAGGGTTGCCAGCCATGCAAAAAAAAAAAAAAAAAAAAAAAAAATACTGTTTGAGATTCCCTTTCGAAAGTGATGCTCCCGAATGATTCACCTGGAAACTTCCATCTGCCACTGGAATACTGCCCACAAACCTAAGGCATTTCAATTGAGTATCAGTACCTGCCATGCTCACCTTAGAAAAGTCAAATAAATACTCTATTTTACCATAGCAATACTGTATTCCCTCTAATGTACTTATAAACAACTATGATATGGCTTGTCACTTGATCTCAGTTGTGTGCTTTGCAACTTAGCCAAGCCAACCAGGAATCCCACAGATATGCTCTTCCTTGCTCCTTCTTAGTCACTAACTACAACCAGAATCTTGGATGCTGTATCAATAGCTGGATCTATTCAGTGATACTAACTTTGACTTATCTACTAAAATGCAAGTTTAAAGGGTATGTTTAGCTAAATGTGATCGAATGGGACTGGGTTCATAAACTGGTAACATCCCCAGAAAAGATTACTGAATATAGAAATATAAATAAATCAATAAGGGTTTTGCCTGGGACTTTGGAAAAAGCTCTTCCCCCCACTAAATAAATAAATAAACAAATAAATAAATAAAAAATCCAGAAATTAATGTGCCGATTTTGAATCTCTTCTGCACTGCTTCTTCTTTCCTGCCCCTCATTCCATACTCCGTACACAGCTGGAGTACTTTTCCTTAAAGAGGAGATTTATTGGACACATTAGTCCATAGAGAGCCTTTAAGACTTATCAAATGTTGCCAATGTCTAACAAAATAAAATGTTGTCAAGGTAACAGCTGCTCCAGAAACCTCTTAATTCTGTTGTTACACATGTGGGTTAATAAAATAAAATGCATCAGGTGCAATGAAAATCTGAAACTATAAGAGTAGAGGCATTGCATATCCTATCAGAGGCTTCAGGGAAAACCAGTGTCTGTGAAGGTTAAGAAAAATGATATGGCATTAGGTCAGGAATTTCAAGAGCATGAGCGGAAAGGGAGATAAACTGAGACAGCAGTGAGTAAAAAAGGTTATAATTTCAGAGGGACTTCAGATTTATTTGCAAGACTACTGATTCACTAAAACTAAGATTATAATCAGGTCTATGAAAGTCAAACTACACATAAATCAGTGTCAAAATATGACTGAAATCCAAATGAGTCAATATTTCGCTGTTGAAATGAATAAAATTAGAGCAGATGTGAGTCAACTAAAAGCATCTGTCATGTCCAGCTAAACGAACTTAAACAGAATCGAGTTTATGGGCACCTTTCACACTGATGAATCCACAAAACAGTGTACATGCATGACAATTTAGTAAAGGTAAAGGACCTGCGTAGTTTGACTCCTCTCTTAAATTATACACGTTTGCTCTGAAGTGTATATACTGTATTGCCTGTTCTATTTGTGCTTGAATTGAATAGTAAATACATAAACAGTTTATAAGGGCAGTACATCCTGAGTGGTTTCAAAACCCTAGAGAGTAGTGAATAATAAATATAGCTGCGCCTTTTGTGAGTACACTAATGCTATGCTGTTTAAGTCACATATAATTATTGTGTTAATGCCATTTTGGGGATGAAAAGGATATTAAAGTTAAAGCATGTTTTGAAGAAACATGCCTCCCTGTGCTGGTTTTGGATTGTGGTTCTAATTACCTTTTTGTTTGTTTGTTTGTTTCTCCATTTTGGATTGGATGTTAAGTTTGTTTTAAGGAGCTCTAGAAGGAAAAGGAAAGAATATTTTTTGCTTTGACTGAAGGCAAAATTATTGCTGTCCTACATGTGTTTAGTGCCTAAGCTGAGATGAAATGCCTGCATGTTGTTCCTGCCATGAAGCGTGGAGAAGTTTAAGGTTGTCTTCAGACCATGTGATTTAGACAGTTCAATCTCCTGTACAAACTTCACCTTTGTGAAGGGCAGCACCACTGCGCTTGCCAAACGCAGCTGCCTGCCAGTCCCAGTACTTGAACTCTCAGCAATAGCCTGGGTCCCAATCATTGAACACTTTAAGGCTCCAGATAGACATAATCTCAAATTCCATTTGAGATCTTGCAGATGGCCAGTGTAAAAAACGTAGGGCAAGTTGGCTATTCTTTTAATAGTCCAAGTTGTTAAGGAAATGTGCAATTGGTCTTTTGCTACCTAAAGTTTCCTGAGAACTGATAAATTCATGTCTAGCTCTATGGCAATCTTGTAGTCTAGCCGATGGCGTCTGGAGACTATACAATGAGGGCACACACTTCTCTGCTGCAGGAGACCTTAGGGTTCCTAGCCAGCAGGAAATTGCAGTTGCCGCTTTAATTTGGCAGGACACGAACCTTCCACCAACCAAACACTTGCAAACTCCTCAAAATATTACTTTCATTTTGGGCAGGCACAAGCTGCTCACTACTTGTCGGCAACGCTCCTCAAACCGAGGCAGTTTTTAATTCTCGCTTTGCCAGCTGACACCCACATTGTGTCATCGGTACACAGAAGAAGAAATGAATTTTATTTTATTTAATTTTTTTTATTTTATTTTACTTATTTTTTAATTAGGTTTCACACACGCGCACGTTAGTTTCCAGACTGGAGTATCTCCATCCCCTGGTCCCAGTGCTTTCAGAGCGCACACACACACTCACATACACACACCACACAGACATACCTCCACATATAGAGTCGTTCACACAGACACACACACAACACGCTCCAATGTGGAGGGGCGCTGCGCTCAGCAGAGCGCATCCCTGCCTCCTTGGCTGCCCGCGCCGCTGCCGCAGCCTCAGCGGGCGCCCCGCCGCCCTCCTCGACGTGCCCGTGACTATTGGCCGAGCCCCCCCTCTCCCACCCTCCCCTCGGCAGCGACGGCGGCAGCAGCAGAAGCGGCTGCGGTAACAGCAGCTTCCCGAGAGGAGGGGGAGTGTTCGGGGAGGTGCGCACAGCGCAGCCCAGCCCAGCCCAGCCCGGCCCGGCCCGGCCCAGCGCGGCGGCAGCGGCGGCGGGGGAAATGGGCAGCGGCGGGAAGGAAAGGCGCCGGGAGGGCGGCGGAGCAGCCGGGCTGCTTGGGCGCAGCCGGCGGCAGCGACCGGGCATGGGGTTCCCGGGTGGCCGCGGCAGCCCCACCGCCCGCGGCAGCCTGCAGGTGAGGGCTGGGGCGGGGGGGGAGGCGCTGCGTCCTGTCCACTCTGAGAGAGGCTTCGCATGCAGCAGCAACACTGGGAATAAAACAGAACAACCCAAAACAACCCAGAGCATTCATATACATATTCGTATGTGTATGCTTGTAGTGGGTTTTTTAGCTTGTGGCTCCGATCTCTACAGAGCAGAACAGCCGTGAAAAGTTTATTTTTCATTGCTGCTGCCGACGCGCGTTGTAGCGGAGAGCAGCGGAAAAGGGAAATGGGTGGTTAAAAAGGGGAGGAGGAGGAAAAGCCGTCCGTGGAGATGATACCCGAAGTTAGTTTCGGGAGCCCTTTTCCATACAAGAGAGGCTGGCAACGCTTACCAACGAGCGCAACTTCCGCGCAACCTCTCCCTGGCTTCTCTGCTCAGCTCCGTTTCGAGGCCGGGAGACAGAACGCACCCCGGCGGGGCTGCGCGGCCGCGGACAGGGATCCGGAGCGTGGCGGGGCGCAGGTCGGGCGGCGGGGCGAGCTCCTCCGGGACCTTGGTGGGCTGCGTGGTGCGGGCTGTCCCCCCCGCTGCACCGCAGGGCATGTGGGCACGAGGGAGGAACGGGCTTTGGGAGGGGGTGAGGGCAGTGGGAGAGTGCGGGACGCGTTTCCCGTTGCTGCTGTGGCAAGGGAAGGGACCTAGCAGATGCTTGGTGCTGTGCAGGCGGATACCCCGGCTTGGGATGTTCTTGCTGTGGGGAGGGTAGGTGCTGCTTGTAAGAACGGGGCCGAGCTTGAGGTGGTGTGGGGAGGGAGAAAAAGGAAGATGACCCTTCGGGGCGCAAGTGCTGCTGGTTGGTGGGGAGGCAGGGTGCCCGGGGCCATCCCTGGCAGTGCTTATTTGCGGTGGGGTATGCAGCTGGTGTTGCCTGGAGGGTACAGATGATGCCTGGAAGTAGCTGCTGTACTGGGGGAAGAAAATTGGGGAGGAGAGAGAGCATGGCTTCATGTTGCAGATGCCACACTCCCTGCTGGCAGTGGCATTCGCTGTGGCTGTGGGCATTGAGGGGGGTACTTCCTTCTACTTCCCCTCTTTCTCTAACACCACCTCTTCCCCTGTGCCTCTCTCTTCAGCACTTGATCTTCTTCCTGCTCTTCGCTGGACCTTTCAACTGCTTTGCTAGTTACAGCCGTGCCACCGAGCTCTTCTACAGCCTCAACGAAGGGCTGCCTGCTGGCGTGCTTATCGGCAGCCTCGCCCGTGACCTGCGGCTCCCGACAGCTGGTGGGCAGCACCCTGCAGCCCCTCAGCCCCCACTCTCCTTCACCCTGGCCTCCAGTGGTTTTGGGGAACAGTATGTGCATCTGGACAACTGCTCTGGAGAGCTGCGCACCTCAGATGTGGAGATCGACCGGGAAGCTCTGTGCATGGAGAGCAGTGGGGCCACCATCTTTGGGGCAGCAGCTGGTGCTGCCTCTTCCTCTTCTTTACCCTCATCCGAGTCCTGCCTGCTGCTCCTGGATGTGCTGGTGCTGCCACAGGAGTACTTCCGCCTGGTGAAGGTAAAAATCACCATCCAGGATGTCAATGACAATGCACCCCACTTCCCTGTGACCCACATCCAGCTCTCAGGTGCCTGAAAATGCACCAGTGAACACCCGCTTGGCTATTGAGCACCCTGCCTGTGACCCTGACGTGGGCACCAATGGTGTCCAGACCTACCGCCTGCAAGATAACTATGGTGTCTTCACCCTGGATGTGGAGGAGAATGAGAGTGGGGAGAGGACTCCCTACCTGATCATTATGGGGGCTCTGGACAGGGAGACAAGGGAGGAGTATGTCACAGTCATTGTTGCTGAGGATGGGGGGACTCCTCCACTAGTGGGCAGTGCCACCCTCACCATCAGCATCAGTGACATCAATGATAACTGCCCCCAGTTCAATGACTCACAGATCAATGTCACCCTTTATGGGAATTCCAGCCAAGGGACACACATGGTCACTGTCCACGCTGTAGACATGGACCTTGGATCCAATGCTCAGATCTCCTACTCCTACAGCCAGAAGGTCCCCCAGCCATCCAGAGACTTATTCCATCTGAATGAAAGCACAGGAGCGATCACGCTCTCCAGTAAAGTTGATGGGGACGCTCCAAGGCTTCACAGGCTAATAATTTTGGGCAATGGTCCTGGTTGTATCCCTGCTGTGATCACAGTGCTTGTAACCATCATCAAAGTCATGATGAGGCCACCTGAGGTTGTCCCTCGTTTCATAGCTAATGAGGCAGAGGGGGTGGTGTACTTAAAGGAATTGGAGCCTGTCAACACACCAATAGCATTTTTTACCATCAAAGACCCTGATGAAAAATCCAAAGTCAACTGCTATTTGGATAGTGATGGGCCTTTCAGACTTTCACCATACAAGCCATACAACAATGAATACCTGTTGGAGACCACAAAGCCTTTGGACTATGAGACACAGCAGTTATATGAAATCTCTGTAGTTGCATGGAACTCAGAGGGATTTCATGTCAACAAAGTAATCAAAGTACAGGTTCTGGATGAAAACGACAACTCACCAGTTTTCTCTCAACAGCTGATAGAACTATCCATTGAGGAGAACAATGTTCCTAATGCTTTCTTGACCAAACTGCATGCTACTGATGCTGACAGTGGAGAAAGAGGGCAGGTATCCTATTTCTTGGGTCCTGATGCCCCTTCCTATTTTTCTTTAGATAAAACCACAGGAGTTCTTACAGTTTCCACTCAGCTGGACAGAGAAGAAAAGGAGAAATACAGATATACTGTCAAAGCAGTAGATTCTGGGTTCCCTCCAAGAGAATCAATAGCAACTGTCACCATCACTGTATTGGATAAAAATGATAATAGTCCAAGATTTATCAATAAGGATTTCAGCTTTTTCGTGCCAGAAAACTTTCCAGGTTTTGGTGAGATTGGAGTTATAAGTGTCACGGATGCCGATGCAGGGCAAAATGGATGGGTTGCGCTTTCAGTTCTGAATGGAAGTGATATTTTTGTCATAGATACTGGAAAGGGAGTTCTGAGAGCTAAAGTCTCCCTAGACAGGGAACAACAAAGCTCCTATGTTCTGTGGATTGAAGCAGTAGATGGTGGTGATCCTGCTCTGTCTTCTACAGCCAAAATAACTATCCTTCTTCTGGACATAAATGACAATCCCCCTTTGGTATTGTTTCCTCAATCTAATATGTCTTATTTGCTGGTCCTTCCTTCTACACTCCCTGGTTCTCCCATCACTGAGGTCTACGCTGTCGATAAGGACACTGGCATGAATGCAGTCATAGCTTACAGCATCATAGGAAGAAGAGGTCCTCGACCAGAGTCATTTAGGATTGACCCTAAAACTGGTAATATTACCTTGGAAGAGTCACTGATGCAAAATGACTATGGCCTCTATCGGCTGCTCGTAAAAGTTAGTGATCACGGCTATCCAGAGCCTCTCCATTCCACTGTCATGGTGAACCTGTTCGTCAATGACACTGTTAGCAATGAGAGCTACATTGAAAGTTTGTTAAGAAGGGAACCTGATGTCAGTATAGAAGAAAAGCAGCCTCAAATATCCATAGAGCCTACGCATAGAAAAATGGAGTCAACATCCTGCATGCCTACCCTGGTAGCTCTGTCAATAATAAGCTTGGGTTCAATCGCTTTAGTAACAGGGATGGGCATTTACATCTGCTTAAGAAAAGGGAAAAAACATCACAGAGCAGATGAAAACCTGGAAGTACAAATGCCACTAAATGGAAGAATTAACCTGCATATGTTGGAAAAGAAACCAATGGAGATTTCTAACATTTGACATTTCTTTGTGGATAAACATCTTGGACAAGGAAAAACCTTGGACAACTCTGAATCACCTAGCTGTGGGTTGTATTGACAGATATTATAACGAAAGACTGCTAATTTATAACTTAATATTATAATTGTAAATAGCTGTTTACAGTTTTTTAAATTCAAATTCAGTGTACAGCTTTTCTATGAAACCTTAGTAACTAACAGCTGGCACCCTGTCTCTAAATACATGGACATCGTTTGCAGGTTTCATAAATCAGTAAAAGCAGTGATCATAAAAAAAGGGAAGGTAAGATGATTCCTTAAACTCAAGTTTTAAAAGTCTTTTTAACCACAAGAGGGCATCAGATACTCCAGAGCAGGGAACTGTTTGAGGTACTGTCCATGAGATAAACAGAGTATATTTTAAATATATTGGTTTTAATATAAAATACACATTGTCATGCAGACAAAAAAAAAGAAAAAAAGTCTGTCCCAATGTATGTATAATTAAAAGAATAAAGGCACACTAGTAATAGTTATAGTAAAAAATAAAAGAAGTAACAGTAAGGGATAAAAAAAAAAATGCACTAGTAATGAAAAAAAAATGAAACTGAATGTTAATTACCTCACAAGTAAAGCTTATAAAGTAGGATAGAAAAGGCATTAACAAGAAGTGCAATTCCTGTTGAGCAAGAATGCAAGCTATTGTAATGAGAATCTGAACCGCTGTGGCATATCATCTTTCATTTGCTCCAGATTTCACCGACATTATCCTTTGCTCTAGCAATCTGCTGGTCGTTTTTATGCAAAAATTATATTTAATATTTCCTACAGCAAATAGTGACAGAACTCCATGCTCATCCTCATAAACATGCCAGATGCAAGGAAGCAAGGGAATGGCTAAATCTTTAGTTGTCACAGAAGTGGTGATATTTTTTGTACTTTGAGCAATCTGTCAGTAGTACTCCATCAGTTCGGTTGTGTAATAGTTTTTTTCATGTGATACTTCTGAATCTGATCTGCCAGATGAAAACAAATATTGCTTCATATTCTAAAGGAATTATAGGATTTAGTTTATTCTGACTGTTGCTCCTTTCTAGATTGCTATTTCATGTGAGAGATCTTGTTTCTGACTTTTGGCAACCATTCCTGGCTCCTCTTCTGGATTAGATCCAAAATCTAACTTGTAAGACTGGTAGCATATTTTCTGATAATTTATTCTTTGCTGTATCCTCTGTAATAAGCAGCAGGTTTATTGGTGATGTATAACTTTCACTTAATTTTAAGAGCTGAGAACTATCTTTTGTATGATGATTATATCAAATTTCTCTGTGTGAACAAGATAAATTAGTGTTATGCTTAAAACTGATTATTTTGATTTCTGGCATCATATGTCTGTAATGTACCAAAAGTGTTTATATGTCTGCAAATTAAAGCTATATATTTTCATAATAACTTATTCTCTGCCTCTCTCCTAGAATTTTAAATATAAAACTAAATATCATTTTAGTTATAAGAAATGCATATTTCGCAAATGCTTGAGTGATGACTATCTTGTCTGACATGTCATAATACTTCCCCAAATTAGTACACTTCAAAATTATTAATGAGAATTTATGTACTTCTTGAAATTACTGGCAAAGACAATTGTATTTTAGCAGATGTAGGCAGGGCAGCAGCTGATACCTGTTTTAAAAGTAGGGAATGCAATCTGAGGCAGGTTTTGATTTTTCTCTCTGTGACTCACACATTACTTCACCTTGAGCCTGTTGAAACGTTGAAGCTTCATATCGATACTGGTTCTGCTTAGCCTAAGTAACAGTATTAACACAATGCCCAGATTTTGGCATTCTACCTATAAGGAATAGCTATTTTTTCACATTAGAATATTTTGTTTATGCACAGTTTAATAGCTGTGTTTCATGAAAAATTAATTCAGCCTGTCAGAGGTTTGTGGTTAATCACCTTTTAAGATTTATTTTCATATTATTAAAATGTGAGAATGGTATGAATGCTTGAAATGCATTTGTCACAAAGAGACACTGTTTATTATCTCTGAAGAAAGGGCACATTAATTCTTCAGAAAAGGCTTCAGTATTACAGATGCTCTGTATTACAGTGGTGGTGAAGCCAGATCCTCTGCATTTTTTTCTTCAGTAAGGAGACAAGGTAACTGAAAAACAGGATTCTTTTATTGCTTTCAGTTGAATTAGGTGCCTAATATCTTCTTCAGACAATTTAAACAGGAGCTATACAATACAATAAAACCATGAACCTGATCCTTCAGTGTGTGTTCATGTGACACTGGGCAGATATTTTTATTCAGGTTTGATAAATACATAGTCTTGAACCTGCTTAAGTTTACTGAGTGTAAATGTGCTGTTCCTGTGGCTTGGTTTTTTGTTGGGTTTTTTTTTGTTGGTGTTGTTCAAGCACATTTCCTAATGTGTAATAGAATGTAATTGTATGAGCCTGTTAAAATGAAAGTACTGCTTGTGAGGCATTTCGCTCTCACAATTTTCTACACGTTTAAAGAAAATTGGTTTGAAATCACACCTTCAGCCATACCGGCCATACCATTTCACTGCTTGTGAAAAATGCTTTACCCTGAATAATACTTCTCAGAGTAATAGTACATTTTTGCCTTTCTGTGAGTAGCTTTTGGGTAGGTAATGCCACTGAAGATGGCAAAATATGCAGAATGAGTTGGGTTTGTTTTAAAAAAAGCTCCATATTTTGTTACTTAAAAAACACACAGCTGGTATCAACAAGTAATAAGCATGACATTTAAGCCTGCAATGTTCAGCCTAACAGTGATAAAGTAAAACAAAAAAAAAACCAACCAAAAAAACAACCCACAGCAATAAAACCCAATAAACCCACGAATCTTGAATTCATAGAACCTGGGAATTTCTTCTAAAAAAAAAGTTCTTTCTCAGTGGTAAAATGCTTGGTGCTGGCTGAATAGTAAACAGTTCTGTGACACTGCTGTTTCCAGAGTATTCCATACTGAAACCCCTTTTATGTGAAAACACAGTTTTAATGAGTATAACTAAAGTAAATTAGACTCAAATATAAAAGGCCTATTTTATTACCACCTTGTGCAGTGCACTTGCCAAAATATATGCAAATCTTGTTGACACTGGTAGTTGAGCTGGCACAAAAATAAATGTCTCATTCATTTACAGTATCCATTGAACAATCTTAGAATAAGTGGGTGCTATTTGTTGATTTTTATGAACCATGAGATTGTCCTAAGCTTTGTATTGCCAAAGCCTCCTAAACTTGCCTTGCAAACGCTTTTTCATTAGGATTAGGATTAACAATTTAAAAAATAAAAGACAAGAAATGGGCAGTGAGCCCAGTGGCAGTGGACAGAGAAACTCAGCTCAGTCTTCTCTTTCTTTTTCATTTTATTCTTTTTAAAGGAACTCTCTGAAGTTACTGTTTTGATGCAAAATTAACACTGGGCTGAATATCAGTAAAGGATGAGATGTGAAAGTGTGGAATGGGATTTAGAGCACATTGCTTTTTCTTATGTCAGAACTCAGAAAACAATTCATCTCATGGCTTTTTGAGTCCGTTTTTCAGTACCAATGTCCAAATATGCAACTGTGCTGGAGTCCTCTGAAGAAAATGTAAAAAGCTACCACTATCTTAAGAGGATGTCCAGTGAGATGTACAGTGTTAGGGGAGAACTTGGCTTTCTTGAAGGCAATAACAAACCCCTGTTTGCTGACTAGGGTTTCATTGTAAGTTTTCTGCCCCCAGCTGCTATTGTGGGAAGGTTTCATTAAAGTACTCAAATGTCAAGAGGATGGGTAATCCATGACTAGCATTTCACTTCCTGGTTCAAAGCAATGAACTCTCAGGGAGCAGTGGCCTGCATCACAAAAATACCTCATATTTGGCATCTGTGGAGATATACACCACCTCTGACACAAATCATCAACTGAATATGCAGTGTTACTTTTCATGTTTCACATGTATTATCAAAGCCATGTGGGAAGCTGACTGCCACTTTCCCTGTACTGTTCTTGTCACTAGCTTCTCACTGCCATTAGTTTCTATGTATGTTCCTTCTCACTCATGTAATTATCAGGGAAAAAACAAAGCAAAACAATTAATTGTGTAATACTAGCCAGCTAAAATGCAAAACTGATTTAGTTCTTTCAGAGCTGGTGTTTGAGGAGCTAAGCACATTCATCTTACTAAAACAGTTTAATTTTAAGGGAGTCTAGTGAAATTTTAAGTGGAAATAAAAATAATTCAGCACCCCTTCTTCCTATAGATTCCTATACATTTTATATGCATAGTAGTTGCTCAGACAGATAATAGTTGCAGGAATTAGTTTTATGATTTATTTTAATTGTGTTGGAAATGTTCTGAGTAAACTATTGGAAAGTTCCTAACTTACAGGTTCCTATCATGGCTCAGAGTTATGAAGCTTCAACTGATTTGCAAAATGTCATCATTTACAGTTTTCTGTGTTAAACCATGTGCAAAAATACCTGTGCAGGCAAGTGTTGCTATTTCCTTTTCAGTCTTTGTACCAGACTGAACCAGCAGATAAGATAAAACTGCCATCTGTATTTGGAGATGGAGGGGTTCAAAGATTTTGGCTCACAAGCAAATATAAGCAGCTCTGGTTTTCACATTATGGACAAGAAGAATACTTTCATTCTTATCACCACAGATTTATAAGCTGCATACGCTTTCTAACATGCTGCATATGAATGTTTTACTGTTTTCTGCTGTATTTGCATTCCAGTTTCATCAGGGCATGAATTTCAAAGGCCAGATTTCAACTCCTAAATATTTCTGATGACAGAGTGCTTTGAACAGGTGCTGAGAAAACACCATTCTGAATGAAGAAGTATTGACTCAGTTACAATGTATTCAGTCATTCATTCCACTGCTTGTGAAAACAAATATATCCTTAAGTGTTTGAGCTTCAGGTTTCCATTTTGCAGCTATGCCACTGGTAAGTAGTAAGCATTTAACTGAAAAAAAAAAATATATGGGATCATTTAAACTGTGTTCAAATTGAGAGGACTTGCATTTTAACATGAAGTGGGATGTTATTCTCTCCCAGCAGCCCTAGTAATGTTAATTCAATCTTCTGTCCAAACTATTTTATTTTCCATCTACAAAGTTTTGGTTAAATATTCATCTTCAGAGCAAGTCAGTGAGGTGAGAAATCTTACCCCTTTATGCAGAACAGAGTGAGAGCTTGATTCCTCTGCCTGTGCGTCAGCATCTAGCGCTGCTTGAGATGCCTTAAGGTATCCCACCTGGCGTCCAGCTGCAAGTCTGGAAGAGTGCAGGCTTTCCACCAATGAACCACTGTGTGTGCCAGCCTAGTGTAGATGCTTTGGATATTTTAGGAGGGATTCACTAAACAAGCATGTGTGTTAAAGACAGTCTTTGATAAGATTCTGCTCTATATTTATACATCAATGTTGAAATGTGTACATACAGGTATAGATCAGTGAGCTGGGCATCTGTTTCCTCTATAGGCTGTGAGTCTTATCAACACAGTCAGTAGAACTTTGCTCTAAAGTAGGCATTCAGGGCAAAGTTTGTCTGCTTTGAAAATTAATATCATGTGCTACCCAGAATGCCCTTGAGCATCTCAAACTTCTGCATAGGGCTGTCAGAAAGACTGATGCCTTTCTAGAGTAGTAGCTAGATGCCAGGAGTGCAAAGCTGCACCTAAAATAGCATGACAAAACTATGTATTGGCATGCAATCCCACTGGTAGTGGCACATCAACTGTACAAACCTCTTAGCTTCACTGAATAGAGCTTGAGAGACTAAAACTGGAACGTAAACCATAAATCATACAGAGACATCTTATCCTTAGCATCAGAGCCAAAAGATACCTACAAGTCTAAAATGTAACAACTATCATACCTACTTAATAAGCTCTGAAACCTAAATTCATCCCATTTTATTTTAGTGATTTAGTGAAGCCATCTGTGGCCCCTACTGTGAACAAAGAGATAAAATATCTTTTCTTGCAGGCAATTCAGGTGTTTGGTAAGGGCTGGAGTTGTTAAATTTTCTCCTTTAAGTTTACAGATTACTCAGGGTAACTAAGATTTCACTTTGTGTTTCAGTAGAAAAAAATTTAGGCCATGAAGTGAACTACAGATCATGGTGCTACGCACTCCCACTAGCATTATAATGCATGGAATAAAATTGCTGTCTCAGGAACACCAGAGCAGTCAGTGCACTTGCAGTCAGTGCAGGTACCTGGAGCTCACGTGACTTTCAAATACTTTGTTATAGGCTGCAGGGCTCCTTCCATTTAGGTTTCGCTGTCCAAAGGTTCTCATGGCTTTATCTTTCTTTTTTTCTTTTTTCTTGTTATTGTTTTGGTTTTGTTTGGTTTTGTTTTTATATCAAAGTATTGCATGCAAGTCACTTAGAGAACACAATAAAAGAAGATGCAACTTTGATTAATATGATGGCAGAACACTCACTGAGGAGGTGAGAAAATTTTACTACTTTTCAGAGTTCTCAATTGTTTATTTGGAGGGGATTCCAAAGGCATCTTTTGGTAAGGACACTCAGTAGCCTTCTTCTGGAAACCGAGCTATTGTGTTTAATGCAAAGACTCAAATGTCAAAATCTTCTGAGGTTGAGGAGACACAATCGTGCAAGTCTACTAGAGGAGCATACCAGGAAACTGGAGATACTTGGTCTTGAAATGGCGCTCCAAGTACATTCAAAACTTTTCTTCAAACAATCATTGATGGGGGGGGTGGTGGTGGTGGTGGAGAAAACCAGGGAAATCACAATCCTGTGTTCTTCCCCTGCAATGAGCAGCGTGGGTATTTAAAAAAAGAAAATTAAAAAAAGAAAACTAAAAATTTTAAAGAGTTACCTCAGTTCTTTTCCAGAGGTATTAGTCTTGTCGTTCAGACTAATTTCAGTCCTATTCTCTATATTCATGCTGTAATCCCATTAAAGTTATAGTCTCAAGACAGTTATGTGGTAGAAGTTGGTCTTCCTCTGCCTAAGACTATATTTTCTGAGGAATGTATTTATAAAGGGTCTGCTGACAATCGCAGTACAAAGCAGAACTTCTCATGATATGTTTCAATTCAGGACAGACTGAAGTAGAGAAGAGCAAAAGACAGAAAGAATAAATAAATGTAGTCAAAATAAAAGGGCTCTTTACAATGGTTGCATGTGGGAAACAAAAAGAAGTGGTCAAAAACAATATAAATTTTTTTCTGATCTATGGGATTTACTGTGTATTATCAGCAGGGTTAATAGTTCCCTTTCAGCAATACCTCATCCCTTTTCTTAACCTATAAGGATGACGGCTTGTTGAAGAACATTGGGATTTCCTGACAGAAAGTACTACCACAAAATGCATTGAAAACTGATTCTTATTGCCAGCAGGTCACAGTTTTACAGATTAAAAAAGACTTTGAGTAGAGTATCATTAAAGTGTCTGTTTCATTATGATAACAGCATTCTCTTTTCATGGTTATTTTTTTCTAGTGTTATTACATTGGGTGCATTCATTTTTGCTAACTCATGACAAAAAAATCTCACTAGAAACATTTGCATCTTCTCAGCCAAAATAAAAGATGATATAGTGACATAATGTTTCTAGTGAATGCTGTTAATGAAGTAAGATCCTTTTTTGTGACAACACACAAATAGCAGACACGCTTCTGTGCTCATAAAGTGCATAATGATAACATAACCTTTCTTTTCATCTTTATAAACAGAATAAACATTTCGTTACAGTAGGAAGAAGAGGGTTGTGACATACCACTGTGTTGACACAGTGTAGATCCTGTAGATGGTTTTTATTAAAATATATTCAAACAGATGCTTTGCATATCTGTCTAAAAGTAATTTACATGTTTTGAGGGTGTCTTTTTCTTTATAAGTCATAAGAGAAAAGCAAAGGTGAAACAGTTGCATTGATGTTCCTTTTTATTTATTTTGATTTACCATGCTAAGTTTAACTGAATTGAAAACACAAGAATGGTCATCTTTAACAAGCTTTTCCTTGAATTTTAATTTAATTTTCAGAAGCATCATGTACAAGGTTGTGCACCTGAATGCTAGATATGTGAATATCTGAAAAGCAATAAAGGAAGCAAGCATGCAAGGAAAATAAATGTTTTGGAGTGTAATTCAATCTTGTAAATTCAAGATAACATAACTAATGTATTAAGCTCCTCAAGGATGTTCTTCAGTATGCTTAGATACAATGAAAACAATTCATTACCTTCATCTGCATGTGCTTAGAACAGATCCTCAGAGTCTTTGCTGTAGACATTCAGGAGGTAGGTAGCCTCATCTCTCATTAATTTAAATACAACTTAAAAGTGTTCAAGTGTTCATACTAAACTAAAGTTTAATATGCAAAAGTCAAACTAGCCAACAATGTTCATCCCCATTACAGCTGCTCTGAAGACCTACAAGGATGATGGAAAAGATGCTGGAGAGGGGACTCTTTATCAGGGACTGCAGCGATAGACAAGTGGAAGAGTGTTCAAACCAAAACAGGGAAGTTATATATAAGGAATAAGTTTTTCACTGTGAGGGTGGTGAGGCACTGGAATGGGTTGCCCAGGGAAGTGGTGAAAGTGACATCTCTGGCAATGTTCAAGGCCAGCTTGGACAGAGCCTTGGGCAACATGGTCTAGTGTGAGGTGTCCCTGCCCATGGCAGGGGGTTGGAACTAGATGATCTTAAGGTCTTTTCCAACCCAAACCAGTGTGTGATTCTATGATTCTAAGACATCAAAAATGAAATGTTGAAGGGTCAGGCTATTTTTATTAATTCTAAATGATGTTTTCTATAACCTTTGATATTGAAACTGTATCTTTCAACATCTATCAACAGCTTTATTTGACAGAATGCATTGGACAAGTAGCTTTATCAACAGAATTATGTTCACTTACAAAATGTCAGAACAAAATCTCCAAGATGTTTTTTGTTTGTTTGTTTGTTTTGTTGGTATTTTCCCCCCACAATTTTAGCTTTTGAAGTAAAAAAGTTACATTATTAAAAAAAAACAAAAAAAAAAAAAAAAAACAACAACAAAAAAAAAACTTTCTTTTGCCTGGGAGCATTACAAAGCGTTCAAAGATTAGTTTCATAATATTTTTTTCATAGTCTTTTGTAGTATACAGTGTTTTTCCAAATACACTTTTAAACTGTCTTGAAAGTTAATGAAATTTAAAACTACTGAAGGCAGAGATTTAATTTCTAGCAACAGCCAGAAATGCCAAGTCATGAGTGATTCCCAGCTCAGATTCATGCAACCTAAACTTCAGGCATCTGTATAAACAAGTGAGGATTACATACACCTAAGATTGCTTCATTAATCAAGGCAACTCTAGAAACTACTTATTGGGAACATAGATGGTTTATGACAGTGCCTTTATTGCTCCAAATTTACTCTAGAAAGATATTACAGCAGAGTCCTTGCAAAGGTACCCCAGTTAAATATCTCAAATTAAATAGAATGAAACTGGACCACATACTAGAACAAGAGACAGCCAAGTATTGTATTTTCCTTTTCCAATTACAGTGGATGGGAAACACTCCTGAAGCGTTATGCCCTATAAAACCTCTATACACATTGAGACAACTTCCTTTTCTGAGTATGGAAGGTTTTATGTGTGTTTGGTTTTCACTTTAATTTTTGTTAGCGTGGAAACAAATTTCTTTGAAGTGATGGGGACAGCTGTGTTTGATAGAACTGACACATTTTTTGCTGCGTCAGTTGCAGTTTGTAAAAATGAAAACCCACAAATCTTAAAAAGAATGAAATACAGCAGACATAGAGGCAATGAACGGAGTCTCTTTCCTACTCTGTCTTTCAGAGTCTGGAGGTGATAGATTGTAAGGTTCTGAGTATGCAACTCTTCAATGGAAGTTGTGCGTGTGTTAGAAATGCTATGACAGAATGACAAAACTGGTATGTGAAAATATGCTGAAGAAGAGTGAAAAAAAAATCTTTCTAGGCTAATAAAAATGCACAGATTCCTGGTAAGATTTTGAACTGTTGCATGGGTCAAATAGCTAGGGCAGAACAGCTTATAGCATCATTACCTCTTCAGCAAATATCAGAAAGCCATGGGCAAAATTAGTTGAGCCCTTTTACTTTGAAGGTAAAGACTATATAGAAATAATATACTTGAATTTGAGGTACTTTTGAATTGAGTGTTCTACAAGATGACCTGGGTGAAAAAAGCAATTTGATATATTAAATCTGTCTTTGCAAGACATGCAATTTTTACAGACAGTTTTCAGATAATGATTGACAATAAGCTACCATAAAATTGAAAACATTTACACAGTGTTATGGGGTTTTGGTCACTTTCAATCAACTTTCAGGAACTAAAAAATAAAAAGACTAGCATAGTAAGCAATTTGAACTCTCTGAAATGTATTAAAGACAATAAAAAAGAGTGTAAGACCCCTTTGAGCACATCCTCTAAGGGTCAAACTCAAATCACCTATTAGAAACATTAATATGCATTATGCTATATTTCATTGAAATTTGGACACATGAATACTTTTCAAGCTGCTTTTAAGAAGCCATTAATAATTTTTTATTGAACTAGATACCATCCCTATAAATATATTTTAAAAAAAAAGAAAATAAACATGTGAAAGAATGCTAATAAATTAGATGTAACGAAGAACAATGAAGGAGGTTAATACACTAGTAAGAAAAAAAAAAAGAATAAAGAGTATCAACAGAAATTAGAATACACAAGGTACCAAAATCATTCAGGTGAACAAGTGTCAGTAAAATGAGGCAGGAAAAGAGAAAACAGAAGGGGTTTAAGAATTCATGCAGAAGTAAAAAAAAAGAAAGTCCAAAAATTATACACCCAAATGCATGTGGATTTTTTTTTTCTCTAGATTATAGGACTGCCAGCTATGAATGTCACCTTAATTCCAGGTGTTTGTATATCAGTTCATTAATGTGTTCAGAGTCCTTTGATTTCTCAGAAAGTAATTTATTTCTTTGATACATAGTGATGTGGTCTCTCATAATTTGTTAATCAGAACTTTGTGACCTCTTCCAGGTAATAAAATAGCTGAAGATCAAAAGATAAATATGTGCTCTAATGAAACAGCTGACAAATGCTTAACAACTGAAACTCCCAGGAGAGAAGTCATTAACAGATGGGAGAGTGAACACAGCCACAAGTGAGAAAAAGTAACTAGAATAGAATAAGGAGGCTGTTGTCTGAATTAAATCCCTTATTATTAATGTAGGACAATGAATAAAACTGCAGTAAGCCATGACATCAAAACAAAGTGTCCAAGGCCATGAGCTCTGAGCAGTCTGGTCTAGTGGAATGTGTCTCTGCCCATGAGGGAGGTTGGAACTAGATGATCTTTAAGGTCTCTTCCAACTCAAACCATTCTATGATTCTATGACTATGAATTAAAAGATAAGAATGCATTCATGAAAGTAGAAAAGATCCTGTGCAAAACTTATCTTGTTCAGGAAACCTGAATTTGCTCCTTGATTCAAATACAAACTTGTAAAGTTGAGATGTAACAGTCAAACTCATGTAAGATATTTGACTTGAAATCAGATTATATGCTTCAAAATTTAGCATTATGTGATTTCAATAAAGCAATTTTAAGCATTTCTCAAGTTTATGGAGTTAGTACCCCTTAATGACAGATGTTGGGCAAAAAGCCTTCAGTGGGAAAACTTCATTTAATGAATGTTTTTAGAGGTTCTGCAGATAGAATTTTTAACTTCTTAACTTAAAGCTGAGACATCTTCACCAAGAGCATGCCTTGGGATGAGACAGAAAAAGAATCAAAGACATGGTCTGTTCTAAAAGTGTAAAATAACCTTTGCCCATAGTCATTCTCCATATCTAGAACTAGACAAGTAAACTGAATATGAATAAATTAATATAATTTTGTGCCTTACTGAAGCTCTCTTTTTTTTAAGCAAAGTAATCTCTTTCTGCCTCCTCTCATCCTGTAGCAATTAGCCAA
Organism: Myiopsitta monachus; assembly: GCA_017639245.1. Lineage (NCBI taxonomy): Eukaryota > Metazoa > Chordata > Aves > Psittaciformes > Psittacidae > Myiopsitta > Myiopsitta monachus. The sequence continues at coordinate 62,048,328 of CM029919.1, forward strand.
TGGAAGGTACAAGCATAGGGGTGTAGTGAGCATTAATGTTTATGCATCTTTAGGTGCACATACATATCTATATGTGTGACACATGTGAAAACTCTACAGCATGAATCCCAAACTGGAAACATGCATTTCTACTCTGAATTTCAGTATTAGTTTGCACGATCTTACTCTGCTCTCTGTGAAAGCCTTGTGTTCTGTACCGAGTGTCCTACTGCTGACCAGTAATTTCATTACTTTTCCTGAACAGCCTGGCCATGTAGTTTCATCTACATTGGTTAAGATGAAGGAAACCACAGAGGCCATCAAGGACCCCATACAGAGAAGGGAAGACCAGAGCAAGCAAGGATTCTTGTCCATCATTCAGGTAGAAGCACCCTGTAAGGGCTCCCCTTTCTTAACGATGTAGGTGAGGTAAACTATTGTATTACATGGACAACTGAGGCAGGATGGGTTGGAAATAAATTTCTACTCAGCTGTATCTAATTGGACATTTGATAGCAGTGAAAAGTCCAGTGGGATCTTAATACTCAGTAATTAGTGGGCAGATGACTGCAGTAAAAGGGGCATTAAATGTAGGAGCTCATGCAGTACTGTATAGCTGTGACCTGGCCTGATTTCAACTAACTAGGTGCAATATCCAGCTATTGTGCTTCTGTGACACTCATTCCTCCCACAAACAGTACTGTCAGCAGTTATATACTGGCCTTTTCATTGTCCTTTTAGCTGCTTTGAAATAATTTTATAATCCTCAGAAGTTTCAAATGAAATAAGTGACTGCAGTTATACAATAAAATCATGCTCCTACTCACCTCATATTGACCATCACAGATAAGTCACTGTTTTAAACTGACACCAAACATAACCAAATCTTTTCTTTTTATTGAGATATTATAATGATTTCAAAAATTTAATAATCTCATTGTAGAAGGCCAGTTTTTAATTCTTTTCATTTCGGTCAGTGCCACCTTCTCAGCTGATCTCAGTAACAGACAATTTGCTTCACTTTGCCTTGTAGGTCACCAGTGGGGCTCTAACTTTTCTAGAAGCCATGGTGAAAGCCAAAGGAAGTAAGGAGATAACACTTTCAAATGGAGGTGCATATCTTGGCTTATCTTAGATCTGTGAAGGATATCAGGCCGCTCTTTGATATACAGGAATTTCTATGCAATCTAGAAATTGATCTGATTGCGGCAGGATTTGTTAACTGTTTTTATAATTGTCATTACTTTGGCCTAACTAGAAATGGGCTTTAAAAAAAAAAAAACAAACAACCCTACTCAAAACTAATTTAAATCAACCAACCAACCAGACATACACACTCCCAATCCCCACCCCCCAGAATAACTATGTATATCCAGTAAGTATGCTTAAATTTAATAGGTACTTTCTTATTCTGAAAGAAGGCAGTTGTCAGAAGCATGTTGGAGGGAGGGATGGGTCTGGATGGATACACCCCTGTAAAACCCAGGAATTTCTCAGGTCCTGATACATTGAGAAAGCCTTTAAATACAGGGTTTCAATAGTTTTTAATAACGCTTTTCGATTAATTTCAGGTTTCTTCTTTCTGAAAGTGCAACAATACATTGGCTTGAGGATATCTCATCATTCTGCTTATCAATAGTTGCATGCTCACTAAGCATGTAGAGCTGCTTAAAGCAGTCATACTATTAAGGTAAATACACTTAAAACACAATACATTGACGACAAATATTTATCCTTTCAGAGGAAAAGGTTGTGTACTCAAAGACTGTATTAGTTGTGGACAAAATGCTATAAATCAGAAAGAATACGTTTAGAGAAAGGAGCCAGCTATGCACCTGCCTGATTTGAAGTGCTGAAAGACAAGCTAAAAAAAATATTAAAAAAAAAAAAAAAAGTGCCGGTTTGGCCTTATGTTTAAAAGGCAACTTTCCACACACGCACATCCCAGCACAATAAGAAATATTTTAGAGCATGTGAAAAAATGAAGTTTTGATTTCTTTTGAAAAGAAGTGAGGCAGCACTGGAGTACTAACAGAAGTGAAGATGTTACCAGTTTGCTCTTTATTATGTATCTATCCTATTTACTTATTTTTCCCCCTTTCCATGGGAGACTAGTGTTCACATGCTTTCTTTGCATAAAGATACTAAAACCCATATCTGAAGAAAATATCCTAATACTATTACTTTATTTAATGTAGCTGGATGGTCTTAATCTCTTTTACTGCTGTTGTACTTTGAATGAACTATTAAATATTAAATAGAGTTCACATGTCTTAACCACTGTGAAAGAACAGTAACTTTAGGCTCTTTCTTTGCTTCTGTTTCTGTGTTCTTTTGATTGATGACAGTGAAAGTTCCTAATTTGTTGCTGATTTTTGATTAAATTAGGTTCTTCATTTGTGGATGAGTAAATAAAGGAAATACATTTATAGTTGCTATATTACGGACTGGCATATTAAGTGATTTTTCTAAAGGAAGAAATAATGAAAACATTAATGATAAGGATAATATTAAGATAGAAGAATCAAAGGAAATGAGTAATTAAAGCCTTTAAATTAGTAATTAAATGAGTAATTAAAGCCAGCAGGTCGAAGGAGGTGATCCTGCCCCTCTACTCTGCTCTCATGAGAACTCACTTGGAGTATTGTCTACAGTTCTGGTGTCCTCAGCATAAAAAGGACATGGAACTGTTGGAACAAGTCCAGAGGAGAGCCACGAGGACGATCTGTGGACTGGAGCACCTTCTGTATGATGGCAGGCTGAGAAAGTTGGGGCTATTCAGGCTGAAGAAGAGAAGGCTGCATATAGACCTCATAGCAGCCTTCCAGTATCTGAAGCGGGGCTACAGGAATGCTGGGGAGGGACTATTTGTTGGAGACTGTAGTGATAATACAAGGGGTAATGTATTCAAACTCAAACAGGGGAAGTTCGGGTTAGATATAGGGAAGAAGTTTTTTACTGTGAGGGTGGTGGAGGCAGTGGAATGGGTTGCCCAGGGAAGTTGTGAATGCTCCATCACTGGCGGTGTTCAAGGCCAGGTTGGACAGAGCCTTGGGTGACATGATTTGGTGTGAGGTGTCCCTACCCATGGCAGGGGGGTTGGAAGTAGATGATCTTATGGTCCTTTCCAACCCTAACTATTCTGTTTCTGAACCTCTTCAGTGTTGGGTGGGCTGTAGATTTTATTGCCTTTTTAAGTGATTAACCAGATGAAGGGAACTTGGTACTTATTCTTCAGGTGAAAGATAGACCTATTAAAATCTTTCACTCTCTTAGTCTCTGTTTAGCTAACAAAATACAAAATGTATGCCCCAAATGCACATAAACTCTTTCACTGCCCTCTGCTCAATGCCTTGGAACTAGAGCTAGAATTAGAGTTCTAGTTTTCTGTGGCTAGGTTGTCCCACATGAAGACTATGAATTTATGTGTCCTTCTGTGGACTTGGTGAATATTTTCTCCCAGGTAGCTCTGTTGACTAGAGAACAGGTGAAGCATACAAGAAAAATAGATGTTTTTCTGGTATTCTGTAATTATCTAGTCTTAAAGTCAAAGGTAATCTCTTTTTATGAATTCATTCTTCCTTTCCTGCAGTGAACTAGAATCAAAAGCATGCTGCTTTATCAAAGTCAGAGATTATTGGTACAAATATAGTTTTCAGCTCCTTACATGAGAATATAAGAACCGTGAGGTTTTCTTTCTTTAAGGCACCTTTTTCTATTTTTTTGCATTTATGGCTCAAAACCTGATCCTACTTAAGTTCTGCCCTGTGATATTAATGTCCTCTTCATCCAAAAGCTATGTATGTCATCCAAGTTATATCACAGTGTTTTCATTCATCCTTTCAGTAAATTAAAAACAGAACATTTTATTTCAGGAACCACAGTATTTCACTTAATCACAATTCAAGTCAATATTTGCAGCATAACTCTTAGTTGTTAAAGTGTCAGATAGCCCTGTGCTAACCATTTCATACATGTTAAAAGTCATCATTTGTTAATGATCTATGATTTAAAAATGTACCAGGAAAGGAATAGATGTAAATTCTTTAGGAAATGAACAGATGTAAATTCTGAGGCAATTTGGGTAGGAAAAAATCTCTAGTCCTGGCAGTCTTAAGTTTTTTCATGAGTACTGTATTCATCTTCAAAAAGAAATGAACAATAAAAAAGAAAATTTTCCCAAGTATTCCAATTTACAACCTTGAAAATAGTGCAAAAATGATTCAAAATCACATTCTCTTTGTATTTTTCTTTTTTTCTTCTGCGGTAACAATCTTTTATCTCCATGTATTGTTACCATAATGACATTTTTCAATTACTAAATCAGCAGTGGTAGGTATCTAATCGAGAAAAATGAAGGTGCAAGATAAGGCATTACAATGAGGAGGTAAATACTAGAAAAGCCAGTTTCAGAGGTTATTTATTTCTGAAGTTTACCCTTAACTGAACATTTCTTCCATAAGCCATCAACAGTTGATGCATTCACTCTAACCACTATTTATAAATAATTAGAAATTAATGAATCTAAAAGTTGGATAGTAATTAGAGTGACAGAAGAGTGCAATCCTGGTTATCTATACTGTAGAGTATAAAAAATCATTTACTCAGAACTTCTGAGTTAGGCTGAAGTCTAAGAGGAATTCATTCACCTAAAGGGCATGATGATAATGATGAACACTGCTGTTCAATTACCATCTCCACAGTATTTCCAGAAGTAACTAGGTAGCTCCTTTCTGACCCACAAGCTCCCTAAAGGCAGTTTATTTCACCGTGTCAACACCTTATATAGGTGTGATGAACACCTTTTACAGTAAAATAAATCTGTTTAAAAAGCATTCTCAAGTTTTGGGGGAGGTTGAGGGAGAGAAGTGAGGGAAAAGCAGTGTGATAATTAAAGTACTTGCCCAGAAATGAGAAAGCTGTATTCAGTTCCCTCAGCTGTCTCAAGGTCCTGGAAACTGTTATCTTCAATTGCCACAGAAGTCTTAACTTGAATCCTGTTCAATACTATTCCTTTATTTCAAGCTGAGTGTGTGTACAGCCAGGATTAATAGATTCAGGAAATTAACTCTCAGCCCTTCATGAATTTGGGTATTAGATAATATATTGTTCTTCTTGTAGCCAGACCAAAAAATCTTACTTTCCATAGCACTGCCAGCTAAAATTTGTGTAAAAGAAAATCAGATTTCTTCCATAACTGACAAAGAAAATCTGAAAAGCTAGGCTAAAAATTAGTATTTCCAACATTTTATTGGGTTGGTTTGTTTGTTAGGGTTTTTTTCTTGTTAGATGCTTTGCAAATGCAATGGCAGAAAAGGCCCAAACAAAGGAAATACCCTCTAACAAAATATTCATATTAACTTTAATCAAATCAATGTGGGGATGACATGCTTGTACTTAACTAAGATACCTCAGTGCCTTCCATTTTCAGTGCACTGATCTCATGTAGAGTGAACTGTATCTTCTACACTGTCGATTAAAATGTTTCAGAAATTCAGGCAGATTCTTCACTTTTACAGTTTTTATCCTGTGGTTATTCAGGCCAAGTTTTTTTGGTGGGGGGTTGTGGTGTGTGTTTTGGTTATCTGGTTGTTATTTTGTGTAGGGGTTTTCTTAAATCTTGCTACTACTCTGAGATTTAAACATAAAATTGCTCTTTAAATGACCAGTTCACAGCTGAACTTTACTGCTTGGCCCACTTGGAAAGTTTGTGTCTATCATCCATCAATGTTATTTGCACTCACTAGTACAACCAGACATTAAAAAGGAAACAGTATATCTGTGTAAAATTAATTAAGTTCAACCATGACCTCATTACATTGATGGAGTGTAATGCAGCTACCTGAAACCAAAACAAGTTTATTTTGATTTAACATAGTTCACTTTATAAAAACAACATATCTCACCGAAGTCACTGGGTTTCAGGAACAGAGCTTTCATTCTGGAGTTCATCTAGTACTTACAGTGTAATAAAATAGACTTTCTTCTTTCTCTTGTCCTTTTTTGAGGCCATTACACAAATATTTGATTTGCAAGAAAAAGCTGCATGATCAGTTCTTTGGCAGAAGTTTAATTTAGTCTGATTTAATTTTAAAGTTCATATATGTCTTAATATATGTATAAAATTATCAGAATATGGTCTACTACCACTACCAATCCTATAAGAAAATTTACCTTAATTTCTCACAGGTAGAACTGAGTAGGAAATATTTTTTCTAGTTCATTAGAGTGTTTAGAATTTTAGGAAAATGATAATGACACATGACACTGTAACTCTGGCCTCTGAATAACTAAATTAATAGGACACACTATGTACGTATGAAAGTATGAAAGTATTAAATCCCTCACAGAAAGAATTTTATCCAGATCTACGTCTCAGTTAAAAATATCCTTCCTACCCCATCACTTGTTCTTCTGGGATCTCACTTGTTCACTCTTCCTTGCTAGATGTCCAAGACCTGGGAAAACTTTCTAAAATCATTTCATTGAAACCCAGATCATCATAGCAAAAAGGCTTAGTTGGAGGAAACTGACATTTTCTGAGGACAAAATCACTTTATTGAAACATTCTCGGTGGCTGTTCATCATGACCTCTGAGACTTATTTTGACTATTATATGCAAAAATTTCTTATTAGCTTAATGCACACACACACACACACAAACCCCAAGCAAACAAATGAAACATAAAAAAAAAAAAAAAAAAAGAAGAAAAACAGAGTGAAATTAAAATCCATGGAGCAGTCAGTGGTGCTGGCAATACATGCTCATGATCAGAGCTTGCTGAAATAGATATTGCTCTGTTTTGCAATGCCTGCTTCAGGTTATTTTTTTAGCATTTAAAAAACATTACACTTGATAATTGAGTTATTGGCATTATATGCACATAAATTCATTTTAAGATGAGGTTTCTAACTAAATTTTCTGAAGAATAAGAGTACAAAATATAGCCTAATGTTTAAAGCAGGATAAGAAAAGATTTAATTGTAATTCGTTATGCTCAGAATTTGTTGCAGTATCTGGGATAAATTGCTGATATCTTCCCCATCAGAGGGAAGAAGATGATCATATAAACATAGAAAGGCAGTGTGATGGTTCATTCACTGATGAGACCCATGCAGAAATGTAAGGTATTATTCTAAAATAATTGTACTAATTACCAAATAGTATGGCATTTTTCTATCTTTAAAAGGATATTTTAGGAACACAGTGTGAATGCAGGCACTGCTGACCTCCAGAATTTCATTTTTATGTAACTAGGCATCAGATTAAGATGGGATGCCATGTAATTATAGAACATATTGCATCAGACACAAATTGCCATCTTTGTTAAAGTGATAATTAATGCATTATATAACTATTTATATAGTGCTGAACAGCTTGGCAAGAAAGGTGCTTTTCAAATTGAACGATCATTTTTATTTGTACCAATGTACTTTCATGTAATCATGCTTTGAATTTGTAGTCAGCAATGAAAATAAATACAATAGTGGTGTTACTTGTCCTATCAAAAACTTTCACAATGGCGAATACAAGAACAGTGCATTAAAATCACCTACATAAAATAAAATAAGCACCTTAAGACTGACAGGTATTCCCTAATATATTGTACTGTGCAATTCTAGCAGTCAGCAGCCTTCAGCTTTTCTGTTAACACTTGCAAATTACACCAGGTACACATGTCTAAATTGTTGCATAGTTGTGTAATGTGTGAAAAACCAGAGAGCTTTTATTAAGAAATTCTACCGTTACTTTTAGACCCAACATAACATATTTGATAGTTGAACAGTGGGCTTTTTTTTTGCGACACATTAAACGGTATTAAAGCATATCTGGCTAGTATGGCTCTGAAGTGGAAAATTTCCTTCCCTTCCTCTGATTTTTCAGAGCAGTTAATATTGTCTTACCTCTGACCAAACCATTCTGGAAACTAGAGTATCTGAAATTACATTGAATTATTTAATAGTGTGGACAGCAAGCAGTTAGTATCACTTCTCAACTGATCACATTTCTAGATAGGCATTATTGCTCTATCTATGGCATGAACAGAAACAATTACCAGGCCAATAAAGCAAGAGGTAGTGTTTCATGGGATTGAAATCATGATTAGCACGGTGACCTGGTTATGATACAAATTAACTTTCCCTTTAGCTTTTCTTCTTTTTAATAATTCATCCTTTCTCTGAGTTTGCTTGCATAACTTCACAGTCTTTGCAGTCTCGATTAAGCAGTATTTTTAGTATGCTCTGACACTTCTAAACAGCTCTATTAAAAACAGCTTTCAAACACTAATTAGAATGCACCCTATAAAGTAAAAAAAAAATAAAAATGCTTTGGAAAAATATATTCTGAAACTGAAAAAGTTTGGGGGGGTTGATTTTTTTTGTTTGGATTTTTTTCCTGACCAAGCCTCCAGACTTTGTCAACATTATTAGTTACACAAAATGGAAATTCAGTTAATTGAACTGCCTTTTTTTTTGGTTTGTTTGTTAAGCAAACACTGAAATTCAGAAGTATCAAAAAAATACTTTCCACACTGATACCAAATACATGTAAATGAGAGATAGACAACTGCAGGAAACTATCATACTGGCAAGGGGCACAGAAGGGGAAAGGATAATAGGAAAGAAAGGGAAAAAAGGAAAGATGGAGAGGAAGATGGGTGAGGGGGAAATTCTTTCAAACAAAAAGGGTGTTTTTAACCATATTGTAACTTTCATATGAAAATGATATGGAATCTCCAGTAAAGACTAGGATTCTAGGTTTATGCATTTTTAACAATAGCATACTATATAAGGGTTATTACTTTCCTTAAGATATAAAAAAAAAGTTTCTTCTTTAGTTCTACGCATTTTGTACTACTTCAAATTTCTTTCCTGTCTTTCCATTCTTCTGGATAAATGTCTTTCTTGTCATATTTAATGTTTTAATAAAATTTACCTCCACTTTCAGTTTGATTCTGCTTTGAACTGAGTTTACACAATTTCTTTCTTTACAGACCTCTTTATTGCTCTCTTCTGCTTATGTTTGAGCCAGGTTAGTTAACTCTAACCCATATCAACATATTCTCCATGATCTTTATTTTCTTCAGTTTATTATAATTTTCTAAACAACTTTTATACACTGAAGGCTTTGTACTGTCTTATAGCTAGCTTGTGGTAAAATCTGAAAGCCCTATCAAGATCAAACTATATTCTGCTCCATACACATTCTTAGGCCTGGGTGCCTATTAACTAAACAGAAAAGGCAACAGAGAAAGGACTGTATTCTGCATCTCTAGAGGGTAAGCTTATGAAAACAATGATTAGATCTAAATACTCTTGGTAAATGTTACTGTTAAGTAAATAAGAGCAAGGGTAGTTCTTCCAAGCAGAACGCTGAACTGGCTAAAATCTGTTTGCCTGAAATACAGAGTTGCGACTATTAAGATGCTGTTGAATGTTAGAAGCACTGAACTTCAAATACAGGCAAACATCAAGTACTGCTCTCTTCACCTTTCCATAATAAAGCTCTTTCCTTTTTTTACTTTTTTTTTTTTTTTTTTTTTGGGGGGGGGGGGGGGGGGGTGGTTTATTCTTTTCTTTCTTTTTTTTGGGGGGGGGGGATTTTTTGTTTGGTTGGTTTTGTTGTTGACTGGGGGGTGGGTTTTTTTTATTTGCTTTATATACGGTTTTGACATGGTTCAGTGTCATCTCATGGAACTTAAGTTTCAAGGAGCAGCAGGAGTGGGGCTACTTTCTAAAGGAGAATGAGCTGAGAGCCATGGGTAGCCCCAGCACAGCCTGCACAGTGCCCTCAAAGATCAGCGTAGACCTGAAGTATCTGAGCAGGGAAGCACTGGTGACAGCGACAGGGGCCACCCACAGTGCCAAACAAACAAGGTAAGCAGTCATGTACAGGGTCCCCCCAGGATGGAACAGCTGGATACAGGGCCAGAGATGGGACTACGGACAAGGCTACCTGCAATATAATTCTGAGGTTCATCCGTGAGACGGGCAGAGAGAATACTGGACACCAAGTTACCCATAAGATAAGTCCAGGAAGATTGATCAGGAAATTAGGGCAATAGGACACAGGATGGAAGACACACACACTCACAACATGCCTCAGCCAAGTATTAGTGTTATAAATGTTCAAAGACCAATTCCAAATCAAATGGATATTTATTGTAATTTCATATAGGAAAGGCAATAAGCAAACAGCGCTGGGTGCGCGGGGAGTCTCCGCTCCACCAGCACACACACCGAGGATGACACAGTCACTCCTTTTATAGAGCTTATACATGCATATTCACTAAGATGTTGTAGTATGTTAATTTTCTCCAGCTTCGCATGATAATTAGTTTCGTAAGTCTTTTCCACATGCGCACTGTCTCCTGGTGGTCTTGGGTGAGGGTCTCGGGATGAAATAAGAGTCTTCCTCAGTGTCATTTATACAGACTTTTAAGGTTGAACTTTCTACCTTCTTTCTCTGCGCATGTCCCTTACTGGTTCTTCTGCCCCCTCTTAGTTGTCCTTGAGAATTTACAGTCTCATAGATAAGGGGGCTTCTACAGTTTGTCTCAAAGACAAAGGAACATAGATAAGGGGGTTTCTGCAGTTTCTCAAAGACAAAGGAACATCTGTAGTTTATGATTACCCAAGCTTCACATATGGGCCTTGCTCAATTAGCAATTAACAATTAACGTTTCAGCAAATTAATGATCTACATTTACCACATTAGGGTCCTAAACCTGAGCTGAAGTGGGATATTGAGCCTGTGAGCAGGGAGTGGGGGGCCCAATGTGAGGCTGGTCAGGGACATTGAAACCTACAAGAGCACTAAGAGCTCTGACAGTTAGGAAATTATTATAGGAATATCACTGACAAGGCACCATCAGTAATCACTGGAAAGAGATAGGTGCTTCTAGAAAGAGTCCACATCTTCAATGGATTCAGTCAAACTCTGGAGTTGTTTGTCACCATCTGCTGGCTGTCAGAAGCCTGAGATGACCGTAGTGCTAACTCAGGTGATGTGAATCTGATCAGAAGATTTTGCAAGGGGCTGTGCTGTAGACAACGCCACCTGTATTTAATTAATGGCTCCTTCTGGACTAAATGACCTACCTTTGCTGAGACTGTAGTGAATTGGACGCCAAGACCCAAAAGGCTTTTCTCATTCCTCTGTCCCTCAGAAATAAATTCATATGAATTTCAACATAGTCAGCTTGTAGAAGGTATGGCTCTTAATGCCATCCTTAAAGGACATAAAATGTTCTTCTGACATAATAAACAAGTTTGTCCTTAATTTGAAGAAGGCAAGAAACTATCACAGAAAATTTAATTAGTGCTGTTTCTAAGCTCAAAATGAACAGTGGGCTAAAGAAGATTTATCCCAAGCTATTGCAAAATCATGTCAGAATACTGAGAAGTGGAAGGGTGTAGAAGAGATAAGAAAAGAAATGTTCATTCCTAGGCCAAGAATTGAAGTATTATGAATTTATGTGTTATTAATTGATGTTTATTGATGTATTAATGATGTATTAAACTCTTCCTGGAAACACTGTAAGCCTCATAATTCCTTTACTTGCTGTAGAGCTATACATCTCATTTGTGAAGAGAATGACTATGTACAGATTCCATTCCAAAGATACTGAGTCACCAAGAGACAAATTTTTCATGCAGGCAGTGTCAGAAAGAATTGATCGTGCATATAATATCATGAAATGCAGGAACTTATGTACTGATTCTACCAATTATCCTTGAAATCTACTCTTTTGTCTCACAATAGAAACATAGCAGATACTTGTGGAAAAAAGCATCAGGATGAGACAAATATAGATTGTCATTTTTTTTATCAATCACCTCTGTTAGCAATGTCAGTTTCTGTAAAGAGGGGATTGCCTGAGATGGATGTGTCTTTGTCCCTTTGTGTGTAATAACTTTTTCTTCCATTAATTTGAGCAATACTGCTTTTGAAACCTGCTGAGGGTTTTGACCTCCACATCTTTTGACAATGACTTCCACAGTGTAATTTTTGATTATATGGGAAAGTAATTCCTGATCTTTATCCAAAAATTGTCAGTTAATTTCATTTGATGAAGTAATAATTGCCTGTGATTCTTGTGCTCTTTACTGCTTTCATACCATTCATGATTTTACAAGTCTTCATGACAAAAATCTGTTTGGTCTTCTCTTTTCCAGGCCACATACTCCCTTTCTGTTTAATTGCTTGTCAAAAAGAAGCTTTCTATATCTCCTGTCATCCTTGCCAAAGTACCTTTTCAAGTTTCATGTATTTTGAAACTGAGGAAGACGAAGCCAGAATAGATCTTCGTAAACAGCTGTAGATGTGGACTCATTGTGGGATTATGCACTGATATGCTGTTTTTTCTTGTGTTCTTTAATCTTTTTGCAATAATTTTTAGCATACCTTTTTGAGTGTCAGTGAGCACAGAGCTAACATTTACAAAGAACTACTCACTATGACAGCAAGAGCTCTTTCCTGAACAGTAATAGCTAATTCAGGTCTCAGCTTTGTGTATATGTAGTCAATTATTTTTTTATCCACATATTCATTATTTTATAGTTATCGACACTGAATTTCATCTGACATTTTGCTTTCCAGCCATTGGACATTGTAGATGCCTCAGAGATACTTTGCAGCTAGTAAAAGCTAAATATATCCTGAAGAATTTGGTATCATTGTTAATTTTTTTTCACTTAACTACTTATTCACTTTTCCAGATCATTTATGAATAGATTGAATACGACCACGAAAAAATTATTTGGAGGCTGCTTTCCCCCCCCCTTATTGTTTTTTTCTTATCTTTTAAATAGCTTTTTATGCGTGATAGGAAATAACACCTTAAACCATGATAACTTCATTTCTTTCAACTTTTCATAAAAGTCATTGTCATTACACCACACTTCAATGCAATAATCTCTGAAACAGCATACCGGTCTAAATATGCTATCTACAAAACAGGAAGTAACATGAGAAAAGAACATGAAATTTTACCATTAAAGAATATTACTTGAGACAATCCTCTCTGTATACTTAGCAATATGTTATGGGACAGCTCTACGGGACCAAGAAGGACCTCCCTGCTCCAATTCACACCCTAGACTCACAAATTTACAAATGTTGTTCCAACCAGAGTAATGGGAGCTGCCCTATTACTTACTTTCTGAGTAATAAGGATTGCTCAAAAGAACAGGTCAGTCAACACATCCTAAGCAGAAGCAGAAAATAAAGGACAACAGCCTGAGATGGAAAAAAGATTGGATAAGAAACTCTTGCTACACTGTACATCTTGCTCTAGTCAAGAAGTTACCACAGCATCCGTACCACACCATTGTAAGATGGTGTTAGATCTAGATTCTGCAGGTTACCAAGAAAAAATATAAATAAATTTTAATCAATTTATACTAAAACTGCTACAGTCCACTCTTCACATAATGAGTAGCAGTTTAGAGACTAAAGGACATACAAGCTTTCACATTATTAGAATGCTTCCTAATGTATTCCATGATCACAGACATCAATCTATTTATTCAGGGGGATGTCTTTAAGTTTGTTCCCAGCCAGACTCCCATATTGTACGGAGAATGGGAGTTAGAGAGCAAGATCAAAGAATATTTAAATTTGGTTAATAAAACCCCCTAGTTTAGGTGGCTTGCATTACTTAGCTCATCCTTTATTCAGTCTGATGCAGCTTCTGTGTCACGGCAAAGTGGTTTTACTTTTCATCTTCGTGCAAAAGTAGCACTAAATTCTGACTTACCCACTGGCAACAAAGTACTGCCATTTAGCTCAGCTAATAAGGGGAAAAACCCAAAGTGATAATTTGCTACTTGACTATAAGGAATGATAAAGGATTTTTTCTTGGCTTTACTTCTCTCTGTCTATTGTTTCACTTTTGATTTAGATTCCTTGCATCCCTTTTCTTCTTTGCTCAGAACATGAATGATGTAGACACATGACACTGAATATGGCAAGAAGCAAAAATAAATACCAGGCACTTACCTTAATAGTACCAGAAAGAATTTACAAGAAGACAGGGTACATGAAAAATACTGTCAACCTGGATAAAACTGTCTATAAATACACATGTACAGATCTGACTTTTTTTTTCCAGTATATGAATCAATACAACCCTGCAACAATGAATGCCCTTCCATTTAAAAAATGATGAAAGCATTTAGAGCTGAATTTTTGTTTATTCTGACTTAGAATTCTACTTTGAAAAGACATCCATTGACTTAGAACAACTTAAGCAGCTAGTAACTCTTCAGAATAAATGGAAGCATCATTCTGCCTTTGCATTTCTGCATTGCACAGAAAACTCATTCTGATTCTTCTATTATTTCTCCAGCTTTAACACCTGATTTTTACCTATTCCAGAAAAAACAAGTTAGCATACTGATATGTCGCCGCACATCAACTAGGATGGCTACAGATTTTTTGAAAAATACACGGTCTCTGTTGCATATGTCAGAAAGAGAAATATACCATTTTCAGTTCTAACAACAGAGCTTCCAGATATTGCATAGCAACATTTTTAAAGGTTTGCTTTTATGTGACAAAACCACCTTCATTGTATGCATTTCTCTTAGCATTTCAGATGTTTTTTAAGCAACATTTCAAAGATATTCTAAATGTGATTCAGTATGACAGAGCAGGTGGAGCATAAAATGAGTCACAGCAGAACAGATGAAAGGTTTATCAAAACCAGGGTACTTTCTCCAACAACTTCATACACCAGATGTTTCAGAGGACTAGAAAAATAAATAACTGACTTGCAAAATGTGTGAAATCAGAGTTGGAGAGATGAAGTAGAGTCCTCTTTGGGGAGTTAAGATGGAATCTGTTATGTCCTGACCATGGTGGATTGGTGACCTTTATGAGATTGTCTGAAGTAGTTATTTACAAATCCTATTCTTCAGATGGCCACTTAGCCCCTTGTCTTACCCAACACTTGTTCAGATAAGGTAGTTGTTTTCATTAGTGGCTCTATTTTGTGCTCCAGGCAGAGTCAACAGCACTGAATTCCACAGTTGAGTTACTATACCTCAATAAAATAAAAAACAGAAAAAAGATGGATTTACACTTGCTTTAAAAAATAAAGGAACAGCTATGAAATATTTAGACAATCATTATGTGTATTACAGTATTAGAAATACATTTACATATATTAGTCAATACATTTTTTTATGAATGACTGAAGAACAAAACTTATAACTTTCTCACATTTTTTTAATAAAATGGACTATATTTAAACTTATTATTTCAGTGTTTTGTTTAGTGGCCTGAAATATAAAAATGCAGTATTTGGAATAAGATATGACCACCGTATGAATACAAGGCTGTAATTCACTGAAGGAACTCAGCAGATTTCATAAACTAGAATTCAAAAGGTTGAAAGGCTTCTGAAGTGCTCCAGAAGTCAGAGACTGAAATATAGTTGGGCCACTACTGGAAAGCCTTTTATTAGTATTTATAATATATTGAAAATATTTATCTTGTTCGGTAAGTTTTTCCAAAGGTAAACTTTCACCAAGCCGAACAGGATACCATAGGCAAGCAATGACACAGATGGCTTCTCCTATATAATCCCATTAATGAGCAGGAATACAGACATGGTAAGTGAGCATATACATGTGCATATACAATGGTTTGTGTATTTACTCAGTATTTGGTCTTTCTGCAGATACCAAGAGAGGGTAAAACAAGTTTAGCTGCAATGGAAATTAGATTGTCATAATTGCACCCTGGGAAAATCCTGAACGGTATTCACTTTTGGACTTTATGCTACATGAGTTCTAAATAAGTTGCAAGCTAATACGTTTGCAAACTGTGGCTATAAGAATCCAATTCTACGTCTCTGGTGAGCTACTGCTGCTAACTAAGAAATAACCACAGGCAGACACTCCTGCAAAATATAGCCGCTATCGCCAAAAACAATTTTTATTCATTTTGGATAGAAACAATTCTCTGTCTTCAAGTTGTTCATTTTTTTTTCTACTTTGTTGTTATTCTCTTTTTCCACCATCTTTCAACTTAACAGTCTGTATACGGAAATCCGCAGTTAATCCAGTCTTTTATATATATAGGTAAAATGATACCAATGTCCAATGCTTCTGTGATTTCTTTACTGCACTCAAAGTCAAGTTAAAAAGGCTTGAAGTACAAGCATTTCAAGCATATGGTACACCTACTGAACCTGGTAGGCAAAAAAGGCATAATGTGGCCAACAGTATTGAAGAAACTGCCGTTTTCAAAAATGTGCAGAACTGTTCTTTCTCAGCTCCCCGTGAAGTTGCAAAAACTGGCCTTGCTTCAGAATATCTCTTTGGATTTTAGATCTGTGAGAAAACGAATTAAAGAACTAGCTTTCTTACTTTTTACAAGTACTTCTCATTCTAACTAATTGATCAGCTTCTCCATTTGAAGCATGTTGCTTGTATTGATGAAGCAACAAAAGAAGTAATCAGGAAGAAAGGAAAGATAGTTCTTATCCCACAGCTCCTCAAAGAATAGTAGAAGTTAATTTTATTTGCAATGCTTCAATATTATTTTTAGCATGAATAAAATGAGTAGGTCTGTTGGGAATAGATCCTCAGAACATTTCTACAGACATCCAAACTCTTGCAAAATAACCTCAAAACAGTGAAAATTTTTCAACTTCTTCTCAAAATTGAAGGGAATTATGGTTTTGCCATTTCAACCATCTTTTTATTTATGCTTTTTTTGTTTTCTATTTTCTACCTACTATCTTCATTTTATAAGGGTTATTGGTTCTGAAATACGCTTAGTATCAGCAGATTCTATGAAAAGCAGTGGTATTTCTTCCTTTAACAAATTAGGACTACAGAGGAATAATCCCTTGCTGCAATGGAGAGGACCAGGGGCAGGGGAAAGTGTTCACTGTTTTGTTGTTTGATAGCCCTACTATGCACATTATATATGGTTTTGAATGACATATTCCTTAAGGTAGCAGAAGGAATAAATATAGAGGTGAGAAGATTAAAGAAATACTATCTGCATAAAGAAAGTTTTAAATACATATTCTGCTTTTTAAAGATTTTAATGCTTTGCAAATTAATGATGTTTACTCCTCTTATTTCATATGAAATTGGCATTAATTACCCATGCTTGTTTTAGTGATTTGCAGTTCACATGGCAATACTTACAAATAATCATCAGAAAATGCTTGGGGAGAATCATTCATTTGACAGAATGAATCAAGAAGTCTGCTCTCAGCTGATAAGTTAGGCAAGAAGAGCATCTGGGTAAAAAAGAAAAAGGGGTGGAGAGAAAGAGGAAATGAACACTAAAAATGATTCATGAGTGGGAGACCTACTCTGTACAGTGAAAAAGGGTGTTAAGAGTGATTAACACTTGGAAGAAACTGAAGTAGTGGATTTGTCATCTCTTGATGACATTAAATCCTTGAGAAAGTGCCTTTCAGGAGGGTATGCTTTAGTGAAAACAGCTAGGAAAAATCTACTTACAAGACTTAGGAGAGGATCTGGTTCGAGACCATCTTAAGAAGCTAAACGTACCCAAGTCCATGGGACCTGATGAAATCCATCCACGGGTTCTGAAGGAGCTGGCAAACGAAGTTGCTAAGCCACTGTCCATCGTATTTGAAAAATCACAGCAGTCAGGTGAAGTTCCCAATGACTGGAAAAAGGGAAATATAACCTCCGTTTTTAAGAAGGAGAAAATGGATGAGCCAGGGAACTACAGACCAGTCAGTCTCATCTCTGTGCCTGCCAAAATCTTGAAGCAGATTCTCCTGGAAGGCATGCTAAGGCACATGAAAAACAAGAAGGTGGTTGGTGACAGCCAGCATGGCTTCACTAAGGGAAAATCCTGCCTGACCAATTTGGTGGCCTTCTAGGATGGGGCTATGGAACTGATGGACAGTGATAGAGCAGTTGATGTCATCGCATTGATGTCATCTACATGGAGTTGTGCAAAGTGTTCAACACTGTCTCTCATGACATTCTTGTCTATAAATTGGAAAGACATCAATTTGATAGGTGTACCACTCGGTGGATAAAGAACTGGCTGGATGGCCGCACGCAAAGAGTTGTGGTGAATGGCTGAATGCCCAGCTGGAGACCAGTAATGAGTGGTGTCCCTCAGGGATTGGTGTTGGGACCGGTCTTGTTCAACTTCTTTGTCAGTGACATGGACAGTGGGATTGAGTGTGCCCTCAGCAAGTTTGCCGATGACACCAAGCTGTGTGGTTCTGTTGATACATTGGAGGGAAGGAATGCCATCCAGAGGGACCTTGACATGCTTGTGAGGTGGGCTGATGCCAACCTGATGAAGTTTTACCATGCCAAGTGCAAGATCATACACCTGGGTTGGAGCAGTCTCAGGCACAGCTACAGGTTGGGCAGAGAGGAGATTCAGAGCAACCCTGCAGAGGAGGCCTTGGGGGTGTTGGTTGATGAGAAAATAAACATGAGCCAGCAGTGTCTGTTTGCAGCCCAGAAAGCCAAGCGTATGCTGGGCTGCATCAAAAGGAGCGTGACCAGCAGGTCGAAGGAGGTGATCCTGCCCCTCTACTCTGCTCTTGTGAGACCCCACTTGGAGACTTTTGTGTGCAGTTCTGGTTTCCTTAACATAAAATGTACGTGGAACTGTTGGAACAAGTGCAGAGGAGGGCCACGAGGATGATGTGGGGACTGGAGCACCTCCCGTATGAAGACAGGCTGAGAAAGTTGGAGCTGTTCAGCCTGGAGAAGAGAAGAGTGGAGACCTCATAGCAGCCTTCCAGTATCTGAAGCGAGGCTACAAGGATGCTGGGGAGGGACTCTTCATTAGGGACTGTAGTGATAGGACAAGGGGTAGAATGTTCAAACTTAAACAGGGGAATTCAGATTGGATATAAGGAAAAAATTCTTTACTGTGAAGGTGGTGGAGGCACTGGAATGGGTTGCTTAGGGATGTTGTAAATACTCCATAGCTGGCACTGTTCAAGGCTGGGTTGGACATAGCCTTGGGTGGCGTGGTTTAGTATGAGGTGTCCCTGCCCATGGCAGGAAGGCTGGAACTAGATGATTTTATGGTCCTTTCCAACCTTAACTATTCTATGATTCCATTATTCTAAGGCATGTGATATATTAGGCTCAGGCTGCATAATTTCATCGTCAATTCTGTGGTGAACTTTAAAAAATCTTCTAAATAAATCTCTTGGTCAGTTCTGTGAGTATCTTGAATGTGATGGGCAATTCATCAGAATCGTCTTCCTTACTCTGCAGAAGGTTAGGCTTATTTAAAAGTCTTTCTATTTTAGTCTTGTCTTTCATAACCATAGCTATTACATCTCAGGGCCTCCCTACTTTTCAAGGTGTTTCATTTGTAACCATGTCAAAAGAAAGGTGTTTTTATCACCACATTTATGTGTAAATGAGTATTCCGTTGAATATTTCTGATTAGGTATCCTATCACATTGATAATCAGGGTTAGATTTACTTTGCCAGAATTGTCACCTGTATCAAGATTTAAGATGGCTATAAATTCACAATGCAAATTAAACAGGTTTTGAAAAACTAAGTAATATAATCTTAATACCTAATTATGAAGACGGGCAAATTAGAAAATCTGAAGGAATACTGAGAAATATATCTATCTCAGTTAAATTTAACCATCTAAAAGTTAGATGCTAAGTGTTTAGTGCGCTCTCACTAAGCTCTTTCCTCAGTTAGTGCAAACAGGCAGTTCCAGATAACTGTTCCAGTTAATTCCTATAAAGTTCTAGTTTATTCCTGGGTGTTAATACCCTTGAACAGGATGACTCGGCTTCTGAAGTGAACCCTTTCCCTCTGTCAGCTGTGGAAGCTTTTGGTTACACTGCATGCCTGCTTTTAGGCAGCTGAAGTCAGGCATGGTATCTCAGAACTCACTTCTTCCCTTGTATTGAACATCGCTTTGACAGTGAATGTTTTCTGTCCATCTTAGAAATACAGATCCTGGGATAGAAACTTTGACAGCTGCCCAATTACTTTTCCCACCAGGACTTAAAAAACCTCAACTTCAACACACTATTCTCTCCAGCCACCTATATACTTCACTCCTGAGCTGTTGTGGAGTATTGGGATCTTTGGACAAGGTGTACTAACAGGGGGGCTGGTGGACTCATAGGACCAAGCTCACACTTTGAAAGACTTACCCCGTATTCTGTATCCTTTAAGCTCTGAAATCTGAACGGAAAGTCACTCTAACATTACACACTTGCCAATACAAGCTGTACTAAGATTTACACAGCAGATGGACTGACCATTGTTCTTAATACTTATTCAAGTTGTGCTAGGAGGGATATCTGTACTTATACAAGTGAAAAGAGAGGTGGGGAATCGCGTGTGTCCAAATAAGATGTCATGAAAGATGAAGAATAAAAATAATAGCCTACTGTACAATACAAAAGTATATAGACAAAAGGTATTATGTAAGGAATAGATAAAAAGGGACAATGAACTTATATGATATGCCACTGCTTTATTAACATAAAGTAACCATATGACCATGACAAATCATTTTCTTCTTTTCTTCCCCACTGAAGTATATAAAGGCAAGGATTCTCTAAGATCTGACAATGTTCCTCTCTCATTAGCACTGAGCAACAGTCTGTCCACCTCTAGTGCAACTTGTCTCCCATTTGGATGGCAGGTATATCTTCCCCTCTTTAAATAACTATTTTCTAAAGGGTACAGTCTGTCCACTCATGCAGGTCTGTATGTTGTCAGAGCTCTAAGTGATTTAACATATGATTCAATTTTTTCCTTCTTTACTGAGAAAATATCAGCTTTCCAGGTAATCCACAAATTAGCCTAGTGACTGATAGCACTTATGCAACGATATTGGGGGTAACTGCAGTCAAGACTGCTGTACCTACTTTGAAGGATTACTTGATGTAATCTTAGGCAAATTGTCAGTCACTATTAACACATTGTTGGGATTCAACAAGATGCCCAGGGATGCTTTTGCTCACAGTAAAAGAGTGAAAATATAGTTTAACAGACAAGTCTCTATTATATTCAGGACTAATCCACATAGATTTGAAGGACCATATGCATGAGCAGCATGCATGACAACTCTTACACACCTATAACTTCCTATGCTAACTAGCGTAAGGCAGTAGTTGAACCTGGGGCTGCTAAAGCATTTATGACCCTGATCCGTCCGTGTTGATCCTCTCCATGCTCCTGAAGTACTGTGGTTTGCAATTTATTCCAATGAAGTAAACAAGAGCCAACTGCAGGTCCTTCTAATGTTAACCCTCTGCCTGTTAACCCATCCATGTTTCTGGGGCAGTAAAATCAGGAAAGAGAGCAGGTAATAACCTTTTCACTCATGCACATCTAGCATGCAGTGCAGTATGAGTCAATACAGTGAGGGATATATGCACACCAATTTAGAGATAAAAAAAATTGGATTTTTAAGTCTGAGCAGGTCTTATTATCGGATAAAAATAGGCATTTTCAATGTCTGATTGAAATCACACTTTGTTACCAAGGTCACCAATGGAGACATGTACAGAGCAATTCAGAACACCCAGTTAAATTAAATTCCCTCTCTCCCAGCTCCACCAGGGTTTCTTTGTATATGAAATTATCTTACACATGTGAAAAGCAGTAGGAAAAGAGAAATCTATATTGTCATTCACAACCATATTTTTCCATTAATATTTATTTAAATGTCTAGAAACTACCATGTGTTTTCTTTAGAAGTATGCATGTAACAGTGGTGATTATGTGTGAAAGGAATATTGCTATGTAAGTCAGGGGGTTTTTCATTTCTTTTAAGTTCTATATTAAACTTTTAAAAAAATACCTTTTGATGTCTTTGAGATAAGTTTATTTTTGTTCCAGGTGCTTCCCAGGAGGATGCTATGTTGTCATGGGTTCAGCAGTGGCGGTCATTTTTCTCTTTCTTGGTGGCAGGTGCAGCGCTGTGGTTTTGATTTTGGGCCTGGGAGCAGCGCTGATGACACCAGTGTTTGTAGTTGCTGCTTGGCGGTGGTTTGGTTTGACCAGGGACTTTTCTGGACCTCGTGCTGTCCCGGGAAGGAGGGGAGAGCTGGGAGGAAGCAGAGACAGGACACCTGACCCAAACTGACCAAAGAGGTTATTCCACACCACAGCACATCATGTCCAGGATGTGAAGTTTGGGGGCGGAGACCCGGAAGGCAGTGGGAGTGGACTGGGGGTGAACGGCATGGTCAGGTTTTTGGTACTGGGGGGTTCGCTGCTGGGGGGTGCACTGGCTGGGTCGGGCTTGGTGAGCAGTTGTATTCTCTTTCCTTGTACTTCTCTTGTATTATTACTGGTGGTAGCAGTAGTGATTTGTGTTATACCTTAGTTACTAAACTGTTCTTATCTCAACCTGTGCAAGTTGCATTCGTTTAATTCTCCTCCCCATCCCCCGGGACTGGGGGAAGAAAGAGGGGAGTGAGTGAGAGAGTAAAACTTCGTGAGTTATTAGCCTGGGTGAAGCTTAAACCACGACATATGTTTAATAGAATACAGTTGAAAAGAAACTTTTTCAAGTAGGGTGACCTTACATTTTATAAGACACTGAAATGCAAACATTAAGTAGTTTTTTTCATCAAAGTTATATTTAATTTTTAAGTATTTTTCATTAAAATAACTTATGGATATTGAACTGAAACATATTTGGAACACTTCACTATTATTTTTAGCTTGCTTTGGCTTCCTGAGGGAAACCTTTTATATCAGAAAAAATAACTTTTTTGGGGTGGTTATTTTCTGGTATTTTAATTTTGCTTGATGAACTACTGAAACCACTTAAAAGTATTGGATCTTAAGGATTTATAACGAGCACAGTATGCCTTTTACCTCCTCTTGTGAGTCACTGAGTCATATTAGACACATTCAGTTGTATTTAAATTGGTTTGCTACTTGTTCCTTTTATCAATATTTGTATATGAAGTAACTTCATCTGCTTCTCCCTTTCTTGTCTTATCATTTGAAGTAAGTACCTAGTATTCTTAAAGATGCTGTGTATTTGTTCTGCTTGCCACATGTTAAAAAGAAGTTGCAGATCACTACACAACTGTGCTTTTGAAAAAAAGTTCCACTATTTTAGAAATAACCTTGATGAAGCAGGAGCAAATAAAAACAATTACTTCATGGGAAAGCCATTAGTGAAACTAAAATGAAGAAGATTTCAGTGTTTCATTGTGGGTGACTGCAGCTTCCAGCATAGGTTGTTAAAGATCAAATTTCAGTAACAACTGACAGCAGCTCAATAACATGTGAAACGAGTAGCGCTATCTCATTTTTTTGTCTTTAATCTTGAGGCATGTCAGTAAACAGCTCTACATTATCCATACTGAAATATCCAAGTACAATATCCATACTGAAATACAACATACATACTTCAAATACAAGTTCATATGAATTAAAACTTTGCAACTACTTTGCATCTCACAACAGGATGAAAAAGCCTAAATTCTCTTAAACAATGAAAAAGCATTTGAGCAGGAAGTTAATAATTATCCTAATTAGATTTGACCAGCATAACTTGCTGAATAGTCTTTAATGACCACAATTCCTCATGCCTGTTACTGTATTTACATCTATCACCGTCAAGATTAAGAAAGGAGTCTAAGGAAGTCTGTGGAAGTCTAGAGAAATTTTACTCCTTTTTTTTTTTTCTTTGCTATATTTTCACAGCTGTTACTTTAAGAGATCTTAAATTAGATGTATTTGATTCTAACTTCTTGAAGGCAGAATCAGATTCATCAACACATTTCATAGAACCATTGGGTGGTTAGGGTTGGAAAGGACCTTTAATCATCTGGTTCCAACAACCCTCCAACCCCTCAAGGTCACTCTGGATGGCAACCCTTCCCTCCAGCATACAACTGAACCGCACAGCTTGGTGTCATCAGCAAACTTGATGAGGGCGCACTCAATCCCATTGTCCATGCCACCAACAGAGATGTTGAACAGGATTGGTCTCAACACCAACCCCTAAAGGACGTCATTCATTAACTGTCTCTATTTGGATATTTGACATTGAGCCATTGACCACAACGCTCTGCATGTGGCCATCCAGACAATTCTTTATCCATCATATTGTCCATCCATCAAATTAAGGTCTCTCCAGTTTAGAGACAAGGATGTCATGCAGAACAGTGTCAAGCCCATGTAGATGACATCAACTGCTTTGCCCCTGTACATCAGTTCTCTGGTACTGCAGTTTTCTGTGATTGGTATTCTCTTTCTTTTGGAAAAGTACCACAGCTGTGAAAGGAAGGATTGCAAGAATTTCTATCTGTACCTCAAAATCATGGGATTTTAAGGGGAAAAGTTCTATTCTTCAGGGATGACAGCTTTTCAGAGCAGAAAAGATGCATATTCTAAGAATAAAAAATACCTATATTAAATGACATTCTAAAATTAGCCTTAGTTATAGTTTGATTTTACATGATCTTGGCAATGGAAAGCTCTGGGAATATAGTATGACAAATTCATCATTACATTATATTAGCAGTTCTTTTCATGATTTCAGAGAAGCATTTTTTTAATGTGTTATTTCAGAATCACAAAAGGGAGGGAGGACCCTTATTACAGCTATCCAGGGCCATGTATATCATGGCTGCACAAGGCTTATTAGGCCAGTAATCCCACACAATCACAATGAAAGGTAAGTCAAAGAAGAATTGAAATAAAGAAACAAAAGCAGTTGTAAAAGACAAAAAGGATTTGAATGAGAGTATACTATAATACCTCAGGATAAGAAAGAGAACTCTTAAAAGCAGCAGAAAGCAAATAACACCATCTGCTCAAAAAAACTGAGCCTTATCAGAGTACCATTAGGGCTGCGCATAAATACTGTTTCAATTGTCTTTTGCAGTATGTCTATCATTTGCTTAGAAATCCTTTGGAAGAACAACCCACCGAGGCCTATAATCTTTAGTCAAAAGCAATTATCATAAATGCATCTGAAAACATAGCTGAGCTTTCAAAATCTCACCACATATATCTATGGTATCACAGAGGTCTCGCTCTGATATCATGATCTACTAAGCATTGGACAAGGAAGTTCAAATAAATTTAAGGTATCTGACTATTTCACAAATTACATATAAAGAACACAATGATGCAAAAATAAATTCAGTTGTGTCTATCTTTATCGGAGTGTTTGCAAGAAGGACTTTCTTCCAGCAGTCAAACAAGCAGTTGAATTACCTACACACCAATATCTAAACTCTGTACAGTGTATAAATGAAAAATAACTCTAAATTTCAGTACATATGTTTTCTAAATAAAAAATACACAGAGTAAAAACAAAAGTGGAAAAGAATTTCTGTACCAGGTTCCACTATGTTGTGGTTTAAGCCCAGCCTGTCACTCGGAAACCGAGCAGCTGTTCTCTCACTTCTCCCCCTTTCTCCCCCTGCTCCCAGAGGGATGGGGAGGAGAATCGAAAGAATGTAACTCCCACTGGCTGATGTAAGAACAGTTCAGTAACTAAGGTATAACACAAACCACTAATGCTACCACCAATAATAATAATGATAAGGGAAATAACAAGGGAAGAGAATACAACTGCTCACCACCCACTGACCGATACCCAACCCGACTGAACAGTGATCTAACCCTTGCAGGTTACTGCCCCCATTTTGTATAGTGGGCATGAGGTGCTGTGGTATGGAATACCTCTTTGGTCAGTTTGGGTCAGGTGTCCTGTCTCTGCTTCCTCCCAGCTTCCACTCCTCCCTGGCAGAGCATGAGACTCAGAAAGTCCTTGATCAGAGTAAACATTACTGAGCAGCAACTAAAAACACTGATGTGTTATCAGCGCTGTTCCCAGGCTGAAAATCAAAACCACAGCACTGCACCAGCTACTAAGAAGGAGAAAAATGACTGCTACTGCTGAACCCATGACACATTAGAAACTATCTGAGAAAAAAATGTGTAGAAGAAACTGTTCTAATTTTTTTTTCTGTTTTTAGAAGAAGAAGTATGACTAAAGGAGCTTTCCACTCAGGCAGAAATGCAATTCTCCTTGGCCTGAATTACAAGGTGAAATTCCTCTAGGTGTGCTTGGCAGGGAGTATATAAGGGAAAAAAATATAAACCAATATAGATATATATATATGCCCATACTAAAGCAATCAATGCAACTATATTAAAATTTTGGAATCACAGCATTCTAGCTCTGCTTGAACATTTGGCTTCATTCTTTGAATTTCTAAACTTCAAGAGTAAAGAGGTGTAATTACATAGCCCTTTAAAAGTGTGTTAGGTAACACAAGAAAAGGATCCCAACTAGCTCTTAGAGTGAAGAAGAAATCATTAAGATGACCACCACATTCCTCCCATTAAAAAGTTGCAGGTGCTGACAAATCCCATTATGAGCAGAATTAAGCTATTGACCTTAGGACCCTGAAGAGCAGGGGGAGGGAAAGTATAATAGCAGGAAAAGGACTAGAAATGAGTGTTGTATATTAACTATGCTACTGAAAACTTTTCTGCATAGAATTATTCATTCTCTTTCTATAGTAATTACTTTTGAGCTAAAAATTATTCTTGGACTCTTAAGATTTCAATTCCACAAACGTTAAGTTATTTTAGATTTTGAGCATAACATAAGACAGCTTACAATATGTAAGAACTGGAGCAACTCTTTTATGAAGACAGGATAAGAGAGTTTGGTTTGTTCAGCCTGGAGAAGAGAAGGCTCCAGGGAGACCTTAGAGCAGCCTTCCAACACCTAAAGGGGTCTACAAGAAATCTGAAGCAGGACTTTTTACAAGGGAATGTAGTGATAGGACAAGGAGGAATGGTTTTAAACTGAAAGAGGGGAGATACAGAATAGATATGAAAAAATTCTTCAATATGAAGGGGGAGAGACATTAGCATAGGTTGCCCAGAGAAGCTGTGGTTGCCTCATCCCTGGAAGTGTTCAAGGCCAGGTTGGATGGGGCTTTGAGCAACCTGCTCTAGTGGAGGATGTCTCTGTCCATGGCAGTTGGGTTGGAACTAGATGATCTTTAAGGTCCCTTCTGACCCAAACCATTCTATGATTCTATGATATGTAGACCTTCTTATAAAATTAATATTTAATTGTTAAATGCAGTTCCCTGTGCTTTATTACAGAAATAAAGTGTACCATGTATGTGTAAATTCAGAGGGAGGCAGGAATTAAGTAGTACTAGTTTAATATGAGTTCCAAGTTCCTGAAAGGGGACCAGAGGTTTCCTTCTCTTTTTTATGTTAGTGATTTCTAATCAGTGAATTTTCATGAATTTTAAATATTTTTTTATTTCTTTTCCTATCCTAAACTCAGATTGTTCTTCCTCCGTCCAGAAACTTCTCTTGTAAAGAAAAAATTATACTGGAATACCTGATCTCTTCATAGAGGTTTTGAGGGTTTTCAATTATATAAATGGTTGGAATATAGAGAAAAACTTCCCTTGGTAGTCTATAAATTGTGATGCTCACCTGCTCTCACACCATTAAAGCCACTGAGATTTGCATTCTTCATTTCAATGAGACATCCATGCTGATAACCTGTGAGTGCTGCATGCCACCACAACCAAAACAAATCATTATGCCACATCTAAATGGCATTGTTATAGCTCTGAAATCATACACTACTCAGTGCACACAATATAGAGTTTTTAATATATGCAGAGAAAATTACTTATAGTAATTGTGAAGCACTAGAACAGGTTGCCCAGAGAAGCTGTAGTTACCCCATTCCTGGAATTGTTCAAGGCCAGGTTGGACAGGGCTTTGAGCTACCTGCTCTAATGGAAGGTGCCCTTGCCCGTGGCAGCTGGGTTGTAACTGGATGATCTTTAATGCTCCTTCCAACCCTAAGCGTTCTATGAATCTATGATTCTTTTAACTCAGGTGACCTCTTATAATTATGGAAATAAATTTTTAGATTATTTTCATACCATTTGAAATTAGTTCAAAGAAGTTTCAAACTGGTGTTAAGTGTGAATTGTAAAACATTACTGCATAGGTAAACTAATACTTTGAATTCAGGTTTGAATTAATCTCTTCAGAAAACTATTATTAGTGCAATTGTATCATTGTTCAATAAGATGCTAGCATGAAGTTTTCAGTTTCAGTACTTTCAGTTAGAACAGCCAGGGTTGGGAAAGACCACAAAAGACAATCTAGTCAAGCCTCTCATAGGAAACAGAACCTATGTGGGATTGCCTAGCTTTCTGTCCACTTGTATCTTGAAAACCTCCAGTGACAGGGATTCTACCACATCCCTGGAGAGGTCATTCCAGTGAATGAATGTTATCACTGTCATTTCTTTCTTATACCAAGATGAAACCTCTCTCAGTGCAATTTTTGTCCCATTGCCCCTTGTCTCCTCCATGCACAGAGAAAGTCTTTCACCTGTTTGTATCCACATCTTAAGCATCAGAATACTGTGATGAGGCTTCTCCCTGAACCCCTCATCCCCCCAAGAGAAAAGACATAACTCCTTCAGCCGTTTCTATATTTTTTCTGATGAAAAAACATCACTGTCTGAAAAAACATAAATGATGATACGTACTTGCCTCCATAAATAAATATATTCTAAGAGATAGGTATGAAATCTATGAAGGATTCAATAACATTAAGGCTATAAATATGAGAATTACCTATTATAAAGAATTTATTTATTTGTTTATAAGAAAATATCTAAGGTAGCTATGTTTCACCTTCTGATTTTGACTGATTTCTGCTAAATGTATTCCTTATTAGATGACTTTCCATCACTTTAAGACTCCTAGGTTTCAAGGGGGTTTTTATCCCCCCTCAGAGAATTTGCAATGTCATGCTACTTAACCTCTCAGTACAAAGATGTATTTGGAATCATAGCAACACATCTTTTTGAAACTTTGCCTAATTTCCAATAAAAAAATATCACCAATCTGCTTCTCCTTCTACTGTTTTGCAATAACTACATGTTATTTCACATAGGCTTTGGCTGTAATGTGTTTATGGAAACTGTATCTATTGTGCTACAACATCTGTTTTTCAGTTGGGTCCTGCTAATATCCAGTTTTCCAGCTGAGCTGATTCAAGCACTAAAGAGGTCAAATTAATTCAGTGGTCATCTGCATTAGCACAGTCCCAAATTCAAGCTGTTCACCAGTCACAACAAGAGAGCCCAATTTGCTTTTGGCTACCTCTCATGAGGAAATGCCAGACCAGTATCCATGCGTCACTGAAAGTGAAACATGCTTACTTTAAAGAAATGCATTTACCTCTTCTCAAAATGTGTTTTGCTGACAAAAAAAAAAAAAAAAAAAAAAAAAAAAACCCACCTTGTAAAAATTTATAGGCTTACAAGGAAAACTAACTCCAAGATGTTGCTATGCTCTTGCACGTAGACTGCTGGAAGCTAGTCTCTCTGATTATGCAAAGATGGAATTATAGTATGAATTACTGATGGGCTTGTAGGCTTGGATTCCCCACTTCAAAGGACTGAATTCTTTTATGTTCTGTGACAAATGACCTACCTAGCTGTTCAGCCACGCAGTGGAACAAGCACAGAAGCTGATGGGACTATTGATACTGGTGACAGCTGATCGTAAAAAAAAGAAACCTCGTTTACCCTGAGTGCTAGCAGATTGTCTCAATATAATTAATGTTATTTCCTTTTTATCTGCTTTATACTTTGTTTTCATTCATCACAGCCTTAGAATATGATAGAAAGGAAGAAAAATAAGCTCATACTTTGGTGGGGAGCCTGCCAAATCATCACAAAACCCATGCACTAAAGTATTGGTTGAAAGGCATAATTACTGCCATGGTCAATGAAATATAATGAAATTGAGAATGTCCTTCATCAAACTCATAAAGTCATATATATTTAACTATATTCAAGGTTATATAAAAGCTACATTAAAAATATTCCTTGGAATTGAATAAATGTGTGTAAAGGCTAGAAGTTCAAGGTTTTATATGTCTCACAGATGTCTATGGGTATTAAATACTTGGATCTGTTCAATATGTAAAAGAAATGAGCAAGTACTCACAAACAGTTAAGCACCACTTCTGCTAATGACGTAGTAGTGCTGGTGTTTGCTCTTACATCGGTTTCCCATTTTCTTCTTTCAGAGTGGAATTTATTTCCCTCTTCTTGTTCTATACTAACCTACTTCCGTAAATAAAAACTAAATATAAACTTCCAAAATTTCCAAAGAACAGGAGGTTGCCACACATTCACAGAGTATTTTCTGCCACTTAAACCACTACTGCAGATGATGGAGGAATTTTTAGATGGTCTCAAAGCAAAAATACAGAAAATTACACCAAAATGATGTTAAAAATGAACATCTTGACAGGTAGACTATGACAGAAATAAATTTACATGTATGATCCAGATTGTTGAGTTTTTTTGTTTTGTTTGGGTTTTTTTTTTTGGTTGGTTGGTTGGTTTTTTTTTGGGGGGGGGTATCATCCTCTTCAAAAACAAGGATCTGGAAATGGAATTGAGATCCTCAAGAAGACAGTAATTTTTGTTAGATGTATTGAAATCTATCTACAAGAGGTGTCAAAGCTGCAAATCATAGGATAGATTTACCTTTTCTTGTAATTTTTCAGAGCTGTCCTTGCATTCAGGCTATCTTTTTTTTTTTTTGATATAGCATTTTTTTACAGAAATCTTTTCCAGTAAAAATATTAACTCTTCGTCCAAGCTGACTTCTGCTCAGCTGTCACCCTCATCCTTCTGTTGTTGGCAGGAGTTATGGAACACCAGACTTCAGCATTCCTCTTGAGCAATTGGTTTATCGGTTCATTTGTATTAGTTCTGAAGGCTGTTTTCACAGAGAGAACTGCACTTATGTAGGCCTGCAAGTATGAGATTTTCATTGATTTAACAGGCCACAGATTTTGCTAACTCTGTAAAGCCTCATGACTGAGCTTTTTCAGATTTTTTTTATCTGGATTTATTTTGGGCTTTTCTGGCACTTTGATTCAGCCTGCTTAGCCATAACAGTCATTGTTGTATACTTCTGTTAAGTAACAAGTATTGATGAAAGGTATTCTGTGTATAATGTATTACCCTAAAATAATGATGACCTACAGAGAAGTAAAAGCACAGGATGACAGCAGAGACCTTGGAAGTCTGAGCACAGGACAATGCCATAGGCCTCAGGCCTGAGAAAAGGCTAGCAGTCATCAGTTAATGAACATCAAAGGTATGAAACCTTGTCAGCTGGATAGAATTTGTTTCAGGGGATGACCGTGCAAGAAAGAAGTACTCAGATTCCGTAAACCACAACAAAGTACAGTAAATGTGGATGTAGCATGAAATGACAGATCAATGAAGAGAGAGCAAAATGCTCTCAATATCTCAAAATAGGCCCCAACAATAAGGAACAAACCACCACTACCAATGTCTGGATCCCCACACTAGGTTATGTACCCTAGTGAAAGAGTTGAGATGCTTAAGACACACTGTAGTACCTTCAGAAGAGCACTGGTTGTGCAAGCAAAACCCCTAGAAAAAGCGTTATACAAAGTTTCCCTTATGATGATATTAATGGTATTAATACTGATTTATTTTTTTTTCCCCTGATTAATTGGGAAATTTGGACTAAAACTGTTAGTATTGTGCCAGGACTACTAATAATAACTATTGCATTTTGACTACATTTATAATTTAATTAGACTGAGAATGATTTGCTGGTTTCACATAAAAGATGTGCTGCTTTGCCCACAAAGACTATGCAAGTTGTAGCATAAATCTGCTTTTTGATTCGCATAAAGAAAGTTCATGCTCCCATTGTGGAATTTCATGAGCTAGGAAAAGACACTTTCTGCTCTTTCAAACTGCAATTTTTCAGCAATCTGTTCAGCCAAGAGAAGTATCAAAGATTTAAAGAAAGACTGTTGACAGAAAACATTAAAATGCTGAACATTTTATGACTATATATGGGCCATTACAACCCATATAGTTCTTTTTAATGGTTATTCTACCCCTTCAATATAGTTATTTTTTTAAAGCCTAAAGGCCATGATACTCTGAAAATGAAATTCATGCAATGGTAGTGAGACCATGTCAATTCTCACAATGTATTATCTCTCCAAAATACATATTTGGAGTACTAGCTTGACTCAATTTGCAACTCCATTTTTGAGTCAGTAGGACTTCGGAAATTCTTGAGGGTAGGATGGAATCTTCTTAAGATGATAGCTGGAAATTATCAACCCAAGGAATTTTATATAATATTAATTTTATTGTGCTTCTATTCTTTAGCATTCCAGTGGAATTTCCCTGTGTTTATTGTCTGAAGAAAGTGTTTGTCCATGATTTTGTTTACAGGACTTAAGACATGAGGTAGCACACAGAGGAATTACTCCAGTGCTAGAGGGATGAAAATCTGCTCATCAGCAGATGGCATAACTTGTGCCCTCTAATTCCATGGAAGCCTCAGGAAAGAATGCATAAATTACGTAACTACTAACTTGAGTTGTAAAACATTAACAATCATTTAAATAAAAGTTTATATAACAGTTCTTTTTTGTTTGGTTGGTTTTTTGTTTTTTGTTTTCTACTCCTCTACCTGGAGATCCTAATCCTATACAGTCACTTAGGTTAACACTGAGATCAATACAATTTTTGCCTCAATAAGGAACATAAGGTTCAGAGAGGAGATAATATTCTTAAGTAAGAGAACAGCCTCTTCGTACAGAACTGTGAATCATACAACAGATTTGCTGAATAGAACACATATTGCCTGCAGCTGAACAGCTGATTATTCCTGATTATAAATCAGATAATATTCAGGATAACTTCAGAATTTAGAGATCAAAAAGTCATTAGGAGTTCAAAATAGGGGTTAAGACACAATAAATTAAATATTCAAGCCAAACAGGGACAGGATTTCTGTTCCTACTCCAATAATGTGACAGACGGGAAGCATTTAGTTTTTACATTTTGAATCCGGTCTGGAAACATGTTTTGTATTTGCTGCCCTCTTGCACTGAGCAGAACGAGAGAAAACATGATGCGGTTAATGTTTCAAATCACATGCATGTATAAATGGCAAAACCAGTTAAATACCTGTATTCTAGCTCATGTAGGTTTAATAGCAAGAGATTTGTGAAGCTGTGTGTTTCTGTTGATACACTGGAGGGAAGGAATGCCATGCAAAAGGACCTTGACACACTTGTGAGGTAGGCTGATGCCAACCTGATGAAGTTTAACCATGCCAACTGCAAGGTCCTACACCTGGGTTGGAACAATGCCAGGCACAGCTACAGGATGGGCAGAGAAGAGATTCAGGACAGCCCTGTGGAGAAAGACTTGGGGTGTTGGTCAATGAGAAACTGAACATGAGCTGGCAGCGTGCGTTTGCAGCCCAGAAAGCCGACTGTACCCTGGGCTGAATCAAAAGGAGCGTGACCCGCAGGTCAAAGGAGGTGATCCTGCCCCTCTACTCTGCTCTTGTGAGACCTCACTTGGAATATTGTGTGCAGTTGTGGTGTCCTCAACATAAAAAGGACATTGGACCAAGTCGAGAGGAGGGCCACAAGGATGATCAGGGGACTGGAGCACCTCCCGTATCAAGATAGGCTGAGAAAGTTGGGGCTGTTCAGTTTGGAGAAGAGAAGGCTGCATGGAGACCTCATAGCAGCCTTCCAGTGTCTGAAGGGGGCTTATAAGGATGCTGGGGAGAGACTCTTCTTTACTGACGGTAGTGATAGAACAAGGGGTAATGGGTTCAAACTTAAACAGGGGAAGTTCAGGTTAGATATTAAGGAGGAAGTTCTTTATTGTAAGGGTGGTGAGGCACTGGAATGGGTTGACCAAGGGAGCTGTGAATGCTCCATCGCTGGCAGTGTTCAAGACATGGGTTGGACAGGGCCTTGGGTAGCATGGTTTAGTGTGAGGTGTCCCTGCCTGATGGCAGGGGGGTTGGAACTAGATGATCTTAAGGTCCTTTCCAGCCCTATCTATTCTATGATTCTATGATTTGGAGAGGATGGTTCCATTTAATATAAAAGAACATGTCACCAATATCTTTATTTTGTTTGCTTTTAAATCCACTCACTGTCCCTTGGAGCAGGATAGACTGGCAATATGCAGTAATCACTCAGGGACATAAGTAATTTAAATGCTTTAAAAGCTGCCTATATATCTACAAATGGACTACTGCCTATTGCCTAGACAGTAACATTAGCATTCCTTTCTACTTTCCTATTGCTGAACTTAGCTTCAGTCCCTATTGCCATCATCATCTACAAAGGGTAAAATAGTCTTTAAAAGAAAAAGACAAATGAGAAAGAGAATATTTACTATTCTAATGGGATGCTCCTATTCTCACTCAATCAGAGGCTATCTTTTATTGTATTTGATCACTTCTCAAGGCATATTAGAATATTTTGGCATAGGAAGATACTTCAAAATTATTGAAATTTAGACATCAGTCTTTCACAGTCCAATAATACTTTCCTGACAAGTTTCTTACCATCATGTCTATACTACAGGACTATACTGACGGAAGACTTTGCAGATGAGCACATCAGCTACTTCTTTCTCCTCTTTTCCTGTTTTAGGCAAGTACAGTACAGTTTGTATGCTTTCCTTTTCGGAATCATGTCACAGAACTGTGAAATAACCATCTTTCTCTTAAATCAGCCATCCATTTGTTACCATCTCTCCATTTTGAAGACTTTCTCTTTTATATTCCCGAGTTCACACCTGCTCATGCCACTTACTGAAATGTTGCATTGATGCTTTTATGATACCTAAAACCAAAATAGGCTGTCATCTTCTGCATGCTATTCTAGCTACTAAAGCAAATGCCTTCTCTAAAAAGCATAGAATAACAAGAAAATATCATACCTATGGCTGTAGGACTGAACCTTTCAATAGGTGATTATTTTTTACTTTCTGGTATTATTTCTTTTTCCAGAAAGTAAGTCTAAGCAGTCAGCAAAAAAAACCTGCAAATGTGTGCTTAAATTACTGTAGACCATAGCTCAACCTACTATAGACTACACATCATGCAGAGCTGATCCATCTGCGTCTCATGCTATACGCCAATTTCTTTACTTAGTGTGTGCTAGGGAATAGATCTATTAGAGATTAAGTCTTCAGTAAACTTTTATCAGATTATAGTGTGACCATAATGCAGTACATGTAGTGAAAAGAAATTGATTTACATTGGCTACACTTCCTTTGTATCTACATGGTGATAACCAAGGCAGCTGAATGTAGTGGCACTAGATCGTGCAGATCTGAGCTTAGAACACAAAATGTATGTTCACCACAGATGAAGACCTGCAGGTCGTTTCACCATCTATCTTTTTTCTCCTTACATCAATGTATATTTTTACCCTTATGTGTCATATTATTTAAGCATATTTTATGCTTAAATTTCAGCAATTGAAAACTATGGGGTTTATTCACACTGTCTATTGTAATCATTTAACCAGATCATTGTGATTGATACACTTCTAACTAACTTCACTTTATAATGAGTCAGCATTGTGTTCTTCTGCTGTAGATGCTTGTGTCTGAGCTAGCCATTCTATACTGTCTTATAGGAAAGGATAAAGAAAAGTAGGAAATAAGAAAAGATAAAATGCGTCTTCAAAATTACTTTGTTTCACATTTGACCACAAAGAGAGCTTAGGATGATTAGCTCCAATATGGTTGTTTACATTCAATAAGATGAAACCTATTCTAGAGGCCTAAATTAGCAGCCCTGTCTCCACTGGCTTATAGAGAGCTACGGCAAGAGCTGAATTTCATACATGGCAAATAAGAACCAAAGCCTGACCAGGGTGTTTGGAGCCATTTAATTCTCCATTCACATTGAAGAAATTGTTACAAACTTCATTCTGTATCTCAGGCATCTGAGATAAAGAGAGGCAGAGTGTGAGGGTGTTCTCTACCCTCCCACCAAATCAGAGGGGAGCAGCTAATTTAATCTGACTTTGATTTAGAGCAACTTTTATTAATATAAAGATCATAGAAATTTAAACTCATGCAAGTTCATGGGATCATGGCACTGCTGGCTAAAAAAGACCTCTGTAATTCATCCTTGTACTTGAAGCAGGATTATCACCAACACTAACTCAAGCTTTGATTTTTTTTTTTATCTAAGTCCTAAAAACCTCCAGAGGTTGAGATTTCCCAATTTTTTTTGGAGATCTGTTCCTGTGTTGCCCTGAATTTGTAGTCAGCATGTTTGTTATTAATGTTACTGATTCACAGTATTTGAAAATAAGAGTTCCAGGATATGAAAGGCTCATATAAATATGTAAAAATCATTAACTGAGTCAAGACAATAAAGCCATAACTGGATTTTTAGAACACCTCTACTTTAATGAAACAAGGTGATTATCACTATAATAGATAAGAAATGCATTTATTTACAATATACAACCTTTGCAAAGCAAGGAAATATCCTTCAAATCCTAATGTTAGTGCAAGATATTTGTTCATGTACTTCCATTCCATTTTCAGGTATTTATTTGGCCATTTGTTGTTGCTCTCAAGGAATTAATTCCTCACTTAAATAAGCATCAACAATTGGATGTTTTTCTGACCTTCAAATTATTTTTTTTCTGTTACTTATTTATGTCACTGCTGAGCCCCTGTAGCTCACATTTATTACATCCTTTGTTTCTCTTCTACAGTTTTTCATACAATTTCACAAGAGAGGACAACATATTTATTTTTTATTGATTTTTGAACAAGAGAGCATTTGGAGTTTAGAAGGATCCATAAGCAAAAGGCTAAATGCTTGGGCATTTTGGCTCTAACTTAAAACACTTAAAAAAATTTGTCTTGGGGTTATATAACATAAAACACCCCTAAGCATGCCATTATAGGAAGTAATATGCATGAACACTTTTATGGCCACTGTGGGCTAAGGGTATATCATAAGTCAGAAGCAGCAGTTGTTCTCTCTTGTTAGCCAAGCCATTTAACCAATGTTTGCTCACCAGTTCATTTTTTTCGTAGCATGATCCAAACACAGTGACAGAAAACTGTAAGTGTCTTGGCTGACAAAAAGCCTGGGTTTAGATCTAACTGCATTCTTCTGCCAAAATGAAATGTTTATACCAAGTTCTTATTTTGGCTTTTCTTCTCAAGAACTTTCAGAGTTACCAGTTCAAAATAAAAGTGTCTGCAAGGGTCTTATCCAAATAAAGAAAGCTATAAATTGTTAAGTCATGGATTTTGTAGGGTTTTTCTTACTTTCTAGCTGCAATGACTAATTTTTATTAAAAGGTCACTTTTATAGCAGTTGGCAGAGTGAAATGGAATGGTTTCATAACATCTTTTGTGTCCATTTGGTTAATGAGCCAAAAAAAGTCCTTAAGCTCTAATGGCCCAATCACCCTCTCACTATAGTCAGCAATAAATAGTATCATGGATGTTAATTGTTATAAGACTCACTGAGTAAAGCTGCTGTGACTAAATAAAAGTTCCCCCAGAAGGGAGAAAAAAGAACAAGTTAAGGAAAGCCTCAGTTTTTAAAACAACTGAAAATAGTCATTATAGTAGAGGCAACTCCCGTCTCCCATCACAAACTACCAGCTAGATATCAACGGTAGAAAAAAATGGAAAAGAATGAGATGACAGAGTGAAAGTAGAACACAGGACATAAGAGAGAAACCCCAGGCAGGGCACATGCCCAGTTTTGTGAAAAGGCTTCAAACAAGCTGACTGCTGGAGTTCTGTTCCCCTATTCTGATAATATCAAAAGGCAGCTTGAATACAATGCACATTTTAAATTAATTCAGTTGTATTTATCTGCTTAACTGTGTTCTTTTGGAAGACTGATTATATAATGTTCATAATATACCTTGAAAATAAAGGTGTATTTATTATTTTAGACACAGTAGTCACTGTGGTTAGAACTGGGAACTGTTTTTTCATCCTGAATTCTTGTCCTCAGAAGTTGCAACCTTCTGAAATGTTTTATACTTTGGGCAAAGGCTACGTACACTCCAACACTGAGCAAAGACAATTTGTCCATTTTTTTCCTCAGGCTTCATAAACATAGAGATCAAGAAAGACCTGTGCATATCTAGTTTGACCTCTAGTATAATATATGACATAGCATTTCAAACAGTAGTTTCCACTTTCAGTAGAGTTGCAATTGAACTGTGTCTTCTCTTTAGAAAAAGGCATGCTGTCTTGATTTAAGAATTTTTTCAGGCAACAAATAATCCCCACAATGACATTATAATATGAGCAAGGTAACAAAATACGCCTTCCCATTTAAAATAAAGCAAGAGAGAAATAATTTACCAACATTTATCAGCTCTGCCACTGAAAGAATTAAAATCTGGACTGTGAAATTTTGAAGCAATAGTTCTTTTATTGAATCCCTTAGGAAATGCTAGAGAGCTTATTCTGATTTCACAAGTTTATACAATTTTAAAATGCATATAAAGCCCTTATTCTAGCTCCTGTTCCCCCCAGATAAAACATAAAGCATGCAGTAAAGTAATACTTCAAGAAACCTGTCTTCAGAGCAACATATTCGTAGAGATAGAGAGCATCATAGTTCAAGGAAAAACTGTTTGCAACCAGTTTTGGAACTATAAAATTCTAATTATCTTTTTGTGTTGGCATCAAAATGCAGAGCTAATTCTCATCTCAATTGCTGAAAATGGAGTAGAAAACCCTGTTGAAGATGCTTTATGAATAGTAACTGCTCTGAATACAATTACTCAGTGTTAGAGGCCCTACTGGAGACGCAGCTTATTAGGCAAAAAATGCCAATATATGTGCATTGAAGATGTTGATAAGGATTATACTGTTGCTGAAGCTTATCACTATGTGTATTTCTTGCTTATAAGCAGACATTATCACCAGCTTCTACAGTTTAGAGAACTGCACCACTATTGCAGAGGGTCCAAGCAGCAGTCCTTTGAAATTATGGAACAATTTATGGAAATTATGGAATTCATGACATGAATTGTGACTAAATAATACACTGCAGATTAAGTTTACTATGTAGAAAACAGCCAACAGATGCCAGAAGCTATGGGCTAAATAAAGATTTGAACCTACAAAGACCTGTATTTACACTGGTGAGTTGGACTTGAGTGGAAACATGGAAGTAACTATTTTTTCTCTGTAACAAATATGCTCAGAAACAGGCTATTAGTTTTGTAGTTAATGGACATAGCTTCTAAAACGCACCTAATAAAACTAACACTGCTCAGACATATGCCACTAAATTAACTTAGTTAGCTGGCTCACCCTCTCAATTAGATTGAAAGAAATCTATACTTCTTGAAAGGAAATATATAGTAGAGTTGCTGATTAAAATCCCATTCTACAAAGCGTTTCAGCAAGTGATTAGTCTGAAACACCTGCTTAATTTCTACTGAAGTTAATGAAACTTTTGTACTTGTTCTAGGACTTTCCTGAACAGTTGAAAGGTGAAATTATTAAATTATGTATTACAGACAAAAAAAAAATAACATGCTATATAACAGGTCTGATTTACAAGACATTCTTACATGGAATTCAGTTTAATAATAGAAGACTGGGGAAAAAATAAGCAACCACAGGTATCCAGGTCACCACTATCAGAAAAAAACAGACACTATTCTGAGACATTGATTTGAATTACAGAGTACATATTGTCAAAGATTACAAACACTTATTATGCACGAGGGTTATACACAAAACCCCAGATTTGTCACTCCCTGTCTGTAAGTCCTCAGAAAGACAGGATTAACATTCCCTCACTGCCATTCTTGAAATGAATTTATTATTCATTTGTTTGATTGTGATCATTTGCTATGATTAACAAGAAATATCAAAGCATTTTAAAAACAGGTAAACTGTGAGTAATGATCTCATCACTAGAAATAATTATCAAGAAACAATTATAAAGAAACATATATTCCAGGGCATAACTCCAAATGCCATGGATGGAGAGATAAAACTACCAGAATACGATAAAGACACCTGGTTTTCTTCTGAGCCACCTCTATATGAAATAAATATGAATGGAAGTTTGGAGATAGAACAATGTAAGTGATTCAAAAGACTAAAAGTCATCCTTTCTTCAGCATCTTCTACGTGCAGTGGTTTGTTTTTTTTTTCCCCTGTATTTATTTATTTACTTGTTTTGTAGCATGAGCTCTGAATATGGGCAAGGGTGGTAATCTGTGTACATATGCCCAGACCAGGAAGTGTTATTTAGAAGTCTTTTAAGAGCTATTATGTGTAAAAGCAAAAAGAAGTTACACTTCTTATTGTGCATGAAGTCATTTAGCATGAAACAAATGAGACAGGGAGAAGTTTTTTAAGCTATTTTTGCCTCAAGGTTCTCTGTGGGGAGAAGATACAGAGCTAAAATGATCTGTGGCTTTATTTATAACCCCATTTAAATCACAAAAGTAACTCTTCAAATTTTTCAAAAGCTATCTCATAAAAATATTGCTCCAGAAATCTGTTTTAGTGCTTTTTCGATTAAGAGATTTGCATCTCATTGAAACCGGTGTAGCATGATATAAAGGGAACCCAAATCTTAATAAAGATGCTATTTCTGAAATTGGGGGATGGTGAGTGAAAATACATAAATTTAA
This sequence comes from Myiopsitta monachus, assembly GCA_017639245.1. Lineage (NCBI taxonomy): Eukaryota > Metazoa > Chordata > Aves > Psittaciformes > Psittacidae > Myiopsitta > Myiopsitta monachus. The sequence goes on from CM029919.1 coordinate 62,088,876, forward strand.
GCATATGTAGAATATATATTTCTTATACATAGAATACATAAAAAAATTCTTTTTTGTAAAAATAAGTGGTCTAGTATTAATCTTACCTCAAACATAGATATGTAAGGTCCATGAAACAAATAAAATAACCAAATAGATGGCAAAATACTTTCTCATTAAATGAAAAATTAGGGAATAGGTTGTTACAGAAAGCATGCAGGAAGTGAAGGGAAGAAATGGAGCAGTGGATGGAATGTGTTATTACGGAGATGACTATCACAGGGAATTAATAATTTCTTGGATGCACAGACAACAACAGATAGAACAATATAAACTCATTTTAGGATCAGAAAAAGCCATAAAGAACTTTTTTATTCCAGGTCATCACCATATAAAAGTTGGCTACCTGGATTCCAGCGCTGATTCCAGAATTATTTGCAGGAGCACCTTTAGGAAAATCATTGTTGCCCTGAATGGCATGTGGTGTCAGCTACTGGAGCCAGTGAGGTCTTGATGTCAGCTACTAGAGCTGGTGGGTCTTAAAACTTCAGTCACTGCAGTGGTAATGATGTGTGTTCTGAAAACCAGCTACTGAGGGAGACAGGTGTGAGTGAGGTGAGTGAGGGGCTCAGTTCCAGTGGCTGGATCAGGACCACAGGTCACAGCCTGTGTGCTGGGTACCAGCTGCTGGGAACAAGTGTCTGTAACTTCCCCAACCCGGTGTGCCTGGGGTGTGCTGGCAAACTCCAAGCTGGACCAGCTGGCAGGTAGGAGGCCCTGGGTCTGGGCACAGGTATCATGCAGGCAGAGGGTCCATGATGGTATCTGGGGGAATCCATGAGTGTGGGATGCCTGGGAGATGAGTGTGTGAGTGTGACATCTGTGCAGCAAGCACCTAGCTGGGCCAGCCAGTGTCTGAGACATGCCTAGCTTTGCTCATGGTTGAACCTGTAAACTAGAGAATGCCAACTCTATCCAGCAGCTCCAGTGGCTGGGCAGGAGGAAGTCCTGGGCTGGCCAGGCATGCTCCTAACAACCCTTATCTTGTGGGATCTGATGGGCTGTATCCATGGGTGCTAAAGGAGCTAGTTGATGGCATTGTGAGACAATTCTCAATCATCTTTGGAATGTTATCATGATCAGAGGAGACCTCTATGGACCAAAAGAAAGCAAATGTCACTCTGATACTCATGAAAGGCAAGAAGGAGGATCCAGGGAGATATAGACTGGTCAAGCTCACCTTGATCTCTGTAAAGGTATTGGAAAAAATAATCACGGAAAACATTTTCAGACCTATGAAGAAGGTGATGGGAGTAGTCAGCATCACTCTATGAAGTGAAATAACTCTTGAGAAACCTGACCACTTTCTCCAATAGGGTGACTGGCTTAGTGGATGAGCGGACAACAGGGAATTATTATATGCCTTCAGTTTAGTATGGTTTTCAAGCCTATCTTCTGCAACACTCAAATTGAATGAAGTATTGATAATGAGGTACAGCGACAATTGGCTCATGAGCTAGAACCAAAAGATTATGGTCATTACTGTGAAGTCAATTAGAGGCAAGTCAACAGTTGTTTTCCCCAGGGCTTAACACTAAGGCCAATATTGTTTGACATGTCCATAATTTTTTGGGCCACAGTACATATCAGCAAGTTTGCAGATGATGCAAATCAGGGATTAGTGTTCAATAACCAGAAGGTTGTGCTGCCACTGAGTTGGACCCCAACAGGGTGGAGAACTGGGCAATAAGGAATCTAATGCAGCTCAGCAAAGGCAAATGCAAAGTCTGGAACCTGGCGATGAATAACCCTGCACCAGCACATAGGATCGTAGAATCATAGAATCATAGAATAGTTAGGGTTGGAAAGGACCTTAAGGTCATCTAGTTCCAACCCCCCTGACATCAGCAGGGACACCTCACACTAAACCACGCCACTCAAGGCTCTGTCCAGCCTGGCCTTGAACACCACCAGCGATGGAGCATTCACAGCTTCCCTGGGCAACCCATTCCAGGGCGTCACCACCCTCACAGTAAAGAACTTCCTCCTCATATCCAATCTAAACTTGCCCTGTTTAAGTTTGAACCCATTACCCCTTGTCCTATCACTACAGTCCCTAATGAAAAGTCCCTCCCCAGCATCCCTATAGGACCCCTTCAGACACTGGAAGGCTGCTATGAGGTCTCCACACACCCTTCTCTACTCCAGCCTGAACAGCCCCAACTTTCTCAGCCTGTCTTTATACGGGAGGTGCCCCAGTCCCCTGATAATCCTCATGGCCCTCCTCTGGACTTGTTCCAACAGTTCCATGTCCTTTTTATGTCGAGGACACCACAAGTGCACACAATATTCCAAGTGAGGTCTCACAAGAGCAGAGTAGAGGGGCAGGATTACCTCCCTCGACCTGCTGGTCACACTGTTTTTGATGCAGCCCAGGTTATGCTTGGCTTTCTGGGCTGCAAGAGCCCACTGCCAGCTCATGTTCATTTTCTCATTGACCAACACCCTCAAGGCCTCCTCTGCAGGGCTGCTCTCAATCTCTTCCCTGCCCAGCCTGTAGCTGTTCCTGGCATTGCTGCGACGCAGGTGTAGGATCTTGCACTTGGCATGGTTAAACTTCATCAGGTTGGCATCAGCCCACCTCACAAGCGTGTCAAGGTCCCTCTGGATGGCATTCCTTCCCTCCAATGTATCAACGGAACCACACAGGTTGGTGTCATCGGCAAAGCTTGCTGAAGGGCACACTCAATCCCACTGTCCATGTAACCAACAAAGGTGCTGCACAAGACCGGTCCCAACACTGATCCCTGAGGGATACCACTCATTACTGGTCTCCATCTGGACACTGAGCCATTGACCACAACTCTTTGTGTGTGGCCATCCAGCCAGTTCTTTATCCACCGAGTGCTCCACCTATCAAATTGATGTGTCTTCAACTTAGAGACAAGAATGTCATGAGAGACAGTGTTGAACGCTTTGCACAAGTCCAGGTTGATGACATCAACTGCTCTACCCCTGTCCATTAGTTCCATAGCCCCATCATAAGAAAAAGAGAATGGCAGACTTCCATGTGCAGTGCCTCACTTGGATGTGTTGGCAGTCTTGGAAGCTTGATTACCCTATGTTCTCCTACAACTGGGCCTAGAACTTGTTTGGAGTTTATAGCAGGGGAGCACAATTACCATATACCAGTGATCGATGAATGATACCACCTGCATCAGGGAAGGTTGTCTTCTTCAACCAAGCACACAGCTTCAGGAGGGAAGCAAGTGAAGTGCTGAGGGAGGAAGGAGACACCCACCTAGCCAGCCAGATCAGCTGAATGAACCCTGGCGATCAATGGAGTGACAGATGTCACAGCCAGATTTCTCTCACACCCAGTCCAAGTGTTGGGGGCTGACTAACTGTAAAGTAGCTCTTCAGAGAAGGTCCTGGAGTCCTGGTGGACAACTTGACCATGACCCAGCAATACACCTAGGCAATGATTTTGAATTGCTGTAATTCTGTCAGTTGTATTTCTTGAGTTTCTAGGATATATAAAGCCAGTATGACTGGCTATTCGTAGCAGCTGATACCCCTACGTAAGAAGTCATTCCACTTTTTCACAGAGTTAAATGAGAATTGAAAAAAAAACCCAACCTAAAATAAAATTACCCATTAATGAAGATTAATCACTCTGTTTTTACTTGCTATGAATTAAAGTGATAATGGATTAAGAGAGCAGACACCAGAGATGATAAACTCAGCATGGGCAGTTTGTGATTTTTAATTTTTCAAAACAATCTTAATCAAGCAAATAGGAAAGTAAACACGAAATCAACACTGAATGAACTCATTATAATAATCCTTTTATTTTACAGTATTTCTGGCTTTTAAATTTACTTCAGATTTTGCATATGTATTTTTCAATATATGCTCTGAGTCACTTTGAAAGTTATTACCTGTTCCACTTCTACTTCATGGAAATGATACCTAGCGTGTTTTAAGAATAATAATTTCCAGGCTTCTGATCAGGAAATAAAATGACAAGAAAAAAGAAAAGAAAAAAAAAAAAAAAAAGGACATTTATACACTGAGGATTAGAATGGAGACTTACTTTTTCTGTGAAAGGTTCTAAAAATATCCAGTTGGAACTTTACTTTGCTTTTCAATATGGACAATATTGAGTGTAGAATTGAAGAGAAAGTAAGAGTAGAATATTAGAAGTTTCTTACCTGAAATGTCAGTAAAAACAAGCAAATTAATGTAATCAGGAATAAACCACTGTTTTCTCCTGAAAAAAAAGAAAAAAGAAAAAAGAAAAGAAAAAAGAAAGGAAGGAAAGGAAAGGAAAGGAAAGGAAAGGAAAGGAAAGGAAAGGAAAGGAAAGGAAAGGAAAGGAAAGGAAAGGAAAGGAAAGGAAAGGAAAGGAAAGGAAAGGAAAGGAAAGGAAAGGAAAGGAAAGGAAAGGAAAGGAAAGGAAAGGAAAGGAAAGGAAAGGAAAAGAAAAGAAAAGAAAAGAAAAGAAAAGAAAAGAAAAGAAAAGAAAAGAAAAGAAAAGAAAAGAAAGGAAAGGAAAGGAAAGGAAAGGAAAGGAAAGGAAAGGAAAGGAAAGGAAAGGAAAGGAAAGGAAAGGAAAGGAAAGGAAAGGAAAGGAAAGGAAAGGAAAAGAAAAGAAAAGAAAAGAAAAGAAAAGAAAAGAAAAGAAAAGAAAAGAAAAGAAAAGAAAAGAAAAGAAAAGAAAAGAAAAGAAAAGAAAAGAAAAGAAAAGGAAAAAAGAAAAGGAAAAAAGAAAAGAAAAGAAAAGAAAAGAAAAGAAAAGAAAAGAAAAGAAAAGAAAAGAAAAGAAAAGAAAAGAAAAGAAAAGAAAGAAAAGATTGAAGGTCTAATGGCAACATTTTTTTTAATAAATGCATCATGTTAGAGGTACTTCTACCTAGTGAAAGGACAGTGTGCATGGTTAGTAAAAAGATGATCCTGAACACTTACAAAACAGGTTTTAAAATTATGCAAAGCTTTAGAAGGCATTTGTGAGGAATGAATAACTAGAGACATGAAGGAAAATGGTAAATGGGATAGACTGTACTAGGGATAGATCACATGAGCCATGTATCTTTCTTCGACACTTATTTTTCAGAGAAGGGAAATGCAGAAGATGAAACATGTCTGGACTTCAGTGAAGCAGATGACGTTGCCTCAGGAGGAATTACTCACTGAACTTGAGAAGACAGCAATTCATACATAGAATTGGAAGGTGAAAAATGAAGGTTACTATAGAAAACCTCATGGAACACTCTGAAAAATAAATTTATTTAGTATTTTTTCAACTCTCAAAAAATCACTGAACATTCCTAGAAGCACATAGTTGGGAAATTTTCTTGTCAGGTAGAGTCAGAGATGAGTATTGTACAGAAGTATTAAATAAACTTAAGGATAAGGAAAGGAGGGGTGGAATAGGACAGGATAAATAGAATACAACAGGGTGGAAAGGAGAGGGAGGGGAGAGAGGGAGGAGAGGAGAGGAGAGGAGAGGAGAGGAGAGGAGAGGAGAGGAGAGGAGAGGAGAGGAGAGGAGAGGAGAGGAGAGGAGAGGAGAGGAGAGGAGAGGAGAGGAGAGGAGAGGAGAGGAGAGGAGAGGAGAGGAGAGGAGAGGAGAGGAGAGGAGAATGAAATAAAATTTCAGTCATGCATTTAGGATTAGCAGTATGAGCATTTGCTAAATGCTGAGGATATCTAATTTGAATATAAAGGGAGAAGAAATAGGTGATTGGAAAAAGAACTGCAGGCACAAAAACGGCAAATAAATAAGATCTATGAAGTATTTCAATGAAGACAGGTATGAAATAAGGCACTTATTAACCTTTATGTAGAATACCATACTCTGGTCACCTGTACTTAACAAATATATTAACAAAGTCAAAAGTAGACAGTGCAGCCTTAGTGTCACCAGTTCAGTGGGAAGGGTTTTATGCCCGTTGCCTAGAGGCTGTGAATTTTTCAAGGTTAGAAACTCTCTGGCTGAAGGTATGAAGCATCTGCCTTCCATACACACAATGACAATTATAATCACTAAATTAGTAAGTAAAGACTGATTAATCTTTTTAGATCAACTTTTGCTGAAGAAGGATCCCTGCTATCATTTAGAAAGAAGAAATGGCAGAAAAGCTTCTGGGATATTGATTCCCAAAAGACAGATGAGTATTCCTGAAGTCCATTATTTCCAAATTCTATGCTGGTTTGCAATGGTATTGTAGATTCTACCAATAAGAGTAATATGAACAAATTTTAGAAGGCCGCATACATATTAACAGCTCTTTATAGCCAGAATAAGACAATTAATGTTTTTAGGAACTCGTTCTTACTGTAAATGCCTGAAGCATGTTAAATAATAAGGGCACACAACTGCCTACTCTGTGAACTTAGAGGGAATACTTCAGGAGTCAGTGAGTAATTTGGACTGGAAGGTACCACTAGAGGTTATCTGGTTCAACATTGTTCAGATTGCTCAACTTGGTCTGAATCTTCAATATTATCACATGTGGAGACTCCAGAATTACTCTGGAAAACTAGTTCTACTGTTTGACTGTCCTCATGCTGAACACTGTTTTCCTAATACAGAATCAGAAATTCCCTCTTTGTAAACTGTACTCCTGTCTTTCATCTACCACTGTGCACATCCCAGAAGAGTTTGGCTATATAGTCAGCAGTAAGGTACCCTGTTTTCTAGAATAAACCTCGTCCTCACAATCACTATCTCTACATAATGTACTCCAGATGCCAATCATCTTGGTGACCTTCCATTGGATTCACTCCAATACATCAATATTTTTGCTTTATGATACTGAAGGCAGGTATTAGACAAGACAAGGCACCTATAGGCACAGGCCCATGCCAAAGTGTGAAATCCTAGGTAGTAAAAAATAATACATGTCATGTTTCAGTAAGTGAATTGCTATACAAAAGTCAAATGTAATGAATTTCTGTGCTGGCAACTCATTTTTCACCAAGCTGGTTCATTTGATCATTTCTTGGGCTTTTAATGGGATGTTTTTTCCAGATTACATTCTTCATTACATTTCATGAAGTAAGGTGTTGCAGTGTTTTACTTCTCAAAAATCAAAGTCGTTTTCTAACAACATAGTCAATGCTGTGGTCTGCAAATCTTCAGTATGAAAGTCAAGAACAAAACGTTTGCATGAACTACATTTAGTTTGTTCGCAGCATGAAGCATTCTTCATTTAACATAATCTAATAACCACTGATTCAGATATCAGAATTCTCTCATTTAAAAAAGGATATGATTAGCAGGAAAACCAGAGCCCTTTTCCCATACAGGAGGTTACTGATCTTGTCTTAAAGCTATCAAATAACTGTTCGGTAAAGTTCACTGTCTTTTTATGGCCTGAATTGTTTCAGTAGTGATGAAGACTGCTTTCAAATAAACTAAACAACTAAAAAAATATCAAAATAAAAAAGTAAGAAACAGAACTATATGGAAGTGTAAGGGTGAAACATAATTCCAAGTAAAGCTTCTACTATTTTGCTAGTATTTTAGTAAGTTTAAGGCTAAATATCCTTTTTTTTTCACTCAGATAATACCACATCTGAGTATAAATTCAAATAATTATTTAGACCTCTTTTCAATCCCTATACTATCTCTTCTTTTATTCACTGTGTTGGCACAAGTATTCCCCCAAATAAAACCTTTGGATAGAAGACCTTGTAGTATACAGCATACCTTTCATTAGTAAACAGGATTTTAAAGCCGTTGAATGAATTATAAATACAGTATTTTTTACATGCTATAATCATAAATCAGAAATGTGTTTTACCAATTACTCTCACAATTTGTAATCAGCAAAGTTCCTAGGTTTTTTTCCAAGCCTACAGGCCATGCTGTATGATTTTCTCTCTGACAATTTACAGAAATTAAATAACTGTAATAATTTTCCTTAATGTGTTTTACTATATTATTTCAGGTTCTTGAAGTATATAATAGGACTCCTTGAAAAACAGTGCTGACATAGCTATTATGGTATTGAATACTCATGAGTCAAAGGTGATAGAGTCCAAATTAGTTCATCGTAATAAAATTCGGCATCTGAAAAGAATCTAATCTGTTTCCAAGGTACCTACAAATGTAACAATTTGGAGGACAGAGGTATTACAGTAACGTACATGCATTTGTGCAAAAATGTGCTGGGAATTGGCAATGAAATAGTCTATAAATATTTCTTTCTTCTTTCTTCATTTTAAAAGTTTGAATGATTTTTAAGTTTCCCCCCTGTTGATATGATTATCAACAAAAACTGAGCTAAGGCTAGAGGTAAAATGTAATTAAATTAGGATAGTAAATGAATCTGCTGTGTTGGTTAAATTTCTTTGCCTGTTTGCAATTATTTAATCAAAATGTACTGTAAGCAGAATTGCATATCTGGGGATAGGATTAGCTGACATAAAGTAAAAGAATGACAGGATTTGAAGACTTTGTAAATTAAATTGTGCGATTCATGCCCTTTCTAAGAATCTGAATGACTTTCAATTGGTGCAGCTGCTTTATGCTTTCTAATCCTTCTTATGAAATAAATGTGAAAAATACATTGCTGACACTTTTTTAATAATGTTTCTTACAACTACCTCTGAAATACATGCACCAATCACTTTATTTCTTTAACTGTGTTGTAAACTTCTGAATAGTTTTGGGGGTTATGCTTTTTTTTCGCTCAGTCAGAAACTTGTACCTAAAATGACCTCTCTTCTTCAATGTAGTACTATGCCTTGATGATGTGGGACAATCCTCAGCTATTTGCATTAAAGATTTTCAGACATAAAAATAAATGTTATTAATTTAGTCTTTATTTGATAAGGATGCTTTTATAAGAACAGGAAGGAAGCACTGAAGTTGATCCATGTGTGGTTTTATTAATTGAAATGTAATTTACTTACAGTAGATGAATATATTTGCATTTGTCAGATTTTGTTCTTGTATGTGAGAAATGAACCTTAACTAAGAAAGAGTGCACAAATGAGTTTAAACTATTTAATTGGATGCACATACTCACAGATATTTTTCAAAGATAAAGGAGACAGGGAGGTTGTCTGGCTGAGCAAAATACTGGCCTTTACTGTCAGTCTATAACTTCAAGCGCTATGAGACCAACAGCTAGTCTCTAAAACACTGGCGTTCAAGTCATACAACTGCATCAGTCAAATCTGCTCGGAGCTGAGCTATTGCTAGCAAGGATACTTTACTATATTTTTACCTATCTTCAAAATGCCCTTCCAGCAGAGTAAAGCACTGTCAGGATGATCTGAGATGAAGAAAAACAGAAGCAGAATGTTTGCATTCTGACTCTGAGGAAAGTAAATTGTTAGTAGTTACATGGAATGGAATATTTTCTTTCCAAGGAACAGCATATATTTTCTGTTGTACAAACATTCTGTGGGAAGGAGGGGAAGGAAAGACTGACACAAAAGATGGTGTCTATGAGATAGAAAAGGGAAAAAGAGTTGATACATAAATGCATATGCTACCAAAGATCAGAGTCGGACTATAAGAGCTCAGAACTTCTTTCACATTCTTCTCAATCCCAGATCTCCTACCCAAATCCTCCCTACAGGTCAGGATCAGATCCTTTAAGCTCAGGGTAAAAATCTTTTAGTTTTAGCATCAAATTCTGCACCACAACTTCATGAGAGACAGGATTTTATTCATTATTTATATGGACAGAAAGATATTGAATGAACATGTGACAATAATTCATTGATTTTGATTTTATTAAGGACTGTATTTTATATGCCTGATGAAATGTTATGATTAATGTTTGGTTTGTAGTGTATTTTTCAGTCCCAATGCAAAGAACACCTAAGAACAAGCTCCCAACTGTTTTATTGTATTGGCTGAAGAAAGCAGAGTATAATTGCAGAAACTCTAGAAATAAATGAAGCTCTAGAAATAAATGAAGTAATATGAAGAATATAAAAACAATTGTTGACCAGAAGGATTAACCTTCACCAAACCTGAAGCAAATATTATTCCCTTTTACAGAAATAAATGTATTCCCTTTTACATAAATAAATGCCTGCAATATATTTCAGATCTGAGTTTTTGTGTATGGTATGATTCATATACTTCAATATGCTACCTCAGTTACGGACATGCTGGTTTTATTTTTCTTCTATTGACCTTGGAATAAGATACTGATAAGAAAAAAATAATCTTTCCTGTTTACTCAGTTATAGCTGAGAAATAGGCCCATTTAAGAAGGCAAGTTCCTGTGACTGTGATGCCTCATTGACTGACTGTAACCTCAGGCATGCTGCTTCTATCCTCACGCTCACCTTCCACAAACTGAATGTACAGGGATAGAATAAGGGATCTTAAGAGACTAGAGTCTCTCTGCAGAAGGATAACTGCAGAGAATTAATGCTTTTAATTTCTTTAGACATTTACACAGATCTGAAAATTTCACTCCTCTGCTCTCCATCTTTGAACAAGGGAATAAAGGTAGAAGTATGAATTGATTTCCTTGCTTTCTTATTTCTGTTAAAACCATACTGTTCACATGCTTTAATTTCTTTTAAGTTATAAGATGGCAGATATTCCTGTTTTCCCAATGATTGTGACCCAAAGATTGTTTTTCCTTAACTTTCAGGATACCATTTCATTAAAGCTTTAAAGCTAAATTAGGCTTACATATAGACTTTACAATGAAGCAAAAAAGTGAGTAGTTTTGAGGATAAAATTATTTGTTTATTCTAGAAAAGCCCTTCGGTGTTAGAAGAAAGCAATTTTACAACTCTTTTATCTAGTTTATCAAGTTTCAGAGAAGTGTTTTCCTATGTTTATTGTAAAAATTTATTTTAAAAAATGCTGTGGTTTTTTTCTCTTTTCTATTGCTATACAAGTAGCCCTGACAGTAACAGAGAAACTTTTAACTACAGTGAGGTCATCCTAAGAGTTAGAGTTAACTTTAATGCAAGAAACTAGGCCTCCTATATGCTTTCTTTGTTACAATGGATAGAGAAACATAAGAGGCAGCAGGTAAGACCGCTTCATCTTCCATGCAAACCAAAGCTGTTTAGAAAAGCTTCTTTCTCTACAATTTTGACTTTCATATTTCTATCTGCTTCTGATAATTAACAGGTGGACTCTTCCACAAGCATTTGCCCAAGACATTTTATTTTCCAGAACTGGGGATACATACCTTGAAACAGAGATATGTTTTAGGGTTTTTTTCTCAATAAGGATTTCACATGCTGCAAAAGTGTTATCATGTATAGCTAGGTAGAAATGTAAGGAAACAAACATTTAGTCCCAGTGACTTCCAGAAAATTATTCATGAAACAGTTATTACATCCTTCTCATAGTGCTGGTTGTGGAAAGTTAGCCTAAGAACTTTGGAGAATAACTGTGTGCCCATGACTTAGACACAAAATGATACAAATAAACCTTAACATTACAGTAAAATTACAGTGCTTTTAGGAAGCAGGGGAGAACAGACAGTATAGACAGCTCTTCCAGATATACTCATAAAATTTATTTAATATAACTAATCTAGGAATTCTCTTCATGTTTAAGGACAATCACCATAAAGGTACCTTATAGCAAAGGAAGGGAACTACCGATCTTCAGAGCATAAGATACTGCACCCTTCTTCCCCAATTCCAATTCTTCACTTAGGCATCAAACTAGATTTAGAAACCATTTGTACTCCCTTCTCACTTTTGAAAAACGCAGCTTCTCAGCTTAGTCTCAGTCTGAGAGTTTTCTTTTTGAACTAGTTTCATAAACTGCTGTAATTAGTTTCTAAGAAAATTTTACTTGAGGTCTACCCTCAGCCACTGCAGCCAGTAAACCACATTAACCCTCTCTCAAAATATTTTCAGTTTACACAGTCTGAAATAAAAATACTTTAGATGCCTGTAGCAGTTAGATTTGTACATTGCTGAGAACATACAGCGTTTCATTCCTCCTTTCAGGCAAAACCACAACTAAGTAAACATTTAATCAAATTGGATCTCTTGAGAAAAACAAAACTAAACAAAAAAACACAGTGGCTCATGAAGAGCTACACACAGCTTGTCTATGTGGATCTTACCACTATCAAAGGCGTTCCTAAGTCCAGGTAGACAGTCATTTCCTCATAGATATTTACCAAGTTGGTAAGCATGGCTTCCCCTTAGTGAAGCTATGCTGACTACTCCTGATGACTTTTTGTTCTTAATGTACCTGACCGGACTGTAGTTCCCTGGACCCTCTTTCTTGTCCTTTTTGAGAATAGGAGTGACATTTGCTTTCTGCTAGTCTTCAGGCACTTATCCCACTTGTCATGATTGATCAAAGGTTGTTGAAAGTGGCCCCTCAATGACATTTGCCAGCTCCCTCAGCACTCATGGGGCATCCCATCAGGGCCAATGTTTGTTTAAGCATTGCCTGATCTACCTCTTCTACCAAGAAGGACCTTCCAAGCACCATCTTTCTTGTTACACACTTTTCCTCTTGCTTCTGGGATCTGGGACCTCTGAAGGCTGGTCTTGCTAGTAAAGGCAGAGGCAAAAAAGACATTCAGTAACTCAGCATTTTCCATGTTCTGCATAACCACACTCCTCATCTGGTTGAACAGTAGGCCCAGATTTTTCCTAGTTCTCCTTTTGTTACCTATGTACTCACCCTTCTTTTTGTCTTTGACATCCCTGGCTGGATACAGTTCGATCTGTTCCTTAGCATTCCTAACTTCATCTCTGGATGCATGGACAACGCTTCTGTATTCCTCCCAGGTTATAAATCTTTGCCACCACCCCGTGTATGCTTCCTTTTTGTGTTTGAGTTTGGCTAGGAGATCTTTTTTCACCCACACAGGCCTCCTGGCATTTCTGTCTGCCTTCTTATTCATTGGGAAGGAGCTCTCTTGAGCTTGAAGGAGGTAATCCTTACATATTAACTACCTTTTTTGAGACTCTCTTTCCCTCCAGGACCTTATCCCGCAGTACTCTGCCAAGGTATGAAAGGCATGCTTTCAGAAAGATGTAGCCTTATTGTTGCTAGTGGAAGTAATTTCTATTCTTTTTCTATTTCTGTGTGTTACTCATTCACTTATCAGTAAATATTTGACCAAGGGAAAATTATCACAGAATTGTTCTTCTAACTTGTGTGAAAAAACAGGGTCTCTCTCTTAACTGTGTTGTACTCTTCCAAGGCATCATCTTTGACTGAGTTCAAGGGCTGCAGAGACTAGAATACATTGTACTCAAGAGCATTGCCAAAACTGTGTATTTGACTACTGCAGCGGTCACCTGTGAAATAGAGTTGGGGAGCTCTCAAAAAACAGAGCTGCTCCTTAAAAAAGTCCTTATGTCAGTGGGATATAAATCTAATATTCTGAAGCAACATTGAGAATAACCAAAAATGAAATTCTCCTACAAGTGTGTATCAAATACGTTTTCAGGCTAGGGTGAGAAACAGTGAAAATATATTTGATCAGTGTAATTGATTACAAATTAAAGGAAAGGCTGCCAAAGCAGAGCAAGCAGCTGCAGTGAATCTGTGAGAAGGAAATGAAATTATGCCTACAGGTTACTATATGCTTCATAAAAGTTATTTATAACACCCATTTTTATTAAAGCCAAACAACAACAGAAAAAGATAGCCTGAATTACCTTTGTAATAAATTCAGATAAAGTTGACTGTGCCAAAAAAAAAAAAACAGCTTTATTGAGCACATTTACTGCATTTTTGGAGGGTGTGGGGATGTAGGATTTTAATGATTGTGTTTTGAGAACATTAGCAAATAACATTAGCTCTGTGTTTTGAGAACATTAGCAAATAAGCCACATTTTCTATAGTTCAGTCATATTGACAGTTACGAGGCTGCAAACCATACCTTGATGCTATTAATAATATAAGGTGAATACTGATAGCAATATCAGAATTCATCTTTCAAATTGACTGGCATAGGCAAGTAATCTACTAAACTTTGTCAACCTTGAATATCTAAATTTTAGCAACTTAACATTTCCTCTTACACAGAAAAGGTGGTTTACCCAGCACCATAAATGACAATGAAAATTTCTTCAAGCTGGCTAAAAGCTCAGTTATCTAAGCTGCCACGCCGACCCCTTGAACTCTGGGGGAAATCATGTCACATTGCAATATAGTGCTAGTTACACATTATTCTTCAATAGTTTAAATAGAAAACTACAAAAGAGAAAGAAAAATACAAAAAAGTAGTAGACATTATAACAATTATGCTTTTTGAATTATAAAATAAAATTACCAAGAAAACTAGCCATTCCTTGTGGACACTTAAATTCCTAGAAGTTATCATAGAATCATAGAATAGTCAGGGTTGGAAAGGAACTGGCCATGAGCACCACCAGCGACTGAGCACTCACAACTTCCCTGGGCAGCCCATTCCACAGCCTCACCACCCTCACAGTAAAGAATGTCTTCCTCATATCCAATCTAAACTTCCCCTGTTTAAGTTTGAACCCGTTACCCCTTGTCCTATCACTACAGACCCTAACGAAGAGTTCCTCCCCAGCATCCCCATAGGACCCCTTCGGATACTAGAAGGCTGCTACGAGGTCTCCATGACCCCTTCTCTTCTCCAGGCTGAGAACAGTCCCAACTTTCTCAGCCTGTCTTCATATGGGAGGTGCTCCAGTCCCCTGATCATCCTCATGGCCCTCCTCTGGACTTGTTTCAACAGTTCCATATCCTTTTGATGTTGAGGACACCACAACTGCACGCAATACTTCAAGTGAGGTCTCCTGAGAGCAGAGTAGAGGGGCAGGACATAATAATAATGATAAGGGAAATAAAAGGGAAGAGAATAAAACTGCTCATCACCCGCCAACTGATACCCAGCCTGACCTGAGCAGAGATCTAGCTCTTCCAAGTAACCGGCCCCAGTTTCTATACTGGGCATGGCGTGCTGTAGTATGGAATACCTCTTTGGTTAGTTTGGGTCAGGTGTCCTGCCTCTGCTTCCTCCTGGCTTCCTCTCCTCCCTGGCAGAGCATGAGACTCAGAAACACCTTGGTCAGAGTAAACATCACTGAGCAGCAACTAAAAACATCAGTGTTATCAGCGCTGTTCCCAGGCTGAAAGTCAAAACACAGCACTGCAAAATCTACTAAGAAGGAGAAAAATGACTGCTACTGCTGAACCCAGGACAAATTTTTAACCCGTTACCCCTTGCCCTATCACCACAGTCCCTAACGAAGAATTCCTCCCCAGCATCCCTGTACCTTCCCTTTAGATACTGGAAAGCTGCTATGCGGTCTCCACACAGCCTTCTCTTCTTCAGGCTGAACAACCCCAACATTCTTAGCCCATCTTCATAAGTGAGGTGCTCCAGTCCCCTCATCATCCTTGTGGCCCTCCTCTGGACTTGGTCCAACAGTTCCATGTCCTTTTTATGTTGAGGACACTACAACTGCACACAATACTTCAAGTGAGGTCTCACAAGAGCAGAGTAGAGGGGCAGGATCACCTCCCTCAACCTGCTGGTCACGCTCCTTTTGATGCAGCCCAGGATACGGTTGGCTTTCTGGGCTGTGAGGGCAAGCTGAAGCTGGCTCAAGTTCATTTTCTCATCGACCAACACCCCCAAGTCCTTCTCCGCAGGGCTCCTCTTAATCTCTTCCCTGCCCAACCTGTAGCTGTGCCTGGCATTGCTCCGACCCAGGTATAGGACCTTGCACTTGGCTTGGTTGAGCTTCATGAGGTTGGCATTTGCCACCTCTCAAGTGTGTCAAGGTCTCTCTGGATGGCATGCTTCCCTTTCCCTCCAGCATGTCAACCAAACCACACAGCTTGGTGTTGTCAGCAAACTTGCTGAGGGTGCATGAATCGTACTGTCTGATCAGAGCCAACATGAACTATAAATTGTTTATATTGGGTTTGTTGTTTTTTTGTTTTGTGCCTGTTTAAGATGATCTTAGATCTTAAAAAGGAATTCCGTATCTAACATTTCACACAATTCCTTAGGTGACTTTTGGGGCACTGTCTCTTTGAGAGGAATGTGGGAGACCAGGCTCTGTAACCGGCCCCTGAAAAGAATTAAGGTCTCACTAGAGGCCAAAATATACCAGGACACTGTGGGAAAGCTGAAATAAACTCAGTGAACTGTGTGAATTTAACTGCGAGCTTCCCTATATGAAACACTGAGGACAAACCAGGGCCTGAAATCTTTCCTCTTGCTTACCATGGCCAAAGAGTCTGTGTGACTGCTATTTGACTGGGGCTGAGAAAGCACTATCCTTTCTTCCAAAGAATGCTCTTTCACTTGGCAGATCTGCCAACATCATAGGGTTGATGTGAGTATGCATCCTTGCGGTCAGTGTGCTCTCATAACAAGCAAGGAACCCAAGATTAGTGTTTTCTGCAGATTATAAAATCTTGTTTTCTACTTGCCAGCAGAAGACTTAAATTGCCAACCTAAAGTACAGTGGGCACATGAACTCTCTCAACCCTTTATACCATAGCCTTGGCCATGGGCAGAAAGGAACTCAAGGCACTGTGGGAGATTAAGAGAGCAAAAGGAGGAATTAATCCACTAGTACCTCCTGAATGAGGAGGTTCCATCACCTCAAAGAGGATTTTCTAAGTGTATTCATTTCAGAAATCTCAGTATCACACACTAAACCAGTCAGGGATGCAGAGAAGAAAAAGGACCTGGATAATGGACACCAAGACTCAGTTAAGGAGGTGTTTTTGCAGCATGCCCAGTACGTCCTGATCAAAGAAAGGGGCTTGCTGTAGACTTGGAGCTGACAGCTTTACAGTACAGCACACTGGTATGTTGGAATGCAAAGCTGCAACATCCCAGCATGATGACTGTGTGTGAAGCAAGCATTTTTTCTCTCTGAGGTTTCTCTTTCCTGTTCAAGGGGCACACAGTGCTCTACTGTGAGGACAGCAGCAGCGGTGGACTCAGCCTGTCCAGCAATGCCTTCCTTCGATGGTCTAGGAGAACCTTTGTCTTTTTGCATACTTGTTCCCTGAGAGGAAAAGAAATGGATGTTTCTTTGCAATTCTGAGTTACAAGACTGATTTTCTGGAAGACCTTTTTGTGTGATGCTTCTTGGACACTGCTGCTTCAATATCACCTGACCAAAATATCTTGATTCTTCTCATAGCAAAAATAAAGTCATAATCATCCCTGATTATTTTTCATATTAAAATATATGCCGGTTAATGATAATGCACCCAGACAGCGAAGGACACTTTATTGCGATTTCTCACAAGACACCAAATTCATTTAATGGCAATGACTATTGCTTGATTGAGATAAGATTAGCATAAATTCCACCCAACAGGGGTACAGTCAGCTGATGCCAAAGGATTGCATGGTGCCCAATTAAGTATTTAATCAATGTGAATTTCCTAGCTTATGCCAATTGATAAAAATGAAGTGTATTAATAATAAATTATTAACGAGAAATGTATAGCATTTACAATACAAAATATCCCAAAGTACTAAATGAATACATATTATTTGTAAGGTAGAACCAAATACCATCCCAAATTGTACCATCTCAAATTGTAGGAAGAGAAGTACAGGTAAAATAAAAATTGGAAGTTGTTAATATGCACTGCAGTGATGACAGCATGAGGGTGGAAATGCACAAGTGTTTTGTTTATCAGATAACAGAATCACCTGGTTCTGAATGCTGAAGCCCTCCACATAGAGCAAGCTCTGCAAGGGAAGAGGTTTGATAACAGTGATCATAGAAGCATAGAATGGTTTGGCTTGGAAGGGACCTTTAAAGATCATTTTGTCCAACCCCCCTGCAATGGGCAGGAACATCTTCAACTAGATCAGGTTGCTCAGAGCTCTGTTCAACCTGACCTTGAGCATTTTTACCACCTCCCTGAGCAACCTATTCCAGCATTTCACTACCCTCACTGTAGAAAATTTCTTCCTTATATCAAGTCTGAATCTATCCTCTTTGAGTTAGAAACATTAGCTCCTGTGTTACTATAGGCACAGTTAAAAAGTTTCTCCCCATCTTTCTTAAAATTCCTCTGTAAGGCCACAGTAAGGTCTCCTCAGAGCCCTCTCTTCTCTGGGCTGAACAACCCAACTGTTTCAGCCTGTCCTCATAGGAAAGGCACAACAACAGACTTCACAGCCTCACAGTGCACCCAAAAAGGTCAGCAGGAAGAGCAGATTGTAAGCTAAGTATTCTTGTAGATTTTACTGCCTTTAAGAGCTGTCTTACTATACAAGAGCTACTCAAGAGCTGGCAGGGCCCACATTTAGGGGAATGAAACCAAGCCTATAACCCTAATGCCTCCTTTTCTTGGATCTGGGCACAGGCCCAGACTGGAGTATCCTAGAGGAACACATGAAAAACAGGTTTGCAACTCCAGACAGAACAGTTCAGGTCTCTCCTGCTACCCAAAGTTCAGAGGGGAGGGAAGAGATGAGAAAGATCAAAGGAAGATATCAGGGTATTCAGAAAGATGTGGCTTGCTATTCCTGCTAATTCGGCCATTACCTACCTGAGCTTCCAGGACTTCAGTATAAAAAACCACAGTCAGCACAAGCACAGCTCTTAGATTACTTCGTTATTCAGCTTTTCCAGGCAACAATTTTATTTTTGCTATGCCTAAAGCAAATTTAGTTTGGCAGGTGACAAAACCTATTTCTTTTGAGAAATAGGCTTTATTCCTCTGTAGCATCAGTTTAGGCTGGCCTGAGGTTGTCTTCAAAGATAGTATGCACATTTTCTATGTATGATAATTTTGTTAGCTTTCACATAATGAGAATCACACTATACATTGCACCTTCCATAATACAGTTGTATGACAGAATATGATCAGTTATTCCTGTGATGAGGACCTCTGATACTAAATATTTGGCCCAAATATCAAGTAGTTATACCATATATTGTAACAAGCACCTGCAAGGTATACAAACCCAACATTTTATCTGAGGCATTTTTCTTCATTTTCCTCTCAGACCACTATCAGTGCTGCTGCAGGTATAAATTCATTCTGCTCTACAGACATTTATACTAGGTTCTTCATTGCAGTGACTTTGCTGCATCAAAATCTGTAATAACTTACCTCTTTCGTTTCCTTTCTCTGCTTCCTTTCCCTTGAAGAGATCTCTTGTCATCAAACTGATCTAAAAATCACTTGTCCTCCAATTGTTTAAGGATCTGCACCCTTGAAGGAAAAAACATGAAATCAAACTAAGTCCGTAATTCGTGGAATATAAAGAGAAAAAAATCAGACTTCTGAATATTCAACAAAAATGATGCTACATCAGACATTCTGTAGGGATTGATTTTGCTGAGTTTTGTTTTATTTTTAGATTTAAACAATGAACTCCACTGCAGCTAGTACATAATGAATCAATGTCATCTATAATGACATATGTAGGCTGGCAAGCAGGAATATAGCCAAGCAAGTCCTTTCTTCCTACCTTGTAACGTAAATGCCACTATGCAATTCCTTTGCAGCAGATAGTGAGATCTCTCTTTTATTTTCACAGATTGCTAGCTCTTTTATTTAAGTTATGATTATTTTAACAAGAATGATTGTAAGGAAATGAAAGAACAACTTTCTGGTGAAATCTTGTAAACCCCTTTCAGTGATGCAAAATCAGCTTGTGTTAATTGTGGTGGTAGTCTTTTCTGTCAAATCAAACACCTTCCACTACAGAACAACAATGCCATTTAAAGACTTAAATGCTTTCAATTTTCATTTTTGCAGTGAATTTCCCCACAAATTTAATGCAATACTGCTCTAAATGCATTTTAATAAATTGTTAGATTATGAAGGTGTGGATTTGCATAACAATTTAATGCTTGCTCTTCAGCCTTTTTCCAGGGGAAAAAAACCTAACACCTCAACAAATTCTTTTTGTCTTTGAAAAAAGACAGACTTGGAACTATGAAGAGATTATGACCCCATAGCAAGGGTTGCATTTCATATTGAAATTCTATCCCAGTCTCTTCAGTGTACGTTGCTCTACAGTGCTCATCACCTGGTTTCTGAGAGACATGTTAAGTAAGGTGACAAGTATCTCCAAGGTATTTGTTCCCTTATACTCTTCTTATGAAGAAGAATTATAAGCAGTGAAATGCTTCTTAGAGAGTTTAAATGTTGTAAACACTCTTACCTTGCTAGTTGCTTGTTATAGACAGTGAGGCTAGAAGTGTGTTTGAAGTAGGGAGTATGTAACAGTGGCCCAGAGCTTCTGGAGCTGTTCTGGCCATTGTCCTGAGATGGACACTGAAAGCACTCTCAGGACAGAAAAGCTATATACTTTTTTTCTGTGGAAAACTGCTTTGTGTTAGAAAATAATAGCTGCAATGAGTTTTTTGAACAGAGCATTTCTTAATCCTTTAGTTACTTCTGCCCACTGTTTTTAGGTTCTAGTAAGCCTCCTAATAAGGAAGGAGACTTGGATTTAATAAGATACTAAACACAGAGAGAGAGAAAGAGAGAGAGAAAGGATCAGAAAACTTGTCTGATATCATAACCGTTGTTGCTAAGGAGGTATACTGTTGAGTTCTGTACACACTGAGGTCTCCAAAATGCTACTGGCTTCATGACAAGATATATTATACTGCTGCAGTCAGGTTGAAAGGTGACAAAAGCATGAATAACTGAGTACTGGGCCACTGCTAGCTGTTATAGGGCAGACTCTTCTAGATAGCCAGGGATGACAAGACTCAAAGATACTGTGATGTCAGTGAAGGCTCCGGTTTTGCTTTTATGTTAGGAAACTAGATTATTTGAGAATGTGCGCCTTCAGCCAAAGAACACTGCACCAGAGGTAAAGACTTAAATTATTTCCTTTCCCTGCCAATGGAACATTTGCCTTGGTCAGATGTGAGTTCTGAAAATCTGTTTTACATCTTTGAACTGCCTAGTACCTGTCTGCACTGTTGTAAATGAATGAAGCGCAGGGTAGGAAGAAATTGTCTAGTACTTGTGAGTCTAGATGCTAGTTCCAGGCACAGACAAAACAGGCAATTGATTATGGTGGCTGCTGCTGGAAGTAGTAGCTCTGCTGAGGATCTTTAAAGGCTCTCATGACTACTTTGCCTCTGTCAGAGATAATGGCAGCTGAAGGAGTGGTGCTGAATATACAGCTCTATGCTGTAACTTTGCAGCCTGACTTCTGGTGCTGTTGCCTCTAAAAGAAGAGGCAACATGTGATACTGTAACTACTGCCCTGGAAAGGTGATGTGGATGCTAAATATGAATAGGAAGAGAATTGAACTTGATGGGATGTGAAGGGGTTCATATGATTGAGTGTAGGCTTCCTGCTCCTTCTCCCTCTAGAGAAGACTTGAATCATTTTAGATTATTCCTCTGGACCTCCATCATCTCCCTCACATGCAATAGTATTATACTATAAGCAGCAGTTATCAGCTACTGGAATGATGATCCAGAGGATGAGAGCCTTCAACTTGGCTAGCCTACTTAGTGGATGTTATTTGGCAGAGTCATTACAGCGGTCTTCATCGTCTAGTATGCTGCATCTAACACATTTGTTTCAGTTAGACAAGATCACTGATTATGCGCTCTCTTAGCTCATTTGGCATAGTCAGTACCAGCTTACCTATACTGTATCTCAGGCAAGCTTTTTAAATGTTGGCCAGAATAGTGCAAGGGTCATGTCCCTGACAGTCTACTAAAATTTAAGGAGCAATATGTAGTGGAATAAACAAACCTGTATGTCACCTGTTGCTGCTGATCACCAGACTTCCAAATAAACTCACCTTTTCTGGCCATATGTTTTCATCTCTCATGTGACAAAAGTCCCACTACCATTTTCTCATCCTCATCCTTATTTTTTTTGTAAAAAGAAGCACAAGGCTTTTGTGACATAGCTTCTTGAACTTAGTTTGTATCCAGTCACCTGAATATAGTGAATACATCTGAACAAACTAAGACTGTATACGTAAGAAGCCTCCACGGAATTTCACAAAATTTACATATTGTGATGGTAAATAAAGGGCTTATCTTTTGTCCTTCAATATCCAGGATAAGGTTAGTTGAATGTTTGAAATGTGCTATGAATACCTCAAGTCATTTGTTTTTCACTTGTTTACCTTTGAAACGTTTATGGAATGAAATAACATCACTTGTTTTTTGGGTTGGTTTGTTCAGGGTTGGTTTTTTTGTTTTGTTTTGTTTTGTTTTGTTTTTCAAAGAAAAAAAAAGGCAACTATTTTTTCCTTTCTCTTTGTATCTGAACACATTGAACAGTTTATGGGTCCATGTTGCCTCAATATCAGGGAGGTAATAGTCTTTTTTTAGGGTGCTTTTGTCATCCAAACTGCACTTTGGTAGAATTCTACAACAGCAAATAAATCTTTCTGACAGCTGTACTTGCCAATCCCAGGCCATCAGGTCTGCACACCATTTAGAATTCACCTTTCTCGTGCAAACTTTTTTTGGCAACTACAGAAGGTTGGACAGCTGCCCCTGCTCCTACTTCTAACTTGCAATCAGAAATACGTTACTTGCCAACATCAGTGCCCACAGCAAATCAAGAAAGGCACATCAGCAAGGAGCCTACCCTAGTCTAATTCTCTTCCTCTTGCCAGAAGAATACATGAAGTAGGCAATAAGGAAAATGTCTGCTGTTGGGACTTGCCTTCACAGCACAGGGAATCCAAATTGCTTAACAACCTCTCCATCTGCAACCTATTCTAGCTTATGTTTGGTTCAGCACAGATTTTGGGGCAAAAAAGTTGCCCCCAAAATTCTTCCCAGGAAGCTGTGTATCACACTCTGAAATCAAACACTGATTACTAAATAGTCTTCATTATGGTGAGAGCTGCCATGGAGGCACTGCAGTTTCACAGCATTGAAGAACAGTTGAGCTTGGAGTGCACCTCTGAAGATCGTCTTGTCCCACCTGTCTGCTCAAAGAAAGGTTATCTAGAGGAATGTTGCATGAAAGGGGGAAAAATAAACCCCTTGCTTTACTAGAAGGGCCCTGAATGGCTCCAAAATGCAACTACCAGCCTGGCTGCATCTGATCCGGATTCACTGATAGTGCACAATCAGCTGCAACTATCAGACCAACTGCGTACTGATCTGGATTCACCCATAATACACCCCACTGCCAGTTCAACCATACGGCTCTGTGGTGGTTTAAACCGTAAATTTCCCTTCTCCTTCCTTTTCCGCCCCCCCCCACCACCCAGCCCACTCCGATGGGGGGAAATGGGGAGAGGAACCAAAGAAAATGTAACTCCCCCGGGTTGAGATAAGAACAGTCCAGTAACTAAGATACAATACAAATCACTACTGCCACCACCAATAACAATAATAATGACAAAGTAAATACAAAGGGAGAGGATACAACCGTTTCACCACCCAACCGAGCCGAGAGACCGCGCACCGCTCCAGGGACCGCGTGGCGCGAGCGAGCGACCGCCCCCGCTCCCCCCACCGCGTGCCGCGCGAGCCCCCCCCCCTTCCGCGAATCCTACCTCCTGGGCATGACGCGCTGTGGTATGGAATAACCTCATTGGTCAGCCCGGGTCAGGCGCCCTGTCTCCCCTCCCCCAGCTTTTCTCTCGTTCCCAGTGTAACATAAGACTCTGCGGGGGACGGAGGGGGAAGCCGAACCCATAACAATCCACCCCTTATTCCATACCATTCACATCATGCTCAGATCCCACTTTTTCAAAATATCATCCCATATATATATATATATATATACATTCACACACACACAGATGGAGAGATATAATCCCTTAGTGCCTGGGCCAATCCCTATAAAGCTGCTGAGTCCATCCAGTCCGTGATGTCAGGCTCCACCTTTTGTAACAGTCTTTCAGAGCAGGGGAGGCTGTGTGCAGTGTTGGATCGCTGCCTGTTGATGCTGATTGTTCCTTTACTGCAGAACTCGTCTGGTTTCATCAAAGTTTGTTCTTTGTCGGGATGATGGTCTGAGGGTCAGTTGCGGATGACTTGAAGACATCTAGTTGATGGGCTATAAAGAAACACATTACATAACAAGCAACAGCATGCAATTGAGTTCATTGGCTGTTTTCTCCTAAAATCAAATCTCCTTGAGGTACACATTGGACTTCCCCATCTTCCCGCATTACCCACCAAGTATATCCGGGTCCCTGAGCAAAAGCAATCCCACGAGTGGGTTTGCCTTTACCTGAAGCAGGAATAACCCAGACTGTCTTCCCCAGCAAATTCTTTATGTGCACCACAGGAACGTTGTCCCCCTCTACAGTATGTAGAAGTTCTGACTGGGCTGGACCAGCTCTGTTGGCAGATCCTCTGGTGTTGACCAACCAGGTGGCCTTTAATAAATGTGTATCCCAATGTCTGAAAGTCCCACCACCCATTGCTCTCAGTGTAGTTTTTAATAGCCCATTGCACCGTTGGATTTTCCCAGAGGCTGGTGCATGGTAGGGGATGTGATATACCCATTCAATGCCATGCTCTTTGGCCCAAGTATCTATCAGGCTGTTCTGGAAATCAGTCCCATTGTCTGACTCAATTCTCTCTGGTGTGCTGTGTCGCCACAAAATCTCTTTCTCAAGACCCAGGATAGTGTTTCAGGCAGTGGCGTGGGGCACAGCGTATGTTTCCAACCATCCGGTGGTTGCTTCCACCATGGTAAGCACATGACGCTTGCCTTGGCGGGTTGGTGGGAGTGTAATATAATCAATCTGCCAAGCCTCCCCATATTTGTACTTCAGCCATCGTCCTCCATACCAAAGAGGCTTTAACCGTTTAGCCTGCTTAATTGCAGCACATGTTTCACAGTCATGAATAACCTGGGCAATAGTATCCATTGTTAAGTCCACCCCTCGATCACGAGCCCATCTGTATGTTGCATCTCTGCCCTGATGGCCTGAAGTGTCGTGGGCCCACCGGGCCAAAAACAATTCACCCTTATGTTGCCAATCTAAGTCCATCTGAGCCACTTCAATCTTAGCAGCTTGATCCACTTGCTAGTTGTTCTGGTGTTCCTCCGTAGCCCGACTCTTGAGTACGTGAGCATCTACGTGGCGTACTTTGACCACCAGGTTTTGCACTCGAGCAGCAATGTCTTGCCACAGTGCAGCAGCCCAGATGGGTTTACCTCTGCGTTGCCAGTTGCGCTGCTTCCATTGCTGCAACCACCCCCACAGGGCATTCGCCACCATCCAGGAGTCAGTAGAGAGATAAAGTCCTGGCCACTTTTCTCATTCAGCAATGTCCAAGGCCAGCTGGATGGCTTTCACTTCTGCAAACTGACTCGATTCACCCTCCCCTTCAGCAGTTTCTGCAACTTGTTGTTGAGGACTCCATACTGCTGCCTTCCATCTACGGTGCTTTCCCACAATGTGACAAGACCCATCAATAAACAAGGCATATTGCTTTTCACTTTCTGACAGTTCATTCTATGGTGGGGTCTCTTCAGCACGCATCACTCCTTCCTCCTCTGGTGACCTTCCAAAATCTTTGCCCTCTGGCCAGTCCATGATGACTTTTAGGATTCCCGGACGACTGGGATTTCCTATTCGAGCTCGTTGTGTAATTAATGCGGCCCACTTACTCCATGTAGCATCAGTTGCATGATGTGTAGAGGAGACCCTGTCTTTGAACATCCAGCCCAGCACGGGCAACCGGGGTGCCAGGAGGAGCTGTGCTTCAGTGCCAAACACTTCCAAAGCAGCTCGAACCCCTTCATAGGCTGCCAATATCTCTTTTTCAGTTGGGGTGTAGCTGGCCTCAGATCCTCTGTATCCCTGACTCCAAAAGCCAAGGGGTCGACCTCAAGTTTCCCCTGCAGCTTTCTGCCAGAGGCTCCAGGTAGGACCGTTCTCCCCAGCTGCGGTGTACAGTACATTTTTAACATCTGGCCCAGTCCGCATTGGTCCGAGGGCTACTGCACAAACTATCTCATGTTTAATTTGCTCAAAGGCTTGTTGTTGCTCAGGGCCCCATTTAAAATCCTTTTTCTTCCGGGTCACATAATAGAGAGGGCTTACAATCAAACTGTAATTCGGAATGTGCATCCTCCAGAACCCCACAGCACCCAAGAAAGCTTGTGTTTCTTTCTTATTAGTTGGTGGCGTCATTGCTGTTATCTTGTTGATCACATCTGTGGGGGTCTGGCGATGTCCATCTTGCCATTTTATTCCCAAAAATTGAATCTCCTGTGCAGGTCCCTTGACCTTACTCCGTTTTATGGCAAAACCGGCTGTCAGCAGGATTTGGGTTATTTTCTTCCCTTTCTCAAAGACTTCTTCTGCTGTATCACCCCACACAATGATGTCCTCAATTTATTGCAGGTGTTCTGGAGCTTGCCCTGTTCCAGTGCAGTCTGGATCAGTCCATGGCAGATGGTAGGGCTGTGTTTCCACCCCTGGGGCAGTCGGTTCCAAGTGTACTGGGTGCCCCTCCAAGTAAAAGCGAACTGTGGCCTGCACTCTGCTGCCAGAGGAATTGAGAAAAAGGCATTGGCAATATCAGTCGTGGCATACCACTTGGCTGCCTTTGACTCCAGATCATACTGAAGCTCTAGTATGTCCGGTACGGCAGCACTCAAGGATGGGTAACTTCGTTCAGGCCACAATAGTCGACTGTTTGTCTCCATTCTCCGTTAGATTTTCGCACTGGCCATATGGGGCGATTAAAGGGTGAGTGGGTCCTACTGATCACTCCTTGACTCTCTAATCTATGGATCAGCTTATGGATGGGAATCAGGGAGTCTCAGTTGGTGCGATATTGCCGCCGGTGCACTGTTGTGGTCGCTATTGGCACTTGTTGTTCTTCGACCTTCAGCAACCCCACAGCAGAAGGATCCTCTGAGAGACCAGGCAAGGTGGACAGCTGCTCCACTTCCTCTCTCTCCAAAGCAGCAATACCAAAAGCCCATTGGTACCCTTTTGGGTCTTTGAAGTACCCTCTCCTGAGGTAATCTATGCCAAGGATACATGGAGCCTTTCGACCAGTCACAATGGGGTGTTTTTGCCATTCCCTCCCAGTCAGGCTGATTTCAGCCTCCAGTACAGTCAACTCTTGGGATCCTCCTGTCACTCCTAGAAATAGAAATGGGTTCCACCCCTTGAAAGCTTGATGGCATCAGGGTACACTGTGCACCAGTATCTACTAGAGCCTTATACTTCTGTGGGACTGATGTGCCAGGCCATCTGATCCATACAGTCCAATACGTTCGATTGTCCCCTACCTCCACCTGGCTGGAGGCGGGGCCCCTCTAGTAGTCATCACATGGGTCACTCACCTCTTGTAGAGATGGATTATTCTTCTTCATCACAGGAGCTGAGGTAAAATCTGCTCTTCCGCTCCATCTGGGAACCTGCTCACCAGAGACTGAAGCCTCAGTCTTCATGGGGTGATCAGACTTGACCTTTGCTCTCTTTTTCAGTTCTCGCACCCGCTCCTCCAAAACTGAAGTAGGCTTTCCATCCCACTCCATCATATCTTCTCCATGATCCTGCAGGTAAAACGATAGGGTGGCCCGTGGTGTATAACTTCTATATCTTCTCTCTCGAAGAGTGGGACGCCTTCTGTTAATAGCTGAGACGTGTGTTGGTACACGTGAGGAGCTGGATAGATCGTCTCTCAATTGTTGGAGGTTCTGGGACAGTTTTTCCACAGCTGAGATGATGGAAGGGGTGAGATTATCTTCAAACTCACAGAGTTTATGAATCATTTCATCCACGGTTGCTGGTCTTATGTCACTCCAGATTATTGTTGCCAATGAATGGGCATATGATTGGGGTGCATTTTGTGTAAATTTCCGCCACATGGGTCGTGTACATTCGACTTCATCTGGATCTATGGGTATATCCCCAACATTCAGCTTGGTGATATAGATCATCTCTACAATGGCTGATTCTCTCAGAGACTGGATGTCTTTTTCTAGAGTAGTCCACTTGGCCGAACGACTCATAACATCATCCTTGTATGGAAACCTATCTTTCACAGCTGCCAAGAGCTGCTTCCAAAGGCTGAGGGACTTTTTCTCTCTTGCAATTGCTTTGTCAATTGCCCCCTTCCCTGGCCAGTGATCCCAGCTGTTTGGCTTCACTACCTTCTAGTTCATGACCGTCGGCCCCATTGTCCCAGCATCAGAGCAGCCAGGTGATGATGTGCTCCCCTGGCTGACGGGTAAAGTCTTTTCGCATATTCCGTAGCTCGGTTGAGGTCTGAGATCGAGAAGTCACCTCTTCCTTTTCTTCTTCTTCTTCATCATGGGGTAATAACTCCTGGTCAGATGCTGTCCCAGGTGGTGACGTTTCTTTGTGTTGGTTCGTCTTTCCTGCCTCTTCTTTGTTTTTCCTCTTGCGTACAGGGGCAACCGATATTGGTATGAGTTGGTCCTCTGGTTTAGCTGCAGTGATTATTACTGTGGTTTGGGTAGCTGCCGTACTTGTCACTGGGGTTTGAGTTGTGGCTGTACCTGCTGCTGGTGGTGATGTAGCTGCTGTAGTTGGAGCTGGATTAACTGCGCTGTCCATTACTCCACCCTCAGATCCAGAGATGATTTTTTCCTTTTGAAGATGCTGGACAGTGTTAAACAAGGCTCTGTAAGCATAAGCCAAGCCCCAGCACGTTGCCGTGATTTGTCCACCTCTGGTGTGACCAGAATGATCACACACTTCCTTTAAACGTTTTACTAATTTTTCTGGGTTTTGCATTTGTTCATTGGTGAAGTTCCAAAGCACTGGAGGGGCCCACTGGCCTAGATACTTGCCCATACTATCCCACACACCCTGCCACTCATGACTGTCCAGCCTTGGGGAAGATCTCTCGGCCATCCTGGATTGTAGTCTAACCCCAGACGTGGCCCACACCCCACTCTGCTTAACTCTCCGGACCAGACTAAATAGTTGTGAGTGCAACATATTCAGTATGTGTGCCAACGTGATAATACCCGTCACCACCAGCAGGCCGATCTCAAAGGTATCTAAAGGCCATTCAAAACCTTCAGAATTCTCAAACTAGTGTTGTAAACGGCCTGGTGGGGGTGCTGGGAGCACAAAAGAATGTCTCCTTCACCGGCTGACCACCCGAGGAGGTGAAAAAAGACGTGTAATTGCTAAAAACTTCCATTATATACCTCCCAAAGTATAGAGTTGGTGGCCACATTGGAAACACAAACTGGGTCAGTTTCATGATCACTGAGTCTATTGTATTAACAATCCGTGCAATACAGTATAATGTAACAAGAATCCTAACCCAAAACCCAGATCTGAAAAACGTTAAGATAAGAAGAACCGGCTGTAAGTAAAGTATCATACACTGAACCTGTGACAACCAGAGCAACAACCTTGAGAGCCAGTAAATCAGCATTGTGACGAGTGGCTATTTTGTCTTTATCTCAACCCTTAAGTGCCCCACGTTGGGCGCCAGAAATGTGGTGGTTTAAACCGTAAATTTCCCTTCTCCTTCCTTTTCCGCCCCCCCAACCACCCACCCACTCCGATGGGGGGAAATGGGGAGAGGAACCAAAGAAAATGTAACTCCCACGGGTTGAGATAAGAACAGTCCAGTAACTGAGATACAATACAAATCACTACTGCCACCACCAATAACAATAATAATGACAAAGTAAATACAAAGGGAGAGGATACAATCGTTTCGCCGCCCGACCGAGCCGAGAGACCACGTGCCGCTCCAGGGACCAGCGCCGCTCCAGAGACCGCGTGCCGCGCGAGCCCCCCCCCCTTCCCCGAATCCTACATCCTGGGCATGACGTGCTGTGGTATGGAATAACCTCATTGGTCAGCCTGGGTCAGGAGCCCTGTCTCCCCTCCCCCAGCTTTTCTCTCGTTCCCGGCATAACATGAGACTCTGCTGGGGAAGGGGGGGGAAGCCGAACCCATAACAGGCTCCAATATGCAACTACCAGTTCAGCCGCGTCTGATCCAGATTCACTGATAGTGCAGAATCAGCTGCAACTATCAGTCCGGCTGTGCACTGATCCGGATTCACTGATAGTATACCACACTGCCAGTTCAATTGTGCTCACGAACTGTCATGGCCACACTGAGAGATGGGGTCGCGCTCAGTGAGAAAATTATGATCGGCTACAGAAACAGTGCAGTTTATTGATGCAACAGGTACAGGTTCTTATGGATTGCCGGTGATAAATACTGTCTGCAAAGCACTGTGCAAATAATAGTTACATGGATACAAGTGCTCGATAAAGTTAACACAGCCTGGCTCTAAAATATAAAGGTAACAGTAAAAGTAACTCTATAGAGATTCTAACTTTCCCCAGGGAAGCCCTGGATACAGTGCAAGTTTTACCCACAGGCGTCCCTACTGGGGGGGGGGAAGAGAGATCCAGCCAGTCGACCAGTCCCAGGAGTCTGTTGATTTTATCTTCTTTGACTCAGTCCACGATGGTATTTTCCCTGACATCCCTCTCTCTCTTTGGTCATTTTATATTACTTTCATCTTCAAGGTGGAGCTTGAGTGACTCTAGTCATACTATACCTTTATTATTATTGGTGCAAATCTCTCTTGCTTCGCTTTAAAGGTATAGGACACCAAAAATTCAGAGCGCATGCTCAGAGGGGGGTGGTGTCATTTTGGAGGGGTGTTGCATTGGAGATGGGTAGTGTATTTTAGCATGCAAATGAATTATAATGACATTATAATGAAGCAAATTTCACACAGAGGACGGCATTCTGTCAAAAGATGACAGGCTGCTGGCTCAGGGTAGCAGGCATGCAGCTTTATCAGTTTCTGGTACCACCTAGCTCCCATCTTTTTGCTGAAGTTAGGACAAAGCATAACCAGGAGATCTCCACCTCGCTCTACCCTCCATCTGAGTTGCTGCGGGAACCACTGTGGAATGTGTATTCCTGGCATACCAGGTGTGGCTGCATCTCACCCTGAGAGGCCCTGAAAGTCTGTTTTTCCCTTACGTGTGGACAATGCTGCACTTCAAATATAAGTTTTAATTCATAATTATCCCAGATTTCCTAATTATTCCACAAGGAACTGGCTCAGGGCTTTGCCCAGGTGGGTTTAGAGTATCTTCAAGGATGGAGACTGCATGTCCTTCAGTATTCAATCATCTCCACAGTAAAAAAAAAAAAAAAATAATATATATATATATATAAAGTGGAGGCTTTTTTTGTTATTGTTGTTGCTTAAATGGAATTTCCTGTGTTTAATTTTATGCTAATTATCTGCTGTGCTTTCACTGGGCACTGGTGAAAAAAGCCTGCCTCCACCTTCTTTACTCCACTCTTCAGCAGGTATTTATACACACTGATATGACCCATCTGAGCCTTCTCTAAATTGAACAATCCCAGCTGCCTCTTAGCCTCTCCTCATACGACAGATGCTCCCAAAACTGACTCTACAATGGAGCCATACTCTAGTAAGTGCATGTCTTTCTTGTACTGGTGAGCCCTGATCTGGACCCAGCACTCCAGATTCATTGCACCAGTACTGAACAGAGTGGAAAGATGCCCATCTGAATGTGGTGTAACACAACTCTTTACTACAGCCAGGAAGCTGTTGTACTTACTTGCCGCAGGGTCACTTTGCCAGTTCATGGGCAACTCTTTGTTCAACAAGGCCTCCAGTTCCATTTCTGCCAAGAGGAGAGGGAACTAAAACTTTAATTTATCAAGGAAATAAGACACTAATATTTTCAGGAGGTGCTTTCTTTTTCATCTTTTATTTTTGAGTAGTGACATATCAAACACTTTGTTACCTTCAATTACATAGCCTATAGTGCCTGAATACATTCCCTCTGTTTACTCCAAAATTTTCTCCAGAGCATCTGAAAATCTCTTTTAAGAACAGGCTTACCCCCTTCCCATCCTTACAAGGAAGAGCTCAGGGTCTCTTTCACTGTGAAGTAGCTGCAGTCCACCAAAGGCACTGTGAAGTCACTTTACACAGATGCAGGCCTGCTTTGCTGAGCCTCCAAAGCACAGTCCCTTTTAAGATACTGTATGTCTGGTGTAGACCTCATTTCTGAGAGCTTGAAACCTCAGAGGCTAAAGAGCTGCTGCCTACAGTTCATAGCTGCAGCCTCAGGGCAAATAAAGTACAAAAATACCTCAGAAATCTTTGGAAAATATGCCATTCCAGATCATACCCTGGAGTCTGCAGAAGCAACCACACTGTGCTCCTGCAGAGCCCCAAGCCTCCTTGTAGACATCCCTCATGTGCAGCATAGCTCCAGGAAAAATGGAATCTGAATCTGCTCGGAGACCTAGAATGCTCTGCACAGTTGGCCAATATTGATGTCCTCCTCAGGCCAAAGATAAATTTCTGGCTTCTTATGGGGCTGCTTACGCTGGATTAGTCTCTTTGCAAACTCAAATTTTGTCCCAGGATGGCTGTGTGGAAAAAACTTTGGGCAGAAAAACATTTATTGGCACAAAAGTTACTCCAAGTACAGGAGCAATAACAAGACACTAAGGTCATCTTAAGTATTGGCAGTAAACTGTAGGCTAGAATCAGCAGAAAAGAAGGGGAAGGAGCAGGAGAAATGAAGGTCAATAACTTTTAAGTCATCTTGCTAAATACTACCAGTAACATTGTAGCTCCATGTCTGAACACTTCAGCATACAGTTAAGAAACATGCTGAAACTTAAGTACAGCATGTCTTTTTTTTATCTTGTTTTGTGATTTAGAACAAAAAACTCACTCAGGCTTTGCTAAGGGATATTACAAGTGGCTGCCTCTTCCAGCAATACCAACCCAGGACCCTCCTGCCTATGTGATGGAGCCGAGCCCAGTGCTTGGAGACCCAGCCTCAGGCTGAAGGGCACAATTACTGCTTTCCCATTTGTAGGTTTAACCAGTAGTGAAGCAAACCATACATCCCAGATACACACGTGGAGGGGGGACATACACACAAACATTGACACAGTCGGTCACACAGATGACCACAGACAAGGCTTTGCCATGCGTTGGACAGGTTTGACTCTGTCTGACCTTGTTTATAGGCTTCTGTGATCAGACACTGTTAAAGGCACAGACATTCTCATTCCACATGCCTTTACAGGCTTTCATCTACAGCTGATAGATGAAGAAGGCATCTGCAGGAGATGATTCAGTCTGTTCCTCAGGTAAAAGCCTCAGGGACTAATTGCTAGTCCTTTGGGGTGCATATCCCTTTGTATTGCTTTATGAAAGGATGGAGATGAGTGGATCACATGCAACAGCTGAAGTTAATCCCTCTTCCAGTAAAGTAAGGTTAATTCAGAAAAGCTGTTGAAAGCGGCAAATTATAAGGAAAGTGAGTAAATGGACAGTAATTATAGTCTTCAATTTATTGGTGCAGAGTTAGTTTGTCTCTATTATCTTTGGATAAAGTAACAAGTAAAAAGCAAGATAATAAAGTTTCAGTAAAATACTGTAAATTTTAGTAAAATACTGATTTCAATAAAATACTGAAATTCCTGCCATATGGAACTTGGTAAATCCTTGTCATGTACTGGGAAAAAGGTTTAATCTTTACATTTTTGTGAATTGTGTTGCAAAATATTGTGGTTTTATTGACTGAATTATTGCATTTGATGATTTTATTATTTTATTAGTATGCTGTCTGCCTCATTACATCAAGACATACTTTTGGCTTCATAGTTTCAGACTTTTATGGTTATTTCCTTGACTGCTTAACTAAAAGGAATAAAATCATAAAATTCTTAACTTGAGCGATTTCTGT
Organism: Myiopsitta monachus; assembly: GCA_017639245.1. NCBI lineage: Eukaryota > Metazoa > Chordata > Aves > Psittaciformes > Psittacidae > Myiopsitta > Myiopsitta monachus. The sequence goes on from CM029919.1 coordinate 62,122,505, forward strand.
TTATGGAGATTTATGTACCACAGAAACTAAAGCTTGTTTGGGGATTTTCATTCTTGTGTTTATCCTACACACCTATGTTCTTAGGGATGCTTAATGAAATAAAAATGTACAGTGCCTTTCAATGTGAGTATATTGCAAATATAAAGCACTTAATATAATATAAAGCACTTAAAAAAAAAAAAATCCCCCAAAACCCCACACAACACACACACACAAAGCAACAAACCCCGCACCCCCAAATCATATAGAATCAAGTTGTAATTAAAATTTATTGCAAATAAAACTGTCACCTCCTCACAAAAGCAGTTTCAGTACACATGCTAGGAATGTGCACAATCCTCTTATTAATTTTGATGGGTGAGACATTACGGTTCAGTTAAAATATGCATCAAAAATTATGAAAAAACACCCAGTGATATTCTATGACCTGTTTTATATTCAGAAAGTTCACACAAATTATAATGGCACCTTTTGGACTTAAAGACATGGGAGATGCCCAACATATAGTGAGCTTGAAAGCTCCTAACAGCTATCCTCCAGATATTTCATTATTTATCTCATCACATTTCTTGACAGAATATTTTGCAAGTGGGCTTTAAGTCTTCAATATGCATCTGAGTTTTACTGTGTTTTTATTGCTAAGCAAGAAAAGAGAGACTTGATACTGAAAAAATACTTCATTTCAGGTCCAGTGGCATAGCTCTATTGACTTTCTGCAGTCTCACTGCAGTGTGACTTAAATAAATATTCACCAGCTCTCAGCAGGGTTTATCTCTGACTTTCTTCTGTTACTCAGCCTGCCTTTCTTTCCCTAATTTTTATCCAAGTCATTGATATAGGTACAATTATGTCACAAATGACAACGTGATTCAATTTCTCACTCCTTGGATACCATTACATAGATCCTGTAGCCAGTGTAGCTGCAGACTAAATGCAACAAAAATGTTAGTTGTCTAAAACAGCAAATTGTGGATTTTAGATCTGTAGCTATGCAATGAGGAGCTCTTAAAAACCAAAATTTTACTCTGTCCTTTCCTTGCTTTATTTTATAGATATCGCTTGGATGATGAACAAGTTCAGGCTATGTGACTGTACAGCTCAGTGTGTATCAGTGTTTTATCTCATTTGCCTTTTACACTATTTTGGCCTATGCTTAAGAAAAGAAAAATCATAGTAGAATTACCACGAAGCTATAAACAATAACATTCATTTTACAATTAATTGGTGGGGGTGGGGTGATTTGCTTGGTTTGGTTTTTTTCTTTGGTTTTGTTTTTATTTGGTTTTGGTTTTATTTGGTTATTTTGGTTACTGTTTTCTTTTTTCTTTTTTTTTTTTTTTTTTTTTTTTTTTAATATTAGCATCAGACTCTCCAGTATGCAAAAACCTGGACTGTATATATCGGTGTATATATATATATATATATACCTGTGTGTATATATATATGTGTATATATATGTGTATATATATATACCTGTATACAGGTATAACTGTGTGCTCTTCAACAATACAACAACAGTCAAAGCAGGAAATCTCACCTTTTCCAATGAATGAGAAAGAAATTATGTTTAAGGTCATAGATTTGTTTTACTGCACTGAGGGAGTCTGTTAATGATACAATCTTCATGTCTGTCCTGTAATGGACTACTGTAATACACAAAAATTTAGAAGCCAAAAAACCAGAAAAAGAGACTAAAAGGAAGGAGAAAAAAAGAAAAGAAAAATTAAAAAAGAGAATCAATCCACTTTGGGTTTGGGGGTTGTTTTATTACTTTCAGTGATGTATGCCACTAATGACTCTTACAGAAAAAAAATCAACCGTTTTATTTACAACGTAAAGGAAGTAGTTAAGATAGCACTAGCAGTAATCAGGAGCATATTTTGATCTCAAATGGCTTAAAGTACAAGCAGCTAGATGCACTACAGATTTCATCGTGCCTCTCCAAAATATTACAATTTACGAGATATTCCACTCTCAGCCGCTTTTTTGCCCTGACACCCTCCTTACAGCCAACAGGCAAAGTTTAGTCCACCCTGAAGTGTAAATCATGAATGGTTGCTTACCTGTCACAATGAAATTCATTTTTGCCCAAAATCAATTTGCAGCAGTACAGAAAAAAAATAATTTTTGGATAGAATGAAGACCTGGTTCAGTCATTTACATTTAGCTCATGACTAACACTTCTAAAGTTGCCATGTATTTTATCACTAATTCTTGTAAAAAAATGATACATTCATTTCTTTATTAAAAAATATATGAGATATATATAGATGCATATATATTAAAATACACACAGATATAATCAGGACTGGCACAATGCTTTATGATATATAGGGTTTTGCATATGTGTACCTATATTTCTATAAACTATGTATGCAGGAGTTGCACCAAACCAGATAGACTTTTGGCCATAGACAAAAGAGTTTTTTCAAAGTGCTAACATCAAGATGGAATATTTTAAACCAGGAGTTGTAGCCCTCTAAATTAACAATGAGAGCATCTGCCATATGCAAATAGTGACCAGAATTTTGAATTTCTGGCAAGGTACCAGTTTTGAAAGTTTTAGATATCTGCTGAAAGCAGCAGTGAACACCTGGGAACAGGAGCAACTATTCATGTATTTCCTTCAGAGAACATGGGTGAAACTGAGTGTACATGGGTTGCCAGTCTCATCGTATAGGTAAGACACATCCAATCAAAGCCAAAATATCAGACAGCCTGCCTTGCAAGACACCATGGAACAATTAGTATTCTGCTCGTCTTCCACCCAAGACATCAACTTTTCAGACAGCAAAGGTTAAACACAAAGACTTATCTCAGTCTTCCAGGCTCATGTATTCTCTACAAACTGATTTGCCTAGTGATAGCTGCAATTAAATCACTGAAATTCCCATATCCCAGATGCTCTACATAACGTTGTTAAATTATTGTGGAGCCTTTCAATTCTTAAGTGCTCAGAACAACACAATTATGTTTCCAGTGTTCAAGTCAAAGTATTCTGCTCATTTTGAGTGCTGTGAAATGAGGAATTACCAAGACTGGACATGTGGCTGTTTGTGTAGAGGAATCTCTAAGATTTAATGCCTCTATAGATTTTACATTTCCAGTATATAACTTAGGATATTGGAAAAACTATGAACCTTAATCTATAATCGAGCTGATTTTTATTTTTTTTAAAGACTGCTTCCAAATCATAGCATAACTTTTCAGAAAACACTTCAAAATAGCCTGTGTCCTAACTGAACTAATAAGTTCAGTTTTACTAAGAATCACCTTTTTCTAGTCCCTGGTCTAGGAATGCAGCTGTAAGGTCATGTTCAATACTCCTACTAAAAAAGCAACTGTTAAGGAAAAAGGAAAGATATATTATGCTTCAGCCTATTGTGTTGGTTTTGTTTTTTTTCCTTTCCACCAGATTTCATTAATGCTGAAGAGAAATCACAGTGTAGATATGAAAAATATTAAAATAAGGCCAAAATACTAAGTCACTCTTGGGCAAAATATTTCTCTTTCTCAGCTGAAGGAAATTCAATTTAAAATCAAAAGTATGGAGATGAAGGCATATTTCAGAAAACCACATCCAAAACTTTGCACAAAAGGGGCCTCAGCTGCCACAGAAGAAACAGCCCATCAATCTTGCATTACCCTTTCTGATGCAGAGATAACATGACAGGCTATTAAATGGCCACAGTTCTTATTAATATGCTTAGAAAGGTTTGCAACACAGGAAGAAAAAAAAAAGAATCTGTCAGGATTTTTCTTTTAATCAAGCAAAGCAGGTGAGATATAGTTAAATATAATTCAACTTTATCAAACTACAGTTGCTGAACACTACGAAAAGCTTGTGGCTCGCATAGCTATGGCCAGTGGCTGAACCTAATTGATTTAAATATTAGAATTTAATATTTATCGTTGCTACACGTCCTCATGATTTAATTCAAGTGAAACTTCAGGAGAAACTTCAGTGACAACTCTTCCTTAAATTCATTTATATAAATGGATGTATTCTTACTAACGTGTTTTGGCTTTGATTGGCTTTGTACCTGCCTGTAAACAACCCAGACCATTCATCAGCCAGAACAAGTGCAAGTATTTCTGAAGACTTTGTCAAGCCTTCCTCACCTTTAAAATGAAAATTTATTCCTGCTGCTTTTGAAGTTAGCATATAACAGATACTTTAAAAAAAAAAAAAAAGCCATTCATTTTCTTCTTGGTAGTCTAAAACTAAAGATAGCCACAGGAGTTCAAAAAGCTGTTTCTCAAAACATGGCACTAACTGGGCAAGAGGAGAATACACACAAAAAGGCAGTGCCAGTTTCTTTTCAAAACATAGGCCTACTTGTCTTTAGTTCTGCCTATACAGTTTCCTTACCTATAATGGATGCTTTTAGGGAAAATTATATGCCGTGTTTTATGCTTAAGAGCTGTCTCTAAACTGTTACTTCATTTGCCTTCTCAGCACCATTAAAACCACATGTCAAAATATCCTCAAATTGATAGTGAAATCTTCAGATAACACGGCTTAATTAACATCTACAGTTGTTACTTTCTTCTGTCATTTATTGATTTAACCAGTTTCCATGAATTTTTGCACATTTATTGGGTGCAGGAGCCCAGGTGCTGACAGTGGGGGCTGCAGGGTGAGCTCTGTGAAGAGAGGCCATTGCTGCCCTGTGCCACTACTAAGGTGAAGGGAAGGAGGAGGTGGAGGCATTCCAGGTTCCTCCTTGAGAAGAGATTGCTCTGCAGCCTGTGGGAGACACCAGAACGGAACAGGTATTTCCCAGCATCCCATGAAGAGGACCACATGAGAGCAGATGTCCACCCTGCAACCCACAGAGGACCCCACACCACAGCAGGTGGATGTGCCCTGAAGGATGCTGCAGCCTGTGGAGTGCTCACACAGGGTGGGGGGAAACTGTGAGGAGGAGGAAATGGCTGAGAGGAGCTGTTATGGACTGACCACAACCCTCCACTGCCCATCCTCTTGTGCTGCTTGGGGAGGTGTGTGTCAGGTGAAGGACTTGGGACTGAAGGAGTGAAAAAGGAAGTGGGGGAGAGAAGAGAGGTAAGGGGGATGTGTCTTAATATTTGTTTTTCACCATCCAAGTCTATTTTAGCTGACAATAAATTAAGTTCATATTCCCTGAGTCAAGTCTGTTTTGCCCATGAAGGTAGTAAGTGATCTCCATATCTTTAGCTTGACCCACAAGCTTTTCATCTTCTCTATTTTCTCCCCCTGCCTTGCTGAAGAGTGAGGAAGAGGGAACGGCAGGAATATAGAAGCCAGCCAAGGTCAACCCACCACAACACACTAAGGCATCTGACGCTTCAAGTTTAAAACCTTCAAAATCAGTAAAATTTTATGGAAGTAAAGATTAAAAAAAGGAAGATCTTTCAAGCTGTGCAAAGGAAAGTATTAAAGTCTCCACCTTTGTGGTATTTTACTACTGTCTTCTAAAGTAACAGCAATATGAAAAATGAGAACTGATAGTCAAATTTCTGGGGAAACAATCACTAAAAATCAATCTATCCAATTAAAAAATCTAGGTCTTCAATCAGCAAATCACAGCAGATTATTGTGTAAAAACCGTATTTGTTCCATGTTTCAGAAGAGAAAGGCTGAACTGTGAATGTTATTTAGAATTTGGTTTGTGTACACATATATATAAATAGATATATGATTAAGAGAGACATCAAAGGCAAACTAGGATTTTCCCCAAGAAAGTTTCATTTCTTTATTCTGTGTTCATTGGAACCTCTCTTTTCTGAAGTATTTTTTCTTCACATCTCTTTTGCGTTTTTTTCTCTTCTACCCCTTTCCTCAGAGCTAAAATTTGTAGGAATCAAAACCCAAAGATGCTGTCTTCAGAAAACAGTACAAAAAGAAATGTGAGTGCTCATAACAAAACGAGCTGCATACACACGCAAAAATACTAGGTATGTAGGTGGATTTCAAAGCGAATGAGTTGTTAGATTATTCATTGTTATATAGGATATGTGCATTCAAACTTGAATGCCCAAGGAATGTTATAGCAAATAATCCTCAACTAAGTAAAAATAAATCCCCTGCTTAATATTAAGCCATTGCATGTTAACAAAATCCAACAGGGAAAATCAAAACAGAAAAGAAAGAAGTCTACTGTTTGCTCAGTTAGGTGTCTGCTCAGTGCAGTACTTCAAGAAATGCTGTTTGTTCTTGCAATGTCAAGTACTGCTCTGTAGATATGGATAATATTAAAAAAAAAGCTGTCTTATTAATTACATTAAAGTTTTGATTTAAAACAAACTTATGTGGTGATGGAGCTATCTTTAGTTCCAGTCTTCTTACTTACCTTTGAGATCACTGTTGCTTGCCATTCATGGGACAGAAGGAGGTCAACATTTTTTTTCTGGGGTCGGTGTTTAGATTAAATTCTCAAAAACTGAAATGAGGCTATGTAAATGCATTTCTTAATAAGATTTAGATCCATATTATAAACATTTTTATTGATTAATAACATCTTTAGTGTAGCTGGTGTTCGACACCTCTCGATCAATTGAAAATATCTAGAATGCTCATTTCAAATCGACGAAGGGTCTCATACCAGCAGTTTGATCATTATTTCATAGATACATACGGTATGTATTTAAGAGTATGAGTAATAAACTGTTTCATGGTAATAACTTAAATGTGATTACTGAAAAAAAGAAGTACAGCATCAAAAAGTTCCCTGTCTGAAGAGCTGTCTCTTTTTCTTAAGACAACCATCAGTGTGATTTCAAGAATATAAGTAAATAGTAGAAATAACAACAAACGCAAGATGAATGCCGAGCTTTAAAAGAAACTCACTAAAGAATACAAATCAAACCATCTTTTTACATTCCCCTAAAGAAGTGAAAAAAACCGAATAAACCCAAACCACAACACAGGATCAGTATTTCCTTTAACCAATAACACTCCAGGGGCCACCCAAGGTGTGATTGAAAGCTACATACTGGTTTTTTAGGCTTTGCAAAGTTTGATTGAAGTGTGAAAACAAGCAAGAAAAGAACTGTCAGTCACTCACCTCCCTGCCTGTTTCAGGAGACAGTAATATAATAGCACAGAAATAATTCAAACATCCCAACAGACAGTATGTTTCAAGAATTATTGACACATCTTTATTCATTACTGCAAAGCATACCAAGAAAGGACAATTTGATTGTATCAGCTTCACATGTTTTGAAGACAGACATGACTCCCTTCCAGCAGAGGTGATAATATCAGGACCTGATCTCAGTAGCCGGTAGTGTTTAGCTGTTTACCAAATTGTCTTAATGTATGAATCCTATTTAATTACTTTCTGCAGTAATAGTCAACAATAGTGGGAGATCTCCAAGACAGCAGATTTTGATGCTGGCCATTCAACGTCAATTTATGTATTTAATTTTGAGCAAATTTATACTGCCTGTATTTCCTCTGGGATTAAAAGTTATATCCATGCACTTCCGTAAAGCCCAATTATACACTCAGAATCAACACGAGTCCTATTGGAAGCAACTCATCACCACATGGCATATCCACAAAATTAATGTGGCTACTGTCCTATGCGGGAGAGCAAGGACAACGCAACAACGACCAACGTGATCAAGCACTGACAATTTATTCTACGCAAGTAGCGTGTTTTTATAGAAAAGCCTCAGAACACTAGAACATTCGATAACATTTGATTGGTTAACCTCTTAGCCAAGTGTTAGCAACAGTTTAACGATTGGTTACAACCTATAAAACGTCCACAGCGGCAGGCTTCCTGTTTTGCAAGCGAGGTTTGCTCTGTGGCAAGCAGATCCGGCTTCCTGACATCCTGCTCCGTGTTCTCTTCCAAGCCAGCTTCCTCTTCATGTCAGCATGTAGGCGCTCTCTGTTAACCATCTCAGTGGCCTGTGAAGCCTTCTGCTCACTACTCGAGTGAGGCTAAGTCAAAGGATGGATTGCTCACATGCCCATTCTCAGCAAGAAACGCTTCCACAGTCCTAGGTGTCCATTGATTATGACTACAGCTTAGAAAATACCATCTTGGCAGGTAGTTATCTAAATTTAGCTGTCTAAAATAGCAAAATGAATCCAGTCCTTTGGACTCATGTTAGCTGCCTAAACATATGTGCCCAGTGCCATTGGTTCATCTCTGACGCACCACGCCATGTGAAAAATTCTCATATTAATGGCACACAGGACACAGGAGCTACTGGAATGGCAGATGAGTGGAAGTGCCTTATATCTAGCGTGGCACTGCACACCTATATTTACAGAACTGAACCCTGTTTCTCTACATCAACTGCAGTTCAGCCTACTAATGTTCTCCAATTTGTGTTAAGTTGAAGCACACTCAGCTGAAACCCTACTGGGGTCATGGGTGAAATGTCTTTGAGGTTAAACTGCAAACGCATGACACACAGTAGCGGTGGGCATGAGAAAAACTATAAGGCACACTAGCACTCTGCTTGCTCCAAACGATAAGCCTTCTCTAGAAAGAGAACCATATTAGAAGCCCCTGTGTACCAGATGACCAAGGCATCATGAGAATTAATCAAAGTCCATGATTCTCCCACAGTGAAGTAGGTCTTGAGTGCATTAAACAGCTCTGAGTACAAAGACATAAATGGTTTTAAATTAGAGGCTCCCACTCAGGTATACTAAATTTTTGATGAAAATATCATCTTAATGCTTACCCCTTGAAAAAAGGCTAATACAACAGGAAAAAGTGGAGAAAAAAGCAGCATTATGTTAGTGTATTATTCCAGGATGAACCTGTTTTATGAATAAGATGTGCATTCCTCCTGCTGCCCCATATCAAACAATGTAGATTAGATTAAGAAAAGGTATTAAGAAGTGCATCAAGGATGATCAAAGGAATTGAACAGCTTCTGTACACAGAAATATTAGTGAGGTTCAAATGCCTTGAAGTTATACTTTCAACAGTGACAGAATAAATGTGAAGAAGCAGCTAATACTTACTTGTTTTCATCATATGAAGAGCAGAGTATAAGCTGCTGAAATTCCAGGCAGAAGCTTTAGACCAGCAAAATGTAATGCTTCCTACATGATATAAAGTTGAATTGTGGAACTCTTGCCACAAAATTTGTGGATAGCAAAAGTTTACGTGAAACTTTCAAGTGTTTAGAATAATTCTCAAGGAAAAAAAAAAATGGGTGTAAATTCCAGCTGAGGAAGAGCCTGAACAGATTGCCAGAAGCTATAAAATTGCCTTATTATTGTACTCTTTTCCTAAATAAGTCATTGTCAGATGTACTAATGGGTGAACCCAGCACAACAATTGTTATAAACTTGTATAAATATAGTAGAAGTTGGCAAAAGGAAAAATGTGCAAAGCACTGAGTAACAACAAAAAAAACCTCATTATTTTTTTTTTTTTTGTAATTTCAGCTCTTCATTATTTTTCTGAAAAGAAAGAAAATCAAAAGCTATCTTTAGTAAGCAATCAGGTGTGTCCCTTAGGTCCAAACAAATGAAATTTATAAGCCTTGCTGAGAAAATAATAGAAGTTGTTAAGTGCGTGTGTGTATGTGCACATACCTCTGTGTGACAAAAATGTGTGGGTAAGAAGAAAAAGCTTTATGCAACTTTTATACCTTTTATTTCAGTTTTCAGTAATATGTTTTTGAAGAATATACTTCAGATGGTTTTAGTACATTATTTCTGGAAAATCCCATTTGCTGTTGTTCAGTTTTTCCTTCAATATTTTACCAGGTATTGACAAAGCATGGCAATATTAAATGGGTTTGCTCCTTCATCAAAAGACTAGTGCTTCTTAGCATTACTCACTATATGCAACCAAACAACAAAGATTTGTGCTAGTGACAGATAAGTTCTTTCAGAGCAGAGCCTGCAGGTACTTCACTAAAATTAAATTATTTTATAAGCTATTAGGTATCAGGATAGAGATAAACATATCCATAATGTTATGAGAAAAAAAAAAAAGAGACATTCTTTAAACTTTACAAGATGGAAGAAAGGACAATAGACTTTTTAGTTGTTTGAGTACAGCATTTAGTTGAGAGTGAGGCGCCATTGTCCAATTCCTTGTTCCTAAGATTATTTCTACCCTTTGGACAGTGGTTATTTAATACAGTGAATTTGCAAGGTTCAAACCTCAGGACGATCTTTTCTGTGGCAAATAACATGTTCACTCAAATAACATGTTCACTCTTTCAAACTCCACAGATTTTGCACTTTTTCTTGAAAAATTGTCTATCATCTTCAACAACAGGAGTTTACAACTACTCCCAACAAGAGATACATGCAGATAGACTCACTTTAGTGCCATATCCTCCCTAAGCAGACACTAAACTAGGACTTCTGAATCTTAGATGTTCCCATAGTACTCATATATGATCGAGTTCATCCTCCTCCATCTAATATATAAAACAGTTTATTTGTTTGGATGCCAGACAGCTGAGGTACCTCTTCTCCAATTTCTGTATCTCACACAGATTTAGGGGAGATTATCCTTTAACAAATTTATCTTCATAGAAGAAAATATTGTTTTACTTTACTCACTATCTGCAGAAGGCTTGGAAGTAATGGTGAGTGCAAACTCTCTACTCTATTTTTAGCCCTTTCAGGAACCAAATGACTTTTTTTTTTTTTTCCTTTGGATTAATTACAATGTTGAAGTTATTATTCTATTACCTGAGTAAACCTCCTCCAGGGCAAATGACATGAGGTAGTTTACATTGCCAATATCAGCACACCTGTTGCGTCCCGACATTACATTAAAAAACAGTGCGAATTTCTACTGATTTATTTGAAAATCAGTCTCCTGGTGGTTTATTTTACAGTAACCTAAGTTCCATCTGTTTATGTAAAACTCTATTTGGTTTAATACATAAAATCCTTAAATACATTTTGAATTGAAATGCCTGTATTGTAATGTCTTAGTACCTGTTCTACATTCATAAACAAGTTAACATCTGACTCCTGCTAATTACACAGGTCCAAGAAGCTCTAACAAATTCAGTATGTATTGAGATATCTTCCCTAAACAACTGCCATCCACACAGATAATGATTACAAATTCAGTACTTTTAAGGAATGCAAACAACTTCAAAAAATCCCCAACCAACTAAAAAACAAACAATCCCCCCCAAAAAAATCCCAAAACAAACCCTAACAGATAAATAAGTTTCACAATAAGTGCATATGTGATTTATTTAAAGATATTTGATTTAGAAAGAATGACTTTTTGTGTGCCATTGAACTGCCTTACTCTCTTTGCAAAACCTTGAAAACTTTGCCACATTTTGATGCCATTTAAAAAGTGTGCTTCTTGTATTTTTTAAAAATTATTCTGACTTCTTTCCTAAAATGTGACACAATTTTATGTCAGTGAGATGCCAAAGGAAAGCATTCTGAATGTTTTAACTCATGTGTCTTCCTTTACATTTCTTAAGACGAATTAAAAAACTATTTAAGATTGGAAGGAAATAATTTTCTTTTGTTTTCACATGCTGTAAACTCGTAAATGGAACTCAGGCAGTTTGGATGAAATTTTAGGCTTTTCTCCAATGTGTTTGTGAAATTGCAAATCCGTAAGGAAGATACATTTCCGTTCTGCATACTCTCTTGGCAATTATAATATATATATCACTGAATACACACAGATATCATGGTCACTTACTAAATAGGCACAGCTGTGTTGGCAGACCTCACACTCCTGGTTTCGAAGTCGATACACCTCCTACAATTCAGATGTATGAAATGGAATATGTCTCTACTGCAGAATATGGGGGCAATCTCAAGAGTCACAACTGTGTAGGAAGGACAGACTGAAGTGCATCACTCTTCTCACTCTTGGTGCCAGTGAGATGACACATGAGGTTATCAGTTCTGAGTTACTCTGAGTGCAGATAGCTAGTCTTCCATGTGAAGAAGCCTAGTGGAAACCCTCAATTTACCACACAGGAAAGTTAGAGTCCTCAGACAATCATTAGACTTTCTAAGAATCTCAACAGTTTTGTGTACATCGGTCACGCATCTATAGGTATGAAACCAACACTGCAGTATGGCTGATCAAAGCCATACCCATCTTATACTCTGAATTGATATGGTAAAAAATAAGAGGGTTCTCCATCAGTTGTTTATCTGATATATCCAGTATTCATGCTCTTAATCAGCCTACAGCGGATAGCGAGGTGCAGAATGGAGTTGCATCTAGCCATGGCTTTTAAGAAAAAGAGGTAGAACTAGAATTTAAAAATTTGCAGTGCAGAAGCTTAAACCAAGGATAAAAGGGTGCACACACAAAGTAATTGATCTTAGATATTTTAAGCACCTTTCAATATACGTCTGACATTTTAATTGATTCAGGTTCCACTGTCTAATAACACTGCTAAAGATATGAGTTCACCTACTTTCTACAAAGTAATGAATAAGAAGCACTCTTATTTTAAAGGAAATCCAGAGAAAAAAAGTACAGTACTCAACTCTATAATCTCACAATCACTAATGTTTTTCTTTGTGTATCAGAAGACCTGAATATTTCATTGTGGATCAGCAGAAAATGTTTTGCTTGAAACAACCCAAAATACTGTATTTCATTTTCCTGTTATATAACTCTTTAAATGTTGGTTTCTCATTTAGTAAATAGAAAGCTATTTAAAAGTAACATCTCAAAAATTAAAACAATTTAATCTTGGAACTTTGTTTTTCTTTTAGTTTTGATGGGTTTTTTTTCTGTCTTCACTTACATTCACAAATGGTTTTGGTTTGGTTTTCAGTGTTGTTTTTTAATTACTTTATATTTGATGTGTTGTTTTTTATAGAAGTGCTCAGATATGATTCAGATCTATATCACTCTAGATTCTTACAAGTATTTTAATCAGACAGTTAGAAACTGTTAAAAGATGGTGTTTCTTATTAAAAATGGTCCATTATGTTTATAAAAAATAATGGATATTAAACAGCCAAATATATTGAACAAGGAAGTTCTGATTCTCAATGTGGCAGTTAAGCCTGTGGGGGAGACAGTTCATTCCCATGGAGCTACTTACATGTTTTATTTGAAAGAGTTAGTTAAAACTGCTAAGTAGCTCTTGTCACTGTGACGACATTTACACTACAAAAAACATGTACTGCAGGGAATCATCCTTGGCCCCCAGCTGAAGGAACAAGAAGTTGACTCCCTCTGTAAGGGACTAGGCACATTCCCATTACATACCTGGTTGTGATTTCCTGCTGGTTCTATCTAGTCTCTTTGTCATCTCGGCCAAAGTTATTGTTGTATTATGTCTTTTACCATTCAAAATTCTTGATAATCAGAGAACTCTATTGAAGTTCACCAGAGAGTTGTTTTTGCTGGAGGAAAATTGCTGATATATGGCATGAGATGTGGCATGCACTTAGTGCTTTAGATTGTTTTCTGAGAAGCCTGGTGGACAAGTATATGGAATATAGATATTGGAGGGCACCATGCCTGGTACCTTTCATTTGTATTACCTATAGGAAGTGATCCTTGGAGTAAGCTGTCTCAAAAAATCACATCTTGGTTTGTTGAAATCTAAAGAGAGACTGTGTCCTGGGTTCAGCAGTAGCAGTCATTTTTCTCCTTCTTAGTAGCTGGTGCAGTGCTGTGTTTTTGACTTTCAGCCTGGGAACAGCACTGATAACACCAAAGTTTTCAGTTGCTGATCAGTAATGTTTACTCTGACCAAGGACTTTCTGAGTCTCATGCTCTGCCAGGGAAGAGGGGAAGCTGGGAGAAAGTAGAGGCAGGACACCTGACCCAAACTAACCAAGGAAGTATTCCATACCACAGCATGTCATGTCCACTATATAAACTGGGGGCAGTTACCTGGAAGGGTAGATCGCTGCTCAGGTCAGGCTGAGTGTCGGACGGTGGGTGGTGAGCGGTTGTATTCTCTTCCCTTGTTATTTCCCTTATAATTATTATTATTGGTGGGAGCAGCAGTGGTTTGTGTTATACCTTAGTTACTGGACTGTTCTTATTTCAACTCATGGGAGTTACATTCTTTTGATTCTCCTCCTCATCCCTCCATGAGTGGGAGGAAGAATTGGGGGGGGGGGGGGGGGGGGGAGGGAGAGAGCGAGCGAGAGTCTGCGTGGTTTTGGGTTGCCAGCTGGGCTTAAACCATGACAATGGGCTTGAGGAACTACGGCTAAGTGATTTGGAAGGAGAAGGCAGATGTCCAGAAAATGATCTGATCTAGTCCTGCCTTTGTCCTGAGAGTTTCAAACAGAATAGCGAAAACACCAACCCTTGTATTTGCTATCTAACCCTACACATTAAGACAGTCTTGTTTTCTAGATCAGAATCAAGAACTAGCTCTTGCAACTGTGAGCATAATTCTGCAATTTTTGTTGGGTTTGTTTGACGAAGCAGCTGTTGCGTAGTAGCAGCATATGAAGCTCTGTTGACAAACACCAAGACAGGGACTCCATGAGCAGTAGATGCCAAAAATTCAAGCATAACAGAAACTGAGCAAAATCTTCTTCATTCCAGAAGGAACTTAGCCCTGCCTTTAGAGTGCTGAATCTATCTTTGAGATTGAGACACAGAGGATTCTGCCATGTTCCCCAGTGTCGTTGTTTAAGCTGTAAATCTCACGCAGCCCATTCACTCACTTCTCCCTCTTTCTTCCCCCCACTCCGATGGGGGAGGGGGGAGGGGAATGGGGAGAAGAATCGAAAGAAGGTAACTCCCATGGGCTGAGATAAGAACAGTCCAGTAACGAAGGTATAGCACAAACCATTACTGCTACCACTAATAATAATGACCAGGGAAACACAAAGGAAGAAGATACAACTGCTCACCACCCGACCGAGCCGAGAGAGAGAGAGAGACTTCCGGGTTCCTGCCCTCAGTTTTTTCCATCCTGAACATGACGTGCTGTGGCATGGAATAGCTCTTTGGTCAGTTTGGGTCAGGTTTCCTGTCTCTGCTTCCTCCCGGCTTCCCCTCCTCCCTGGCAGAGCATGAGGCTCAGAAAGTCCTTGGTCAGACCAAAACATTACCAAGCAGTAACTGAAAACACTGGTGCTATCAGTGCTGTTCCCAGGCCGAAAGTCAAAAACACAGCGCTGCACCAGCTACCAAGAAGGTGAAAAAAAAAAAAAAATGCCTGTTACTTCTGAACCCAGGACACCCAGAAAGACATTAAGGCTTAGTTCTCAAAACTATTTAAGTGCCTGCCTTAATTCAAAGGGTATTAGACACCTAAAACAAGTTTTACAATGTGACGCAAATACTTAATCTGTGTATTTTCCAGCGTGGGCTCCTTCTGGCAATGTGTATACTGTTAATCTGTTAAGTCCTTGGGATTCATAGCACTGACTTCATTAGGAAGTCTATCAACGTAAGTAAATATTATATACTTACACTGTAAGTTAAATATTTGATACCCCAAAATAAAATGTAGGAACTGTTGCTCAGCATTGCCTAAATTTTGCAATACTTTCTGCCAAAAGATGTATCTCTACAGGCCAAAATCTTCTGAAGTAAGGGAAAAAGATGTAATTACTGTAGAATGAAAAGAGGATTTCCAACTGCCAGCTTGCCAATAGGAACAAAAAATGCATAAGCATCCAAGCTCTTCTGAGTGATTTATTTAACTAATTGAAAAGGCATAAAGCTGACAAAGACAGATAATTGATCCTACATTTTACAGTTCGCAATTCCATGCTCTCCCCCTGGTCTC
This sequence comes from Myiopsitta monachus, assembly GCA_017639245.1. NCBI lineage: Eukaryota > Metazoa > Chordata > Aves > Psittaciformes > Psittacidae > Myiopsitta > Myiopsitta monachus. The sequence goes on from CM029919.1 coordinate 62,138,201, forward strand.
CCTTGTACAACAGCACATGAGTATAGTTCTGCAAGATATTGCTCAGGGTATTACAATATTTGTATTTTAAGTCTACATTTTTGGCATGAGTTTAAATTTACTTCTGTAGTTGTCCTGAATGAAAGCAAGTAACTGCACTTAAATGTACTAATTGCAGGTTATGTACTATCTAACTTGTTTTCTGAAAATCTTCTCAGTCTATTAAGACAATTACAAGTCACCTTGTAATTGGGATGAAATGACAGCAGTTAGAGTATCAAAATGGAGCCTAAGGCTTGTGTGTCATTTGCAACAGTGGTTTTATGTACTTCTTTATTAAAAGGCATCTGGTATTCTATACCCCAGGCTCCCCTTAAAGTGTACATTCACTTCTAGGGCTTATATATTCTCATTGTGATTCCCAAAGTAAGTTAGACAATGCAAACCAGAAGAAATGCAGGATAATTATCTTGCATGCTTCAAGAACAGTTCCAGTATTCTGTTGCAGAAACTGCTTGTAATTGCTTAAATTTCCTTTACTATTATATGATCAGTTAGTGTGTATCTCATAGGAAGCAATTTGTGAAGTCTGAGATGAACAAAGATTTAGGATCGATGATGAAATTTCTAACTATTTTCTACAAACTGAAGGAAAAAAACAAAAAAAAAATCCTTTAAAAACATGACTTAACTCTCCTCAAAGGTTGCTTCTTGTTTTGGCTATGGCTTGGCTTGTTTTGGATACTGCTGCCTCTGAACTATGTATTTTATAGCTTGATTGTTGTTTTGTTGGTTTGGTTTTGTTTGTTTTTTACATCAGCTTTTGAAATAACATGAGTTTATAGTTAGATGAAGCGTTTTGGTGGTAAAGATGTCAAAAACCAAAATAATATGAGAGAACATCCGTCAAAGGGGAAAGCAGTTGTTAGATATAACTAGAAATATTTAGAATGGAGTAAAGAAGTTCTCATGGCCTGTCCTCTTAAACTGTCATTTTCAGCTCTGTAAAAATCTGTGGAGACATGCACACTTAATCTAAAAAGCAACAGAAATCTAGCCAATGAAAAATGCAGTTCTTTCTCTCTCTTCTCCAATAACGATTCTAAAGTGAGTATTAGCTGGGGAAAGCAGTTATCAGCATAAAGGAAAATCAGGTACCGTTGACTCAGCATTAGTGACTGAGTTATTATATATGTCATATTGCCAAATCACGTTTCAACAATGGGAAATTGGTTTGGATGCGATTGAGAACATTCAGGGAAATGTCATGAGGAAAGGGAAGGAGTCTGATAGTTTGGAAACACTTGATTAAAAATGACACAAGACTTTTGCATTGTCATCTAAGTTTACTAGTAGGCAGAGGAATGAGCCCATGATGAGATGGTGTTAGAAAGATGAAGATGAGATGACATTAGAAAGAGAAATGACATTTGGGGGGGTTTAGGAAAACTTAAAATACCTCCACAACAACAACAACAACAAAACATACTTGGTACAGTTATTTTTATTTTCCTGAGAGAAAAATACAATGTCAGCATCATATAGACTGAATCCAGAGTGAAGAAAAGGATTCTTCATTTGAGGTATAAAAAGAAAATTATAAACAATGCTTTACATTGTGTCCCTGGGAAGAAGAGCTTTTCTTCATCATTAGCCACTTAAGAAGACTAATGCAGAACAAACAACTTACTTGCTTCTCTTTTTATGACTTTTTTGTTGCTCTGCTGAGTGAATTCCCAATCAACCCTACAAGATGTTCCTTGATCCTTTCCAAATGACTTTATTGCCAAGGTGACAAAACAATTCTTCTCCATGGAGTTAACTTATAGTCAGAGCAATCACATTTGAGTGATACATTTTAAGCCAGTAATACTACTGTTAGCCCTGCATCAGAACTCTTTACAAATTTTAATTAAGGTTCAGGCTAAACTACTGCAGGAAAGCAGTGACTGTTTTTCAGTGAAAATAGAGTTTGCAATTTTTCAGGCAGAAACAGAACACATACTCTCAAAAAATGAAATCCATATACTGTGCAGACAATGTCCTTAAACTGTAATACTGAGTAAAAACGTAGTATTAAGGTGAGAGGTTTATTTTCAGTCACTGTTTCAGGCAAGTTCTTGGGCAAATACTATGGGAAGAAGCCTAGGGAAGCTGAGGAGCAGGAAAAGTTTCTACAGCATCTTTTCATATGAAAGCATAGGCTGCATTCACTGATATATTTCAGCCTAAACTGTCCTGGAAGGCATGGCTTGAATTTGGGTCATGTTTCTTTTGCAAAAGCTATACTCTGATTTTTCCACTGTTTTTACAATAAATCTTCCACTTCACTTCTCTTAGAAAAAAATCAAAAGCTCCACCATCCCTTTTCCAAAACAAACATCCTTTGGCTTTGTTTCTTCCCTTCTGTCACGGTTTAACCTCAGCCAGCAACTAAGCTCCATGCAGTCACTCACTCACTTCCCCCCAGAAAAATGGGGGAGAGAATCAGAAGAGTAAAAGTGAGAAAACTCATGGGCTGACATAAAGACAGCTTAATAGGTAAAACAAAAGCATTGTACACAAGCAAAGCAAACCAAGAATTCATTCACCACTTCCCATCAGCAGGCAAGTGTTCAGCCATCCCCAGTAGAGCAAGGCTCTGTCATGTGTAATGGTTACCTGGGAAGACAAACGTCCATCATCACTCCAAATGTCGCTCCCTCCTTCTTCTTCCACCAGCATTATATGGCAGAGCAGAACATCATATGGTATGGGATATCCCTTTGGTCATTTGGAGTCAGTTGTCCCAGCTGTGTCCCCTCCCAGCTTCTTGTGCACCCCCAGCCTGCTCGCTGATGGCAGGGTGTGAGAGGCAGAAAAGACCTTGGCTCTGTGTAAGCTCTGAACAGTAGCAGTTAAAACATCTTTCTATTAACACTCTTTTCAGCAGAAATCTAAAACACAGGTCCAAAACAGTTACTATGAAGAAAATTAACTATCCCAGCCAAAACCAGCACACCTTTGAACAAGTGGTATAATGTCCCTTGTCAAAAAATCATTTGCATCTTGCCCCATGAGGCAGTCATTTCACATTTTAATGAGTTTTAAATGTGTCTGATGCCCTCAGGCTCTGATCTGCATTTGTTGATAGACCATGCTTTGTTTCCCCCTGTACCTCACAGTATCTGGCTGTAGAATCCATCAATGCCTTCCTACTGTGCAAATTTTTTGAGATAAAGGTCTCTTCTGTATTTAGACAGTATCTGACAAGATGATGTTATTCATGGCTGAGGGCATTGGCACTTCTGCAATTCAAACAAACATTATAGCACATGTAGAGGCTGAAGAGAAATTTAGATAATCTTTCTTGAACTCAAAAATTTTGAGGCAAGTAAAGCCATAAGTGCTTCTACCCTTCTCCCCCTATTGTGAAGGTTTATTAAGTCATGCCCTAAAGATATAAATTGCCATAAATGGGAAATATTGTATCCATGGAATTATGTTAGACTATCTGCTCAACTAAATCTTACCTTGCTTCTGAGAGTGCCAACACAGATGTAAAACTGTGCCGGTGATCATGCTGTTCCTGAAACCTCTGTTATGGCTGCTTTTCAATTCTATTTCTTATCTTAACAACAGTTCCTGAAGGAATGAACATTGAACAGAATTTTGACATATGGAAAAATTGAAGGGAAAAAAAATCCATGTGAGATTAAAGTTGTACCTTTGTAGGAACTAGAAATCTATTGTCCGTTTAATTGAAGATTATTTCACAGATCATCTACTGAATACAAAGTCAGTTCATTTTTGTGTGTTGAGTGATACATATTCACTTTTGAATGCAACTTGAGCCATTTTAACTTTCCATTTCAAGGACATTTTAGACATCTATAAGACTCAACCTTTTATTATAATTTCATGCTGCGAAAGTACAAAGGATTGTCTGAGTCAATAAAAGGCTATTCAGGGGAATAGACAAAATTTTAGTCAGTCAGGTGATGATACATCTTATTTTCAAAAGCAGAGATTATTTGGCCTGAGTGCGCTAACACTTCAGCATGCTGTGTGATCAACACTTCAGCTAGTATGCTCCATGGGAGCTAGTGATCTCCTCCCTGTGCAGTAATCTTCTTAAACTTACAGCAAGGTACTCCTGAGAGAACTGCAGATGTAGCAGGACTGTGTAATGGCTTCCAGAAAAGAATTGCACCCGTCTGTCTGCTAAGCTGTCACTGAAATAGAAGATACCTAAAATGAATGATCATAGTCCTATAAATTAAACACGATATGAGTGTAGCAGTGGCAGAACACACAAAAGCTTACCAGCCTGATTTCCATCTCAAAACTACATAGGAGATATTAAACCCACAGATTTGACACTAACAGTGCAAAGTACATTTCCATGCAGAAAAAATATTCCATAGTTGCTATTAAGTGTGATTTTACACCTTCATCAGAACCAACGAGGTGGTACTACCCTCAGAGCCAGGATATTTTTCTAGAAGAATCATAGGGTCATAGAATAGTTAGGGTTGGAAAGGAACTTAAGATCATCTAGTGCCAACACCCCTGACATCAGGGCAGAGACTCCTCACACAAACGATGCCACCCAAGGCTCTGCCCAACCTGCCCTTGAACACTGGCAGCTATGGAGTATTCACAGACTCCCTGGGCAACCCATTCCACTACCTCACCACCCTTACACTAAAGAATTTCTTCCTTATGTCCAATACAAACTTCCCCTGTTGAAGTTTGAACCTCTTACCCCTTGTCCTATCACTACAGTCCCTCATGAAGAGTCACTCCCCAGCATCCCTATAGCCCCTCTTGAGATATTGGAAGGCTGCTACTGAGATCTCCACTCAACCTTCTCTTCTCCAGGCCTGAACAGCCCCAACTTTCTCAGCCTAGCTTCATATGGAATGTGCTCCAGTCCTCTGATCATCCTTTGCGGCCCTCCTCTGGACCTGCTCCAACAGTTCCATGTCCTTTTTATGTTGAGGGCACCAGAACTGCACACAATACTTGAAGTGAGGTCTCACAAGAGCAGAGTAGAGGGGAAGGATCACCTCCTTCGACCTGCTGGTCATGCTCCTTTGGATGCAGCCCAGGTTACGATTGGCTTTCTGGGCTGCAAGAGCACACTGAAGACAGGTCATGTTCATTTTCTCATTGACCAACACCCCCAAGTCCTTCTCCACAGGGCTGCTCTCAATCTCTTCCCTGCCCAACCTGCAGCTGTGCCTGTCATTGCTCCCACCCAGCTGTAGGACCTTGCACTTGGCATGGAGAAACTTCATAAGGCTGGCATCAGCCCACCTCACAAGCATGTCAAGGTCCCTCTGGATGGCATTCCTTCCCTCCACTGTTATCAACCGAACCACACAGCTTGGTGTCATCGACAAACTTGCTGAGGGTGCTACTCAATCACACTGTCCATGTCACCACCAAAGACTGTTGAACAAGACCAGTCCCAACACCAGTGCCTGAGGGACACCACTAACTACTGGTCTCCAGCTGGACATTCAGCCATTGACCACAACTCCTTGCATGTAGCCATCCAACTAGTTCTTTATCCACCGACTAGTCCATCTATCAAATTGATGTCTCTCCAGCTTACAGACAAGGATGTTGTGTGAGACAGTGTCAAACACTTTGCACAAATCCAGGTTCGATGACATCAACTGCTCTACTGCTACCCACCAGTTCCATAGCCCCATCATAGAAGGCCACCAGATTGGTCATGGCAAGGATTTCCCCTTAGCGAAACCATGCTGGCTGTCACCAACCACCTTCTTGTTTTTCATGTGCCTCAGCATACTTTCCAGGAGAATCTACTCCAAGATTCTGGCAGGCACAGAGGTGAGACTGACTGGTCTGTAATTCCCCTGGTCATCCATTTTCCCCTTCTTGAAAACTGCGGGTTATATTTCCCTTTTTCCAGTCATCAGGAACTTCACCCAACTGAGTACCATGAGTTTTCAAATATGATGGACACTGGCTGAGCAGCTTCATTTGCCAGCTCCTTCAGGGCCTGCAGATGGACTTCATCAGCTCCAATGGAGCTGGGCACGTTCAGGTTCTTAAGATGGTCTCGAACCAGATCCTTTCCTACAGTGGGCTCTGGGTCTTCATTCTCACAGTCCCTGCGTCTGCCTTCCAAGACTTGGGTGGTGTGGTCAGAGCACTTGCCAGTGAAGACCGAGGCAACGAAGTCATTAAGAACCTCAGCCTACTCCAAATGAAGGGAAGTCAGTTCTCCTGGTAGCTTCTGGAGAGGGCCCATGTTGTCCCTAGCTTGTCTTTTATTTGCAATGCACCTATAGAATCCCTTCCTGTTACCCTTAACATCCCTAGCCAAGTTTAATTCTGAGTGTGCCTTAGCTTTCCTAACCTGGTCCCTCTCTTCCCGGACAACATGCCTGTATTCTTCCCAGGCCACCTGTCCTTGCTTCTACCTTTTATAAGCCTCTTTTTTCCTTCCAATTTTCCTCAGCAGTTCCTTATCCATCCAAGGAGGCCTCCTGTCTCTCTTGCTGCACTTCCTTCTAGTTGGGACAGAACACTCCTGAGCTTGTAGCAAGTGATCCTTAAATATCAACTAACTGTCTTGGGCCCCCCTGCCCCCTAGGGCTATATCCCATGGAACCTTACTGAGCAGGTTCTGAAGAGGCCAAAGTCTGCTCTCTTGAAGTCCAGGAAGTGAGCTTGCTGCATGCTCTTCTCACTGTCCTGAGGATCTTGAATTCAACCATCTCATGATCGCTCGTCTTATCAGGAGAGCCTTTCAGATCTTAGTCACATGTATTTTCTGAATAGTCAAGTGTCTATTAATAATAGATAAATGTCCATTAATTTACAGGAGTAATGAAGAGCTCAGTCACATACTGCAGTACATGATGAGATAACACAAGTGCACACCATCATCATGTATGTGCTAAGCTTGTGATATATAGTACTGCAGAAAAGAGAGTAGTTTTATTACCATTTTGGATTTTGTCTGCTTTTGGCATCTACACAGAGCTGTAAAAGCTGACATTCAGTCTGAAAAGCAGTTAAAAAAATAATTCTGTATAGCTCTACTCCCACAGAGGAAGTGCTGATTATCTGTGTTATTTCCAGGACAGCACAAATGAAATACCTATCTGTTTCAATTGCATAAACTTCACCTTGCTCCTAAAAGCCAGAGACAACCATGTTTCAGAGCTTCCAAAGGCTGTATTTAGTGGTGCTGTGGGGTTTTATTTTTATTTCCCTTGGAAGCAACTAGTTATTCATTTCCAAGCACAACAAAACATTTGTTATAAATAAGAGTGATTATGAACCCCAGAGATGTGGCTCCATTCGGTTACATGATAAAGAGAAAAATAAAAGATTTTTGAAAGTTGCAACATCTTTATGATCTATTATTTTGCATAATGCAATCTAAGACTTACATAGTATTAAGAAAGTAATCAAAAGAGATGAATGGGAATGCAATGCGTATGAAAATGAGATGGCAAAGCCAACAGAGCTCTGCAGAAAATGAAAGTCACTAACCAATGACTAGAAATGCAGCAGAAAAAAATTCATCAATGATTAATGAAGGTAAATCACCCAAGTCACCTTGTAATGCTTTCTCTTTGTGATTTTAACATTTAAGTAACAAATCAAATGCTTTTGAGGGATACTGCTGTCACACTGACAAAAACTAATTGACTGTAAATACTGACTGAGCATATACCCAACTTTTCTACTTTAATTTAATTGCCTTTCCTTTACCCTTTATGCATTATTATCATGATTCATATATTAAAGACTTAAACACATTTAGTAGAGCCAGTTTCTGTAGACCCAAAATTCTTCTTCTGTTACCTTACTGCCTGTTTTTCACACATTCACCTCCAACTGAACTACGTACTGGTCATCTCAGGGATTACCTGGGATTTTCAGCTGGTCTACATATATTTTTAATATGCGATAGTAACTTCTAAAAACACACACAGGGTTAGAAGTTCAGAAGCAGGAGTGACACCAGAAAAAACAGGACCCAACGTATTTACAGCAGAACTTAGTAGGACTTCCACAGAGTAGTGATAACCTTCTCATGGTGTCCCGGGGAGGCCTTGTGCTCCTTACAGTGAAGGCAGGAATGCTACATAGGGCACTTGAGCTTTCACTACATAGAAAACATTTCACTACATAGAAAATGAGCACCTTCATTTCCTCTTCAAAAATCCCACAGAGGACAATTTGATCAAACCAATTTAGTTTGTGAAGCAGGCTGGACTGAAGCACCTAATACCCCAGGATCAATAAGATAGTACCTTCATGACCTCACAAGGTCAACCTGTTAATCATGAAATACCTATTTAAAAGAAATTAAAAAAACCCAACAACAAGAAGAAAAAAGCCAAAACAATGGTGCAAAGGCTTTTAACATCTTTACAAATTCAGCAGTATTTCAGATAATATGCTTAGGACAAGTCTTACGGTCTTTTAGGGTGACCACATTCTGCTCTAACAAAGTCAAGTACATAGATACATATCTCTGCTTTAACAGGTTTTCTCCATTCTGAAAGGGTTTTTCAATGCCAATTTTGAGGAATACTTAATATTATTAACTAATAATAATCCTCCTTTTTAAATTACCTTGTTAAACTCTGAAAAGCTATTTAATAGGGTGTTTTTTTAAACAATGGAAGATTTCAATAGGAGTTCAATTTTAGGCATGAATTCTACCTCCATTCAATAGCATAGCCGTGGGCAACAGATTTCAACTGAAAAGAAAAAATTATCTGAATGTTGCATGAAAAAGAATTATTAGCCAACTACTAACTTGTAAATCAGATTTCCTTAATATGCCCATACTAAATATCTATGCCTTTGTCATTTTGCTACAGGTTGCACTATACTTAATTATCTCTGTGAAGAAGACAGATGGCCTGTGTTTTACAAAGCCTCAGCTTTCTTTCCCTTTTATTGACTGTGCAAGCCCATATTCACAAATTACAAAACTTAGTGTCATTTTCCATAATAAGCCTGAAGCAAAAATAAATCATGACTTTAGATGTCTTTGTTTCTCATAGAGCATCAAATCACTTCAAAACATTTAGAACTCTCAAAAAGACTTCCATATTTATAAGATATCCCTGCAAACTCTATCAGTCTATGTCTATAGTACAAAATATTACATTAGATAATACTTTTGTTCCTAATACCCTTCATGTACTGCACTTCTACATAAGTAGTGATGCTTATTGTATTCGGCGAAAAAGTCAGTGCTCAAGGAACTTATGTTACTTCCCTTTATATAGTACTCCTTTATACATATAGTTTAGTCTGTTTCTGTGCCTATCAGGAAAGATTTTCTGTTAGACATGCTCCATCACACTGCAATGAAGGCAAGGTCTTAGGTCATGCAAACATAGGTGAGTGTAAGCATCTCTAACATCAATAGGACTGAAATAGATGCTTGCAGTTACACAGATTAAAAAAATTTCAGTGTAATAAGTTTTAAAATAGATTGCTGCTGCCCAATCTAACGCTATGAGTTGTTCCCTTAAATCTAAAACTTCTGCATACATGCTTTTAATATTATATGGTTCGTGTTCTGTTTTTCTATGAAAAGCTTAACTGTTTGGTATATGGGTCCACAGAGTGGATGGTAAACAGCAAAGAGAGCAAATGTAAATGTTTGGGGGTTTTTACTATATAATGTATAATAGCTGACATGTTCATTAGGTGGCTAGTGCTTACTAACAAACAGACAAACAAAAAGGTAGTGATTGTTACGATTTACTGTAGGATGTACATCTGATTGTAAGTGAAGGGACCTTTAGGCTTTGAAATTTGTCAGTGTAACTTCCACAGAAAATAAGTAACTGGAAGAAACTCCCTCTGCATTTTGACATAGATTAAACCAGCTTCTATTTCCAATAGACCAGTCATGATTATCAGTTTCACTGGCATATAATATTATTTATCATTTCTTTCAGTATTTAAAAATGGCTTTTTCTTCTTCACTGAGTGAAAGTTTGATCTATCCTCTAGCCTCTGTGCCTATTCTTCCTTGTGTACTGTTGAGGCTATGTCTACCCATGGCTCTATCTCGAGCTTCTGCTTCTGTTGGCCTTTGTTTCTGCACTGTGTCCATGTTGGGGAAGTGTCTAGGGGGTTTATGTTATAAAAATGAGAACCAAAACCTTTCGCAAGTGAAGAGGACTCTTTCTCCTCATGCTAACTAAATAATGCCTCTGAATGCCATTCTTTTTTCCCACTGGCCTGAACTACTGTTTGGTAATATACACAAAGAAATTCCAATACACCTGAAATGCTTTCCCGTTCTCTCCAGTCTTTTACACTTGCAGTAACTAGGCTGAATGTGATTTTGACCTGACTCTAATATTCCATGTCACCTCAATACTTTCACCCAAACTGAGAGTCTTTGCACTACCTTCAATTTATTTTGCTATTTTCTTGAATAAACAGAAAATGAAAACTATAATTGAGAATACTTCAGCAATACCAAATCCATTGAATATACCAATGGACAGACCAGGATAATATTTTATTTCCTATGTTTTGGGGAACCAACATTTTATATAGTTTTTCTCAATAACATTATGCAAGTGTAGATTATTTGAATTACATAAATGCTCATGCAGGTCATCTTGGTAAAGGCAACATTAAGTTGACTTCACCTTCAGCTACAAACTCACCCTTTCTCCTGGGACTTTGTTTTAGAAGAAAGGACAACTGGAGATGCAATGGTACTATCTTAGAGTAGGCTGTGGAGGATGCTGTATCCAGTTAAGATTTGAAGAGGGGGGAGTCAGGTAAGTAGATCTGTGAAAAGTATCTGGGAATTAAATGTGCATGCATTTGTTTTCACGTGTGTGTGCAAGCATACAAATGCTTACAGAGAAAACTACTGTTTCTGTATTTTAGTTGGTTCCCTTTGCAATTGTCGGGTATTTTCAATGGTCTTGCTCAACATCTTTGTTGGTGACATGGGCAGTGGCATTGAGAGCACCCTCAGCAAGTTTGCCGATGACACCAAGCTGTGTGGTTTGGCTGATATACTGGAGAGAAGGAATGCCATCCAGAGGGAACTTGACATGCTTGAGAGGTGGGCTGATTCCAACCTGATGAAGTTTAACCATGTCAAGTGCAAGGTCCTACAGCTGGGTGGGAGCAAATGACAGGCACAGCTACAGGTTGGGCATAGAAGAGATTCAGGGCAGCCCTGCAGAGAAGGACTTGGGGGTGCTGGTCGATGAAAAAATGAACATGAGCCGTCTTCAGTGTGCACTCACAGCCCAGAAAGCCAAGCACATCCTGGGCTGCATCAAAAGAAGCGTGACCAGCAGGTCGAGGGAGGTGATCCTGACCCTCTACTCTGACTCTCCTGAGACCTCACTTGGAGAGAATTGTGTGCAGTTCTGGTGTCCTCAACATAAAAAGGACTTGAAACTGTTGGTACAAGTTGAGAGGAGGGCCACGAGGATGATCAGGGGACTAGAGCACCTTCCGTATGAAGATAGGATGAGAAAGTTGGGGCTGCTCAGGCTGGAGAAGAGAAGGTTGCGTGGAGACCTCATAGCAGCCTTCCAATATCTGATGGGGGCCTACAGGGATGCTGGGGAGGGACTCTTCATTAGGGACTGTAGTGAGAGGACAAGTGGTTCAAACTTCAACAGGGGAAAGTTTAGATAGGATATGAGGAAGAAGTTCTTTACTGTAAGGGTTTTGAGGCAGTGGAATGGGTTGCCCAGGGAAGTTGTGGATGCTCCATCGCTGGCAGTGTTCAAGGTTGGGTTGGACAGAGCCTTGAGTGGCATGGTTTAGCGTGAGGTGTCCCTGCTGATGTCAGGGGGGTTGGATCTAAATGATCTTAAGGTCCTTTCCTACCCTAACTATTCTATGATTTTATGATTCTATGATTCTATTTGCTCCACTGCCACTGTAAGTATTCCAAGTGATCTTCAATCTACCAGTCTAGTGTGGTTCCATAGAAATAATCTGCTTTGTTTTATGAATATGTACTTGGGGAGTCTTTAATCCACAGGTTATTGACACAGTAAATTGTAACACTTTTTGTGCTTTGAGCTATTATTAACCATTTGGTCAATAGTTCTGTATTAAAAAAAAATACAGAACATATAATCCTCTTAATTTACGTATGAATATACGCACAGCAGGTATGCATATTCAAAATCTCTTTCAAAAGCTAGCTAGCATATATCTGTAATTTATATTTTCTTTAAGTCTAATGGACAATTTCATTTTATTCAAGCAATGCAGCACTAATCTGCATTATGGACTAATATTTCTATCTGCAGGTAGTTTTTGAGATTTATTAATCTAAAAAGTGCATAAAACAACCAAGGTTATATTTTAACTGGAACAGTTCTAATTAACATTGATACATACAAATGACCGAAAGAATAAGAATATGTTCTGAAATGTCAGGTATGCAAGTGAAAACAGCTTCTGTCAGTTTAACTTGGTGGTCTAAAGGACAGCAAATACCCAGTGGTGCTCACTTTTCTAGTATTGCAAAAATATTATTTTACCTTAGGTAAATCCTCTTGTAAGATATTTTTTCCCCAATAAGTATAGATATAAGCAAAAATTTGGGTTCTATTACCACCTGGCTCATGTGTGCTCCCTTGTAAAAGCACACACTTATTGTATCTCAGAATCAATGTAGTTAAAAAGTAACAAGAATCATTATTTTTTTCAAGTATCTTTGTTTCTAACAAATAGATTTATTAATCACATAGCTCTTTTGGCCAACTTTTTCCAGCCTTTTCAAGGTTATCTTACAAAAGATAGTTCCTAGAACCTGATGAGCTAATTTCCATGATTAAATATAGGTTATGACCTTGAACTTCAGTCAGTTAGACATTATGTATAAACTTCTCAAGAAAAAGTTGCAATTCCCTTCCATGAGATGCAGTGAAATATATAGACAAAATGCTTATTGAGAACCATTGTTAGACCTGGTCCTGCAGATGGGAAGCTGCATTAAAGTGAATCAGGTCCATATCTGAAGGGTGAGTTTCTTCTCTACAGAATGCAAAACACACTAGAAACATATGATTGCAGGTTACTTTAGGCATAACCAGGAGAAAAGCTTTAGGGACACAAAATAAATCACTGGGTTTGGCCTGAAATATTACTGTACCCTTTTCCTTCTAAAATAAGGGATTTGAAGAAGATTGTATCAAGCAGATCATGTGCAGATCAGATTAGAAAAACAAAGCTTCTTTTCAACTCATCTACTATAGTGTAGCTTTATTCTGTTGTCTAACAGTTTAAGTCCTTGTGTTAGAGATCCAGTGTTGCTAGATATTTCACAATTAGCAGTGAATTTCCTTTAGAATCAAAAACAAACAAACAGGTGATTTTAATGTTTCCAATATATTTTAACTGTAAAGCATTTGTAATGAAACAGAGTGGTATCCTTCTGTTTTCTGTCTGCTTTTCCGACTAAAATGTCTCAAGATGTTTTTGTGTCAAGTGTGCCCTTTTGTAATGCATGACCTTTCCCAGACTAGCCTCGTATCACTTTGTAGCTACTAAAAATACAATTTGCCTTTTCTTAAGGCAAGTTTCAGCCTAAATTTTAGCCCTTTTTCATTAGACAATCACTGATTAAGTTCCAGCATCTTCTGATTTAAAGTTTGAAAATTAAAACAAGACTTCCCTACCCCCCCCCCCCCACTAAATAGAATTATTTTTGACTGGATAATTAACTACAGCTATTGTATCTGAAACAGAAAAAGCTGCCTGCAGCTGAAAAGATTTTCTCTAAAATAGATTGATTCCAGAGTTAATTGTCTTGGGTTCCAAACAAAACTAAATTAAATCTGGGCCTGAGGAGGTTTTAAGTATATGAAATACTATTTTATAAATTTTTTCAAGTAACCATTCCCTGTGTTGATGAATTCAAAAGAGAGAGGTGCCATCCCCCCTTGAACAGGTGTCAGGGTGAACATTTTAAGTGTCATAATAACACAGAAGTTTATGGTTGCTGTTCAATGGGTCAGACAAAATAGCAATTATAAGAGCTTTGTTCTCCACCAAAGGCAGTTATTTATATATACTGTTTTGAGCCACATGCACTTAGCAGCTTAAGATTAATCTAAATTGATTCCACCTACCTTATCTCCAAACCCAAGGGAACATGGGTTAGGACTGTGGAGCTAGACTCTGCCACTAATGTAACCATGTGCTTCAACTACATTAGAAATTTAAAAATGAGGTTGTGGACACATCACTGAAGAGCATACCCAGCACCATTACTGTAACACAGAGGAGACACACCTCAGTCAGGCACAGACTGCGTCAGATCCAATTACATACGTGTGTATGCAAATTTACCCTGCGCCCAAAGTTCAGGACGTAGTCTTCATACCACTGTGCTGCGGCTTTCCAGTCATTTTCAGAGCTGGTGTCTGTGAATCATTTCATGTCATGATAGGCTGTAGGTGCTGTAGTAGTGACACTCTCAGCAAAAATGTTACTCAGACAGCTGCATTGTCTAGAAAGGATTTGCTACAATGAATTGTAGCAAAGCTCAGAAGTACTGTCCCAGGGGAAAAAAGAGAGCATTCCAAAACCGGTCAGAATTAATGGCTATGTGCTACACTATCAAAGAGGGCCATGAACTGACCCTCGGCTCCAAACCAACTGATACCAACCGACATATTTACACTACTTTGGGCTACTTTCCTTTAAATATAATTTAATTGGGAGGATGCTAGTTTAAGCAGACCAAAACTGACCTGTGGAGTGTGCTGACACATAGAGACCAAATCTGGGTCCTGTGTCAGAGCCTGCCCTTTGGACATCATAGTTTACCAGTATAGACACATCTACCACGTCTGGCCTGCCTGCGGGCAAAAGAGGACAAAACATAAAGTCTGACCAAATGTAAACAAAGGAAAGTTGAGGAATGCCAAGCTTACCAAAAATCATGATATCTCAGGACATGCCATAAGAAACTATGTATGCCTGCTGCTTCCTTCAGCTTTACTCCTTACAGAAAGCATTATAAGGAAACCCACAATTTCCTTGGGGTAAACTAGACCAGCAGAATGTACAGACTCCTAGGAAACATAATTAATAGGTTGAAGGGAGCCAGAGACACTTAGTATGTACTAATTTAGAGTTAACTTTCAGATACAGCTGAAATTCATTTCAAATGACGAGAGATCTTGGCTTTATTTTGCAGACAACGGCATTAAAAGTAATGCTATAGACTATAGTAAAAAATACTTTAATACAGAAAATCTATAGAAATGATTGAACTTCATATGCCTGAAGTCACCCTGTACTACCTGCAACACCTGGCAGTACGCGACATGCACAGGACTGGCACATACAGATATTTGCATGTGGACCAGGCACCATATCTATGTGCCTCAAGCTGTACACTCTATCCCCTCTGTATTATACTTAATATTATTTCATATTTTGCATCACAATATTAATGCGTTTGAATTACAAGAAAATGTTTGTATTGATGCCTATTAAATAAAGACATTTTATTATAACAATAATGGTTCCAGCTCTAGATTAAATTTTAAATCACTTTTTTGTAAGACTATTTTTTGTTTCTTTGTTTCATGTACACATCTGCACTTCATGATTGCAATCAATTACAGGCTTTCTAAATTCAGTTTTAAATCACTACTGGATGGATTTCAAAAGTCAGGCTTGCAATGGTACATGGTGTGAATGAGCAGGAATTCAAGTGAAACTGAGCTGAAAAGAGTAAGACTTTTCAAATATGTATGCAAAATAGTAAAACTAGTAGAAACAAAGCGGAAGTATAAATTCAGCTCTGATTGTCTTTTATGATACACTGGCATAATGTGCAGGGCACTGTGGCAACAAAAACGCTAGATAGTAAAATTAATATTGAAATCTCAGTAATTTCAAAAATTATTTATACAATTACATCACAGAGATTCACAGAGTTTGCCTTTTTATCATTCAATGTGTAAGAGTATAAAACTTGAATTTGTTTTCTGGGGAAAAAACGAGTTTAAGAAAAAAACCCATGCTTTTCACTTCAGTAATTGTGCAATATGTGAACAATAAAAAAAAAAAAAAAGGCATTTGTAATGTTAGTATATCTTAACCACATTAAATCTCCAAAGATATACCAGTGAGAATGAACATTTAGTACAAATCTCTGTATGCATGAACTAATACTTAAGAACCTTAATAGGCAGACACTTTTACCCAAAACTGGCACAGTTTCAGCAATACACATCATTAGGATGAACGTGGACGAGTACATTTGAGCTGTGTGAGTGGTATTCCTACCACTCATTTTTGAAGACTAACTAAACATAAAATTAAAATTCATTTTCATTCTGGCAATTTTTTTAACTGTACTTGCTATCAGAGCTGCTAAAGAAATAAAACCCATGAATTTTCAACAACATATATGTCATTAAAGTTTCTGCCAAATGTTTTAGTACACATGGAAAGAAAACTTCTGCATTTACTTCTTTCAGAACTTGACAAGCAGTGTTTTCACTGTGTTTTAACATGATTTACACTTGCTTCATTGAACACAGTATTTCCATAGTTCCAAAACATAGCATAATATGATTAAGGGGATGCATGTGATACAACATGATTCTTCTGACGAGGTAAATTTGACTGAAGAGTCAGATATGGATTACATATTTCAGTGCTGACCTGAGTTCAGGTATTCAGGGATTTTTCCTAGGAACATTTTACTCATCTTCACTTTTTCAAGGAGAATATCAAAGTGTTCCAGTCAAATTCAGGAGCCTCATTTTCATAAACCCACATGTTTCTTAGATTTGTGTCAGATCCAGTAAAGATCTAATTATCATTTTCCTTAGACTACCTTCCCTGGCATCATTATCTTAGCAATATTTTCAACAGTAAGATATAGAGTTTATTCCATTTTTTCATTAATAATAAGGCTTCTTTTAGCCATCACTTTAATGTAAAGCAATTGTAAAGAGAAATGTAAATTCACAAAACTCTTAATGCAAATGAGAAGCCAAAATAATGTGTTTAACATTTTTCAAGTTTCTGTCTGACCTTTTACTGATCATTCTCTGCCATTCGTTAGATTTCATTAGACCTTGCATCAGATGCAAAATGTTTTATTAATGACATATCTAGGTGCCGTTCTTGATTTGGGATATTCGAGCCATTTTTTATAGGTTGTCTGAATATTCAACAAATGCAGTGCACAAGAGCTTTGAATTCACAAGGAAGTTACTGAAATTCATATGCTGAGCATCACACTATTATTTCTAAATCAGGTGGAAAACCATTTATTTTCCCATCCTGGTCCCATAAAATTCTCAGTCTTTGATACTGTGTTTGTCCTTTTATCCATCACTGAGTTTCCAAGGAAAAGATTCCTCACCATCCGGCATCCTGTGCCAATACCTTGACAGTGTTTTCAGTCTGTCATCTTTCTCTCCCTAACCAGCAACTATTTCCTCGTGTGAAATAATAGTGCTTCTGGGGGAGGTGAAATGAGACAGGAATGCCAGATGAGGAATGGCTAATGAATATGGCTCAGAAAGTGTCTTAGAAACAAAATGGATGTTCTGGGAGGTAGAAAAATGAGTCTCCCCACAGCTGGTTATTGGTTTCTTTGCATATCTTCTAGGAAAGATCATTCTCTGCTTCTGATTCATGATGTCCTGATTTCACTGGAGCATCTCTGTGGCAGAATTAGAATAGTGTGAAAGATTCTGTCCTCTTGAGGTGAGGGTGCACAATGGGCAGGGCTGCACTCTGTGCTCCCTGGTGGAGGTCTTCCTGCAGCAGGTGGCTGAGCTGCAGGATGCTGTTAATAGGCTGAAAAGTGTCAGGGAAGCTGAGAGGAAGCAGCACTGCTTGCTCCAGGACCAGACTGTGCAGGGGCCTCAAGCGTCCACTGTCATTCATGCAGGAAAGGGGCCTCAAGCGTCCACTGTCATTCATGCAGGAAAGGAGGCCGCTAACCCAGGAAGCTGGGAAACAGAAACAGAAAAAAAAACAACAAAAAAAGGAGGAAGAGGACAATTAAAAGCAAGGGGCTTCCTCCTAAATCTGTTGTCCCCACCCAGAGCCACTTTGCTGTCCTGCAGGGGGCTGATAAGGAACCACACTCCCATCAGGAACAACCGGCTGATGCACTGGTAAAGAAGATCACTACTGGTGCTGCCAGGAAAAAGCAGTGGGCCATAGTACTAGGGGACTCTACTCGGAAAGGAACAGAGGCACCCATCTGTTGGCCTGGACCAGTACCAAGGGAGGTGTTTTGCCTACCAGGGGCTTGGATCAGGGATGTTGCAGAGAAGCTGCCTGCTCTAGTCAGTCCCACTGACTATTACCCACTTCTAGTGATCCATGTGGGTGCTACTGGTATAGATAGCAGTAGCCGGAGAACATAAAGAAGGACTACAGAGCTCTGGGAGAGGTGGTTAGGGGCTCTGGAGCTCAGATTGTCTTTTTGTCAATTCTCCAGGATACAGGGCAGGATCTTAAAAAGGCTAGGAGGATTGGCCAGGTTAATAAATGGAGAGAAGTGTGGTGCCATAGTCAGGGGTTTGGGTACCTTGAACATGGGACTCAATTTAGTAGGCCACTTCTACTGGGGCCTGGCGGAGCTGGTCTGACAAAGAAAGGGAGTTAAGCAGTGTGGGGTGGGGGCCTTGTCTGGGGTTGGGCTACAATGCAAGATGGTCAAGAAATTTTCCCCAAGGCTGGACAGTCATGAGTGGCAGAGTGTCTGGGACAGTATGGGCAAGTATCTAGTCCACTGAGTCCCTCCAGTGCTTTGGAAGCATTGGAGATGGAAGGCAGCTGTATGGAGCCCCCAATGACAAGCTGCTAAAATGAAGTGCCTCAGATGGATTTAGATTGGCAAGATGAGAGTAAATTATTTTGAGCCTGGTGACACCTCAGGCCATCAGGACAGAGATGCAACATACAGATGGACTCATGATCGAGGGGTGGACTTATCAATGGACACTATTGCCCAGGTTATTCACGAGTGTGAACACTGCACACAGCCTCCCCTGCTCTGAAAGACTGCTACAGGAGATGGAGCCTGACATCATGGACTGAATGGACTCAGCAGCTTTATAGGGATTGGTCCATGCACTAAGGGATGATCACTCTCCCTCTGTGTGTGTGTTATGCATATATATATATATATATATATATATATATGTAATGGTATACTGAAAATGTGGAATCCTTAAAATGATGTCAATGGTATGGAATAACGGGTGGATACTGTCATGGATCCAGCAGTAGCAGTCATTTTTCTCCTTCTTGGTAGTTGGTGCAGTGCTGTGTTTTTGATTTTGGGCCTGGGAACAGCGCTGATAACACCAGTGTTTTCAGTTACTGCCTGGTAACGTTTTGGTCTGGCCAAGGACTTTCTGAGTCTCATGCTATGCCAGGGAGGAGGGGAAGCCAGGAGGAAGCAGAGACAGGACACCTGACCCAAACTGACCAAAGAGGTTATTCCATACCACAGCACTGTCATGTCCAGGATGTGAAAATGGAGGGCAGAGACCCGGAAGGGTGTGGTGGTGAACTGGGGGGTTCGCTGCTGGGGGGTGCACTGGCTGGGTCAGGCTTGGTGAGCAGTTGTATTCTCTTTCCTTGTATTTCTCTTGTATTTCCCTGGTCATTATTACTGTTGGTGGTAACAGTAGTGATTTGTGTTATACCTTAGTTACTAAATGTTCTTATCTCAACCTGTGGAAGTTGCATTCTTTTGACTCTCCTCCCTATCCCCCCGGGACTGGGGGAAGAAATAGGGGGAGAGGGAGGGAGGGAGGGAGGGAGAAAAAACTGTATGGCTTGAAGGCTTAAACCACGACAGGATGTTAAGGATAACAGGAAGGGATTCTAGAGGTACGCTGAAAATAAAAGACAGACTAGGGACAATGCGGGCCCTCACCAGAAGCCATCGGGAGAACTGGCTACCCTTGATTTGGTGAAGGCTGAGGTTCTTAATAACTTCTTTGCCTCGGTCTTAACACCGGCAAACACCCTGACCACACCACCAGAGTACTGGAAGACAAATGCAGGGACAGTGAGAATGAAGACCTTAGGACCACTGTAGGAGAGGATCTGGTTTACCAGACTGGTTTACCATCTTAGGAGCGTGAACATATACAAGTCCGTGGGACCTGATGAAATCCATCCTGCGGGTCCTGAAGCAGCTGGCAAATGAAGTGGCTAAGCCACTGTCCATCATAAGTGAAAAATCATGGCAGTCAGGTGAAGTTCCCGACAACTGGAAAAAGGGAAATATAACCCCCGTTTTCAAGGAGGGGAAAATGGATGACCCAGGGAACTACAGACCAGTCAGTCTCATCTCTGTGCCTGCCAGAATCTTGGAGCAGATTCTCCTGGAAGGCATGCTAAGGCATATTAAAAACAAGAAGGTGGTTGGTGACAGCCAGCATGGCTTCGCTAAGGGGAAATCCTGCCTGACCAATCTGGTGGCCTTCTAGGATGGGGCTACAGAACTGATGGACAGGGGTAGAGCAGTTGATGTCATCTACTTGGACTTGTGCAAAGCGGTTCGACACTGTCCCTCATGATATCCTTGTGTCTAAGCTGGAGAGACATCAATTTGATAGATGGACCACTCGGTGGATAAAGAACTGGCTGGATGGCCACACACAAAGAGTTGTGGTCAATGGCTGAATGTCTAGCTGGAGACCAGTAACAAGTGATGTCCCTCAGGGATTGGTGTTGGGACCGGTCTTGCTCACCATCCTTGTTGGTGACGTGGACAGTGAGATTGAGTGTGCCTTCAGCAAGTTTGCTGATGACACCAAGCTGTGCGGATAGGTTGATATGCTGGAGGGAAGGAATGCCATCCAGAGGGACCTTGACATGCTTGTGAGGTGGGCTGAATGCCAACCTGATGAAGTTTAACCATACCAGGTGCAAGGTCTTACACCTGGGTAGCAGCAAACACAGGCACAGCTACAAGTTTGGCATAGAAGAGATTCAGGGCAGCCCTGCAGAGAAGGACTTGGGGGTGTTGGTCAATGAGAAAATGAACATGACCCAGTCTTCAGTGTGCTCTTGCAGCCCAGAAAGCCAAGCGTATGCCTGGGCTGCATCAAAAGCAGCGTAACCAGCAGGTTGAGGGAGGTGATCCTGACCCTCTACTCTACTCTTGTGAGATCTCACTTGGAGAATATTGTGTGCAGTTCTGGTGTCCTCAACACAGGAAGGACATGGAAGTGTTGGAACAAGTGCAGAGGAGGGCCACGAGGATGATCAGGAGACTGGAGCACCTCCCATATGAAGATAGGCTGAGAAAGCTGGGGCTTTTCAGCCTGGAGAAGAGAAGGCTGCATGGAGACTTCATAGCAGCCTTCCAGTATCTGGAGGGGGCCTGTAAGGATGCTGGGGAGGGACTCTTCATTAGGGTCTGTAGTGAGAGGACAAGGGGTAAGAGGTTCAAACTTCAACAGGGGAAGTTTGTATTGGACATAAGGAAGAAGTTCTTTACTGTGAGGCTGATGAGGCAGTGGAATGGGCTGCCCAGGGAAGTTGTGAATGCTCCATCTGTGGTGGTGTTCAAGTCTGGGTCGGACGGAGCCTTGGGCGGCATGGTTTATTGTGAGATGTCCCTGCCCGTGGCAGGGGTAATTGGAACTAGATTATCTAAATGCTATTTTCAACCCTAACTATTATATGATTCTATGGTTCTTGTGAAGTAAAAACCTTGAGTTCAACATACTGATAAATACTGCAATAAAGTTAATGTTTGTTCCATTTCTGGTTCTACTGTAGAGAAGTATCATTGCAGTTCACCTTAACATTTCTGGTTTTCATCATTCAGCTTATTTTGTTTACAACATAACAACAGAACTAATATAATTACCAGAAAAACAGCTTGAAAGCATTTTCATTTGAATAGATAATAGTTTGGTCTTTCAGCATCAATACCTGAAGATTATAAAATAACCTATCAGTATAATGATTCTGTGAAATTACTGACCCTTAAAGCTTTAAACACCTTGATATTTCAACAGGAAACTTTCAGTAAAGGCAGCCATTTCACACCTCTCAGGATGATTGTTTGAAGATCACGTTTGTCTATGCACTTAGTATTTTTATTAGTATGAAAAATATGATGAAAAAGATGGTCACTCCATTTCCAAACGAGCCTTCCTGACGTACCACTTTCCTCAAAAAGAAGAGAGTTAAAAGTGGCATATGGAAGGTAGGAGTGTGTGACTGGGAAGATTACTCAGGTAGGATTTAATGATCTGAGTTGAAAATCAGAGAATGAAAGACATGACAGGGAGCAAACACATAGAAGAACACCCGGTAAGATCAAAGATGGCAGTCAGTGCCAGCTCCAGAGCCATGGAGAAGTCTTCAGTTTAACATCTAATTAGAGTAAATCTAAACAGCACAATGAATGCTGACATGAAAGACACACCTGCGCTGACAAATTAGTTTGTTTAATGGAACTAATACCACTGAGTTACCTCTGCTTCGGCTAATAAATCTCATTACTCCATAGAAGTTATTTGCCTTTGTGGAAACACACAAAAATCCAGTCAGCTGTAAGACAGTGCAAACACTTCTGTCAAAACCATGAGAGGCACAGGGCAAGAGGGAAAGCATGAGTGACGGAGGCAATCTGGAGGTCAAGGCAGGGTTGAGTGATTTCTTTTGATAGAATTTACAGTTTAAGTTGGGTTTGGAATTATAGTCCCAGTATTAACCAGTGCAGAGGATAAGAGGTATTTTAGCACTGCAGGTGCACTAGAGAGTATACTATTTTATTGGGTGGCAATAGTCATATTTAAAAATTTGTTTCCTTAGCTGTCCTTTTACAGTGAGTTCACAGTTTTGTAGGTTTTTTTGCCAGCACTACTAATTGGCCTATTTCTCTTGTTAAAGGCAGCTTTGGCACAGAATTTTTTTATCTCAGCCATTTCAAAGTCATTAGTAATTTAATTCTCCATCACATTTATTAATGGACCTACTTTATTGTGGTACTGATTTTCCCCTGATACATTTACACAAGCCTATCTCATTCTCCTGCCATAACCTCATTAAGGGTGAGATGGTACAGTCTGATTACAGACAATAATAAGTGGCACTTTAAAGCTTCCAGCCATTCTGTAAGTTAAGTTTATACTGTCAGTCAAGACAAGCTCTGTTCAAATTCAGACATGTCATTATTCATGATCAAGAACAAGCTCAGTCTCAGTTTAGACCATATTCAGGAACATGTTTTTTCTTCAATCTTCTGGACAGTAGTGAGAATGGAGGAGCTCAGTTCAGTAATTGGTACTTCCTAAGAATAGTGCTACTTATTGATTTAATCTTGTTAGCATCCACTATTAACCTGTACAGGTAACTTGTTTTTCACAGGCCAGTGAATTTCAGAAAGCTTGTATTTGCAAGAATATAACCTTCATTTCCTTGAGATACAAGGGCTGGAATCTTGCCTAGCATTTAAAAAAACTGCCTGGGTCTATAAAAGTCTCCTTCTCTCTGCTGCTGTTCAAATATGTAAACCTCTATCTTGACGCATTTTCCTTTGTGACCATCTTTATTACTGCAAGAATGATCCAAACTGTAAAGCTTTTAACAACTCCTTTACTGGTCCACCTGAGTTTAGGCACCCATTTAGGACTTAATCCAACCTACTTTCATTCCAATTAGGCGTCTTCAAAGCACTCCATCCTGCTCGTCCTTAAACACAAGTCTGCCTTTGAGATTCTTCTTTTTTATTTTTCCTCACAGGTCTTGAATTCTTCTTCCTACCATATCGTATCTAAACATATTTATTAAGTCCTTTCCTATTTGCTTTC
The DNA here is from genome assembly GCA_017639245.1 of Myiopsitta monachus. Classification (NCBI taxonomy): domain Eukaryota; kingdom Metazoa; phylum Chordata; class Aves; order Psittaciformes; family Psittacidae; genus Myiopsitta; species Myiopsitta monachus. The sequence continues at coordinate 62,162,017 of CM029919.1, forward strand.
CTAGGAAATTAATGAGGTTTTTTGGTGTTCTTACTAGTGCTTCAGAAAAAAGTAGAAAAAGCCCACTAGGAGTACTGCAAAAAACCATAATAGAGTGGAAAAAATGTTGAATTGGAATGGACTTCTGTGAATCTTGTTGCTTAATCTCCCACTCACAACAGGACTATTACCAAAACTAGACAGCTGCAGTTTTGCCTAGTCCAGAAAACCTCCACATATTTTGTATTTTTTTTGTGGTTACTCTGGTATTGCTTCCCAGTCCAGTAGTTCTTTCTTGTCTCATAGGCATAGGAACCATCAGCCATTTAAACTCTGGCTTTCTGCTGGCATATAAATAATTATCGCAGTAATACTTTATATTCTGATGGCACTTCCAGGGTACAAAACTTTTAGAAAAAACTCTTAACAAGGTCAGTATAAAAAGTAGGACAGTTCCCATAAAAGTTTAGTTATTTAAAAGTTATGTATCAAAGTATTGTAGGTTATATATCTATAACTTACAGGCAATTCCCTCTTCCAGTGGAATTTCCTTTGGCTCTCTACACAAGAGAGGTAGGCACCACAGAAAAAGATCTAAAGGAGTCAGTAGCCTCTGAAGTAAGTTAATGACAATCAGCATGCTCAGCATGCAGTACCCTGAAGTCAGAAATGACTCAAGGCTTAATCAGAATAGAAAGGTGCCTAAGGCAGCTGTCTGCTTCGGGGGGCAAGGGAAAAAGATATGCAAGTACAGAGCCTAGCTAACTGCTGCATGTTTGGTCGCACTATATCTGCATGTCTGCTTTACTCCTGTAAAACCACCAGTGGGGCTTGTGATGGCTGCAACCAGCTTACTCTGGACTTTGGGGGATGGGTGGCAACATGGTAGCCAAGCACTGCCTGGAATGGCGACCCTAGACATCCTGCTAGTATGTAAACATGACTATTAGTCAACCATCTTACTCCATAAATAGTGGACATCCCAGACTCTGTTGAGCTCTCTTGCATAGTAGCAGGCTGCACAACAGGATGTCCCTTTGAGCAGGGACTCCTCTTAAGATTACTCCTCAAGGCAGAGAGATTCCTTGCAGCAACAGATTCTCAGTAAGCGATTAACAGCATGCTAAACTTTGAAAACTTAGCTAAGATAAGGATATACAGGCGATATAAAGGATTGATTGTGCACATAATCCTTCAGATACAAACTGCTGACCAAGTCTGACCCTAGAAGTGGATAGAGCCACACCTAGACTTCTCTCCAGTCAAGGAGCTTAGAAAGCAAGGTGGTCCTTTCTGAGCCTCATGACAAAAGACAAGGATCTTCCTGACAGCTTTTTCTGACCCAGACCTCTCTAAGTCATCAAGTGTACCTTGACACTGAATCTCGTTAAACCACTGTCATAATTACCACTGAACTTTGTTAGCTCACTGTTCTGTATCAGGAAAGTATGTTGTTGCTTCTCTCCTACAAGCAAAGTGCATGACTCCATCTGTTACAACAGGACAAAAGTAAATACCTCAGTGCTCATCAACATGGCCATGTACATTTCTACAGCCAACCAGGACTGAAACTAGCTTTTTTCATGCAGAGACAATTATACAAAGAGAATAAAAGCTGCTTATCCTAATGAACAAAATCTTGTCACACTACGTGAATCCCTGCTAAGTCCTTCCCATGAACACAAAATCTATCCTTACCTGCAAATCCCTAATTACACCCAACTATTCATGCCTGCAAAATAGCTACAATAACCACATCTACAATCAGCTCTGTAATTCAAGACCTGCATGGATCACACAGCTGACAACAGCTAATTCTGATTAAAACCATTGCAGAAAAGCTGGCAGGTTCCACTGTGAACCCTGATTTCCAAATCTCTGAGGCTCATCAGTTTATTTTTAGGTCAAACTAATTTACATGAGGGTGAAACCTGGAATCAAACTTGTAAATTTTTTGGATGAGGTGCAAATATTTTTTATAAACAACCTGGATTATTTTTTTTTTTTTAATAGGGATAGTCGTATGACAGGGAATGAGGACGTGGCTCTTGACAAGGGAATTCACTCTCTCTCCCCACATTTACTTTGCTTTTAATAATTCTGAGAGAAGTCATTGTACATTGAAAGGTGAGTGTTGAAAAGTCAAACCTGAAAAAGTGTCCTTTTAATGCTAGTATTAAAAAGTGACTTAGGTATGCACAAACTGCTGTCATGGTTCATATGAAGGAAGGTTCTGGCTCCCAGATCTATTTGCCAGTTCACTTATCCTTTATCTATACAGCTGTGGAACAGAAAGTCAGTATGAAAAAGTAATCCAGAAAAAGGCAGCCAAGAGTCAGGAGGAGTTTCTGAACAAAAGCATGTCTCTAGCCAGGTCTTGGCCAAAGCTGAGACATAGTGCAGATCATTGGGAGGCCAGAAGCCCGTGTCAGCGAAGGATTCAGAAGGGCATCTTCCATTGAGAATGCCTTAGCTATCCTTGTAGAAAACTTAGCAAAGCATGCTCTTTTTCCTTTAAAAGGTGTCCAAAGGAGGTAAGGCCACACGTTTTGCAATATTATGCTCCAGTACTTAGGTATCTTGCTCAGTGAATGTAAGACCGGGCTAGTTCAGAGAGTTCAAACCGCACAAAGTGTTTTCCTTTCAGTATCTGCAGAAGCCAGGCTGATAGCAGAGAATTGGCAGGAAATGATCTCCCCTTCTATTTATATGTGCTTTCACACAGGGCTGGCTGGGATCACTGACTGTGAGCCTGTGCAAGTGGGTGAGAGGAGAGGTTCATCTGGAAAACTCTTCTTGTGAGGACTCCCAACTCACACAGCAGCAACAGTCTCAAGGGGCGAGATAGGGACTGAAATACCAGATCCAGGATCCAGCCATAATGTCATCACTGAACATAATCAGTTCGAGTGTCTCCCCATATAGAAACAAGTATACCTTGCCATTCAAGAACATTTGCTAATTTTAGGAGACTCTAACCCACCAGGAAACCATGCCACCAAGCAAGAAATTATGCCACACACTCAAGATCTGTGAAAAGAAAGAGCTTTTTTTGTTTGAACTATCACCTGGGTGTTTCAAGAGAAAGAATCTGAGACACAGCCATGGCCACACCATATAAACAGCCTTATGAGCTAGGAAGTGATCCACAGTTTAGATGTGTGCATATTTCAGGAAGGCTACTTAATTAGATGCATACAATTCTAACATAGAATCATAGGATAGTTAGGGTTGGAAAGGACCTTAAGATCATCTAGTTCCAACCCCCCTGCTATGGGCAGGGACACCTCACACTAAACCATGTCACCCAAGGCTCTGTCCAACCTGGCCTTGAACACCGCCAGGGATGGAGCATTTATCACTGCTTTGGGCAACCCTGTTCCAGTGCCTCACCACCCTCACAGTAAAGAACTTCTTCCTTATATCTAACCTGAACAGATTATTTATAAAAACAGAGGACTGTATTTTCCCAAACAAAATTTCACACTGTACCACTGATGGAAGAAGAGGAGTAAAATGCAGTTCAAGCTGTGGGTTTCAGAGTTGCTACTGAGGCTGAAATACTGTGCATTCGGATAACTGTCACTCAGTGATCAGTATTCACAAATTGATATTTGGGGACAACCATGAAACATGAAACCATGTGAACATGTTTTGCAAGCAGGACTTTCAGAATATAAGCTAAACAGAACCTAACTTTACAAAAGTGGAAATGTTACAGTTGTTCAGAGGTAAATTATCTTCTGAGATATTTCTTCCAGCTAATTCACTGTGATTTGACCTCCTGCCCCTTTACTGACATGCGCTGAATGCAAGTCTAGCCCAAGGGTAATGAATGGTGTTTGAATGAGAATTGTTTTACACCAAATTGTGACAAGGGTAATGGCATGTCACTGAGACTACAACAAATGTCAGCAAAAGGCAGAAATCATAATGACTTTGGAGTAATCATTATTTGCTAGTGGAAAAACTGCACAGATTAATTTACCACACATCTAGTATGAATATGGTACAGCTGAATGTGAGTACAGGTATTGTGTCATTGCCCACTAGTCTTTCTACATAAAATCACAACTGATGTAGCAAGTTACATATCAACTAGTGCAATATTATTTGCATTGAAGAGCTGTACTGAAATTCATTTTGCATCAAGTCCTTCAATCGTGATAGGAATAAAAAACCCATGACACTGATTATATATAGAATTCTTATACAAAATCCTGGCATATAAAATGAACACTGAATCAGACCCAGGAATTCAGATTATATGAATACACACACAATTTGTTTTGCATGCTTAAAAAAAAAAAAAAAAGAAAAGAAAAGAAAGAAAGAAGGAGGAAATGCTGGAAAGAAAATAATTTCTAATTAAATGTGATTGCTACTTTGATAAAATAAAATTAGATTACATTTCTGGTGGTTCTGCTATCCTTTCCTCCAGTCATTGTGACTCAATAATGAAAGAGAAAACAACAAATATATTTAATGACTTTTAAGATATATTAAAAAAAAGTAATCCTTGAACTGAGCTCAGTAAGAAGGGGAGAAAATGAATTCATGAGAATGAATAAAACAGGCTATCAAACCATAGGAAAAACTGAAGAATGTATCACAAAATGGATACTTCCTGGAGCTGCAATGTTCAAGGACTTCTTATGATGCAAACTCTCCACAGAGCATTCATGCATCTAAAGGAATTGTATGCCCATATTTTTATGATTTTTATTTTCCACTAGAAAAATAAAATAATTAGTATTTTAATAAAGCTTGCAAGCACTGGCTCTACCCAGGCTGCTTCTGACAGACATTTTCAGTGAAGCTGATATATCTCTTGACAGATCCTCACGTCGTTCCTCTGTCCTGGCACCCACATCTCAGTCCTAACCAGGTCTGGATCTTTCCCAGGCATTTTCCCTTGCTGCGCAATATGGAATAATAAAGATAAGCCTCAGAAAATAGAAAACCCGTATCTATATGCTAATCCTCTATCAACCTGCTTACCCTTAAAGGCCTTAAAATCCTGGAGTAGCTGATTTGGGAGAGTTTGTAGGATCAAAGACTAACAGCATGCATTTTTTTTCAAAGGACAAAAAATGGCAGTCCATGACAAACAAGAGACATTAAGCGCTACACTTTAAGTCTGTGCAGCAGCAGAGGCTATTCCATACTAGCAAAAGCAGTAACTGTAGCTAGACCTACAGCAAACCCCCATTCCTAGCGCGACACACAAAGGCATGGTGAGTTATCAGAAAAGGTCCTTTACTGAACTGGAGGCAATCTGTAATCAAGATTTCTTGGTCTAAAGATCAGTATCATCATCAGTATGTCAGCAGGTGAATTAGAAATGTATCTACAGTACTGCTGTAAGAGGGAGGGAGAGCGTTACACACAACAAGCACAAGCCATCGCTAGCTGGCATTTTTCAGCCATATCGAACCTTTCATAAACCTGGAACTGACTTTTTTAAAAGAGGAAATTCAAAGGCATAATTAGACCTGTGTTTTTGTTGAGTTAGACTGCACAGTCATTTAAAATGATTACAAAAATTGCAGTCAGAGTTAATCCTGAGATATGAAACCATCAGGGAAAAAACCTGTGTTATAAAGATTGAAACAGAAAAATAGTGGGCAAAGCCAAGGTTTATGTCCAGCAGCCAGGCTTTATGTCTAAATTAGCTAGTTCATAATGAGATGGCCCTGTTTATATTGAGCATAAAAGTAAGAACTGCAATGATGCTGAAGTATCTGAATCAGTATGGCATTAGAATATTGGGCAACTCAGAAAGCTTGTGTAGGAAGTGTCTACATCTTAGTACAATCACTGCTCCCCTGGTAATGAGAAAGCATGTGTTTTTCTATTCCTTTCTGCATCTTATAATGCCTGTACATTGTTGATTTTAAAGCTACAAATTTGATTCACCAGGTTTTTTTTTAAGGGAACTTTTTCAGAGATCAAAGATGATGATAATTATTGCAAGCATCTAAAGTAATACAGAACCCTGTAAGTAGGAAATGAAATGCTAAAACAAGAAAGAGGGTCTAGAAAAACTATTAGAATTAAAATCAATAAGCTGCTTTTGCTTTGTTTCAGAATATATTTTCTAGCTAAACATTAAATATCCCATTTCTACTAAATCAGAGCTTTCATCACCTAACTGCAAACTTCATCCAGTGCCTCTAGAATAGAAATGGATAAGACTCAAGATGAGTCTTGAATATCCAAGATAAGAAAGAGGACCTCTTCACTGAGTCATGCTTCTGAATAGCTTCTGTAGGATATGGATCTAAGCACCTCTGATACTGTTATGTAGCTTGTTTAGAATACTTATGACATAAAACCAGAGAAACTTGATTTGTAGCAATTGCATAAATTAATTAGTGTATCATCAGTGTACCTGGTACAAAATCTGAAGTAATGAGCCTCAAGTATCTGTGTTAAAATAGTAATGTAATCACAAAATAAAATATTGACAATGGTTTTTGTTGTTTTTAAAATCACCTCTCCACCTAAAAGGCAAAGAAAGCAAAAGGTTGAAGCTCCTAAAATTGACAGGTCTTGGTTAACAGCCAGAGCTCCACAGACCTCTCTTAGCGTCCATGAGTTTACGCTGACTTACACAAAGCCAAAATTAACCTTTTCTTAAAAGGTAATATGTGTCATGGAAATGATTTAACTTTCTTTCAAATAGACATCTTCAGCTCTGTTAACTCTATTGAATTCCACTCTCTATTATCCAGGTCATATCTCATTTCCCAGTTCCAAACATCCATCAAAGACTGTAAAAGGTTCTGGCTTATTTTACACATTTTTAATGGTGTTACAAAGACAGACATGACACAAAATTCAGTTTGTAAAAATCTAACAAGAAAATATTTTAATGTCAGTGTCAAGCATGGTCACATAAAATATACTCATCACAAAACCATTAAATCAGATTTGCAATGATTTGAAAGAAATGAATGGCATTATCTCTCAGCCATAAAGAAAAACTGAGGGGGAAAAAAAAAAAAAAAAAACAAACAAAAAAAAACCAACAAAAAGAACACACCACTCCAAAAACCCCATGGACAAAAAGGATAAGCTGTTCTCCACTTTAGTAAGAGGTTTTCTGGAGCAGCTGTGCAAGTTCCCTGGTTCTTGTGCCTTTCCCTTGTTGTTTTACCTTTTTCTTTTGTAATTTTACTGTTTTGTTATGCCAATGGATAGCATGATGTGGGTCAGAGCATTTGCTCACTCTCAAAATTGGACTAATTTGATTTCACAGTGCACTGAAATCATACACAAATGTTAGGAGTTTCTCTGAACTAAGGCAAAGAAATCTTTAAAATTGAAAAAAGAAAACGGCAAAGGACAAGTAAGCATATTTCCTAGGAAGAAAATTTATACCAAGACCTAGAGTATATTAATCAAATAAATAGCCTTAGTGCAATAAAAACTTTATTAAAAGATTGATGACAAAATGCAAGCAACATGTTCTGAATCTCCGCTTTCTCTGATATTGAGTGATTCTTAATAACTCCCAGCAAGAACTTCACAAAACAAATTCTATGGCTAATAGAAAAATATGCTACAGTATTATTATAAAAACATGCAGCACAGCAGGTGACTTAAATAGAAGTTCTTATTATCACATAATACTTCATATAATTTTCATATATACATATAAATTTTAAAACTTGAATATTTTATATAAGTAATAGCAAACTGGTTAAACCTGTAATGTTTGGATAGGAGTCAATGACCATGAATCTTTACTCTCTGTTTTCTCAAATGTTTAATAAACCTTAATTGGAAACTCTGTTAAGAATTTCCATTTCCTTTGCTATGCAGTAGCATCTGAAAAACTTAAGATTTTTCCGCAGAAATTAGTGTTCTTGCATCATCTTGTAAGTGCTACTGATCTCCTGGCAATGCTCATTTCTATCCCGGAGGACATCTTAGGAACTTCTATACCTGCCTGAACATCTTAAGTAAACCTTGATCTTGTTTTGTGAGTTGTAAGGCTGGTACGCATCATACTGTATTTTGTTTTAAGTACCCAATTTACCTTAGGAAAGATGCATACTCCATTGCAATGTCTGAGAAATAGAATTGGCTTTCCAGGTAAAAAAGATGGTTTGCTTTTTCTCAGTTCACTAGGATGGTAGAAAATGCAAGGATCTTTGTAACAGGACTTTGTATCCGAAAGATACCATGTTCTATGGTAATGAACGCCTAAAATGCAACACATAGTCTGTAATTTCAATTACACTTACTCATGGAATCATAGAATCATAGAATAGATAGGGTTGGAAAGGACCTTAAGATCATCTAGTTCCAACCCCCCTGCCATCTCCAATATTTGCACTGCTTTTAACAGTGTTCACATTCTTACTTACTTTCCTTGGGTTAGCAGTCTGTTTACCAGATTTGACCATTATTTAGGACTTTAGTACTGTTATTAGTTTGCTCTTTTTCCCTTTGTCATAACAACTAAGTAACTGTATTTATTTCCACAGTATAAACCAAAGGAAGATGGGGGGGATTAACAGGAGATTAAAAGTGTTTGTTATTGGGGTTTGGTTTAGAAACAACAATGTTTCTATGTTCTGCATTATCTCATTTTTGTGATTATCATTGCATCTGTAAATAGACTGAACCATTAGACAGAAATTAGGAGGTGAAAGCATTCAGGAAACTTCTGTATCTGCCTGTAAAAATGAGAAAAAGGCTTCATAGAGGGGAAAAGAATATGACTTCTTTGGTGCACTACATGCAGTATTCTGAGCACATATGAAAAGAATTCTGCTTCTCATCTCTAATGGCAACCTAATTATGAAGTTATACATAGACAGATAATGTTCTTTACACACACACACAAAAAAAAAAAAAAACCAACAAAAAATAAAAAACAACAAAAAAAGAACAACAGTGTCAGGGAAGAAAGTAAGCAACACAAATTAAGCAAGATGCATCAAAATTTTGGTATATTCAGACAATATTAATGATGCATGGCAAATAAACACACCCATGGACAATGTCCAGACCCTTAATTCACAAAGCTGCACTCCTCAAAAGGAGTCTCTGTGTTGTAAGGAAGCATCTCATGTTAAAGAACACTCTCAGTTTTCCTATTTTAAATGAACAAGGCAATCTTTTGCCTGTTTGCTATGTAAGAGCTTTCTCAAAGACAAATAAACAAGCAATGATCTTGACATTAAAAATGTAACTAACACATTGTGGATAAAAATAACTTGCAGATCATGCAGATTTTAGCAGGTTTGACTCAGGATTATTGGTTTTGAAGCCAAAATATGCATTTCTCCAAAATTTTGGTTTAAGCCTCAAACTTGAAGATCTCAAAAGACAACTCTATTGACAAACACTGAAGCTGGACTCATTTAAAACTGTGCCTAATTTCAGTTAAGATAGTTGCTTGGCTTTTAAGAAATTCAGGTTCACCTTTAGGTGTTTCTCTTCATTGAATGTATTATATCACCGGTGGGAAAATAAAAAAAAAAGAAAAAAAAAAAGGTGTGATAAATCACTATAGATTTATATTTTGTAGATATATCACTATAGATAAATCAAAGGCAACTTACACTGAGGTTTCAACTAGTGACTCATATGCAACATGAGTGGTATATGTTGCAACTCATACATAGTTGCAACGTTGTATGCAACTATGCAAACATGTTGCATAGTTTAAAGAAATGGGTAGATTTAGTTCAGAATCACAGACCATTTCTTTCTAATGCCAGCAACAACTGCGCTGATGACATTCCAGCTCTGAGATTGAAAATTTAAAAATGCAGCACCCTACCCACACCACACATTTTGTAAGCATACCATTTGCTTCAGATATTGCTATATACAGACCCAGTGATCCATGGCAGTAGCAGATGTAACAGCAGATACCACTGAAACTCTGTTTAGCAGGAAGACTTCAACCATGCACATTTTTGCTTAAGAAGTTCTTTGAGGAAGTCCTAATCCTGTTCTGTCATTGTCCTGCTGTGCCACAGGATTCTGGCTTTCAGGTTAGAGCAGAGTGAATCCATTTTCTGCATAATTATTTAGATAGCACCTGCACACTTCAAAGCATATATGTGGTACAGCTCTCCTAACAGTTATTTTGAAAGGTTACCGAAGATGATTGAATGCAATGATTTTAATATACTTCTGTATCTACTTAAAAATTTCATAGCTCCATGAAATCTACATTAGTCCTCTGGCCTTACAAGTGCTCCAAACCCCTTAGCAGGCTTCCATTGAACTCCACTGAACTTCCATTGAACCTAGTTTATCGGTATCTCACTTGTGCTATGAGCCCTAATCTGGACACAGTACTCCAACAGGCCTCCTCCCAGGTGCTGAAGAGAGATGAATAACTTGCTGGAGCTTTTGCCTGTATCAGTGCAGCCCAATATGCATCCAGAATTCCTCTCTCCACAAACTCAACATACTTGTTTTTTTCAAGTTACTGGAGAATTGCCCCGGTCATCATCACAACTTCTGAAAGGTGATAGTGGCCTCACAATGACAGCAGCCAGATCACTCAACACCTTTGAATGCACCATTTGTATATGTCCAGTTTACTGGCTTGATCTCCAACTCAAATCTACTTTTCCCATGGGTACACCTCTCCTCTGGATTTTGCTGACAAAATCACTGCTATATAATGGATATCTGCAGGAATTTGTGAGTTGACAACATCTCCTCACTGACTAGAGTGATACACAAGCTGCATTAGTAGTGTCTGTCATTTGCTCCAGAAGAGATTATCAGATGGCCAGGGAAAAATGCTGGGGAGGGCACTTCCTTTGGCAACTGCCACAGAAAGTACCAATGTTTTATTTTACAGGAAAAATGGGGGAGGGGGGGGGGGGGAGAGAGAAATCCTTCTTGTTTAGGCCAGTGAGAAATAAATCTAACATTCCATCTTACTGTTTTATTTCAAAATGGGAAATAATTGGTTTGTTTATATGAGTCGGTAGTGCTGTTGCCCTTTTATTTGACAGCCCTGCTTGTAGTGCACTACTGCGAATTCTAAGACATCAGAGTTTGTTTTCTTCTCCTGTTTGAGATAGTTTCTTTTGTCTTATCTATGAACATGACCTCTCACAACATATTATGAAGAGCAAAGAAAGTGTTTCTTAAACAGAAAAATAGGCATTCCAGAAGATTCCAAGTAAATTCAAGCTTGGATCTGAAGATGTAAGTCTAAACCACTAAATTAAATGAGACATACCAAGGCAGGATTTTTTCAGTCCTTGATGTTTAAGTTGCTCTTTCTGAATTACCTAAATATTTACTAACAAATGAAGAAGTGTCCCTGTGCCTGCTAGTTGGACCTTTACTCCTTCTGTGGCAGGTGGGATTTGGGGGTCTTGGTTCCAGTGAGTTTGTCCTACTTTCTGCAAAGATTGCTGAGAAGGAAAGAATGAGGTCATCACTACTGCACTGCGTTTGAGCCAGTTTTCTGCAAGGCTGAAAAACAAACTCATCTGTGTTTTCTGGCTGAGTCAGCACAGGCATATACAGACAGTATAGGTCTTGATGTTGAGTCATTAAGGTGACAGTAGAGCTTTATTTTCCTATGAGGATTCTAAAATCTTTTTCCTCCAATCTTCCTTCCTCCCCACAAATTTGGGGGTGCTTGGATAGTGAATTTTGCTTTAGTCTAATTTTGAAGTGGTAATAGTATTACATATTATTAAAAAAAAAAAAAAAAAAAACACACAAAAAAAAAAACCCCAAACAAAAAAAACAGAATAATATCAATACTGTATCATTTATCTTTGAAGATTTTATAACTACAGAAATAAAAAGTTACTTAACATCTCCAGCTATAGTCATCCCTTCTAATCTGCAGTTCAAAAATAAATGGTTCATTAATCATGGAAAAAGCCCAGAACATTTGTATTACCCTACCCGCTTGCTTTGAGGGAAGTTTCACGTTCTGTTTTCTGCTAAATCTTAATATTGGAGTAAGATTATATGTCTCAGAACTAGTGAAGATCCGTGATCAAGTTCATCGGCTCCCTCTACTATTGTGTACTATGATGATGCAAGGACCTAGTAACCTGCACAGTTAAATAAGATGTAAAGTAGATTTCTGTTTCAATGCTAAAATAAAGGAGCTGATAAATATATTATTGACTCTGAACCACAATGTAATGCATTTATAATTATTCTTATACACACACTATAGATTTTATTTCTGTAAAATCTGACTCTTGATGATTATTCTTTCTGGTCCCCTAGGATACCATTCATAAGAGGTTAAAACTGAAAACAGCCCAAAAGTTTTACTTCTACCTGCCTGTAAAGGGTAGAGACTCACGTAACTTCAGTTGCCCAGCAGAAATTACATTAATGAAAAGAATAACAACTATATTAGGTTAAAGACCAGGCTACTAAAAAAAAAAAAAAAAAAAAAAAAAGAGATCATATACAGTGTTGAATAATGAATGAATTCTTTCTAAAGCATACATAAGTTATAACAAATTATAGCAACAAACACTAAGAATCACGTATATGTTAACAATTGCCACCCAGCATCATCTCAACTGCCACTTATGCTTAGATCTTTTAGCCATGAATCCCCCTTCCATACATTTGGAAAATTATTAAAATAGGCAATCAGAAATCCAACAGTCTCAAGCTGGAAAAGCAGCTTTTCTAAAACATTTCTACTTTGCAGTCCCAACAATTTTTACCCAGTAAGATATCGTCCTTTGCTACTGTTCCTTATGTAAAGACTATGTTCAAAAGCCTGTAGAATCATAGAGTCATAGAATAGTTAGGGTTGGAAAGGATCTTAAAATCATATAGTTCCAATACCCCTGCCATGGGCAGGGACACCGCCCACTAAACCATGTCACCCAAGGCTCTGTCCAACCTGGCCTTGAACACCACCAGCAATGGAGCATTCACAGCTTCCCTGGGCAGCCCATTCCAGTGCCTCACCACCCTCACAGTAAAGAACTTCTTCCTTATATCCAATCTAAACTTCTCCTGTTTGAATTTGAACCCGTTACCCCTTGTCCTCTCACTACAGTCCCTCATGAAGAGTCCCTCCCCAGCATCTCTATAGGCCACCATCAGATACTGGAAGGCAGCTATGAGGTCTCCATGCAGCCTGCTCTTCTCCAGGCTCAACAGCCCCAACTTTCTCATCCTGTCTTTGTACAGGAGGTGCTCCAGTCCCCTGATCATCCTCGTGGCCCTCCTCTCAACTTGTTCCAACACTTCCATGTCCTTTTTATGTTGAAGACACCAGAACTGCACACAGTACTCAAAGTGAGATCTCACAAGAGAGCAGAGTAGAGGGGCAGGATCACCTCCCTCAACCTGCTGGTCATGCTCCTTTGGATGCAGCCCAGGATATGCTTGGCTTTCTGGGCTGCAAGAGCATACTGAAGATGGCTCATGTTCATTTTTATATTGACCAACACCCCCAAGTCCTTCTCCACAGGGCTGCCCTGTATCTCTTCTCTGCCCAACCTGTAGCTGTGCCTGGCATTGCTCCCACCCAGCTGTAGGACCTTGCACTTGACATGGTTAAACTTCATCAGGTTGGCATCAGCTCACCTCACAAGCGTGTCAAGGTCCCTCTGGATGGCATTCCTTCCCTCCAGTGTATCAACCTAACCACACATAAACACAGAAATAAAGCAATTCATTAGAAGAAAGAAGCTAGCTAACTATAGAGGCATTTGTATTCTTCTATGAGTATAGGCTGAGAGAGCTGGGGTTGTTCAGCCTGCATAACAAACTCCATGGAGACCTTAGAGCAACCTTCCAATCCCTAAAGGAGGCCTACAAAAATGTTGGAGGACTCTTTACAAGGACATGTAGTGATAGGACGAGTGTGAATGGTTTGAAACTGATAGCAAGGAGGTTTAGATTAGATATAAGGAAGAAATTCTTTCCTGTGAGGGTAGTGAGGCACTGAAAGAGGCTGTACAGAGAAGCTGTGGATGACCTCCCCCGGAGGTGATCCAGGTCAGGTTGACTGGGCTTAAGCAACCTGGTCTAGTGGAAGGTGTCCCTGCCCATGGCAGGAGGGTTGGAACTAGATGACTTTTAGGTCATCCATTCCAGCCCAAGCCATTCTATGTTTATATGACAGAATATCCTTTCCTACTTCATAGCTAAAAGTGCCACGAGTTGTAAGTTAATAAACAAGGCTGTGTGTGTTTCAGATAAACCACATAAGTTTTAGTGCAAGCTGAAGAAAGTGGAAAGCAGAAGCAGAACTGTTCAATCCGTTTAATTTCATTATGAAGAATGAAATTATTAGAGCTCACAATGCAGGAGTTAAAATACACAGTAATAAAGGAATTAGGTAATCACAGAAAATATAATTTCCACTAAACTGTTCCAGATAATAACACCATTCTGCAACGAAATCCTGTTTTCATCTAAGGGTGTCACAGAAATAAAATAGAATTAAAAAAAAAAAAAAAGAGAGTTAAAGAAAGAGATCATTTCAATAACTTCCTGTACCTGACAGCTGTGTCAACTGATAGTAGTCAGCATTATGGCTGTAAAACTGGAAGTGATTTCTATGAGTGAAATTGAATAAAGGTAAATTGTTATGTTCTACTAATTAACTTCATTCACCAGTGTTACAAAAGCATATTACATAGGATAACAAATGTATTTAAAGATGCAGTTAAGATAACTACCAGCAGTAAAAGATCTGTGACCAGAACCTGAGTTCAATAGCTCTGCTTTTAAACGTTCAGTTTTCTTTGCAGAAATTATCCTTCTGCAGGTCAGTTAATCGTCTGAATAAAATTTTCAGCTAGGAATATGGCCATATACATTTTGGATAAACAGGTTTAGAAAAAGAAGGTAGGGAGGTGTTATGTCAATTTGTCTTTCAATCAATCTTGTCTTGTAAACTTGCCTGCAAAGACTGACACACCTGAGGCAAAAGACAAAACTGTCTTGTAAAGACAGAAACTGAGTTCTTTCCATCTGGAGAGGTCAAAAACACCCTGAGACTTAATTCTACAACCCAATTACATGGGATGTAGCTCATTTTATCGCACCATAATCATATAAATATAATAAAAATATGCACATCCACAAGCTAGTTAATCTATTTCATCTTTATTTGCTATAAAGAGGATAGACAGCAATTTGTTCATAGCCTTGTAACATTCAAAAATCTAACTTAGGCAAATTTCCTAAACACAGTCATAGAAAGCTTAGAAAATTACTTTAAACTTAACCAGATAAAGAAGCACGGCATTCATCAAGCTAGGATTCAACCAGATTTGATTTAAGGGGGATCTGACTGTCACACATATTTATATTATAAATAGTTTATATATATTTTTATATATATCATAGTTTCTATTATAAGAATCTATGTGGCATACAATGAATATATGAAATAAATACATATGCACAGATGCTTACACTATGGATGTGCATACAAAAATAAAGCAGCTTTCTGGGAAGACCAAACAAAAGGAAAAGATTTTTTTCTTGTTAAATATTTGCCATCTGAATCTTCTGTCAACATTTACAACCGTTAGACAGACAAGAAACAACAAAGATGATACAAAATGCAGATATCCAAAGTTTTCTTCTGATTTATGTGACATGCTACTAAAGTACTCATCCGGTACACTGCTATGCAGACATTTAGAAGTAAAGCAGAGTTACTTGTGCCAAATAGAAAGCTATCAAAACCCCAGAACATAAAGCTGAATTTTACATAGATCGTGAAGTTAGTGCTATTAAGTCAACACTGGACTCAGAAGGAGACAAACTCATTTTCCAAAGAAACTTTGCAGATCTTAACACAAGAAAATAAATTTAAATTAGCATAGAAAATGTCTTTGTTCCATGCCTTCTTTTTACAATTACTTAATTTAAATTTTGTGCAATGCATAACACTTACATAATAGCTCAAGGGATTTGTGTTTAAAGTTTTATCGCTTTGAACTCCTTTTAGTAGTAAAGGATTTTAGCATGGTTTTTAAAGTACACAGATAATGAAATTCTCAATACCTCTTCTAAGTTAGAGATGCAAACTCATGAAATGAACCCAGCCCTGCAAAATAAACTATGCTGAATGTGTAGGGAACTCTGACATGCAAACGAGTTTAGTCACTGCTCCTAGTTCCAAGTACAAACTTGGAATAAATCAGTATGGCATATTTTTAACATGTTCACGTTATCAAATAAACCAGAGATACTTGAGTCGTTAAACTAGGTATCAGCTGGAAGGCAGTTTCTCACATGAATATTGCTAAAGCAGGTTTTCAGCTTTATTTCGAATGTGACATTATAGCAAAGCATATTGTACGACACTAGCTTAGGAAAGATGAACATAAGATAAGCAAAAAAGGCAAAACTAGGACATGAAAGCTAAGACTATCAAGTCAAAATGTGATGTAGTAATAATGCTAAGGTAAGTAATTCTTTCTAATTCAGCTAGTCATAACTACCATATGAGTTTTCCAGGACCCTTTATCACAACAATGGGAATAAGAAGGTGGACCTATGTATTCTCATAGATTAGGTAGGGATCCTCGAGTGCTTCTAACAAGTGTTGAAAGTATTCCCTTGGTTCTGTTGCACTGGTATCTTGTCTTCATTGACTCTGCTTCTAAATCTATTTTTATTTGGTCAAGCTGAGCAACTGGTGAAGTAATTTCGTGTCACAATGGACTGTATCCATTGCACTACACTCTGTAATGCCAGATGATGGACTTCATCTCACCTGACATTAACTGCTTAAAAAATCAAAACTAGATATTGAGGCTACTATGGAGACAATAGAAAGCAACAAGCATACCTGAAAGCTCATAGAGCCCAAACGAAAATAAGCATAAGAGATTCTTATCTATCTCTTTTATCTATCTCTCCTCATTGCTTAACATAACTAACTTAGACACCAACATTATACATGGCAAACGTATATGTAAATGGATGAGATTAATTGCCCTCTTAAGGAGAAGTGCCTTTTAGGAACATCTGACAGGACAGCTTCCTTCTCGGCTTCAATTATGTGGATGATTTTTCCTGTTAACAGTGAGATAGCATGCCAGTGCCCAAGTGAATAAGCTGATATTACGAAAGTGCTGAATGCGTTTAGCCATCTTTGAGTGCAGTTTAGTAGGATTTAGAAATAGGGAAAGACAGCATAAAATGAGAATAAATGGATATGAAACTTGAATGTCCTTAAGACCAGTAATAATTCTAGGACAGCAGTATGAAAACCTCTGTTCCAGGCAGTTTCAGAGAAATGATTAGTTTTCCCACTGCTAAAAGCAGCACCTTCCCTTTGCCAGTTATACCAATTTATTCCAACATTTCAGCTCTAAAACTCTGCTGCAAAACCCTCTATTTTGCCAATTTTCATTTATACACTGCAAATTGCACAAAACACACAAGAACTTACAGGGTACACTAACAAGAGTCCTCTAGATAATCAGAAATGCACTGATGCAGGAGAAAGTCATGCTGAATTAGCAATAAGTCATGCTTACGTAATGTATATAAAATGCTACATTGGAGATGATTGCACTTTGCTGGACTGTATAACAGTTATGCAACAACTAAGCCAAAAGTCAGTATAATGACTTCTGGTGCAGTGACTGTCAAGTCAGACTAGCCTTACTGGGGTTGCCATTTAGTACGTTATATTCATGTTTTGGCTGTTCCACATCAATATCAGTTCTTACTCTTTCATTGTTGAGTCTGATGATTTTAGACCCGAAAAGTCTAAAAAAATTGGTAGACTATATTTTAAAAGAAGATGAATTTTAAAAATGCTTTTGGTTGGCTGCATTTGCAATGCCTTTAAATTTCAGTCATCTTCATGACTGAAAGTCCTTACTATTATTTTCTGAATATTTTAGATTTGCAGTTTTGATATCAGGACATATTTTAGGTTGCTTTGTTTGTTCTTCCAGGATCCTGACTTAATCTGGACTGATAAATCCTAGACTTTATGCTACAGGACCATACAGCAAATGTTAAAGTAAGGTATTATTGCCCATCTGAATAAATGGGCTGGCCACTAAAGAGCAGCTTTCTTCACTTATTTAAAAGAAAAAAATCTAATAGTCAAAAAAAAAGATATATCAAGGTAAGACAACACATGTGTTCGCACTGGTTATTGCCGTTTGAGACCAATACCATACTGTGAACAGACCAAAATAAAAGGCAGAATGATTTGTAGTTTGGCTCAGTGCTTCTCAAAGGAAAACTGTAGCTTCTCTAAACAGTGGGAAATGTCATCTGAGGAGAGCACAGTTTTCAAATGGTTAAGAAAGTTACTGGATTTATGCATCCATATTCTTACATGCCCAAGCAGATAGACCACTGCTGCAAGCCCTATGTGTGCAACCACAGCTCCTCTCCTTAAACTATAATGAGTTAATCTCCAGGTAACCAGAAAAGACAAAGTGAGTGTCTTGTGTGTCTAAATCATTGCATAAGTAAAGTGAACAGTCAGACACAAAAATAAGCATGTACTAGTTTTCCTGCTGCTTCAAGCTCAGGCTAATTATCTGGGCAAAGAGATATTTTTCTTTTTTGAAAGGATGCCTATTCTCTGCTCTACAAGATAAGGTTCACATAAACATCATCTTACTGCTCTCCATGCCCCCCTGCCCCTCCTCCATTTCAGGCATCTCAGAATGTTGCAGGGAATTCTGTTGACAACTTGGGACACACAGACGAGGAGCTAGTGTAGCTCAGAATTTATTTAGCTCATGACCTGTGAGACACACAGGGAAACAGACCCTCAGCTTCTTCAGATGAATAGAAAAAAACCCTGAAGAAACAAACAAACAAAACCCACTTAAAAACATATTTTTGCCTATTAGAAATGGGGACGAATAAGTAAGACAGAAAGATGTCATTCTTTAAAAATCTACTTTTTTCAATATGTATGTATGAAAAATATTTTAAGATCCTAGTGACTGCACAAAATAATCCTGTCACATAAATATGGCGACACTCACATTGTAGTTAAAATCATCATGCTATTATTGGCATCTTTCTCTGTCTTCCTAAATCAGCACCCACACCTTGGAAACAGCATTGATCAATCAGAGATTGCAGTATACTCTTCAGACTGCAGTAAGTGTCCCCCCGAATTAAGATCATGTGGTTCTTTAGAGATAAACATCATCGTAAAATAGTATAAAAAAGGGTGCGTAAAATCTGAAAGCATGTTTTCTGGCTTGAGATAACAGAGTTCCCTTTTAAGTTCAAGCAGTGAACAGGGACCCAAGGACAGAGAGATCTGAATTCTTGTTTTGCCACCTACCTCGCTACAAATGAATTTGTTAAGTAGGATGGATATCTGCTCACTTTGGACATATTAGCTGAGCATGCTTCCATTAAAATTATTATAATCAGGGAAGGTATTATTAGAACAGACACTAGAGAAGAGCCAGCTGCATACTGAATGGAACTTAAGGCATGTTAATGCTAAGAAAGTTCCCTTTATCCCTATTTTCACAACATTTCTTTCCTGCTTCTGTTTCTGAAAACAGTTATGCAAATATCCTGCCACTGATGCTTGTCCTTAGTGATCATTTGCAGTTCAAAAAAGCCCTTAAAATTCAACAGTACCCCTTCCAAGTTACAGCAGCAGGGTATCTTTCAAATAAATCCAGCAGTGTTGCAAAGATGTAGGGCTCATGTTCAAGGCAGGTACCAAGTCTAAAAGTGATTTCACAGATGAAAGACAAGTTATCAACAGCATAACAGCTGTACTGGAATATTTTCTTTGGAAATTATCTGCCATATTCTACAGGGTAACGATAAAAGGGAAATCTTGTGAGGCCCTCTGCCTCTGCAGCTAACTTCACCTTTGCTTACCACAAGCCGTAAAATTATGCCCTGTACCTGTGCCTTTGCTTTGGTTTGTAGTGCTAAACAGAATGACAAAGTGATAAACTCATGCTTCAAATGATATGGGAGATAAGTGTTACTCTCTGGAATGGCTATAAGAGCGTTACTGTTGTTAAGTATAACTTTAAAATACATGACCTGACTACAGAGTGTGTGTGCATCACAAGCAAATATTTTCATTATCTTTTCAGTTCTTCCAAGCCCTAGAGAAAACATATGGCTTAGCTCTCATAATTCAAGACATAAATTTCTAGTATCAACAAGAAACAAACAATACCATACCTGACTCTGGCAGTCAGTGACATCAGCCAGATCTAACTTGACTGGATTTCCCTTCCTTCTTTCTACTTGAACTAAAATACCAATAAAGAGTGACTTGAAGAAATGGCATTAGTTTCTGTCTTGACTTCACTTTATCTGATTCAAAGCTGAGCACAAAGTCTGTGGAGAATGCTGGTCTTTATTTATAGAAAGCAGCAGTTATTACCCTTTAAGCATGCTTGAAGTGTATGCAGAGTGCCTTGTACAACGATCGGGTTTATATAGGAGAAACGGTTTCAAACTGAAGAAGTCCTCAATGTTTCTTCATCAATGCTATTTTTGCCACAGTAGGAAAATAATAAACATTATGCCCTTATTCATAAGGGACCAAACTCTGCTTTAACTTGCAAACACAGTAATGAGGTTTTGATTGAACAGTACTGCTGTCACTTGTTTAGGAGGTACAGCAGGAAAAACTGAGCAAGAAAGATAAAACAGTAAACAAATGATTGATACAGAAACCTTCACTGAATGTGGAAAAAAATCCTGGCAACTGCCGAAGGGAACAGTCTGGCTCATATATGTGACTGAGGACATCTGACTGATCACTGAAGAACTTATTCTAAATATCTGAAATTTCCTGCTATGATTAATAATGTTCTCAGATTTCTGCTTCAGAAATCAGGGGACAAGACTATGTAGGTGCATAAACATGTATTTTAAAAATGTATTTCTCTGCCATATATCACCTTTTCCAGAGAACAGAAAAAATCCGTACTCTGCCATCATTATATATATAAAAGAAAATAAAATCAGTTTGCTTGCTAAGTGTGGGAACAAGAAGACTCATCTCTGCATTACCATTCATCCACCTTCTGCTGAGAGATCAGTACATTTTTAAATGTACTGCAAATGGTAAAAGGTTAGTAAAGGTCAGTAGATCAGCAGATACAAATGAAACTGCCCACCCTCTCATTCTGTTTCAAAGCTCTCCTCCCCACAAACAAAAGGTTACAAAATGCATCACAGGACTTGTAAAAATGGACTTCTTCTAGAAACTAAACAGAAAAGACAGGAATTAGAGGACTGATTTTGCAAACTGGAGTTTTCACAGGCAATGAGTACCCAGAAGAGCACTTTTCAAAGAAGACATCTGCCTAAAGCTAGGCTTATGAATGACAGTCCTGCTGTAACAGACAGAAGAAAATGTTGCATGTTGTAGGTGACTTGAAGGTGTTCCTTCAAGTTGCTCCTACTTTTTAGGCAGAATTCTTTGACCTTTGCTTTCTTCATCATATCTGCATTAAATGCACTTCTGATCTCTTCCACAATCTCCTTTCCTCTGCTGTTTCACACATTTTTTCAGTGACCTCCTTTTCATTTTGTTCCTTGTGTACCAATAGGTTCCATCAAAGACATTCAGGCATCTTCCTTCTAAGAAGTCATTTACTCCAGTTAAACTTATCATTGACTCGGTATCAGTTCATGTTACACAGTGTTAACATCAAGCATGAACACCAAACACCATGCACAGATTACTAATTTTGAGATGAGAATCTGTAAAGTTTGTAATCAAAAAAAGTTTGTAATTGAAAAAAATCCTTAAAAACTGAAAAAGAATTGTAAACAGGTTCAATGAATCAAGTAGGGACTAAAATGGAGCTAAAGGATTGTGAAAACCCAGAGCTTTATGAATTAATAAGCACCTAGCCTCTAACCTTGGACTGTTTGCATTAAGTGTAGACACTATTTCCTAAACTTTTTATGAAGTTCACAACTTTCATAAGACAAAACTGTTTAATTAGTAATAGCTTCACACAGCAAAATGTAAAATAATGTATCGGAGAAACAGCATTTTCAGCTGATGCAGCAACATAAACCACTCTGTTTTGTCTTTGAAAGGCAAAGCTCTAATAGGGGTTTCAGGGACATCCTCCCAGGAGGAACTTTCACAGTCAGGCAGCCATAATACAGGAATGCACAGCACTAACTTTAAAGGATAAGTTTGTTTTCCAAACACTAGACTAAATTCTTCTAGTTGCTATGAGAAAGCGATAGCCTGTAACATGGCTGGTGTTGGGTTTGGGAGGATTTTTTTTTTCCCTTTTGAGAATTCTGAAATTTTCTGAAATTAGGAAGATCATAACCCATAATGCTGGAATAAAAACCAACAGTGTTCATCACAGCCTTTCTTTAGCCTTGTAATAAACAAAACCCAGCTTATTCTGTTCAAGAATTTTAAATAAAGTGTTTGCTTCCCCCATTAAGTCTGTTTGAAACCCAGCTGTCTCTTTAAGCTGCAGAGAATAAAGAAAAGTAATTATTCCCTGACTTTTTCAATGTTGAGAAATCTGGGTATGTGTGGTTTGCATACAAATCCCATGTGATTTTCACTTTAGTCTTGTTTTGTAAATCAAAGTATTTCAGACCACCTTTCTTCTTCAAACAGAAAATATCTTAAAATTGATTTTCAGTTTTTATTTTTGTCATTTTTTTCCCAGGAGTGAAACATTTCTGAGCAGTGCCACAACAGAGCTGTAATAAAAACCAGAACAAGAAGTAGACCATTGTATTTCTTTTACAAAACTCACAATGTTTCCTGAAAGAGGCATTAGTCTCACTCTGCAAATAATGAAACAGGTCTATGAAAACAGAAAATAAGATGTATAACTGGAAACCCTTAAGTGACCTGAAGTAGCTCTAGTCATGCCAGTAATTAAATCAAATTGTGATTTCATACCAAGGAAGAGCTTAATATGCAGTCTCCTGATCACCTGCTCCTGATCCTAACTGTGGTTAATTGCCTGCTAGTGGAACTGCTGTTTCTGGTGTAATTCTCTAGCACTGCTTCGTATTTGAGCGCCCAAAATTAAATTGGGAACTTCTATTTCAAAATAAACTGTTTTTTTAATCACAATTTAAGATTTTTTATTTATACTTAGTCTCCTAAAAATCATCTTCTTTATAATTTTTTCTTTATTCTGTGATCCCTGTTAATTCTGTTCTTATCATTTTAATACGTTTTTGTTCTCTATCGAAGACTTGCTACTGCAGCTTACTTGATGATCAAATGGACTGGATGATCTAATTCATCTTTATCATCTTTCTTTTTACTTGAAGCACAAATCACATCTTCACTCATAAATATATTCAGATCTACAGCCAAAAGGTTATAGGATTAGTCTAGGAGATACAAGCTTCCTAATGCTTTTCTCAGCAAAGATTGCTCTACTCCATCATTCTTTCCCCTCCCCCCCAAAAAAAGAAGTTTTTTGACTGCTATCAGCAATTTAGTCAGAAACCAAGACATGAAAATAACCTCCTTTCTTATTTATTCAGGAAAAGCATAGAGCATAAATTCTCTAAGCAGACTGTACAGGGCAATAAGAGTTTTTAGATGGGCTATTTCTGCAAAGAAGAAACTCTTAATGAGACACATCACTAGATGCAATTTCACACATTGCACAGCAGAGCCTCAAATATATGATTTTTTTTCCCATAAAACCAAAATGTAGCTGGTCTAAAATGACAAACTCATGTCTAGAGATAAGCAGGCTTGGTCCTGTTCTTACTTCTCCCTCTGACTATATCTTGCCTTCTCTGTGTATAAAATGACAATGGGAGTATTTATACTTCTTCCCTTTGAGATTTAAGAAAGGAAAGAGGCATGTAAATGTCAAGTACTATATTTAACTGCACATATCTTTTCTTGGTAACACAGCTGTGTTGTCTAAACACTATTGTGGAGGCAACCATAGACAAAGGAAAACAAGTGAAAAAGAAGATTCCCTTTATTCGATGAGTCTTTATCATACAGTTAGAGCAGAGGTGGGGACAGAGAACTGAAGTAGGGATTGTTGTTTATCTGCTAGCGTGAGGGCTAAAACCATACATATTGTCCTGGAGTATCCTATGATTTCAAAATGGGAAGTCACATGAAACAAATCTGTGTAAATCGGATTGTAGCTAAAACATTATCAAGAACTGTTCCTAAGTTACAGCTTAAAACATGTAACTCATGCCCACAGTTCTCACTGACCTGGAAAATTTCCGTTCTTTTGTAAACACAAGTACTTTGAAACAACAAGGAGGAGTTTTTCCTTCAAACATGTCTCCCCAGTGCATGAACATACTTCAGGAGATTTTGTATGCTTGAGAGTTTGATTTTTCTTTTCCAATTTGGCTAGTGGGTTGAATAAAATCTCTTGCGTCCACCTAAAAACTTTTTCTTTCTCCTGTCATCAGACTATCACAGCTGTAACAGCCACAAGTTTTTTCTTTCTCTCCCATTATCAGAGTGCAAAAAAGCCTTTAAATGCATTGAACTTTGCCTTCCCTTCATGGCTACTCATTTGCCACGCAGCCTGTGAGTCAATCCAAGGCAGGATTTTATTCAGTATACTAGATTACAGCTGCCCTATTTTAACAATGGATCTTGAAGACATGATGAGACAAGTCTGAAATCATCTTGATGATTTCCCCATAAAGTTTATCTCAGAGAAGCAAATTAAATAGTTGCACAGCTAGCTTTACAGATGGTCAGGGAACTGGCCAAGCAACTAACAGGAGAGGAGAAACTGAGTCACAGCTTCATCTTAGTCCTGGAGAGTCCTTGTGGATTACAGAATCATTGTGTCCACCTCCTGCTGTAGAAAATACAGCGGTATGTGAGGCTTCATACTGCACAACATCAGTTCCAGCATGTCAACATGAATGACATTTTGAGTCAAGAGTGAAACCCAGCTGACACAGACCAACCCTCCTTGTTGAATAGGGAGCATTTTCCAAAACTATATCTCATTTAAAACTCTTCAGTGCTGGCTTTCCTACTTCACAGCAGTGAGCTGACAAAGACACAATAAGGCCTTTATTAACAAAAAAAACCAAACACACACATGCAAAAAAAAAAAAAAAAAACTAACATGGAATTCCTTGCACTTTTTTAAAAAAAATACAAGGAGAAATCAGAAAGCACTAGTGAAGAATGTCACTTCTGCTGCACTCCAGCTAAAATTCAGCTTTGGTTTTGCTTTCTTATCTGCCCTTTTCATTTGTTTGTTACCTTTGTTGGTGAGAAGTAATTTGTTACCTACAGAATTAAATAATTCTTCCATCTTGTTTTACAAAACAGTAATAATATAGATTCCCTGGCTTAGTTATGCACTGTGCTTAAGCACTGTCTTCAAGGAGCTAAGAACCATAATTTATCATTTGTTAAATACGCGGCTTCTCTCTTCTTGGAGTTCCAATTCCCTTTTAGTATTCTGGTTTTCTTGTGTTGAATCTCTCCATTTCTATAGGCAAACAGATCTGAATCACCTGGCAAGGCCATTTGTACGTCAGGAAAATGAATGCAGATCACTTTCTTAAAGCTAGAAATAGTAATATGGGAAACTGGACAATAAAAATGCAGTGACAAAAAACATGTTACCTGCCCAAAATATGGATTAGCAGAAAGGTAAATTCTATCTCCTCTAACAGACAATGAAGAGACAGCCACTTCTAGAATGGAATTCACCTCCTCCAGAGAGAGTTAACTAAAGTGTGAAGCATATAACGACTCACTTTTTGAAGATCTTTATTGTTTGGCTATAAAAGAAACCTACCATTCCTAGCCAAGGCACAGCTATTTCACTCTACATATCTAAAGGAAGGCGAATCCCTTCCTACATGTAAGGAACACCCATGTCATTACTGCAGAACTGTCAGATGTGCAACCCTGTAAAAATCAAAACAGGAGCAAGGTGGTAGTAAAATATATAGCTTCAACTATATTATTCCTCATATAATGTTCCCAATTAAAGAGCTTTATAAAGGATGCTGAAAATATAGGAAGCTTTGAAAGAATGACGTGGGCGCTGGACTGCCTGACATACAATGAAAGCTCTGTGTAAATTTGCAGCTCATTAACCACATACATTATTGGCTTTTTGCATGTCATGAACTCTTGGAACCACAAACTTAGACTAACGCTTCTGTGAAATGAGGAAGGTAAAATCAACCGGAGGGTCTCTGATTATCTGAAAACAGATATAATACTCTACCGGTGCTAATAGCACTGTTCAACGTGATTACTCTTGACACTGGCATGCAACCATACATAAATTTCTGCATCATTTAATGTAGCCATGTCCTGTGTTTAGCTGTAAGTTATTTTTCTCCTTCTAGTAGTTGGCACAGTCCTGTGTTTTGGCTTTCATCTGAGAACAATGCTAATAAAACACCAATGTTTTAGTTTTTGCTAAGTAACGCTTACTTTGATCAAATCCACAAAACAGATCCTCTAATCCCTCTTTATCATCTTGAACACCATTTCAGATTGTGATTTTGCCTTTGGGATAAGAATCATGTCTTTAGATTTACCTTAAGCAGACCAGCTCCTCGGAGGATATAACTTGGCACAGAGTCATGCAGTCCGGATATCTATCTCAGCCTCAGCTGAGAAGCTCCTTCTATTACTCTGCCTTGAATCATAATTACTCTTCTCCACAGAGGACCAACATTCCCAGTCTGAGTAACTGAACTTTAATTCAGATATCTATTTTTCATGCATGTTAGGATCCATGCTGCCAACCTAAAATGCCCATGCAACAACTCCACTGACATGACTGGAATTCTTTATGAGAGCAAGAATTTACTGCAACATGATCAAACCCCCATGAATGCCTTGTGAAAACAGTCATACATACAAACATACTCACACAAACCTCACTGCCACCTTACATGATCATCTGCTTCTGAATCAGGCCATATGCATTTTAATCAGGAAAACAATGAAACAATATCTAGCTTGTTCAGAAATAACTTTTTCACTGCAAAGATAGTCAAGCATTGAAAGAGTTTGCCCAAAGAGGCTGTGTGTTCTCTCTCCTTGGAGATTTTCAAGACTAGTTTGAATAAAGTCCTGAGCAATCTAGCCTGGCCTTGTAACTGACCATGCTTTCAGCAAAAGGATGGATGATATTCTAAGATGCTTTCCAGCCTAAACTATTTTACGATCTCACAAGCACAGAGACACAGCTCAAAATCAAAAACTGCCTAACATTCACTCTTCTGAAACGGTGAAACACCCTTCTGGCTGGCTCCAGGCACTGCAAGAAACAAAGCCTTTGCTGCACCCTAATCTTTGGAGCCTGCCTTAGGGCATATTTTTGCCACCATGAAGGGATTGTTCCTAGGCAAAAAAATGTCCATCTGTCCCATCTGCCTTTGATATATGAGGTCATATTATCAACAGCAACTGAACAATGCAGAGAACTGTAATAGGAATATTATCATGTGTGAAGGATGAAATTTAACATCTGGTTTGGAAAGAATGGAAGAAACAAACACAAAAAGAGGGTTTGTGACAGTGGCATACGCTTGCATCTGCTAGATTTACAGGTCACCAAGAGCCCAGACACCCAAATCAAGAAACAAAGTACAGTGAGTAAATTCTGACAACTCAGGCAGCTGGTACAGAATAGAGAAACAAAACACTGTCAGCATCTAGAAGGTATGAGAAAGGTTATCTAAAACAGTATGGCAGCCAAACTAAGTGAGAGGCATGAGATGTGAGGAAGACTTGATAGCTGGCATCCTTTGTCATCCAGGCCGCTGAAGGGAATCCTGCACAGACAGCCTGCATACAAGCATCCTTGTGCATATGGGTAGGAGAGTGAGTGTGAATGAATAAGATCAATTTTGTTTAAAAACAAAACCACCTTCTCCTGTAAAGTCTGGCACTGGGATTTGCTATATTGCTGTTCTTTCCTACAACAAGACAGACTGAGCAACATGCAGGCAGGGATTGAGAGCGCAGTGCATTTTAGGTCACTACCCTTGGAACTGCCAGGGGAAGATAGAATAGTCAGTAAGACTTCCAAGGCAAGAAATGAGCAATGTTCATGCAGTTTATTCTCAGTACAGGGAGCACGGTTCACACCACACTGATGCTCTGTGATTCTGTACAGGGGAAAAAGGGGAAAGAGATTTGTTTATTCTTTGTAATTCTTGTCCTCAGACACTTCTCAGAATTCTGTTGTGTCTGGTCATTTAAATTTTGGTTTTTTGTTTTCACATGAAATTCCCTCTTGCTACAGGAGTTTAAAATTTTCAGTATCAAACTGTAGTTATCAGTTCAGGCAATTAGTCCGAGTAATTTGTACTATACTTTCTTTTTCTGACAATGACTACTATGCCTCTCTAGTTTTTAGTATCAGGAAATTTTATCTCTCTACTGCGTATCTCCTTTGGGTCACTGCTTTACGAAGTTAACAGAATGGCTTTAGTACTCATTCACTCCCTCTATACATTTATTTAAAGCATCTTCTCTCTCCGAGTCCCAAACCAGTAGGTCATCATTGCAACTTTGTAGGTGTTTTTCTATAGTGGGAAATAAGGTTTCATTTGCCTTTTCTAATGGGAATTGCTTAGCGAACAGCCTGTGTAGTACTTTGAAAATGTAGCTGTAAATTAATGCATGGACATATTATGTCTATGACTTTCTCTCATCAGCTTTTTGTTAAAAAAGAAAATAAAACAGATACTGGCTATAATCTTATTTTTATAAAAACATACTGACTAAATTAAATTACTGCTTACTGGAAAATACCCTACAGACTGTAACTGACTAGTGTTTCTGGTGTATTCAATTTCAGCTTAAATGTTTACTGCTACTTGAAATTTCCTTAAATCCTTTTTAAAATGTAGATGACATGTAAGACTCTTTACCCCACTGGTTCCACCATCTGCTTCCAAATGTACCTGTACAAAGATGTAGCTTTTTTCAACCAGTGACAACCCACACCCTTGAAATAATCTGGTTTTGGTAATAAATTAAAAAATAAATCTAAAGGAAAGGACAATTTGGACAGACCTTCCCATCATTCCTGGTGAAGTCAACTCAAGTTTCTGATGTTAAAATTCCAGGTAAGTACAGGTCTCCTTGCGGAAGGCCTGTGTGACCTCAGAGTGCTTCTCTACATATGTGCTGTTGGAAGTATTTTGTTTCTACAGACTAAATGTCAGAAGTTTCTTTTAGCCCCTTATTAACTGAGGCTCTTCATAATTTACTCTTTTGCATTTTTCATCAGCTGAGCTCGTTTTGGTTTTAGCTGCATAGGTTGTGTAATAGATTTGGCAGGAGATTAATGTGACAAGTACCACCCATAGGTTTGCTTAAGGAGCTATTATCTCTACAAAGCTAGCAAATAATATGAAATAGTTTCTAGACATTGATTTCCTTGCTGGTTTGCTCAGTCAGAGGTTGAAATCTACCCGTAGGGGTGAGAGACTCAACAGGGATAAATGCCACTGGTATCCTCACCATGCAGAGTATGTTAATTGACTGCAAATGCAACTATTGTCTTTCTTTTCCATGAGACATGGTATAAATCTATCAATTTGATTACATTTATATTTTGTTCTATTTTTAAAGTACAAGTAAACCTCTAAAACCCTTATGATATATTACATAGGTTCATACTTCATTTTATAACCTCTGTTTGCCAACAGCTTTCCTGTTTGCATGTTATCAAAACAGAGGGAAAAATGTACTTGAGATCTTTCACTTGGGCTGACTACATGCTACCTGATTTTTCAAACTAATTTGCATTCTTCGAAAGCTAAAACCCTCTCATTTTTCTGGTACTAATGTTTCTTTTCTGTTGTATTGCGCCTGTAGTAGCCAATATCACATGCAAACCCAGTACATCACATGTAAAAACACAGTAAGATGAAAACAAGAAATACTTCTAGATTTGCCTAAGTGATAGTGTTCCTTTAAACTGTAAGACAAGTTATAAGCAAAGTAGTACACAAGCCAAAGCAAACCAAAAACCAAACCCAAAAGTAGTCTGCAGGATAATTATACATTCTTCCTGTTGCAGTCTATCTCATTTCATTCTGAGTGCAGCATGTTCTTGTGGGCACAGCATAGAGGCAAGAGTACTCACTTTTTCTCTGACTTTAGCTCCAAGAAATAAGAGTTACTGATAAGCCCCAAAGAATTCTGCTTCCCGAACAGAATTTCTCAATACTTTAATGTAAGATCACTTAGCCTGTTAGTAAAAATGGAGTTACATGGACTATTTACCTTGCAAATATTTTTTGCAGACTGTGGGAAGAAGGAGACAAGAAAAGTACACAAAGTTCTTTGTACCCTTGTGAACCCAATTCTTCAGTTTTCCAGAGCCACAATATAACTAGACATAAATCTATTAAAAAAAAAAGTGAAGGGTACATCAACACTGTCAAACAACTTTGCTCTCAAACTTACGCTTAAGCCCCGGCCTCTTTTTTTGAGTTGAGCAGTATGGATAGAATAATGCAGCAGACAAGTTTTATTCCTCTCCTACACTGTTTTCTAACAACATCCCAGCAAACTTTGTCTCCTCAAATGCCATCACACACCTTTACGTCAGACAATAAGCAAAACAAAACACACCTTCAGTTTCATGTTAACAATACACCACCCCTGGAGAGCTGGTTTTTTCTGTGTGTGTGTGTTTTTTTTTCACTTTGAGAAAAAAAAAAGCCACATGTAAAAGGTGGGGATTTTCAGCCTCAGAATTTACAGTTGAGACCCAGGAGATGCACAACCGAATCTTCTACAGCGTGGATGTGTCTAGCCTGGTGGGAGAGAGTTAGGGGGTACTCCCTTGAACGTGTGGACATGAGAACTCATCTCCTCCAGACCGGGTTCCAGAGCTCAGTGTCCATGGGAGAGGTAGTGGAGACATTTCCAGAACAGCACAGGATCCCAAAGATCAACCTTCTCAGCAGGGACGGACACTCACACAACAGCAAAAAGGGAACTGATGGTGTGCACATGAGGGTGGTTTTTTTTCTCTATTTCATCATTATTTCTAGTAACCACTTTGTAGATCACTTCCTACTGTCTTAGAATCACTAACAGTGTGGAAAACCTCAAGGTGACTTTATCGTGTCAGAAATGAGAGGCAAAACAGCAGAAAAGCCCCTGACAGACCAGGGGACAGGCTTCACCTCATAACTTTTGCCTTACGGGAGCTTGTGTTTTGTCCCCCCATATGAGAAGCACTTTGCAACTCACAAACCAGAATGACTGGCTGGGAACATCACACAGGGTCTCAGGCTGGAAAAAAGCATGTAGCACAGCATGGCAAGTAGGAGATGATACATGGGCTTACATTTGGATGCTAAAAGGTGAGACGCATGAAATCCTCACCCTTACTGTGTAACACTGTGACAAGTCTAATTACAGGCTAGAGATTTTGAAATGTTAAAGAAACATCACATTAAACCTAGCCAATAAGTGTTTTTAAGATACTGTTTTGACATCATGTATAAAGGGATCATAGACTGACTTGGTTTTCTGTACATTTGAGATTTAATATTACTTAATCCCAAGGGAGTTATTTACTGCATTAGCACTATGCTGCAGCTGCCTGTGAGTTACTGATTAAATGGGATATGTGAGAAACAAAAGGTATCTTTGGGAAAAAGCAGGAACAAAAAAATGTCACTGAAGCACTATTGTGTATTCCCTTTAGAAACATTAATTTAAAGCAATAACAAGTCTTCAGGAGTGAGCAATGCTTTTCTAATTGCTTGTATTATCTCTTTGCTGGTGTTTCACAACAGGTAGTAGATAGATTGTAACTGGCAAATCTCTAAAGACTCCAGACAGAATCATAAACAAACAAGAAAAAAAAATAAAAATCAGTGATTACCTTCCAAGCCTTTAATAAAAGTAGTTAAGGCCTGATTTAAAAGCCTCCCTTCTGGCGGTAATAGCCTATTTGTCAGATGTTATTTTACAGTGATGATAGTCATTGTGCAGCAAAATGCTTAGCATTTAGCACTAAATGCTGATTATCTTTTTTTTCAGATTTTTTCCTACCATGGCAAGCAATGGAGAGATTGGCCTGAAGACTGGTTAGCTAACCCAAACAGGAATCAAGACTTAAGATAAATTTTGCAAATGCACACTTATTTACCTTTGAGAGGAAAACTACTTCACATCAGCAAGTAAGAAATGTGACTAAACAGCAAAACGATGTAATTCTTAAAATTAAAAAGATTTATATTAATTCTATATAAATACTGAATTAACGTTTAATCCATCTAAGACTTTCCCTTTGAAATGAAACAGCCTTTTCCTTCTGCCTGAAATGGGAGTTTCATGAATGGATATGGTTTTTTAAATTCTAGCCCTTAGGTATGCTATATTATAGGCATTATATTTAAAAATTAATTATTATAAATTTTATTCAGATATATTAAATGGTGCCATTAAAAAAAGTATTACAAACGTTTAAGTTCTTGATAGCACCCAGAAGAAAACATCAACTATTCAAGTTATCTAATCTATTTTTATATTTGTATTAGCTTTCAGTCAAAGGGAGTCACGCAGACGCAGAACTTGGGCAAGAGGAACCTCCTTTTCCCTAAAGCACAAAAGAATTGGATCAGATTCTGCCTTTCAAACAATATTTTCCATCTGCCTTCTATGGAGTTTTATTACATCACTTTGTCAATGAGTCAGGTCTTGTACTCTCTATATTTCTATTCTATTTCATAGAACATAAAATGTAAAGATCTGATCCCCAAGTGAATATGCGTTAGAGGAAACTGACTACTAGCCCTCTATACAGTGGCAATGTTATAGTATTTAAAAATCTCTGTGCTTTTTTCCCATAAATTTGCATTAAATTAGGCAGATCATAATCTAATAGTGGTGAATGAAGCAAGACTAAAAACTTAGGTTTAGAACACAGAAGTTTTAATCTGGTTCGAGGCCATTTTAAGAACCTGAAATTGCACAAGCCCATGGAACCTGATGAAGTCTAATTGCAGGTCCTGAAGGAGCTGGCAAATGAAGTTGCTAAGCCACTGTCCATCATAAGTGAAAAATCATGGCAGTCAGGTGAAGTTCCCAACCACTGGAAAAAGGGAAATATAACCCCCATTTTCAAGGAGGGGAAAATGGATGACCCAGGGAACTACAGACCAGTCAGTCTCATCTCTGTGCCCGCCCAAATCTTGGAGTAGATTCTCCTGGAAGACATGCTAAAGCATATGAAAAACAAGAAGGTGGTTGGTGACAGCCAGCATGGCTTCACTAAGGGGAAATCCTGCCTGACCAATCTTGTGGCCTTCTATGATGGGGCTACGGAACTGATGGGTAGCGGTAGAGCAGTTGATGTCATCTCCCTGGACTTGTGCAAAGTGTTTGAAACTGTCCCATACAACATCCTTGTCTCTAAATTGGAGAGACATCAATTTGATAGGTGGACCACTCAGTGGCTAACGAACTGGCTGGATGGCTGCATGCAAAGAGTTGAAGTCAATGGCTCAATGTTTAGCTGGAGACCAGGAAGTAGTGGTGTCCCTCAGGGACCGGTGCTGGGACCGGTCTTGTGCAGCATCTTTGTCAGTGACATGGACAGTGGGATTGAATGCACCCTCAGCAAGTTTGCCGATGACACCAAGCTGTGCAGATAGGTTGATATGCTGGAGGGAAGGAATGCCATCCAGAGGGACCTTGACAGGCTTGTGAGGTGGGCTGATGCCAACCTGATGAAGTTTAACCATGACAAGTGCAAGGTCCTACAGCTGGGTGGGAGCAATGCCAGGCACAGTTGCAGGTTGGGCAGGGAAGAGATACAGGGCAGTCCTGTGGAGAAGGACTTGGGGGTGCTGGTTGGTGAGAAAATGAACATGAGCCAGCTTCAGTGTGCTCTTGCAGCCCAAAAAGCCAACCGTATCCTGGGCTGCATCCAAAGGAGCATGACCTGCAGGTTGAGGGAGGTGATCCTGCCCCTCTACTCTGCTCTTGTGAGACCTCAGTTGGAGAGCATTGTGTGCAGTTCTGGTGTCCTCAACATAAAAAAGACATGGAACTGTTTGAGCAAATCCAGAGGAGGGCCACGAGGATGATCAGTGAGCTGGAGCACCTCCTGTACAAAGACAGGATGAGAAAGTTGGAGCTGTTCAGCCTGGAGAGGAGAAGGCTGCATGGAGACCTCACAGAAGCCTTCCAGTATCTGAAGGGGCCTATAGGGATGCTGGGGAGGGACTCTTCATGAGGGACTGTAGTGATAGGACAAGGGGTAATGGGTTCAAACTTAAACAGGGGAAGTTTAGATTGGATATGAGGAAGAAATTCTTTACTGTGAGGGTGGTGAGGCAGTGGAATGGGTTGCTCAGGTTAGTTGTGAATGCTCCATCGCAGGCGGTGCTCAAGGCTGGATTGGACAGAGCCTTGGGTGGCATGGTTTAGTGGGCGGTGTCCCTGCCCATGGCAGGGGGGTTGGAACTTGATGATCTTAATATCTTTTCCAACCCTAACTATTCTACTATTCAAGGATTCTTTCTTTACCTTTAATTTATTTACAAAGAATACTTGTATTCTTTTTTTCATCTAATACAGCAAATAAATCAGTAAAGTAGTAATTACTACTCTGGAGAGAACTACAGCTGATATTTTCCTTAATCAGCTGTTCTGTATAAATAATATGGATGCTTGATATTCAGTGCATGCAATGTAATACACACCTCATATCATTTACTTAGTGCAAGACAAAGACTTTTTCTGCTTAAAAAAAAATCCCTTACTTAACATTAATCAGATTGATGCCTAATTTCCTGTGAAACATACTAACATTTTCTGTCTGAATGACAAGATATGCACCAAATTGACAATGGCTGAATGCAGAAAAAGGGGAATGCGATCACTGCATAGAAATTATAAAATGGATTTTTTCAGGTTTTTTTAAGAAAAATACTGAAGCATGGTTAAAAAATCAGTAATGGTCCCCTGTTATCCTGTGATTAGGATCCTTTTAGTGAAAATGTTTTATTTTATTTGAGAAAATTTTTTAGAAATAGATTAGATTTTTTTACCTACCTCACACAAATTTGTCGAGACCTTACTAGGTTATATTTATTCAAAATATAAAGCACTATTAATATGAAATAAAATGTTTAATGGTCTCATTACTGTAGAAGGTACTGGTTCATTGTTTTTCACATATTATCCTTAATGAGTTTTCTCACTATCATTATTTCTAATTTAGTCTTCAGTAATTTGCAGTAAAAGATTAGCTTGCTATCAGGAATAGAAATGTGCACAAAAACCATGTTTGGCTTGGCCACTGAAGGTGCAGAAGCAGTGGTTTGGAAACATTCCCAGATAAGAAAGGACTTTCTGGTGTCGGACTGACAGCAGAGTTGTACCCTAACAGACTTACATTCCTATGTAAACATCTTTCCAACCAACTAAGCACCCCGTAAAAACATTTTCAGATAAAATCACAGTGCAAAACAGATGATTGACGTAATGTTTTTTATCTGATTATGCAGTAAATTCCTCATGATTTTACAATTAATTCCATTTATTTTAATTCTGCAATAAATTCAGCATTATATATTATACTTAAATGTCATACCTGATTTTGTCCTGAACTAGAAATAAACTGCATTGTATCACATCCATACATTTCTTCAACACATATGTTTACTACACATATAAGCTGCTGAATATGTCCACTGTAAGATCCCAAACCAAGAAGGGCTACGCAGACTTTTGTCCAACCTGCTCATGGGTAGCTCAATCTATAGCAGATTGGCTGCATCAAGACTTCATAGATTTCAACTTTGGGTCTCCTGGTTTCGTACTGTTCTTTTGTTGCTATAAGACAAAACTGGGTGAAAAAAAGAGAGAAACTGGATGTTGTTTTCAGTTCAAAGTATCTGAAATAATTTGAGGACTGCGCTGCAGCTCAGTAGAGTTGTTTTCTGAAAACACAAAGATGTGAATATATTGCAATAACCAACTCATCGCCTGTAGTGTACCTAGTGGCATTTGAAGGTGCAAAGCCCTCTGTGGTAGGACTAAAGGGCAAAGGGTGAAAAATGGGGACAATCTCATGCACACTGCTTACTTGGGATGGGTCTCTTACACTTCCTACACTATCCAGGAGAAAAAGGTCTTTGTTTCTTCTAAATTGACTTCTGCAGGCAACACTCCTTATTGAATGTATATGGGTACCATGGCTCTAACTTAGCTGATTAAATTTACCCTGTCTGCCTAGGTACTTATAGTTGAGGAACTAAAATGCAATTAATCAACTTCCTTCAAGCACCAGAAGCTGATGATTTGGGACCACTTCTTCAGTGTTGCCCTTTAACTCTCACTGTAGGCACAAGTGTTCTCAAAAAACATGAGGTGTTTTGAAAAGCTAATAATTGAATGGAAACACTTAATGGAAATAGGGCAATTTGAAAATCTGCCTTTAACTTACAAGAGATTTGCCACAGTTTCATTAACTATAACATGCTGATAACATTATCCACTTAATGCATCCAAATATTACAAGGTTTATCTAGATAGTAATTATTAAGCAGATTGGCCCCAGCTGAGAAAAGAATCATTTTTTCAGGAAACCCTCTAGGCTGTTACTTGAAACCTTTCCCGACTGAGGGTCGCTAAAGTTTAAGAGACTGTCATCAGGACATAACTCTGGAGCTTCCATGTATTTAAGATGAAAGATAGCCTCTGATGATTCTTTTGTATTGACAGCAGGACCTGAATTTCTTCTTTAACTTATGTGAAAATATAACCACAAACTCAAATCTGTATATAATTTCTGTTGCTGAATTAAATACTGTTAAAGTAAAGGATGCCTGTGCTTCCTAAATTCCCATCATATAAATATGAGTTTAAATTTTTATCAAAGATATTAAATACAAAGATTATTATTTCTGGAAACACAAATGAGCATATTTTTAGTTTTCTTCTGATATAATATTTTTAGGGAAGATTACCCTTTTATTTTTTCTCTCTTAACACAGACCATGTCCTGAGTTGCTTACTGAAACAATAAGATGTACAATATTTTATTTCTTCTGGACAAAACCAATTAATGCACTATACCTCCATAAGAAAAGAAAACTGCAGTATGGTGTTGAATTTGCTGTCTCAAGAAATCTGATAGCAGGTCAAATATGTCACACACCAGAATTTTGGAAAAGAATTTGGGAAAAGCATTTTGCATATGTTGAAGTGATTTTCAAAAGGAAAAAAAAACCAACTAATGACTGTTCAAAAGGCAGGCTCTTTCACTTCTTGCTTATGCATTCATTATTGCTATCATTACAGCCACGATACAGTGCTTCGCTGTTTTTTAGTGCTTGATTTAGTGCTAGTGTATAAATCCCACTATACATTTAAACTGAATTTAGCAATGCTGCAGACTGCATTGGAAAGCTTGAAAAAGCTGACGCACACTGAGCTAAGATCATCATACATTCATCAGA
This sequence comes from Myiopsitta monachus, assembly GCA_017639245.1. NCBI lineage: Eukaryota > Metazoa > Chordata > Aves > Psittaciformes > Psittacidae > Myiopsitta > Myiopsitta monachus. The sequence goes on from CM029919.1 coordinate 62,199,418, forward strand.
TAGCAATTTTTCAGTGTTTGAGAATGAAAGTTATACCACAGTTTACAGCTATTACTGAATTGCTTAAATAATAACACCCTCTCAAGATTCTGAAATTGCAGCCTGAGATGTACACAGTATTTCTCCACTTACTTTCATCCTCTTAGAACTTTTAATTACTTTTCTGTGAAGGCAGAAGCTACCACAGAGACTCAGATACTTTATAATTATAGATACTCTCATGTCTTTTCCAGGCAGTGTCAGGCCATTTGCAATTTATTCCCATGACTCACAAAGACACTTCTGCAGCAAGTCCACATATTAAAACTAAAAGCTATTGACAAAGTAATAGTTTTTGCCAGCATTATACAGCATACTACACTTTTCCAAAATCACTGAGTGAGAGCAATCCTTCATTACAGTTCTCAGCTATCCAAGACTGATGTCCAGATACTCAGAGGGGTCTCATTTAGAACATTATGCAATTCCCTGAAATGCTGTTGAACCATATGGCCTGTTGGGATGTAGATTTATTCACTTAGACCGTATAACTACTACACATGTGGGAAAAAAAAAAACTGTTTTGCAATACTAAGAATCCAGCTGAAAAGACAGAAGCTGCATTTCTTGCCATTAGATATTTGCTCTCCTTAAATGAAAAAAAAATACCACATAAATTTAGGCTTGTAGATAGAATTTGGGCATTTGTTGGGATGAAAGTTGTATGTGCTGCCAGGATAAACTTTACTGTGTTTGCAAAGCATGCAGGTATGGAGGTCTCATCAGAAAGAAGCAACTTCTATTGAAAAATGTTCTGAGGCCGTCCTACTTCATACCAATAGGTAATAATGAGAAACTGAACCTCAGTTCATCTGATGTACTAATTCTTAAGTATAGCAGTCTTCCCACTCCTTTTCATCTCTCATACATGGGTAACCATGGTTGTTCCTACACTGTGGCATTCCGCACAGTACAAATGTACATCCTGCTGTATCTCTTACTATTTTCTGGTTCCCACTGGAAGAAAACCATGGCATGGGTAGACTGGAAGTCACAGTGCTTTCCAGCTGCTTTCCTGATTGGAAAGAACAAGCATACTATGGAATATAAATGCTGCACAGTCTAACTTCACCCACTGGTACAAAGTCAAATGCCAATTCCATGCAGACACACAGTCTACCTAATCTTAACTACATTTTCACTGGGAGAGGGTTACCTCTTGAATGAAAAAGTTGGATGAAGATTCGGCTGTGACCAAAGCTGAATCCAATCAGTTCAGCAATATTTCTACCATCTATATTCAGGTTGCCAGCATCTCTGCTGTTACCTGACAAAAGGTGCTGACCTATCTTGATGGAAAATGATCTGGGCTCATTTATTTATCTCTGCTCAGCCAGAAAGTGCCAATGACATTTAGGAAACAGTGGCACCTTTAGTGCTTCAGTATTCTCAACTGAGATAGAGTGTTGCAGCCCATCACACCTGCCCTCCAGTGACCGGTACATTCTCACAGAATTAAAAATCTAGTTCAGTGCCTCTAAATGCTTGGTGTAGATAAACTAAGAACTTCAGCATAGAAAAAATGTGGGAGAAAATTATGGAGATATAATAAGAGTCAATAAAGTCACAAGTGAAGATGCAAGTGTGAAGAGGTAAGTAGGAATTGACTATTAATTCTTGCTTTGATTAAAAGCACTGCAGGCTATCAGGCAAAGCTAGGTGTGACATTCAAAAGAAGAGAAGGTAAGAAGTGGAGGTGAATCTTCACACACTGTGTAAGTAATCTGGAACTTCCTACCAGAAGACACTGCAAATGCTAAATTGGTTTTTAAATTCAAGTGGAGACTATACAATTCCATGAAACAATTTTCATCAGCAGTTATTAGCTTCAAACACATCAGCATATCTTGTCCAGGACTTCCTTTTGCTGCAAGTTTCTAAAGACTGCAAGAATATGCTGAGAAAGTTTAACCACATTTGTTCCATTCCTATGCACCTTCTCAGACACCCACTTTTGGTTAATATTAGAAAGACAACACAGGATCTTTAGGCATGACTTCCTACAGTAATTCTACTTTCATGTCTTCTTTATCATGAAAGCGCTCCAAAACCATGACCACAAATATCTGAGTTTTGTGTTAATGAAATAAGACTAGTGGATAAATTTGAACAGTAAACAGCCCCTTTATCTGTCATTTTCCAAGCTCACTCCCTGGCCTTGGGCTCATTTCCTATGAAAGATATTTATGGGCAAGAGCAATCTGAAGAAGTCAGTTAGGGAGTAAAATCTGCTGTCTACAAGGTAAATATGCTGTAGCCTTTGGCAGTGTAAACATAACTCATCTGGTGCCCCTTGGCCTTAGGGCCATGGATTTGTTTCTGACTCTTACAATTTAGCAACATGATTAGACACTCCTCTAAATAATGCCCTCAAGACCAGATTTACATACCTTTTCTGTTGTAAACTTACAGAAGCAAAATCAAAATTTGCCATCTCTAGAGTGTATGACCCTGAAAGTCAAAGCATGCTTAAAATGCCTGTGCCTCCCATGAAAACTTCCATGTTATATTTGCTCCAAAAAATATTCCTTCCTAGTAATAGAAAACTTCACAATATTCACAGAATTTCACAAGTGAGATGCAGACAGAAGAAGTGGCTTCCACATATGGAGTCATAACGAAAGTTTCTGTTAGAACAAGAAATAAAACTTAGTCCTTCCAGCCCAATGCTTTTATCATAAGATATCAGAAAAGGAGAGTCCTCTCTGGTTAACATTGCATGTTCTGTTCCCAGAAGTACCCTATTCTTAGGACAGTAGCTATCAAATTTTACAAAGCAACTTAAGACCCTTTATTACAGCAATAAGGCAACCTTTCACAGGCATAAAGCTAAACCACAGTCTTGATTGCTAATCTGCCTCTATTTAATAGTTCCACAGAGCAAATATACGAATGTTGCTATCTTGAGAACCCTTTCATTTGTATTAGTTTGCTATAGCCCTATACCTAAGATTAAAAGCATTCCCTACTACTGAGGAAAACTAATACTAACATGTTTAATGCACATATACAAGTTTAACCTCTAAGGTGAAGTTTTCCCAGTGTAATTTTCCAAATGTCAGAAGTGCGATTGCAATCTAACCATTAAAGCCAAAATTTGAAAGAGACAGTCCTGTGCTCTACCTCTGTTATTCAGCTCCAGCTTTTCGAGTAGGAATAATTCTCCACCATTTGAGTATTACAACCACAAATACTATTCAAGAAGTAGATCGAAATCTGTGCAGGGAAATCACTGTATGGGCTGAAAATGTTATTAGGGCATCTCTTTTTTATTCATTCTAGGGATTGTCCAAACAAGGAGACTATTCTATGCTGAGATGTGGTACTCTATTCAGAATGGAATAAATGTTACACAATCAAATTCTATGGCTGGGTTACTCAATGCAGATTTTGTAATACATAGGGCTACTCTCTCCTCAATATTCTCTATAGGTATTTCGGTGGCCTCAGATTGAAGTTCATACATCACTAATCTAGATGTCTACATCTAAACTAGACACCCTGGGTTTTTTTTTCTCCCTGGTCATTGGAAAGGAATGGGCAATTTTAGGACACAATCTGTATGATCCTTGTAATCATGTGTAAGTTAAAGTAAGATGAATTGGTGATAATGAGTCCTTTCCTGTGAAAGGCATGCAAATCAGCTATTCAGAAACTGACATTTGCACTGGTAGTGTCCATATGTCTCAGATGAATTCTACCTTTCACTGTGTGTATTAATGGACCTCAGACCTCCAGTGGCAAAGTTAAATGCTCAAGTTTCACTATTATTTTCTTCCTGCTCCACTGTACATCTTTTTCTGTTCTGATATAGGTCCTAAACTTTATCTTTCAGTGGGGAAATTGAGACTAGTGGCAAAATATTTCCTATCTTATGGTGGATTAGTGTTAGTAGAGTTCATACAAGGAGCTTTGGCAGCAGTACCAATAGTTTCTGGGTAACAGCAAGAAAAAGAGAAGTGATATGATATGTAGATAAGCAGCTTGTGAAGTTGTGTCCATGCATCAGGTTGTGATTCATCCATAGAAATAGATGAAAGTTTAGTACTCCTGGCACTGGATAAAACATTCCAACACAAGAAGCACTGATTTGATATTATTTTTCTAATCATTTGAACACAGAACTGTGGCCTCAGTTCAAAACTTTTTAGGGGCTTATTCCTGGGAGAAAAGATTGATCTATGGTAATATATGCAGAAGATCAAGAAAACAAATACAATCTTTCTGGAGCTCTCATTGAGCTCATATTCAAACGTGAAGTTCTCATTTCGGAGCTGCAAGTCAGCATGAAACCTCTTCTAACTATAAAACTGTGGCCATCACTTCCTGTTATGAACATCATCATAAACATCAGATCTAAATAACTGAAACTCCCCAGCTGTAACTAACACCTTATGCAGTCCCAATTGTCTGTATAGATTTTAAACTTTGTAATTTCTCAGAGGCTGTGGATAACTTTGCACAGATTTTTGATTCCCACATTGTACAGGGAAACAGACAGAACCCATGTGCTTATTTCTACTGCCTCTCTTCATTCAAAAATTGGTTGATCACATTGGCAATTTCACCAATGTTATTCAAAATTTATTATGAAAGGATTCAGGACGTCAGTTAATACCTCTTCTGCTTAACATTAGAAGTATATTTCTTTCCACACATTATGCATGTTAGTGCTTGTCGTGGTTTAAGTCCAGTCAACCACGAAGTTTTCTCACTCACTCACTCTCCCCTATTTCTTCCCTCAGTCCCGGGGGGATGGGGAGGAGAATCAAAAGAATGCAACTCGCACAGGGTTGAGATAAGAACAGTTTAGTAACTAAGGTATAACACAAATCACTACTGTTACCACCAATAGTAATAATACAAGAGAAATACAAAGAAAGAGAATACAACTGCTCACCAAGCCCGACCCAGCCAGTGTACCCCCCAGCAGCGAACCCCCCGATGCACCACCACCACATCCTTCCGGGTCTCTCCTCTCCGTTTTCACATCCTGGACATGGCGTGCTGTGGTATGGAATAACCTCTTTGGTCAGTTTGGGTCAGCTGTCCTGTCTCTGCTTCGTCCTGGCTTCCCCTCCTCCCTGACAGAGCATGAGACTCAGAAAGTCCTTGGTCAAGCCAAAACACTACCAAGCAGTAACTATAAACACTGGTGTTATCAGCACTGTTCCCAGGCCCAAAATCAAAAACACAGCGCTGTACCAGCTACCAAGAAGGAGAAAAATGACTGCTACTGCTGAACCCATGACACTTGTCTAAACTGGCAACAAATGACTGTAAAAGGTGCATTTGGGAGACTAAGGGGAAGCTACTGCTGCCTTGTGCTGAATGTTACTTGCTTTGTGCTATGACTGCACACCACACAACACATACTCCAAAATACCAAAGTAGAAAAGAGACAGAGCTTCCCTGTGAACCCTAGGAGGTGCAGTAGGGATGGTTCTTAAAATGTCAGAGTGAGGAGTCAAAAAAGCTTCTCTCCCTCTAAATGACAGGTGAAAAGTCACTGAATCAGAGATGCCCAGTGTTCCTATTCCAAGGACTAGAGTTATTTTAATGATTTTAAACTTACACTTTATTTAACTGGCTATAAGGTTTCCTTGCGTTACATTTTATTATATATTTCACATAAATTCCATGTGATATCTCATGAGCAATTTCATAGATATTTATAAGAAATGTCACAAATAGTTTTATGTCAACAAACTACTTTCATGTTTAAGAACTGGGATGGTTTTCATGACTGGAGTGTTGCGGTAGAAGGATACAAGATCTTTAGGAAGGACAGAGCATTGCCAGCAGACAGAGTGGACAGAGGCGCTTCTCCCCCTTTATTCAGCAATGGTAAGGACACAAGAGTGCTGTGTCCTCTTATGGGGTCCCTAGTACAAGAGAGACATAGACATACTGGATACAGTCCAATGAAGGGCAACAAAGATGATTAAGGGTCTGGAGCATTTCTTCTATGAGGAAAGGCTGAGAGGGAGCTGGGACTGTTCAGCAAAGAGGGGAGAAGGCTTAGGGGAGATCATTTCTATGTGCATAAATACCAGCAGGCAGAGTGTGAAGAGGATGTAGCCAGGCTCTTTTCAGTGGTGTCCAGTGACCGGATGAGGCAATGGGCACAAAATGAACATCAGGAAACACTTTTTCACTGTGAGGGTGAGCACTGGCATAGGTTGCCCAAGGAGGCTGTGGAGTCTCCATTCTTGGAGAGATTAAAAAATCACCCAGACTTGGTTTTGGCCAATCTGTTCTAGGTGACCCTACTGGAGCAGAGGTGCTGGGCCAGGTGCCCTCCAGAGGTCCTTCCAACCTCAATTATTCTGTGATTCTGTGAACAGTTCTTCCGGAACATTCCATGAATGGATATTTCGTTTCATGTGGTATTTCACTGTAGAGAAGTGTACAGATACATTTTTCTGTATACATTGCTTAATATTTAATGAAAATACCATATATCTCCCCTTAAAATTTCAGGGAGAGTTCACATGAGTATTTCATGAATATTTCCTGAGCATTGCTATGACATTTCATGAGCTTTCTTTTGCTTGAAGACAAAATATATCATCAAACACTTAATGAATGTTTTCAGAATACTATAAGTTTTTATAGAAAGGATGATATTTCAGACATGGTTATGTTAAATACTTGTTGACTATTTTCCAAGCAAATTTCTTTTGAATATGCAACTTATAAAAACAAATGAAACACCAAAGGACAAACATTCAGATCTCCTTGGGTATTTGTAGATAGGCAGTTTGACACAAGAAGTGTGACAGTGCAAACTCATCCAAGAACTTTCCTAGCCATGCACTGTCAGAATGTATGTCCTGGGTTCAGCAGTGGCAGTCATTTTACTCCTTCTTAGTAGCTGGTGCAGTGCTGCGCTTTTGACTTTCAGCCTGGGAACAGTGCTGATAACACCTGATGTTTTTAGTTGTTGCTCAGTAATGTTTACTCTGACCATGGACTTTCTGAGCCTCATGCTCTGTCAGGGAGGAGCGGAAGCCAGGAGGAAGCAGAGACAGAACACCTGACCCAAACTAACCAAAGAGGTATTCCATACCACAAGCACATCATGCCCACTATAGAAACTGGGGCAGTTACCCAGCAGGACTAGATAACTGCTCAGTTTGGGCTGGTATCAGTCGGCGGGTGGTGAGTGGTCATATTCTCTTCCCTTGTTATTTTTCTTATCATTGTTATCATTGGTGGTAGCAGCAGTGGTTTGTGTTATACCTTAGTTACTGCACTGTTCTTATGTCAACCTGTGGGAGTTACATTCTTTTGATTCTCCTCCCCATTACCCTGGGAGTGGGGGGGAGATAGGGGGGGAGTGAGTGAGCAGCTTGAGTTGCTGGCTGGGCTCTAAACCATGACAAGGTGAAAACACATGTCTGTCTGGAAATCCAATTTGCATCCAGGGAGCGTGCTTAGAAGAATGTCTCCTTTTCTTATTTTCCTTTCACCACCATCACTACTGTTGTTACAACTGTATGCCACCAAAAGCACTTGCTTTGTGTATTTCACGCTTTATATGTGGTCCCTTTATAGTAGCTTGTGGAGTGACTCACCTCAGAAGAATATACCTCTTGGTTGTGAAGTCATTTTCACACTGCCTGATTTGAAGTCAATGTGAGATACAGTATGTAACATTTACCAAGAGGAATCGGCTGGCTGAGTTGCCTTTTAATGGTAGACAGAAAGGAGACAGCTGCAACTGTTTTCAGATAAAGCAGTCTTCAATAGATGCCTCCATTTTTCCTTGGCACTTTATAATGTCTTTTTTAGCTGTATTGAATTGGACCTTTCTTCTTCCTTTCCTGAGCTTACAGGAACTCCATTACAGAGACACCTCAGTCAAGTTCTTTGAAACTCAGAAAAATCACCAAACACATTCGTTTTTGCTTCCTCTAGCTACCTTGTCATAGGGGTTGGAAAACCAATAACACACTTTGAGTACCAGACTAATTAAGTTTTTGGGCTTGTGGAAGATGAGAAAAGTAACAAGAAGCTATTGCTCTTTACTATTTTGCTTGGCATAAAAGATAAAATATATCAACCTAAGTTTTGGTACAACATTTCAGCTCTTCTTCCTTCCCAGTATTAGAATAATATCAAAACAGTAAGATATTTTATGCCTTACACCACATTCTGGAATCATGCTGTAATGAGCTGGGGTATTTTTGTACTATTTGATAATGTTTGAAAAAGTAATACAAGTTCTGTGCACTGCTGTTTGGGAGAGCCTGGAAGCATACACTTGACTGGCTCACAATAAATGGTTGTTTGACCAGCAGGAGTCACTCCCTGTCATCCAGAGTCACTAAAGGTACTCATAAGCTACTGAATGAAAATGTCTGATGTGATATCTCTGCAAACCATTGAGGGGCTGTGGAGATCAGGTTATAAGTCACATGTGTCTCTGCAGAAACTGCTGCAAGAGATTGAATGATACAAGTTCCCACTAAGACCAGAAACATACTTGTTGATTTATTTACCCACAAAATACCTCAGAAGGGATCCAGTCAAATCCCCTATTCCAAGCAGGGTCAGCTTTGAAGTCACAGCATGCTGCTCAGGGCTTTAACCAGTCAGGCTATGAAAAAACCTCTAAGGATGAAGAGTGAACAACCTGTCTATTATTCTTTGTCCCCATGGTGAAAAGTTTCTCCTTATAATATGCCTGAAGCTTCATTGTCTCAGTTTATGTCCGCTGCCTCTCATCTTTACACCATTCAGCACTGTGAAGAGGCTGGATCTATTCTCTTGGTACCTTTCTTGTAAGTTTGGGGAGGAAGCTATTAGGTCCCCCTGGCAAGCTTTTATTTTCCTGGCTGAACAAGACCAGTTCCTTCAGTCTCTTCTCACAGGGAACATGCTCTAGAATATTAGAAATTATAACTGCATATTCAGACTCAGAGACTCAGGTACCAAAAAAAATCTAGAAAAACAATTATGACCAAACCAAAAGTGTAGTTCTGCGTAAGCATCATTCTATATCTTGTGCAATGCTTAAAGCACAATTAATACACTTTTGCAATTATTGCTTAAACCCCAGGGATTAAAAATATTCTCCACCATTTCCTGCCTTAGTGCCCCCAGTGTCTCTGTAAATCTTCATCTATAAGTGAAGTTTAAGGTGTGAAATGTTTTCGCAGAAGAGATTATCTACTGATGAAATGCTAGTCTTTGTACCAGATAAAAAATCCAGATAAAGTGCCTTGCAATCAATGCCATGGTAAAATACTGTATACTGAGTTATGAAATGTGTCTCAGAAATTCTATCAAGTCTATATAATTTCATCTATAGCACTAACCAAACACTGAAGAAAAATAATTTAGATGGTGTTTTCTTTTTACAGTAACAAATTCAATTATGTTAATAGTGTGTTGCAACTTGGACATAGGGTAAAGAGAGAAGGTGTTACAATGATAGCAAGAAGGGGACAGAATAAGAAATGACAATGAGCAATAAATGTTTTGGAAGGAGTTAAAGTTGGCTGCAGGCAGACAACATAAAAATTCCCAAACCAAATACGCTTTAGAAAAATCCCTTTGTTCCCATCCATATTTCAAGCACAGAGTTTGAGGGGAAAAAACCTGAACCTCCTCCTATTTCTGCACAAAATGATACACAGCCGCCATTTCTAAATGTCTGTGTCTTATAATACTTCAAAAGTGTTCTGAATAATATTTCTGATAATAATAATACCTCTTCAATTCACCATCATACATCACAAAACGTTGCCTACTTTATGACTACATCACCATCTTCTGAATTGCTTTGGAGTTTCCTCAGATATTTCAGCTCGCTAATAAGATTTCTTTCTTGTCAGAACTTGTCTTTGCGTAGGAGAAGGATCTAAATTGCTCCACCTCTATCAGCAAGTAAACCAAATCAGAAACTGCTCTTAATGTCAGCTAGCATTGCATGTCACGCCCTCATAAAGCTAAACCCTTTTATCTCACTAAGCTATGTATCTGCGTCTCAAACCAACAAATTGGAAATATTTCTTGGCCACTGCTCTCCCCCAGGCTATTCCTGGCCATTGTTTCCCTGGGCTTTGCTTTGTCTACGTTGAAATTTCCCCTCACAGCATGTGCAGTCACTGTACAGACTGTCATACACTGGTACAAACATCTGTACCCCAGCAGAAGTTTACTTGCACAGACAGAGCTAAGGACTTCTTGAGGTCTCCTACAACTGTTTTCTCTTTACTTTTAGGAGAGCCCTAGGTAGGCTTAAGGTCTTTGTTCATCTCATTGTTCTCCATAACAAAAGTACTTTTTTTCCACAACATATCTCCCAGGAAAAGAAAAGAAAAAGTAATTTATCAGTTCTCCTTAACATGAGCAGACAACATAAACGGGAGAGGTTTGACTATCATGCAAGACTTTTTTTGCCCATTGCTAGATCCTCCAGGAATCTTGCCTTTTTCTGAGGTGATGTCCTTCTCGTTCCACTGGTAATAAAGATTCTTACTCTCATGAGCAAAAGCAATCCAGTGGGCTAAGACCCCCTCCCCAGAAGGTTACATGGGGGTATAAGAAACAGTAGCACATTTTAATATTGTTAGGGTGTGGATCAATGCCGCTGATGCCAGGAACATGCAAACATATGCTCCAAATCTGGCTGTCACACAGTATTTAAAAAGGAAGGTGATACACAGTCCATATGAACCTGAAAAATAAAAGTCACGTGGAAATCTGCCTTGCCTTCTGCAAGATAAAAATGAGCAAGTGATGGCTGGAGGACTGCCAAGCCTGGGAAGGGTAGCAGAACATCTGCACAAGTATTAGTCAATCCTGACACTGCAAAGTAAATTTGGTATCGAAGAGTTCAGGCTGCACATTCTCTTGCTCTAATAATCACATGATATGTACACAGATTGTTTCAAAAGGAATGAATGAGGCTTGCTAAAAGTTAAACCACACCTAAAACATTTATTGAATTGTGTGGCAGTAGAACTCAATCAGCTGCCCTTGCTTATCATCACCTATCTGAACAAGCCATTAAGCAAAATGCAGGAAAGTGAACTACAGTTTGGAGGCAATTTCACTGAAATTGGCAAACATTTTCTGGAGAAAGTGGATGACAATATGAAATTATTCTTGCTGTGAACTGAATGAATAAACCTAAAATGCGAAACGCTCTGTGAGTAATGCAAAAGCAACTTTGTCTGGTTAGACCTCATTCCTAGCCGTCACACTTGGCACTGACTCCACTGGCCTTGCAGCTCTTCACAGCTGTTACCTGCCACTTCTTGAAGGCTGCTCACATCACAGTCCTGGAGACTCCAGCTCTGTGGGCTCTTTACCCCTTTGCATTAAGTTGAGAACAGTAAATTTATGCTCTTGAGGTTTTTCAAGTGTACTACTGCTGTCACATGTTAAGAATTTACATTCAAGAATAACGTTATCTTTTTCATGAAAAAAAAATCTATTTTTTTATTTGTGTGACTGCAGCAATAACGTGAAAAAAATGGTACCTCTCAGACTGTGTATGATTTATGATTTTACACTCCCAAGCTTTCTGATAGTTATCTTCTCCACAGTTTAATACTTAACCTTCTCAAGTTCATTTTTCCTACCTCTAGCCCTAACTTGTGAGACACTAATTATAAAAAATGCTGATAAATACATTTTCTGCAGAGTTAAACTTTAAACTTTTAACAATGAGTGCACTTACTTATACTTTAATTGCCTTTCATATTGGTACAATCAGGCAACTGTAGGTCCTACATATCATTACAGTCTTGTCCAGCAACTTATTTCCTCAAATCATGCCTTGTTTTAATTAGAACCATAGAATCACAGAACAGTTTGGGTTGGAAAGGACCTTAAGATGCTTAGTTCCAACTCCCCTGTCATGCACAGGGACACCTCACACTTTACCAGGTTGATCAAGGCCCTGTCCAGCCTGGCCTTGAACATTGCCAGGGATGGGGCATCCACAGCTTCTTTGAGCAGTCTGTTCCAGTGCCTCACCACCCTCACAGTAAAGAACTTCTTCCTCACATCTAACCTAAATCTCCCCTGTGTAAGTTTAAATCTATTACCCTTTGTCCTATCTCTACAGGCCCTGATGAAGAATCCCTCTCAGGCATCCTTTCTGAATGTTCAAGTTTATCAGGCGGAAGAACGAAAATTCTAGGCAGTATTCAGGAGCGAGAAGGGAGGCAATCACCCAGCATTTCCTGACAGAGAATATTATGCTACCAGAATAATCACCTTTCTAGTATTACCAATGCTTGTGAAGGTGAGCACAGCATGAAATTCATTGGTAGTAAATGCTGCATGCTAACACGGAGGAGGGTTTCATGGACAGAGAGCCTACTGCTAAAACATGATAGATTACTTTAAATTTAGAAACCGGGAAGGCATTTAATTAATATTTACAAGGGCAAATACTGTAAGCTAAATATCAGATGATTGTTAGAAGCATTGTAAAACATAGCTATAACAATCCTACTTGCAATATAACTAAGCCTTGCCATCATTTAAAGCACTAAGAATTTTGCAGCTTTGGTCACAGATGATAAATTAGCAAAAATTCTTGCTGCCCTCAACAATGGGTGCTTACAAATTTCAGACATTCTGGATCCAAAGGCCTGGAGGAGACTTCACACTACTTTAGGAAGGTTTCCATTTCGGGTTATTAATTAATAAGTATTCATGCAGTGAGATACAAATTACATTAGAACAACATTCTGATTTATGTGCCAAGAGATTGTATATGCCACTTCTTCATGAAAATCAAAAGCCATGATTGAAGCAAGGCTCAGCCAAGGCCTTTGCTTCATCTTCATGGTATTAAGTCTAGAAAGGAAAGGTTTGTGCTGTAGTTACTAGCTTTTCACATATTGTACTAAATTATGATTAAAAAATTACTCAGAGTTTTGCAACATTTTTGTGAAAATATACTTGGCTTTCTGAAATGTGTCCACAAACATACTTGTAGTGAAACAGCAGAACAAATAGCCACTCAGCTCACGTTTACAGTAAGCTGCAGTTTAACTTAATATTGTCAAGTACAATGGGGTGCATCTGCACATCTGGGATACCCCGTCCAGTCCACTTTCTAGAAAATGCACTTCTGAAAGCAAAAGGGAGTGTTCTTCTATATCAGCAAATGCTCTGGCCACACCACCCAAGCCTTGGAAGGCAAATGCAGGGACAGTGAGAATGAAGGGCCCAGGCCCACTGTAGGAGAGGATCTGGATCGAGACCATCTTAGGAACCTGAATGTATACAAGTCCATGGGACCCGATGAAATCCATCCGCAGGTCCTGAAGGAGTTGGTGAATGAAGTTGCTAAGCCACTGTCCATCATAAGTGAAAAATCATGGCAGTCAGGTGAAGTTCCCAACGACTGGAAAAAGGGAAATATAATCTCCATTTTCAAGAAGGGGAAAATGGATGACCCAGGGAACTACAGACCACTCAGTCTCACCGCTGTGCCTGCCCAAATCTTGGAGTAGATTCTCCTGGAAGGCATGCTGAGGCACATGAAAAACAAGAAGGTGGTTGGTGACAGCCAGCATGGCTTCACTAAGGGGAAATCCTGCCTGACCAGTCTGGTGGCCTTCTATGATGGGACTATGGAGCTAATGGACAGGGGATAGAGCAGTTGATGTCATCTACCTGGACTTGTGCAAAGCGTTCGACACTGTCCCACACAACATCCTTGTCTCTAAATTGGAGAGACATCAATTTTATAGGTGGACCACTCGGTGGATAAAGAACTGGCTGGATGGCCACATGCAAAAAGTTATGGTGAACAGCTCAATGTCTAGTTGGAGACCAGGAAGTAGTGGTGTCCCTCAGGGATCGGTGTTAGGATCGGTCATTGTGCAGCATCTTTGTCAGTGACATGGACAGTGGGATTGAGTGCACCCTCAGCAAGTTTGCTGAATGACACCAAGCTGTAGCGGATAGGTTGATATGCTGGAGGGAAGGAATGCCATCCAGAGGGACCTTGACCCGCTTGTGAGGTGGGCTGATGCCAACCTTATGTAGTTTGACCACTGCCAAGTGCAAGGTCCTTACACGTGGGTAGGGAGCAATGCCAGGCACAGTTACCAGTTGGGCAGGGAAGAGACTGCAGAGCAGTCCTGTGGAGAAGGACTTGGGGGTGTTGGTCGATGAGAAAATGAACATGATCCTGTCTTCAGTGTGCGCTTGCAGCCCAGAAGGACAACCATATACTGGGCTGCATCAAAAGCAGCGTGACCAGCAGGTCACAGGAGGCGAGCCTGCTCATCTACTCTTCTCTCCCGAGACCTCACTTGGAGAGTATTGTGTGCAGTTGTGGTGTCCTCAACATAAAAAGGACATGGAGCTGTTGGAACAAGTCCAGAGGAGGGGCACGAGGATGATCAGGGGACTGGAGCACCTCCCGTATGAAGATAGGCTGAGAAAGTTGGGGCTGTTCAGGCTGGAGAAGAGAAGGCTGCATGGAGACCTCATAGCAGCCTTCCAGTATCTGAAGGGGGCCTATAGGGATGCTGGGGAGGGACTCTTCATTAGGGACTGTAGTGATGGGACAAGGGGTAACGGGTTCAAACTTAAAAGAGGGGAAGTTTAGATTGGATATGAAAAAGAAATTCTTTACTGTGAGGGTGGTGAGGCAGTGGAATGGGCTGCCCAGAGAAGTTCTCAATGACTGTGAATGCTCCATTGCTGGTTGTGTTCAAAGCCAGGTTGGACAGAGCCTTGGGTGGCATGGTTTAGTGTGAGGTGTCCCTGCCCATGGCAGGGGGGTTGGAACTAGATGATCTTGTGGTCCTTTCCAACCCTAACTGTTCTATGATTCTATGATTCTATACCTTTCAGTACCGTGCAAACTCAGCTGAAATGGCTAACATACATTCACAAGGATGAATGAGGCTGGCTGGCTTGACTTGCCTCTTTTTATCTTGGTGAAAAATATGTGAGCTTACAAATAAGCTCATTTTCCACGTAAGGCACAAAAAAAGGGCACGTAAAAACCAATATTAATTGTTGTAACACATCTTGTGAGAATTTTCTATGCCCATTAGATGAAAAATTGGAAGCAGACTGATCCACCAGATTTCTTTTACTTACTTTTTCCTTAATTGGGCTGAGTTCATGTCCATTGTAGCCCTTTTCTTCCTATCTCACAACCTTGAATAATTTCCAACATGTCAACATAATACCCTGCTGGCTGCATAGCTATTGTTGTATACTGAAGTCTCCTTGCATGAAGGCAATTAAGTTTGTCCAGGTTGCACATAATGCAGTCGATAAATTGGAGTGAAGCAGATAAGCTATGTGGTATCGTATACTTTTATCCTGATAAGTCATAAATTCATTCAAGAGATCTTGAGTATAATGCTTTCGTGCACACAGACACAAAAAAAAAATCACATTTCTAACCAGATTGTTTGCATTACTAGTCATGAGTAAATAGGCCTGAGTTTCTCTAGCAAAGTATACTTAGTGAAAAGTTTCTAGCATTTTCTGCTGTAGCCTACTACTTTCTATTCTCTGAAGCTGTAGTTCTGCTCTAATTCTACTGGCCTGAAGAGTCATTCCAATCACAAGCAGGGTTTGATCACTACATGTTGCAGCACCACAGCTCACCTCTAGAACTATATTCTATTTCTTGTCATCATATGGACATTGTGACATATTAACCAGAGATCTTGTTGTTGATAAATTGGGGTTATTCCTTATTGACCAGTATACTGTCTAGGGCCAATAGTGTGCAGTGACCTATGACATACTCACTTCTCTGTAACTGAGTTTGCAGAAATGAGATGATGAAGTGACCTTGTTCTGTTGTTACTGACTTAAATGTGACTGCTAACATATGAAAGGCCTGCTGGCAGAATTTTTTTGTTGCATACCCTTTGCCATTTTATTTTAATTTAACACAGTCATATATGTCATCCTAATTCCAGGGTGCCCAGTTTTCAACACTGAAATATGCACTAAAGAGTAAGGGTTAAGTCTAATTTACTTACACATTTAGATACTTTAAAAAATGAAACAAACCAAAATTTTGTACAGTATGTATTTTCTTTTCTTCATGTATACCTTGATAACTGATAAAGAAGAGGTGATTCTGTTGTTTTGTTTTGGTTTATTCTGTATATTCCCCCTCCCTGTTCCCAGTGTTTATTACAGGCTAGAATTAAAACACTTTTTCAGTTTCTTTCACTAATAACTGTTGCTCAATGAAATATATCATTCCAATGACTTTGTACTTTTGAAAGCCAGATAACTGCTTCCCTCTAAATAACCAAAAATGACATTGTAAGTGAACTTAATGCTAAAAACCAAAAAGAGCAGTGTGGAATGTGCCTTTAAAATATGCCATTTGGCTTTCATACTGCTATTCTCAAATTTCTTACACTTCCCAGAAAAATTACTTTCAGGTTTAGAAGTGTTAATTAAAATTTAAAAAGGAGGCTTAGCTCATTTTTATTCCACCTTAACACTGGCTTGGTGCAAAAATGTTGGTCATTCTGAAATCTGTTACTATTCTCTGACCCTGCGCTAGTTTTGCTCATGCTGCTGTGCCTTTCAAAAAGGCAATACAGAGTTTGCAGCAATGTCACCAGCTTGACCCAATACTCCTGAACACCATTCTCTGCCGAGAACATTCATGATACCTCAGAACACAGTGTGTCTGATAAATTGAATTTTAAAAAACTTGAAAATCCATCAGTCATCTATACCATGAGTCCAAACCATGTTTTCTATTTAAGCAAAGCTTTTTGCAAATGCTCTCATAGTTTGTAAGTATTTCTGAAGTATTTCAAACCTCAGGACTGCGCTTTCTTGTAATGAAAAAATTGGGCACAAACAACAAGAGGCCTTGAATCCAGATTGCTATGTTTTCTGTTGCCATGCAATTTTTATTGGATGTTATACAGTCTGGTAATTTTCAAGGAATACTTACATTGAAAAGTTAGTAAGAAAAAACACAAATTCATGAACTGTAAAGCCAATGCATTGAAATAAATCACATTAATTTGACAGTAGATTTCAAAGCTGTCAAATAAATCCTGAGAGCGTAATAACGAAAAAAACAGTAGAAACATGACAACTTACACTATGAATAAGCCTTTTCAACAGAAATGAATGAGACAATCAAAAATAGGCAAAATTTTACAGATTAGATGCTTTCTGAGCTGTCAGGAAAGATTGAATTCAGCCAGTTATTCTTTCATTGAGGAGAAAAAATGAGTTAATATCAGTTTTGTCCAACCAGTCACCAATTTAAAGCAAATTAGTCTAAGAGACAACTTAGTTAAACAAGCGCCATTTGTAGTCAGAAGCTAGTTTCATACCGCTCAATAAAAGAGGTCAAGGCTAATGGTTACTGACTTCTTTTCCATCATTTAGGACTTCACCCTTTCTAAAGCAGTATGCTTTTAAAGAAGGCTTTTTGGAGCAATTCAGGGACCACCCTCACTTTTATAAAGCATAGATTTAGACTTAGCTGTATTATCAGTTCAAGACTACTCACAAGATCGACCTATTTAATTTGAAAATATGCTTCTACTAAAACCAGTATAGGACCTAATTTCCTGGATGTCAGAGCTGCAACTGAATTGTGAACATTTACTAAATTATCCTGCCAGATGAGCATCTCTAAATTATGGGTAATCTGTGTGGATGATTTAAGCCTCCCAGAAAAACAAGGTAATAACAAACATTTAAATTTAAGCTAAATTTGAATGTACCCCAGATCAGTAAACAGCAGCTGATAACTGATTCTCAGTTGCATACCCATATCCACGGATTAATTTAAAGAAAAGTAGATATCATTAAATAACTCATTTTTAAACAAAACTCATTTTAAGCCCAATTTAATGTGCCTGCATTTTAAGCTATTTAAGTCATTAAGTCTATTGAAACTTTTCTAATTCAGACAAAACCAACACTACACCCTGACCTTGTACACACCTGCTTTTTTACAGATGTTGAGCTGTTTGGCCATGTGGTGTCTGTGCACTGAGTAAATTAGTTCTTCCCATTTTGTGCAGCTGTTCACGTGAAGACGCAGAATGTCTAATCAAATTCAACACGTCATTCAGGCACCAAGACCCTGGTGTCTACTTCCAAATTCCTGCTTCCCCTTGTCACTTACCAGTATTTAAATAACTTTCAGTACTTGGACTGTTGGTTTACGTGATCAAGAACAAAATCCAAAAAGACAGCTTCTGGATACCAAGCATAGGACACATCCTATCAAGTGGATATCTCTGTCTAAACTTGTCACCTAGGATCACTTCCCAGGCAGTGAAGGGAAACAGACACTTTTAGGGTATGGTTCATCTAATTTAAGGCATCTGTATTAGGAAAAGTTCCATATCACCCATTATTTTTCTTGTACAATTACTTAGGTATTGAAAGCTTTATGCCTGTACAAGGAATCTTAGACAATCTGACCATCACAGCAATATGAATATTGAGGTTCACACATCTCCAGAAGAGACTAAACTGCTGTGTGCACTCACTGAGTAAACAACTAGCCAATTAATTCAGTACAAAGCATATTAATGTGCATCATTTTCATTCATAAGTGTGAAAGGAAGTAATGCCAGTTCCCAGCTTTCATGAGATACATATGATTGCAGCATTTTCCTGAACATGTGAGAGAACTTGGTTCTATGTTGGCTTTAGCTAAAAAGGCTGCAACACTATTATCTAGGCCACCAAGGAGCTGAAATAGACATTTTTTCTATGCCTTGTGCTAAAATCATAGAACTATAGAATACTTTGGTTTGGGAGAGAGTCTGCATTTTCCTCTAAAGTTCTTGAACTGTCCTGAGGAACTGCCAACTGACTGTCAAGCACCTTCTGCATGGGTTGCCAGAATGGAACAAATGGCTGTTATGTGGCAGGATCTGGGCAAGGAAGACATGCCTCTGTTGAGTAAAGTGAGTAAGCTAGGTGAATAATAATAACCACTCCTAATGCATTTTACAACAGCTCTCAAAAATCCCTTGTCAAGGTCTAGGTCTGGTAGACTACGCTGTGGGGTGCAGTCTGGTGGGATCCTGCTCCAAGGAGAATGAGAACAATGTTCAAAACAAAACTGAGCTAACAGGTTCTTTGATAGAGCTAAGTAAAGAGTGAAAAATATTTACTTGTTATCTAATGGAATCCAAGGAAAAATATAATTGATCGTAAGAATCTGAAGTAGCAGTCTGCCCCTTCTGAGAGCAGATATCTCAAAGGTAGTTACTAACTCCATACCTCTCTCTCTTACAGGGTGATTGCATAAACTAAGGATTAATGTGATGATTGGAGGAAGGCTGAATTTACTGCTTAACCAATCCTTTTTTAAACCTCAGTCTGGCTGCATGCCAGACCAGCAATCATTAACATAAAATTTACTGGGGAAAAGAGAGTAATATCTGCCAGCAGCTTTCTCTGGTTGATGATTAGGTTGAAACAGAGAAGAAGAGAAATGAGAAAGACTAGAAAAAAAAAAATGTCAAAATCCATGTTTCTCTAGTGCTCTTCAGTCTCCTTGTATCTGTGCTCCTGAAAAATGGAGAATCTTAAATTTCAGAAATATTAAAAATGAATGTTCCTGAATTATGGAGTATGTCAAATCCAAGCCAAACAGTTTAATTTTTGTTTATTTTTTTTGTTAACACAGACTCTCGCAGGATTCCTGAGGTTAATAAAAGCATTAACATGCAGGGATTAGAAGCTAATGGTAAATAAAGCCTTAGTAAAATGAGTTTAGGAAGTAACAGCATTAAAAATCAATGGTTCCTTCAACAGAAGTTAATGGAATCACTGAAATTATTCTGCCATTACAAGGTTTCTTATCTTAACCAATTAAGGACAAAATAAGCAAATTGGATTATTAACAGAGGCCAACAGATCTCTCTAAGTATAAGAAGATTTTTTCTATAGATATAGTGGGAGAGAACAGAACCACTCAGATGTAGAGGAATACAACTCAACCATTTCTTATAACCTTCATAGAGCCTCTCAAAACTGTCACTTCTGTTCACATAAGGACTGACGAAGCTAATTTTTAGACCCTGTTGATGTGAAAATTAGGCAGATTTAGGGCCATCTGAATGCCAGAATTCGTTTTTAAAAACATAAAATTATTTCACAGCAAAGTTACAGAAATATTTGCTAAGATATTGTATCTTATAGCCTTGCCAACAGAACTGCAAATACTGTGAAAGGTTATCTCCTTGTTGTCTTAAGCAGATGAGCTTTATCATCTTTGTGAGACTTTTGACTACACGAAAGAGATTCTGACCAAATATTAATTTATTTGGTTTTCATTACTATCATTGGTCGTAGGAACTGGAGATAAAGCAAGTTAAAAATACTTATCAACTAAATGCAGCTCAGTGATCAGTTCAAGAACCTGAGAGTAATGGAAGAGAATGGGTGCAGACAGGAGAAAGTAAGGGGGGAGAAATGAATACACAGCTAATAACTTCAATTAGTAGATTTTAAAAAGATTTCTATGATTATAGCATGGAATGAAGTCTTTGCAATGTTTCTGCAAGACATTTCACTCTTTTAACATCAGGAAAATGAAGTCAGCACCTCTTGTTTTTTCCCATGAGAGAAGGATAAGTGACTGGTCCTCTCATATTAAATTGAGAAATTTTTAGCTACAAACTCTGTACATCTGGTTGCAAAGATTAAAATGGAAATTTGACTCTTACAGAGCTTAAATAATGTCTCTTTCTTTTTCTCAGTTCCTTTTCTTATAATGTGTTAAGGCATAAAGACCAGCTTTTTATTTAAAAGAAAAAATCAATGAGATTTTAAGTCTTGCCATGTAAGTTAGTTGCAAAGCTTGGGCAGAAAAGGCAGGATCTCAAAGATATTGTACTATGGTCCACTTGTGCAACCCACCCAACCATGCTGTAAAACTACCAATAGTTCATTCTTTTCTATGAATGCCTACAGAAACCCCTCTTGAAGCCATAAATTCACTTTCATTCACCAAAATTAAAGATTTCTATCTCTAAGTTTTTTTCAATATAACTAAAGACGAGGATTATCCTGAGCACCTAAGATGAAATGTATAAATTCAAGCTAAACAATCTCTCGGGTCTTTACACTGTTCCTAACTATAGAAATATCAGAAATGTGTCAAATGTTATTTATTCCCTTTATTTCCAGACACCTTAATCATCTTGCTGAAAAGAGTGAAAAAAAAAGCAAGCTGCTCTTGTCCTGTATCGAGTCTGAAGTTTCAAAGTTAGGTTAGCTTTTCTTACAAGTGCACTCTGAGAGTGTAATCCTCATTTTTAGATGTTTAATTTTGAGATGAAGGAAGACTGGTTAATTACGTGCCACATTCTCAACAAGTACCTCAGATAAGCCCAGAAAGCAAACTGTATGCTGGGCAGCATCAAGAGGAGCACGGCCAGCAGGTTGAGGGAGGTGATACTCCCCTCTACTCCACTCTCATGAGACCCCACCTGTAGTACTGCATTCAGCTCTGGAGCATCCAACACAAGAACGATGTGGACCTGCTCGAGCAAGTCCAGAGAAGGACCATAAAGATGAATCCAGGGATGGAGCATCTCTCCGACAGAGACAGGCTGAGAGAGTTGGCATTGCTCAAACTGGAGAACAAGCTCCATGGAGATCTTGTAGCAGCCTTCCAGTCCTGAAAGGGAGCCTACAAGAAATCTGGAGGGAATTTTAGAAGGGCCTGTAGGGACAGGACTGTGGGGAATGGTTTTAAACTGAAAAACGGGATATTTAGATTAGACATTTGGAAGAAATTCTTTCACTATGAAGGTGGCGAGACACGGGAACAGGTTGGCCAGAGAAGCTGTGGCTGCCCCATCCCTGGCAGTGTTCAAGGCCAGGTTGGACAAGGGCTTGGAGCAACCTGGTCTTGTGGAAGGTGTCCCTGTCCATGACGAGGGCTTGGAACTAGATCATGCTTAAAGTCCCTTCCAACTCAAACCATTCTATGATTTTATGTAGCAGAAGACCTTGTCTAGACTGCAAGGGATCCTAACCTGGGCATCAGACTCTGCTTTGTGAAAACCAGACAGCATGTCTGAGTTTGGCATCTTTTATAACTCTGATACAGTATCACTAAACTAAAAGCTAGAGAAGCTGGCTCTGAAGACTTTTCTTTGTCATATCACTACTAACAACCCAGGCACAGTATGTTTCATATTGTGTACTCAGTACCATCACATTCAGGACAAAGGAGAAATGAAAAGCGAGCATCTTCAGTTCTTCAGCCTTGACTTATGGATACATTACACTATAAAACAATAGATTGAAAAAACACCCACCTCAGATTTCATTAAATGCAAAAGCTACAACACTAAATATCAAGTAAGTGCAAAACTTTTCTATACATGAATGGATTGTGATGGCCTTGAATAACAAACATTCTGGCCTCTCGAAAGTATTATTATTCATAACCTGAAATTCATACTTATGCACGAATAAGTGTATGCGAGAGATCTACACCCAAAAGACAACATGTTAAAATACTACTTTTAGTAAAACAGCAACATATTATAATCTCTGAGGCTGGCTTTTAAAACATATCTTAAGGGAGCCAATTTTCATATTTTATGCTTAAAGTTAGAAATCTGCATTTAGTCATGATTATTTAGGTATATAAAAGTACACTTAGGCCTATTAATTTTATAATTAAGGGTTAGTTTATAGCAAGCACAATCATGATACTTGAATCAAAACCACCAAAGGGTGATGCCCAGTTTAAAAGTGACAATGATAGATTACAGTGGAAGCATATAAAAGAATGTAATGCAACTTTCTGTAAAAATGCACGTAATTTTATCATACTTCATAATATAATATGTGTCCAGCTATTCTTACTGAAGTGCATTTTTCCATTTGCCATGTCGGTTTTGATTAGGGAGTGCTCTTCAGCGATTTCTTAAGTTATCCTAGTGGGAAATTTATTTGGGAAGAGTATCAGAAAAGATTCAAGAGCATTCAGCTAAAAGCTTGGTTAGACTTGTAGCATATGTACTGTTTTTTTCTCATGTGCCTCACACATGAATACGCAGAAGTACAAAAATCATAATTTTTTCAAAAGAACTAAAATAAAATGTAAAGTGTACACTATAAAAAAACGATCCCTTACAAATGGATACGAGAATGTCAGACATAGGAGTAGATATGGAGGAATGCAGTTTACACATCTATATTGCAAATTATAAATTTCTTTACTTCTTAATCTTATATGTTTATCCATCTAAAAATATTTTTTTTCTGTAAATTATCATTAAGGTTATTCACAATTAATGTAGTGAGACATTACTTCAAGAATGATTCAGCCCATCATAGCTCTGATGTCTAAAATAAATGGATTAAATCACTTTTCAGGTGTTTATCCCTCTCCAATGACTACAGAGTGTCTAGATGACTGATCTAGACTTGTAACTTTTAGACAGCTAAAGTTACACTTAATATTTTTCCTTACACTAAAATGACTCACTGGGGAAAAAAACCCATTGAGATAACTCAAAATTAAAAGAAAGCTGCTATACGAAGTGATTATAGATAACTGCCTGGATACCTATACTTATCTGAAGTAAGACAGCTGAAAAGAAATGTTAAGGGGGAAAAAAATAAAAGGGGAAAAAATATCTTCAACTTTCTACAGGAAAGTTATGAGGTAATTTTTTGAGGTTTAGATTAATCTTTACAAAATCAATGGCAGCACCTTTTCCGGATCAGTAGTTTTATTTCCCAAAGGAGACTGTGGAATACCTGGCGTAAAATTTTATAAATGTAAATTTTAAGATAGCTTTAGATTTCATTATCTGATATCTTAACAGATCAGATCTCATCTTTCTACCAGCCCTTTAATTCACATGCAGATTCCAGCTAAGCCCCACATACTGAACTGGGAATGTAGCTACAGATACACACCGTCCTTCAAACAAGAGCATAGGATCTGTCCCTATCAGTGTTAGGGCCCTGAGGTCATTCACAGGCTTCATCATCCCTTCCCAGCCCTCCTTGGGGCCTCTGCACCCTGCCCATGGCCTAGGACCCCATTTCGGCCCATCCCAGAGCTGTCAGTCCCTGCTCCAGCAACCCCACAGGAGCATGGGTCTACAACCCTGTCTCTGGTCCTGCCTCCTGGATGGGCTTCTGATCTACACCATAGCTTTGTCTCTTGCCTACCCTACTTTTGCTTCAGACAGGCGCCCCTGGCTGGACTCTGGACCTGGTGCACCACTCACCATCCCAGGGGCTGTCAATGCACTCTTCTGTCACTACCTATGCCCTGCCTACCATGCTCAATCCCTGCCACATGACACCCCTTCAGTGCAGGCACTGCCCATGGTGAGGTCACCCTCAGCTCCCAGTTTATTCCAACTCGTGGAGCAGCCCGACTCCTGTGGTTCCCAGAAAATCACCAAGAAGGTCAGTGGGACAGAAGTAGATCTTAAAGACCAAATCTTGCTCCTTTGAGGGACAGAGCTCTGCATTCTACAAACAAAACATCAATTGCCCTAGCTGAAAGAAACAAATATTTTATGTTTTCCCTTCATCTGACAGAAATATTACAGAGAAAGCCAGTGCAAAATTCAGTGCGAAAGCATTCAGAGGCAAGAAACAAAAGGTTTGTTTTGACTTTGATGGGATACCTATGCTGACATAGCCAAATCAGGAAGAGTGCAAATACTGCATTTTGTACCTCAGATCTACAAGCCCATGCCAGAGACATAGACAAAAGAAAGTTTCACAGAAATGCAAAATAATTTCGGAAGAATATGCTGAACCACTGAAATTTTTATAAAATTATTATCTGTTTTTTATTAATTTATCATTGCATTTTTATCAAATTTATGATGCCTGATCTCATGTTTATGCTAAATTCTTATACATACACATACATATATATACATATTCAAGTAGGCTACTGCATATGTCTAGTAGGGAAAAAAGACAATTACTCAGGGACACTGACCATAAATAGCAAAACTGGCAGTAAACAAGAGAAGACTCCAAAGTAAAAGCACCATATACAGATTTGCCTTCATTGAAATTATATACAGACTGGTAGTCATCAGGCTCAAGAACTCTGTGAGACGAGAATTTATTTAAATGATCTGAAGGTGAAAATTCTACTATTTAAAGAAAAAAAAAAACAATACCTCTTTGTAAAGGGTGTGGCATTGTCCTGGGTTCAGCAGTAGCAGTCATTTTACTCCTTCTTAGTAGCTGGTGCAGTGCTGTGCTTTTGACTTTCAGCCTGGGAACAGCACTGATAACACCAAAGTTTTTAGTTGCTGCTCAGTAATGCTTGCTCTGACCATGGACTTTCTGAGCTTCATGTTCTGCCAGGGAGGAGGGGAAGCCCTGAGGAAGCAAAGACAGGATACCTGACCCAATCTGACCATAGAAGTATTCCATAGCACAGCACGTCATGCCCACTATATAAATTGGGGGCAGTTACCCAGAAGGGTTATACCACTGCTAGGTCGGGCTGGGTATCGGTTGGCAGATGGTGAGCGGTTGTATTCTCTTCCCTTGTTATTTCCCTTATCCTTATTATTATCATTGGTGGTAGCAGCAGTGGTTTGTGTTATACTTTAGTTAATAGACTGTTCTTATCTCAACCTGTGGGAGTTACATTCTTTCCATTCTCCTCCCCATCCCCCTGGGAGTGGGGGGGAGAAAGGGGGGGAGTGAGCAAGTGGCTGTGTGGTTCTGGATTACCAGCTGGGCTTAAACCATGACAGGCATAAAACCCAAAGTACTCTATGCAAAAAGCCCCAGAAAAACTCATTTAAAGTTTTCATTTTAGTGTCAAAAGAAATTAACACAACATATATCGTGTAATACAGTAACCAAAATAAATATAAAACATAGAATCCAAAATAAAAACTGTTTGCAAAATAAGAAAAAAAAAAAAAGGTAAAATTGTTTGTTCAGCTTCTTCCCTTCTTGAAATAGACATGTTCTAATTGAAAGTTTCAGCTCCGACATAGCTTCAGTTTCCAGTAAAATGACTGCTTTATCAAAAATTTTCAATCACCTTCTGGTGATACGGTTGCAATGTTGCTTGGCGTCTACTCAAAGGTGGAGGAACTGCTTTTATCTGGTGCAATTCCATATGGCCATACAATCTGTCCTGCAACCCCTCTTTTGGAAGGACCTCGGGGTGTTCTCTGACAGCTGGCTGAACATGAGCCAGCAGTGTGCCAAGCAGGCCAACGGCATCCTGGCCTGTATCAGCAATACCATGGCCAGCATGACCAGGGCATCTCTTGTACTCAGCACTGGTGAAGCTGCACTTTGTTCAGTTCTGAGGCTCTCACTAGAAGACATTGGGAACGGGCCCAGAGAAGGGCAGCAAAGCTGATGAAGGCCCTGGAGCACTGGTCTGATGAGAAACAGCTGTGGGAACTAAGGCTGTTTGGAGAAGAGAAGGCTCAGAAGGGACCTTATTGCTCCCTACAACAAACTGAAAGGAGGCTGTAGTGAGATGGGTGTTGGTCTTTTCTCACAAGTAAGAAGTGATAGGACAGCAGAAAATAGCCTCAAGCTGCACCAGCGAGGTCAAATTGGATATTAGGAGAAATCTTTTCACCAAAAGGGTTGTCAAGCATTGGAACAGGCTACCTCAGGGAAGTTGTGGTGTCCCCATCCCTGGAGGCATTTAAATGATGTGTAGATGTGGTGTTTAGGGACATGGTTTAGTGGTGGACTTGGCAGTATTAGGTTAACAGTTGGGCTCAGTGATCTTAAATGTGTTTTCAAGCCTAAATAATTCTATGAATTTGTTGACCAATAGCAATTAAATAATTAAGTGTCTCTCCTCAATAAATAAGACAGGAGAACTAGTAACAACTGACATAGAGAAGGCTGAGGTACTCAACAATTTTTTGCCTCAGTCTTCAATGGAAAACTTTTCCCACAAAGAGCCCAAAGATTTACAGTCAATGGTTCAATGTAAAGTAGAAACTTAACAAGTGGTGTCCCTCAAGTGTTCATACTGGGACAAATGCTATACAGCACCTTCTTCACCAAGCTGAGTGGTGTAATTGATTTGCTTGAGGAAAGGAATTCCATTCCAAGAGTCCATGAGAGGCTTAAGGAGTGGCCCATGTCAACTTCATGAAATTCAATAAGGCCAAGTGCCATAGCACCTCCGCTGTGAAGAAAGACTGACATAGTTGAGCTTGCTCAGCCTGGAGAAGAAAAGGCTCCAAGGACACCTTATAGTGCTTTCCAATACTTAAAGAGGTCTGATAAGAAATATAACGAAGGACAATTTACGAGGACCTGTAGCGACAGGACAAGGGGCAACAGTGTAAGCTAAAAAAGTATGGATTTAGACTGGACATAAGGAAGAATTTTTTTACAATGAGGGTGGTGAGGCAGTAGCACTGGTTGCCCAGATAAGCTCTGGCTGCCCCATCATTGGAAGTGTTCTAGTGATCCAGTGAATAATGTCCCTGCCCACAGCAGAGGGATTAGATTAGGCAATCTTTAACATCCCTTCCAGCCCAAACAATTTTATGATTCTATGACTGGTTTTGAAATAAAAACTCACTCCAGTATTAGAATCATAAAATCACAGAATAGTTAGGGTTGGAAAGGACCACAAGATCATCTAGTTCCAACCCCCCTGACATCAGCAGGGACACCTCACACTAAACCATGCCACCCAAGGCTCTCTCCAACCTGTCCTTGAACACCACCAGCGATGGAGCATTCACAACTTCCTTGGGCAACCCATTCCACTGCCTCACCACCCTCACAGGAAAGAACTTCTTCCTTATATCTAACCTGAACTACTCCTGTTTAAGTTTCAACCTGCTACGCCTTGTCCTCTCACTACAGTCCCTAATGAAGAGTTCATCCCCAGCATCCCTATAGGCCCCCATCAGATACTGGAAGGCTGCTATGAGGTCTCCATTCAGCCTTCTCTTCTCCAGGATGAACAGCCCCAACTTTCTCAGCCTATCTTCATGTGGGAGGTGCTCCAGTCCCCTGACCATCCCCGTGGCCCTCCTCTGGACTTGTTCCAACAGCTCCATGTCCTTTTTATGTTGAGGACACCAGAACTGCACACAATACTCCAAGTGAGATCTCACAAGAGCAGAGTAGATGGCAGGATCACCTCCCTCAGCCTGCTGGTCACGCTCCTTTGGATGCAGCCCAAGATACAGTTGGCTTTCTGGGCTGCAAGAGCACACTGAAGACGGATCATGATCATTTTCCCATTGACCAACACCCCCAAGTCCTTCTCCACAGGACTGCTCTCAATCTCTTCTCTGCCCAACCTGTAGCTGTGCCTGGCATTGCTCCCACCCAAGTGTAGGACCTTGCACTTGACATGGTTAAACTTCATCAGGTTGGCATCAGCTCACCTCACAAGCGTGTCAAGGTCCCTCTGGATGGCATTCCTTCCCTCCAGCGTATCAACCTATCCGCACAGCTTGGTGTCATCAGCAAAGTTGCTGAGGGTGCACTCAATCCCACTGTCCATGTCACCACCAAAGATGTTGAACAAGACCGGTCCCAGCACCGATTCCTGAGGGACATCACTTGTTACTGGTCTCCAGCTGGACATTCAGCCATTGACCACAACCCTTTACGTGCGGCCATCCAGCCAGTTCTTTATCCACCCGAGTGGTCCACCTATAAAATTGATGTCTCTCCAACTTTGAGACAAGGATGTTGTGTGGGACAGTTTCAAACACTTTGCACAAGTCCAGGGAGATGACATCAACTGCTCTGTCCCTGTCCATCAGTTCCATAGTCCCATCCTAGAAGGCCACCAGATTGGTCAGGCAGGATTTCCCCTTAGTGAAGCCATGCTGGCTGTCACCAACCACTTTCTTGTTTTTCATATGCCTCAGCATGCCTTCCAGGAGAATCTGCTCCAAGATTTTGGTTGGCACAGAGGTGAGACTGAGTGGTCTGTAGTTCCCTGGGTCATCCATTTTCCCCTCCTTGAAAATGGGGGTTATATTTCCCTTTTTCCACTTTTACAATGTGCCCAAGGTCTTCATTCTCACAGTCCCTGCGTCTGCCTTCCAAGACTTGGGTGGTGTGGTCGGAGCATTTGTCAGTGAAGACTGAGGGAAAGAAGTCATTAAGAACCTCAGCCTTCTCCAAATCTAGGGTAGCCAGGTCTCCTGATAACTTCCGGAGGGGGCCTACTTTGTCCCTATTCTGTCTTTTATTTGCAATGCACCTATAGAATCCCTTCCTGTTATCTTTCACATCCCTAGCCAAATTTAATTCTAACTGGGCCTTAGCTTTCATAACCTGGTTCCTAGCTTCCCACGCAACATCCCTGTATTCTTCCCAGGCCACCTGTCCTTGCTTCCACCTTTTATAAGCCAAGTTTTTCCCTCGAAGTTTCCTCAGCAGCTCATTATCCATCCAAGGAGGTCTCCTGGCCCTCCTGCTGCACTTCCTTCTAGTTGGGATGCAACACTCCTGAGCTTGTAGTAGGTGATCCTTGAATATCAACCAACTGTCTTGGGCCCCCCTGCCCTCCAGGGCTATATCCCATGGAGTCTTACTGAGCAGGTTCCTGAAGAGGCCAAAGGCTGATCTCTTGAAGTCCAAGGCAGTGAGCTTGTTGCATGCTCTTCTCACTGTCCTGAGGATCTCAAATTTGACCATCTCACGATTGCTGCAATCAAGGCTACCCTGGACCATCACATTTCCAAAAAGCCCTTCCCTGTTGGTGAGCACAGGGTCAAGCATGGCACCTCTCCTTGTCAGCTCCTCTATTACTTGCAGAAGGAAGTTGTCTTCCACACAATCAAGGAACTTCCTGGATTGCTTGTGCCGGACCGTACCATCCCTCCAACAGATATCAGGGTGGTTGAAGTCCCCCATGAGAGCTAAGGGCCTGTGAACGTAAGCTGTTCCTATCTGTCTTTAGAGTGCTTCATCCACAGAGTCCTCTTTATCAGGCGGTCTGTAACAGATCCCCACAATAATGTCTCCTATTACTGTTCTCCCTTTAACCCTGACCCACAAGCTCTCTATTGACTGCTCACCTGTCCCCAGACAGAGTACCATACTCTCCAGCCTACCCCTAACATAAATAGCAACTCCCCCTCCTTGTCTGCCAGGCCTGTCTTTCCTAAAGAGCCTGTAACCTTCCATTCCAACACACCAGTCATAGGAGCTATCCCACCATGTTACTGTAATACCAATTATATCGTATCCCCATAGACATGCACACATCTCTAATTCCTCTTGTTTGTTCCCCATGGTACAGGCATTTGTATAGAGGCATCTAAGCTGAGCTCCAAATATTTGTAGTTTCAAAATACTTTCTCAGCAAGAATGGGTGAGACTTGATCTGCACACTTTAAGATAGAGCACAATCAATGTGCCTATTGTGACTTTGCAATAGTTCAAACATTAAAGCTAAAGGGCTAATAATGTTCCTATGGTACTTGCTGTATTTTATTCTTCATGACCCAGAATTACAATGGAATACTTCTGTCAATTATACTCTGATAGTAAAAAGATGCATTGAAAATGGCTTAAGTTTAGTCCCAACAGTTTAAGTCAGAAAATTAGATGTGTCCTCTCTGATTAAATAAGAAAAATAAAAAGAAAAAAACAACCCAAAAAGGATTAAGTCATATTAATATTTGAAAAAGATC
This sequence comes from Myiopsitta monachus, assembly GCA_017639245.1. NCBI lineage: Eukaryota > Metazoa > Chordata > Aves > Psittaciformes > Psittacidae > Myiopsitta > Myiopsitta monachus. The sequence goes on from CM029919.1 coordinate 62,230,101, forward strand.
TTCATATATCCAACCTAAATGGCAGCATATTGTGTAGCTATAAAAAATAGCGAAACCTCAGAGGAATCAGCCACATACATCACCTATATCTATAAACGAAACTTCTGTAAGAACGTGCTTGCTTTTACCTGATGACTCCTTATCCTTTTCCCTGGTGATCTGAATGCTTTCCAAACTCTGTCACTGAACTTCATTAAAACAAAGCCTACAGTGCACAGTCTAGCCCTCATTTTAGCACAATAAAGATGTAAAATGTAATATGTATGCAGAAGGCAATCTAAATAAATCATAACTTAAATGTCTGCAATCTCCAAGTTAAATAACTTAATTTACCTGGAAACAGTGTGTACAACTGAAACATAAATTACACAAATCCAGAATCAGGGATATAAAAAATTCATTTTAGTTTATTTGAGCAAATAGTTCTGCCTTTAAATCAAAAGAAATTAGACTAAACTTCACCCTTTGGCCTTTTTGTTTCCAAATTTACTTCATGTTTATCTGATTCCTTTTCTGTCTAACTAAACTTATTTTAGTATTTATTTCCTCAGATAAAACTCATCATAAGGCAAGTACATTTCCTGAAAGCCTTCATATTTGCTTCTCATACCTCATGTCCTACCAGTAATTCCATCAAATTTTCATATACGTCTTCTTATCTGCCAGCCATCTGAAACCAAGCCTCAGTGGTCCAAAGAAATTGTTTACTTGAATTCTGTATTATCTCATTGAAGACCCAGTTAAATCACATTCATTAACTTCAAAATGTCTTGCAGCAGATCCTCAATGATACATGAGATACACAGATTTGGTTTCCCTTTTTCATATCTGATTTCTTTTTCTTAATCTGCTTTTTTGGCTAGCTCTCAGTGTTACCTTATCATGCTTCACAACCTTTTTCCCAAATCATACACTTGATGTATTCTCCCACTCACTGTCACCTATCTCCATCATTTTCTTGACAGCACTTTCTTCCCACCTGTGTTTCAAAATGTTTTGACATGCCATACCTTGCAGCTAGTCCTCCTGACGCTATCTATCACTGTTCTCAGCTCCCCACTGAAATCTGCTGCCCTTCCAGAACACAATGAACAGCAGATCAGAAGTCATGCAAAAAGAACAGGAGCTGACAGCATTTGAGTGTAATCATAAACAAAGTACAGGGCGAGCTGCAACCACATTTGAAGCCATGTCCAGATTTCCAAACAGGTCTATGCTACAGGATTGTTCACTGATAATCCAAGAGCATGCTCACTCCCATTCTGGGGCGCTGGGCAGAAAGTCAAAGCTGGTACTTCAGGTTTCTAGTAACATAAAACATGGTAACACCTAATCTGAATACCAAAATCCATTGCTAAGTTTTGTACAGTTCAAATATTAAGAAAGAATATTGATTCCGTAAATGAGGGAAGGATAGCATAGGTTATTGGTTTAAGTATGAAATCAAAGTATTTCATATTAACACTACTGTCTGTCAATTTCTTTCTCAGTAAAAAACCAAAAATACTATGCATTTTAAATTCAGCATCTGCTTCACTAAAATTTCACAGTAATTTTACACATTTCAATTATACACAAGCCTTGAAATCCCCATTATGAAAATAAAAAGTTAAAAATATGTAAGTACTGACACTGCATACTTAAGCAATAAAATAAAAATGGAATCATAGCAAAGTATTGTGTTTCTGGCTGCAGAAATGCCTTTTCACTTCTGTACAGAAGGATAAACAGGCAAAGTTTATCATTGGATGTATCACTCTTCATTTGTGTCCTAAAAAGCTTTCTCTACTGCTTTCAGTTAGCAGCACTGATATATTTCAAGCCCACTAAAAGGGGAAAAAATTAGGTGGCTTATAGCTAAACCATGCCACACTGATCCTATCAGCTTGGTCCAGTGCCATGAAAGTAAAAACTCATATGGCTGCTGTCAAAAGGGTGAACGCTGGATTGAATCCCATCCCTGGTTTTGACCGGCAGCATTGCACTTCCGTGTCAACGTCTTCTGTCTACAAACCTAGTGTAATTTGCTGTAGGGGGGTCATCTCAAAGTAGAAACATTCTTTGGTTGTGTAGTACTTTGGTTGCATGTCAAAGGAGACATTGCTGGACCATCCCCGAGACAGTCACCATATCCATTGACAGTACAGTCTATCATCTCCATCATTTTCTTGACAGCACTTTCTTCCCACCAGTGTTTCAAACTTTCACAGTTATTTTGGTTTTGCCAAATAATGTTTGGGCCTTTTTTTTTTTTTTCCTAAAAAGTGTGTCTGGAGCCTGTAATACTAACATAGGTACCAGCTTCAAGCCTGGTTGTACTAAAACACAGCTGGACAGCTCTGCAAGGCACAGACAGAGCCACATCCAGACTAAAGACTTATGCAAAAAATTACTTCTAACAGAGTGAAGAAAATGAAAATCATCATGGAACTAATGTATAATGGTGTAACCTAACTTCTGGGACACAGAAGATTCATAGCTAGTTCTGGCCATGCTACTCCTGAGATTAGCATTTTAAGGTCCCTGTACAACCAGTGGAAAGAGGTGACACTTCATGACATTTAAGGTGACAGGGAAGCTTGGTTATCAGGACCTAACGGAGCTCACCAGGGCTTCTGCCATACCTATGTGCCTGGTTTTCTTCAATGAGTTGACTAAAAGCCACTATCACCATGTCTCATCCGCAGAAATAGTGTGTGACTGTGTCACACACCTTGAAATGGCAGCTGAGAAGAGCTATTCTGTCACATCAGTTAGATACATTCTGTGAAATCTAGGGAGGACAACTTAAACCAACTAAATTAAGTATTCCTGTGCAGGAAGCTGAGCCTTACTTTAGGCAAACCAGCCTTTTCTAGATGACTACCTTTATTCTTATAAGAGTAGAGCATGTTGGGTATGACCAGGGGTTTATAAGGAACAAAAACCAATAGGCACAGCTCTCAGTGCAGTCATACTAGTGTTAATCTCTCTTGGCTACAGTTGTTTGAAAAGATGGCAAAATCAGCATCCTCCACATTTTACTTAACAGCCTAGATTGCTGACCCAAGAACTGCAAGATCTTGGTTTAGGCTCCCAAATTCCACGCTCAAGAGGAAGGCTATAACCACAGACTCCAGAGATTTCCAGGAAGAGATGACACTGTGCTTTCAAAATTGGGTCACTGTGTTCTAATGAAGCAAGAAAGCAGGCAAGAGGGAACCATAGGTGGCTCTTACCTTGATGGATTACAGCTAATACCACCTTCTAGTTTTTTATATACAATCTGTACACAAGTTGTGACTTGTCACACAGTGTTTAAAGCTCAGAACTGCAATTTTTATATTCATTTCATTCCTGAGAGAAACCCTGGGTAGGTAAGCTTTCTGACATTGATAGTTCACTTTCACAGTTGTAAACATGCTGCTTTTCTATGGTTAAACTGTTGAAAAAGTTTCTTCTTAACATGCAAAGTACTAATTCCTGTTAATTTTAGAGAAGCAACTTTATTCATTTTTTCTTTCTGTTTTATTTTAGGTGAACTGTTTCACACTGCTGTATAATTTGTTATCCCACAATTTAAACAGTCTCAACTGTCTTTCTAATTTTAGAAACCAACAGTAGTATCAGGTGACATTATTTATAAATTAAGCATGCAACTATTTACAGACACTGTCTGTTAAACTACAAATAATGCAAATAAACATACCCTAGAAGTTCTTCTATTTCTAAATATTATTATGAAATAAATACAATATTTTAAACAATATATTTTCCAGCACAACATATTTTCCTGAATTTTCCAAAAACACTCTGAAGGGTTTGTAAAAAACATTTTTTCATTAAACATTTCATAAAACTTTCCATATCAGGTAAGGACAGGGAATTTTGTGAACAATGAAGGGCACACAAAAAGGGAGGAGAAGAGACAAGTTTCTTGTCTCAGTGTTCTGTAGTTTCAGAAAATTCTACACTATACATTATCCATCTCTGAGATCCCACTGAAGTAGTGCCATTGCCTGGCCATTTAGTAAACCATTGCTCATGGAAATTTGCTTTCCAAATAAATTTGAAAGGCAGTGATTAACAGTTGCTTTACCATAACTCACACTTAAAAGTTCTTATCAAGTACTGCATACAAAATAAGTATGCATTCAAATATTCAATTCTATCACCCCGTAAAATAAATTGCACAAACTGCTTCAACTAAACAGAGATTGTAGAACTGCACTCTAGCAACGACAATTGGACCAGTAAGTCTATTGTAGAGATTTATGGGCCAGGAGGGCATATTCTTCATAAAGCTCTATGTCTTTCTTGCATGGGAGTTGCTTTCAATTAGGCAAAACACTCTCTTCACTAAAACAAAGAGCTATAAATAAATATATGGCTACTCTACGTGCAGCCTGTATATAAGTAGGGTTTTTCACTTTTAATAAAGGTTGCAAAGAACCTGGGTGCAGCGAGCGCAACAACCTAGCATGACAATGAATATAAGTTTTCTACTCTCCACATCTGTCCATGCATGGGAGAATACTCAATGATATAAGCATTTAAATACACTTTCAATGGCAAAGTCTGTATTTTAGGGCATGTAATCAAGGCACAGACAACACACGTATGATACCATTACTATGGAGAAAAGATCCCAGCAGTCGTGAAACTTACTGAAAATACCTGTATGAGTGTATCAAGAAATGCCTGAGGCATACACCTGATGTATGACTGAGCGTACACCTTACTATCCCTTTTCTAGTGTCAGAAGCAGTTCAAGGACAGCAGAAAACAATGACTGCTCCATGGCATGGTCTTTGGTGTGCAGTTACCACAATGTGCCATGCCATTCGCATTTGACCTCTGAGCTTGACAAAGAGGCCCTGGACTCATTTTTTTGCTAATACAGAGCAGTCAGTGTTTCTCCCTCCCTTCAGCCTTCCAACAAATACTGGAATCAGAATTTGCTCATCTGTTGCGGACTACTTCGCTTGTCAAAGAAGGTTTGCCTGGTCTGCTTCTGTACCACGCCTTCCACAGATGAGTGGTTTTCAATCACTGTTAGGCAGAAATTGTATCTCTGAATACAACTGTGCTATGTTCAGCCCCCTGACAAGAAGTTTCAGCAACATTAAAGCATTACTAGCCTGGGATCTACAGAAAATGTCTGTCTCCTGCTGCTGAGATGAAGTAATTGGCCCATCAGGGTATGCCTGCCATCAGAGAGAGTCTGCTGATACGTTTGACAGCTTCCATTCTCCCCTCTGCCTCCTTATTTACTCCTAGCTCTTTATCCCAATCCTCCCTCTCTTATCTGTTTCCAAACCCAGCATGTCACCCTGAAGTTGCATCTACTTCAGAGTTGTTTCAGGCAAGTGCTCACCGGAAGAAATGGAACAGCTGGATTTCTCCCACCTCTGCACCAGGAGGGAAAGAGACTGAAGGACTGCATCTGGACATCTCAAAACTCTCAAACATGTTTTGAACCTAGCAGGAGGCTTCAAAAGAGAACAGGAAAGTTTTCTTTTGTCCAAATCAGTTTGTTGTATCTCGAAGTGGAAAAGAAAGAACTAATTTCATATTAATTATGAACTCTAAGTTTTTAAATGAAAAATCCCTCAGCTGGTGCTAGCATTTGGAAGCTCCCCAAAGATTACTGGATTACTTTTCTACAAAACTTAAACTAATTTGTGTCTGCAAGGAGAAATATGATTAAAGCTGAAAGCAGCATTAAGTCTTCTTAACAACCGTCCGCAGAACACATTTGGGGTGCAAGAGATTACTTATTTGAAAGTGCCTACAAACCAAAAATATAATTTTTCATGAATCATGTTTAGAATTCTTCAGATTTCATTACTAGTAAATATTACTGTTAGGCACCACACTTATTTTTCTGTATTAGGCATTGTGGCAAAAAACTAGAACTCAATATACAAACATACAGACTTGACATCAAGGATTCTTTCCCTCTCCAAACTTGGCAACAGAAAAAGTGAAAATCTTACTGCACTTTTGTTTCTGTAACATAAAAATATCACAGGCACTAATTTCACACTGTCATGAGCTGCGTTTTCACTCTACTGAGGCAGTTCTGTAGGTACATGCAGAAGCAAAAGCCCTCTACAGCTCTCAGAATTCAGGAGGAGGTGCAGATCTTAAGAGAAATACTGAGAGACAGCAGTGGGTATGTGCTCATGGCACATGACTTTTCTTATATTTGAAATACATCCAGCCATATATAAGGTTATCACAGGGCTGGGAGCAGTGGCGTATCATCTACCCTGTAGCTAACCTCTGAACAGACTAAAAAATGGGCATTGTGTTACAGCAACATTTATGACTGTCTTGACCTTATAGACAACACTAGCAAGTCTTGAATCACTAGAAGGTATATTTAACAGCTTGCAAGAAAGAATAGTTGAACTCTGTATGAATACTCATGTCATCGAAGTGGGGACACAGAAAACTTGGATAGCTTGACGATATAATGATACAGGTATCCCTACTCAATCAATGTCAATCTTTGCTGGGAACACAACAACATTTTTGCCCTGGAGACAGAGGCTGCAGTTTTAAAACATTTGGCCATCATGTGTTAAGACTGGTGTTCACAGAGTTCATGTATATATCAGCTACAGTCATCAATGAGGTTTTGAAGTATGATAAAACAGAGTATATCATGAGCCGCTCTTAATGAAGATCCTGCAAGACCTGGGGAAAACAGGTCCAGTGGGAACGCTGCTTTAGCAGGTCTTTGCTGCAGATGTCACAAGTTTTATGGGCCATGTCTTATGTCCAAGACTGCTCCATGCCCGTGGGCAATACTGGAACCATCAGTATTGCAGGGTAACAATGAAGGAAACAGGCTAGAGTACCATCCTCATTGGGCTGTAACTCATCCTACAAGAGTGGCTGAACAAAGCAGCACAGCCATGAGAGGCTTTTCTTTTTTAGTAGACTTATCACCATCTCAATTTAAATTTATAGGAGAGTTGCTGTTGATTTCAATTTAACAGTCAACTTCAGACACACAAATGCATGTCAGAGAACTATTCTGTCAGGAACACATACAGGGAAATCAATAAGGCAAATCAATGAGCAAAAACACTGGACTGAACTTTGACCAAATTAAAATCATGTAAGTGCATAGGCACTGAAAAGCATATCAGTGGATTTCTTTTGAGTTATCTCCAAGAGCACATGAGACATAAATATAGTGACCAATGTCTCCACCAAATTCCATTTAACTAGGAATATCTTGCATTTAGCAGTATTATAGTCAACAGAAGAAGAAACAGGAGGAACATGGTGACTAAATCACTATGGATCCTCCCTTCAGGGTGCATAAAAGACTCTGGTCAGGGCAGATTATTATCACATACCTTGGCTACATATATAAAAAGAACCATATTGAACAAAAAACCCTTTCCCCTCTGCTCCTGAGTAAATTACTTCTCATGAAAATTCAGCATAAATTCAAGCATTTAATTTCAAAAATCTTCAGAACAGAGTTCCATTTTCAGCCTTTTTGTTACTGGAGGCATGTGTGTGAAAACAGGAGCTTTGTTTCCAGGAGTTTATGTTTGTTTCTCATTTTAAGCCATCATCTTCGAGGTATAACTGCATAATCACAAACACTGTATTCCTATTTTACAAAAGAATAAACTTCAAGCGTAGACAAACTCTTAAAAGTGGCAAGGGGATGGAGGGAAAACAGTGCTGCAGGGGTGGCTTCTGTGAGAAGCTACTCGAATCTTCTCCCACGCCAGACAGAATCAATGACAGCTGGCTGCAAGATGGACCCACTGCTGGCCAAGGTGGCAGCACCTCTGTGATAACGCATTTAAGAAGGGGTAAAAAATGTTGTACCGCAGCTGTGAGGGGGGAGCAAGAAGATGTGAGAAAAATAACACTACAGGCACCAAGGTCAGGGTAGAAGGAGGGGAGGAAGTGCTGCAGGCACAGGAGCAGAGATTCTTCTGCAGCCCCTGGTGCAGACCATGGTGAGGCAGGCTGTGCACCTGCAGCCCATGGAGAACTGCAGTGGAGCACATATTCACCTGCAGCCCAGGGAGGACCCTGTACTGGAGCAAGCGGACATGCTCTGGAGGAGTCTGCAGCCCACGGAGAGCCCATGCCAGAGCAGACTCCTGGCAGAAGCTACAGCCCATGGAGAGGAGATGATGCAGCAGCAGATTTCCTGGTAGGACTCATGGCCCATGGCAGACCGTGTTGGAGCACTCTGTTCCTGAAGGGCTGCGCCTTGTGGGAAGGTTCCATGCTGGAGCAGCTCATTAAGAACTGTAGCCTGTGGAAAGGACCCATACTGGAGAACTTCATGAGGACTCTATCCCATGGGAGGGATTCCACAGAAGAGCAAGGGAACAGCATGAAGGAAAAGGAAAGGCAGAGACAAAGTGTTAGGAAGTGACTACAACCCTCATTCCCCATCCTTTATGCCACACAAAAGGAAGAGGCAGAAGATTCAGGAGTAAAGTTGAGCCCAGAGAAGAGAGGTGGGGGAAATTTGTGGGGTTTTGTTGTTTTTGTTGGTTTTTGTTTTTCTTATCTTTGTTCTTACTTCTCACTATCCTGAATTGTTACAAGTGACTGGCAATATATTAATTTCCCCAATCTGAGTTTGTTTTGGCTGTGAGATCAATTGCTGAGTGATCTCCCTGTCCTTGCCGCGATCCACAAGCTTTTTGCTGTATTTTCTCCTCCTGTCCTGTTGGTGGACAGGTAGTGATAGAGTGGCTTGGTGGGTACCTGATGTCAATTAAAACTCAAAAATCAGAAGTCTCACTATTAAAAATATATTGGAGCTTTTCATTCTTAAAGAACAAAATAAAATCTATGAAATCTAAACAATACAGTGGGTGTTGTGGGTACAGCCTTACAGGCTGTAGTTTCTACTTGTTCAAGATAAAATCATAACTCTGGAAATAGGCCTAATCTTTTTTATCACTCTTTATTTGTGGATAATAACTCTCCTGCAATAAAGATACAGACAAATACTTCTACATTTTGCCATCTTTTCAAACACAATTTATAAGAAATCCTTGAGCCTGGCTATGAAATGTGCATTTCAGACTATTTGCTTGCTTGTTGTACACCTAGTACCAAAGTATACCTGTCTGTTACGCTTAATTTAGCAACCTGAATTTCATAAAAGATTACATATTCCTGGTCCAGAATGTTTCCAGAACTAAATTGTAAAGGTTAGCATCATCCTACACTCATAAGAATTTCGTCATTGCACGTTATGAGTAATTTTAGTATTTGCCCAAGTTAAGGAGGGGTGGTTGGCAGCAGAAACATCTGAGGGAGAAGGAAGAGGCTCTCAAGAAATTTCACCACTTTCTCTGCATGTAGTTTTGCAGAAGTAGTGACCACCACACTTTTAAAGGCAGATGGCAGGAGGTTCAAAAGATGCTTAAACAAATCACTGATGTTAAACACATGGTCAATTGCTGGCTATATTTAGACAACTCAGGAGCTTAGGATTTGCTTAGGAAGTTAGTTGAAGTGGGGCTTAAATATTCTTTACATGCTCAGGGAATGGGGCTGTCCCACTGTCAATACTGTTTTTGAGAGAAGCTCATCAGCTACCTTAACCGTACCCAAACAGGGACATTTTACTACTGACTACCTTGACTGCTTTGAAACATTTTGTAATCACTACCCTCCTTCCACCCTGCCTAGTAATTCAGAAAATATTTATATATAATGATACCTTGATTCTAGATTTCTGCTTGTATCATGTGCAGTTTGTGTTCACACTTTTCTGAGGTATTAAAATCTACAGGGTATAGTTATAGCTACTGATCTTATTGCCTCCTGTGACACTCACAGCACTTCAATAACTTAACTAAACTCTTGCAAAGTCTCTGAAGGCTAATAAACATTTTCTCATTCTTAGGATTTATTTGTTTACACTACTTTAAATTGCTAGAGATCATAAAAGATAACCCTTCATCCTCCATGCCATCGTGACCTTTCTGAATGAGAACTGCCATAAAATAAAACAGTTCAGCATTTCAAATCTTTATGACACTGTCTGGCTGACTGTTCTTTTAACAGCTTGCTGGCTTCCTAATGATCCCTCTTTCTGTTTTATTTCTTCAAAACCATTTATTTTCAGGTTGATATTATCTGCCAAGGACATACAGGCTCACTCAATATGCCTCCTTTCATTTGCTAAATAAAATGAAATGGTAACACCTTCCACTAGACCAAGTTGCTCCAAGCCCCATTCAACCTGTCCTTCAACACTTCCAGGGTTAGGGTATCCACAGCTTCCTCTGGGCAACCTCTTCCAATGCCTTACCACCCTCACATTAAAAAATGTCTTCCTAATATCTGCTCGAAATCTACCCCCTTTCAGTTTAAAGCCATTACCCCTTGTCCTATCACTAACTGCTGTTACAGTAAGCCCCTCTTTAGCTTTCTTGTGGGCTCCCTTAAAATACTGGAAGGCTGCCCTAACTGAGGTCTCCCTGTAGCCTTCTCCAAGCTGAACCAGTCAAACTCTCTCAGCCTGTCCTAATAAAGGAGGTGCTCCAGCCCCCTGATCATCTTCATGGCTCTCCTTTATGATAAATATATTTTTAAATATAAAAGCACTTCCCTTGGTAACTGGCAGGCAAACTCCCATTTGGCCAACACATTTTCCCAAATATTACCCAAGGAACTCAGATGTTGAACCACTGAAGAACATATGTAACATTTCCTTTACAGCAAAGAAATTCAAGATGGACTATGATCCATAGCAAATAGTGGGATACATCAGGCTTACTAAACTGAATAGACAGTTTGCAAGAGGAATGCATCTCTGACTTGGAAATTCAGTACACTAACTAGACAAACCAGGGATATTTGAAGGAAATTATTAGCGTACTAAGAAACAATCTAGAAATGTTATTAGAACTGTTTTTAAAGGATGTAAGTAAGGCCAGATTTATAGGAAGAAGTAACCTGTTACATTAGACCAACTGACACAGGAAAACAGATACATAAACTCTTCTTTAAATCCTGAAATCTGTATGCTGGAAACATGCCTATGCTTTCCAGCTACATCAGCTGGTTTACTGAAGTTTATTATCTTTTCCAAGACAAAATGAAGCATAGGTCAGAGATTGATGACATCGCAAAAGACAGCATTGTATAATTATGTATGTATGTCCTGGGTTCAGCAGTAGCAGTCATTTTTTTCTCCTTCTTGGTAGCTGGTGCAGTGCTGTGTTCTTGATTTTGGGCCTGGGAACAGAGCTGATAACACCAGTGTTTGCAGTTACTGCTTGGCAATGTTTTGGTTTGACCAAGGACTTTCTGAGCCTCAGTGCTATGCCAGGGAGGAGGGGGAGCTGGGAGGAAGCAGAGACAGGACACCTGACCCAAACGGACCAAAGAGGTTATTCCATACCACAGCACGTCACGTCCAAGATGTGAAACCGGAGGGCAGAGACCCGGAAGGGTGTGGTGGTGGACTGGGGGTGCACGGCATGGTCAGGTTTTTGGTATTGGGGGGTTCGCTGCTGGTGGGTGCACTGGCTGGGTCAGGCTTGGTGAGCAGTTGTATTCTCTTTCTTTGTATTTCTCCTGTATTATTACTGGTGGTAGCAGTAGTGATTTGTGTTATACCTTAGTTACTAAACTGTTCTTATCTCAACCTGCGTGAATTGAATTCTTTTGATTCTCCTCCCCATCCCCCCGGGACTGGGGGAAGAAAGAGGGGGAGTGAGTGAGTGAGAAAACTGCGTGGGTGGGGGGCTTAAACCACGACAATGTGTTGCCTGCATTTATAGTTTTTCTATATATATGCGTATTTTCCATCCGGCTTCCTGAACTATACTCCTGCCTCTGCTCAACATTCAACGCAGAAGTGCTGTCAACAGTGACAAGAGAAGGGAAAACAAATGTTTTTGCACTGGAAATGCTACAATGTCCTTAAAGAAAGAATCTTCTAATTCTTTTCCTCTGGTATCTGTGGGAAGAGAAGGTTCCTTTCTGTGACTGTATTACTTGTAATACTAACCAAAATGAGGCCCTGATTTCCTTTGGAATGTACCTGGTGAAAAAAAACAGGTATGCAAATTACACATGCATTACAGGATACCATTTACTTTGGATGTCTGATGTCTAATTTTCAAAAACAGTCCATTCAATTAAGTGATGTTATTGTTGTACTCTGAATTAGAACCATACTCCTAAAATAAAGACTGTTCACAGAGCCCCATATGTTCTATTTGACTTCCTGCTTTTCAATACTATTGGGTCTATCAGCTGTTCGCAGAAATACTTAATTCATTTTAGCATACTGTCCTAAGGAAAGGTGGAGCCTCCTTTGTAAGCACATAAGAAATTTCAGCAGCCGGCTTCCATCTTTCTTTTTTTCCTGATAAAATATAAAAACCCAACAGTAGCAACAGTACCAAGATGATATTTTAAAATACGAAAGGAAGTCTTTATTTTAGAATAATGTGACAGGTCCAAGTTTAACTTCAGCATGCTGTCAGTTATAAAAAACTACATACAAATTTTTACTTCATTATGTTTCTGTGTCCTACATTATCCTACTATTTTTCTTCTGAGAAAAATCAGAAATTATGTCCTGGAGAACTTTTACTGGGAAAATTCTGACTTTTAGTTTTCTCCCAATATCAGGCAAAATCTGGAAAAAAAAAAAAAAAAAAAGTACTTTTTTATACATAATCTCAACCATTTGATTGAAATCATGAGCATTTCATTTCTGACACTTCTAGTAAAAATAACTTACGCCAAAAGGAAAATGTTCTTTTCTTCCTTTCATGTCAGTTCAACGTGAAACATCATTTAAAGATTCTGGTATATTTCCTCATAAGAACTTCAGTACGGAAGCATAATTTCTCCATGCTCTTTGAAAAGCCAGGTTCAAAATGTACCAAGAGTTTCATGGATATCCTCATTTCCCCACTTTTGAAAAGAAAGTCTGCTTTCATTATGGCAGGATACTCTTTTTCAGAGGCTACAGGCTCTTAAAAAGAACTCATGACCAAACTACAATCTGATTGAGATAAATGCTAACAAAAAATGCAGTTTAATGTTTTGATTAAGTGATTTGAAACAAAATGTTTTACATCAATTCACAAGTCACATTTTTCAGACTGGTAATAAACTGACTGGGAAGAAATATTTTCTAGCCACTGTCATGGTGGGAAGTTGCAGTTTGCTTACCATTTGTGTGTGTGTATATGTAGAAACTTCATTTTCTACTAAAATATATTCCTGACCACCTGCAATAATGAAACTATAAATTTGCATAACATTATAATGCTGGCAACAGCCACATGGATACACAAAAAATCGCCTCTGTTATTGGTCCAGAATCCTCTAATGTGTAACATTTCCATTATATTTTTCTCTTCCCACTACTGAATCATCACCTAAGAAAGAAAGGGAGCTACCAAGAGCCAAACCTTGCAAAGTGACCTCATATGTGCAACAGTATATGCACATCACGTTTATTTGGTCTCTGAGTCTTATGTAAGGTAACAAAACAAAGACTTCCTAGCATTGTAAAGCATTCCAGGATTTCATTTTGACTAAGTTACTTATTATGTTGCAAGCAGTAGATAGCAGAAATAGTACTTCAGAGGTGTCATATTTTCATATTTTTTCATATTCTGTGTGATGAGAAAGATAATAAAAGTCATCATTACATATTGAGTAAATAAGAAAGCAAGAAAAGCCACATCACTGCAGCAAAGAGACACCAACACCAAAACTATTAATTTTTGTATAGGCTTTCATACTAATTATCTTCTTCATTTTCAGTGTAGATTTTGCTGTACTGCAAATTTACCTTTCCTCATAACCTCAAATCGTACCCAACCTTATAAGCCCATAAAAACTATGTCTCTGTAGTACTTTCTGACTGAATTTCTGTGTCTCAATTTTAGAGGCTGATCTCAACCAAATTTCCACACATGCAGTAGTTGAGATATAAGTAAAGTTGTCACATTAAGATAATTCATCCATTTTATTTTAGAGATTAGAAGAGTTTTTTGCTATTTTTAAATGTTCTGTGGAAGTTATTATTGTATGAACTCAACTGCCAAGGCAAATCTCAACTCTTCCACACACCCATATAACCCCAATGGTATCAGTGCCTGTAAACTCACAAGAGAAGTCTGCTCTTTTCCCTGCCCATGGCAGGGGGGTTGGAACTAGATGATCTTAAGGTCCTTTCCAACCCAAACCATTCTATGATTCTGTAAGCTCTTCTTTATTAGAAAACCTTTAGAATGGTTGATCTATAGGACTAAGATAGGCAGACCTTGAGTCCCTGTATCTAGGAAGAAATAGCAGAGAGACTACACAACAGAAATATTCTGAAGAACACAACAGTAATATTCTGAAGAACACAAATGCCAGTGTTAAGAGTTTTCCTTAAGTAAGGGAAGCGTAGGGGGACACACAGAGAATTCAACAACCCAATGAGTAGGTGAAGAGCTTAGCTAAACCATCAAAATCCAATAGCTAATATCCAGCCACCAAAAGTGTTTGTGAAGTCTGAAGTACAGTCTGAAGAATGCTACCCCATTCCCTTGAAAATAAGTTATAATATCATCAGACTAATCAAAATTTATAGTTCCTGTTGGATTACTCTGGGGTTTATATTTTTATTCTCTGACTTCCAGTAGAGGCTCTCTTCACTGGAATCATAAAATTATAGAATAGTTAGGGTTCGAAAGGACCACAAGATCACCTAGTTCCAACCCCCCTGTCATGGTCAGGGACACCTCCCATTAAACCATGCCACCCAAGGCTCTCTTCAACCCAGACTTGAACACCACCAGCAATGGAGCACTCACAACTTCCTTGGGAAACCCATTCCAGTGCCTCACCACCCTCACAGTAAAGAATTTCTTTCTCATATCCAATCTAAACTTCCCCTGTTTAAGTTTGAACCATCACCCCTTGTCCTATCACTACAGTCCCTCATGAAGAGTCCATCCCCAGCATCTCTATAGGCCACCATCAGATACTGGAAGGCTGCTATGAGGTCTCCACACAGCCTTCTCTTCTCCAGCCCAAACAGCCACCACTTTCTCAGCCTATCTTCATACGGGAGTTGCTCCAGTCCCCTGATCACCCTCGTGGCCTTCCTCTGCACTTGTTCCAACAGCTCCATGTCCTTTTTATGTTGAGGACACCACAACTGCACACAATATTTCAAGTGAGATCTCACAAGAGCAGAGTAGAGGGGCAGGATCGCCTCCCTCGACCTGCAGGTCACGCTGCTTTTGATGCAGCCCAAGATACAGTTGGCTTTCTGGGCTGCAAGAGCACACTGCAGCTCGCTCATGTTCATTTTCTTATTGACCAACACCTCCAAGTCCTTCTCCACAGGACTGCCCTGTATCTCTTCTCTGCCCAACCTGCAGCTGTGCCTGGCATTGCTCCGACCCAGCTGTAGGACCTTGCACTTGGCATGGTTAAACTTCGTCAGGTTGGCATCAGCCCACCTCACAAGCATGTCAAGGTCCCTCTGGATGGCATTCCTTCCCTCCAGCATATCAACCTATCCGCACAGCTTGGTGTCATCAGCAAACTTGCTGAGGGCAAACTCAATCCCACTGTCCATGTCACCAACAAAGATGTTGAACAAGACCGGTCCCAGCACCGATTCCTGAGGGACATCACTTGTTACTGATCTCCAGCTGGACATTCAGCCATTGACCACAATTCTTTGCATGCGGCCATTCAGCCAGTTCTTTATCCACCGAGTGGTCCATCTATCAAATTGATGTCTCTCCAACTTAGAGACAAGGATGCCATGTGGGACAGTGTCAAATGCTTTGCACAAGTCCAGGGAGATGACATCAACTGCTCTATCACTGTCCATCAGTTATGTAGCTCCGTCCTAGAAGGCCACCAGATTGGTCAGGCAGGATTTTCCCTTAGTGAAGCCATGCTGGCTGTCACCAACCACCTTCTTGTTTTTCATGTGCCTTAGCATGCCATCCAGGAGAATCTGCTCCAAGATTTTGGTTGGCACGGAGGTGAGACTGACTGGTCTGTAGTTCCCCAGCTCATCCATTTTCCCCTTCTTCAAATTCATCACTTACAATGGGAGGCTGAGCTGTAGGACCACAGGGGTCTTCTGTATGCACCCACCTAAGTATTTTGAAATGTCATGTAATGACACACATCACTGGAAGTGCTGTACATCTTGGCAGCCTCCTTAGTAACAACTCACTCTTCTGTACTCACAGGAATATCTCATCAGTGTCTTTTCATGTTAATGGAAAAATATCATTTTCCTTCTTCTGAATGGAGATATTTATAGTCTCAATCCTACAAAACCCACCATTTTTTCTCAGTTCTAGTCCCTGGATTTGCAATTTCATCAACAGTTAAGATACATTCAAAGTAAAAACTTATACATTAAATCAGAACATGGCTTATAGTGAGACATCACAGAATTTCTCAGAAACAATTTCTCATATTACTTTGGGAGTTGAATGTGAACTGAACAGCATTGTTTAGGAAGATTCCCAAAATCAAATATATATATGCATTATAGCTCAGCTTCTTCCAGTCTGTTTTTCGATTTGGTTCCAAAGGCCAGTGCCCACATGCTCCTCAGTAACAGACTGCACCACTTTCCAGCATGATTCACCAACTGCGTATGCAATTCAGACTTGCTAATATCTCATTCTTACAGTTGCAGCAGATATCTGTGTCTCTTTCTCCTTTCCTTAGAGGGAGAATAAAGGCCTTTTCCCCCATTTTCCAGCCAATTTCTCAGAATATCATTAAAATAAAACTTTTTCTCCTTTAAAGGGCAGAAGAAAAAAAAAAAAAGGATATTTTTGCATATTTTCTCCACATGAAGGAGAATTCGTGATCTGCCTCCACTTCTAAATGAATTAACATGAATTGCTGGAAGTCCTGAAAAATAACCAGGTCTATATTTTTAAAAGTTGCCTGATACTGATGCCCAAGTAGCTTACCTAAGGCACAAAAATATTCTGCTGTGTTCACAGCATAAGCAGCTGAAGAAGACTTGTGAGATCTACAAAATATCCTATTCTAAAAGGCAGAAGGGAAGGTAGAGGCAATCCATCATGCCCCACCGGTTTGAAGATTTGATAATATTTGACACGGAGATTTTGACTCTACAAGGGGATATTATCAAACATTTGGAAGAGTGGGATTTACCACAGCCCTACAGCATCCCCACCCAGTGCTCATTTGCACTGCTTAACTGCGCCTCATGACATCTTTGCTCATAAGTCATGAGTCAGTCAAATAGAAGCTTGGGAGACATCGAACATGATGAGATTAGAGAAACTTGAAGCAGCTGTGATGTACCAAATACTGAGTAGTACTGAATATTTGACTGATTGTGAAACTTTGTTCATTTACAGCCAAGTTTCTGTTGCATTTCCTTCTCCTCAAGATTTCCATCCTTATTTGCATGTTGACGCACTCTGAGTCAGAGACTAACGAAGCAGATATGGAATTACAGCCCCTTTAAAATGAGACCATGAAGTGCGCTGTGCACCTGCTAATATAATCTTTAAAGATAATGCTGCAGACTGCACTCAGAACAAGATTCTGTTTACTGACATATTAAATAGTCTTCAAACATGGCAATGTGATAATGCAAAGGCCAGTTCAAGCATTTTCTAATCTGATTCTCCCTTTTTTAGTAAGAATCATGAAACTGAGATTTGGTCCTCCAACGGGTTATGTATACCTTATCTGAATATTCAAAGCACTGTGCCAAAGCCAAATTTAAGAGGCCAGGTGGCACTTCATGAAGAGAAATGACATAAAATGCAGCTAAATAAAAAAAGGTCTTGAAAAGATATGTGTCTTTTGGGAAAATATTAGATACATGGCAAGGACAAGAAAACAGGATGTTAGGAAATATTTTCTTTATTGTTTTCCTCAATAGGATAAACTCTGATGGTGTATCAAGAGTATCTGATTTCTGCTTTTGAAATGAAGCAGCATGGTGGGGGAGGAATGGTGGATTATCTCTTGGCTAACTGTAAAAATGGCTTCCAAAACAAAGGATTGCCTCAAATGCCAATCTGATAAATACACTGAAATTACTTTTTAGTTTAAACTTTTCAATACTAATTTATTCCCCTTTCTCTTCTCACAGATCAATTGCATGTCTCGTTTTTCTCTGCTATTTAATTAGATTTGGGCTTCGCAGCCTTCACAGAAGAAAAAGCAATATAGCTAAACTGGTCTGGCAGAACAGAAGAGTCATTCAGTACAGCTGTGTCAGAGTCTGGAGTTTCATTCCTTGTCAGATTTTCTTTCTGTGTACTTGTACAGACTGAGAGGTTGCCCTCTAAATGCTAAATTAGCTGCAGTAGAAGACAAAGCAGAATAAGAGTTCCCAAGTTTTTTGAAATGGAAATTTCTATTTGTAGAGGAGAGAGCATTTTCTTGGAGTTCTCTTGGGATTCTGAAGATACTGGAAGTAACAACAAAATATAGCATAGCCTTCTGAAGGCAGGTAAATTTTTTTAAACGAAAAACACTTATAACCACTGTAGGAATACAGTGATGGATAAATCTTTCCCAACAGTAGATAAACCTGCATGAATAATTAATCTACAGTCACTTTTGACCAAAAAAGAAGATAGTTTCTTTGCCACTATGATAGAAAAGAAGCCAAATTCAGAAGACAGAAATAGAATGAGAATTGTCGGGACTTTTAAAAGAAACTTGGGTACTTATTTAGAGAGAGTAAACATCTCTGAGATTCTGGGAAATAAAAAGCACAGTCTTAGAAGACATCTACTGTTCACTCTGAAATGACCCACCCACATAATGCAACAAATAGCAGCCCAGATAAATCAACAGATAAGAAGTTCTTTCCCATCCCATCAGGAAAACATTTCTATCACTGGGTATCAGGTCCATTACATTCTCAAACGCTGTTTTTGGATCCTGACAATAAGATCTTAAACAAGATAAACTTATTCTATATGCCTGGGAAATAGCTGCCTTTATGTTTTCTGATGAATGCTTTTATCAAGTTACATGTAAACAAAGGTTCAGTTTCACCCGCAGGGAGAAAAATTCTGCACATTCAGGTGCTGGGAGCTGTCAAGAAGGTAGATTAGATGCAGCACACAAAATGAATTTTTGAAGACATCACCAGCTAAGGGCAAATATTAGCCACTAGAAAACTTACAGCCTGCTTCAAAGAATCACGTTAAACCTCTACTGACAGCCTCATTGGCTCAGAAAAGATGAAATCATAGCCTAACCATGAACCAATGCCAAAAATTCTCTGATGGTGTTATGGAAGGCCACCCCTTTCTTCTATCTTTAATACGCATTTCCAAGTATGACCTCAGTGGTAAGAATTCTGTGGACTACAAGACAGTGAACCTGAGTTGTTAGGTTTGATTTTCTTTACTTGTGTGGCTATGGTGCTCTCTTCTCTCTCCTCAGCACTGTTGGAGCAAATTGATAGAGACCAGTCCTTCTACGCATATAAATCTTGGATTGTTTCTGGAGATGTTTCTAGTGAGTTTTCCACTCTGTGCTGGAACAGATGTACCAAGGACCAATCCTATAAATAGGTTGACATACTTAGCTGTGTACTTAATTCGCTACAGAACACTGTTATATGACAAAAGCCCTGTTGGGATGGCTGCTTCAGGCTGTGTAACTTTCAAAATAATGACTTCTGTGCATTTTCTGCGAACTGTACGTAACTTTTGCTGCTCGTGTTTCACACATGCATCAAATGCGATGTCTAAAAGGCTTTTCTGTTGACAATGACAACTTGATTAATCAAGTCTTGTTGATTTTTCAGTCCTTCAAGTTCTGCCTCAGAAGAAAAAACTAAAAAAATCAAGTTTACTCTTTCAATTATGGATGCTTGCTCTCTAAATGTCACAGCAACTTCTCTCTCACAGCAAGCCAGCACTTTAGAACACACTACAAACTCATTTGAAACCAGATAAAAATGCTGAACTTCATATATATTTTTTCTCCACTTTCCATATTTTTTCACCATTTAGAACTTTCTACCATGACCCAGAAATTCCTGCTAGCTCTTCTAGAATTCATATAGTACTGCCACACTTAGTAACAGGCCACAGTCTTTATAGGGGGTTTGCTGTTCCTTAGGACTGAAGTTTGTCAAGCTTTGTCTGAAATTGTTTTGGCCTGTCAGCCACTTTGTTCTAGTTTGTTCAGAGGTAGCAGGTTTTTTCCTAATGAACAGGTGGCTAAGCCTATTTATTTTACTTTTGCTAATTTCTGTATGGTAGAATTATAATTTTATAAAGGCAGTAATAACAGGTAGTTATCCTGTGCAGAATGAAATATGATTGACACTGAGATAATGATGGACTGTAGAGGAATATGGGCCTGGGATGGCATCAGGGGCCTTGAATTAGGGACACGATGCACTATAAGGGGCTATAGGGATATGATGACAAGAAAATGGGTACAGGCTGGCACTGGAGATCTAGAAACTGGAAGGCTGAAAACAACTTGGCAAGAGCCAATTAAAGAAATGCAGATATGAAATGGGGCAAAAACAGTTTTAGGGGTAACAAAGAGAAGAAAAAACATCTATCCAATATATATAAAACCCCACAATATAGAGAAAATTCAGATAAAAGCTGAACTTGAAGACCAAAGAGCAAGGTGAAGCTGTGAATGCTTCATCCCTGGCGGTGTTCAAGGCCAGGGTGGGCAGAGTCTTGGGTGACATGGTTTAGTGTGAGGTGTCCCTGCCCATGGCAGGGGGGTTGGAACAAGATGATCTTAAGGTCCTTTCCAACCCTAACTATTCTATGATTCTTAGCAAGTAAATAAACAGGATGCCAAATAGCCCCTAGAGTAAGAAGAAACTATAACTATGCTCATACTTCTCCCAGACAAGGGTTCGGGATGCTGAGAACTGACTATAAAAATCTCACTCTTCCATACCCATGAATCATTCATCTTAGGATCCAGAAAAGCATTGGAAGTGTGACCACACCACCAGTATAAAGTCAAGCAAGAAAACCCTCAACCAGCTGGTGACACCATATCTGAAGTGCTAGGTCCAGTTCTGGGATCCTCAGTACAAAAGGTACCAGGACCAAAAAACAGGACTTAGTCCAGCAAATAAGCATGAAGATGATGGAGAGGATGGAACATCAATCCTGTGAGGAAAGACCGAGAGAGCTGGGACTGTTCAGCATGGAGAAGGTTTAGGAGGATCTTAGCAATCTGTACAAATACCTCACAACAGAACCAGAACCTTCTCAGTGGTGCCCACTGACAGGACAAGAGACAACAAACATAAACTGAAATATAGAAAATTGCACTTAAACATAAGAAAAAACTTCTTCACAGTGACAGAGGAGAAACACTGATACAGGTTGCTCAGAGGAGTCTCCATCCTTACAGATATGCAAAACACAACTGGACAGGATCCTGAGCAACCTGCTACAGTTCACCCTGCTTTGAACAGAGGAGTGAACTAGCTAATCTTCAGGGGTGCTTTGCTAACTCAGCCATTCCATGATTTTATAATTCTGTGTGCATCTATAATATTGTGTATAGGTAGAGTGTGTGTAAAAATTTTATCTCTTTTCCTTATTACTCTTTTTTATCACTTTTTGACTTTAAAAGTTACATCTGGACTAATAGTTATTCATTGATGATACTGTCAAGATTTCAGATATGCTAACAACAAATTAGTTTACATGAGTGTTTCTTTTCTATCCACAGCAAGATTTTGAGCATAACACTCTGTATACCCAAAAAGTTCTATCAACACATACTAAAGTGCATATGTAGTGTATGTGTAGCGCAGTCAATGGCTAGGCAGTCCATTCACTCATTTTGTCAAGGACTGTACATACCACTGCTTCACTTCTATAGAGTGATTACATATTTTTTTAAAAGGGTTACATTTTATTTTGTTGAAGGTCAGCCCAGTCACATAGACTGTTCCAGCTGTAATAGAATTTGACTAGCTGGCTGTCATGGGTTCAGCAATAGCAGTCATTTTTCTCCTTGGTAGCTGGTGCAGCACAGTGGTTTTGATTTTGGGTCTGGGAACAGCGCTGATAACACCAGTGTTTTCAGTTACTGCTTGGTAATGTTTTGGTCTGACCAAGGACTTTCTGAGTCTCACACTCTGCCAGGGAGGAGGGGAAGCCAGGAGGAAGCAGAGACAGGACACCTGACCCAAACTGACCAAAGAGGTTATTCCATACCACAGCACGTCATGTCCAGGATGTAAAAAGAGAGAGCAGAGACCCAGGAAGGGTGTGGTGGTGCATCGGGGGGTTCGCTGCTGGTGGGTGCACTGGCTGGGTCAGGCTTAGTGCGCAGTTGCATTCTCTTTCCTTGTATTTCTCTTGTATTTCCCTGGTCATTATTATTACTGATGGTAGCAGTAGTGATTTGTGTTATACCTTAGTTACTAAACTGTTCTTATCTCAACCTGTGTGAGTTGCATTCTTTTGATTCTCCTCCCCATCCCCCCAGGACTGGGGGAAGAAAGAGAGAGAAGTGAGTGAGAAAAAACTGCAGTGGCTTGGAGGCTTAAACCACAACACTGGCTAAGAGGTTTTAGGAAAGCTCAATACCCTTATTCAGAACTAAAGACAAATCACAGTGATTCTCAGGTTACAGGAGTAACTGGAGCATACTTCGTAAGATTTCTGTTGCATGCAGTAGCCACAGCTTATGGACTGCTTGGGATTTTTTTTGTGGGAGGCTTGTTTTGTTTGGTTGTTTCCCTGGGAGGTAGCTTTGTTTCATTTACTGGACATGAAAATGTTAGTTTCCACTTTATATTTTACAGATTTTATTTTGTTGCCGACTTTCTCTACTAGCATTAATACTCCCCTAGTTTAATACAGACCATTACGAGTTAGCTTTGAGTTGCTCTGATTTTTACTTCTGGCCAGAAGGGTGGATGACACTGAAAGATCTTGTAGAATCCTCAATGAAAGTGTAAATGCAGAAGAAAATGTGAACTTGTTAGTGCTACAGAAAGATCAGAGAGACATCACTGAACTGGAGAAATAAAACATGTACAAAGCCTCAGAAAGAGAGACAATTTTACTTACAAATTTGGGAATAGATACCAAAAGCATGACCCAATTTCTTTTTCAGATTTACAGGGAAACCAAATGGATTTCTAGCACAGCAAATATCAGAAGATTGTGATTATGGATGAAAATTCATGATCAACAGGTATTTTGTTGAGAATTACCATTAACCTCAAAATAATCATCACATAGAATTCCTGAGCCATACTGACTAATATAACTCCCTTGGCAATAAAAAATAAGAGACAAGGTCAATGAGGATGAAAGAATAGTTCCAAATACTTACACATCTTGGAAACAAACAGTTCGGAATTGTTCCACTATGGAGCTCAGCTGAACTGACCACAGTTGGCAATTTCTGATTTAAAAAGTCATGTCATCATTTTGCCAGCCTCTGCTTGTGTTGATGATTCCAAATTTAGATATGCCTGTGAACAAGGAACATAACGGTCAGGGAATTATTTACCAGTCTCAGAGTTTTTTTTAGTGTTTCATGCATGCATTTTAGATTACAGTTCACATTTTCTATTCAGTATACACACATAAATGTACAAAACATATACAAAGGTTTGTAGAAGAAATATGATGCTGTGTAACTTAGCACTGATTATGAACCCTGGTGCTGAACCATATACCAAAAATCTGTCTGACAAAGGAGGAATCACAACATTTTCCTGGGATTAAGTGAGAAAAGACCCGTCTGGTTTTAAATACAGCAAGACAGTAAAATTTGCTGCTTATATGGCCATGGAAGTAAAAGCAGCTGCAGTGGAAAATACAGGTAGAATATTTGAGACAGAGAGACTAATTTGGTTGCACAGTGTTTGAGTGCTGCTGCTGAGTCTTCTGAAAATAAAATCAACATTCGTGCAGAAGCGATTTCTAACTCTGTCAGTCAGCTTCAACATGGATAATGCCAAGCGACATTCAGAATACTTGCTATTGCTTCTGTCAAAACTAAAAAACAACATTGAGATTCAGAATTAATTCTTGCATTTAGTGAAATATTACACAAGTATAGCTACTAGCAGTAACAGGCAAAGATATCAGCTTTGGTTTCTTTCACTACTGGAATTCTTGTCACATTTCATCAAAGGGTCCACAATGTCCTTAGCTCCTCTGGCCTTCTGCTATAGCTTTCATGCTGGCTCTCACATGCTCTGATCAGTATCTGTTACTGCTTCTTCTAACTGCAGAAATAGTTTCCCACATCATCTGTACTCCTGGTAATTAAAGTGGATCCTACTTGTGACGTTAAAATAACAGATTAATAGATAATGTAAGAACAAAAGACTTTTACTGACCTGCAAATTCTTTTAGCTCTTCAGCATGGGAATTACCCCTAATTCAACTGTTTTACATACAATATAGCAAGGATAATTAAGCTTTAAGAAAACTAAGACTCAACCAACATTACAACAGCAAGACCACATACTTATCAGGGTGTCTCCCCAGAGCTGGCCAAATAGAAAGATCTCAAGCAGTTTCTCTTTTCCCAGATTTCTTTAAGTCCCTGAATTATGAGATTTTGTCCACTGATGCTACTGCCTACAAAAGTAAATGTCCAGAGCTGATCTCTGGCATCCAAGTAACTAACACAAACCAGCCCACATCATATATTAAACATCTAAACTCTTCAAAATAAGACGACCTCAGTACACAGACTATTTCAAATGGCTCCTAGTCTGGCTTAATACTGGAAACTGGTACAGTTAACAGTATATGCAATAGAAATCTAAGTTGTCGTAGTTTAAGCCACTATAACACACACAGTTTTCTCGCTCACTCGCTCCCCCCTATTTCTTCCCCCAGTCCTGGGGGACCGGGAGGAGAATTGAAAGAAGGCAACTCCCACAGGTTGAGATAAGAACAGTTTAGTAACTAAGGCATAACACAAATCACTACTGCTACCACAAGTAATAATAATGACCAGAGAAAGACAAGGGAAAAGAATACAATCACTCACCACCTATAGCCAGCCCGACCAAACAGTGCACCCCCACACCATTCCGGGACTCTGCTCTCTCTTTTTACATTCTGGGCATGATGTGCTATGGTATGGAATACCTCTTTGGTTAATTTTGTGTCAGGTATCCTGTCTCTGCTTCCTCCTGGCTTCCCCTCCTCCCTGGCACAGCATGAGATTCAGAAAGTCCTTGGTCAGACCAAGACATTACCAAGCAGTAACTGAAATAACTGATAACTGGTGTTATCAGCGCTGATCCCAGGCCCAAAATGAAAACCACAGTGCTGCACCAGCTATCAAGAAGGACAAAAATGACTGCTGCTTCCGAACCCATAACAAAGTGTACAGGAAGATTACCTGGCATTTCTTCACTAATACAGTTACAATAAGAACTATTAACTACTGTCAGAGGATACTGAACTGAAGTAATTGGGCACAGCACAGTAGCCCAGTGCCTGGAGCAGGAAAGCCGGGTACTAGATTGCCTAAAGGTGTTTTGGGTTGTTTTTTTGGTTTTTTTTTTTTTTTTCTCAGAGAGGATAGCCGTTTCTATTGATGGTAGCACATAACACCATAAAGAATACAAAATCTGAGGTTAGGAGAACTTAGCGTTAGCCTGTATTTTTCACACTGATGAAAAGTGATAAACCTACATACATCGAGCTGTCTATTTCAAACAGCACAGAAATTCACAAGTTTCAACCCTTTTAAGAGATGTGCAAAAAACAACATGAATTATAATAAAGATTCAGAGTTTCACACCTGAATTTAGAGAGTCTCAGACTTGTTTAATGCCAGTGAAACTGAAACTAACTGAAACTGAGAAGTTGGCTTAAAACTTGTAATGAAACTTCACTGCAATATTAGGTACACTATAGCTTCTAGGGGTGCACATTGTGAATCAGACACTTTCAGATATGTGGGGTGAGCAAAACTGAGTTGAGTACTCTTATGAGTTCTTCTTATATGCTGGGTCCCTAAGTGCTTTCTGAACATAAGGACCCTTAGGAAATGAGTTATTTTTAACAACTTTTCTACTCCCTCTTGCACACTTACTGAGCTCAACACAGCAAAAAAAAAGACAAAAAGGTAAAAAAACCAAGCAAACCAAAAACCCCACAGATCCATGAACTGTCTATGCTTTACCCCTACAGACGTCTTTCTGTGGTTAATGTGCCTGATACTTTTCATTTTCTGATGGTGAAGCATTAACGCCCTCTCACCTCACCCCACAGGCTGGCATTCACAAAAGGTTCGTAGAACCTCAAAGTCCTAGATCAATTAACAACCTATGATGAAGGCTTTTACCATTGTGTTTCTTCAGATGACCAAAATCTGCATTTAGAATCATGGAATCACAGAATAGTTAGGGTTGGAAAGGACCACAAGATCATCTAGTTCCAACCCCCCTGACATGGGCAGGGACACCTCACACTAAACCATGTCACCCAAGGTTTTGCCCAACCCAGACTTGAACACCACCAGCAATGAAGCATTCACAACTTCCCTGGGCAACCCATTCCAGTGCCTCACCACCCTCACAGGAAAGAATTTCCTCCTTATTTCCAGTCTAAACTTCCCCTGTTGAAGTTTGAACCCGTTACCCCTAGTCCTACCACTACAGTCCCTCATGAAGAGTCCCTCCCCAGCATCTCTATAGCCCCCCTTCAGATACCGGAAGGCTGCTATGAGGTCTCCATGCAGCCTTCTCTTCTCCAGCCTGAACAGCCCCAACTTTCTCAGACTATCTTCATACGGGAGTTGCTCCAGTCCCCT
Organism: Myiopsitta monachus; assembly: GCA_017639245.1. NCBI lineage: Eukaryota > Metazoa > Chordata > Aves > Psittaciformes > Psittacidae > Myiopsitta > Myiopsitta monachus. The sequence goes on from CM029919.1 coordinate 62,256,906, forward strand.
GATCATCCTCGTGGCCTTCCTCTGGACTTGTTCCAACAGCTCCATGTCCTTTTCATGTTGAGGACACCAGAACTGCACACAATACTCCAAGTGAGGTCTCAGGAGAGCAGAGTAGAGGGGCAGGATCACTTCCCTTGACCTGCTGGTCACGCTCCTTTGGATGCAGCCCAGGATACGGTTGGCTTTCTGCGCTGCAAGCGCACACTGCCGGCTCATGTTCATTTTTTCATTGACCAACACTCCCAAGTCCTTCTCTGCACGGGTTGCTCTGAATTTCTTCTCTGCCCAACCTGTAGCTGTGCCTGATTTAAAATAGCACGTCCTGATTGGAGACAGGCCCCTTTGGCAAATGTGCTTAGTTTCTTGGAAATAAGGAAAATTATTGCAACCACAAACATTTTCTCTCTGCTCTTCCATGTCTAATTAGAAAGTGCTTCAGTAGGTGAAGTAAGGGTCACGTGCTTATGCATTTAATTTCTGAGAGCTCATCAGGTAAGGGTGCAATGCACCTGGGTTTTGCTATCAGTAAGTTCCTCTGGGGTTCTTAACCTTAATGCCTGCAAGGTGCCTCCTTCATGACACATCTTTGAGGAGACTTTCTTGGATCTCAGCAGAACTTGCACCAGCAAGCCTGTCAAACCACGGATTCAGAGGAAAGCTCCATCCTGTGCCTCTCTTCAGGTTTGTGGTATCAAGTTAGTGAATGAAAAGTAATGATTTTTACTATATGAAGCTTATTAGAGACTGAAAACAAAAATCAAAATATCAATTTTTAGTACAGTGGAGTACAAACCATGGCTTGCTTCAGTTCAGGAGCACACCTGAGTTACCCATTTTCAGTGGACGAACTGAAAATTTCTGATACAGTATCGACTGATAAAATTAAGCAGATTTTGGAGCACTTTCCAGTAATTCAGTCTTAGATTAGCTTTACTGACTTTTCATAAATACTCAAAAAAATCACTGTGTCATGGGTTCAGCAGCAGCAGTCGTTTTTTCTCCTTCTTGGTAGCTGGTGCAGTGCTGTGTTCTTGATTTTGGGCCTGGGAACAGAGCTGATAACACCAGTGTTTGCAGTTACTGCTTGGCAATGTTTTGGTCTGGCCAACGACTTTCTGAGTCTCATGCTGTGCCAGGGAGGAGGGGGAGCTGGGAGGAAGCAGAGACAGGACACCTGACCCAAACGGACCAAAGAGGTTATTCCATACCACAGCACGTCATGCCCAGGATGTGAACACGGAGAGCAGAGACCCGGAAGGGTGTGGTGGTGGACTGGGGGTGCACGGCATGGTCAGGTTTTTGGTATTGGGGGTTCGCTGCTGGGGGTGCACTGGCTGGGTCGGGCTTGGTGAGCAGTTGTATTCTTTTTCCTTGTATTTTCTCTTTTATTATTACTGGTGGTAGCAGTAGTGATTTGTGTTGTACCTTAGTTACTAAACTGTTCTTATCTCAACCTGTGCGAGTTGAATTCTTTTGATTCTCCTCCCCATTCCCCCAGGACTGGGGGAAGAAAAAGAGGGCGAGTGAGTGAGTGAGTAAAACTTTGTGAGTTATTATCCTGGGTGAGGCTTAAACCACGACACACTGAAAACCTGAATTAATGCAAAAAAATACAAGTATTTCCTAGCAGATGATTACTAACACTGTGACAGGTATATTAAGCTGAGATAATTCCCAGTTTCTAAACAAAGCAGTAAAATTCTTTTTTTTTTTTTTTTTTTTTTTCCCTATGTCTTCATATATAATGATTACCATGTACAAGAAAGAGGATACAAGGGAATACAGGTTTCTTCCCTTTGGGAACATTTGTGAGTCATAATAAAAAAGACGTTATTTTTGCACACATACATATAAATGTCACTTATATAAATTTAGTCTGCCTAGCAACAACTTACCTCTGTTATTCAAAAACACTTCAAAAGGCAGCCCCCAGGTACATGCTGCAGGATGCAGTTGTATGACTTTCCTATCATTCATATAAAAGTAAGTAATTAAGATTGGAGTGAATCATGAATCAAGTGTATGAACAAATTATTATCCATATAAACTGTCTTAATATAGCCTTCTTTATGCAGAAAGTCTACCTAATTACCATAGCAATTGAGATTTCTGAGTTGGCACAAACATTCAAAATAAAGCAGAGAGAATATCTAATTAATGTTTAATTGCAGCTATGAGTTACTGTCCATCATTCCAAAGTCTCTGGGCATATGCAAAAGTTCCAAAGTCATACAAAAGGCTTTATTTTTTTGTAAGAATGCAAAGGAGGTCAATCTCAGAGAGAAAGAAAGCCCCTCTTTGTTCTGCTAATCCACAATTCAAGGACTTCCAAGTCTCTGTTTGGTTTTATCTTGTCTTTGGAGTGGAGCTGTGCTTTATACCTTTTAAGACTTGGAGGTGTTGGCTGATGAGAAAATGAACATGAGCTGGCTTCAGTGTGCGCTTGCAGCCCAGAAAGTCAACCGTATCCTGGGCTGCATCAAAAGGAGAGTGACCAGCAGGTCGAGGGAAGTGATCCTGCCCCTCTACTCTGCTCTCCTGAGACCTCACTTGGAGTACTGTGTACAGTTCTGGTGTCCTCAACATAAAAAGGACATGGAACTGTTGGAACAAGAGCAGGGGAGGGCCATGCAGAGGAAGATCAGGGGACTGGAGCGCCTCTCGTATGAAGATAGTCTGAGAAAGTTAGGGCTGTTCAGGCTGGAGAAGAGAAGGCTGCATGGAGACCTCATAGCAGCCTTCCAGTATCTGAAGGGGGCCTGCAGGGATGCTGGGGAGAGACTCTTCATTAGGGACTGTAGTGATAGGAGAAGGCGTAACAGGTTCAAACTTCAACAGGGGAAGTCTAGATTGGCTATAAGGAGGAAGTTCTTTCCTGTGAGGGTGGTGAGGCACTGGAATGGGTTGCCCAGGGAAGTTGTGAATGCTGCATTGCTGGCGGTGTTCAAGTCTGGGCTGGAGAGAGCCTTGGGTGGCATGGTTTAGTGTGAGGTGTCCCTACCCATGTCAGGGGGGTTGGAACTAGATGATCTTGTGGTCCTTTCCAATCCTAACTATTCTATGATTCTAAATCCTCTTCCACAGGATTACTGCATTTCTTCACTAAGAATTCCAAACTAACTTTTAAACTTTTGTATATACTTGTCAAACTGAGAGCACTATAACTTCAGAAGCTAGGACTTTATAGCATCATGAAAAAATAACTTAAACAACTAGGACCATATAAAAAAAAATAAAATTACACTGACTTTAATAATTAGAGGGTTTATTTTAAATATTATCAGATATTTTATTAAGTAGGACTTGGAAATCATTTTGGTTTAGTATGTTATAAAATATGTTTAGGTTGTTTTTTATTTAATCAACTCATTAACATTGATAATAAACAGTGGTTGAGCCAAAACTCTTCAGACTAGCAGTGAAAAGAAACTCATGAGAGCAAAGTAGAAATCAAAGTTTTATTCCTGGCAAGATCTTGGCTGGTTAGCATTAATGTTTCCCAGATGCACAAAGTTAATATAAGTGGCTACAGAGCTGAGCTGCTGAGTAGTTATCTCAGGCCTGTACTTTCAGAAAACTCAGAAACTGCATTTTCCCCCCAGCCTGGTCATGCAGATCAGGTACCCTCTGCACAGATTTGCAGTTAGCACCATGCTCAGGACATGGTGGCCCATGACTTCATTTTAGAACAGTGCCAAGAGTGCACACAGTGCTTGAAGGAGGCAGATGTTTAAACCCCTTCCTTTTGAGAACCATAGCTCTGTTCTAGCAGAAGGAAAGCCCAACACATATGTCCATGAGTTATTCTGAGTTAGGGTATTTTTCCATACCCCTCTCATATGTTCCACCCTGGCAGAGCTTTCGTTTGATTTCTCAAGCATCCGTCCAAGGCAACCTCATATTCCCCATGCTCATACAAATGGCTGCACTCAGCAGAGCAAAAGTCCATCTGGCACAGGAGCCTGCTTCCCATGGTAGCCACAAACAGATACCCTGGGAAAAGTAACATTGAAAAGGTACAGTACTTCTTTCTAATGCTTTCACAGCTCTGACTATTTTTGATATTCTAAAATGAATGCAGGCATTTAACACCTTTCAGATCATAATCAGGACATTTACTCTTCTGGCTTTAGATCTCTTTAAGTAAAATTATATATTTTTTTAAAATATGTCTTATAGAACCAAGCCATTAAGACATGGCTCAGTGGGATCCTCTTTGCTATTCTGATATATACATTTCCATGCTGCAATGGAAAATGGAAGCAAGGAGTAATTATTTCTCTCTATAAATTAATAGCTTGAAGTACATAAATAATTACTGATCCATTTCATATTTTACCTACAGCAGGAAAATTGCAAGAAAGGCAAATTACTAGAATGCCTCCTCTATAATCAAGAATAATATTATTTGTTGACAGTGTCTATTGTTATAAAAGCCACCATCATTGAACAACTAGAGCTCTAGTGACAAATTATATTTATATTGTTATTGATCACATTAACTATGACAACAGTAATTTTATTAGTGTTAATCACAGCTATTTTTATGCGTTTATATGGTGCTTTGAAAACACATACTTGAACAGCTGGGACAAGATTTATGCCTTTCATATACCCAGTAATATTTAACACAATCAGTCCAGTATCTACTTCAAAGAACTCATGAAGCAAGACAAAACAGGCACAGCATAGTAATTCAGACAAAAGATGATCTGAGGAATCAATGGGGAGAACTGAAAATTAGGGAGAAGTTCTGGGAGAACTGAAAATTAGGGAGAAGTTCTGAAAGAACTGTGAAATTCAATAGAGAACAGAAGGAAAAGAGAGATGGTCAGCAAAAATAAAAAGGATAGAAAAAAGAGAATGGTAGGAAGCAACAAAGCAACAATACCAAAACAGGAATAAAAGAAGGGGAAAAAAAAAAAAAGTATAGACTCCATTTTTCATCATATTCTGCAGGAATATGAGTGTGATAATTTGCCATGTCAGCTAGCTGGTAACTAGTTACTACCACTGTCCATTGTAAGCACTTAGCGCTAGCAAATGATGAGTACTTTTAGTTCATTCATTCCTCAGTGTATTCACTGTAAGTTGAATACCCACAGACAGAAAAGCTGACGACATGCATCAGCTTGTAATTGCTGATTAGTTGTCCATATCTTGCATGTATGTCTGCCCTTTCAGATGCTTCAGGTGACCCTTCATGCTGTAGAGGACCCTGCAGCATGAACTGTGTGGCCACACACAACTGGTAATCAATTGGTTCAGTCAATATTTTGCTGAGATATCGCCTACTGATCTCTCAGGTTCTTAAATTGCTTAAATAACCAGGGACCAAACACAGCATCTTTTCAAATAAAGCATTTGTTTATTTAAGTTTGGAACATGTTGTAGAATATAATAGTTCCTACGCAATTTTACATCGCTCCCCTACAGAATCACATTAGCATAAAGTATGTTATACTGGAAGGGATTCCTACAGGCCATTCCCCCCCTGCTCAAAGCAGGGCAACTTAAACAGGTGGCTCAGTGTCACGTTCAATGAGGCTTTTGAGGACTTCCATAGATGGAGACTCCATAATGCCTCTATGCAACCTACTCCACCTTCACAATAATAAATCTTCCTTCGATCTAGTAAGATTTTTTCAGTGTTTCAACTTGTGTCCATTGCTTCTTCTGCTGTGCATCTCTGAGAAGAGTCAGATCCCATACTCTGTGTTCCCTTCATTAGGAAGTTATAAGCAACAATAAGATCTCCCTTTGGCCTGTTCTTCTCTAGGCTGAACCAGACCCTGCTTTCCTCCCTGTACTCCAAGTGCTGCAGTCCCCTCACCAGCTTGGTGACCTCAGTATTTAAGTGTCTTTCTTGTACTTGAAAGCCCAAAATTGGGCCATGTACTCAAATGTAGTTTCAGGAGCACTGAATAGCTGGAAATAATCTAATCACTTGCCTTGACCTGCTGCCTATCCTCTTGCTGCCCAATATGAGATTGGCTGCCTTTGCTGCAAGGGCACACCTCTGAGCTGTCTTAAACTTCCTATCTACTGGGACCCTCGGGTCCTTTTCTACAGAACAGTTTTACTCCCCAGCTGCTCAGGTGCAGGACTACACTTGCCTTGGCTGACCTTCCTAAAGTTCCAGCTGGCTCATGCCTCTAGCCTATGACAGCCTTCTGAACAGCAGCCCTGCCCGCAAGTTTATAAACTGCTCCTCCTGGTTTGGTGCCACACACAAGCTTGTTGAGCATGTCTCTGACTCTAGAAAAGAGTGCTCTGTGCTCCTGGTAGGTATTTGTCCTGCTTGTTCGTAAAGGCAGAGGAGAACAGAGGAGACACCACAGTTCCCTAGGCAATTTCTCCAGTATTTTGGTGTTTTTATTCTGGTTTATTATTTCTTGTTCATTTTTACTTGGCCTGTTCTTCAGCACTGAAATTATCTGAATTCTAATCATGTCATCCAGGGCACCGTAGATCCTACCCAGGCTTCTATCTCCACAAATGAAGTAAGCAGTCTCCATATTCCACCATCCAGATGATATGGAAAATTTTGAATAGAAATAAGTCTGGGAAAAATTCCTTTCAAAACAGCCTCAAGATACCTTTCCATTTTATTTAGATCCATCACAAATTAAACTCCTGTTAAATATTTCAAATCTATTTTGCGTGCATTCACTATGTATGACAAGATGCTTTTTCTTCAGGAGAATGTCACAACAGACAGTGCCCAAAGCATTATTGAATTCAAAATAGAATCCATCCATTCCCATTCCCCTATTCGCAAAGCCTGTTATGTTGATGTGGAATGATATTATTTTGATTTGGAAATATTAACTTTTGACAGATTTCTCCTGAGTGTTACTTATCCTTTCAGTTTTCTTCCAGATGTCTTGATATAACTGATTTTTTTTTACAGAATTTTAAATAGTGCAAGTTTAACTGTTAAGCTTGTCATTCTTAGCTTCTGGTTTTGAGCACTGGCACTACATTTGTCCCATTTCTTTTCTTTCCTTTCTCCAGAAGTTCTCAGAAATTAGTATTAAAGGTTCTAAAATTGCCTCAGCAATTATTTATTTTGGGATAGACTGCATTGTCAAATGGGTTCTTTATTCAGTGCTCTAGAGCTTGTTACGCTTTGATATTATATACATCAACACTGTATTCAGGGAACTTTAAGCTTTACACCTTTTTCTTTGTCAGGTTAATACCATTACTTTATCTCAGTTTTTATCAATGAAAGCTAGAACAAGACCATCATGATAAGTCAAGAAAATTTCTGTTGAAGACGGCAGAATTATATGGACCTGAATAATTGGACTTCATTTCAACTTTGCAAGCTGAATCCTATCACACATAAAAAAAATATTTGAATGAAAAGCAACAAAACAAGATTTTATTACAGCAGCTTAATTACATCTGTTCAAAATCTGAGTAATGCACGAAAAACATAGATGATTTACATTTTTTAAAAACTGAAAGTACATTCTATAACACAAATTGTTCAATTTTTAGACCACCTACACAATGATTAGATAAATTGGTCTCTCAACAGTTAGCAAATGTCTGAGAGAAAATAGAAAACAAGTAATCATCCAGAACTCACCACAGAATTGGCTAAGTACTTCAAAGCAGTCATTTCATACTGTTTTGAATTGTAAACTACACTGCCAAGAGTTCATAAGCAGGAAAGAAGTATTTCTAACGTACAATTTTCATGCCATTAAAAAAAAAACAGTGGGGTATTAAGAATGTTTAAGGGAATATTTCAGCTTAATTTTCCTTTTAGCACTGTAGTTAGAAATGAAACATCAGAAAGTATAAATGGTATCATTAGCACACTGTACACTGCCATCATTGCCAAGGACTTTCATGTCTGTATAAATGCAAGTCAAAAAAACCTACAACTTTAGGTGTCTCCAAAACTAAGTTTCAAACAAAACAAAACAAAACAAACAAACAAATCAATCAGAGGGGGAAAAAAAAAAAAGAATACAAAAAAATAAAAATACATCACCTACCAAAATTCTCAGGCCTGTCCAAGACATCTCACATTTGCTATGCTCACAAGGTTCAAGATTCTGGTGCAGCTCTTGAAAATTCTTGAACTGAAAGTAGTATCTACATAGCACCAGTAATGCCACCTTTCCCATCTGCTTGCACAAATACAGACCATAAAGTATGAGCTTAAACCAGTCAACCTTAGTGGCACAGATGAAGGCACAGTTTGATCCACAGGATACTGATGACTATGTACTATGAACTGAGTAGAGTGACCTAGATTATGGCCTTTGGAAGCAAATGGTTAAGCATTCGTGCTTCATGTAAGGAGATACTTGAATTTTAGAAACAACAGTTAGAGACACCAAAAATCCCGCAAGCGCAACACCTAGCAATAGAACCATAGAACAGTTTGGGTTGAAAGGGACCTTCAAAGGTCATTTAGTCCAACCCCACATACAATTAATAATGACAACTCCACTTAGATCAGGCTACTCTAAGCCCCATCAAACCTGACTTTCAACACTTCCAGGGATGGGGTACCTACCAACTTTCTGGGCAACCTGCTACAGTGTTTCATCACCCTAATTATAAAGAATTCCTTCCTTGTGTCTACTCTGTATCTGCCCTTTTTTACTTTAAAACCATTACTCCTTGTCCTATCACAACAGGCCCCATTAAAAAACCTGACCCCTATAAGCCTCCTTTAAGTATTGAAAAGCCACCATAAGGTCTCCTCAGAACCTTTTCTCCAGACTGAGCAACTCCAACTCTCTCAGCCCGTCTTCACAGTATCTTCAGGTACTCCAGCCTTCTGATCATTTTTGTTGGAACAAGGCCCTCTGGACTCTCTCCAACAGGTTCATATCTTTTCCATACTGAGGACACCAGAACTGTACACAATACTCCAAGTGAGGTCTCATGAGAGCAGAGTAGAGGTGCAGGATCACATCCTTCGACCTGCTGGTCATGCTTCTTTTGATGCAGCTCAGGATACGGTTGGCCTTCTGGTCTGCGACCACACACTGCTGGGTTATGCCCATCTTCTCATCCATTAGTATCCCCAAGTCCTTCTTCTGAGGGCTGCTCTTAAGCCCTTCACCCTCAGCCTGTGCTGATACCAGATATTGCCCCAAACCAGGTGCAGAACCTTGCACTTGGCTTTGTTAAACATTATGAGGTTTATATGGGCCCACTTCTCAAACTTGTCCAGGTCCCAAGTTCTGTATGTAAGAGAGTATATCTGAAAATTTAAACAAAGGCTTAGAAATTTTAGAAGTTAAACATTCATTTCAAGAAGTATTCTGAACTCCATAAACTCTTAGATTTAATGTATTTCAAAGGTCACCCATCCCTGACACTCTAAAGATCAATAGATCTTGACTGAGTTATAAATTCACAAAGGTTGTATACTTATGAGCCCTTTAGCTTTTCTATGAAGGGTTAGCATGAGCCATTGCAACCAGTAATACGGTAAAGTAACAATAAATGTGCTCCCAGGTCCATTTTTTTCCTTTCTCATTGATTTGTTTTTACTGTAAAAACTCTTAAATTTCTCCAACTGGGAAGTAATTCCATGTCCCCTCTGCCACATCAAAATCCCTACCCTATATATATACTATTCAACTTTTCTAACTCGCATTTTTGCCTAAATTGTGGTAGTGTCATAGTGAAGATTCAAACGAGAGTCACAGAAAGGTATATAAATTCGTCAGGCAAAAATAGTTCATAGAGTGATACATGTGTCACAGCAGGGAGCAAAAATATTGTATAGCCCTTATACCTCACCACCATCCAAATGCAAAATTGATAATTGTCTTCCAAGAGCCTTTCTGATAGCACAAGTAATTATTTACCAAGCCACCAACAGAGAAGCCAACAACATATACGTGATCCCAGCCTGAGTGTGAGCAAAAAAATAAAAACAGTAATTCATCCATCTACTAGGATTAAATCACTATAGCAATGAACTATTACTGTTATCTTTAGATAACCACTACAAAAATTTTGTTCTAACCATACTGAGGCAAGAGTTCAATTTCATGTTCAGATACTTAAATGTATGTACATACCGTCCATCTGTTTCTATGGTGTCTAGGCCTCCATTATGAGAAGTGAAAAGAGAACTCTCAAGAGCTCAGCCTAAAGAAGACATATACATCTGCCCAGCTGAACAGCTGCTTTAGCTTCATGAACTGTATTAATTAGAATGCAGAACCATAGAATCATAGAATGGCTTGGGTCAGAATGATCCTTAAAGATCATCTAGCTTCAACTCCCCCACCAAATGGGGGTTTGAACTGCCTTAACTGCATGGTATTTTATATACATAGCTCACATACAGACATCTGTATTGCAGAGACCTTACATTCAGTGGTCTCAACCTGGACTTGAACCCCTTTTGCCTTCTCTAGTTAATTTTTTTCAAGCAAGAACCACACACCAACTTCTTGGCACTCTCCTACATAAAAATGCTATAGCATGGAAACCATCCAACACTTAAGCAACAGATCAGACTAGGATTCACCTCTTTTAGTTTTCAATTTATGTTATTTAGACATCAAGAGATGAGCTATTCAAGCTAGGTTGTCTTGGTACTCTTATATCACTCTTCACTTGATCTGTTTTAGACAGCCACTTTAGGATGACATTAATTATGCCCTGAGAGTACTTATTTCTTTACATTAACTATATGAGAGTTTAAGATACCTCATTCAAATCTGAGCACCTATAATAGGGGTCTGTCAATCATAAATACGAAATGGCAAAGTCATGCTGTAAACATTTCCTTGGTTCTCTGAAAGCAACAAAGCTTTGAGAGCAAGATCATATAAAGAACCCACAAAAGGGTTAACTGTAGTCATTGTCTGATTCCTAGTGGAAAATAGACAATCCACAGCTCTCTGCAGATTTAACCTAGAAGACAATTTCCCTACAAGTTCTTAAGCATAGATCAAGAGGAATAGTACCGCGAAATGTTGAACAAGACATGGTAAGACATGCTTTGTACCCTTGAAGAGAGCTTTCAACCACAGTTCTTCAGTTAAGCAGCCATCAGTCTGAAACTAAAAACCTTCATCGAAAAGTATTGCACCATAAATCTAACGAAGGAAGGGCAATACTCTCCCAGCTAAGCAAAAGGCAAGAAATAAAGCACAGCAAACTCCCAGTCAACAAATCTTAAGACAACTCAACACTCCGGAGTTGCTGAAGAGCATCACAGAAACAAAGTAAGTGCGTGCTCTCTGTGAGAGCTGTTACGTTGTCTATTGTCAGCTCTGAGGCTCTTATAACTTCATGTGCTTCTCCTGGGATTGGGAGGGAGGAGCGGGGGAAGAATGTGCAAACAGAAAGCAACACTGCTCCCAAGTCTTACAACTACTTTATTTTAGACAGTCATAGAGAAAAAAATCTGCTTGAAATCTACAGCATCAGGCAGGCATGGTTTCACCAGGAAGAGTCCAGAAACAAGTCATCTGGAAAGCTGATCAGGCACTTGCCTACAAGTGGGAAAGCTGCTGGACCCTACTTTCTGCTGTGCCTGCCTTGCAGTGGGCACAGTTGGTAATAGGCATCAAAGATAAACTTCACAGCATTCTGACTCTGTTCCGAAGCCAAACTCCAAATGTGGATCATAGTGAAGCCTGGAGGCAATTCTGGCAACAAGTTTAAAATTGTAACAGGCTGCCACCAGCTGAGTACTGCCAGTCTATACAGCATGCCTGTTACTTTTTCCTCTCCATCTTTGACATGCACCTTATGCTGAGTGCTGCAGGAAGGAACATACTTATTTAACACTGTCTGGGTAGCAGCCAGAGTTTTCGCAGGGAAGCAAAATGGAAAAAACATGACAGAAAAAAACACTATGAGTCACCATGTATGGTGGACAGCGACAGCACTAAATTGATATTTAATGCTTTTTGCTTGAATGTGCAACAAAATAGTTGGATTCCTGGTATCACACATGATCAAATCCTACTTCGCTGTGCACTTTATGTCCTCAATATGTCTTTGTCTTTTATGTCTTTGATTCTTGTCACATAAGCATGTTCCACATATTGCTTTAAAAGACTTAATGTATCATGACAGCAAAACTGTGAGCCATGGACATCTCTTTGGAAAGAGAATGTGAAGATGTGTGTTATTTTTCAACCCACATCTTGCACCTCCCCTTCAGCTGCTGAGTTGCATGCCGTTTAACAAAACAGCAACAATTCTGAAACAGGGTTAGTTGCTATAGAAGGTATGAAGAGAGAAAAACAACTACCTTTGATAGATTACTCTAGGATCTCAAAGACTTACTCCATGAGTATTTTCTCCTGTTCTAATGCAATTTGTTTGACCTTATGCTTTTCTGAACAAAAGCAGGAAATTTTATCTGAAAAATTCCTATGTCTGACAAATACATGGTCTTCCCAGCAAAACCCGTCACATTTCCTAAGATACAGGCTTGAGTTTTGTTTTTCATTGATCCAGTCTTCAACTGTGACATGATCATCTACTCCATTCTGGAAAAAATAAATAACTACTTTTACAAGAGCAGCGAAGCAATCACAAATGGTTGAGAAAATTTCTTTTCAATTGTTTCAATTTTAATTTGAAATACTTTTATGTAAGTATATTCCTATGCGTCATCAGCAGCATATTTCTTAGGACTAATATGTTAGATTAATAATAGATTTCCCCAAGTTTTCAAGGAGAAATTCAGTTCCTTTCTATTTTAGCTGAGCAAGCAATTCAGATATATGATCTCTTGTACATTTCTAATCTGTATTTAGTTTTGTCTTTGAACTCAGGCATTAGTGTCAGAAAAATGTAGTCAAAGTGACCATACTTTTCAAGCCAAAGACATGTAACATTGCTTATAAATGTCACAAGGCTGTCCAGTCATTTTTAAATGATAAAAGTAGAAAGAGTATTGGCTAATACAGAGCTGCTTTTTGAATATCTTTAGATAATAGTCACGTTTTCAAGACAAAGTGGAACATCACATACTTTTCTCAGTACAAATCACTATGAATTATATAAGGTTTTCCCTCAGAATAATTATGCACACACACACAAAAATCCTTGTAATAGCTTTCTGGAAAATCTAGTTCAATCTCTGTAGTATTTATCACCTTGGGTGATATGGAATAGTATTTCCCAAGAGTACCCTATGGCTACTATTTCACCCACTGACTCTTTACAGGGAGTTTAAAATTATATCAGAAATAGCAGATGAAATGATAAATGCAAAATTGTGCCCGTGGATAAAAAATAATTCTAAATTACATGCAGATTGATGAGCTTTGAACTAGTTACCACTGAAGAAAAAAGAAAAAAAAAACCAAACCTTTGAATTAGAATAGATAATCTCAGAAAATTATCAGTAGCTGTCAGATTGCAAAATGATAGAAATTATTAGAAAATTAATTGATAACACAATTGAGGACAAAGTATTTCACCATCCAATTCCATGGTGCACCTGCATCTTGCAAACCATGTGCATGCAGTTCTAGTTCTCGCATTTTGGGAAGGAATATAGTAGCCTTAGAAGATTCATGAAGAAAGCACGCTTTTGTCAAAAGAAAACTGTGGTGGGTTGCTGCAGACAGCAGCCAAGCACCCACCCAGTCACTCGCTCACCACCCCCAGCACGATGAAGGAGAAAATCCCAAGGGCAAAAGCTGAAAACTCATGGGCCAAGATAAAACCAGTTGAATGAATGAAGCAAAGCTGTGTGCACAAGCAAAGCAAGGAATTTGGCTGCAAGCAGGCAGGTGTTCAGCCATCTCCAAGAAAGCAGAACTTCTGTAACTGGTTACTTGGAAAGACAAACAACATAACCATGAACAATCCCCTTCTTTCTCATCTCCTTCTTACCACAGGCTTTTATTGCTGAGTATGACACATATGGCATGGAATATGCTTTTGGTCTACAAATGTCAGCTGTCCAGTCTGTGTGTCACACCCTGTCATGGGTTCAGCAGCAGCAGTCGTTTTTTCTCCTTCTTGGTAGCTGGTGCAGTGCTGTGTTCTTGATTTTGGGCCTGGGAACAGAGCTGATAACACCAGCGTTTGCAGTTACTGCTTGGCAATGTTTTGGTCTGACCAAGGACTTTCTGAGTCTCATGCTGTGCCAGGGAGGAGGGGGAGCTGGGAGGAAGCAGAGACAGGACACCTGACTCAAACTGATCAAAGAGGTTATTCCATACCACAGCACGTCATGTCCAAGATGTGAAAACGGAGGGCAGAGACCCGGAAGGGTGTGGTGGTGGACTGGGGGTGCACGGCATGGTCAGGTTTTTGGTATTGGGGGTTCGCTGCTGGTGGGTGCACTGGCTGGGTCAGGCTTGGTGAGCAGTTCTATTCTCTTTCTTTGTATTTCTCTTGTATTATTACTGGTGGTAGCAGTAGTAGTTTGTGTTGTACCTTAGTTACTAAACTGTTCTTATCTCAACCTGTGCGAGTTGAATTCTTTTGATTCTCCTCCCCATTCCCCCGGGACTGGGGGAAGAAAGAGGGGAGTGAGTGAGTGAGAAAACTGCGTGGGTGGGGGGCTTAAACCACGACACACCCTCAACTCCTTTTCCACCCCCAGATACTCACTGTAGCTTGAGAAACAGAAACATCTGAATCTTTGTAAGCACTGCTCAGCAAAGCTAAAGTGTTGGTGTGCTAGCAATACCATTTTGATCATAAATCCAAAACACAGCTAGAAGAAAATTAACTCTATCCTAGCCAGATACAATAAAAAAAGGCTTCAGTATATGAAATGACCAAATAAACTAGGCCACCAAGTTTAATGATCAACTAGATTATTCAAAACATGTAAAGAAGGGATATTTTCATGCAGTATGCAATAAATATGTGGAATTAGTTGCCACAGGTTGTTATGATTTCAAACTTGACATTTAAACACAAAACAATTTAAAAAAAGATCACTGAAGAAATGTAAATTCAATAGCAGTCAGTAAATGCAAAAGTAACTTGACCACGTACAGATTTCCCTATACTGGCAGATCTGTGGAGGTAAAAGGAATATACCTCTCATGGTTTAAACCCAGCACAATGCAGCCACTCACTCATTCCCCCCTTCCCTTCACCTCTGGGCAGGATGAGGAGAGGAACTGAAAGAATGTAAACCCCACAGGTTGAGATAAGAACAGACTAGTAACTAAAGTATAATATAAAACTACTACTGCTACCATCAATAATAATAAGGGAAATAATAAGGGGAGAGAATATAAAATTAAAAAGAGAAGAAAAAACCCAAAACCCAAAGTGATGCACAATACAAATCACCATCCAATTCCCAGCCTGACATGAGCAGTGACATGGCCCGACATGGGCCTTCCAGGTGATTCTCCACAGTTTATATACTGGGCAGGATGTACTGTGGTATGGAGTACCTCTTTGCTAGTTTGGGTCAGGTGTCCTGTCTCTGCTTCCGTCCAGCTTCCCATGCCCCTCCTCACTGGCAGAACATGAAACACTGAGAAGTCCTTGATCAGGGTAAGCACTACTGAGCAAAAACTAAAACATCAGCATGTCTCCAGCATTTTTCTTAGACTAAAATCGAAAACACAGCACTGTACCAGCTACTAGGAAGTAGAAAAATGACTGCTACAACTGAACCCAGGACAATACCCGAGAACTCTCACATAATGTCCATATTCATATATAGACAATAGGTATCTGCTTTTGACTATTTTTGTATGTAAGACCCTTCTCACTTCTGCATACTGAAGACTTCAGTTTCCTTTGAAAACATAAAAGAAAAGAAGAACAATTTTTAAAAAGTAATGAGATATCCATTGTAAAGACCTTTTAAAATAGACTAGGCTGTTTTCATTCTCCCCTATTTAGCCAATTAGTCTGCAAACTGAAGCAGGAACAAGAGAAAACATGTTCATGCCATTCCCCTACTAACTTATTCCTCTTCCTCTCTCTCCCTTTCTCTGTGGAAATATCAGCTTGCTATCATTTTTATTTTCACAGTTACTTGGAGCTAATAGGAATTATGCTCTTGCAAAGCCTAGATGAGAAAGGGCACATGAGCTCCCTTTACAGCAGCATATGACATTGATGCAGTGGACTGCAAACAACATTGAAAAGTTTGAAGGGAATGAACTGAAAAGTATCTAAGACTTATTTCTGATCTAGTGATTTCAGCAGTTACATATAACAGGGAAAACCCAAATAAAGGTTTTAGTCCTACAGAAGTCAATGTTTATCAATTCATAAAAGTCATATGATCTATATTAACCAGGACATCAAACAGTGACTTCTGACCTTAAAATATATGAAGTTTGTGGTCTTTTTTTATGAATTAAATCATTGTGATTGTTTTGTCCCACACTGTTTCACCATAGATCTAATTACAGCTACATTCCATAAATACAGCTAATACATTCCCTATTGACTGAATTTTTAGCTGCCTGAAGTCCATCTATACTGACCTTGTTATTGATGGCACAGATTGAACCCTGGTTACTGGAACAAGTTTGCACACTGGCTTGTATCAATGCTCTTTTTGTATAATGCAACCCCTAGCAATAAACTACTCTGTCTTCCACACCCAGACTTCTAGTGCTCAGTACACTGCTTGGAAACCATGACTGAGTTAACGTGTACACTGTGCAGATTATTGGCAGAGCTATGCTCATGAAGTAAAACAAGAAGCAAAACAATTTGACAGTACATCTGCACCTAGTGCAATGCCATTCCTGCCCAGGCTAAGAATATCGTGATTGATTTTAATAAAAGTAGAATATCTGATTGGTAGTGATCATTTGACAGATCTGAACAATACTGACATTTGAGCACTAGCTTATTGGTTCAAGCACAGCCTTGAAAAATAATGACCAAAAAAGACAAAGTGTATGTTATTTTTAAGCCAATATGCTAACTGCAGTGAAGTGGGGCTACCAATCCAGTTCCATACAAGGAATGATCCTATCCCAAAAATCAACACTGCACAACATGCCTCTTCTACTAGATTCAGCATACAAGTGAAAAATCAAGCATTTAATCCAGCTGTTTCCCATCTCCAAATCAGGCACAGAATATATGTTACATAAAACCCAGCCAATAATAGCTATTACCTTAAACTTAGTGTAGGAAACCCCCCCTTTTTTGTTGCTATCAAGGCTGTGCTTTCCAAAAATATTAAATATCTTCTTAAAGCACTGGGTGTGAACACAATCGTAATGCAAATATTGAATTATTTTTAGCTCTTCATATATTTCTATGTTTCACCTGTATTTAACTGTTATCTATGCCAATGCAAGGTAAATCTTACATAACTGAGGCACTCTATCTGCTGATTTCCAATTAATATTAATGATTTGGCATATAGATCCATAGAAATAAAGGTGAAGAGGGATCTGTTAGGTTGCTTTAACTCTGCATATGACTGATGATTATACTTCAGCTGGTCCTTAACCAAAAAAAAAGGTTGCATGTGACTGCAGCATATCTTCTTGAAGTGTCTTCAGCTGAAGGTACAAAAAGGTGAAAATTTCAGTACTTCCACTGGTAGAGTATCAATCTACTCCTTGTTTCTTAAGTTGACTATTAACAGTTCGTATTTTACTTAATCTGAGTTTGTCTGGTTTCACCTCCAATGACTGTTTCTTGCTGTGCCTGTTTTCACTTGTTTGTAAAGTCTTTTATGCCAGTCTACTCTCCTTCTCTGGGTACTTACACCTCATAATCACATAATTTTCTCACATTCCTTTTAAAAAAAGCCGAATAAGCTGATTTTCTCAAGTGTTCCACTGATTTTTATTATTTCTGGCTCTCCGATTACCTCACACCTTTTTGAACTCTCCAGAATTATCCTGCACCTTTTTGAAAATACATGCACTAAAATCATCTCACTATCCTAATTAAGGTCTCAGCAGGTGCATCTACACACTGCATTACAGAAAGGAGAGCCAGGGAATGAGCTTGAACACCAATCACCCAGCCTGATGGCTAATTCCGTTCTTGCTGTGCTTTCTACTGCTCCAACCAGCCCTCTTCAGGACAAACCTGCTGCAGAAAAGGTCCTAAACGTCATAGATGTGAATAATCAGCCCACCTTGACCCCAAGGCACAAGAATAATCACTGGCCCTCTTTCATTTATCTACCTCCGCAATAGGCATTAAAATCATGGACAAAAGTAAAAAAACTCCAATTCAGACCATTCCAGGTTTATTTGCGTTTCTCTCCACAGCTTCATAATGGGAGCTCAAATTCGGGCTTTTATTTATTACTAGGAGACCTTTTAAAAGGTTATATTAGAAATCTTTCTAAAGTGTAGTCCACCAATTTTGGCTAAACTCTGCATCTATCATTTTGAAAGGGCTACATTTGTACACAGCTGTACTGAGGTACATATTGATGGAGAGACCACAGATCAGAATCTACAACTATCACATTTCTGAGTTTTCAGCATTATTTTAGACTCTGGCAGATGATTCTGCAAAGTTTAGCATTGTAGGAGCATTTTTATTTCGTTTCAAATTATTGATGGAAATGTTGAAATGCCAGTCCTATTATTAATGCTAATGAAGTAATTAAACCAGTCCCTTTCACTGATCTTTCTCCACTGACTACAGCTTTACTCAACCTCAGAATCCACATAAGGTGTATTTTGGTGGTTTGGGATAACGATGTTTATTTAATCAGTATGCCAGTAATACTAAGTAAATAGTTACAGACAGTCCTAACTATATTCTATCTATGTAGCTACAGATTTCAATCAAGTACATTCACCCTCTGGGACATGAAACAGCAAGACCTAATTCCCATGTCATCATGTGGGCTTAATAACTATTTCCCCTCTTTAATGTCTTACTCACTGTTTCAGAAGTTAAATATTTTATCCATTAACTGTCCCATGCAAGTATTTCACATTAAAATAGAGCTCACAATCTTCCTCTCTCCTTTGCATCTGACAATCCTGACCACTGGATGATTGCTATGGTCTTCATCATAGGGACACTAGCTTTTGCAGAGCTTCAGTGTGATGGCTGGAAAGCATCCATAGCCTCCTCCTGGAAAGGAGATGATCTCCTCGGGTACTACAAAGAAATTAATCAGTCCCTTGTTCTCTTGATGTGTGTTCTGTCGTGGTTTAAGCCTCTAAAACTCACGAAGTTTTACTCACTCACTCACTCACTCACTCACTCACTCACTCACTCCCCTCTTTTTCTTCCCCCAGTCCCAGGGGAAAGGGGAGGAGAATCGAAAGAATGCAACTCCCACAGGTTGAGAGAAGAACAGTTTAGTAACTAAGGTATAACACAAATCACTGCTGCTACCACCAATAATAATCATGACAGAGAAGTACAAGAGAAATACAAGGAAAGAGAATACAATTGCTCACCAGGCCCGACCCAGCCAGTGCACCCCCAACAGCGAAGCCCCCAGTGTACCCCCACACCCTTCCAGGTCTCTGCTCCCGTTTTCACATCCTGGACATGACGTGCTGTGGTATGGAATAACCTCTTTGGTCAGTTTGGGTCAGGTGTCCTGTCTCTGCTTCCTCTTGGCTTCCCTCCTCCCTGGCAGAGCATGAGGCTCAGAAAGTCCTTGGTCAGACCAAAACATTACCAAGCAGTAACTGAAAACACTGGTGTTATCAATGTTGTTCCCAGGCCCAAAATCAAAAACACAGCACTGCACCAGCTACCAAGAAGGAGAAAAATGACTGCTACTGCTGAACCCATGACAGCTCTCACCACAGATTTTGGTAGGATAGCAGAATGCTACTGTTCCTGCCACCAAAAATGGGGGGGGTTAGAGAAATTTACGAGCTTTCTGTTATCATCATCTACCTGTGACTCTGGACGAAATTATCTTCCTGCATTGTTACAGCGATATGCAGCAGATGGCATCTGGGGCTTGTCCCTGTCCTTGGTGTTCAGTGGCTCTTTCAGGACAGCATTCCCATTACCAAGCTGACATCAGGCTACAACCTGTTCAAGGTGTTAGCTGTGTGGATTTCTTTCCAAAGTGACACTTGAGGGTGAGTCATGTTATCATGGGATGTAGGACTCTGTAGGACTGCATCCATAACAGCTAGGCATTCCAGAGGTAAACTTGAAGGCCTGCAGCCCTGTGGGATCTTGCACAGTGAGCCTTTGCAATTCTGTTTTGTAAAAACAGGATGCATACAACTAAAGCTATGTTTGGACTAGGAAAAATTCAGCAACAACAATATTCTGTATCATTCTGACAAGTCAGTGCCTTCCACTAACACGATCTCTTCCAGCTTTTTCAAACAAAATTAGCTAATTCATCAAAAGCTCAGTTTTGACAGTACAACTGCTTGTATAATAGAAGCTTCTGCTGTTGACCAAAGATCACGTTCTTGATGACAATCACTGTGATAGCAGATGCTTTTATAATAGATACAGAATAAATCATATACAGTGTGAAGTGCTCTGACAAGTGTAGTCTGGGCCTAAATATCTGTATTGCTATTGAAAGAGTACTTGGCCTTGAAAAGCATTTGAGCATTGTCAAAAATTTACCCGGTATCTCATGACTGAGTAAACAACAAAAGACAGTTAACTTTAGATTTTCATTTTAATAACTTGTTAGAATATTCCAATTGATTTTTCTTGATTGATTTTCAGCCTTAGCTGAACAGGCACTCCTACCTGCGTAAAAAAGCTAGGGTTTCATTTATCTCCTGCCCCACAGGCACTTGATAATGATCCAGCTGGTGATTTGCAACTATGCAAAATGTAAGTAAAAAGGTAGTCACAATACTTGCTGTTTGTACCTGCGTTAGCTACCATAACTAACACCATCAGATTGTAAGCAATAAAGAATCAGATCCCAAGCATCATGCACTTTCTTTCTGTAAGGCAGAACAAAAAGGTTCAGCCTCACGTGTTCTCCAGAATTTGGGAAATCTTACCTTCATTCTAATTACTCTAAACCTCCCAGGAGTTAACTACGATCAGCCCCATAGAATTTTGTGGTTTCACATAACAGAAATTATTGACTGGTTTTCCCTCAAGGATGATCTTATAACCTCAGCTTTATTAGCATTTGATCCTAGTTATTTAATAGACGTAGCATGTATTACACATAGAGGAAAAGACCTTTAAGTCAACACTCACTTTACTGATTCTATAAAAGTAAAGGAGGAAAGAACATGACTTACCACGTAGGCCCAGCAGACAGTATAAACATGAGATCACATCAAGCAAACACATTCTCTTTACTACTGGAAAAAGCTGTAGGCAAGCATCTGGGAGACATTACAGGATAAACACTTTATTAGCGTATAGTGCTATGTATACATTCCATGGCCTTACCACTTTATGACGTGATCAAACAAAATGTCACAGGCAGAGCAGAGATGAGCCAGTTTGGTAGCTGGCCAAAATAACTCCAAGGAGCCCGTAGCTACTGCAAGAAGTGGTGTTAGCAATTCACAGCATAGTATTTTTCTTCAAGCAAGCATTGTAATGTAATAAAAGGGGTGACTGCTTGCAAATTACCATCAGTATACAAAGCAAAAATTGGTTTCTGAGAACTTACTCAAAGCAAGAGGCTTATTTTAGCACTATCTTTGCTAATATTTCTGCCTACGCAAGTTTTCATGACTTTCCAAGCAGGCATCAGTTCACATTGGTTCTGATCAAACTATTCATGTGCAACAGCCAGTTGTCCTTCATGCTCCAGTACTTCAATGTCTTTCTTGCAGTGAGGGGCCCAAAACTGAACACAGTATTCGAGGTGCGGCCTCACCAGTGTCAAGTACAGAACAATGATCACTGCCCTGGCCCTGCTGGCTACTCAATTTCTGATACAAACCAGGATGATGTTGGCCTTCTTGGCCACCTGGGCACACAGTTGTTTGCATTTTTTTAACAATAGCACTGAAATTTCCTAGCCAACTCATCAGTTGCATTTGGAAAAAGCTTCTGTCTTCGAACACTAAAATAAGGAAGATAAACTAGAAAGAATTATTAACCAAAATACAAAGTAAAAGACTAGACCAAGCCAACATAGAAAGAATCAACTTTTGAGAGAAGCTGTATTGTGGTTGGCGTGGTGCAGTGCTGTTCCCAGGCCGAAAGCCAAAAACACAGCACTGCACTAGCTACTAAGAAGGAGAAAAAATGACTGCTACTGTTGAACCCATGACAGTATCCACCCCTCCTTATTCTATACCATTCACGTCATGCTCAGATCCCACATTTTCAATATACCATCACTCTTATCTCATATATATACATATATATGCATCCACACAAACACAGAGGGAGAGAGATAATTCCTTAGTCCATGGACCAATCCCTATTAAGCTGCTGAGTCCATCTGGTCCATGATGTCGGGCTCCATCTCTTGTATCAATCTTGCAGAGCAGGAGAGGCTCTGTGCAGTGTTCACACTTGTGAATAACCTGGGCAATAGTGCCCATTGCTAAGTCCACCCCTCAATCATGAGTTCATCTGCATGTTGCATCTCTGCTCTGATGGCCTGAGGTGTCATGGGCCCACCAGGCTCAAAATAATTCACCCTCCCCTCCAGCATTTTCTGCAACTTATTGTTGGGGACTCCATACAGCTGCCTTCCATCTCCAATGCTTCCAAAGCACTGGAGGGACCCAGTGGACTAGATACTCACCCATATTGTTCAACACACCCTGGCACTTATGACCGTCCAGCCTCGGGGGAAATCTCTTGGTCATCCTACATCGTCATCTAACCCCAGACAAGGCCCAAACCTGACTCCTCTTACCTCTCGAGATCAGATGAAATTGTTGTGGGTAAAACACACTCTGTATGTGTACCAACATGCTGATCCCCATCACAATCAGCAGGCAGGTCCCAAGGGCACCCAAAGGCCATTCAAAACCGTCGGAATTCTCAAGAGACTGCTGTACTTGTCCCTGGGGCTGGTGTAGCTGCTGTGATTGCCGACTCTCTCACCACCAGCTGCTCTTTGTCTGAGTCCAGATCTTCCGCCTCTGCCTTGCTGGGAAGAGCTGTGTGGTCTCCTGCATCCTCCTGGGGCTCGGCCTCACAGGGTTCTGCGGGCAGCTGCCGGGGAATGCTCTCAGCCGCCGTGGAGCTGGGCTCAGCCGCGGGGCTCCGCTCCTCCACTGCCTCCTCCCGCTGCTCGGCAGCCTCCTCCTTCCCCTCCTCGACTGCCCCGACCTCCATCACCAGCAGCCACTCCCTCCTGGCCTCCTGGTCCCCAGGGCCATTCTCCCGGGCCGGTTTGGCCTCCAGCGGCTCCTGGGGCCGCTCCCCCTCAACTCCCCGCAGCCTCACGAAGACAGAGGCAAGGACGAGGGCCAGGACGGTGAAGAGCAGCGGGACAGCCAGGTACACGCCCATGGAATCAAAAGAATGTAACTCCCACGGGTTGACATAAGAACAGTCCAGTAACTAAGGTATAACACAAACCACTACTGCTACCACCAATGATAATAATGATAATGGAAATAACAAGGGAAGAGAATACAACCGCTCACCACCCGCTGACCAATACCCAGACCAACCAAGCAGTGATCTAACCCTTCCCGGACCCTGCCCCCAGTTTATATAGTGGGCGTGACGTGCTGTGGCATGGAATACCTCTTCGGCTAGTTTCGGTCAGGTGTCTTGTCTCTGCTTCCTCCTAGCTTCCCCTCCTCCGTGGCAGAGCATAAGACTCAGAAAGTCCTTGGTCAGACTAAACATTTGAGCAGTAACTAAAAAATTGGTGTTATCAGCACAGTTCCCAGGGCAAAAGTCAAAAACACAACGCCACACAAGCTACTAAGAAAGAGAAAAAATGACTTCTACTGCTGAATCTAGGACACTGTGACAAAGAATCAAATGAAACCATGTACATGCCCTGTATTCTGACTAAAAATCAAGAGGAATCAAATCTCTCAATTTTATGTGAGAATTTGAACTGTATCCGAAGCATTAAGGACAAGCTATTTGCATTTGTCTATGATAAGGTAGAAATGGGATTTATCAACAAGTCATAGAAAGAACAAATTAGTGTGCCATCACGAAATACAGATGGCTGTGCCCTACAAGAACAACTTATGTTCAGATAATGCAAACAAAAAGTGCATGAAGAGAACTAAGTTCTGTGGAATACTCGTAATGAGGATTTTGTTATTAGAAGGTATTAAAATACACAGAAAACAGAAGTTTGGCTGTACTTTACTGACATGATATCAAAAGCTGTATCTGTAAGAAGAAACTGTATAAAAGACCTGAGATGGTAGCTGAGTATTAATAAAAATGACAAGAATCCGAAAGACAGAAAAAATACAATTTGAGGAAAAGGAAACTGTGATTAAATGAAAGTAAACAAGCTGGAAGAAAACAGAAATGCCTTTCTATAATTTGCTTTAGTTTGTGAGTATGTCCTGAACAAATGGGATGGTTACATAAGACTGCTAAAAGGTATCATTAAACCTAGTGCCAATAGACTGCTCAGCTACCATATAATCAAAAGGATCCTTTTTGATTGCAATGCCATTAAAAGATATCATAAGACTCGGCTATTATTGTCTTTAACAGAACCACAAATAACATGAGGTGAAATATGCTCTGCAAGATCAACATGTTGCTCATCATTGTTGAGGTTTGCTCTGTAATGCTTTTAAACAGACAATTTATAGTCATAAAGAAATACCACATAATGAGAAAGCTTTGATTTATGCTCCAAATAGTGGACAGATCACATGGAATTAAGCCAGTCTTCATCTCTCAGCTCTTTTTTTCATCTTTTGTTAATATGTCAGTGAATAGGCTAATAAAAAAATTCTAATTCAAATGCTGTTCCAATCCAAGATAAAGTGCCTTCACAAGCTGTCATTTACTTCCACTAACCAGATTAAGCACTGTATCGAATTAGTCTTGCTGCTTACAAACTCTAGAAGAAAGTGAAAGCTAAAAAAAAAAACCCTCTTATTACAAGGTTAGGGGTACTTTCAACTGTATTAGTTTAATTGTGAAAATGAATCTGTTACAATTAGCAATGAAGTGTTAAAGAATTACAAGAATTTCATCCAAATTACCTTTGCAAATAGATACAAAGCTGAAGATATTGAAACCAAAATAAAGCAATCTTTTGAGTGAATTGGTGCAAATAATGTGATAATGGGAAATCTTGAAAGATAAGTGACTGTCAAGAACAGTGGTTGATAAGTAATTGATTTTCAGTTTTGTAATCAAACAGTTAGCTTGAATAGAAACAAAAAAAAATCTCTTCATTAAAATGTAGATGTTAGATTTCGGTGGAATACAATGGGGGTATTATTATATTGGGGATGCATTTTGAAACATGGCGAAATAAAACAGTCTACTTTAATCAGCTCTGAACTGCAGTAGAGGTTTATTTTCTATATTAGCTATAACCTCCTTTGAACTGAGTGGGAACTTAAGTTCCTAGCTGAGATGTTGATTTACTATTTAGATAATAAATCGTAGGTGAACTGCATCCTCTGTTTTCATCAGACACAGTTAGATCTAGTAGGATGAACTGCACCTCACTTCTACTTTAAGACGGGATGAACTGCCCTGTGGAGGCACCCTGATTTAATTATATGGAAAGATGGCAGCTGAGATCTCACAAGTGACTCTATGAACATTCCCCTTTTAGACCATACATATTCCCCTATTAAGACAAGCATTACAGTAATTTTCTTGCTTCAGGCAACAATATAATTACTACTGACATGAATTCATTTTGTACATAGGAGAAACTGAGCACAACCTTTTGCAGAATATTCCAAAAAGCAGGAATACAAGCATTTATCTGAACAGTAGGTCCAAACATCAAGAAGCAAGGAATGATCCCGGACTTGCATATACTGGCTGAATACTTGGTGATTGGGTAACTGTGCAAAAGACTGAAACCATTGTATCAGTATCTTTAAACATACAATTTGGGGAAAAACATAAGACCGTTGACATTTATCAGTGAATCCAATCCATGCTCCCTCCCCCCAAATTTCTAGGTGAAGAAGGACAAGGAGGGAAGCTTCAGAGATGGTCTTGAATGCCCACAGCCCATCACCTTCTACAGATACAGAATCCCCAGCTGTGAGAGACAGGAATGCCATTTCCAAATAGTGGTGAGAAGAAACTTGAAGTTAAGGCCTTTCTTTCGTGTGAGAACTCAGGAGACAAGGTGCATGCCATAATGTCAGCCACTTCCTTTCCTAGCAAGACCAACACAACTTACTGTTACCTCAGACAATTCTTCTGCAACTCGCCAAACCGACAGAGCTCCTGTACGAAAATCAGCAGAGCTACGATGCCTTGTGGCCATTTAAAAGCCGCTTAACTGAGTGTGCTCTATCACAGTGTTGTTCAAGTCATTTAAGCAGGGCATACAAGGCAGACAACAGTGGTTAGACTGCTTGGGCACTGAGAAAACATTGCTATAAAAGGCTACATCAAAAAAATCCTTTCATTCAGCATGAAGTCCTCATTCAGGAGGACAGCATCCCTATGGCAACAACATTTGGCCTTAATCATCACAGAAACATCACTAGTTTCCCACAAAATGAATGTGTATTGATGTAGTTGTTAGAGTTGTGAACAGTCTTCAAAAAGCTATAGAAGACCATAAAGCATTCAGTGTTTGAAATAAATCTGCACCATGTGTTATCCCTTTCATAACTAGTTACCCTCAGGAACTGCTGTACTGTAATTTTGCATTTAGAAAATTCAGCACTATGTGTTTAAGTGAAATATGAGTGATAATTTTCATTTGACAATTTACAGAGAGCCTTCTAGCCAAATCCAGTTTACTATTTATCAGCTATACCAATGATATTAATAGTGGTCTGGGAAAGGTGTCGCAAAGAAGGAAGAAATAAAAACCACACTTGTTTGTGAAGGAACAATGTACCATCTCAACAGCTGGTACCATTGCAACATTAAGTAACTTACTATAAAATAGCTGCCTGGTTCCTTAAGCATTCAGAAAGCATAAAAAGAATCACACTGGTATAGTTTATCTTCTTCCTTACAATGCAGAGGATTAAAGAACAATGATACTCCCATCTAGCTTTTAGGTACTCAAAAGTAGCTGTGGTGAGCACAGCCTTAGTTAAGTTTGTCTGGATTTAAAACAAAAGATGTCATTGCTTTTTATCAAATTTGCTCACTTTTCTTTAAAAACCACTAGCCATACTTCACTAATTTTGTAAGTGCTACACTACAGAAGAGTTAATTATCTGCTCACTATTCTGTCCAGCTGTTTGCAGGAAGATTTCTCTCACCTAACCTTTGCTGTCTAAGCAGTATAATCTGGTGTAAGTAATCATTTAAGCAACAAGGAAGAGATAGGTATCTTCAGACTATGATTCATCTTTATGATAAGCAGAATGGACACCTACCTTGCCCATGTGCAATAGATGAATTTATGACTTACAAATTACTCTGAACCTAAGCAATCACATCATGGCTGTACCTTTGCCACCTGTGCCTATAGAGCATGGCTACTCACTGGTATACTTATTTTATATTCCTACCAGAAAACCAGTTGTAGGGGGAAAAACAAACAAGGAACAAAACCCCCAAAACCCCAACATTCCACTGCTGCAAAGTTCACTCTGATGAGGTTTTTAAGACTTTCATAGGATTAAATTAATTATTTTAAAAGAGATTTGAAAAATAAGCTGCCTATACCAAAATTCGCTGTCTGCTGCCGTCTTTTTTACAAGGATTGGTTTAGATTTTGTGTGGGAGAGGGACCTAAGTATTTTTTCTACTGAATATAACTGAATAGGAATCACAGATACAACATCTGCCTACTCCAAAGTCTTTTTAATACAAAGAAGACAGCCTTGTTTAAGATTCACTTTTAAGTATTTTTCAGAAGTATGCCTTTAAATAATGACGACTGCTTTCAGTGGTACAAATTTAAGCTCAAATTTGCAAATGTGACCATCTGCACCTTTGTATAAACATGTTTAAGTGCACCTTAATTTCAAACAACCTTCATCTGTTAATGCCAGTTCCCATCTGGAATTTGGTTACTAGAGATTTTTATTGAGTTGTTCATGAAGCCGAGAGATTTCAGCAAGCAATAGATGCTTCTGCAGCTTTCAATGCATTAACCCTGATTCTGCAGAAGTGACCCTTGCAATTTCTCTGACTTTTAGAAGATTCTTTCTCAGAATATCGTAGAATGACAGCCTTTCATCAGTCACTCATCCCTCAGGGATCTCTGTGGTATGACAAATCACATTCTGTTTTGATGGCATGACTGTTACTTTGGCTTCTTGCTTTTCTGTTGGGACTACTGATAAAAGCTACTGATAGACATAGGGTTAACACCAGATGCAAAAAAGGCATACAGATTAAAAGCAGAACTAACAGTTCCACTTGTCAGCTGCTGTAAATCGCTTTCTACCTGTTGGTGTCACACCCTTTTAACTTGAGCACAAAATAAAGCTTTATTTATATTTCCACTTGGGGATTTTTTTTTTTTCCCAAAGCCATCACATTCTTGAACAAGTCAGCTGAGACTTCAGTCAAAGAAGATGTACAGTACTGTAGCTTAAATACTTGCTGCAATGACAGATTCATGTGAAGAAGCTTGCTTGCATCAAAAAAACCCAGTCATTAAGCTTTCTGCGCTTTTTTTCCATTCATATCATAGAAGCATCTATCTCCCATTTTTGATGCTGAAGGTTAGAGGTTTTAAAATAACAAGGGAAAATAAAATGCCTTTATCTTTCTGGCTCTGAACTTGTTTAAGATAATGGAAGTCTTTTCTCCACAGAGGTTACTATGTATGGTTCAGCTCTTGCTAACTGTGTCTGCTGCAGTACATGGTACGGGATTTTCAATGAAATACCTTATCTAAGTACACTAGTCTGCCTGCCTAGAAAGTCGAGAAAATTACTGGTGTCTAGTGAAGTTATTTACAGTAGAGTATTCTAACCTTTACATCATCAAAATATTTAAATCCTAAGGCCAGGATCCCGCTTTGCTCAAACTCCACTGAAGCCAGCCCATTGCACCTGAAGTGCAGGAGCAGGTTTTCCACAGAATTGCACTGAAGAACTGGAACAGAAGGAAAAAGTTTACTCATTCATCTGAAATGATATCCCATGACATGTGGCACTCAAGTACTCAGGGATAACTTTCAAAACATGGAACAGTCTTGAAGAATAGTTCAAAATATTAGTTAGTTGAAAGCCGTCACAGTTCCTAGAGATCCTATTGTCATACCTTGACCATAGCACTGTCATACCGTATTGACATAGTTCCTATTGTCAACCTTGACAATGAAGTAAAATTCAGAATAGCTTTAAAACAAGCAATTCTGAAAATAATTATTCCTGGTTACTACTCATGACTGTAGAAGATACCAATAGGTTCAAATATTTAAGGACTGCAATTAAAAAAATATTTATATTTTAACACATTTATTTCCATCAAATCAATGAATCAACATGCAGTTTCACACAATAAACATACATGCCTATAATAAAATTGAAACATGAGCTTTATCTCTTAGAAAGTTCAGTAATTAAAAAAAAAAACCAACCCTGAAGTAGCATCCTCCAGTGAAATTCCTGCAAGCTCTTCATGTAAGACATTGTTGGTGATTAAATGGGTAGTATGTAATGCAAAAATAACAGTACATAAACGTGAATGGACTTTGCTGTTGACTTCTAATTCAAAGGATATGTGAAAATTCTTCGGGATATGTGAAAATTCTTGGGGGAGGGGGGTGGAATCTAAAATGAGAAAGACTAGAGAATGATTACCTATGAAGTTCATCCGCACAGACAACACTTATTTATTCCAGCAAGGCTGCACTTGGTTTCACTGCACCTGTAAAGTTTTGGCAAAGTGCTTTACATAACAATTATTCTTTGAAGAGAATAATTTTTAAGTGTCCTTTCTACTCAATAACAAAGCAGCAACTTCTGTTAAAATTGTAGAAAATGTATCTAATAAATCATCAGATGAACAAAAAAACATGGACTATGTTCAATATATACTATGTTCAACTACTGCCAACAAATTTTTCTATCTAAAAAGGAAAGTACCAAAACTTTTGTTCATTCTTCTTTTACTAGAAATTTTTATGGTATTTTGTAACAGCAGATATCAGATGAACACTTCTGGGGATATGTGAGCACTTGTCAAAGAGATCTGCAAGAAAAATCCCCTAACAGACTTTTTTTACCACTCCATAGTGAAGAGCAAGTTGCCTATCAAAATACTAAAATTGAACCTTGTGTGCACATTCTGAGTTACATGAAATATCTGAATTTTTCACCTATTGGCTAGAAACTATCCGTCCTTTTAATTTCAAAAGATAGGTAACACTCAGCAAATTACTGTTGCCCACTAGATTAGATGAACACTCACACTGCTATACCTTCGTTTTGGTTTGTTTGGGGTTTTTTTTCCATAATGTAGAAGTGTAACTTTGCTGCCAGGCACTTATTGATAGAAGACAGTTTTTCAGTTTTGCCAGAACTAGTAACAGAGTCACTGCCCAGAACACAAATAATAGAAACTACACTGTCTGGTCACGCAGTAAACAGTATTTTGTATTTCACAAAAAATAAACTAAAATCAAACAAATAAAATATTTAAATATATATATGTATGTATATAGGGGAGGAGGTGGAGAAAAAGCACAATGATATGACATTTTGGCAAATGTGCATATTCTCTGAAAAGCAAAATACCTTTCAGAATACGGGGGGAAATTATATTATTAGACAATCTCTTCTCCTTTAGCTGTACTGTAACTATACGTAGTTTTAACGACTAGCGACCACTTCCGTTTAGACTCACCAGCATCTGCCTTTTGCAGTACCTCTCGTTACCGACAGGGAGCGTAGGCGAGCGCCGTTGGAGCGCTAATGTGATTTAGCCCTGTGTCAAAGTCCTAGTCGCTAGTAGTAAGCCACTGCTGAATATCAGTCTCAAACAAGCCTATCTGTGTTAATGACGTTAAATACAATGTACTCTGGGTTCAGGCTATCAGGTTAAGAGGTCCCACTAGAGTCTACTCAATTCGACTGTGTGTTGTCCCGCCTGTTCTTCCTCTCTGACCAGCTTGACTAACTCACCCATGTATCAGCTGTGATTCATGAGGAAAATCCCCCATCTTATTGTCTTGATGTTAGCCCTTACTACTAACTGCTTTCTTTGGTAGTCCTTCTCATGACCGATTTCCCAACCACTTGTGTGTGTCGCCCAGGCCTTATGAACCAAACTATGTGCTCACCTTCAGGGTTTTTTATTTTTTAACAGCAGTACAGTAATGAAGGGGGGTCAGAGAGGCCTCCTAAGCAAACCTTTTCTTTCCTTTCAGAAAAAAAACAAATCAAGGCCAAGGTTTCCTAGCCTAAAATTTCTCACACATGGACAACAAATCTGTGCCAGCAGGTATATTGTTTCTACCATCACAAATGCAGACTAGTTGGCTTGTCTGTATTTCTGCAGTATAATTATAAATCTGTCGTGTTTTAACTCCAGTTGGCAACTAAGTACTAGGCAGCCACTCACTCCCTCCTTCCCTACACCAGTGGCATGGGGAGGAGAACTGGAAAAAAGGTAAAAACCTGTGGATTGAGATAAGAACAGTTTAATAATTGAAATAAATTAAAATATAATAACAATACAAATAGAGAGGAATGAAATAAAAACAGAATATAACAAGCAATGCATAATATAACTGCTCACCACCTGCTGACTGATACCCAGTCCTTCCTCAAGCAGCCATCAACCCCTCATAGATAAATCCCCCCAGTTTCTATACTGAGCATGTCATTCTATGGTATGGAATACCCCTTTGGCTTGTTTGGATCAGGTTTCCTGTCTCTCTCCCTCCTGGCTTCTTGTGCTACTCCTCACTGGCAGATCAAGGGAAATTGAAAAGTCCTTGATCAGGGTAAGCACTACTGAGCAACAACTACAATATCATGTGCTATCAGCATTATTCTCAGACTAAAGCCAAAATACAGCACTGCACCAGCTACTAAGGAGAAAACTAACTCCATCCCAGCTGAAACCAAGACAAAATTGTACATTTTCTCCATCTTTTAAAATAATTGGCTTTAACAGGTGTTTCAAGGCCCATAAATCAACCTTTCAGTGTTTCAGTGTGCCTCTTGGACCTATACCAGCCTGTTTTCCTAACAAAGCCTGAAAGATCTTAGAGGTTTCCATTTTAATGGAAAAGATCAACCTTTGTCCTCAGGCTTCAACCTTCCAGGTTTACCCAGGATTATTCTTGTACCCTGCAGAAAAAAAATGCAGATGATCACTCCAAAACTGATGTTTTCTATGAAGTGAAATTAACAGATAACAGAAGGTGTTCAGCTGACTTTAGCTCTCAGTTGGCTGGAGATACGCAAGTACTTTCCTGTTTCAAAATTCAGAATGCATCTCACCATGGAAAAGCACATGGAAGTACAGTTATGATGAAAAGCTGAATTTTGATTTATAACCACTGATTCTTGCTGGGTAGCCATTCTTTTCTTACTGCTGTCTTAAGAATAAGCATGTGAATTAAAAGTGAAGCCAATTTTGTTTTACAAAAACAAACTGAAGGCTATATAAAGCAACATACAAAACATGCACAAAATAGTAAATCAGTTTCTTGCGTGAAAGACGAGTAACCTAGTGACTAAAGCAATGAAGCTATATACTGTTGGTGAATGATGGCAAAAGCAGAATGAACTTCATCATACAGAATCATACTTCCCAGATGGCACAACAGAAAATAACATTCTTTTCTTGAACTGAATCTATCTAGATACTCCATGAACATAGTTGGTGTTGGTTTTGTCTTGGCTTATGTACATTTTTGTCTTGGTTTATGTTCATTATGTGTACAAAAATATTGTGTATGAAGTCTTTCTTCTTTTTCTCATCTCCTCCCTATCTGAACAGCCGTGAAAAAATTGATCTTACTGCTTGGCAGATTCATGAGCAAGGTATAAATTGACTACTCCTGCTACACAGGAATTTGTAGTCAGGGGTAAAATCAGCAACAGGGAAAATATGGGACTCGTGGCACGAAGTGTGCATTCAGGTCATAGTAACAGAAGCTAAAGGAGTACCCTGCAGCATCCACTCTGATTCCCAGAACATACTTAGGTAGTCTGCTTCAGTCCAAATTTGCCAATAGGGCGAGGCCTCGAAACTGAAGAGCTGCTTTTGTCCTGTGTGGTAAAACAGGGAAAGGATACACACTCTGCCAGTGTGCTTTGAGGTTACCTGCTGCACAGTGGGAAAAAGTCCTTTGAATCCTGTCATGTGCTCACACTTTCACACAGACCATAGCTCTGAATGTCACCTGCCTTGAAAGGTAATCCCTGCCTTCAACATTTACCCTACTCAGTTCTACTTGGGGTTGTGCTTTGTGCAATTTTTCAGGGTGAGGGTAGTATGGATTGCCTAAATGAGCTGAAGTTGGGCCCTGAAATCTCCTTTTTTTTTTTTTTTTTTTTTTTTAAGTAGACAAATGGAATTGAATCAGTGATTAAGAAACAACAATTTTAATGCCAGTTGCCCAGTGGAAATGTGCCTGGCTACTTTTCAACACAAGAAGAAATCATTTCAGCAAAGACTGTGCAGCTAGATGAAGACTCAAGTTGACATGATGAAGCTATTGTATCAGCTTAGCCACCAGCTTTAGGAGCACTATCCAAATATGGGTGAGACAAATACCTGGCTGCACATTCGGTCTGCATCTTTCCCTCTCACTCATCTGTCAAAGCACAAGCAAGTAAACCTTTTAGAACTCTCTGATGAAAGCTTAAATAACTACTTTCCTGAAGCCTTTGGCAAACTTTCAAAGACTTGTACAGACGAGCAACTGCACAGGTTTTGTTGTCTCTTTCCACAACACACCATTAGAATATTGTTTCTTTCTTCCTTGACAATAAAACCAAGTGCCATTCATGACTGCAAGTGAAAAAATATCAGCAATAAAAACTGACTCCAGGGTTTCCTGCCATCTCAGGTATACATTAAATCTGAATAAATCCATAATCGTACATCTAAGAAAAACATACTTCCTTGTATTTTAATGGAGTTATTATGATTGTGTCCAATGGGCTACATGGTAAGTTTGAAAAATAAAGTTATAAATCTGGTAACACATGATAGTCATTTCAGAGAAAGAATAAGAAAAATATACAAGCAGATAACCAACCTTCATATCCCCTTTTCGCTTTTTCTCCAAACTTCCAATTTTTGCTTCCTTCTTTCTCACTGAACTTCTCTTAGAGAATACTTTCAATAAGTTTGAAAGCTAGTGACTCAACATTCATTATCAGAGAGAAACTTCTCCAAATAGGAATATAATAATATTCAAATTTGTGTTCTGCTTTGGATTTATGAATAACCAAATAAATAGATAAAAAGGCAGACGTGCAGAAATTTTACCTTCTGCAAACACTATTTGCTTACCTGCCACATCCTGCAAAAAGGTGAAGACTGAAAAAAAAAATATTAATCAAAAACATCAGAGGAAGGAATTGCTCAGAAAAAACATTTGAGTTCCAAATTAGACAAGGGCTTTGGGCAACACTGTCTTTTTGGAGCTGATCCTTGCTTACATGGATTACACAGAGGTTTGGTGTCCTGGATGCCTCAACAATATACATACAGTCATTGTCTATCCTTTCCTATTTTATAGAAAAATATACTGATACTTAGCTGAGGGAGATTTACTCCAAAAAAGTTCCAGCAGACAAGATAAATCACTGAGATTTCTTTTCTTATTCAAATCCAAGCTTTCTGTGATTATTACCAAGAAGTAAGAACTTCTACCTCCCAACAGAAGCGTCTTCGAAACCTTCTGGACAGCAGAGAGGCCCCAGAATGTGTAAAGGAAGTACTATCAGTGTTACTCCTCTCTCATGTCCACTGTTTGTGTTACTTGTCTCTGGGTGGCCAGAGCTAGGCTATAACAAGTTCTCATCTGAAGAGCAGATATAAGGAATTTCACTACCTCCATTTTTCCTAATTTGCAGAATATTCTCTACAGAGCTGAAGTAAGACAATTGCACCTTGCCATGGAAACAATAAATTGAGACTAAACAAAATTTATTGTTCAGTTAAAGTTCTAGCAGCATCAACTACAGATTCAGGATGTCACACAGATTCATCACTGTGCTGCTGAATTTTAAAATTTTTGGCAAATGAGCCAAAATGCACAATCACTCATCTAAAGAGGGAGGGCTCTCAGCCTTGAGAAGTTACCTTGGATTAAGTTACCTTATCCCATCCTGATTGCAGGCCTGCTGCTCTGAAGAGGACCGACTCCAAAATGGTTCTCTGTCAGGACTCCATTTATACCCTAGCCAAATCTGATCTCTGGTCAAATACGGTTATGTGGGCACCCATAGGCTCAGGACCCCAACTTCCTCACCTCTGTACCTGCTGATTGCCTCTATGTCCCTAAGTGACACATTTAAATGTCTCTTAAAAACCTCCAGGGATGGGGACTCCACCACTTCCCTGTAAAGCCAGTTCCAACGATTATCTTTCCAGTGAAATTCTTCCTAGTGTTCAGTCTAAACCTCCCTTGGCACAACTAGGGGCCATTTCCTCTGATAACAGAATCACAGAACAATAGAATGGTCTGGACTGGAAAGGACCTTAAAGATCATCCAGTTCCAACCCCCCTGCCATGGGCAGGGACACCTTCCACTGGACCAGGCTGCTCATAGCCCCATCGAACCTGGCCTTGAACACTGCCAGGGACGGGGCATTCAAAGCTTCTCTGGGCAACCCGTTCCAGTGCCTCACCATCCTCAGGGAAAAACAGTTTGTTACTTGGGAGAAGAGACTGACACCCACCTTGCTACAACCTACTTTCAGGTAGTTGTAGAGAACAATAAAGTCTCCCCTGAGCCTCCTTTTTCTACAGACTAAATAACCCCAGTTCCTCAGCTGCTCTTCGTAAGATTTCTGTTGGCCTTCCTGGCCATCTGGGCACACTGCTGGCTCGTGTTCAGCTGGCTGTCAACCAACACCTCTAACTTCCCCATTTCTTTTCCTCTGCTGTCTCAGATCTTAAAGAAAAGGAAAGGGAAGGGAGAGTTTTCTATGACTGAGTTTTGCTATTGCAGTTGAGAATGTTTAAAAAATGGGACTCCTGGGAAGAAAAACATAATGTCCACAGACCTTGAAAGAACGTAATTAGAGTTCCCCTCTGCTACTCTAAAACGTGCACACCTTCCACTTCATGGCTGCAGATCAGACACAGAAACAGGAATATTTTAAAGTGACAGGGGTGGAAGATGTTCCTGTTCCATGCACGTTTGCTTTCCTCCTTACCTGTTGATTGTCACTGTTGCTGGAAACACTAAACCAGCCAGGAGATTGCAGCTTGTCTGTGCCAGATTTTGAAGCTTAAGCTATTTCTTTCCTGAGTTTTAATCTGAGATGTGTATAATACTGTTCATCTACTCCATTTTGTTGTATCAACTTAGGTTGCCAATGGTTTGCTAGTTCGAGTTTTTTAAACAACTATACTCAAAGAGCCCCACAGAGAGCAGTATACCTTTTATAGTTTATGCATAACTCTCTCCAAGAAGAGAGGAACTTTTAAGTTATTTTAGTGCATTGGCTCAGGAATATATTCTGTTGCTGAACAACAAAACAACTTTCTTGAATCTCTTACCCTGAGGCAAGGACAAAAAGCTAGTAAGACTATGAGATTCAGGTGTCACTATGCCAGCAGAGCTTAGCAGAGCACACGCCGACTAATGAAAAGTTCCTTTACACAAGGAGGATTTCAAGCCACATGAAACATTTCTTCTTTTGTTACAAAAGCTTATCAGGCTCCAGAGGCTTTAAAACATCCACATGGAAAATTCAATTTACATCGAGGCACTGTAATCAATTACGTAAAAAAAGATTCCGAAACAGTGAAAACATATCCAAGTGAATAATATCCGACACAGAACAATGCAGGAAATTAAGTATCCGTGAAGCTGCTGGGGCAGAACTGAAGGTCAAAACTCCTTTGCTATTGTGGGTATTTATAATGTTTACATAATGCAGTTATGAATGCAGTCATCCAGGCGTGATTCCCAAATTAACAGAAAAGAAAACTGGGGGCTAACTGAAAGTTAGGTGTTTGAAACAGAATGATAAAAGCTCATAATTACATTCAAAATCTTGATCATAGGTAATCCATTAACAAGCTATACTACAGTCACAGAAAAGTAAAATTTATCAACATTTTATTCTGGTCTCTTCATTGGACTAACAGTACCTAAGAGACTGAATCCTACTGTTGAAAACCAGAAAATAAGTTGTAGTGAAACTGCACACAACAAAAGAGAACTTAGACAATAAAAATGAAGTTAACACCAGAAAAACAACCTAAATCCCGTGCATTAATTTTCTGTTAACTGATTAGCTGTTGAAATAGATGGGCATTTCTGAAATATCGTTAAGGAGAATGAAAAGGATTGTAAGAGGATTCCACGCCACAATAAGAATTGCAAATGGAGAGAAGATACAGCATTTTATCTTATAAGGAGGCCAGAACAGAATATTGATAGACATTTAAATCATCTTCAAGAGGATCAATACATATTATGAGAGATGTGTAGTTCATCATTCCTCTTGACCAACAGGAGTAATGAAATACAGAATAGATAGGTGTAAACATTGAAATACTATGCTTTGAGGGCATAAATATGCCTCCTATAAGAGAAGAGGTCCCTATTTTAACAAATGGGGTATCAAAAGTAAATCCATTCACTGCAGCAAGTCTATTGTAAGTAAACTATGTATTTTAAATGAGGAGAGGAAGCTAGCAGGCCTCGTCTAAACAGGTGCTGGGCCACCAAAATAGAGTCTAGATCAGCATATATGATTATTTCACTTAATTAGTAGAAATCTGAACCAAACACCAATCGCTGGAATAAAATAGCACATTGGAGAGATACTAATCTTAAGAATCCTATAGTTATTCCTTCCTAAACCTCAGAAGAAGCATTTGCACTGCATCAGGTATAGCCGTACCTCCAAAAGCTTACAGCTTTGCAACTGCATATGAGCATTGCAAAACATAAAACAAGGATTTGTGCAAACAAATTATTCAGAATTCATGTATATTTTTGAATTGTACCAACCATTACGGTTCCTGCTTTTGACCATTACATAAAGATTGAAATAATAAAATCAAGCAGCCAAAAATAACGAACTGTGGTGGGGCGCTACAGCAGGCCTGTGGATTCCCTCACTGAAGACATGAAGTTAGAACTCAGTCTCGAAGATGTTAAAGTGTATTCATGAGGAATGAGGCACCAAAGACATCTGAGTGGGAAAGCAGAAGGCATCCGAGTGGGAAAGTAAAAGGCATCTGGAGGAGTGAGCTGGTTAAGGGAAGTAACTAACTACAAAAAAGGAGCTTGGCAAAATAATGGACTTCAGCGATGCAATAAAAGGTCATCCAATAATGTACCATTTCTAACTAACATTAACCAATGCCTAAATGACACATGTATGTTAGAAACTGTATATAAGTAAGGGTTTGTGATAGTAAAGGGGAACCTTCTACTGAGTCACCGAAGGAATGTGTGTGTGTCATTTGTCCATCTCAACCACGACATCTGGTGACCCCGACGTGATTGCCCAAGGTGTGATCGGACTGGAACTTAACTTAAGAAAGAAGAGAAAAAAAAAGAACAGCAGAGGATAGCTGTGGAGACAGAGCTCAGCGTAGCATTGAGAGCAGTGAGGTTCTGCGTGGCCAGCCTGATTTAAGGCACCTGGAGAGGTGAGCCACTGGGGACATGGGAGCCTCTTTAAGTAAAGAGGAATCAGTCGTACTGACCATGCGGACAATGATGTTACAAAAGCGGGGAGTGAATGTAGATGAACTACTCCTCCGAAAAATGATATTATGGAGTAAGAAACAGGGTCAGATATTGCTGACAATGTGGCGGTTGCTCTTTGAGACTTTAAAATCATTTAAAGAGCAGCAAGACAAAGCAGAGCTGTTGGCCCCCCCAATGATCAAACTGCTTTAAATTTGTCGTGGTTTAAGCCTCTAACCCACGCAGTTTTCTCACTCACTCTCCTCTCTTTCTTCCCCCAGTCCTGGGGGGATGGGGAGGAGAATCAAAAGAATGCAACTCACACAGATTGAGATAAGAACAGTTTAGTAACTAAGGCATAACACAAACCACCACCATTACCACCAGTAATAATACAAGAGAAATACAAGGAAAGTGAATACAACTGCTCACCACACGACTACCAAAAGCCCGACCACGCTGTGCACCCCAACTCTTCCGGGTCTCTGCCCTCCAGTTTTCCCATCCTGGGCATGACGTGCTGTGGTATGGAATAACCTCTTCGGTCAGTTTGGGTCAGGTGTCCTATCTCTGCTTCCTCCTGGCTTTCCCTCCTCCCTGGCAGAGCATGAGACTCAGAAAGTCCTTGATCAGACCAAAACATTACCCAAGCAGTAACTGAAAACACTGCTGTTATCAGCGCTGTTCCCAGGCCCAAAATCAAAACCACAGTGCTGCACCAGCTACCAAGGAGAAAAAATAACTATTGCCGAGCAGGCCGGTGTTTGTAGCGTGCAAAGCGGGGAGCGACTTGGCAAACAAAACCAAACCAAACCAAACCAAACAAACAAAAAAACCAAAACAAAACCAAAAACATAAAAAAAAAGGCTCGATCTACTGAAGTATTAGAGCAGTTTGTAGAGACACCACAAAAAAAGCCTAAAGAGGCCTGCAACACACTGGGTGCAGGGGAGGAGGCCTGCTTAGTGCGTTTAAAGTAACCTGGGGGTGAATCCAAGACTTGGAGGAACAGCTAGATCGGTTGAAACAAGAACTGCTAACTGAAAAAGCGAGAGGGGTAGTGCAACCACAAGCTTTACCAGCTGCCACCCAAGCAGCATCAAGGTGGCAGAGGAGTAAGATTAAAAAATGGGTAATGACACAGCAAACTCCTTGACTGTTAACACCATGCAGTTTACTTCTGCAGCTGCTTCACATTCCTTTGTCATCAGAATGCCTCTGCTTTAAGGAATCACTTTAACCTGTCTTACTTCTCAAGAACTGACAACCTGGGGGAGGGGGTATATTTGTGTCCTCCTACCTACAGGTCCATGGTGGCTGCCTGCAAAGTTTGTTAAGCTTTGCCATGAGCTGGACAGATGAGTGGAAGAGCCTGATGCCTCAGCTGTAAGAGCTGACCTTGAATACCCCGAGCAGAATGAGACAGAGGAAGAGAAAAATGAATGATTGCAAAAACATCACTTGGGGGCAACTGAAAAGTAACAGCTTGAATATATGTAGCTTGTAAAGTAGCTATTATTAGAGGCTGTGATTTTGTGCATAAAACCACCTGTATTTACTAGCCAGTTGTTAATGAGAAACTACACCTCGTATTGTATGGATTTGTCACTTGTAAAACAGATGTTAGAGCATGCATATTTGCAGCAGCTGCTAGAAAATGCTAAGGCAAAAACCAGAAATATTCTAATACAATGGTAGCGTTATAAAGCAGGCAATGAAACAAATTAAGAGGGTGAGAGAACTCCACTGGTAGAAAATTTCTTTGGCTGCTCCCTCACTGCCACTAGCATCTTCAACATGCTGCTGCACCCTGTAGTATACATACTGCTAATGTAAATCTGTATGTGCTTTGCCATAGTAGCCGATTTGTTACTGAATGAAGCAGGTGAAACTCTGCATTGACAACGAGGTGCAAGGCCTGAGGTTGGCCAGATGCCTACTATCACAGTCAAGGGCAAGACTGGGTTGACCTCTGTGCCACCAAGAAGAACCTTTAGCTCCGCTGTTGGCTGCAACCCAGCAGTCGTTGAGTGGTGGGGACACATGCCACGCCAGACCTTGATGTGAGGGATGGCCTCCCCTGTTATCAGAGGGCCATTCAGAAGAGAAGGACAGGCCAAGCAGCCTGTGGTTGGCATATGTTGGAGATATGATCTAGTCCAAATCCCCTGCTCAAGTAGGGTCATCTAAAGCAGGTATTATAAATAAAACAAAAAAAAAAGGGGGAATGCAAGGATTTTCTCCACATAAACAGTTTGCAAAACTGCAATTTGTACTAATTTTTTTAAATTTGTCTAGTTTTGATTATCTCTCTGCAATACAGCGCTTGTGACATCTGACGGATGATTCCTTGCCCATAGCACTGGTTCTATATAAAGACCTACATGATAATGAGTGGAAAAGACCAGCGCCATTGCCGACATGGGGTCGAGGATATGGCTGTGTACAGCTAGCAACAGGACCATACTGGCTGCCCACGAAACATATAAAGCCCCAGAACTCAACAACAGAAAGAAATGACAATAACAGAAATCTTTGTATTATCTGTT
The DNA here is from genome assembly GCA_017639245.1 of Myiopsitta monachus. NCBI lineage: Eukaryota > Metazoa > Chordata > Aves > Psittaciformes > Psittacidae > Myiopsitta > Myiopsitta monachus. The sequence continues at coordinate 62,298,238 of CM029919.1, forward strand.
CTATTATGTGTGACCATGGGTAATGGATAAGTATACTGGGCACATCTGTTCAATCCCCCATTATTCCAACCTGTTGCACAGTGTGTAGGATTCACTGGTATGCAACATGTTATAAAGGTTCAAGTGACTTCAAACGAGACTAATCTTACTGAAATAATGCTGCCTGGAGCAGTGGCTGGTTATGTCAATTACACAGGTCAAGCAATGATAGAGCGGACACAGCAAATTGGAAAAAACATGCTAGTAAAAGAAAAAGGGGGAATGATAGGGGAGACCCAAATGCACAAATCAACAAAGCATTGTTTGTCTTAAATGTTTCAATATTATCCAGTTCTGATTTACACACAGGCATGAATGCCCCCCCGGTGATTTGGAATTTTTCTGCACTAACCCATGTAGGCTCAGATGCAATACCAGGGAAAGAACATGTTATGGTAAAGTCTTTGGAAAATCATAACTGGGAAGGTCCTTTTAGGTTAATAACTTGGGGAAGAGGCTATGCTTGTGTTCCTACAGATGGAGGCCCCCGCTGGATTCCTGCTCGGTGTGTGCGTCCTGTTTTGGATTCCGACTCCAACAAATGGGAATCTGCATCTACCTTCATTGACGCCGTGGAGCATCTCTTAACATCTGGGTGACCTTAGCCAGGACATTGAATCAAACAACCTTTTGTGCTTTAATACGTACAGCAGACCAGCCTTTCCATACATGTCTAGTTGGCCTGCCAGTACAAGGGGTAGTAAACAATGCAACTATTTCTGATTGGGTTCAAGCATTGCCCAACATTATGAGAGATTCAGGAGAGATAGATATTGTAGGCATGGTGAATGTTGGTGTTTTGACTGGAAAGGAAAGCGATGTACCACAGCCATGACACGATCAGGCCAAGGTAGTTCAGAGTCTCTGTGGTCAGACCTGAAGCGTTATCACAATTTTACTGATGTCCGACCAAACAGTCCTCTGTTTTGTAATATGACAGCAAATAATAGTTCATGTGTTCAGTTGTTAATAAACTACTATCAATAGCTTACCAAAAGCATTACCTAGAGGTATATTCTTATTGCATGGTGACAAAGCATATTCCGGTATTCCATGGAAACCAAGAGGAGGTCTGTGTACGTTGGGGCGGGTATCATGACTTACACCCAATGTAAGTATGATCTTAAATCATACACAGTAACACAGAGGTCGCCAAAAATGAGCAACACTTGACTCCAATTGTAATGATAATGTCGATCTCTGGAATAGAGGGGAAATTATTGTAGCTAGCTTCCTTACTCCAGGAGTTGCTGCTGCTAGAGCATTAGCGCAATTAAATAAGCTTGCTTGCAGATCAGGAAAATAAACTAATGAGACGGCAAAAATCTTAAGTGCCTTAGCAATAGATGTTAACTCTGTAAGACACACTACTCTTCAAAATAGAGCAGCTATTGATTTTTTACATGATCTTATGCCACAATATCTATCTGTACACAGCAATGTTATCATGTATACTCAATGTGATCATATCAATGTTATTCTTTTTTTTTTCTGACAAGGTTTTGCCGTCAAGGCAGTTGAACCTCCTTAACAAGGCTTGCTTTGATCAAGTACCAGACACTATTATCTAAAGTGTTGGATGATACAGAAACAATCTGTGCACAGTGTAGCAATTGGACATGATTGCCAAGAATTTCATGGAATGCATTGCATGAACTTATCAGATCACAATCAGTCCATTCATGCTAGCATTCAGAAGTTGATGGACCACTCAGAAACTGCAGGAAGATGATGGATTTTTTGGACTGGGAAAGTGGTTGAACTCTTAGGGACTGGAAGGTTGGATTGTATCTGTGATAAAAGATGAGACTGTGATGTTATTTGTTCTTCTTTGTGTTATGCCTGTGGTACCATGCTTATTATCCTATCTGTGAAGGGCCCTGCAGTGGATGATAAACACGGGCTACTTTGTGAAAAAAAACAAAAAGGAGGAATTGTGGTGGGGGCTGCGGCAGGCCTGTGGATTCTCTGACCGAAGACATGAAGTTAGAACTCAGTCTCGAAGATGTTAAAGTGTATTCATGAGGAATGAGGCACCAAAGACATCCGAGTGGAAAAGCAGAAGGCATCCGAGTGGGAAAGTAAAAGGCATCTGTTGGAGCAGGTTGGTTAAGGGGAGTAACTAACTACAAAAAAAGAACTTGGCAAAATAATGGACTTTAGTAATGCGATAAAGGGTCATCTAATAATGTACCTATTGCTAACTAATATTAACCAATGGCTAAAAGACATACTGTATGTTAGAAACTGTATGTAAGTAAGGGTTTGTGATAGTAAAGGGGAACTTTCTACTGAGTCACCAAAGAAATGTGTGTGTGTCGTTTTTCCACCTCAATCACGACAACAAACTGTCACATCCTGGTGTGGGAGCCAGTTACATGCTTCAACTGAAGTATGCAATATGCATACTGAATGAAATTTAGTATCTTTTCAATCTCTTGCAAAGGTTTTATAGCATTAGGGATCATAAAGCCAAACTGATGCTAACTTGGTGAGGTCACGTTGCCACTGAGGTAGCAATGCAAACTGGCATAAAGTATCTGAACGCTTTTTGTCAAGGAGAAAAAGAAGTCCATGCCGCCTTCCATAGCTGGGTTTCCAGCCATGAGAGGGTCATCCTCTGCAGTTCTATATGGCAGCATGGAGTATGTGCCAATAGGAACTCCAGGCTCCTGGGAAAAGTTCTCCCTGATCTGGAAAGTGGTGAGGCAGAGCAGTGCAGGGCTGAGCTAGCAGCCTTGCTGGAAAGGAATTGTCTTAGGACAGAGGCTCAGAAACAGATTCCTTAGACCCATTTCCAATACCCAAAGCACATAAAGCAGGAGCTGTAACCATGCCAGCCAACTTCGACACAACCTCTTTGACTCATGGAGGACAAGCATCTCCAGGAAAAAATTCACTTATACATAGAGCTGAACTGCTCTCTGAACTCATCTGTCTCTCTCCCACTCCTCATTTTCTCCTCCTACTCAGCCTCTGGGAGACATGACCTCACTTCAAACAAAGATACCTAGCTGAGGGGGGATAAACGTGATCCTTAGATTTTATTATCAAGTCTGGGAAAACCCCACCACACTGTTTATATCCAGCCTTGGAGAGAAAAAGGCCATTCTTCTTTTCAAAAAATTCTCACCTATTGGCTTGAAGTATACACTGAGGGGTGCTGGCCCACTAGGGCAGCAGGCGAAATGCCCTCTTGTGACTATCAAGCAGCAGCTACTGCCAGCACCAATTAAAACCAAAATAAACTAAAAATCATAACGTGCTTCTCATTTAATCAGCAGCCATACAACTTGTGTTGACTGTGTATCACTGATCAACAAATGAATGTTAGTTTTGCCCTGAAGAAAGCAATGAAGTGGGACATAAAATTAATATTGAATGTCAGTGCCTATAAGACTAATGTTTTCAACTCCTTAGAGAGAAAAAAAAATAAAAAACAATTTCTGTGTAAAAGTTTGATACCTTCATGCAAAGCTCATTCCCACAAAAAAAAAAATCCAAACATTTTAATCTAAGAACAAACACCACCAATAACTTTTTCATCTAAATTGGCCTAAAATCCTGTTAGAGACTTTTTTCTGAATTCATTCTTATAACTTTAGTTTAGCAAAGAGCTAACAGCCCTGTAATGAGATGACCTATAAATGCATTAATGAATTAGTAATGAATTAATACTTTTTTTCTTCCATACACTGCCTAAATACAAAGGATGCAGGCATGGTGTTAGTGGTTTAAGCCCCCCACCCACGCAGTTTTCTCACTCACTCACTTCCCCTCTTGAGAATCAAAAGAATGCAACTCACACAGGTTGAGATAAGAACAGTTTAGTAACTAAAGTACAACATAAATCACCGCTGCTACCACCAATAATAATACAAGAGAAATACAAGGAAAAAGAATACAACTGCTCACCAAGCCTGACCCAGCCAGTGCACCCCCAGGCAGCAAACCCCCCAGTACCAAAAACCTGACCATGCCGTGCACCCTCAGTCCACCACCACACCCTTCCGGGTCTCTGCCCTCCGGTTTCACATCCTGGGCATGACGTGGTGTGGTATGGAATAACCTCTTTGGTCCGTTTGGGTCAGCTGTCCTGTCTCTGCTTCCTCCTGGCTCCCCTCTTCCCTGGCATAGCCTGAGGCTCAGAAAGTCCTTGCTCAAACCAAAACATTGCCAAGCAGTAACTATAAACACTGGTGTTATCAGCGCTGCTCCCAGGCCCAAAATCAAAAACATAGCGCTGCACCAGCTACCAAGAAGGAGAAAAAACGACTGCTACTGCTGAACCCATGACACATGGGTTTGAGTTTGACTTGAATCAAAAAGCTCACAGATACTGGAGCCAATTTACACTTAGAAAAAAAATGTCTTAGCAGACTGAGAGTGTGCCCTGGCAGTACAGCGTTCCACTGCGGATGCTATCCCACTGCTCTGTCTTTTGTTTGCACTGTATCCATCCAATTTAGATCTGTCCTGCTCTCTAGCTTAGGTATGCACAACACACTTATCATCTTTGTATCTGAACTCCTTAGATCAGGAACTTTGTCCCACAGGGTCTAATCCAGCAAAGTCATACAAGCAATGTAACTTCTGAATCATTGTAATTAAGCAAAGGCGTCCATTGACTGTGACTACTGGCATGAAGGGAATAGCAAATAGATGTAAGGCAATAGAGACCTACAAGGGCAACTGAACAGAAAAGATAAGGAGGCAGGTGGAATCTGCCTCCCAGAAACAGAAGGAGGGAGACACCAGGCCCTGGATGCTGAAGGGTTTGGTTTTGAAGTCAGAGGCAAAGAACATTTCTCAGTGATGCTGCCTTGGGAAATCTGTGTTGAATCTACCCAAAGGCCTTTGAAAATTGAAGAAAATGTTTTAAAACTTTCATTATTTTCCTCGCAGAACAGCTGCCAACAGCTGTCAACTAAAGCTTTACAGATCCATTTCTGTCCAGTTTGTTAAGCCGCATGTTGCAGCAGGACTTAAGGCCAAATGAACTACTCTTGTCCTTCTTCCTTTCTTTCCCAATTATAAACAAGCATGAAAAATCACTAGGAAAATATATTTATAATTTACATATCTGATGGATGTGAGACTCTGTGCTTCCCTATTATCTGAGAACACCGGTAGCTTATCATCTCATTCTGCAGTTAAAAAATGCACCAAGGAATGAGACAAAGACTTGTAGAAAGAAAACAGAGGAAACACTAGCACACAATAAGGTTTAAAAAAAAACAAGATAACAACCCTCATACATGATGAAAAATCTGGTCAGTTGCAGTGACAAAATACCTGTCCTTCAAGAGAAATCTTTTGGAGAATAATGGTTTCATAAAGTCTCTGCAGAACAGTGTGGCATGACTTACTGAGCAGGGCTGCTATGCCCCAATTTTGACTTAAACTGCTGGTTACAATGTACTTTCAAGGAAGGATCTGATCTGATCACTTCCCATTTGATTATAGAATTTAAATGTGCCATTTAAAGTGCTGTTGTTTTCTCTGGTGAAATTTGCTCAGGAGGGAAGATTTAATTTTTGGTTTAGAAGGTTTTTCAGTAATAACTTGTTTTACAGAATGCTTTTTCCCTGAAAAATCTGAGCCCTTTCACACCTCCTCTTCCTGCCCCAAATTCTTGTGTATAAAAATAGCGAAATAACTGGTCCATACAGCTACGACATTTGAAGACATGCTTAAGGAACTAATGTCTACAATAGAAGGAATGGCTTGTAATTCTTACTTTTTCAAGCGTCATATATCAAACAGGCTGAACTGGTGGCAAAGGGCTTTATATTTGTAGCAGCAGGGCTGCCCATTGCATATTAGATTGAAAGTGATCATTACTCATCCATTAAAGTCAGTATATAATCTGTTCACTCCTTGCCTCTGGATATCTAAATACGTCAGAATCCTTTCCTGGTAAGAGAGCAATGAGCACAGTGATAGTTACAAATGCAGTGACTAATCTAAACTTAACACCTTCCCCTCAGCTATCAAGGTAGCAGGATATAACAGAATGAGCCACATGCTTCATCAGTGAGGAATAGCAACCAACACCCATTCTTTCTGGATGAAATGTCATCACAAAACAAGAAAAACCTTAGTACATACAGACAGTAGCAAACACAGCAAAAACTTAACAGTACATCATTTTCTTCATCCAGCTGATCCCCTGAATTTGTGAATGCACTTGAAGAACTGATTTAACCTGACACTATTCTTGATTTGTGTGTGTGTGTGTGTGTGTGTGTGTGTGTTTTCGAAGCAAAAAGGAAAGTCAGTGTATGAATGTTGTTGAAGCTGTGTTTCGAATGCAGTTCTACATGGATATTTCCCTGGCTTAACGTTATTGAAACTGTGACGAACTAGGTAAGATTCATATGGACATGCAATATGCTTTATTAGGAATGAAAAAGTACATCACTGGGTGAAGAACTTCTGCACAGAAGCATCTCTTCTTCTAAGTGCACCTACTGATCTAACATAAAACATTACTTGCCCTTGCAAACGTTCACTTCCTGCCAGGTGGATACCACTGCTCCCTTGTCAAGCTGGTAGGGCTTCAGTGCCATTCCCGAAGTCCTGCTGCGCAAACTGCTGTGCCATGCCCTTGCTGATGCCTGACAGTCTGTTTGCCTACCCTGATGGCAGCACTCCTGGTTGCTGGCACTCCCTAAGGGATTACTTTATACAGGGAGGAGGCTTGGCTGCTGTTGCTCCTGCCCCACCTAGGTCCCCTCTGTGGTCTCCTGCCAGCTGTCTCAGCTCGCTGTGAGGTTCCCCCAGTTTGGGAAACCCTCATGTAACAAGTGACAGGACAAGAGGTAATGGCATCAAGCTGTGGCAGAGGGGTTTAGACGGGATGTTAGGAAAAATTTCTTCACAGAGAGGGTGATCAGGCATTGGAACAGGCTTCCCAGGGAAGTGGTGGAGTCACTGTCCCTGAAAGTGTTCAAAAACACGTAGGTGAGGCCCTCAGTGACTCGGTTTAGTGGTGGTCTTGGCAGTCCTAGGGTAATGGCTGGACTTGATGATCTTAAAGGTCTTTTCCAACCTAGCAGATTGTATGATTCTATGTGCACTGCACTAGAGCACTCTGCTGAGGATTGTTCTGGCACCAGAGCTACTCATCTCTAAGGGACAACTGAGGGACTAATCATTACATTAATTTTATATTCATATAAGTATTTATGAATATGTAAGCATTCATATGTGAATTATATTAATTTCAGAAAGTACTTCTTTCTTCTGAAATTTAAGAATGCTGGGTCTGAGTAAAATTGATGCAGATTTTTATAAATTAAACTGCTCAACAAGTCCTGTATCATCTGTTGCAAGCTATAAATTCAAACTGATGCCTCATTGTAGATTATAGAACCAAGTAATCATGGATGGCACATCTACCTACTGTCCTTCCATTCCACACTTTGATCTTTGCAGTAGCTGGCAGTTATGCGAGCTACAGACAGCTGAAAAATTCTTTTAAATCCTCTGGGACACAGATACTTGAGTGCACAACTAATTCAACTCAAACCTGAAACTTCTATGTTAAATCTGCTACATTTTTTACTGATTCAGTTAAAATTTTCTACAGATTTCACCCTGTTTGAGACAAACATCCCTTCCATGAAGGGCTAAATACAGGATAGTTCTGCAGATCCCTCAATATGGAAAGGCAACTTTCAATTAGTAGGATTCTAAGCCAGATGTGGGGCTGGGCTTTTAGCTAGGAGATGACCCCATTTGCTCATGCTACAGAATCTCTAGGTGCCTGTGTTCTACCACTGTGCTCACCATACGGGACTTTGGTTCTCTGCAAGATTGACGACAGAAAAAAAGGTCATCCATCTATTATTCAGGTCAGATACATCTCAGTAACAGTCTTCTTTTTAATTTACAAAAGAATATTGTATAAAGGCTTTGTCCGTGTACAGAATGAAAGGGAAACATATAAAATTCTAACATGCTGAAAATCTCTAAAGTGAGAGGCAAGGTTGCTTGCTGGCTCTTCTCAACTGCCCATTGGATTGACAATGTATTACTCAAATCTCTGTGCAAGTAGATCTTCAAATATTAGTCCACAGGCACTCCTCTGTTCCATGTTGATTGCATTTGATTGTTTTTACATGCTTTAGGCCAAAAATACAAACTCCTTCCCTACTAAGCACTGTCTCGTTCTAAGCGGATGTTGCTTTAACCCTGTTTCTAACATAGGAACTAACAGAAACTTCCCAGAATTCCTGTGTTTTGTCTTATGGCTAACTTAAATGATTGCAATATAAATCTCAATGTAAGCTTTTTTCTGAATTTAGTTATTCATTATTGTTTTTCTTATAGGAACCCTCTTTTCCCTCTCATAGCTCCTTTTACTACACTGTAACTTCAATTCATCTTCTACCCCTGCTAATAAACCTCACCTGAACTACATAGATTATCAGACTTAGTCAGAGATTTCTGCTTTTCTAGCATCTTGTAACAAACTCGAATCCCATCGTCTTATTATATAGATCATTAATTCACATTTCTCACTCTTCAACTGTATAAATTTGGCATCATCAGAATTTGGCATTACCAAGTGCAATCAGTATTCTGATAATTAAATAGTATCTCCAGTGACTGAAGATTCCAGCATGGAAAGACAGGAATAATACGTTATTGTTATTGCTACCAACTAGCAATCCCTTCAGAGTCTTCATTTTCATAACATTTTCTTTCCTCTTTTTCAAGCTCAAAATGCTAGCCAATTTAAAGAGTGATGGAAGTAACTTCCAGAGAGGTATTTGATAAAAGAATAAAGGAATTGGTGGCTCCTCAGGAAAATACGCAGTTAAGAGTTATACAGAAATGTGATATTTGTACCTTCAATAAGATTTATGATCTAATCTCTTTTTGTAGTTAGATTCCAAACAAATACGAAGTGAGGTTTCCAATGAAAAAATACTCAATCTAATTTTGCCTTAAAGAAGTGAACCATACTGTGATAGGGAGTCATGACTATTTACAAGAGCACAGCAGTACTGACAGTGGTACTTGCAAGGGTCCACTGATGTGAAGAAAACAAATAGACCTTGACGTCATTTATGAAGCATGCGTAAAACCAAATTGATTACTTTTATTTTCCCCTTACACATGTTTTACAGGGGGAATTATTTTCTACTATCTAAAACTCAAAAAAATAAAGTCGCATCATGCATGCAAGTTGGAGATGGGGTTTACAGAGTTCTTAAGATTACTTATGGATTAATGTTGCACAAGAAAATCACAGTATAGCTAAGGTTCTTCCATCAAATTAGTGCAATGGATCAATATGTTGACCTCTTTTAATACTATCTAATCTACAATGTCAGATAAAAATCAAGACAGAGAGCTGAGATTTAAAAAATTATTTACAGGGAAGTGACAAAACCAGAAAAGGTAACACACTGGATAAGATGTAGTAACTTGTGTAATGTTATGATTTAAACTGAGTTAAAGCCATCCGTCATTTGCCCTCCCAGCCACAAAACCCAACATTCCATAAAGTGAGAAACAAGAAGTGCTTAACAGTCCAGAATCCCTTAATGATGGACTCAGCAAGCCACAATGCAATTCACCCATAAGAAAGGCAGAACAGTTTGAAATGGGTTGTTAATTAAAAGCAAAGCACCTGAAGATATGTGCACTGAATCTCACCAGCACTTAGTGATAAGAAAACTCTTAAGAGATGTGACTCAATTGGTAATGTTACAACTGAACTTACAAATAAACCTTTGGTACAAACACAGTGTAAGAGACAACAGAACTTGTCTAAAAAAAGCTTAAAACTGCAGCAGCCAATGATAAACTTAAATTGAAAACAAATAAGGATAATTGGAAAGGATATGTTCCTAACTACTAAAAAGAGAAGCTTAGGATTGATCTAAGGAATCCACAGACTCCCACATATATATGGAACCAGTCAAATAAGGCTTGCAAGTGCCATTTCTCAGAAGTACCACTAATACCTAAATGTTGCACATTCAAGCTTTATCTGGTTGATGTCTCCTATGTATCACCTCAACCATTCTGTGATTCCATTAAATGAGACAATCACCCCCCCAAAAATTGAAGAAGGTACATGAAGCCTACTAATAACAAAGCGATAAACACTTCCATTAATACTTTTACTTTGTCTGGTACATCCCTGGCAACCTGTACATGCCTGTTTCATCTCTACTAAATTTCCATATGTACATAAAGCTGTCCTATTGAAAACACATTACTGCTAACTTTCTTCAGCATATTATACATCTTCAGGCTGCATGATCAGGTTTTTGTAGCCTTGTTACCATTTTTTATGTGACTGGCAGAGCTCTTTTAACCGTCCCCCCTATGCTATTTACAGCACTGACTGCTCCTGAAGATTTCCCAAGTGATGAGGTAATTTTCAGAGTGGATGTGCTCAAGTGGTCAATCTGTCTGCTGAGGCAGACACAGATAAATCAAAGACTCAAGGCCAGTATCAATGCACTTATGTAAACAAACAAACAGAAAAAAAAGTATTACAGCCTGACAGGTACTTCTCATCAGGTAAGCTACGTATTCATTTTCATTGCAAGCTGAGGACCACTGAGTAGAAATTCACTAAAGACAACATGACAGATGACAGATCATCACAGTTATAAAAGTAAGAGAAGGTGAAACTGAACACAGTTCCAGTGTCACAGGAAGAAACTGCTAGCACATTACAAATTTATGGCTCTTTTTCCAATCAAGAATCAACACTTACCAGCACCGGGCAGAGAACTCAAACTGATTCCAGCTCTGGAATCACCTGAAGCGCATGAGAGGGGGAGATGGGGAGAAAGCTCCCCAAAGCATCAGAGAGCTGCTGTTCTAGCTTCATCCTCTTGGACTGGTTGATGATAATCTTTATTGGAACTAAGAGAACAGTGGGATATTAGGACTTCAGCAGAGCTCACAGAACATCCTACCCATGTGAAAACCAGCTACTGCCTCTGTACAAGATTATACAGCAACAGGAAGGCTGCATGTAACAGGAGTGTCACTGAAGTGGCAGTGACTTTTTGTTTGTTTTTAACCAGTAAGGATCTGCGGTCACACAGCTAACGTGTTCCACAAGAAAGCTCATATGCCTTCTGTGCAGGGCTAGTCTATCTTCCCACCTTCCCTGAAAGCAGATTGGACCTGGACAAAGATGGCAGAGGGAGCCCACAGCAGAGAGAAGGAATGAGCAGCATGGATGATCAGGAATGAAGCTGTTGAGCGTGTTTTCAGCATCTCTTTTTTTATCAGAATGGATGTATGCAAATGTGTGGGTTGGCAGCTGCTGAAAATATAAAATACCTATCCAGCCTTGAAGGGGGTCAGACAAGTAGAGGGGAGAGAATGCTTCCCATGTTTTTCTTCAACTTGTCTCAAATCTGTTACGATGGGACCACTCCAGGAGGATGTTGAAGCCATTCACTTTCAGAATTGCTCACAGAATATCACTTTTTTCTGCCCTGTAGATACAAGAACTTCAACAAACACACCCAGTAACAATTGTGAAGGCAGTTTTATGATGCGGGTATCTGTCCCCTGGGGAAAGGGCTGAAGCTACCAACTCAACTTGCATGGATTACCATGCGGTCTTCAGGTGGTAATAAATTAAGGTGACTATAGCCAGCTAAAAGTTTGATGTTCCTCCTACAAAACCCCTGAGCAACACAGACAGTGTATACCCTTTGAGACTCCAAATCAAACCCATAACGTATTGCAAACATAGGTGATGGCATTTTGTGCTTGTGTTGGAGAAAGAAAAGACAGCAGCTTTTAGAAGGTGTTTGGGAGTGGGGAACATGTCAACCGGTATGTTAAAATTTGGCTGAGCATAACACATTGTTCTTAATATGCATTTGCAACACACTATAATGACCAAGAATGCTGAATGAAGGTAAACTATTGATGATGTGTTTTACAGACCCACACCACGGAGCACATTTGGTAGCGTTTCAAGTCTCAGTTGACAGATTGACAGATTCCAATTGACAGAACACACTATAGTGAAATTCTAGACATTGCTATTATCTATCATCAAGTGTAGATGCATGATCACAGGAGGACACATTTCCATGTGAAAGATTAGTCATAGGAGGCAGCACATTACTATGTTTCAGTAATGTTGACTTTATGGAAAATCAAGGATGATGAAGGTACAGCAACAGCTTCCACTGCTGCTTTATAAAATATTCCTTTAAGAGATGCAAGCAGAAATTAAAAGAAAAATATTGATATTAACTAGTAAACTGAAATAGCTGATTTACATAATCCATTTTTATCTGGAAAATTAACCGGATGAAAGCAGAGAAGTCAAAGGCATGTTTATATCTCAGCTCTTAAAAGTACACAGACCATTTTAAATTGCGAGGAACTCATTCTAGGGCCTTATGGCTCCTCCTACTGAAACATACTGACAAAGTAAAAGCTTGAATTCATGAATATGGATAGGAATAAGACAGTCCTTTAAAATAGAATACTTTAAGGTATTCAGATACACACACCTCTGTATACGTATGTATGCATACCCGAACAAAAATCCTGAGAACAAACTCACCATGGTTCTTACCAAAACATAGGACAAAATTCTTCAATGTTTGATTAAACGTAACATTCATCAGGCAGCATGACAGCACGAGGTGCTAAAAATGTCTGTAAGAACTGTTATTCTTTTCACATATTTTACATGCCGTGTGACTACTGTTCCTTTCTTGATGACTCATATTCATATTTGTTAACAAATTCTCAGAAACAAATGCCACAGGAATGAATCAAAAGGCTATTTCATGAAGGATAATGTTAGAGGTAAAATAAATAGATTCAGGCATGAACAGAGCATAGAGTTCTCAAGAACATTCCCACAGGAATGTCACTAACACAGATAAACCAAAAGCTTTTAGATTTGCAGGAGAATGAACTTCTAACAACGGAAAATTTGGATAAAACTAAATATATAGAAATTGCTTTAACTATTTCAGCAGATTGAAAAATCTGAATTCCTAGACACAAAAAAAAAAAAAAGGAATTTGCATTGAAGTATCACTGCATTATCAATCGAATGATATTACCAGAATGTAAATCAAAATAAGCCATAGATTTCTTGTTATTTTCCACACATAATTAAAAATCATTCTGTGATCCACACTTGTATCATTTCCTAGGCCTCCTGTGGCTTCCAGTGACAGTCTACAGCTACAATAGGGAATCAGTTCACACAACAGTGCATACTGATGAAGCAGCACATGCAGCATTCTCTGCCAGCACAGGAGAAAATACAAAAATGTCGCTGCCTTAATTGTACAGATCACTGGGAATTTTAACAGGATTTTTTTCCTCCCTGTACTATTAATATATACTTTAGTGTTGAGCTGCACAGCAGGCCACATCAATGTGTTAATTCCTTGATGCAAGTTTAATCACTTCTCGCTGACAAAAGGCCAAAAGCTTCTAAGTTGCTTGCATGGCTATAATATTTATCGTTGCTTTTCCTCCTGTCTTCTCTTTTCAGAGCATGGTTTAGCATAGTTAAACCTCTGTAAGTTATGGGGGAATTATAGATCTCAATTTAAAGAATGAATATTCTTTGAAGCATCCTGGGGGGGGGGGGGAAGAAAAAAAGAGAGACATAGCTGGACATGTACAGCACTCTGCAAAAGTCAACAATGAACTTACTATCTGACAAAGAGATGATTCACTTACTACACCTCTGTAACTTACAACTATATGCACTTTCATCTCTGGCAGTTTCTTACAATAAGGTGGCATCTTGTTTTTTATATATAAAGTACCACGAAAAATGCCCAAATGCCTGTCAACAAATGCTTCAGCTAAATGACATTTTTCTGATTTCCAGCTGCAGCATGTCCTCACTCAGATGCTGGACATAAAGCAGTTTGAGAAGATGGAATTTAAATATACCAAAACCAAAACTCTATAAAGGGAAATACAGTTCTTCCTGCAATTTCATGGCAAAATGTCTTATGTTCTAGTTTATCATTCAAACAGACAGATCACTTCTGACCTCTTCCTAAAGTGTTCACAATCCAACTAATTTAAAACCTCTTTATGTGAAGGCAAGAGACAACAGAAACGCATCTCTAGCACCAGCTAGATGTTGAAAGATGCAAAACAAACATGGTGCTTAGGGAAGATAATGTTTTGACAGATTCATTCCCCATGGAAGTTTTACTTAAGATATAACAATTCCTTACATGTGGAGCAAATGCAGCAGAGCAGAGGTTACTGAAGTGTGGACAGTGAATCAAACAAGCCCATAAAGCTGTTTCAGATGACCTCTGGGAACGCTGCTGGCCAACCACACACTGTCAGCTGACCACTCCAGAGACAAAGCTCATGAATCTTTAACAATGCCCAGGCAAGATTTTAACCAAGTTGTGTTGGAAAATAAGACAATTCTGCTTCTGACTGTGTCTGTGAGGTCCTATGCAAAGCAAAAGAGCTACTAATGATGATCAGTCAAGAACAGAAGCTGGGGCAAACCTTGGCTCACGTACTTGTTGCTTCTCAACCCAGAAGAGGACACCTGGTTGAGAGAAACAAAGACCACACCTTAGTTTGCCTTCTACTCAAAACCTGAAGTAAAAGGGAAGGAAATGCAGGTGACTTCCCTACACAGCTTCTACCTGCACTCAATAGGTCTGCTTAGCCACATACAAGCACAAGGGTCTCCTTGCGCTGTGTTAAAGCAAGTTAGGAATGGTCACATCCTCTAGCCACCCTGGCCCAAGACTAATCCTGTCCAGCCACTGGAGCTCAGCCCAATACCCTGGGGACCTGGGGTCTCTGCCAGGCTGAAGGACATGGTTTCTGATGTCCCGTTTGCAGGTTCAGTCAGCAGTGAAGCTCAGTATGTATCCCAGGCACTCACAGAGGACACAGACGTGGTTAGTCACACAGACCAGGCACTGCCTGCAGCAGCACCCGCATTCAGGATTTACACCAGACACAGCACAGCCAGCCACATCCCCTCCTCCTTGTGAGCTGGCAGAGACAGAAGGTCACTAGTGCAGCTCACACAACACACTGTCCAGGTTCACAAGCACACCCACATTCATGGGTCCCACAAAAAAACAGCATGGACACTCTGCCTCTCCAACACCCCTGAAGAGATTCCAGCCCTCCCTTACGGGTCCCTGACTCGCTGGGTGCAAGCCCATTGGCCCAGCTGGTGCTTGCAGCACAACGCAGCACTCACACACTTGTCCCACAGCACCCCATATTCCTAAGTCCCCCTACAATATAAGCACAGACCCTCCACCTGTCTGATACTGCTGTCCAGACCTGGGGCCTCTGGCTCCCTGGCTGGTGCCAGCATGGAGTTTGCTAATGACTCCACACACACGGAGCACACTGCTGGCTCATTCAGCTGGCTGCCTGACAAACACCCCCAGGTCCTTTTCCACCAGACAGCTTTCCAGCTGCGCTGACATAGCAGTGACCAGAAACACCAAAATGCCAAAACAGCACTAGTAAAACAATAAGTAGAACATGCAAGGGATTTAGTAACAGTGGTTTGCATAACTTGGTAAAGAAATGGAAACAACATATAGGTGCGGCTGATAGCCTTTAAGTCGCATTTTGCAACTACTACATTTTTTATATCACAAAGTTACAAGGCACTTCTTGTCTATTTTCGAACAATTCTTTCTCTTGACAGGGCAGCTTTTTCAGTGGGACACTCATAGATTAACATTATCAAGTTTATAGGTATTTAGAGAAAAGGTATAATTACCAAGGAAGTTACATGTATCTTCTGCCAATATCACCAGGCAACTGCAGGATTATTGCCGCCTTGAACCAAGGTATGCATCTCATCTCAAACTTTTGTTTCTAAGTGTCTTTGATCAGCTCATCCTACTAACATATCCCAGCCAAAAAAGCCTGCCTGTGGGACTGAGTGGTTTTTTTTGTTTCCTACCAATTGCTCAGTGATTATAAAGGGCAGCAAGGAAACTAAAGCTGAAGAGTAAAAATGTGACAATAAAAATCGCACATATGCCATCTGCAGTATCAGACAGCACAGCTAAATTACAGCATGGTGTTGAAAGTCAGAAGAAGGCTCAACTGTACTTGCCTAAACTTTTTCTCCTACACAGATTAATAGAGAAAAATCAATTCAGTGTACTGCTCTTTCAGTGGACAATGTACAATGAATGGATAGTAATTAAACTTTAAATTTCTAAATTGTCATTGTGTTATGATTCCCCCCCCCCTTTTTCTTTTTTTTGTACCACCTATAAATCACACTATAATCTATGATTAAAAATATAAAGGAGGCAGTATTGAGATTAGGATATCAAAAGCACCAGAGCAGCAACCAAGGAGGGGCTCTGCTTTCAAATTAAGTGCAGCAAAAAAAAGAGCACATAGTGTTTGCTGAGAGCAGAGAATAAAGTTATACACCAATAAAGTACTTCAAATGTGTACCAAGAAGACAATTCACAGGCAGTATGGCAGAATCAAATGAAGAAGTTCAGGCATGAAGAACTGAAGTCATGAGTTACTACAGAAGGTAAAAGCTAAGCTTTGGTCATTAATTTTTCTACTAGTGGACTCACATCCTGTAACCAGCAGCCTGGCTACAATAATTAATGTATTTGATAGTTTCCCATTCACTGTCACAGCCAATATCCCATCTCCTCTCTTGCCCACATGTATTTATGCCTAATTTTAGCTAACACTCCTCGATGTTCAGGTTAGTTTTCCAGTTTCCTTTTATTCCCTTTATTTACAGTAGGAAAATGTAAGCTTCTACAGAATAATTTTGGAACACAAACCTAAATGCAAGAAGTCCAAATTTCCCCTGAGCAGATTAACTCACTGTGCTGACTGGGGAGAAGCCAGTGGCAATGCTTCTGATTTAGGTATCTAAAACTAGACAGCTCAATCCAAGTCAGACTGACCTAAAACACCTGTACATTATTTATTTTTGAAATGATAAATGACAAATTCCACTACCAGTTTCTCCACACAGAGACAATTCTGCTCTGGGAAGGAAGGAATTGGCTTTGAATCACAGCAAAATAACCTGGTCTCTAACAGGGCTGGACCAGCAGCTGGCTCATTTCTCCTTCAGCTGCACAAGGAGATTTCATCCAGCAGCTGATAGACCCAAGGCCTGCAATCTGATATAAACAGATTTGGACAGACAGAGCAGATTGAAATTGATTGCTGGCCACCAAGCATGGTGAATTTTGTGTGAATAGTATATGGGGAAGTGATGTGTGAGAACATGTGTGTGTTTATACAAAGATTGCAGCAGTAGAAAGGAGTGTTAAAATTGTACCAAAAGATGAGTTGCTAACTTAGAATTGTTGTATGGTTTGGGATGGAAGGAACCTTAAAGATCATTTAATTCCAACCTCCCTGCCAGAGCCAGGGACACCGTGCACTAGACCAGGTTGCTCAAAGCCCCATCCAACCTGGCCTTGAACACTTCAGGGATGGGGCAGCCACAGCTTCTCTGGGCAACCTGAGCAGTGACTCACCACCCTCATAGTGAAGATTTTTTTCCTAATACCTGAATCTACCCTCTTTTATCTTAAAGCCATTTCCCCTCATCCTATCACTATATGCCCTTCTAAAAAGTCTACCCAAGATTTTTGTCAAGAAAGAGAAGAGCTGGTTTAAACCTCAGTTATCAGAATGAACCTTCCTTTTACCTCCACTGTGTGGCCCTGTAGAGTAGAACTATTTGCTAGTGAGGGTGACTGATGGCTAAAAGTCTAAGTAGGTTCAAAACTGACAGGACATCATGGGAAAACACAACACAACACCCATGGCTGTTAATGTAAAATCCACCCATAAGTCCTTTGGTCAGGCGTAAGTGTAATTTGGAAGAATATTCTGAAAAAAACCAAATGCTGACTTTCTTCGAAGGAGGTAATCCTGCCCCTCTACTCTGCCCTCCTGAGACCTCACTTGGAGGTCTTGGCGCCGTTCTGGTGTCCTCACCAGAAAAAGGACATGGAACTGTTGGAACAAGTCCAGAGGAGGGCCACGAGGATGATCAGGGGACTGGAGCACCTCCCGTATGAAGACTAGGCTGAGAAAGTTGGGGCTGTTCATCCTGGAGAAGAGAAGGCTGCGTAGAGACCTCATAGCAGCCTTCCAGTATCTGAAGGGGGCCTATAGGGATGCTGGGGAGGGACTCTTCATGAGGGACTGTAGTGAGAGGACAAGGGGTAACAGGTTCAAACTTCAACAGGGGAAGTTTAGATTGGATATGAGGAAGAAATTCTTTACTGTAAGGGTGGTGAGGCACTGGAATGGGTTTCCCAGGGAAGTTGTGAATGCTCCATCGCTGGCGGTGTTTAAGTCTGGGTTGGACAGAGCCTTGGGTGGCATGGTTAGAGGGAGGTGTCCCTGTGTCTTGGTTTAAGCCCCTCACGATGTTTGCTCACTCACTCCCCACTCCTTCTTCCCCCCGCTCCCAGGGGAATGGGAAGGAGAATCGAAAGAATTCAACTCGCACAGGTTGAAATAAGAACAGTTTAGTAACGAAAGTACAACACAAATCACTCTTGCTACTACCAGTAATAATACAAGAGAAATACAAGGAAAGAGAATACAACTTGCTCACCACACGATATCAAGCCCGACACAGCAGCAAGCCCCCCAGTGCACCCCCCACCTTCCGGGTCTCTGCCCTCTGGTTTTACATCCTGGGCATGACGTGCTGCGGTACGGAATAACCTCTTTGGTCAGTCTGGGTCAGCTGTCCCATCTCTGCTTCCTCCCGGCTTCCCCTCCTCCCTGTCAGAGCATGAGACTCAGAAAGTCCTTAGCCAGACCAAAACATTGCCAAGCAGTAACTGAAAACACTGATGTTATCAGCGCTGTTCCCAGGCCCAAAATCAAGCACACAGCGCTGCACCAGCTACCAAGAAGAAAAATGACTGCTGCTGCTGAACCCAGGACACCCTGTCCATGGCAGGGGGGCTGGAACTAGATGATCTTAAGGTCCTTTCCAACCCTATCTATTCTATGATTCTATGAATCATGTACTTTTCATTAGGCTATTGTAGGACAGCAAATACCCTGACAAAGTAGCAACATTTCGTATTTCTTGTCATATTCTTACATACCCTTACCAGACACAGGGTTCTCCCTCACTTCCTAGAAAATCTGTCACTGTCTTCCTCTAGAGGAAAACTAGGTGAGAATGGTAGAAAACTAGGAATATTCAGAAGAAAAGTCTTGCTTCATCAAGCAGCAAGCAGACAGATCAGCAGAAATATTTAGTCCGTATCTCTTAGACTATTTTTATAATCTCAGTGAAGATACAAATCCAAATGTATGGATTCAGGACTAGCTACGTAATTTGTTCAGTTCCCTGTTATGTTCTTCATCTGGTCATCTAAAATGTTTTAATTAAAAGCTCAGACATCCCGAAAAAGTATCAAAAATACCAAGGGATTCCCACATCTGTGAACCTCCTTATATAGCTCAATAAAACATAAGCACATCCCTTCATCTTTTTCTATTCAGTAAGCATTCTACTATACACGTGGTTTAGAAATTTGCAAAGAAAGGGTGGTGGTTGAATCAGGGTTCAAATGGCCATACCACTTTATAAATCAGAATTTTACATAAGCTCTGAGATTCAGAAGAGTACAAAAGTGGCACTATTGCTATAACAAAGTCCACTGTGCTGTTTGACACAGGCCACAGATATTAAACCCTGCCTTGGATTCAGTAACAGTGGTTGAAACACAGCTTATCAAAAGGTTTTAACAAGAAAAAATTAAAAAGAAAATGGGGCCAAAGTACTAAACATTTCAAAGCTGTTTGGAAATGACAGTTTCTAAAAGACACAGAAGACAACATACCTCAACAAAGAAGTCTAGAACATAAAAGAAACCAAAACTGGAAAACTGCAAAGATACTGTGTTCGATCTAACAGAAGGCAATAAAGTATACTAACTTTGCTAGACCTAGATATTTCATTTTAAATTATAATTCTAAATTGGAAATGTTAGTTTCCTTCCAAAGGCAACCAGAATACCCAAAGCATCTGGCTGCTTTGAATAATACATGAAGAGGGGAAAAAAAAAATTTAACCTCCTTAGAAAAAGAAGCAGGATTTTTGCTAGAATTCTAAACTTTATAGCCTCATTTCAGAAAAATAAAAATGTCTTGAGACACATAAAATATGCCTAGACTAAAGCAATATATATTAAACAATTCATTCTTGTTTTATTCAGAAATTATTTATACACCAGTATATAACTAAGATAAACTAAACACCTGTTCATCAATGGTGTTAAGAGAATTGAAATCTGTTATTATAACATTACTTTTAATCAAGATTCATTTTAATAAAGGCCTGATATTAAGAAGATTTGAATGTGTGCTGCAGTTTATGCACTCTGGGCAGCCTTATCCTCTTAAATAGGACTAGTCACAAATGATAAAACTGAGCAGTTGCATAAGTCTCTGCATACAATTACAGTTTAATACATCTGGGGAAAATAATTTGACTGTTAGCCTCTGGGTAAAAAGAACCTGAAAGGCACTGATCCCAAAAGAGATCTGGATATTTTAATTGGGAATGAGTTAGATTAATATGCAATATGACAAGAAAACAAAAAAGGCAAATGGGGTGTCATGTCACAGAAGTAGGGAGGAAATAATCCTCTCTGTTTTAGTCAGATAAGATAAATAGTAGCTATAATTAGTAAAAAATACATATAATTACATTATTTAAAACTAAAACATTGAATATTTATTAGGAAAAAAATATCCTAATAAGGGGAACTATTAAACAGTGACATAATCACTTGGAGAAAAAAAAAAAATCAAGAACACTTTGGAATTTTAAACCCTATCAGAAAAAGTACTCCCAGGACAAGCCTTTATTGGCTGGAAAGGCAAAGTATATAGCTCCCTTTTCATATTTCCATCACCTGTTATTCCATAAGCTTCCAGCTGTGGGAATAGCATTAGAGACTCCGAGCCAGTTTTGGATGCATCGGCTCACACAAGATATACACACTTGTATCTGTGAGTATTCACTCTCCACAGGCAAGGCATCAAACATGTTTCATTACTGAGTCTAACTCTGCTGAATTATGTTACAACTAAATATTAATGATTACTTACATTAACCATAATTTAATTACCTAAATGATCACTGTAAGTTTCTGTCTCAAATTAGTGACTTTTTCTCCCAAAGACAGTCTTCTGTGGTGCCTGTCAGTGCTTTTGTTTGTTACAACCTGTCTTCCCTTGCCAGTTTAACTGAGTACCTGCCTGTTGGAGAATTTATCCTCATTAGTTAAAGAATTCTGAATCCAACTGTGTCTTAAATAGACATGGAATTACAGCTCCTTCAAGACTGTAGCAGTGCAGAGGACTCAGGTTTGCAACACTTTGTGAGGGGTATGACTTTAATAAATTTAACAGTTCAGGACAGAATTTTCTATGTGCTGTGAATAGAATTTTAATGTTTCAAAACATGAAATACTCTAGAAGCATGAAGAAAAGTCTGTTACAGTTTCTAAGCCCAGACTGTCCATTTGTCATCCACATGGAATCATTAACTTCCCACTCAGGAGCTGCTGGAGGCCAAAACAGTTCCTTCTAGGAGGGTTTATGGCATTTACTGGTAGAGAAAGCAAAACTAAGAACAAAGAACCTGGCCCACCTCTAGTATGAAGTGACAACCAGTTAGTTTCCCCTTGATTCAGGAAAGCATAATGGGCAAAGAAACCATCTGATTTAACCTCAGAAGTAAGAAACCTGGGGAGGGAAGAGAACAGATGTAAACTGGTCAGGCTGGAGGAAAAGAAACTGGCAGCTTAACAAGAGAACACAACTAGCCAGCTGATAAGTTTATTTGGCTGGAAGAGGCTGGATAAGAAAGCTATGACTAGGAAAACAGAAGAGTGAGGCAAGAAGAATCCGCCTCAGTGGAGGTGGTTAAGCACACAGTGAAGCCAGGAGTGCACTGCCATAATTTCCATGCTAAACAACTTTCAGCAAGAGGCAGGCTGTGTTGGCCCAGCATGTGGCACTAGTGGAAAAAACATACAACAGTGGAGTAGATTATTCAAATGAACATAAGTATTTCTTCTGCCCTCTGTAATGGTGGAAACCAGTATGCCACAGAGCAAAAGTGAGAAAGGATGGCTTTGGCTTCTCATACAGGTTAATTATTCCTATACAGAGAGGCTTCAATAGGAAGCATGTTATCTTCAGACCTGTGTTTGTGCAAAACAGATGAAGCGTATCCCCTTGGGTGCTCAAAAAGAAAAACCCTGGTATGCAACAACGGTATTCTGGAAGGGGACCAAGGCAGAACAAATGCAAGTGCTGGCCAGGATAGTCCTGAAAAGAAAAAAAAAACAGACCAGGACCTCTAGGCCCTACTAAGAATGCTCTCGTTTGGCCCTGTAAAGCTTTCCTTAACATCCTGTTTTTCCTAGTTCATGTGGTTTGCTTAATAAACTAGATCAATTGGTTACATCATCTAACAAGCACTTACATAGAGCAGACATCATGTGTAGAATCCACTGCAGATATGATTTAGAAGTGCTTTAAAATTGTACAAACTCACACTACCTGCAATGGATTCTACATCACCACCCTGAATAAAAATACACAGCTAGTAGAATCCTCTACATTGTGAACACAGCAAATTTCTTGTACCTCTCTACAAGGATGAGATCAATCTGCCTATGAAACCAGAAAGAGGCATGGTCTTCAGCAGTCCTTGGATCAGAGACTTTACCTCCACAAAAATAGAGGAAGGGATACATAACTGTACTTCAAATAGAAAAGTAATATAACTGCTTTCTGTTTTACGGGAACATACACAGCCTTTAGTCCCAGGAAACACAAACTAGATCCTATGATTTAGCATGCAGCCTCCCAACCCATTGCAACACCCCAAAAAATGAACCTCAATTAATAACTTTCCCAACTGCAGTACTATTTTGTAATAGCAAAGTGATCACTGCTATAGTATCACACATAAAGAAGCAAAAGCTTTATTTTTTGTTCTGCTGTTCAAAAGCAGAAGTTTAATAAAGTGAGTTCCCTTATTCTTTACATTTTATGATTTGTGATTCTTCTGCTTGTCAGCTCTTTTTGAATTCTTCTTATTCCATGAAAATAGCTTGTGACACAATCTTAAGAAAGGAGAGTCTCTAAGGATTGCAGAGCTATGTTAGTGGATGTATGAATGAACCACCCTCTGCAAGCAGGAGGTTTAAATATGCTTGGCAGCAACAGATCCATCCCCAAAAGTAAGCTTGCACAACAGCAATTTTTTTTTTCTTTCAAAAAAAGCCTTGCATGCTCAGGCTGGAGCTCTCTTAGAGGCTGCCAAATCCCATAGCCCGATAGATGCAAGGATGCTGCACCTATGTAACCCCATCTTCAGCCAGTAGAGAGATTAAGCATTCATTCCCAGTAAGCACACATGCACCTTATATAGTATATGTATACATATACATCCATATTCGCACACATCACACAAATCAACACAGACAGAAAGCACACAGCACTCACACGAACAGACAGCCTGATCTCTGTTCCTCCTTTCCAGGTGATCAAGACTGAAGTCTGTCAGTAGAACATAACACCATAGGTGTCCATACACACAGCCGCAAATGCGTGCATCTGTTACATGAGCATGGGCAATATGGATCACTCCAGCAGCTGGCCTAGATGCTCAGTCTATCTAACAGGCAGCCCCTGATCCCCTGCTCTCCCCAGCTGTGGGCACAGAGATCTGTGACTCCCCTGGAGGTTCATGTTCCCACTCCAGCTGCTGGTACTATTTCCCCTATTCACTGATTAGTCCAGTTTTAAATTCAGGGATGTTCACATACACACACACACTCAGGATGGAAAGCTCACTCACAGAGCTGGTAAAAATAGGACTTAATATAAAGATATGGTAAATTGTGGTAATTCAGCACAAGGCTCTGTCAGACAAGTATATGAACCAGCAACTTGACTACACTCAACCAGGTCCTTTAACCCCTTCTTCCAGTTTTCCCACACTATTCCTCCTCAGTCCATGTGCAAGTCCCACACACTGCCACATCTGCCTTAA
Organism: Myiopsitta monachus; assembly: GCA_017639245.1. Classification (NCBI taxonomy): domain Eukaryota; kingdom Metazoa; phylum Chordata; class Aves; order Psittaciformes; family Psittacidae; genus Myiopsitta; species Myiopsitta monachus. The sequence continues at coordinate 62,322,380 of CM029919.1, forward strand.
AACAGGCCACATAAGTTTTAAACAATCATCAAAATGCTCTTCCACCTGCATCCCATGATGGGTCCTGTTAGCCCTGCAGACAGTAACACACAATTACAGAGTAAAGGGCAATTCCTAAGCTTTACATAACTCCCCTTTGTGCAAGTGACATATAATCAATTACTCTTTTTAAAGAAACCTGAAGCCAAATATAATATAATAACTAGTACCACCAAAGAAAAGGAAAAACAAAGGAGGGGGAAAAAAAAGTTTTGCATTTGCTTATGCAAAAATCATTACATTAATATCAGCAATTCTTTGAGATGGTGTCCTGGGTTCAGCAGTAGCAGTCATTTTTTCTCCTTCTTGGTAGGCTGGTGCAGTGCTGTGGTTTTGACTTTCGGCCTGGGAACAGCACTGATACCACCAGTGTTTTCAGTTACTGCTTGGTAATGTTTTGGTCTGACCAAGGAGTGTCTGAGTCTTATACTCTGCCAGGGAGGAGGGGAAGCCCTGAGGAAGCAGAGACAGGACACCTGACCCAAACTGACCAAAGAGGTATTCCATACCACAGCACGTCATGTCCAGGATGTGAAAAATTGGGGGCAGGAACCCGAAGAGTTCAGTTCATGGCTCAGTCAGGTGGTGAGCAGTTGTATTCTCTTTCCTTGTATTTCTCTTGTATTATTACTGGTGGTAGCAGTCAGTGATTTGTGTTATACCTCAGTTACTGGACTGTTCTTATCTCAACCCATAGGGAGTTACATTCTTTTGATTCTTCTCCCCAATCCCCCCTCCCCGCCCCAGAGTAGGGGGGAAGAAATAGGGGGGAGTGAGTGAGCAAACTGCATGGTTTACGGCTTGAACCACGACAGCTCTTTTTGGTGCCCAACGTGGGGCATGAAGGGTTGAGATAACAGCAGGATTAATAGTAACTCGTCACAATGCTGATTTATTGGCTCTCAAAGTTGTTGCTCTGGTTCTCATGGATTCAGCATATGATACTTTACTTAAAGCCAGTATTTCTTATCTTAACATTTTTCAGATCTGGGTTTTGGGTAAAGGTTCTTGTTACATTGTACTTTATTGCACTGATTTTTAATACAATACACTCAGTGATCATGAAACTGACCCGGTTTTTGTTTCCAGTGTAGTCACCAACTCTATACTTTGGGAGGTATATAATAGAAGTGTTTAGCAATTACACAGTCTCTTTTCACCTCCTTGGGTGGTCAGCCTGTGAAGGAGACATTCTTTTATGCTCCCAGCCCCCCCACCAGACCCTTTAGAGCATCATTTGAGAATTTTGTAGGTTTTGAATGGCCTTAGATACCCTTGAGACCTGCCTGCTGGTTGTGATGGGAATCGCCATGTTGGCATGCATACTGAATTATGTTTTACTCTCGACTATTTTGTCTGGCCCCGAGAGTCATGCAGAGTCGGGTTTGGGCCTTGTCTAGGGTTAAACGACGATATAGGAGGTCCAAGAGATTTTCCCCGAGGCTGGATAGTCATGAGTGGCAGGGTGTGTAGGAATAGTATGGACAAGTATCTAGGCCAGTGGGCCCCTCCAGTGCTTTGGAACTTCACCAATGAACAAATGCAAAATCCAGAAAAATTAGTAAAACACTTAAAGGAGGTGTGTGATTATTCTGGTCACACCAGAGATGGATAAATCATGACAATGTGCTGGGGCTTGGCCTATGCTTACAGAGCCCTGTTCAACACTATCCAGCACCTTCAGAAGGAAAAAAATGTCCCTGGATCTGAGGGTGGAGTAATGGACAGCGCAGCTACTCCAGCTCCAAGCTACAGCAGCTACATCACCACCAGCGACAAGGTACAGCCACGACTCAAACCCTAGTGACAAGTACGGCAGCTACCCAAACCGACAGTGGTAATCACCGCAGCTAAATCAGAGGACCAACTCATACCAATATCGGTTGCCCCTGTACACAAGATAAAAAGCAAAAAAGAGGCAAGAAAGATGAAGCAAGACAAAGAATCAATGTACTCGCCACCTGGGACAGCAATGACCAGGAGTCATCATCACGTGACGAAGAAGAAGAAGCAGCAGAAGTGACTTCCCGATCTCAGACCTCAACCGAGCTACAGAATATGCAAAAAGACTTTACCCGTCAGCCAGGGGAGCACATCATCACCTGGTTGTTCCGATGCTGGGACAATGGGGCCGACGGTCATAAACTAGAAGGTAATGAAGCCAAGCAGGTGGGATGACTTGCGAGGAAAGGTGGAATTGAAAAGCAATTGCAAGAGAGAAACTGTCCCTCAGCCTTTGGAGGTGGCTCTTGGCAGCTATGAAAGATAGGTCATTATTATTACTGGTGGTAGCAGTAGTGATTTGTGTTATACCTCAGTTACTGGACTGTTCTTATCTCAACCTTTGGGAGTTACATTCTTTTGATTCTTCTCCCCATTCCCCCCCCCCTCCCCCCCCGGAGTGGAGGGGAAGAAAGAGGGGGGAGTGAGTGAGTGGGCTGCGTGATTTACAGCTTAAACCACGACAGATGGATGAGGCAGTGGCTCCAAAGCATGTATTAAAACATCTAATGCAAAGAGTTAAACAATTTCCTCACTGAGAGCTAATTACATACACTTTGGCATGCAGCCACAAGGATTAAATGTTTGCTTTAGCCACAGAGAAATTAGCAGAGAAACTGTCCACACCAGAACACAAAATTCCCACCTTTTTGTAAAAAGTATCTTGAAAATCTGGAATAATCTTTAAGCATCCTCTTGCAAACATCATGTTCAACTATACTAAAGCTGGTGTGTAACTGGTTGTTTTATCTTAAGTTACTTCTTTACACTCAAATGGTGCAATGAGGAACATGTTTTCCTCCTGGAAAGAAAGGTATCTGGGCCTTTCCAAACAGAATTTGGTTTGCCTCAAAACATGAGGCTTGTCTGAACCTGCAGGTAGTATAGATCACTGCAGGATGGTTTCAAGTGAACTCAATAATTTGCAATGTGTCCTGCTTTGCAATTTACTTCTTAGTAAATCATCTGGATTTTGATGTAAGATTTTTACTTCAATCTATGACTGAGTGATTGCCTTCAGCTGATGATATGAAAGATAGCTTACAGCCATAGCAGAGACTAACAAAAGGTATTTATCTGGACCCCTCTTGCCATTGTCAGAACTTTCTCTGGAAAACAGCCTTGGGTTTTTTAACTCATTCACCTTTAATCTCTTCCTTTCCTCAGCACACAGATTTGTTTCTGTTTTCAGACACACAGCAGAGCCCCCAAGATCTCACGCTATTTCTCCAGAGGATATTGCAGTGATTAACTTCACAGCCCCTGCTTTTCTCTCTCCTTAACCCATGAGATAGAATACATTAGATAGATAATAACCAAACTTCATGTTGCAAAGCAACTAGGCACAAGATTTCATACCCATGGCTACCTAAAGCCATTCATGCTGGGTACTCAGGCAAATGAGGCATTTTAGCACTGAATAGAAAGAGGGATGAACTATTAGCAGAAATTATTAGTGCTTAATAATTTTCTTTTTTTTTTTTTTTTTTTCACCCTCCCCTGAAAGCTGAGTTTTCTGAGCATGTATCATACTCCATAGTGTTAAAGAGGAAGGACAGACAAAGCTCCCTCAGTCTATCATCTGAGCCCTCCTAGGAAATCATCCTCCAAGTCAGTCAAGTGAAATGCATCAAACACATACTAGACTATTGATGCTGAGCAGCTTATAAATCCAAAAGATCTTACAGGATCTCCTACAGGTGCATAAAGCAATAACAGAGAATAATATGAAAAACAAGTTACTAAAAGTTATTAAAGAAGATATACTAGAATTTTAAGATAAAATCATAACAGTTCACACACAGTTCACATAGAAGCCTACCAAATAATTGTATATATACAGTAAATGTCAAAGCATCTCTTCATTTTGATGTAAAATAATAAAATCATGTCTCTTCAGTATTTTCCAAGCAATGCTGCTTTTCAAATAGTAAATAGGTTCTTAAATTCTGTTTTAGATTTGTGTAGCTTCAATTTCAGAAGATTTAAATTTGTTTCATTAAAATATTTGTAAAATTTTTTAGAACAAAATTGTTTTAGAACACTTTGACCATAATACGAAGGGAAATATACACACTTCTATATGTAAGAGTGTGTATAAATACATATACACACAGAGGTATTTAGAAAACATACACTCAGATGTGTGTCTGTATATATATGTTTACGCACATTGTTATATATGTGTGTGTATACACACACATGCACACACAAGGATCTCTGTGGTTCACGTAATTCAAAATTTCCTCTTCCCTTATGGAAAGAATCTATCAAAAGCTCCATGAAACTGAATTATGAGACAACACTTTTAAACAAAATCAAGCAAACCCTCAACTATTAAAGCAATAAAGCTCTGCTTCCTGAAAAATGCTAAATCATCTTTCATCATCGCAATGGAAGTTTTAATCTACTATGGTTTTCTCTGAATTTGCAATAAAGCAGTACACAGCACTGCCTTTTCCAAAGGCAGTTAACAAAGCTTATCTGGAGTATTCATTGTTTTAATATTATTTTCCAGACACTGTGGACAGACGATGGCATCCATGGAAGAGCTGTATCCATTTTTAGGTCATAGAAAATAGCTTCCAGCAATGTACACCATGGCTCTGTAACTCCGGAAAGGAACAACACATAAAGGAACACAGCTTTTCTTTCCGTCCAGAACATCTCTCGACAGTTCATTCTGCAGACAATTTCAGAGAAAATCAGAGTTGCCTCAGTTGCTCATTTTATTCTTTTTCAATTCCTAACTGAACACGTTCACATAACCTCAGAAAAGCCTTTAGAGACCTTTGATACTTCCAGGATGACAGTTTGAGAATCACTGCTTCCAACCATGATTCTCCCCTTGGCACTCTGCTCCTATAATGTTCTGAAATGCACTATGATGTTGTTTGGAGGGTATAGCCCAAAACTGAGTGACAAAAAGGATTAGGGAGAAAAAAAAAAAGTGAGATGTGACTTTCAGTTGGCAGGTTGAAGCAAGAGGAACAGACAGCTAGATTTGAAGAGCCTTGATTTTTTTCCTGCACATCAGCAAGCTTTCAACAGTACAAGAGGAAATATTGTCTGTTCAGATGGACTACTGCCTAATAGCTAAGGCAATCTGTGAGAGCTGCAAATATGATTCCCATCAAATGGAGGAGGGATTTTCAGGTAAACTAAATGCCTTCACATCATTACCACCTTCTCTGGCTTCTGCTCCGCAATGTTTTAAAGGTGGAACATTTACAGGAAGAAGGTTAAGTGTCTGGAGTGCCGTCCTACTTTGGCAATTGGTAGTTACTAACTAGTGTGAAAATCAAGACTAAGACATTTCTGGTCATTTTTGAAATTAAAGCACTGGCCAAAAACCAAAGCCCTTTCACATCAGGCAGCTGATGAATGGATTACAAGTTTTCATTTCAATGCTTAAGTTTCACTGCAGCTTGCATAAAGGATTGTGGCTTTTCTTTGCATCTCAGCCCTTGGGACTCTCCCAGATAGGTAAACCACAGCATTCATCAGAACTCTGCACTGAAAGGCACAACATCAAGACAGGGAATCAGGACAGCTAACCATATTGTCAACAAGTTTAGGTATTGACTTTTTAAGTTGTTACCTTTCAGTGACATCAGATATTATATATCTGAGTGTCCACTGAAACTGCCTATAGTTTCTTCACACACTTACATATATCAATGTGCTGGCAACCCATATGCTCTGTGGCAGCTGACCGGAGTTTTGCCATTCTGCTGCCATGACAATGCTGGTGTTTAATGCAAGCAATACAATTCTGTATACAACCTTGATCTAGCTTCAGAAAGGCATATAATTGGATTATCTATCGAATTGTGACCTCACAACAAGCACATGGGGCTTCCTGTATTTCACGCAGTCAAGCACAGGTGAAATATTAAAGCATGTTATTGAAAACAGAAAATTCTATTAATAAGTCAATGTTTAATATGTTTCAGTATGGCTTGAATCTCCCCAAGTCTGGAACCTTAATCTTTCCAATTTATTAGCAGAGTAGCTCTGAGGATATGAACAAAGGAAACAAATTATTGGAGAGAATGCAATCTAATAACAGTCTTCTTTTTCCTACTCCCTCATCCCCACCTCCAAAAATTTGAGGTTTTTTTCCATGCATCTTGCTAAGGACTGAATAGCTCATTAATTATCAAGTAACACAAAAAAAACCAACCCCAGACATTTAGCCTTTGGCACATAAATAAAAATTAGAAACTGTGTCAGCACTATGAGCTTTTGTGGATCTGTTGGACTAGTAGGACAAAGCAAAGCACCCAAACTTTAACTTGCTTTAACAAGCAACAAACTTTAACAAGATTGGCAGTCAAATTTTTTTATGAACTATTCCTGGCTCCTGGGCTGGGTACAATGACCCACAAGTAAAACCTTTATCTTTATTCAGTGTTGTTACCTTTGTTTAGGGCTGGGGGAAACCAGAGATCTACTCCCTGATGAAGGGCAGTAGGAAGTGCCATGCTATTCCACAGGGACACTGATCTTAATAGTAATATGTACATCAGCTAATTATGTAGGACTAGACTTTCCCCAAGTACTTTAACTAATGCATATCTAACTAGGAGAAAGTCAGCAACAATAAAACGCCTACAAATATGTTAAAAGAAAAGACATCCTCAAAGCATTTTTGCCCCCTGAGCAGCTGAGATTAAAAAAGAAAAAAAAAAAGCTCAGAGCTCTTGGTCTGGAGAGGAAGAAGGAGAGCAGGAGAGGCTTTTCACAGGCCAGAAGATGACAGCCAAACGCAAAACACCCTCCCTCTCTTTTGCATCTTCGTTCCCTTCTAAAAAAGCTTACTAAGTTTTGAGAACTTCATTCTCAGACAGTGGGCTGCACAATGTGCTGTACAGGTAACCCAGATACCTGTTTTGGGACTGTCTTTTGAGTAGTTATGTGTGCATCTAGACCAATGTCTTTTCATTTCAAGATATGGGGTTCAGGAGAAGAAAGGGGATTGTGCTCTTCTTTAAGCTTCACACTGTGACTCAGCACACAGCTGGCACTGTCACAACACCTCATGCTGACAAGGCTCAATAACCACAGCACATCATAAACAGAGAACTACCGGATTAGGTTTAACTACTACCTTATCCCACAGCCAGCTTGGGTTTTCTACATTTATTCTGTTACAAAAGCAAGAGCAGTTAACATTCCAATGTGCATTGTATTTCTGGGTTACAGCAGGAGCCTTCAGATGAATAACTGTAGCTTTTGGAATATCCCAGGAGGTACTGCTGTGAAACAGTCAAGCAGGCAATTCGACAAGAAATGCAACAAAAGACTGAAATTCCAGGATGACATTCAAATCTACTCTGTTATTATGTTGTTTATACCAAATCCCATGGCTCTGCTGTTGTTAACAGTCTTCTCAGCTATTCCATTACACGTTCTGATTTTCAGGGATATGTTGGACACAGAGATTCACTCCAGGCAGAGTAAAAACACTAGACTAAAATCTGGCCAAAGGCAAAGAGCATTGTTTACAGCTGATAAGATTCACAGCTGGACCAACTCTGCTTTAACAATGTCAGAAATAAACGGAGAAGTAAGCATGTCTCCCTATAAAAGGAAACACTAATAAGAATAAAAATCCTTAACCTGTTTTTTACACCATCAGAACCTACTCAGCAATAAAATATTGGTGAACAGCTCTAGACAGAGCTTTCCAACATGGTGACATGCATTTTCATACTCATCTCAAACTCAGAATTGCAGCATAGGAGTTAAGAGTACTTTCACATCTGCATCCACATGGTAAAAGTGACAGCACCCTAGGCTGGATTCAGTTACAGACCTGAAAGCACACTTTGACCACCTCTAAGAATCTGTTGCCAGGTCCTCTGAAGCAGCAACAATCAAGGTAAAATAGTGGGTCCTAAGCTGTAAACAGAGATCCAATACACATTTTTAGTCCATTAGTACATGAATGAGCATTTCGCCGAATATTCTGATTGTAGACTATTTCTGCAATATTTAAAGAGAGAAGCCAAACCAAAGCTTTCATATAGAGAGTGACAAATCCTCTTGGACAAGTGCAGCAGTGTTAGAGCACCACAGTCATCCTGTGAGATTTGAAACCTGTGCACCTATTTACAACTTTTCAGCTCACCTCCAAATTCTAGCCTGAAATCTATGGTTACTGCAGAGATCCACAAACAGTGGGAGGTTAACATTTTTGGCACAGCAGCAGGAGACACTAATTGCCTCAGCAAAATTCCTTCATTTATGTTTCTACTTCAGTGAAGAATTTGCAAGTATTTTTAAATATTTGCTGGTGGGCCTTTTAAAATATATTTTTTAGAGCTAACATTTTGTGAAGCTCAGAAACTATAAACTGGACTGTCTGTTCATTACTGTTTTGTGTGTTAGCACTCCACTGTCACTACAATGTCTCTAATGGGAAGGAATCCTGATACTTTTATTGCCACATGAATATTAACAGGGTTTCCAGACCACACAGGTACTCTTTCTCCAACTCTGTAAAGGGTCAACATGGGCTGTTGCACTTTAGTGAGCTATTAGGATGAAATATAAATCACAAAGCACACAGGGTATACAAACAAAAAAAGTGCTCTAATGTCCTCAGATGATACTCAAGAGACAAGCTACGGTACTACAATTTCCTTTTATTTCATATATAATCTTAATACCACCATGCTCAGTCTTTTATACTGCTCAAGTTCTTTTACACTACTGTCTCTAAGTGAAGAACGTTAAACATTTTGATAGCTTTACTGTACCTCACTGTGCATATTTTCCTTTGACAAGGCCAATTAAAGTAAATAATATCAATAGAGCATTAAGAAGGATCAACAAAAATTCATCCACTCAACTCACAAAATATCCCTTGGCTAAGAAATAGACTGAGAAATTTACATCAGTAATAACCACCATTCTATGACCCTGATTTTCCTCACAGCTGAAAACTCCCTGTACAAGTAGAGATTTTTTACATATGGTTTGAAGCCCCTTTCAGGTAAAACACAATGAACTTAAAAAGCATAATTCTTTTAAAATCCCAGAATAAGCCTCAACATTTGCAGTGGGTTGGGTACAGGGATAGGCTGCACAAAGCTGCTTTGGGAAGCAAGAAGAAAGATGTACCACTGACAGCTTAAAATTGTCAGAGTGGTTAAAAAAGTGCCTTTGAAAGCTTTTTCTGGATAACTACAGGCAAACTGTAGTGGTGAATTTCCATGGGAAAGAATCATGATTTAGATTCAACAGCCCCGGGAAAATTCCTTTTCCATCAATTGGCAGTCAGTAAGAATGTACTGCACTCAGATGATTATTGCTGTCTTAAAGACAAGACCAATGATGACCCAGCATGCTACATAATGTAAATGGACTCTCTTGAGGAAGCTGATAGTTGCATCCAATTTAACATGAGATTTTTGAAATACTCTGCAACAGATGCAGGGAAAAAAACAATCATAAATTCAAAAGTAACTAGCTATATTAGCTAAATTACAAGGTAAGCCAAGATAAAATGAAGTCTGAAAACAGAATAATGTATTTGTAAAGAAAATACAGAATGGCAGAGAACTAACATTAAAAGCAGCCGAAAAGTTACAATAATCACAAAAGTTCATTTGCAATTACTAAAATTTTCTAACATGTCTTGACACATCTACCTAATCTCAGATGAAATGGAGTGCTGCAGAAAGCTATTCCCTTGCTGCGCACAAAACAGACCACTAACTTGCCTTCAAACACTTTTCCTGCAAAACCACTTGAATTTTCCCTTCAGAGTGTCATTCTAAGGCACTTGACTCAAGACTCAATAACCACCTGAAGTCTCAACAGAAACTTAAAATTGTTCATAAATTGAGCAATGATTTGATTTAACCCTAAATGAAATTAAAAACAATATGACTGACAAAGAGCAAAGCAGCCAAATTCAAGTGTAGTCACCTTCCCCTTAGAACACTTCTAAGCAGCTCAATTGTACTGAAGGCATCTATTACAAGTTGAAGTACAGTGTAGGGAACAATTCCACAATACTTGTCATTACCCTTCTAAAGCTATAATCAGTTGAGAAGCAGCGAAGATATTTGGCCAACCTCACTCAGAAATCAACACAAAATTCAAAATATAATGAGCAACACTACATTCTGAGCTGTATTTATCACATCATTTGTTTGGTAACAGTACTGAGGGCACTGATTAAAAATACACACAGGGGGTGCAGGAATGAGTCCCTCACTCCCCACATCTCTAATCCCATTTCTTCTGCTGCAAGGGAGCAGCTCTGCATCATAGAAAGAAAGATCATAGAATAGTTAGGGTTGGAAAGGACCTTAAGATCATCTAGTTCCAACTCCCCTGACATCAGCAGGGACACCTCACACACAACATCATGTGACCCAAGGCTCTGTCCAACCTGGACTTGAACGCTGCCAGCAATGGAGCATTCACAACTTCCCTGGGCAACACATTCCACTGCCTCACAACCCTTACAATAAAGAGCTTCGTCCTTACCTCCAATCTAAACTTGTCCTGTTTAAGTTTGAACCCGTTACCACTTGTCCTCTCACTACAGTCCCTCATGAAGAGTCCCTTCCCAGCATCTTTACAGGCCCCCTTCAGATAGTGGAAGGCTGCTATGAGGTCTCCACGGAGCCTTCTCTTCTCCAGGCTGTTGCACTGCAGGCGAACAACAGCCCTAAAACTGAGATAGCCATTGAAAAGAAGGTTTACTTGAAGTGCTGGGGAGCCCTCCAGTGGGACAGAGTTATTATAACGATTTCTTCACTGCCTCTGGCTCCAACTTGGAGCGAAGTACACTGTCGTTTGCTGAACAGATGAACTCCCTGCGGAGTCAGTGTCATTTGGAACAATAAAAATGTTGTTCCAAATCACACGGGAAATTGCCCAGCACATGTAGAAAACAGCATCAAAAATAACGAAACAAAACCACCTGCTTTCTTTAAACCCATGAGCCTGCCCATGAGGAATGCAAGCTCTTTGGTTAGAGCAAGCCTTTGAGTTCATGAGAGCCAAGTTGAAGTCCCTGTCCTACCATGGGTTTAAGCAAATCGCTGTGTGATCTACTGTGGGGTCAGGCCAGGACATCCCTTCTCTGCTGAAGCGTGGAAACCAGCTGTACAGGAGAGCTCATTCAAGACAATTGAAGCCAGACTGCTATGTGTGTAAATATGTAAATAGAATCATAGAATCAGCTAGGCTGGATAAGACTTTTAAGATCATCTGGTCCCACTGTTAACCCAGGACTGACAAGTTCACCACTAAACCATGTCACTGAGGGCCTCATGTACATGGGTTTTGAACACTTCCAATGACAGTGATTCCACCACTCCCCTGGGGAGCCTGTTCCCGTGCCTGACCACATTCTCAGTAAAGACATTTTTCCTAATATCTAATCTAAACCTCCCTTTGGCAGAGTTTGAGGCCATTAGCTCTCTTCCCATAGCTTGTTACTGGGAAGAAGAGATCAGCCACTATAGAAGTTTCAAAGAATAACAGCAGCTCTCCTCTGGTTCATATGTGAGTCCTCACCTCACTTCTCAGTTACTCCTGCTGCATTTCTCAGTAAATGTCATTAAGCATAGTCACCCAGAACAACATCACAGAAGATAAAACTTTACTGATAAAGGTGCCTGTAGATTAATGCCAATACTGATCAGCATTGATCAAAGCATGTATCAGATGCTATTCCTCTTGTCTGGGCACTTTATGAAGCCTAAGTCGAGGTCCTAAGCCAAAAGAGAGATCTCCAACAACAAGGGAGAATTCCAGAAGAGCAGGAGATACCAAAAGATTGTATCAGTCAGCTGGCATTACCAGGGAAATTGACAGTGTTCACAGCAGAAGGGAAGAGCCTCCTTTGAGGGTATTTCATCAGAAAGCAAATTTGATACTTCTGGTGGCTCAATCTCTTCCCACTCAACTTCGATTTTGCTTCACACTGACTTTGGGAAGGGGGCCTGTATCTAAATATCCAACGACAAACTCTGTCAAATAAATAGAATTTGAGATTGTTCACTTTTTATGTGTTTGGAAGCATGCTGTTTTCATAAAATAGCTCACGCAGTAGTGTCAAGCTATATTTTTTTGTGCTTCATTTCTGATGTTATTCCACAGATTTCCGTATGACCCAAAGTTCTTTAGTCACTTCAGAATATAAACCTTTCCACCAGTATGAATCACCCAACTTTCAGTCCTCATGAAGACTTCCTCTTGACATCAATGCAAGTACAAGAACATTCAAGCAGCAACAAAAATAAACCTCTAGTGTTTCAGTTTAAATTGAACAGTTTACAATGTTGAAAAGCATATTAAATTATTCCTGAATGCTGCATTTCTAAAATGCTCAAATTATGAAGAAACTAGGCCTGGCTCAATAATTTGCAATTTTTTTGTGAAGCACTGAAACAGTTGTTAAATTCTAATAGCAATTCTGGCATTTCAAAAAGAAGGAAAGACTAATTACTAAGTAGTCAAAGGAAAAATATGGTTTTGTTCTGCACTTTCATTCTCTTCCATTTAGCAAGAACTAGAGTTGACTGTATTAAAATATTACACTAAGCCTTGAATTTTAAAAGGTTGGAACAAGCTGTTCACTGTTTAAATGTTCACAATATAGGAAGAATAAAAAATAGCATAATCAGTATAATTACAGAAAGCAGCTTTCCTTTCACTGATGCTGAACAAAATCAAACTTGTGCAAAATGAATGGCTGCATCATCGCTGTATCAATTTACTAATAGTGAACTAGAATAAATAAATAATCTTATTTACATAATTAATTTCTTCCAAGCTAAACCATACCCCAAGGAAATATAAAAATGTAATTGATGGAGCTGGGGGGGGAGGAAAGAGCCCTACTTTCACTTTACAACATGAACTTTCTTACCATATTCTCACCACATGCATGCAACAACACTCCTGCCCACAGCTTTAATTTACAGAATAATTAATAGCTATTAATGGTTATGCTACATAGCTTCACACTGTTATTCTAATAAAGGACTACTCTAATATAGAACAGACTTAGAAGATTATACTCTAATATAAAACTTCTTGAAACAGAAATTAAGGTAAATATATGCATTATTTGAAGGAGAAAAGGAGAGATATGAACACACTATCTAATTTTTAAATTAATCTCACAGTAAGAAGTGTCTGATTAGGTTTAAAGAGTGACCTCTCTGAGGAGGAAGGAAACTAGGGCAGCCCCACAGGAAACAAGCATGCATACCTACATGTAGACCCTGTACCATGAGGCAAACCCATCACTCAACTGGAGATGAAACATCAAAAATCTTTAACTCCATTAAGCTACTGAACACACCTGTCATATGGGTAGAAATCAAGGAAGGGAGATGTGGCATAGACTGCTTTTGTCCTTTAAGAACCAACCTGGCATTCCAACATTTTTCCTCCCAAACTTCAGCAGCACCAGGTGAAATAATGTTCTGACACAGTTCCTTAATGGTATTTTGGCTTTACCTGTTGTGGGCTCCGTACACAGACATTTCCTGCCCCTTCAAAACGTGATTACCAGAAGGAAGTAGTTCACCACACGCTTCAGGTTCAGACTGTCTGCCTGTTGCAACCATAGGGAACAATACACACCGAAACATTCCTTGCACTAAGTGGAGGAAATCACAGGCCTGATTCAGGCATGTATTTAAGTTGTATAAATTATTTAAGTGAAAATAATCATTTAATATGATCTTGCTTTGCGGGGAAAAAAAAAGTTTATAGAAGCCAATTTTACTTACCAAAAAAACCCCACCACTCTTTTTGACAAATAGTTTTAGCCAAACTTTGCATAAAGAGCTAAATTTGACTGAAAGTTTGCAGCATCATTTTTTAAAATGTTTTCCAGACAGCAAAGATAAAAATAATTATGCTTTTTTATGTATTTTTAAAAAGTGTTTCTGTTTTAAACATAACACAACATGCAAAAAGCACCAGGCTGGATTGGAAACTGGAGATGGCAGCCATCTGACAAAGCAGAGAGTTCTAAAGCAGAGAGATCCAGAAATCTGATCAGGACTGTTAATGGGAGCTAACTCACTTGCAGCCTGAAGAGTTACATCATATACTGTCTTAATATTTCATCAATTTTTAATACCAAATTGCAGTCCTGTTAGTAGGAGCATTTTGGAAATGCTGGTACATTCAGCCGATGAACTGCTCTCTGAAACTGCTTTCTCCTCTTGAATATGCCAAGTTTCCAACTTTATTTTCTGAACACAGTAATACAATATATGCTACAGTGATTCTAATAACATTTTAATTCAGATCAGGGTCAGGCAGGAGCAGGAGAGAGGCTGCGGGGAATCGAGTTCTGGGAGTGCATGAGGCCATGATTAGGGTGCAACTCATGTGGAAAGGGCTTGAAGTTGATCTGTATTCTTATTTTATTCATGACCTGCTCTGACCCTAACAGAAGGATTTGGTCAAAAAGTTCTCTTGGAGTCCTCTCATTTCAAAATCAGCAGCAAAACAAGGAATGCATAACCTTAGGGACTGTCAGTTGGTAAGAGCGCTTTTGCTATATTCACATCAGGAGAGTGAAGCTAATTAACACCAGCTGAGAATCTGCCCTGATGTATTTCATTTAGGCTTGAAGTCCTTCAACCTAGTGATTTTCCCCAAAATTTTCAGATCATCACTACCTACTTCTGAGCTCTTTGAATCAGAATAGGAATAATACAATTTCTCTGCATGGATACATACTGATTCTTCCTAATTTACAAAGATTTATATGAACAAAGTTATGAGTCCATCTACAGTGATATCTCATAAATGAGTGTAACAGCAGAATCAGTGCTGTTGCCAGCTATTCCACAGTCAGCTATCATACTTACTAACTACATGTCAATATGCTTAATTAAGGACTAGAAAGCAGATAAAAGCTCAAGTTCATGTCAGGTTCTCAACCTAAAGATCACAAACGAATATTTGCATACCAGGGGACAATGAAATTAATCAAAAGATAGCAAGCCACACACCAGAAAAACTACTATAAGACAAAGAGCAGTATGATATATGCAAAACCAGCTTAAAAATAGTAAGAAAGCATTCTACTAGTACGTTCAGGAAATGTATTTTCCTATTGAAGGGCAAGGAGGCAAGAGGATAACAAAATAATTGTAAGTTTAGAGATTTATACAAGCTCAGTCCCAGTGGGACTGACAAACAGAATTCTCTTCATGCTATAAAAATACTTTACAAGTAGTTTGAAATTTTCAGAAGAAAATAGGAAATTATCTTAGGTCTAGAGATGACTGATTTAGGCAAATGAATATACTGAAAAGCTTTCTGCTGCAACAAAATATGATCTTGCATTTGCATCACTTGTGTTGAAGAATGGCATTTTACTGCTTAAATCACATCCCCCATAAAACAAAGAATCATCAGGAAAAACCTCTCATACAGACCAAAATGTCTTTAAACTTCAAAAGATCCTGGAGAGAGGTAAGAAATGCCACACAGTACTCCATACCCTGCTGTAACTCCCCTAGGTATGGACTAGAAGGACCTCTTGAATCAAGGCCAGTGCCTCCTAATGGAATCAAGCTATGTCACCTTTAGTAAATGTATCCAAAGCCTACATCCTTCTGAAGGATAGTAATGGTCTTCCAGTTTCTCACTTTACTTGTGGAAAAATTAACACATCTGGCTCCTCTTTTACCATTCTCCTTTAACTCTTGTTTCCTGGCATTTACTCTGAATATGTTTTTACCATGTAGTCAGACCGTCTCTTCCTACACTTGACAAGCCTTTTTCTTTTAACTTCTGATGGAAAGATTGGCTCCCC
The DNA here is from genome assembly GCA_017639245.1 of Myiopsitta monachus. NCBI lineage: Eukaryota > Metazoa > Chordata > Aves > Psittaciformes > Psittacidae > Myiopsitta > Myiopsitta monachus. The sequence goes on from CM029919.1 coordinate 62,338,242, forward strand.
GTTTTCTGATCATCCTAGTGTTACTTTCCCACAGCTTTGCATTTTTAAATCATTTGAAGTCAAGGTTATATGAGAGTAAATCTGTAGTAGAAAGAAATAGGAGATCCTCTATGAGATAGACTTAATGATACCTGTGCGCCCTAGACTGTATTTGTTGCTCAGAAAGGGGGAAATAACACTGGGTTAATAACTTGGCCTCTCTAGTCTCATTGCTTTCCTTTGTTTCCTCTCAAACTCCTTTATTATTAATTGCAAAGAGCAAATCATTGTAAAATTGAAATGCAGAAACTCAACTGTGCCAAAAATCTCTCCTAACCTCAAGGACATTTTGCCATTAGCAAATGCCTCATATAAAACTAAAAATAAACGCATGGACTCAGCTTACAAGACTTTCTTTCTACAGCTTCTCCACATTGTCAAACCACAACAACCAGACAAGGACAACAGAGCCTATAGTGCTCTATTTCCTCTCCCCAAAGGTTATAATTGCTTACACTTTAGCTATGCTCAAGAATTTATAGTGTATAGTGAAACTCATTATTACATAATTTTTGCCTAGTTTCTTTATTTTTCTAATTGCTCCTAAGATTTAAATGGAAATGCATACCAATACATGTAATTTTATATTTCATTGGACTGATCCTGACATACACTTTTATATTAAACCATAGAATGGTTAAGGTTGGAAAGGACCTTAAAATCATATAGTTCCAAACCGACTGCCATGGGCAGAGATATAAATGGAAGCACACATATGAAATAGCCTCAAACGTCACAGTCAAAGTCTCAAGTCTCCTTATTTTTCTTGTCTTTTAGAAGACTGAACTAACTTTTCTAGGAAACATCCAAAAGACCTGAATCCTGTTAACTTGGGTTCCACTGCTAGATCAGAATTTACCATGTAAGAAAGGTAATTTCAACAGCAGAGGCAAAACATGGCAAGAAGATTTTACTGAATTCTTCTGTATTTTCACAGACTGAAGGACTCAGATTTTTACTAGTCTCAGGCTGAATCTTTCCTATTTGCTCCTACTAACGAGTGACAGCACAGCCTACATTCATCCAGCTAAGAAATAAAAACATTTTTTCAGTTCCCTCACCACATAGTTGCAAATAAAACATGGGGTAAGGCAAAAACATTAACTGGCATATTAGCAGCAATGACTGAGGAGAAAGGGGCTACTTACATTGACTTAGACAGCCTTACTATGCAACAGGTAATAGCCCTGGACTTAGAAAAATGCTGCACTTAGGTTTTTTTTCCACTTGAAGAAACTTGCTAACTTAGATAGTGTCAGTACAGCCTGAGAAAGACACCTCTCGGCACAGGCATCTTCATTTCTTCTTAGTGAGTAGTTCAGAATCATGTATTAATTTAAGCTGAAAGGGACCTCAGGAAGTCATCTGGTCTGATTATGCAACAAGAAAAGCTTTGCCATCAAGTAAGGTAGGTAGCTCAGGGCCTTATCCAATGGAGTTCAGATTATTTTCAGGCATCTTCCACAAGTTTTTGAGGCAACCTGTTCCAGTGTCCAATTGCCTTTACTATGATATTTTCTTTTCCCCTAACATCTAAGTAGGATTTTCCTTGAGGCAGCTTTCAGCCACTGTCCCACATCTTTTGCCTGCATTCCAATTAAGAAGCTGGCTCTGTTTCCTCCGTAGAAGGGAAAAAATCCTTCTCCAATTAGACAGCTGAAGACATCACTTTATGCCCAGGAAACAGATGGGGGAAAAGATAAATATCACTATTTTAACAGTTGTGACACTTCAGAATATTGAAGGATTCTGTTATAGAAGAACTGAGAAAGACATGTTCAACTCATGAATGAAAGCATGTGCTGGTGACTGTTAAGTTAACATCAATAAGATTAACCTTCTCAAGAATGGGAAATACTCTGTTGAGATTCAAGGCCCTGTAAAATGTGCTTTATAAATGAGTTTTCTGGTTTAGTCCTGCTTACCTTGCTCTCTGTCAACTCCAAAATTATATTCCCATCACATGAGAAGTGGAAAACAATGAAAAAGATTTAAGTGATTCAGTGAACTTTGGCATGCACATTATTGAGATAAAACTCATGCTCTTGTTTCAGGCAAGCTTTAATAAATTGAAAATTTTTCCCCTGAAAGAACAGTGATTGGATATTGATTTAGAAAAGGTAAAGGGTTATGATTAAAAAACAAACTACAACAAAATCAGATTACAAAAATGTGGAATCTCATTGTATGATGAAATGTAACTATCCTATAAACACTACTCAGCATGGGAAGAGAAAACCAATTGCACAGGTCTTTTTACCTCAGAGGAAGCAAAGTGCAGGTAGAAAAGTCATCAGACATTGCAGAACAGGCAAAATCCACCCCTGGAGTGAGCTACCTGAGCTCTTTCTCATTCTCCAGATGGATTTTATTAAGCCTTCTATTTCATTCTTTCAAACTTTTCTTTATTTTTCTCTTGCTCAGATGATGCAAGAAAAAAATAATTTTTATTCCTTTCAAACAAGCATTATTCTAAAGCTTCCACTGTACAAAAAGTAACAAGATTCAGTGTGTTTTGTGTGGGTGGCTGTCCTGGGTTCAGCAGTAGCAGTCATTTTTCTCCTTCTTGGTAGCTGGTGCAGCACTGTGGTTTTCATTTTGGGCCTGGGAACAGCGCTGATAACACCAGTGTTTGCAGTTTCTGCTTGGGTAATGTTTTGGTCTGGCCAAGGACTTTCTGAGTCTCATGCTCTGCCAGGGAGGAGGGGAAGCCAGGAGGAAGCAGAGATAGGATACCTGACCCAAACTAACCAAAGAGGTTATTCCATACCACAGCACATCATGCCCAGGTGCTTTATCATCATGCACATGATCAGCACATCATGCCCATCCTGCTTTAATCCTAGCCAAGAAAACATGAGACTGTTAGCCTGTGAGATTAGGCTTTTTATGAGTCTGGAATGGAAAACTTAAATTTCCTAGTGAATGATCCACAGCACACGGATGTAAAATTACTTAAACAACCAACAGGAACAACTAACTCTGGGACACACCACTTCGTCTGGTCATAGCAGTTGTACTTAAGGAATAGTTAGCAACTTGCAGCAAGGTTCTTCAGAGAACTGCATTCAGGATATTATACATATATTAGGGTATAAGATTACAAAATTAGGATATTTAGATGTGGATAGGATTTGTGTTTGCACCAGCAGAGGGAAAGCTAAACTTCCTGCATATCATTTATTAGGGCTAGAGAGCAGTCAGGAGTCTGTGTAACAAAAGAGGTGTTCTAGCCGGAAATCTAGCTACAATCAAGTAAAACTGAGATTAGAAACTGGGCCACTGGGAGTACAAAAAAGGTTAAATCTTCCAAGACCAACATCACTAGGATGAAAGAAGGTGCTGGCAGAAACAAGGCTATGATTATCGATGACCTCATCTATAGGGTAGCAGATTATTTCAAGTATGATCAGTCTAGGGGTTAATGTGAATGAAGATGAGGGATAGGGACTAAACAGCTGTGTTTTACTGACCTTTGCAGACCTTGAAACTGCTGCCAGGGAGAGAGAATGGCTAAAATGACTCCTGAGGCAGGAAAGGCACAACAGACCTTAGTGTTAAGCCCTGGAGTCAACATTAAGTGTATACTTGATCTCCAAGACATTTGGGGGCCTGTGGTAGCTCTCAACAAGTTTCACAGGGGTCAGAATGAACATGAGAGCAGTGTACGGGCTGTTTCAAACCTAATCTAGCTAACTCCTGTTTTCCAGCCAACATACATTCATAACCAATTTATATTAAATTGCTGATGCATTCAGTTAATGATCCAGAGATACAGAAATCACTATGCCCATGTTCAAATTATTATGCAATTAAAATCAGCTTCTCACATAAACAATCCTGTTGAACTCTCTAAACTCTTTAATGGGTCTTACAGTTTGGGAAGGTTATTTTCCAGCTGAGCCAGACAGCCCTGCACAAGCATACCACACACTCGTCACTGTCAACGGCTGCAGGCAAGAGCTCATTTCCAGCAGCAGAGTTTCTGCCCTTTCTCTGACCGACCTTATCCTATATGCAACAAAGCAAGGATATGAAGGGACCTTCCTTTGCGGAGCAAGGCAAAGCACGCTGAAAAGAGGAAAGTTCAACAGTTACTGAGTCTGAGCCTTCTCTTAGCCCAAAAGTCAATCCCTTCAGCATCATTCAGCTAAGTGGGTCTTTCTTAAAAACAAACCAACCAAACAACAAAAAACGCCCCAAAAAGTGTTTCTTCAGTTCTTCTGAATTCCAAACAGAAAAAAAACAAGTAATGAGCACCTGCCATCAGGAACAGCTTCTGGGACAGTTAATTAAGCTGCTCTCTGGGAAATGGAATAAAGACCAGAACAGCTGGAAGGTAACTACACTAGTCTTTACCTAAACATGACAGACTGAACCAGAGTCTGCCCACGAGACTGACTCCTTGCTGACAAACTTTTGCCTTCGTAAATTGTTAATTTAAAATTGCAAAGCAAGTATTTACCCATCTATATTCTCCTCACTGCCTATTATCAGTTCTATTTATGTTATCCAGCAACTCCAGGTACTTCCCTGGATTTTTAAAGCATCGTATACTCTATTATATGTATCCCAGAGGTTTCTTCCCTCACCTCAAAGAGAACTGAAGCATACATTACCACCTTCTATGTTCGTACACACCATGTTGCTTAACAGGAAGCATCTTGGAAGTATTTAAAGCTATACTGCAACATGCAAGCAGGCCATGCAGCTTTGCAGACCACACATTTTTCCTCACGGTATTGATTAAAACCTGACAAAACCAATTATACACTTCCAGGTTCACTTCAGTCAATAACATGTGTCCCGTCTTGCCCGGTGGGTGAGAGGAGAGCTGATCTTTTACCACACTGCACAGTTTACCACAGACACCACAGGCCCTCCAGAGGTTGAAACACCAAACAAACCTTAATTTTATTGCAAACTTTCCTAAAACTGTGTCAGGAAGAACAAAAGTCTTGGCATGTTCTTATTCTTAAGAGAGATCTGAAGTACAGGGAGAAAAGGAAAGGAAAAAAGAAACCAAAGTAAACCGCTCACCACCCCGTGTTTCCAGAGACGTCTTCTCGGTCAGTGAGCTTGAAATCCTTTCTGTTCCAGTCCACGATCCCTCCAGCTCCTGCCGTGCTGAGCTCACAGGCATGCTGCTGCGGCACATCCATTTCCCTTTCCATCAGATCGGAGTGTCTTGGAGCCCTGCTGCAGGCGCAGACTCATCCCCATATCTGCACACGGGCCGTGAGCTGCTCTGGAACGTTCCAGGTGGGGCAGGGTCTGTGGTGAGCCCCAGACCCTGTCACTCTGTGCCCTGAGGCGCAGGGAGGTGGTGGCACCCCCCCCAGCCCACTGATCTTCGCGGCCTCAGGGCAGGCACCACAGGAAAACCACTCTCACCTTCCAGGAGCCGACCCCTGCTCCGCCCCTGACCAACAGCACGCTGCTCACCACTGACAGGCACTCAGCCTCCCTCAGCTCCTTCTCTCCTTTGAGTTGTGAGACACACAGAGAAAGGGTCTCCTTGACCATCACAGCATGGGAAGTGCTGATGTCCTGATGCGCTGGCATCACCTGGCCACAGACCACTTCAAAATGAACGTGACCTTTTCTCCATTTTGATTAATTCAAAAAGCATATTTAGCAGTGGAAAAGAAACATCACCCACAAGTGCATTCAGCATTCATCAACGGTCACATTTGACAGAGCCAATATAATCTTTTATGCCAACAAAAAAAAAAAAAAGAAAGACTGCTCTCTCAGGATTTGCTTACAGATGCCCGTGCACAAATCACCTGCCTCAATGCCTCTCAGCCTGCCTCAGGATTTTATCTGCCAGGTGTCTGTCCGCGGCTACAAGTTGTTGCTCTCACAAAGCCCCAAGATTGAGCTGTTCTTGAAGAAACACCTCCCTGGACTTCATTGACTATTGCAGAGCTTAAACTCCTTCTGCTACGCTGGGCCATATCACCTTGCAGTCTCACCACTCTGGTTTCTGAAGTAGGAACAGAAGCGTGACCAGCCTATGGCAGGAATAGCTTCTAAACTGCTGGCTCTCCTTGCCAAAGGAGAAGGTATCCCTGAACTTGTTTCCATAGCCATATGGGGAAAAGATGCTTACCTGGGGGGAGAAATAGATGGGAAGGTCTCAATGTGTAAATTCTCTTTTCTGTAAGTAAAATGCTTTAGGTCTGGACTCTACTTCTGGTAGTCTGCTGCCAAGGTACACTTGCAGCTCGTTTGCTGCCATCTCTAGGCCTGGCATGCAGTTTTAACAATCCCGTTTCCAGGCTCCCCTTGGGAGCACCCAGGAGAATTGCTCTAGGATCACTCGTGTTGCTGTTTCTTCAGAGAAAAGCCATCTCTGGTTTCAGCTATGGGGTTCAGGACCTCTGTCTCCTTAGCCACTCCCATAGGGCTAAAATCTGAAGCAACTATTTCCTGCTTAATCAACTCCAGCCTTCACAAAGGCTTCCTAATTTAAACCAAATTTTAATAGTTACATAATCTTAAGCATCTCATGCTTCTCATTAGCTAATGATGTATCCCCAGATGAGTAATCCATTCCAGGGCTAGTTTGTAGATATCACAGCAGGAAGATTTTAAATTATCCACTGCTTGAACACTCCCCCATTTGCATCAGGTTCGTGTGCCCTTGCCTCCACTTCGGGTCTCTCTTTCCCAAGAGCTGTCACGCAGAACAAGAACTGCTCCTATAGTTACAGAGTTCAAGAGCAGCTACCATTCCTGTACCAGACACTCCTTATTCACTACCCCAGCCATTTTGATTGCATTTTACTCTGCATGAATTGGTTCCATTTCCTGTTAAGCACTTCAGTAAGAAGGGTTCCAAGATACTGTTTTTTTCTACTCAAACAAAGGAGGGATGGGGGGAGGAGAGAAGAATAAAGAAAACTCCAGGATTTCTAGAGCTGATTGCTCAGGACAATGTCCAGGCAGTTTTGAGTATCTCCAAGGATGGAGATCCACAACTTCGCAGCTGTGCCAGTTTTCAGTCACCCTCGCAGAAAAAGCGTTCTATGATGTTCAGAAGGAGCATCCTGTGTTTCATTCTGTGCCCATTCACTCTGGCCCTGGCACTAGGTCCCACTGAATAAAGCCTGGCTCTGACCTCTTTGTACCCTCCACTCAGATATTTATATACATTGATAAGATCACCCATGAGCCTTCTCCAGGCTTAACAGTCCCAGCTTTTTCAGCCTTTCCTCATATGTGAGAAAGATGCTCCAGTGCGTCAGTTTCTTTGCCTTTAGCTGGACTCTCTCCGGTATGTTCGTGTTTGCCTTGTACTGGGGAGCCCACAGCTGGACCCAGCACTCCAGGTGTGGCCTCATCAGGGCTGAACACACCAGAAAGATCACCTCTATTGACCTGGTGGCAAGATCTTGCCTAATGCAGTCCAGGACACTATCAGCCTTCTTTACAGCAAGAGCACATTGCTTTGCTTCGGATGACACAACAATGCACTCCGTATCTCCCTTCTCAACTGTCAGCCTCCTTTTTCTCAAAGATTACTTTATTCAGAGAGTTCCTCACCTAACATGAAAAACTCTGAGACTTCTAAATTGAAAATAAGCACCTCTGGGCTGACTGCAACCAGCTGTACCTATCTATGACAGTCAAAAGAGCCATTCACCTTTCCAAGGCTCATACAATAAGTTCATATACTTTGTTCCATAACACTAATTCCCTTCTATCATACATGTGATGAACAGACCTTTAACAATGTCCTCCCCAGCACCACCCCATTCTTAGTAAAGGGCTGTATTTTCTGTGCTGTTAAACAAGAATGCACCTTCCTCTTCACATAAATATGGAGTTTGCACATAGCAAAAGGGGCCAGGGTAGGGAGCTAGCATAGCAGAAGAAAAGAATAAAGGGTGGCAAGCAAGCAGGTCCAATGCCCGCACCAGGGAGCTTGACTCCTCTCACCACAGAACTTAAGGTCATAATCCTCACTTTATTCATACAAGAAAGTGAGACTGCTTCTCTCTCACACACACACTGTCTTTCACACTACTTCTTTTTTCATAATGTTCTCAGAAACTTCTCCCTTTACTCAATCACCCTTACTGTAAGTCTTTTTAAATTGTAATTGCATCATTTCGCAGTTCTGGGGGGCTCCTTCGCTATAGGAATTCCAGGGATATGGCTCCTATTTGATGAAATTCTTTGTGTATTTGTGTTCCTGTATTTTATTTCCTGTCAAATTAGACTATGAATTTACAAGTACTGTGATCTGTGTGCACATCACATCCGGAATTTGTATCTTAGCCCATGCACTTGCCATTCTCAACCTTAGAGATTCCCAATGTCTATGCACTATTTGAACTAATTTCCAGTCAGTTTCTTCTTTTCCCCACTCTCTCTGTGTACATATGACCCTTAGTCACACAGAAAAGCCCTACACATATAAAACACTGCACTACTGAAGCCACCAGCACTGCGTTAAACCCAGGTAGCTTCAAACTAATATAGCTCCATGGAGAAAATGCAAGATGACTGCCCTGTTTTCATGGAACATGTACATTATTTGATTTTTCCTTTCTGTATTTGCATTGTTATCCAGCACAGCAGCAGGGGTGAACAGCTTTGGTGCGAGGTATGTGGTCTAGTCTTCTGTGTGGTTGCCGCTATCAAGAAAAGATAATGTGTGCAAGGTGCTGCTTTATAGAATGCGATACAGAGCAGCAAGTGAACCATTAATGTGTAGGAGTCCTTCTGAGCTAAAAAAACACCTTCCTGCATGTCCTCTCCTGTTCTTGAGGAGGGAGAGCAGAAGTTATTCCCCTGGACTTGCTGACATTTTCAGCCAAAGAGAGGAAGTACGCATTAGTTGTGATAAGAATCATGCTGCCTGGGCAAAAGAATCATGTATGCTTTTGGTATGTTAAGCAGCAGGGTGATTGATCAAAGTGCATCTGTACATCCCAACTTTCTGTTCGAAACAAAGAACTCTGTATAGTGTGTTCCCCAGACTAACAAGCACTGCCATTTGCAGATTTATACACCTGTTTGTTGCCTTGATCCTGAGATGACTGTGTTTCTGAAAAGAGACCAAATTACCTGGTAAGGGAGAACCCTGGCAAGAAATTGAAAAGCTGAAGTTGAGCTCCATCACATGGCTGCTATGGCCACTTCATAGAGCAGAAGACTATGCCTACAGCTGAAGAGGGTATGCTTCTAGAGGTACTAATTAAACATCTGAAAACTCATAGCAATTTGTGATAGTCATATTAATACAATCAACTTAGCCAGTCTTTTCTCTCGATTACTCAGTTCCACTTGCACGACTTGGTTCTGACTTGAAAATTTATTAAATTTTCTCTCTTTGAATGCAGACAGAAAAACTAAATTAAATACAAGGTACGGCTTTCCCTGCAATATAAAAGAAAACTTAAACAGAGATGAAAATGAGAGACAATGAGAAAAGCAGTCTTTGCCGTTGATCTTCACTGTTTTTCATAAAACAATAAAAACACAGATTAATAGATTCCTTGTGCAATAAAAATGGAAATAATACAGCTACATTTCTCCTTGCAACCCATTTAACCAGAAACTTCTGCACTGTTTTTCTAGAAGTACCTTTTCTCTAAGGACAGAAAGAGAAGAGGTGTAGAGAAAGGCAAATTATCCAAACTCTATATCGCTCCTGGAACTAATAATACCAAAGAAAGGAAAACAGTCTTGGAGTGATAGTTCTCTATTGCTAGAAAATTCAGAGATCTTAAATACCAGGTAGATAAAACAACTAACAGTTACAATGGACTACACTTCCTTTACATCACTTCACAAATAGAGTGAGTGGGTTTGGGTTTGTTTGCTAGGTTTTTTAATGAAAAATAAAATGTTTTATGAAAACATAGTGACCACTCAAACTGAGACCCAAAAGCAGTATTAAACACCTCAGCTGGACATGAGGACATTCCATGGCAGGTATTTATTCACCATTTTTTCCATTATTGCCTGCAACTACAGCCTAGCCTTTCGTAGTAAGATATATCACTAAATAAGAGGTTAAACCATGATGGAAAGCCAGTTAGTTTCCACTGCTTCATCTCAGCTTTTAGGCTAACAACTGGCTCAGTGACATGAACATGGGGAGTGGGAAGCACAAAACTCACCAAGATCTCTTGTAAGACCCGCATTGTGAACTATCACCAGACATTCTGCCCCAAACCAGAAATAGCCTGGGAATGCTCAGCCTCCAGGTACAACCCAACTGTGAGCATAATCTGTACCAACAGCTGAAGTCATGAACCACCATATACTCTCAGTGGCCCTGGCTGGACAGTCAATGGACACCACATTGCTAGAGCTTCTTCTACCTGGAACTCATTTAAAAAACTGAGAGTTTCACTCAATATCAGGTTATGATCAATTTATGTGAGAAAATCCAAGCTCTTTGCCCCAAACGTAGAACCCTACAACCAATCACCTCCACATGAATGCTTTAAGGATTATTTCTTTGTTGCCTGGAAGATATAAAATGCTAGCTCACACTCTTAGTTTTACTTCCCTGGGATGGGAGGCAGGGAGGAAGAAGGGATGGCCCTCAAGGTACCAATGCAATCATGCTCTGTAACTAAGTGATTAAAACTCACGTTTGCAAACAAACTCTTTAATTTTGCTTACTAAATGCAGTTCTGTTAACAAGCATCTGCTTATTAGTTACAACAAAGGATACACACTTCCTTGAAAATAAAAGGTTGAAATCAAAACCAATTAAGACAGACAGCTACTGTATTTTAAGTGATGCAATGACGAAAGTCACTGTTTCAAATAAACCATAAGCATAGACCACAAGGATCTGGGAGAAGCTTTCTTATACAGCAATAGATATAAGCCTGCTAAGGTCACAGATTGAACCATGAGCACCACTGGTTAAAATAAACACAGTACAATTTTAGGCAGCATGGACAGAGATAAGACACATTGCATTTATTAATGAAGACAAACTTAACTGATAGCAGAAATAAATCCAGTTGGATTTTTCTTATGTTTTTGTACCTTCCATTTCAAGGAAGTTTGCTCCACAAGTCAGATGATTTTACAGAAAACCATTACAGAAATAAGGTGAAAAGGAAATTGCTGTTGCCAGTCACATTCATCTCCATCTTTATAAGTAGCATCTGGTTGAAATTACCCCTAATGAACAAGCTGTATTCCTAAATTTCTGCACAATCTGAAAAACTCAGATTTAGACTTTTTTTTTCGTTCAGAACTGGAGGGATTCAGTTTGAAAGATTGCCTGGATATTTCTCAAGGTAATTACCAGAGAATCACAAAACTCTGTCAAGAGGTGCTAAAAATCCAAGTAATCAACATAAGCACTTTGAAGAACATCCATCAGAGACAGCAGCTTAGGTATTCTTAATGTGAATCACTGAAGAATTAAGATCCCATTTTTACAGACTCCAGAAAGTCCATTAATTACCCTCCTTCGAGGACAGAAAACTGCAGAACACTGTGTTGAGGCATTTGAGGAAAAACCTACGTATTTCCCTGAATATAAATGCTTTCTGTCCAAATAAACATGATTACCCCTTTCTTCTATGCCTCAAAACATAGAAACATGGAATAGTTAGGGTTGGAAAGGAGATTAAGATCAGCTAGTTCCAACCCCCCTGACATCAGCAGGGACACCTCACACACAACACAATGTCACCCAAGGCTCTGTCCAACCTGGCCTTGAACACCGCCAGCAAGGGAGCATTCACAACTTCCCTGGGAAACCCATTCCACTGCCTCACCACCCCCACAGTACAGAACTTCCTCCTTATATCCAGTCTAAACTTCCCCTGTTGAAGTTTGAACCCATTACCCCTTGTCCTCTCACCACAGTCCCTCATGAAGAGTCCCTCCCCAGCATCCCTATAGCCCCTCTTCAGATATTGGAAGGCTGCTATGAGGTCTCCATGCAGCCTTCTCTTCTCCAGCCTGAACAGCCCCAACTTTCTCAGCCTGTCCTCATGCAGGAGGTGCTCCAGTCCCCACATCATCCTCATGGTCCTCCTCTGCACTTGTTCCAACAGCTCCACATACATTTTATGTTAAGGAAACCAGAAATGCACACAGAAGTCTCCAAGTGGGGTCTCAGGAGAGCAGAGTAGAGGGGCAGGATCACCTCCCTCGACCTGCAGGTCACACTCCTTTGGATGCAGCTCAGGATACGGTTGGCTTTCTGGGCTGCGAGTGCACACTGCAGCTGGCTCATGTTCATTTTTTCATCGACCAACACCCCCAAGTCCTTCTCCGCAGGGGTGCTCTCAATCTCTTCTCTGCCCAACCTGTAGCTGTGCCTGGGATTGTTCCCACCCAGGTGTAGGACCATGCACTTGTCATGGTTAAACCTCATCAGGTTGGCATCAGCCCACCTCACAAGCGTGTCAAGGTCCCTCTGGATGGCATTCCTTTCCCACAACGTATCAACCGAACCACACAGCTTGGTGTCATCGGCAAACTTGCTGAGGGTGCTCTCAATCCCACTGTCCATGTCACCAACAAAGATGTTGAACAAGACCGGTCCCAACACCGATCCCTGAGGGACACCACTCGTTACTGATCTCCAGCTGGACATTCAGCCATTGACCACAACTCTTTGCATGTGGCCATCCAGACAGTTCTTCATCCACCGAGTGGTCCACCTATCAAATTGATGTCTCTCCAATTTAGAGACAAGGATGTTGTGTGGGGCATTGTCGAAAACTTTCCGCAAATCCAGGTAGATGACATCAAGTGCTCTACCCCGTCCATCAGTTCCGTAGCCCCATCACAGAAGGCCACCAGATTGGTCTGGCAAGATTTCCCCTTAGTGAAGCCATGCTGGCTGTCACCAACCACCTTCTTGTTTTTCATGTGCCTCAGCATACCTTCCAGGAGAATCTGCTCCAAGATTTTGGCAGGCACAGAGATGAGACTGACTGGTCTGTAGTTCCCTCGCTCATCCATTTTCCCCTTCTTGAAAATGGAGGTTATATTTCCCTTTTTCCAGTCGTTGGGAACTTCACCTGACTGCCATGATTTTTCAAATATGATGGACAGTGGCTTAGCAACTTCATTTGCCAGCTCCTTCAGGACACAAGGACGGATTTCATCAGGTCCCATGGACTTATATACATTCAGGTTCCTAAGATGGTCTTGAACCAGATCCTCTCCTACAGCGGGCCTTGGGTCTTCATTCTCACAGTCCCTGCGTCTGCCTTCCAAGACTTGGGTGGTGTGGTCAGAGCATTTGCCAGTGAAGACTGAGGCAAAGAAGTCATTAAGAACCTCAGCCTTCTCCAAATCCAGGGTAGCCAGGTCTCCCCATAGCTTCCGGAGACGGTCCACATTGTCCCTAGCCTGCCTTTTATTTGCAATGTACCTATAGATTCCCTTCCTGTTATCTTTCACATCCCTAGCCAAGTTTAATTCTAAGTGGGCCTTAGCTTTCCTAAGCTGGTCCCTAGCTTCCCAGACAACATCCCTGTATTCTTCCCAGGTCGCCTGTCCTTGCTTCCACCTTTTATAAGCCTCTTTTTTCCTTCAAAGTTTCCTCAGCAGCTCATTATCCATCCAAGGAGGTCTCCTGGCCCTCCTGCTGCACTTCCTTCTAGTTGGGATGCAACACTCCTGAGCTTGCAGCAGGTGATCCTTGAATATCAGCCAGCAGTCTTGGGCCCCCCTCCTCTCTAGGGCTGTATCCCATGGAACCTTACTGAGTAGGTTCCTCAAGAGGCCAAAGTCTGCTCTCTTGAAGTCCAGGGCAGTGAGCTTGCTGCACGCTCTTCTCACTGTCCTGAGGATCTCAAATTTGACCATCTCATGATCGCTGCAATCAAGGCTACCCTGGAGCGTCACAGTTCCAACCAGCCCTGCCCTGTTTGTGAGCACGAGGTCAAGCATGGCACCTCTCCTTGTCGGCTCCTCTATTACTTGCAGAAACATGGGCTATCCTAAGCTCTCACATGAATAGGACTCAGCTATGAAGAGCAAAGGGATTTTTCTTGTTACATGCAGATTCAGTGGTATTCATTATGCAGCATTCAAGTGCTGTCACCCAAGGAATTTTAGGTCTGGATCCTTCACAGGGATCCAGGATCACAATAATTTTTCTTTTTTCCAATGTAACAGTGATCAATTAAGCATTTAAAAATGGTAGCTTTGCTGATGATGCTTCCAACCCATAAAAGACTTTGCCATTATCCTAGCTCAGCTGTTTCAGGGGTGTTAACAGGAGCAGGCAAGATTCCTTTCCAGTTCCTGGAAACCATACTTTTTGGCAGTAGGCAATACATACAGAAACATGTATGTTTAGTCTTCTTAGATATTTGTAATTATCCTAGTCTTTAATACATACTGACAGAGAATGGTTACTCACAACTAGAATGAACACTATTTCTCAACTTCTCATGTATCTGAAGCAGAAAAACAAAGGAATTTTGTGTTTAGATGAAGCACTTCCTAATTAAGTCTTTAAAAAGAAATTGTCACACAGTGCTTCTCCTATGAACACTAATTTTGAATATTATTTTGTAAGTAGATTAGAGATAAAATATTTCTGTATTTTATAAGCTGATATAGTGAACCTCTCAGCACTGATAATCAGTGACACTTTTTCACTGTGTTTTGAGCACAACAGACAGAAAGCTCATTTCAAATGCTTTATTAGAACACAAAGGCAAGGAGGAGCCACAAAAGGACAGTGGAGGAAATTGGTTTGGTTTGGTTTTGGGGGGTCGGGGGGGGGGGGGGAGAAGAGGAAAGATTACTTGTTTTAGGAAAAAAAGTTATATATTTTTTACTGCATTACAGAAATGTGAGCAGAGGTAGTCATACCCACCACCTGGAGCACGGTATCGTCTAACACTTAATCTGGTGAGCCAGCCTGTTTCAAACATTGCCCAACAAAGTCTCACGAGCAGGTCCTTATGCTGCTCATATGGCAGAGGACATGGACACACGATACAAGGACAGGAATTAAAATCATTCTACTTCGTCTACACTGGTACAGTCATAGTGTTTATATTACTGTAATATGTTTCCTTGAAGATAAAGGGAATGACTGCTTAAATGATCAATAATCTTGCAGTAGGAGGATTTCTACCAGCATAATTAGCTCAGGAAGGGAAAAGTATACTCTTATACGATCTAGTTATTTGGCAGAGAACACATTTCAATGTATTTTAGGCCCAGGTTTATCTGTACTAAGATATTAATGAAGAATTATGTCCTATAAATAGTTCTTCTTTAAAAAAGTAAGCACTGCTAGGCTCCAAGTCATGCATTTCCCTAATAATGTAAATATTAAATGACAGGCTTTAAGTGAATGAACAATGATCTTAATCAGCCACGCTCAGTGGACCACAGCGTTATAATTGATCTTGTTCATTACGTATTACTTAACATTAGATAAATTGAAAGTACTTTCTGAATTTGCCAAGCACAGCTAGAGGTCCCTTGTCATGGTTTAAGCCCAGCTGGTAACTCAGTACCATGCAGCGGTACACTCAGTCCCTCTCTTTCCTCCTCCACCACTCCTGGAGGGATGGAGAGGAGAATCAAAAGAATGGAGCTCCCACGGGTTGAGACAAGAACAGTCCAGTAACGAAGGTATAACACAAACCACTAATGCTACCACCAATAGTAATAATGATAAGGGAAATAACAAGGGAAGAGAATACAACCGCTCACCACCCACTGACCAATACCCAGCCCGACTGAGCAGTGATCTAACCCTTCTGGATCCCTGCCCCCAGTTTTTACATCCCAGGCATGACGTGCTGTGGTATGGAATATCTCTTTGGTTAGTTTGGGTCAGGTGTCCTGTCTCTGCTTCCTCCCGGCTTCCCCTCCTCCCTGGCAGAGCATGAGACTCAGTCCTTGGTCAGAGTAAACATTACTGAGCAGCAACTAAAAACATCGGTGTTATCAGCGCTGTTCCCAGGTTGAAAGTCAAAACCACAGCATTGCACCAGCTACCAAGAAGGAGAAAAATGACTGCTACTGCTGAATCCAGGACAGTCCCTCCTCCATAACTCCTTCGATTAATCACATACAGATGGTGACTTGTATATTGTATTTTGGGTTATTTATCTTCACAGCACATCAGAGTTTATAATAAATGAGTTCACAGTATCAATCTTCATGCAAAGGAAAGTTTTGAATATGCTAACAACTTTCATATTTTGTACATTCAAGTAAGCAGCTAGAGGAACTGGACCAGAAAAAGGCTCAATAAATGTAGACTCTAAAAATTTATTCTCATATAAATCCTCAGGTGATGCTTTAATTCTGCAGTCCACAGGCAAATCTAGTGGAAGAGACATAATTAAAATGATGGGGTAATCTAACAGAAAATAAGATATTCCAGTCTTTCAGATTACTCTGTTATCAGCACAGTCTATTCCAAGTTTTATGGGATAAACAGATATATGTTACAGCTCATGCTAGTAACTACTAGCAGTAAAACATACTCATTGAGAGCAAGTCCTGGAGGAAACAAGCATTTATTTTTCATTAAATGGGCACTTCAAGATATGCCTACCCTCATGACTTGTACGTTTCCAAGTTTCCTTGGAGGCAGTTTGGAGACTGCGCCAGGAGCTCCCTGATCCTCAGGTCCCGCTGCTGGAAACAGACACATCAGTTCAGCTTCTTGTTGCCAAGTCCATGCTCATCAGACTTTGTTAATCTTGTGCCCAAGGCTAGCCCTGCTCCTGACACACATTTCTATTCCACATCGGAAACACAAGCAGCTAGCACAGAGATTTCACTCTGACAGCATTAGACTGTTTTGCTTCTGGGTCCTAACATATCACACAACATATCGCTGTCAGCAAACGGCTTCCCTGCCCTATGTCAAAGCAGACCAAACAGCATTTTTAAGATAAAAAAGTTGCCTCATAATGGTAATATCAACAACATAATAAGCAACCTCTTCTTCCCCAGGCTCAATTACTACCGTCTGAGTGTGTGCACCAGGTGTGCTCAACTCTTTGCCTGTCTATATTCACGGTTGAGTTTAACAATCAGTCAGGTCAACACCTTGTCAAGAAACATCAGCAGGTTGACACTAAACTCAGTATCTGCTAGCAGCATTGTTTTGTTCTGTTGAGTGACAGTCACCCAGCATACAAGGAGCATGAGTCAAACTATTTTAGAAACATAGTAGCAGGCTTAGAGATTGTATAAAAAACTATTTTAAAAGTAGCCTATTTTTGGATCTTCCTAGCTATTTTACAAAGCGTCATGAATTAGTGGTTTAGGGTCACTCAAAGAATCAAAGGTATTAGAAAAAGCAGTTTTCATATGAATTTATAAAAGCGCAAATTAACAAAGTTCAGTAGTAGAGTTCACTGTACTACTTACTACATTGATGAAACATACAAAGGAAAACAAAGTTAGAATTTATCTAGAATGATGTACAGAGAGACCGGCAATGCAAAAAAGGAGAGCCACCCACTGAGTCACAAAGTTCAGACTGGATTCCCTTGCTTTCTAAACTCGTGATGGAGCTTAAGTGCAGCTTAATCCTGTCTTAGTCCCAACTTGGTCAACAGTTTATGTCTAAAGCATTACATGTGTAATCAATTAGGAATGGCCAAAATATCACTGTCTGAGGTATTAGCAAAAGGTGACCTTAATAGGATGCAGTAGAAGTACCAGTTCACCACAGATGAGATCACATTCAAAGGATCTTAACTTCAGGATTCTACCTATGAACACTGTACATTCTACTCATTAATGGATGCATTTCAGGATGCTAAGGTTCTCTGCAGATGGTGTACTTTATTTGACGAAGTTGTTAAAATATCATAATTTAAATAATTTTTTTCCACCTGCCTTGTTCTTGTTCAAGTATGCACAACTGCAGTTTGCAACACATCAATAATACATTTATCCCGAAGAACTATTTAAACACACAATGTCCCAGCTTCTTCCATATTTTCCAAGTATAGACTACAGCTTCTCACATTAAGTTAGGAAGAACTCTTAAACCAACATTTGTATCTTAACCTATCTGTCAGTTTTCATCAGACTCTCAATTGTTGTCTGGCTTTTTGCAAAGTGCTCTGAGATACAGTGCCAGTGGCAAGTACAGCCAGGTCCCTCACAGAGTACAGAGACTTGAATGAAGTGCTGGGCTCAGTTGTTTTCAAATACAGTTATATCAGGAATTGCTTAGCTCTTTAAAAATGAACATGAGCCGGCAGTGTGTGCTCACAGCCCAGAAAGCAAACCGTATCCTGGGCTGCATCAAAAGAAGCGTGACCAGCAGGGAGAGGGAGGTGATCCTGCCCCTCTACTCTGCTCTCTTGTGAGACCTCTCTTGGAGCGTTGTGTGCAGTTGTGGTGTCCTCAACATAAAAAGGACATGGAACTGTTGGAACAAGTCCAGGAGGGCCACAAGGATGATCAGGGGACTGGAGCACCTCCCATATGAAGACAGGCTGAGAAAGTTGGGGCTGTTCAGGCTGGAGAAGAGAAGGCTGCATGGAGACCTCATAGCAGCCTTCCAATATCTGAAGAGGGGCTATAGGGATGCTGGGGAGGGACTCTTCATGAGGGACTGTGGTGAGAGGACAAGGGGTAACGGGTTCAAACTTCAACAGGGAAAGTTTAGATTGGACATAAGGAGGAAGAAATTCTTTACTGTGAGGGTGGTGAGGCACTGGAATGGGTTGCCCAGGGAAGTTGTGAATGCTCCATTGCTGGTGGTGTTCAAGTCTGGGTTGGACAGAGCCTTGGGTGACATGGTTTAGTGTGAGGTGTACCTGCCCATGGCAGGGGGGTTGGAACTAGCTGATGTTAAGGTCCTTTCCAACCCTAACTATTCTATGATTCTATGATTTGGGAGAAAAGTCAGATTCCACAGCCATAGAGTGCAAAGGTTCACAGCTGATCCACATGGCATGTTTTCACATTTCACAACTCCTGCAACTTTCTGTTTCTTTTTAAAGTCACGGTAGGCATCAGCTTCTTGTTTTAAATTTGGTCAAATTTTCAGTTTTATGTACAGTTGCAAGAATTTTCCTTTCAATTTTCCTACAGTTGCATTATTTTCCTTTCAAAAATGAGAGTTCACAGTTAAAGCAATTAAGTAAAATGGAGTAGCACATACTCAATCGTGTTGTCATTTCTGCAGCTGTACTACACTGAAACTCAGCTGTACCACCTATTCCTGATTAATGTCAGCATGATATGTCTCAACTTCACCAGGTACAATGTTAAATCAAGTTCTGATACACATTTTAATCCAACCAATTGCACTAAAACAGCCACACTGTATCTGGCCATCAAGAATATCTGTTACTGGGGGCATTTGATTATAATATACCTAAAGAGACTGATACAGCAGGAGTAGTGAAATGCTGGAGTATATAATTTGTCTTATTCCATCAATTAAACTGGGATGAAACATTTTTAATTAGTAGGGGCAGAGGGGAATCAAATTATCAATTTTTTACATTTTAAAAAAATCAGTTTTGAAGCTATTTTACTTCCTCAAATAGCACAGAGAACACTGACTTTGTATATGCTATTCCAGTCTCCCAGTACAAAACCCCCACTATTTGTGGCATATCAAAATGATACAGCATTCCTTATTTATTCTGCTTTTTATTATTATTGTAAACAAATCAAGTTCCTTTGCTAAATAGCTAGAATAATCACCACAAAATGGATGGTTGAGACTTAAATCTGTGCATGAGCATGTAAGATTACAACTGTTTTGGCAGAGGCATAACATTATAACAAAATATAATTGGGTTAAGACTATTTTGACTATAAACCAAGTATAAAATATTATTTATGTTCCTTAGCCTTTGCAGTTTAGAAATATATAGTATAAAATCAAAGCAAAGCATCCAAGATCCCATGACATACTAAACTGCCTGAAAATGACATGAGTATCTTCTGCACAATACTTACCTATGCAACCTTTCAAAGATAAGATTATTCAAGTTACATGACATAGTACAAGGCACTATGACTGCAAACATTTTCCTTAGAAGCAGCTGCAGAATCTTTTTTTAGGCCACCTATAGTTCTCTGTTGCTATTATACAACTAATCACTTGAGCACATGCAAGATTTGCTTTTAATGTATACCAGATTCTGGTTTCAGTCATGCCACCATAATTTCCGGATTGTAATTAGGTCCATCCACAGCCCATGTGTTTGTATGAAAACTGACCTTTTTATGGTCTCTCAGTTTTGTGGGAAAATTAAGTATTGATGCAATTTCTTTATTTTTTAAACTGTTTAGAGCCATTCTCAAAACAAAATAGTAATTTAAAGCCAGAACAGGCCAACATAAATAATTACATGCAGTAAATATCAGAAAAACAAAGAAAGTGATTATGAGTCTCTTCCATTGCTTTGAAGAATACCACAAATACACAAAGCTTTTCATATGCATGTCATGCTATAGGAAGGTCAGCGGCTACATGTTTGGAGTACCTTCCATAGTTTAGCTGCTGCCCTGCAATAGGTTGCTCTAAAGCATTTCAGGAAATAAAAAACAAACAAAAAAAAAAGCAAAACCAAAACCCAAGAGAACACCTCAACAGTCGTACAATAAGTAGAGAGCTAAACTGAGTGAGCTAGATTGTGCAATTAGCCATTCTTGAGGCTTATATAGTTCTCAAGAAAGTTATGATTTTACTGGAGTTGGATCAAGCTATGTGATGAAAGGACAGTCAAACTAGGATTCTTCTCCAAGAAAGCATCTTAGACAATCATTCTGAACAATACATTCTTGTGTATGCACAAAAACACTGGAGACTGTTCTGTATGAAGTCCCCTTCAACCATACTGCTAGAAAGGGACTGCTTACAGTACACTGCCAGATTCTTTCAGCTGCTTGGCTTACATTAGAACAACCTTCATTAGCTAGTTTTGCTGTTTAGGACTTCTCTTGTGAAGATCTCTTCAGATTTACCTAAAATTACATCTTTATCTTCCATTAACCTTTTACTCATTCTGTATGTAATGCCAAATGCATCTCATAGATAAGATTTGTCCTTCCTGTGATATCAACCCTTCACCACCCAATGAAAATATGAGTTGTTAATAATGCTTTGGAAAGTCAGATTTCCAACAAGTTTTATCTGCATAAGGCTCAAGTCATTACAGAGAGATTCTGCAGAGACAATTCCAGCAGTGTTTCTTGGTAGAGGCAACCTTGACAAGTGATCCTCAAAATGCTTTGTACAGTTGTTACCAAAGACTTATTAACACCTGTCAGTGACAAAAGGAAAAGTGACATTAGTACATATAAAAAACATAATATCTATCAGATTATGTTAGTCCAAGGAAGAATTTTCAATAAAACCATGACAATGTCAATCAGATTTTTTTATAAAACTCTGGAAACATGCAAGGTAAAACCAGAACATTTCCACCCTTTGTTTCAAAATGATTTTGTATCTCAATATAAAGGAAAAAGAATATATTCAATGTCAAGATTGACACCTTGGCACATAACTTTTAGAATAATTTAAATGAGAAATTCCAGTTGTTTGGTTTTGGTTCTTTTTATTTCCTTTAGGTAAAAATGTTATATACAAGTCCATGGCAAGGAAAACATCTCCTTAGAATTGAATTCCTAAATTCGGGACAGTAATTCTCAGAAGCTGCATCTATAACCCTACTAAAAGGGCCACAGACCAGGGATTTACTGATTCACAGGTCCAACTGGCTCATGTCCAGCTAGCAAAGTGCAAAGTTTCTTTGTGACATGTTTGTCATAGAAACAGCTGGTCAAGAACACTCCAGAACACAGTCAAAAATCAAGCTAGCAAATAAATAGCTTGGATGATCAGGATCCAGTGTTCCTTATCAACCTTTTTTGCTTAACTACACAGATATTGCCCCACAAAGTTCAGGAGCTTGCTTTTGCTGTTGGTTTTGACAAATTAGAAGTTAACTTTCTTATCAAAGACCTACCTAGTCATGGTAACTTTTTCTGAACATAAAAGGTAAGTTCTTTTGTATGTAAACTTTACTATATTGTAACTCACAAATAATTATAATTGTGGTATTGATGTATTATGCAAATCAATAAAATTATTTAAATATAGAGTTTATCATCATGTTGTTTCCAGATACAGGGATCAATGAGCATGAATATATGTATTCTTGCTTTTCAGAACAGGTTGACGCAAACGGTTTTTATCTGCTCAATCACTGGTTCTTCACATCCTAAGCAGGCAGAGCTTTCAAAAGAAGTTATTTTTTCCAGTGAAAACCAAAACAGAAAAGAATCATAAAACATACAAAGACAAGAAGACTCTCCACCTGTATGCTTACTCTGGCTTTCCAGTCCCTCAGCACCAGTGAAAATACCAGGCCATAGTCTTTGCTGTTTTACAAGCAAAACCAACAGTCTCAAATATATTTCATTTGCCTACAGACATAACATGTGGTAATTTCAGAATACCATAACCACTACAGAATAATGTTGCACTGTAGTTGCATAAACTGAGAATTTTCCTAAGTAGGCATTATTTTTTACAGTTCACTAAATCAGACAGCACTTTTCTGAATTTTAAGATTGGTTCACAGCAAGAATGAAAGCTCAAAAGAACATAAAAGTTATTTTCATTGCAGACACTGACTACAGGGTTAATTTAATGCACAGTCGATGTGTAAACAAAAATCAAAACTGCTTCTTAAGAAGATGCATAGCTGCACTGCTTTCTGAAGCTGAATAGCTGCTCTCAGTGGTCTTAGCCACAGTTGTCGAAGTAAAGCATCCAACATCCAATGCATTAGATCTACAATTTATTTATTTACTGGTACAATTTAGCAGATCTGACCAGGATGATTCATAGTATTTGGAAAATTTGTTGTGTGGCAGTTGATAATGAAGAGCTTCAAAACTGGACAGCTCATGTTTTAAGTTTCCAAATTTTAGAATTATTAGTGGGCTGCATTATAATTCTTAACAAGTTGCTTAGGATCCGTTAAGGGAGCAAAACATTTGGTTACTATTCTGCAAATATTTGTAATGTTTTGACTGCATTCATACAGTAATCCATATTATGTACTGCAAATACATTCAATTACATCCTCATTATAAAACTTCTTTTCACCCAGATAAACCAGGTTCTATCCAAACAGTGTACTGCATGAGCCCTCAGAGAGAAATTCAGAATTGTACAACTTAATACCTTTAATACATATCTCAGGTAAAATTCCGTCTTTACAGAACTACCTCAAAACACACGTGCTATTTCAATGTTACTTATATGATCAGAATAAAGCTTAGAAGGGATACGCATGGTACAAAGATTTTCAGTGCTTCTGAGTTAAAGAAATAGGGAAATTTCAGATATTTGTCATAATCACATAAGATTCAAAGATACAGCTTAGAATAAGTAGTTTGACATAAAGATTCTTTCAAGCACCAATGATAATAGAAAAAAATCTAATAATATGAATCAATAAAAGCAAAGTTTCAAGCTGCAAGAAATAACCTATTATTCAACAGGTTGCACATGTGTGCATGCATACGCATATTTACGTTTAAAATACTCCTATGCATCTTTTGGTATTTCTTGTTTAAACTACTTTCCTGTACTTTCTAGAAATGTTTCTATATCTGTAATATAAATATTCCTAAAAAGAAAATATTTACCTAAAATCATTTAGAAAATTACTATTGAAATTCATGATTTTTTTCTCCTCCCCTTCGACGTTTTAGTCACATATCAGGAAAAGCACAATAGGCAAATCTGTAATTTGGCCTTCAGCAACTTTGGAAAATAAGCACAAAAAACAGTCAAAACTCATTCAGAATTTCTCTGTATTATAATTAGCTGTTAATTTTTAACATGGTTCACTAATGCTACTCTGAAATATAAATTAAAGGCCCAATCCTGTCTACTTTTGAGAAAATATAAGTTTTAATTTTACTTAACTAGAAACAGTATTAGAACCAAAATCAATTAAAAATTAATAAAAATCATGATACATTAGCATTATGTTAACTAACAATGAAGGCTCAGTAAAAAGAATACAAGGCAAAGAATAGAATAGTGCACTGTGGTTTTATTGATGGCAGCAATGACAATTTGCCTCTTTCATATGTAAAAAGTATTCAGCTTCATATAACTAAGAACTTTAAAAAAGTCTCTTGCATTGTCAGGTCCAAATTCCTTCTGCTCACGTGAGCTTTCTTTGTTCTATCCTGTTGCTTGGAAAAAGCCGGACTTTCTTCTAGAAGTCTTCAGCATGTTAGAGCTGCCAGTGAATTTCCCCTCACCCCAAGAAGGTTTCTAAATGAGAAAAATAAAATACAATAGATAAGCATAAAACCTCTCTGCTTTTTGTGCAACATACACTTTACTGTTATTTCATTTTCTTCCTCCAAAAGAGCAGATACCTGCTTTTCACACTTACAGAGATAGAAGTATTGCAAAGAATAAATCAGAAGGCTGCACTTCAATACAATGACTGGTTTTATACAAGGGAAGAACACTTTCTGGCAATGACTTCTCACAGAAATGCAGTTTTTCCATTGCTAAGGAAGGACTTCAATACAGATTTTATCGCAAGTGTGACAAGGTGTAGATTAATTCCATCATGGAGCAAAGGAAGACCCAAGAAACAGATAACAACCAAGTACTCATAAGTTCACACTCTTAGGTTCTTTCAGGCTCTTCCAAAAGCTATGATCCTTCAAAACACTCATTTCTGATTACTTGTTCCCCTTCTTTTTCACACAATCATGACATTCTAAACAGGATGTGTAAGCTCAGGATGTATTTTTATTATTGTTAGATTCTAAATTCTTGTCTCCTGATTCTCTAGAAGTATCTTATTTTACAGACCTGTTAAAGCTAGTATTTGACTCATACCCTAAACAACCTACAGTGGGTTCAAGGGCTCTGAATGCAGTGCTCTGATGAAACTCTGTGTTTTCTAACTCACACTGGTAGATATGTGTAAAAGATCAATTGTAGATCAACTGCAACCACACTGAGGTACTAATTACCCCATACTTCTGTTACTTCACCTTAACATGACTACTCTATTGGTCTATCTTCAAAATAAACACTAATTCAAGACTTCCTGCAGGTCTGTAGCAATTGTTCTTAATCCCCGAGGTACAGAACAGTGTAGCAAGAAGGTCTTCAGAAGGACAGAATCACAGAATGGTTTGGTTTGGAAGGGACCTTTAAAGGTCCTCTACTCCAACCTCTTCGTCCCAGTTTTATTTGGGATGGAGTGAATTTCTTTCTAGTAGCAATGAGCAGGGACATCTTCAACTACATCAGGTTTCCCAGAGCCTCATCCAACCTGACTTTGAATGTTTCCAGGGATGAGGCATCTACCACAACATTAAAATTCTCCAGAATGTACTGATTTGTAATATAAAAAAAAAAATCATCAAGGGCTCTCTGTCTCTTCAGGGAAAAAAAAAACACCAAAAAATTATTTTACATAACACAGAGGTACTCCCCCTCAGGAATAAAGGGTGTCATTAATCATCTGGTGAAGAGGTAAAGCATCCTTCTGTGGCAAAATTTTGTGTCAGTGGATCCCTTAATACCTCCCCTAATAAATCATGTCTTTTTCCAACATGATATCAAAACCTTCAAATAAGAATAATATACCATGCTCTCATGAGCTCTAAGGAATAAAGAGGAGGAAAAAAACATAGAAATCCACTTCTAGAAACTGACATTCATTATTCCTGAACTTTTACATGTCAAGATATTAAAGCTACGTTGTTGTACAAGTCTGGGTAAGCTGAAAGCAATTTAGAAAAGGAATACGATTGATTTTCTGCCTACGTTTAGAATCGGAGAAGAACCAATTACATTCACCACTTATTTTTTGGAAAAGCTTAATAGATTTTCATTACTGGTTTCTCTCTAATTCCACTGTCTTCATCCAGTACCTCATTAGGTCTAGTGCAATGCATTTCAAAATGCAACTGAAGTATAAGATACATGGTAGCATGAGATATACTATGGGGAGCTATAAGCCATACATGATACATATGCCCACCACAGTATCACAATTGCCACCTCCTCACATCACTTTACCCGTCAGACAAAGCAAGTAACAGCAGCTACACTGGACTCTACATGACCTTCAAGAAGCAAATGTAGCAGGTGAAAGCTTGTCTGCATAACACAGAAAAAGTTTTTGTGTTGTACAGAAAAAGTTTCTCTGTTGTTCTCTACAATATTTTTATCTTCAAGAAGACTTGCAACAGAGTGTTCTCAAACTGAGGAAGAATTTCTGACACTGTTCAGAGTTAACTACAGATGCCACACTCCTGAGTAGAAAAGAACAAGCTGTTCAGTTTTCCAAATGTTCACTAGAACACAGTGGCAGAGGAAAAAAATCCCTATTACGAATTCTGGACAATATAAAGGGTTGTTTCGACTGAACTAATACAGCTTAAGTAGCATCATCCAACCTCTACATCTTGCCTCTTTATTTTCTTTATTTTCTTTTTCTACCTGAGTGATCCTAGTGTTTCAAGAATCTAAGACCAACTGAGTATCTTGACAACTTCTTTTTGGTGTTTCCATCCAATAGCTGTTACATTATTTTATGGTAAAATGTAGCTGAGTTTAGCACTAGAAATTTTCCAAATACAAACCTAAACCAGATAAAGCAGCTAATTAAACCAGCTAGATTTAGCAAATCATGTTGATATAAAATACAGTAATCACAGAATCACAGAATAGTTAGGGTTGGAAAGGACCTTAATATCATCTCGATCCAACCCCTCTGCCATGGGCACGGACACCTCACACTAAACCATGCCACACAAGGCTCTGTCCAACCCAGACTTGAACACTGCCAGCAAGGGAGCATTCACAACTTCCCTGGGCAGCCCATTCCACTGCCTCACCACCCTTACACTTAAGAATTTCTTCCTCATATCCAATCTAATCTTCCCCTGTTTAAGTTTGAACCCGTTACCCCTTGTCCTATCACCACAGTCCCTCATGAAGAGTCCCTCCCCAGCATCCCTATAGGCCCCCTTCAGAT
Organism: Myiopsitta monachus; assembly: GCA_017639245.1. Classification (NCBI taxonomy): domain Eukaryota; kingdom Metazoa; phylum Chordata; class Aves; order Psittaciformes; family Psittacidae; genus Myiopsitta; species Myiopsitta monachus. Next base: position 62,365,298 of record CM029919.1, read on the forward strand.
ACTGGAAGGCTGCTATGAGGTCTCCATGCAGCCTTCTCTTCTCCAGCCTGAACAGCCCCAACTTTCTCAGCCTGTCTTCATACGGGAGGTGCTCCAGTCCCCTGATCATCCTCGTGGCCCTCCTCTGGACTTGTTCCAACAGTTCCATGTCGTTTTCATGTTGAGGACACCAGAACTGCACTCAGTACTCCAAGTGAGGTCTCACAAGAGCAGAGTAGAGCGGCAGGATCACCTCCCTCGCCCTGCTGGTCACGCTTCTTTTGATGCAGCCCAGGATACGGCTGGCTTTCTGGGCTGTGAGCGCACACTGCTGGCTCATGTTCATGTTTTACACTAATGTTCTAATCTACCACATTTTAGCTAGTTAGAGATACTAACTGTACTTAATTAAATTTCAAGACAAATGTGTTATGGCAGCCAAAGAAGATGGCAGTGAATGTTTTGATCTAGAGGGATGAATCTTCCAAGCAGTAACTTGTATATTCTTATAATGAATTGGTGTTTACAGTGACATCTATTTAAGGTATGTATAACTCTTACAATATTTGCTATTTGTATTGTAGAAAACAAAGTACATAATATTCTAACAGTTAGCCCCACAAAAGCAACCAATATTCACTAGGGTTAAGCTGCTACTGATTGTACACTGACCTGGGTTAATAAATTCAGATTTAGATGACAAAATGGCACTATCTAAATTGAGCAGATGTTGAATCAAACAGTCCTGGGCCAAAAGAGGACAGAGAAAATACCTCGTTTCATCAACCGAGGCAAAGAGTTTTAAGTTATGATGGGGAAAAAAAAAAAAAAAGGATATCTCTGGAAATACTTTCTGTAAAAGATGTACTTTTTAAAGCAAAGTAGTTGCTGAAAAGATATATTTAGCTGCATGACACATTTTCCAACATATATCTTCTTTTCCCACCCCTTTTTAGTTGTAGAACACATCAGTATTTGAACAGGGGCAAGGGAAGGGCTGTAACTATGTATTTTTTTACAACTTCTATACCATGGATGTTGTTAGAATCTCCAAAGCAAGGTATAAGAACACCTGCAAGGAACCTGTGCCTTAGAAAGGTTGATCCTTACTTGCCAACAATTTATTCACTCTTCTTGAGATACAGGAGTTACCATCACTCTCTCTGGATGCCTGCTTCCCCTCTCCCCCCTCAGCTGACCAAAGCTAAATATATTTTCCAGATTTATACTGTAAAATTAAGAGAAATGCCAAAAATATTATCTAAAGACAAAAAAATACCCTCTCTCAGTGCTGTGTGCACTGAGCACATTTCATTCAGCTGATCACACTGACACTCCTCTGAGCCAGCTGAACTGGTTTAGAACTCAGCTCAGGGCATATGCCAGAATTATTTCTGCGTAAATTACCTGATGACATATTTATTGATCGTGATTGATACACGTACTTAAAATAGAAAATTGAATGATACAGGCAAAAATAGCTTAATTATCACCTTGGCTAGAGCCAAGAATATATTTTGCTCATAGATTGCCAGTACTCTCCTAATGAAAAAGGTATTTTAGCACATGATCAAAAAGTAAAATCATACATTATCGTATCGCAGCACCTATTAAACCTACTGACCGCGGAGGACTGCAGCAAAGAAAGGAACTAAAAAGAGCTCCATGAAAAATAAACTAGCTACTAGAAAAAAAATCAGATTCAAGACAAAGCCACACTGTCAGTGTACATCAAATAGCATGTGGCTTCACAAAGCTTGTTTAATTCAGGATTGAAAATTAAGGATTTAGAAGATCCCCAAGTAAAATGAAAGCAGGACAGCATATTTGATTTCTTTAGTAAAAGAATTACAACTGTTTCATCTGGCTGGCCTTTTTACATTTCTGAATGTGCATGTGTGGTGTATTTTTTGAGGATAATATATAATCCCTTAATTTCTGCTAATTAAAAAAAGCATAGGCGCAAGTATACCCTCAAGATTCAGTGCACAGCAAATATTCTTAGGCCTTGTACCTCTCTATTCAGTGACAAGCTCACAGATAACAGGTTTTAGTGTTGCTCATTCTCCTTCCCTAAGTAAAAAAATAGAAAGGATATTTACTCACATAAATGGCTCACAAAAAGCAGAATATGGGACCCTGGACAGAGACAGACAGTACTAAGCTCAGTAGGGGCTGCAGCTGCTTACTTCAGGGAAGCTGATCCAATGTAAGTGAATGAGACACTTTTTCACCTGAGAGCAGTAGCATCAAGTAAAAAGCTTGCTCAGATGACTTCAGTCCTTACATAAAGCAAAGTTTAAAAGCTATTTAACAGTGTTTCTATTGCCTTCCCTCTCACCACAGCAATATCAAGCCTCTTCCTACGGCCACAACATCCAGAGAAATATAGATATCCAATTTGTATTGTAAGTAAACCAATATCCCTAAAAAAATTTAGAAGCAGTATTCCAAACATATCTTTCATGTAGGTGACTGCAATAAATGTTTTTTTAAAATAAAAAGATAGAACCATAGATTTTTCACTTACATGGTAAGACACCGATTTAATATCAATAGTTCTTTGTAGGTGTAGCTCCATATAAACAGACTGCCGCTATTAAAACAAAGTAGGTCATAGAATCATAGAACAGTTAGGGTTGGAAAGGGCCTTAAAATCATCTAGTTCCAACCCCCCTGCCATGGGCAGGGACACCTCCCACTAAACCATGCCACCCAAGGCTCTGTCATAACGAGTGGTGTCCCACAGGGATCGGTGTTGGGACCGGTCTTGTTCCACATCTTTGTCGGTGACATGGACAGTGGGATTGAGAGCACCCTCAGCAAGTTTGCTGATGACACCAAGCTGTGTGGTTCGGTTGATACGTTGGAGGGAAGGAATGCCATGCAGGGGGACCTTGACACGCTTGTGAGGTGGGCTGATGCCAACCTGATGAAGTTTAACCATGCCAAGTGCAAGGTCCTACACCTGGGTCAGAGTGATCACAACGATCATGGCAACATACCACACCAGGGAAAGCATTTTCAATACCTACTTAAAGCTTCCCACTGATGAACTTAAAACATTATTCTACTTAGCCACATATTTTAAGGCTAGTGATGCTCACAGTACATAGCACTCCTCTATCCCAGTTTATCCAAGTTCAATTTCTAACTATCTGCACTTCATGGATCCTTACTTACTAAATTAAAAAGCCCTCCACAAGAAACTTATGTGGTGTTGCTTAATACTTTTTTTTAAGTGATGAACAAGGTGTTTCTAAGAATTTTAAGTTGTCTACTTGCTTGTAAAACAGTGATTACAGTAATTTATTTCTTCAAAATACTTCACTTGCAACCCAATACTGATGGTTCTTATACAGCCAACTACTAGCAAAGTTGCAGAAAGTTCTCTCACAAACTTCACAAAGACTGAAGGACACTTAAGTACAGAACAATTCAGATCTACTTTTCTTGAAATCCAAACCCGTAAATAAAATTGCAATATCATATTTACCTTTTATTTCTTATTAATCAGTTTCTAGCTCTTGGAGGTTGATAAAACTGTTGAGTAGGTCGTGTGGACCGTCTTGGTTGGCCATCACCTCCTCTGCGGAATTCTAGAGTTTGCTCATACGTTTCTTCTTCATCCTCCTGCAAGTATACAGCATTGTTTTAAATGGATGAGTAGGAAAATACATTATACATGAGTAGGCATATACATACATACACACAACACAGACACACACATATACATGTATGAATGAATTCATGCATGTATAGCAACTTCTGCTTCTATGCTGATGACCACTTAAGAAAATAACAGCGATAATAGGAGTGGGTTTTACAAACTTAGGAAAGTTAACAAAAAGAAGATAGAGAACCTCAAAACTCAATCCCCAGGGCAGCAGCAGAATATCATTTGCAGAAAAAAAAAACCAAAAGCATATACATTAAAGCAAAATTATTTTCCAAAAGTTATACAGGCAACAAACTCAAGAAGCAAGATAGCCTCAATAACCTGCCAGAGCAAGAGAAACGTCAGCTTTTGGGAGTTTAGAAATGTGTGTGGAATGAAATACAAGAATTGGGAAATGGAAATGCAAGGAACAGCATCTGACAATATGCAGGATAAAAACACAGATCTGAAACAGTGGATAAAAATCTGTGATGCAATAATAATGAAAAAAGCCTCCAAGTATAGTGGACAGCAATTTAAATATGAATTTGCTATGTGCAGCAATAATAAATATAACCTCTGAATGATGAGAGGAGAGGTAATTACATATTTGCAATAGTGCATTCACTCCTAGGCATTTCAATACCAGAAAGGTATTGACAAATTACATGGAATTCAGAGGAAAAAAAAAAAACAACAACAAAAATCACCAAGAGATTAAAATAGCTATATATTTACATTGGTCAAGAAATACTGAAAGGAAAAACATTCATCTGATGGAACATTTGAGTGTGGTACATATTAAAGATGAAAAACAATTTGAAGAGCATTAGAGTTGATAATGAAGAGAAATAGAAGATAAAATTATAGGCTGAAAAAAATAAGTTTCTGAACCCAAGCATGACTGTCAAATGGTGTCTCAGGGAAACAGTTATAATTTCATTTCTCTTAACATTCTAACACTGCACTGTAGCAGACACCAAGTCTAGAGGGAACATGCTGTGAGAAATCCTCTTTAGGAAAAAGTACTGAGTATATAACTTAATTCCCTTTCACTCCCAACATAGGAACATACAGGGACACAAACCAAGAATGTTGAATGATTCATTAAAAGTTTATCAACAATTTCAATACTTGGGAACAGTCTTAGAGTGCAGCACACATATAACAAAGAGTAAGCAAGTCACAGAAATAAAATAAATCACTGTAAGAGACACAAAAGAAAATCTACAGCCTGTCTGTTGTAAGAAGTCAGCTCTCACTCAAGAAACATATCTTTCTGAATGAGCTTGAGTATCAATAAACATGCAGTTTTAAAAATAACAGTTACAGACAACCACATTCCTCATAGTAAGGTCTCCTATTTCTAGGGCGTATCTGTGGTCATAGCTATATTTCCAGAACAACAGATTAAGCCCTACTACAGAAAGTCTGCAATAGCTGTAGAAGAAAACATATTTTCAACACAATTTTATACAGCCTAATTGACTTGCATCTTCAAGTTTCACTGTAGCCAAAGGCTGACAACCATGGAGTCCTGCCATGAAACTTATTTTCTCAGTGTATCTCTTTTACTCCTCGCAGCACTATCAATTCCCTCATATAAAAAGGTTCAGAAACACTGATTACCCAAAAGGAAAAAAAAAAAAATAGGAAAGGCTGGTCCTTTCTCCCAGGTAACAAGAGATAAGACAAGGGGTAACAGCCTCAAGCTGTGCCAGGGGAGGTTTACATTGGATATCAGGAAAAAATTCTTTACCGAAAGGCATTGAAACAGGCTTCCCAGGGAAGTGGTGGAATCGCCATCCCTGGAAGTGCACAGAACCCATGTAGATGAGGCCCCCAGTGACATGGTTTAGTGCTGGTCTTGGCAGTCCTGGGGTAACAGCTGGACTTGATGATCTCAAAACCCTTTTCCAACCTAGCTGATTCTATGATTCTATGTCTAATAAAAAAAAAAAACCCACACCATTTGCAACACCACTAGCCCTAGTACAAAGCCCCAACTTAGTATACGAAGTAATATTCCATCACTGACAACACAAGCTGTACTGGCATCAAAATATTAAAAAGTAAGCTAAGTGCCTGAAGTGGCCGAGATACCTCCAGCTCTTTCAGTATACTGCAAGAAACTTGAACAGCTGAAAACAGTTCCATATTATCTGCCAAAAAAGTTAAGATGCAATTGCAAGTGTTCTTAAAATTCTTTGCCAAAGCTTCACTCTAACATAAAAGAGCTCACTCTTCAAGAATAAATTGATGAACTTTCATGGCATATACACATGACTGAAAATACAGCAATGCATACATACTGTAGCAAATTAGACATGAATCTTTTCTTTGTAAACTTGGTAGTCTCAAAAAGAAAATACAAATTAATTATTTTAGTGCATCCCATCTCACCCATAATAGCCAACCTCTGAGGATAAGTATATCACAGTAAGTTTCTAGAGCAGCAAATCTTCATTAAATCTCAATGTTAATGTTGATCCTTTGAAGTCAGTAAGATCAAATTAAAACTAGAATTTGTCTTACGCATACCTATTTTGGTGTGGTTTTTACACATAGAATTGAAAAGCTTCAGATGCATGCCTTTCCAATTCAAGTATTTTTATTACAATAAGCAAGAGTGAAATGCGAAATTACGTTTCTTGAGGCTTGGAATGAAATGAAGGTGAGCAATGCAGCAAATGATAATAAGAACAAATGAGCAACAGACACCTTTCAACTGTTCCCTCACTCCTCTCTCTGTGCAGCGACACCCCTCCTAGTTATCTCTTGTTGAGGGCTGTCATCTTTACGTCAGATGACAGACTGTCATTTGTTTCTTGGGACTTACCTATTCACATTTCATCCTAACTGGATCTAACATTCTGCAAAATAACAATTTGCCAAGCTGTGTCTTTATTAAACATTGTTTCCTGTTTTCAAGTAAATGCATTTCTTTTTCTTCATCAGTTCTTGGCCACTGACCCTCAATCCATCCACCACTGCTCACCTTTCATTCTATTTCTATTGCCTTTTTTTTTTTTTTCCTGATTTTTTCCTGGGTTCATCTTTATCCCAATTTACATTAAAATCACTCCATCCCAAGCTCAAAGCTGCCATCCCTCTTCTGGAACAGCATCCAACCTTCATAGACAAAACTTAAAATACTTAAAAAACACTTCCTTTATTTTTCTTCCACTTCTTCAATGCAAAAACTTGAGCTGTCCCTATTTCCTTCATCTGTAGTCAATTAGGTCATGCATCTTGCCACCAACTCTATTTTTCCATTCTTCCTTGCTGTTTGCTTTCCATTTATCACTTGCTTGTGACTCGTAAATTATTCCATTTCCTACTTCCTTATCCATGTAAGATCTACATTACATTTTATAAAGCAAAGGTGGCTACAAATCTCTCTCAGTGCATTTTCATTCTCCTTCTATTACCAGTAGAGGTTTTATATCAGTACACTACTCCAAAAATTTATGTATTTTATTAGCTCCATCCTTCAGAGCTTATTATTCATTATTTATCTAATATTCCAGGATCCAGGACTGAGTTTTCTAGTACTTGCACAATGCCTACCCTAGGGCTGTATATCCTGAGATGAAACGATGCCACTAAGCACAACTATAAAAGATAATAAAAACTGGCAGATCCATAGGGAAGGTTTACAAAGCAAGCAATGAAAAGCACAAAGAAACTATTGCAGTAACAGGTTGGAATGACACAAGACAGAGGGTGGAGGATGTCAGCCTTCTTTTGGTATTTAAAAAAAGATTGTGAACAGGGAAGCAGAAGTCATTGGGAATTTCAGTTTCTATTCAAAATTTTGCCAGAAAAAGCTGCTGTGACTTTTGGTATTTTCATTCCATTACATAAGACAGATAAGAACTGAACAAATGGGAAATAGGAATGTACGCACACTCTGCTTTATTTTGGACCCATATATTCCAAAGAGCCTGTATCACCACCATACTTTACCAGCTGAGCTTAGTGAACTTCAGTCCAGCCAAGTGACTACCAACATACTTTTACATTAAAAAAAACAAAAACCAATGGATTTCATAGCTGCAGAATAAAGCTCTGTTAAAATACTTTAACAACCAATTTACTCTTAAAATTAACAATATTAGAGCAGAATAAATTTATATTTCATTAAAAGCTTTCTCATTAAATTTCAATTGCAAGACTTCTTTCAGTGCATTCAAAATAACCATTTCGAAATTAGTTGGTTTTTTTAAAATGCTGTCCTTGAAGTGAATACTTTTTGTATCACTTCTAAGAATACTGAATAGGTGGATGACAGTAAAAAGCAGGACAGAAGTCACACGTTATACATGTTTTACGCAATGTTCTGCTCATATTTAGGATGCAGCTGCAAGTCACAGCTGAGCAGGTCCAAGTTTGCCACCTACAAACTACTTACATCTGTCTATTCCTGCTTGTGAACAGAAAATCCTGCTCTATTCACAGGGCCCTTCTGCTAAGGCTTTTCAGTTACAGCCCTCTGTGGGCCATTGGGGGATGAGCACCAGAGTATGCACAAGAAGGCATAAAAGAGTAGCACTGGGCCAGGGACTATGGGACAAAGAAGAGACAGAAGACAAAAGAAAGAAGGCATTTTCCATTTCAGTAGTGTCAAACTACTGTTCCAGTTTAAGCCGCAGTTTTAACTCCAGCCACATACTCAATGCATGGAAAAATTGCTGGACTCAGTACAAAGAGTACTTGCTTCCTTGCAAAATGAACTTTTCTTTCATGTGCATTTCAACTCCCATTTCCCAGTCCAGATTTAATGCCTCTTTGTGTTGCCCTGTATGCTGGCAACAGCTGTCTCCTGTTGTTCACAAACCAAGCGACCTCTTGTCTTCCCGGTTAAATTTCTTTCTCAAAACTTACTCCTTTTGCCTAATCACCCAGTGTTGATCTCCTCGAGTACTTTAATCTCTGGGTTTTTTTTGCAGTTTCTACTTACCTGTGCTCACGTCAATCAAAAACAGACTAAGATTTTCCAGAAGTGTCAAAAAACAAGAAACCAAGCAGAAGCCCCAACTGTACTATGAACATGCTGAAAAATTGATGTTTCCTATGAAAAGCTAAACTTAAATAAATTGTAATTTATATGAAAAAAAAAAATCACTGGCTCAATTGTCTATACAGTATTCCCTTAATTTTTTACTTTATTTGAATACCTAAATAGACTCTTAGAACACTGTAATAACTAACAGTGAACACAGTATTTTGTAAATAGTGGTGTTTTCATTTAATAAAATAAAAGATTTTTAAGTTATATGTTCTTGGAGTGGCTTTAGGGCATATTTTCAAAAACTGCTATCAAATAAGGTGTGAAAATCCCAACTAAAATAGAAATTACCACTAATGTAGATTTTTTTAAGGAACTTAACCAAGTACTGACTTAGCAACAAAAGCATTTTTGAAGTGCCTGTTACAGAACCATTCAGCATATTTGCTCTTGATCAATTTTCTTCGCAAATTATGCTTGTTACTTAAAATATCAGTTCCACTCACAGAGTAATCTTCCCAGAGAGTAGTCTTTGTGAGACTGAGGATGCTCACAGGTTCTTGTCACAGCACACAACACATGTATATTAAACTGAGCCTATGGCCATAAAAATTTCTGAGTTAAATTATGGGCGAGAAGGACAAGTGGGATCCAAGGTTATTCTGCTAGACCTGCAAAGAGCTGACCCCTCACTGCTCTCAGATACTTAATATCAACTGTCTGATAAGGGAGTGAGGGTAGCATTATATTTTTAGGAAAATACACTTTTAGGATGTTCACACATGTCATGTAAGACACTGCAGTAGTTATCACTGATGACCAAAAATACACATAACTAACTGTAAATGTATCAATCAAAACTGTTCCTTTAAATAAATGCTGTAAGGTAGTAATCATATGAGAAAGGTGAGGGTTTTTTAATTAATCTTTTAATATACCATTTAGAATGGTATCTTTAGATACATAATTATTACTGCTATGTAACTCTTGCCTAGATCTTTTGCAGTGCATCTGCACCTTACAATTATATCTTTGTAACTAAGGAATCAGCTATATGACAAACTAAATTTACAAGCTACTTCTGACAATTCATTAAAACAAACCTCCTATAATATAATAACCCCCTAAAAAAACACCCCAAACAACAACCCCCTCCCCCAAACAAACATACACAAACAGTATTTTTCCTTTATTTATACTCAGAAAAAGGAATTCATTCTTATGAGGGTATGTCTGTCTCTACTGAGCACACATCAGCTGCAAGTAAGTATATTCTTAACTATAGTATGTAAAACTACGTGGCACGGAGCTACACTATAATATCTGTTATTTCATTCTCAAAATAAAAATGTCAAGATAAGAGTTCCCTAGGCAGTTTTCTTTACTATCAGAAATAAAATAATTATCCCTTTCATGCTGACTTTCAATAACCAAACATCAGAGGTCAAATAATTTTACATTTTCTTGGCCAAGACATGGACCTGTTTGAGCAAGTCCAGAGGAGGGCCACAAAGATGATGAGCTGAAGAACCTCTCCTATGGAGTCAGAGAGAGAGTTGGGCTTGTTCAGCCTGGGGAAGAGAAGGCTCAAGGGGCACCTTAGAGCAGCCCTCCAAGTCCCTGAAGCGGGCCTGCAAGAAATATGGAGAAGGGCTCTTTACAAGGGAATGGCTTTAAACTGAGAAAGGGTAGATTTAGATTAGATATCAGGGAAAAATTCTTCACTGTGAGGGTGATGGGGCACTTGAACAGGGTGCCCAGAGAAGTTGTGCATGCCCCATCTCTGGAAGTGCTTAAGGCCAGGTTGGACAGGGCCTTGAGCAACTTGATCTAGTGGAAGGTGTCCCTGTTCATGGCAGAGGGGGTAGAGCTAGAACATCTTAGAAGCTCCTTCCAACCCAAACCATTCTGTGATTCTATGAATTAGATTTAGCTCACTTTTTCCTCTGCTAAAAATATAAGTTACGACAACAGCTGATGAGCTTCAGTAACAGCCAATTTTTACATCATTATGTTAAGACAATACACATCCTGAGTTTTGAGTGACACAATAAACATTAGATACCAAGTCACGGAAAATTTGTAGATTCTTCAGAAAAAAAAGAATCATAAAATGAAAATAGATGGATGGACAAGGAAAAGAATTACATACTTAAATCTGAGACCATTAAAACCAGCACAACAGTTAACTTGGAATCAGACATTTTTGTACTTCATTGCTATTCTTCAGCTCCGGAAAAAAAAGTATTCTTTTGTTTTCTAAATAGACCACATTCCAATTACATTTCCATAAAGCTAGGATAATGTAAGCCTGGGGCACGATTATCCCACAGACATTCTGCTAGCTTATCTATTCCCCTTAAGAGTATTGCACAGGTTATTCATACTTACAGCCATTCCCCGTGGCACATATTAATATAAACGTGCAACTCTTCTTGCGAGGTTTGTGCTTGAAACAATCATACTCTCCTGCAAATTGTCACTATATAGTCACTACAGAAAAAATACTGAATTTCAAAAGTTCCTTAGAAGTAGTTAAGCCATTCACACCACATTCCTTCTGTCAGTAAAAGCTTATTCAAACTGAGTAGTATCAGTATCAAACTACAAATATTTCAAAGTTTCTTTTCAATAGTTTCTAAAAGAAGTGAGATCTGCTATATAAATAACACGAAGCCACAGAACACATGAAGTTTTCTCAATTCAGCAAGAAAGCCGCAAACTGAAAGTGCAAATGCTTTCAACAAAGCAAATTTAACAACATGAAATCAGTTAACAGTAACCACTTGCCGTGGTTTAAGCCTCTAAAACTCACGAAGTCCCTCTCTCTCTCACTCACTCCCCCCTCTTTCTTCCCCCAGTCCGAGCGGGATGGGGAGGAGAATCAAAAGAATTCAACTCGCACAGGTTGAGATAAGAACAGTTTAGTAACTAAGGTATAACACAAATCACTACTGCTACCACCAATAATAATAATGACAGAGAAGTACAAAGAAAGAGAATAACAACCACTCACCAAGCCCGACCCAGCTAGTGCACCCCCAACAGCGAACCCCACCCTCCTGGGTCTCTGCCCTCCAGTTTTACATCCCGGGCATGACGTGCTGAGGTATGAAATAACCTCTTTGATCAGTTTGGGTCAGGTGTCCTGTCTCTGCTTCCTCCCGGCTTCCCCTTCTCCGTGGCATAGCATGAGACTCAGAAAGTCCTTGGTCAGACAAAAACATTACCAAGCAGTAACTGAAAACACTGGTGTTACCAGTGCTGTTCCCAGGCCCAAAACCGCAGTGCTGCACCAGCTACCAAGAAGGAGAAAAGTGACTGCTGCTGCTGAACCCAGGACACCACCGTAAGGAGTTATGTGCCATAAGGAATAATGTTACTATGAGGAGTAATTGTGCCAGTTTTCAGAAAAAGCCACAAAATTAAGAGTCTATCTCCATCGCCTCTCCCACATACAACTGTCAGCCCTTCCCTCTCCCAAACATTTGCTTTTTTGTTGTTTTTTTTAATAGATAAAGTATTCATCCAGTTTTGCAGAACCTCAGGTTGAATGAAGACGTCCAGACTTGGGAAATAAAAAATATATCAGTATTTAGTTTCTGTGCACTTAGTGCACTCATAAGCAAACCCAACCAGTTCCATATGGGAGGCCACGGAGAAGTGTTTGCTGTGTTGCTGGACTTTTTGGATGTAATCAGAAAATTCTGCCAACAAAACCTTCAGAAATAAAAACTTCAGAAATAAAACACTAAGTGATATTAAAAAAAATATTTAATGCCTGCTGTTAGGGCATGAAACCACTACCAAAACCTAAACAGGGAAGCACTGAGTGACCTCAGGTGAAACAGAATGCACTGTGCACACACTCAACTCATGACAAAATTTGCCATACAAATCCCCAAAGTCACACACAAGTGTACATCCAGTAAATAGATGCCTGTGTGATTTCACTTGTGAATGACCAACTGCACAAAACAAAACTAGAAAGTCAAAAACATGGCAAAAGGTCAATCAGCCAAGGCCAATGGTATGAGGTTCAGCAAGACAAAGTGCTGAGTCCTGCACTTGGGTCACAACAACCCCATGCAATGCTACAGGCTTGGGGAAGAGTGGCTGGAAACCTGCTCAGTGGAAAATGACCTGGGGGTGCCGATTGATGGGCACTCAACATGAGCCAGCTTGTGCCAAGGCAGCCAAGAAGACCAGCAGCATCCTGGTTTGTATCAGAAGTAGCGTGGCCAGCAAGGCCAGGAAAGTGATTGCCTCCCTGTACTCAGCACTGGTGAAGCTGCACCTCTAATACAGTCTCACTCAAAATAAACAACCTAAGGAGCCCATATGCAGCCTCCAAATAATGGATTACCATTGTATGCAATTACATTTAATAACAGCGGAGTGGGAAGAAGAACAGTGCAATGCTCTAAGTAGCCTGCTTTACTGTCACAACTTCTTCCAGTAACTACAAGCTCCAAGAAAAATGTGTCCTTAATCTGATTGGTACAGCTGGCAATCACTTGCAATGCTATTTCATAGTCTGAGGAAATGCTCAAGTGGAAGACTGAAACATATTCTGTGATGCTTAATGATACAGACAAATAATTGAAAACCATTGTTTTATGCCCACTTAGCATAAATTACCTTCTCTCAACTGAGATTTGTCTGCTTTCAGTTTATTAAAAAGTAAAATGCAGTTCCTTAATCACCTTTAAGTGTCAGTTATTACATTTCAGCTAAGGGCAAGTAACTTTCATAGGAATATTTAAGTTGTCATCATCTGCCTATATTCCAACATGGATACCCGAAGCTAAGGTCTGAAAAATTATGTAGTTTCTCAGAGGACAGAGTTGCTAAAGAAAAATACCTAGTAGTAGTTTACCAAGATAAATGCTTTCTACAATGTTTGTCTCTAAATCCTGCCTCTAACAAAAAAGGTTGGGAAAATAAATAAATCATATAAAGAATTATCCTTACAGACCCTGAATATTAGCTCTGCATAAAGGCACATACGACAGTGCTCTGCGCAAGATGTGATGGAATTTAAGGGAATGTTTCCAGTAAGTAAATAGTTGTCTTTAGTGAGAAAATTAAAAAGTTTAGGATAGACTATGGAAAGTAATTTTTCAGCCTGGCAGGACAGAGGCAACAGAAATCACCATATATTGGTGAGATGAAAAATGAGGCACAAAATTTAGAGTGTTTTACTACAGCAGGAAGATAGCCTTTTGTGGAAACTTGATCTACATTAGTAACTTTCGAGGTTAGAATTAATTAATAAATATGCACCACCACTCAGGAAGGAGGTTAGCCCAAAACACTCAGCCTTCATTTAATTCATTTCAATCAGTGAGTAATTATGAACTGCAAAATTATTCTATAAATTTTCCTAACAGTACAGAAGCAACAGAACTGAAGACATCAAATTCTTGTCCGATGCAACTATTTAGGGACTTGTTTTCTACAGCAATCTCAGAACTGCTTAAGTACACCATACACTTCTCTTAACACTCTTGTTTTCAGCATAGTCAATGAAGACAGAAGCTACATAACAGATCCAACCAAGACACACTGATCTACTGCACCTACTTAAGTATTCAATGGGAAAGACTTCTTGCTTGGTATGAAAGATTATAGTATGATGCTAAGGCCATCCAGGAAGAACAGCCATTAAAAAAATGGCACCCAATCCTTCAAGTAAGTATTTGTCTGTGGTAAATCAAGATACTGGAATGGGTACAAAACCTCCATAAAACAGATAGGCAGAAGTCTTCTCCAGCTTAAAGAGGCAGCTGTAATCCTTTACATTTAGTATTTTTCATTATTGCTCTTTACGCTGCTGAGGAGAATTTCAAACACCTTCAGAAAACTCATGGGAGTTTACTTATTCACATACCTGAAACAGGGGACAGGCATACAAGAAAACCCTGAATTATAGTTCGATTTAACATAACACCTGCAAAAGCTCGTAGAGCTCCATGAGGTACAAGACAAAACTTTACCAAATTTGATCTCTCAACTGTCTGCTGGTGTGAATTAACTGCAATTCAAAACCCTTTGCTATTTTCTCATGTCAGCTCATTCCTGAATGGAGGAACGAGTTGAGGAAAGCTGTAGAGTTGATATTCAGGCTCCACAGAATAAATTATAGAAACACTATGATTATGTACAATACTTACACCTTGATAATAATTTTTGCCTTCTTGCCTCTTTAAGCAGAAAAAACAGCACAAGATATAGGAAGAGGAAACTAACCCAAAATAAAAACTTCGCATTAGTATTTTTAAATTAAAGATCTAGCTTGTTTTGAAAGCAAGCGGAAAAAGGCCACAACATGTATAGGCGGAAAAGCTACACCATTTCCTTACATTACATTAGTGTAATCTTACATATTTTACAAGAAAAACTAAGCAGTTTTTGTACCTACGATGACTTCAGTGATTTTCTTTTTCCACTGGGATTAAAATGTTTTCATTAACTGTCCCCTGCTACATTGTGGAAAACAGAAAGACACAGTATTGAGTGTTACATATAAGATCCTTAGAAGAACTCTAAACCAGAGGAAACCAAATGTAATTTTATTATTAAAAACATTTATCAGCTGCACACCTAAAACACAGCTTGCAAGCACTAAGGAAAAAAAAAAACCCAAACAACAGTTTTAGTGTTATTAGATATATTTATATGGGTATTGTATGTGATTATTGAAAAAAGCCCTCCCCACTGGCTTTTTGATCTACATTATGTAAAATACAGCCGTACCTTCTATACTTGTAGTCATCAAAAAAATAAAAAGCAGCATCCTAGGTGTCAGAGTGACTGAAAACTTATAAGGACTGACTCAGGCACCTGAGTCACTGTATATTGACTGTATACTGATAGACAGTACATGGTCAATTATCAAGGAGTCTTAAGATCACCTAGTAAAAAATTTTCCATCAAAGTGGAAAGCACAATGTATCCTGAGAACATCAGGCAAATTCAATCTACGGTCAAAAATCCAGAGGAGGGCCACCAGGATGATCAGGGGGCTGGAGCACCTCCCATATGAATACAGGCTGAGAAAGTTGCGTCTGCTCAGCCTGGAAATTAGAAGGTTGTGTGGAGACCTCATAGCAGCCTTCCAGTATCTGAAGGGGTCTACAGGGATGCTGAAGAAGGACAGTTCATTAGGGGCTGTAGTGACAGGATAACGGGGAATGGGTTTAAACTTCAACAGAGGAAGTTTATGTTAGATACAAGGAAGAAGTTCTTTATTGAGTTCTTTACTGTGAGGGTGGTGGGGTCCTGAAACAGGTTGCCCAAAGAAGCAGTAAATGCTTCATCCCTGGCAGTGTTCAAGGCCAGGCTGGACAGAGCCTTGGGCAACATGGTCTAGTATGTGGTGCCCCTGGTCATGGTAGGGGTGGGAACTGGATGATCTTAAGGTCCTTTCCAGCCCTACCCATTCTATGATTCTATGAAAACAAAACAAAATGAAAGCAACAAAACCACAACCAAACCCATAAAACTTGTACCAATGTAGTGCAGTTTATTATTAGAGAGACAGGAGGAACAGATAACAGAATGTTAACTAGCAGGGGGTGAAGAAAAAAGTAAATTATAATAAACCTACTAACAATGTAAATAGTAAATTAATGATCATTATTTTTGAGAATTATAAAGGTTCCAAAAGTAGACCAGAAGCTCAGGTGCCTAAATAATTGGTCATGTCATCAAAATAAGGTCAGTGTGATATTTTGTCTTCTTTTCCAGGTGACTAGGTAAGTAACTTTTTCTTTTTTCTTTCTCCCAGTGTAGATTTTCGCCAGTTTATATTTGTTGGCAGGAAAAATAAAAAAATAATTCCACACGAGTACCAAAAAGAGTGTTGGAGAAAACAGTAAAGAATCATCAATTCTAACACAGATTAGATTTATGCCTTTAAGTCAATTCACTAAATCTTTCCTTAATATCAACAACTCTTTCAAAAAGGAGTCTGAAAAACTGGCAGCATTTGGACATCAAAACTCATATACAGTATATAGCCACATTAGTAACAAGACTTCAGTACAGACAGGTAAGAAAGACTATCAGGAAGTTACCTGGAAGGTCTGAAATGAAACTTAATAAAAACGAGGTCATCATTGCTGATAACATCAAACAGTGAAAGAAAAGTAATTACTGCAGTCAGTTTTAAATCTGTTTTGTCCTCTTGAAGAAGAAATATCACAAAGTTACTTAAATCTTACAACAAAGGATTAAGTATTAAGCAGCATGAGAACTTCATTTTGCATTTGCGTGTGCCATCTAGATTTACATACTAATATGAACACTGAGACAAAGAAAAGTGACCAGCAATGTTCAGCTTAAAAGACAAACCTGAGTATCAGAGCATGACTTCAGGCAATTAAGAACTGCAAATGCACAATGAGGATGAGGGTTAGCATCCAAATACAAAGACGTGAAGAGTAAGGTCCTAATCAACTTTCTCCTGCAAAATTCCTACAGCTGCAAGAACCTTTTAGCAACAAAACACTAACTTTGGAAAGAAAACATAAAAATGCTGTTTACTGTGAAGATGTTGGTTCTTCCTATATAGTGATCTAAATTCAGATGTTTGGGTTTACACTATTCACCTAAGCTCCCTTGAGAAAGGTATCCTTTATTTCTGAATGGACTGAAAGGTCCCTGCAAAGTCCTTATTTGCGCCTGGTAACAACTGAGGAAGCCTCAATGACTAGATCAGGATGCAGCACAATGTTAGGACTATGCTACTTCAGCAGCAGAATCCCCTATCCATACACTGTTCCACCGTGTTATGTCATCTTTAACAAACTAGATCTGAAAAGAAACCAAACCAGCCTGGGGAAAATAAAAACTGGTCCCTTTCATTTGACTCATGCTGTGTCTACATGACTGACGATCCAGCACGGGAAGACAGGGAAGAGGAAGACCATGTGGTCAGAGACAGACCAAAGAGACAGGAAGAATGGCCGCTGCTTCAGGCTGACACCTCACTACTAGATCAATTTCTTATTAACGTCCAGCCAAGTTCTTAATACTATGAGAACCAAGTTTCAGAGGGCTGAAGTAAAATAAAAGCCACTACTCAAGACTGTAATCCAAAGCATGACGAAAAGTCTGATTATTAACCCAGAAAAAGGATCAAAGTAAGTGCAATCATACAGTAAGAAACCAGCACCCTAAAGCTCAGAAAAAATAAAAGGTAAATTTTGATAGACACAGCAATACACCAGCTGGGAAGAGCTTTCAAATATCTTTTTAAGTACAAAAAGGACATCTCAGAGGCCATAAGGACATCTGAGAGCTACAGTCAACAAGGCAGGTTAAAAAAACACTGGCAGTAGTTGACTGTTCAGCCTCTGCAACAGTAGTAGTATGGCCATATGACCCAGAGGTAAGAAATTAAAATAAGCACAGTAAACCCATCATTAAGGGATCAATATTATACAAATACTTTTTATGCAGCTGTTTATAGCAAGAGTGAACAGCACAGAATTGTGCACTTCTGATATGCTTTTTTAAAATGAAAATGCACCTCTATTTCCATGACATTCACAAATAAAGCTTTCTGAAATTTCCAACTTCCATAGGCTAATACATTCTGAACCTCATAAAATAGATTTAGGCACACACTTCCAACACAGCATTTGGCAACAAAGAAATCATTGAACTAAGAAAAAAATCATGATACAAAATAAAGTGATACCAACGTCTGCTTTTAGCCATACCTACATATGTAGCAAAAACTGTCACAGAATATATTTTAAAAACACTGTTTCCTTACCAAGTAACATATAATGTACATGAAATAAACCAGAAAACTGTGTTAAAAGTTAACACCTTTTAGAGAGAAAATATGCATGGAACTGTTTGGCTGACAGGTCAATTACTCAAACAATACACCTGAAATGTATTATGCAAAAAGAATACCACATGATAGTATGCTTTATGAAGTTCCGTATAGACAACTAAAAGTTGAGATTCTGTCTATTTGCTTAACTCTTTTCCACACATGCAATTGGCACTCTTTGCATGAGTAGGCATTAGTTTCTGCAGGGTTACATACTTTGTACAGACTGCATAGTTTATATCTTTTAATACGATTTGTTATCACATACCCATGTGTCTGCATGAACAGGCCTGATGTTGCTGAGAAGCACCTCTTCATAATTGCCATAATCACAGAACTTAACAACTGCAGTTGTCCCAGAAGAATGGAGAGCTTCAATCTCTGCCCGGTAGTACTTAAAAGAGAAATTTTCACAGGTCATAAAACACTACCTGAAATATCACAAACAGCTTAACAACTGCCTTTTAATATATATATGTTTGTGCGTGTATATATATATACACACACATATATATACATATGTATAAAATATGTACATATATTTAGTCTTAGTATTAGATTTTGAGTGATATTTGTACTAGTTATTAAACTAGTACCAGTTATTAACCTTCCACATGGCAGACTGCATGGACATCATAGAATGTATTTAGAATACTTATTGAGAAAATATGCAGTTTATCAAAGTAGACTGAACAGTTAAAAGACTTGCTTTCATTTCTCTGAAAGCAGAACAACTTCATCACTAACAAATGCTACTGTACACAGTAAAGTGTTACTGTTAGACTTTTTCTTCAAAATACACTTATCACCAAGTGTCTACCAGCCATATAGACTGTGCATGCCAACATATACCTATTTTAACACAAAATGAAATAGGATAAAAATATAAAACTGCCCCTTCAGTCTCCTTTTTCTAAACACAAAACTTGATTTTTTTGATACAAACACAGACCAGCTTTCTTGAAGACATTCAATCACTTTTATGCTACTGAACACAAAGAAATCACTGCCTCCTAATAAGGTTAAGCTCAGTACTGCACTTCATCACCATATTTCAAAGTTGCCCTAGATAGGAGTAGCAGCATTTATTATAACTACCAAAAAAACAGTAACCCTCAAAAAAACCCTCTTTGAATGTGATGAATACTTCTCAGGCAACAGTCCGGCATCACCTTACATCTACTTATATACATTCATGTTTTCCAGAATTTCCAAACCTCATTGCATAGCAATGCAAACGTTCTTCTGAAAATATGAAACAATTCCACAGTATGCCATTATATTCACACTAATCCATCCACCCAAGCTACGTATTCCTACTTTAGAGAGCCAATGCACTGTATATTGCCACTATCAAAAATTCTGCATGCCTTATCATCTCCTTTAGTCACACAGAGAAAAGACACGTAATAAAGTCATGCTGCTGAGCTAACACTGTCTACTTCCTGGAAAAAGGACAACCTCCCCTCCAAACATTAAATAAATAACCAAAAAGACAGAAAATGGTGTGAATAAAACCTATTCAAAGAACAATAGCATTTAAGAGAGTTCTCAGGTTATCAGAAAGGGTCAAAAACGAAGAAACTACCCAAGAAGAGTGACAGAGAACTCCTGAACAGATAATAACAAACCAAAGGAAAAATAACAACAATCTTGTTTAGCAAAGGAAAAGATGAAAGAAAAAGGGTCCTGCTGCAAAAGGCATCTTATCAACAGGAAAAACTGCTAAAGAGGAAGTATTTAAACTTCCAAAAATCAGGAAAACAAAACTACTATGCAGCATAACTCATTTGTTCCACAAATCCTTCAGCTATTTATCACATTTATTATCACAGTCCACTAGAGATAATAAAAAATAAGCCTTTTGCTGTTTCTTTTGTGTAATGATTGAAATAAGAGCATTTGTTTGTTTGTTTGTTTAACAAGCCCACTGAGGCAGACTCTGCTCTTGCCTTGCACCAGTACAGGTTGCAGACTAACTTATTCTAGAAAAAGGAATTACACATCTACCATTACAGACTACTCTAGATGGCACAGAAACTTGTTCATTGTTCTCTGGGAATGAATATGGGCACCTAGATCTGTACTCATCCCCCCAGATTTTCATTCCTTAAGTAAATGCTTCCGTTAGAGACTTAGTCACCCTAAATTCCACCTGAATGAGAGAAACAATTACTTTCAAGATGAAGTTTCATGCAATAATATGTGACAAATCTCCTAAATAGAATTTAAAAATAGAACAAGAAACTAGCAAAAAAGCACACTACACCCCTAAGAACAAAGCCCATGTCTTTGTGCTAGCATCCTAAAAATCCACATGTATGTAAGAGCGCAATTTGAGGTACTTCTCGTTTTGCAAAGGCATACCTTGTTGTCTTCCCAATAAAGAGCCAAACATTCATCCCCTGGTCTCCAACTTTTCCCATACTCCACATGAATCGATGGTTCTAATATTTTCTCTGGTTTGATGGGCCCAGATCTCCTCTTGGGACCAGTGTTGTAATACAACATTTTATCATCAAAAGATGGGATTGTAGTGGGTCCTGATGACTTGATAGGTCCTACTCGTCTACCTTTCTGATGATGCTCAGTATCTCCATTTGGTACAGCATTAAAATTATCAGTTCTACCAGGATTTTGGTAATCATTATTAACACCAAAATGTTGCTCACTTCTTACCATAAAGGCTTCGTTACTTATTGTTCGTGCCTTTCTATCACAAAAATTTTCTGAATTGTGTATTTGGCTTTCCCTTTTGCCCCGTTTCTGGTTATTGTTGTCTGTAGTATCATGAGCAGCAGAGTTCTCCTTGAATTCAGTGAAAGCCATCCCTTTTCCTACTCTGTTTTGCATGTTGTTATCCCTTTTTTTGAATGTAATATCACTCTGGTGAGCGGCTATGGGATAACTCGAATCCTTTGGCCTATCACTTCTAGGATAGTGTCTGTCACTTTTGTTTTTTTCATCTGTCCAATGTTCTATAGAGCTGTGTCTTTCAGGACCTCTGTTTCTTGGTAACCCACCACTTTCCAAAGCCTGCCTTGAATTTTGAATATCCCTTTGAAAACGAGGGGGTTTCTCATTCCTTGGCTGCCTCATGTCATTGCGAGTAATGTGTCTTGAATGATTCTCTTTGATGCCATTCTGTTCTGTGTTCGTAACTTTGTGCTGAACTTGATGTGGTGGCTGAAATGGCAATTTTGGTTCTACAAAGAAAAAAATTAATTATTAACATATTTGACACAAACACATTTTGGAAATAGTGTTTCAGATCCTAAGTGATAAAGCAACAGCATTATTTAGAAAAAATATGCAGTATTTGCCTTTGTGACACAGAGATGGAATGGTACATGGAAAATTTAGCAGAAACATCTGAACTGCAATTCCTAGTTACTGGAAAACATACACTACTCTGGGCTGTACTTAGAACCAAACCACCTACCAGTATGAGAAAAGCTGTGCATACATTTCCAGGAGGTTACTTATTTCTCCCTATGGACATCAACAGCTCACTTGAATAAAAGCCTTTAAAGACAGAAAAATATAATTGCAATATGGTGAAAGGAAGAGGGAGGAAAATGAGGAGAAAAAAGGAATACCTGAACTGAAACTTTCTGTAAAAATAACTTGTTAAAAGCTATTCAGCATAAAAGACAAAGGCAAGAAATAAAAGTGCTAAAATAAACACAGCTGACAAAACATAGATAATAGAAATAGTAAGACCAGAACTCAAGAGCCCCAGACAAATGAGCTGTAACATGAACTATTCAAGCATTACCTTCAAGATATTCAACCAGAACTCTAGCTGATGACAAGAAAAACAAGATTATCACAGATCATAAGAAAGCAAACTTGCTAAGGGATGCTGGGAGGAGGGGAATTGTGGGGGTCTGTGAAACTTTTACGGAATTCTTTGGGATTTTTTAGGCAAACATGGAATTTTTAATGAAACATTTAGGTGAAGAGCCAAAGGAGGGGAAAGAGCAAGATGAATCCAAGAGGAATAAGCATGAGGAAAAAAAGGAATATTAAACAGGACAGTTGCAAGTAAGCAAACCCCTGGTCAATACACTTGCCAGGCCAACACCTGCATGTAATCACTGTACCCTGTCTCCTCCCCTTATTAAATTCTGTTTCTAAATATCTTCTCTTGTGATTAGATTCTCGATTGTGTGTGAAGGAACATGTTTTAAACTGGCTGGTGAACTTGAGACAGGATAGCTGCTCAGTGGTCCAAGAAAGATTTGGCAGTTGAATACTGGAAAGACCATGGGTCTGAAGGCCAACTACCTGAGAGACCACAGGTGTGGGCTCAGCTAACGGACAGACCTATGTAAATATGCTCATGTAACCCTCCTGCAAATTTTCAGGTTAGCCAGCACGCTGAACAAAAGGTGCCTGAGGTGGGTACCAGAGGTAAATAGGGGCCATGAGAGACCCATGTATGTTCATGTGAGTGGCTGGGTATGAGATCTGCTAGCAGACTTCCAACCCGATTGAAAAGGAAAGCATAAACCTATTAGACTGATTCATGTTTGTACCATAGAATGGTTTGGGTTTGAAAGGACCTTAAAGCTCATCTAGTTCCAACCTCCCTGCCATAGGCAGGGACACTTTTCACTAGACCAGGTTTCTCAAAGCCCCATTCAATCTTTCCTTGAACACTTCCACAGGGGATGGGGCATCCACAGCTTCTTGAGGCATCCTGTTCCAGTGCTTTACCACTGATCTTTAAGGTCCCTTTCAAACCAAACTGCTCTGATTCTATGATGTTACTGTGCAAAACCAAAACAAAATAGAAAAAAAAGCCCACCCATCACACTGGTGATATGACTGGTTTACCTCAAGCATTAACTGTTAAGCTGGAACACGGAAATTCAAATCTGAAAGCACAGAAATATCCTGTCCCTTTGGGGATCGCTGGGGCTGGGTCCCTAAGAGTTTGGGGGTGTATCCTTCTACTTGCAATAAATTCTCACTTTCCACTTAAGTCCTATTCTTCTGAGGGACATCTGCATGAAGATTTAATGGACAGTACAAAAACCTCTGCCAAAGGCAACTGTTTGCAAACCCTCCTACACAGTCAGTACCTCTGGTTGTCATTTATGTGCTGTAGATAGCACTGGCAATAGGGAATATAAGGGTAACTGCTACTAAATTAGGTGAGATGCTCAGATACAGAGTGTGCAGAGGCCAAGAATCCATGTGATACTGACATTATACAGCATCACTCAAACCATCACAAGAGTATGGACTGTAGTTATAGGTTGCAAATTTGAAGAAGAAAACTGACAAACAAGTTTGCTGAGAAAAGAGAGAAAGCAGTGTAGGAAAAGTCTTTGATGAGCAGCTTGAAAAGCTCTGGGTCAATGCTCTAACCAAAACCATTGTTTTGTTTCTTACAGCCTACCCTATGTAATAACAAATAAATA
This sequence comes from Myiopsitta monachus, assembly GCA_017639245.1. Classification (NCBI taxonomy): domain Eukaryota; kingdom Metazoa; phylum Chordata; class Aves; order Psittaciformes; family Psittacidae; genus Myiopsitta; species Myiopsitta monachus. Next base: position 62,389,231 of record CM029919.1, read on the forward strand.
AGTAACGATTAACAATTTGACCTTTGCTTGAATCTTTCAAAGGTGTAGATGCCTGACAAAAGCTTTTGTGGCTCTGGATCCTGAGCAGACAGAAACACCAGCCTGTTCTCAGTCCCGAAGAACCGAAGAGAGAGGAATTGTCTGAAACATGCCTGGTTCTCAGCATCTTGTCCATTATTTCTTAATTCTATAGTCAGAGCTCTTGGCACTGTTTTCTTCTCCCTGATAACTCTTGTGTCTACTTATTCAAGCTGGCAAGAATGGATGAAGAGTTCCTCATAACAAAACAAAAATAAGAAGATGATTAATAGAAAAATCTTTTGTGTTCAGTAGCAGGAACAATCCAAGTGCAAGCAAAGGCGGACAGTTGACAGCAATTTCGCTTACGATGTCTGTTATCTCTCCCTGTCAGCAGGTTTTTCTTGCCAACCAAAACTCAAACTACTTAATTTCAACACAGAAATATTTTCACATGTGTCACCAGCCACTCAGAAATAAGTAAGTATAAAACTCTGAGTTCGTGCTAGTTCTTTGCATTTCATTTAAATCGAGTATGGTGAGTATATGCTATGTTTTATAATTAAAGAACTAGCAGGTTATGGGAGATGGGTATTTAATGCTTTTGACAGCTAGAATTAACATTTCATTAACTGCGAAAAAAGGAGATGAAACAATTCGCTGTCTAATAACTGATTTGTACTTCTTAAAACTAATAAATAAATAAATAAACTTTAAAAAATCCCCCAAACTTTAGCATGCTGTCTTATCTCTAAAAAGGAACAGAAATACCTCCTGAACAAAACACAAAGGTATTTAAATTCATACATGTTTTTCTACTTGTCTAAATCCAACCACATAAAGGTACCAAATCAGAGCTAACAAGTTAAACAGTTGTTTTGGGTTCCTGTTCACAAACAGAACCATCTGCCCTGGTTACTGGAAATCCAGAAGTGTATTTAGAAATTCTCAACAGTACGGAAGCTTCAGGAGCAATTAGAAACACTAGATGAGAAAACCAGGGAGTGAGGGACAGAGAAAAGCAAATCAATCCTCTGTTTACTTGAGAAGAAAAAACTGCTCTTTTCTGACCCTGTCTCCTCAGACCACATCAGTAAATCTTGAAGAAAATGGGGTATGACACAGAACTAAAAAAAAAATATTTATCTCAGTTCAGCAAAATTGCCTTTTGTTTTTGCTTCTGCATAGACTCTCAGCCCTTTAGAAGAAACTGCAGTCTATCTGAAGCGTATAGAAGCCTAAGCTTGTGATAATGATAAATACGGCCATTCTGGGTAATGATATCCATCAATGTAATAGCAGGGGTGCGCTCATTTATTCAAAACCACTATCCCTACACAAAGGTCAGCTCGCTGAATAGCTAAAAAAGAACTGGAATTTTAGAGATGATATGGGATAGGAATAAGGGTCAGAAATACTGCAGAACAATCAATCTTGGTTTATATTGAGTGAAGGCTCTACTATGCTACATATAAATGCAGAAAAACCTGCCTGCCTGGGCCCTCCTAGTACAGTTACTGTGCAGAAAAATCAATGAAGAGACCTTATACTTGGCTATGTAACATTAGGTATTTGAGTTGTTTCCAGCAGTTTCCCTGACTTGCCTTTCATTTCTGACCACTGCTTTTCTAATACTAAGAGAAAACTACATGTCTCTACTGCTAACAACTGACAGGAGGATCAAATGAAATAAAAAAAAGGAGCTAGTAATATCCATCTTGTCTTCTGCAAACACCTGGATGCAGGCTTCATGACTTCAGAGTTCACAGCTCTAAGTATAATCACTGCAGATACATCTACTCCACAAGCACTGTTAACACTTGTGTCATCTCAGTTCACATGGAACTTCAGGCAACTAATAATTAAGAATTTAAATGAGATTATTTTCAACCACAGGGGTATAAAAATGGCAGAAAAATAGCACTTGCATTAAATTATTTTTAAGATGTGTTTGCATTCATCAGACTGCAGAGGTCTTCTCAAACTGGGCAAACAAAAAAGCACTTCCAAAAAGAGACCAGAAGCCTGCAATTCAGCAAACGCCTATGTACTTCTTGAAAAATCCATTTGAAGTAGACTCTGCAAGTTAAAAATAAAATCTGGCAAAGAAAGAGAGGCACGATCCCACAGGCTGGACACATTCAGTAAGAAAACAAACTAACAAAATGAAACTGAGAAAGCACTTCAAAGCCAATTGATTTCCCAACACCAGACAGTAAAAGCACATGCATTATTATTTCTTCAGAAGGAAAAAATGCAGAAATATTTCAAGGTTTTAAAAAAACAATTGGATCACTTTGTGAAATCTTAAAAAATGCTAACAAGTGCTTTTTCCAGAGAAGCATGACTCAGGAATAGTACGCCAGATTGCACATTGATAATTCACATAATGCTAAAAACCCAGCATACTGTTAAAAACCCCACAAACCTAAGAACCCTGTGTATGACACTAGGAAATATGCCAGAGCTGTTGACAACTGAAGGAGTAACAAAGCCTTTGCAAAGTTGTCACAGAATTACGTTTTTCTTCTTAAGACATTTATAGATCTTTTTATTTTTATTTAAGAAGGGAAAAATACACAAAAGCAAAGTATATTTATCTGTCAAACACAGTATGCTAATATACCCTTTATTTTTTACTCAGATAACACTAACACAGAATCACAGAATGGTTTGGACTGGAAAGGACCTTAAGATCATCTAGTTCCAACCTCCCTGCCATGGGCAAGGACACCTCCCACTAGACCATGTCCTCCAAGGTGACGTGTTTAAAAGGACAGAATGACACCACTGACTGACATAAAATCCAAGAATAATTTATTAAGCAAGATGGAGGGTGGATACTGATTTCTATTCTAGGATTTCAACTCTCTCAACTCAGGGTAAAAGGCCATTCACTCCAACTGCTCAACAGCAGCTGGAAAAAAAATATGCTTTATTACACTACAGTACGCTTTATTACACTACAGTATGTTGGCTGCATATATGTGCTAAACCCAAAGGATCATAAAAGTCTGCCTAAGCAAACATTATCAACCAGTAATATCATTTTAAAAGAAGCAAGTCACTGATTTCACAGTTCTTGGTAAATTTCTATTACTTATTTACTATAAAATTACTGACAATATGAAAAGCATATATCCCACAGGGACTATTTCTATTATTCTTCCTTTAAATGGCTTTCAGTCACACATAAAAGCCTTCTCTAATCTGTCAATATAAGCACAAATCTTAACCAAAGAAAAACTAATGTTTCTAATGCAAGAGAAATACACTACCACTGTGTTCATTTCTGTTCACTGTAAAAAATCTTAACTCACCTTTGGTAAGCAATAAGAGTTGCCAAAAAATATCTCTCAAGCATAATTCCCTATATATGCTCTTGAAAATGAGATTGTACTTGTTACCTAAACAGTTTACAAAATTGTATCAGCTAATGCAGAATATCTGTTATTTGAAAGGTATTTTCTCTATTTTAAATTTCTGATAAATACAGTGAAAACTCATGATACAGATGCCTGTAAGGATGCTGAAGAGGGACTCTTCATTAGGGACTGTAGTGACAGGACAAGGGGTAATGGGTTAAAACTTCAACAGGGAAGTTCAGGATAGATATGTTCTAGTGTCTAGGGACACTAGTGGTGTCCCTGCCCATGGCAGGGGGGTTGGAACTAGATGATCTTAAGGTTCTTTCCAACCCTAACTATTCTATGATTCTATGATCTGTAACTAGCTACGTTTCATACAGAAAGCTATGAACTTGTGGCTACGCATCATAAACAAATGTTAAATAACATGCATAAGAAAGGAACTCTCTTGTAACTTTCTGGTTCACTTTCTACAAAGTGTTTTAGTAAGACCTAGATGCAACTCGAGTATAAAATGATATTTAGCTATAAAATCACTTATTTTGCAGACAAAAATAAAGTAACTGTTGCAATGAAACTCAACCTAGGTACAGCAACCATATAGTATTTGCTATCAAAGAACTGTAAGCTATCAGATTTATAAACAAATGCCTTTCTGTTCATACTTAAACATTACCACATCATAAAAACGTTTACTGAACTCTAAAACGGCTCACAGTGCATCTAATTCTACTAGCAACAGCAAGAGACACTAGGGTTTATAGCATGTTCATTAACTCCTGAGCCCATCTGTTGAGGCAAGTTTTCTGGCAAAGCTTGTGTCCTTTTTCTTTGCTATTCTTCCCTCTTTTTTGAACAAAAAACATCCTCAGTACAGCTCCAAGAACCGAATTTCTGGACTGCTATGTCTCCTTCCACCTGAATATGTTGAGCTTTTAGCTGCTACAGGCTGCAAAAAAATTCACACTAATGCAAAATGATTATGCGAGTAGCAACTGTAAGCGTGCAGCTTCAAAGCTTTGAAAGATAAAGATAATAAGTAAAGAAATACGCCATGTATTCAATGGAGAGTGGACAAACTTAATAACTGTCACAGAAAAAAGGGTTTCATGCACTGACAGAGTCTACATGGCTTCATGTTTTCATTTCTAATTCAGTAATGACCCTCAAACACAACTTAGCTTAAATTCACTGCTACAGCAAAACAGGGCAAGTATTTACACTTTTTTTAAACATATAAAGTACAAACAAAAATAATACATTTAACAAAAAAACTCCCAGTAGACTAACCAGAGAGACAGGGATGTTCTTTCCACTTGAATTTCAGATGCAGGTGCCTACTGACATCACAGCCATTCATATATTTCCAAACAGGGCAACCCGTTCACTTTCATTTACTACAAGCCTGTTTTCCACTTTTTCCATATTACCTTTTTTTAAAAAATCCCAAATCCAGTAAAAATACACAAAGCAAAGTTTCATTATCAACAGTCAATGATGACTGTTTTGGAACGTAAGTTAAAAAAATAATTACGCATAAACGCAGTCATTTCTTAAATGCATTCACTCCTTAGAAAGCTCAAAAATATCAGTTTGTATAAACTACTGTGACCTTTTCTTCACCCTTTATGAAAGTCTCATTTTATAGGGAGAAAGAAAATTACAACTCTATCACAAAACCTTCATGTTAAATAATGGAAGCAGGTATTTTCATTTCATGTTGGCCACAGAACCACCTCCAAGGCCACACCCAAAAGGAAAAAAAATGATCGCCATTTATTACTCAGTTTTCCACAAGTTTTACTTTAACATTACAGCAGCCTCTAGAGACCTCAGGGTGTACGGAGTTTCTTCTTTTTTCTTTTAATGCACCTGTTACAGTCTCTGAAGTACTGCCTGATTTAGACCTAAACCAGACATCCTGGTGCATAGACTACATTCCTGTATGCCTTCTTAAGAAAGAAAAGTAAGAAGAGGACAAAAATCCCACGTCTTCTAGATTAGATCCAAGAGACTATTTGGCTTCCCCTCTTTCTAAAATCCTATCTTTCCCTCCATCCTTACAGTTATTAAACAGGAAAACCAAGTGAAAATAGCTGTGTAGTATTTTACAGCAGTCAAAAATTTGTGGTTTTGGTTTCCCCCTCTCCCCCCCACCCCCGAGACAGGCAATACAAAACCAATTAAGCTTATCACAATTACTAAACTCTTCATTGGGCAGCATGCGTAATGTGCTGCTTACAAACTGAGGAAAGAGAACCAAGGTTATCACCTTTTTTATTTAATGGACTTCCATGTTGTTCATAAATAAAAGTTGTGAAAGCCTTTATCAAATTAGATTAAGAAACTGGGATTTATGTCAAAATTACTGACTTTTAGACATCTAGGCCTGAAACAAACACCTAAGCTCTTCAATATATGAGACAGATGAACAAACCACCAGTTTGACTTATTTGAGCTTTCTTCAAGGAGAGGAATTACTCTCTAGCACGCCTCGATTTTACGCAGCTGACTGTACAGGAAGTTCTAGGAACCATCTTTTAGATGACAAAGTCAGGAAAGAGAATTCTGCTAGCACATTCCAACTGGTTCTAGATACATCAATTTAAATACTTACCCTCTACTGTTAGAGTACCCATTTTGGATTCCAAGAAATCAAAGAGCGTGCTTGGTGCAGACGGTCTGGCATTTCCTAGCTCTTCTTCATCATCAGGTCTTATTCGACCTCGGCCCTTCCCTTTGCCTGTAAACATCAGAAGTTATTTGTGAGCGGGAAATAAATTCACAAGAAGCATACACAACTCTTGATTTAGAAAATGTTTTTATTTTCTATTAAAGGAAAAAGTGCATGGACAAAATAGATACTGACATTTTCCATTTTAAGAGATTCAAACCTGTGACTCTAAATTAAAAAATTTTTATAAGAACACAATACCTGGAGGCCTTTTCTAAGTATTTGTTTCACATTTGCAATGCACTCTAACTTGCAGGAAAAAAACATGCAGATATACCCTTCTGTAACTATATTACTAATCCACCATATACAATTCCTTTGCTTGTAAACACTGTTTTAAAGCTCTCTTTGAATGTTTTACCTCTAGGTGGTGGTCCCTGAATGGGTTTCTGTTTATTGTTGTTCAGAAGAAAATTTAATGCCGCCTCTAGGTTATTACTGTTATCCATAAGTGCCTGTCTTGCTGCTTCTTTGCTGAAACCCATCTCTGTTATGTGTTTTAGAGCCTTTTCGTCAACCTGAAATAAACAGTACACACAGAACTAATCATAAGGTACAACAAAGACACTATAAACCCATCAGATTTTACTTTAGTTTTCATTAATTTTTAACTGAAACACTACTTCATACTTCACTGATGGTAACTATTTCAGTTCCATTTAAGATCTTCGCATACGATCTCTCTTAGGCTAGTAGAGGGTTTTTTTTTTTTTTACACATTATTCTTATGACGATTTTTAATTCAACAGTTTTCAGTTCCTGTATTATACAGGTTTCAAACACAAATTCCCCTAGCCTACCTTTTCCTTCACTGCACAGTGGAACAGGATGACAGGTTGTAATATACATTCTCTGAGATGAAAACCAAAAGGAATCTCTCAAAATAATACTAGTATAAAAACTAGCCATTTGTTCCTGCTTGAACCTTTTCACAAATTTTACAGACAATAAAAAAAAACAGTTATACACTTCTTTAAACATGGAGAAAATATAATCACTAATGGCTCTGTAGAAGCAAGAGAAGAAATACAAACAATCTACTTCCACAGAAATACAGGCCTTCTTATTCTAAACATCATAGAAAATGAAGACAAAAAGGTAAAGCAGGAATCACAAAGCATTAATTACAGAAAATAACCTTACATCTACACCGTGCTTTAAAGCACTCAACTGAGAACTGCCTCTTCTAGTGCAGACAGTCCTACATGCACTAAACATGAAATGGGACTAGACCCTCTGTCCTTTCTCATCCCACACTCAAACAAATGATGCCAGTTAATCATGCACTGCAACAGCTGTAACCAAATACATTCTTCACCGGAGCCCATGAACATTCCTTATCCATTGCTTTAGGATCTTAAAATCTTTACTTATAACTTAAGAAGGCTTTCTGTATACGCTTAGTGGGTTCATATTTCCTTCTTCTGAACAGCACCTATATATGGTAAATGATGTAATACTAAGTTTGGTAAGTTGGAAGTACTGCCATTTTACAGTGCAGTGAAGACAAATTTCTTGCAGTTCATAAAAAAATCAGAAAACAATATACTTTAAAAAACTGTAGATTTTGGGATTCTTTTTGGGGGGACAGGATGAAGTGGTGCTATCTGTCTGGTTTGCAGGGTGTTAAGTCTATTTAGATAAAGGCACACTTGTCAAGAATGACAAGGTGTACAACTGGTTCTACACTGGGCAGTGGGATGACTAAATGACCTCCTGAGGTCCTTCAACCTGTGCTTCTACAATTCTGTACCGACTTTTCTGAGAACAGTATTGAAGACTCTGCTGCTGGAGGCTCTCCTTGCTGTGAAATGATGATACATACTACACAAACAAAATAGTAACAGGCAGTCACTGTTCCTAAATCTCTTTTCTTCTCATTGTTAAACCTGTGGTAAAAGATAGGTGGAAAATATTCAACTAGAAAGTATAATCAATATTTTAATACTAGTTTACTGAGTTATTACACTGTTACAATGCCTCTTTCAGTCTGCTTTTATCCCTCAAATCAAAATAATTGGTTTTGCATACTTGGAAATTCCTCTCCCGAGTTGTTCTTTATAGCAAATACTTCCTCCATCATAAACTTTAAGATTGCTGAAGTAATCAAAACTGAAACATCAATGACTGCTCATCTTATACCTACTTAATTCAGGGCAGCAGACCTAAAGAACACTTCTTGTTAAGTATAAAGTGATGAAATACATTGGAAGGTGATGTATTAAGGGTCACAGTTCAGACTGTCCAACAGTAACCCGTCTTACTCAAACAGAAACATTACTTGTGGCAACATGAGCATGACATTCCCATTTCATGACAAAAGTATTGCTATTTTGTTATTTTAAATGCTAGAGTACACTTACTTTTCTCAATATTAAAAGAAATGGTTTAAAACAGACTCTTAAATATTAACTCAGAATAAAAGTTACATTAAAATATTATCTGATCTGTTGAAATTGAAGGATGAGTCATCCTGCCCCAAATGAATTAATGTTAATATGCAAAAACTATTAAGCTTATTTAAACAAGAAAGGAAAACTGCACTGTAATGTTCTATACCACATATATCACTACTTTTGTGAGGACTTAGCTTTAAATTTTACTGGATAGGATAACGTGGGGTTTGTAAAATCACAAAATTAACACTGATACTCATAACTATCTCAGTAATGTACAAAAGCACTTTAAGTATTCTAAACAGACTTCAAAACAAATTGAAAGCCATTATTCCTCAGGGTCTTATGGCTTTATTTTTGTTAATTTGTTTTTTAATATTACATGTTTAAAGTCCTTTTTAAGTCTTCTACCTTACCAGTTCTCGGTAGACACCTTCATTCTTTCCCTCAGGTTTTGTTATCTTCTCTTTCTGGAACAGTTCCCTGTTTCGATTCCCTCCAGCACTTACATTGAGATTACTTCTGCTACTACCACCACCTCCTCCAAATGTCTTGGTCTTTAGGTAAGCACAAAACAAACATTTCAGTAAACAGAACTTAGGAAAATAAGGCTTAATGTTTACCTAGTAGAAAAAGCACAGTAAATTTGATGCAGCAGTGTTTTTCATGAGTACTCTTTGCATCAACAAATAAGCATTAATTTACACACATGCATTTATTATGTAGGCATTTTTTCCCCTATACTCAAATGAAGCTGGTAAAAAAGGACATAATTCTAGATTTTTAAAACTTACCAAGCAAATCTGAAAAATAAACCAAATGGAAAACTGAGTGAGGATATAAAAACTCTGACACAATAGAACTAAACTTCCTGGCTATTCTTTCAGATTGCACAAAGGGAACTATAGGGGTTTGAGAACTGCAAAAAGCAGATAAAAATTGATAACATTTAATTATTACTTAAATATTATTAAATTGTAAAAACATATTTTTTAGATAGTGGTATCAAATCAAATCGTATCTACAATAAAACATTATGATATGTTTAATTATTTGCTTTAGAAAGAATATACCCATCAATCCAAAAAGAACGAATTTCTGATTTATCTTTAAAGATATGTCAGTAGAATTATAAGCAAGCAAACATCAGAAAGCATTTATCATTTAAGAGAGAAATACTTAACACAAAAGATAGGTGGAATTATCATCATGGAATTATCATAATTTACAGTAAGTAAAACGCCACACACGTGCATTCTAACCTCCTTGCTCTTTGCTACTTCTGCAATAGCAGCCGTTCTCTGCTTTTCAAATTCATCATTGTCTGCAACAATTTTCACCGTATTTGTCATTTGCAGAGTCTTTCTGCGATCGAGGTCTCTGCTGTCTACTTGCGCATGAGATGCACATTTCTGAAAATGCAAAAGAAAGTTTTAATTAACTGTTCTGCCTAGCCTTGTTTGAAAAAAGTAAAGTATTATTCTGTTAGAGTACCACAATTTTACATACAGAATATGACTGAAAACATTTAAGACATTTTTGTCTTACATTGTATGTACAACATACACGGGTATGTCTTACATATAGATGTCTTTGCTGAAAGCGCACTCCTCCAGTCTACTAAAAAGGCTGAAAAGAATGACTTTTACATTTTTAAGATCAGTTCAAGACGCAGCTATTATGATTCTTGTAAGTACCTTTGGAGTTTAAGAAAGGACTATGTTAGCACCTAGAAGGTCTGACAGGAAGAATTAAAAGCTCCACATATTAAATACTCATTTTAGTTTAAAATTATGAGAAAAAACATTAAATACAAATTAGCATAGCAAACGGACTTTTTTTAGGTCCAAGCCATTGTGATCTAAGGTGTTTTGACAGCCTTTATCTAACTGTGACCAGGCCCCCTAGATATCACGATACAGGGTTTTTTTATGAAATGGCAAAGAGAAGTATACTGTACCTGCCCAAAAGGTACAAAAGGGGGAGGGCCACCTTCCGTTCCAATGTTACTCCTATTGTGTTTTGCTAAACTCTGTAAAAGGAAATTGATGATTAACAAATTGTAAGCAGAAAACAGATTGTATGACAAATGTCTCTATTTCAGAATGCAAATGAGATTTGTGAGATGAACGTTTTAAGCATTAAAACCCAATGATAATACTTAAAATCCTGAGGCACTTACAGAAAAGATTGGATGAGAGGCAGGAAGACAAAAAAAAAAACTGTGAAAATTTGCAAAATTAAGCACTGGCACAGGTTGCCAGGGAGGTGGCCTTGCTTGGGTGGAGATGATGGGCCAGATGACTTACAGAGGCCCCTTCCAATCTCAGACATTCTGTGAAACTCATGAACCTATGCATATGCAAATACTGAAAGGATAAAACAGAATACAACAATTCTAGATGTGAAGGCTGTGTGCAGGCTGTGTGTAGGCTCTCCCTAAAAAAACATCTCTTTTTCCCACTGCTGGAAACAAAATATTATGTCAGTAGGAAATTTCCCATATGGCCTCATGAAAAGCATGGTACATAAGCGAAATTGATCTTTGGATTGCAAAGACCATAACAGTGAGACTAATGATAACTGATACATAGTATCCAGCTCTAAACTCTCAGACACAGGCAGTCAAACAGTGACCTAGGTCTGAAAACAAAGCATCCTCAAATAATACAGGTTACTAGTCACCAACAACAGTAAAAAGATTAATTTGTAAAACACTGCATTAAAATATCTGGTCATAGTTGATACAGTTTTTCTCTTTCTTTACGAATTGGGACAACAGTAGCAACCTGCAAGAGAATGAAATTAACTGAAAAAACTGACATTTGGTTATATGTTAATTATTTCATATTACACAACAGTTTTTGGTTTAGAAGTGGAAAAAAGAACAGGTCCTTAATGCTGTTAAAATGCTTTAAAAATTGCATTTCCTAAAATGAATCTTTCATCATTTTCATTTCTTATTGTCCTTTTTTTGCTACTGCAGAGTCACGCATGATTACCTACATCATTTGCCGCTCCTCACTAGCAGAGAAAGTTTTAATTACTTAAGGCAATATATGACTTTCACTTATATATTTATTACCCTGATGTAAAATTGATTTAATTCCACCACGTGAGATACAGTATGAATGTTAACATGCTTTAAGCCATTAGACTATCAGAGAATTTCTTAAAATTAGCAAGAGATTAATTTGACTATCAAATAAAAAACTTTTGGTCCACTTCTTTCGAGTTAGCTACTTTTATTCAGAAACCACAGACCATTTTCTAAATAACTTATGGTTATTAATTCCTTTCAAGGGTGATTTAAAAAACTGAAATTCCTTTTCCTCATGCCTTGGAGAAAAAACACTAATAAAGTAATTCAATAAATTATTAAAAACAAAGCACTTAGAAGTGCAGGAATCATAAAAAATTTCAGCTTTAGTTTCAACCAGTTCACTTAAAAATGTTGCCTTAGAATTATGACCTAATCAAGGGTTGATCGCTGCAGCACATTCATCATACTTTCCAGTATCTATTAAGTGAAGCAGCAGAGTACAACAGTAATCTCTTGTCCTATCTGCTTTGCTTCCCCAGGGTATATCCACACTCTAGGTCTAATAAACCCTACACCTTTTTTTGAATCTAAAGGAACGTAAGCAATTCTGGAATGAACTCCAGCATTGAATAAAATTATAATAAAAACATTTATACCACAGTCTAAGAACTTAAGTATGTGATCATAGTTAATTCCTCATGAACCCTAATCAGGAAGAACATGGTTAAATTTAAGGTCATCTTTTGTCTTTTTCTTTCCCAAATCAGAATCAAGGCAACACATACAAGAAAAGCTACTGCTCAAATACATATTTTGGCAAATAGCAAAAAAGCACTTCAAAACTGCATATTTACTAGCATTTAGCTACATGGATTTTGACTCATTAACAATTTATTGCATGAAATTCTTAACCAGAATGGAAGACCTCTGCCTCATAGTAAATAACAGCCATGGCACTGTCTGCTCAGGCAGTACTGTGTTCTGAGAAGTGAGAACAACTGCTCTGGAAATTAAATTTCACCTTCTAAAAATAAAAGCAAACTGGCAACAAGAACAATATTTTTTTAAACTTACAATTAAATTTCCTTATAGCACAGCAGTAACTATCATTTACAATGAACTATGTTGTAAATGAGTTTAGTATGCTTTTCTTATCCTTTTTGCTGTATTTCCATTGTGACAGTGAAAAAAAACATTTTCATGGGGATCTCTTAAGAAACAAAGATTGACAAGCTGAAACCGAATTCCTAAATATTATATACTATTACACCTTAACATTTCTTTCTAATATTTAGTATACATAAAACTACTCCTTCTCCCCATCAGGTGCCCTCAATATTTAGACTCACCTTCACAAAACAGAAGATTCATTAAGTATACTGAGAACTTTACTTTTAGTTAATCTGTAATTTGACAGATTCTATGTTTTAAAAATATTATGGGCCTACCAAACAGTCCCACCAATCATCTCAGTAACACTGGCTTCAGCTTTCACTTCACGTCCAATATTTTGATCAATAGCAATACCAAGTACTCTCCCGTAATAAGAAGGGTACCAGCCATATCTCACACAGACTGATCCTCACTGACTGAAACACCAGTCACAACCAAAACATGTCCTTACTCAAATAACTCAGTGTTGACAATATCATATTTGTCAACCATTCTCTTCTGTAAAGCTTTCTGAACAGGACAGAAACATCAAGTTCATGAAGAAGCTGCTATCAAAGTAGCATCTGGCTCCTATATACCTGTTTGAACCCTATCTGTCTAGCTGTCAGTCCAGATATAGAACTGAAAGTACAATTTCCAGTGGTCATGCTTCACTTGTCCAAACTGATCTCTCGTCACCCACAGCTTTTCTGACATGACCACATTCATGCCAGGTACCTAATCATGTTCTGTGAGCTGGTCATTGAGAAAAAGAAAACAATACTCTGGCAAACTGCAACACAGAACTAAAGAATTGAAGGAACAGCAATAGTCAATAGTTAACTTTCTGTACATTACCTTACCAGAGTAAATCAGTGAGAACTTAGTTACCTCTCTTTTAACCATATTGCATAAAGCCAACAGAACTTGCCAAAAAGTGCTGAAAATTGTTGCAGTCAGCAGCACACCAATGGTTATTAAATGGTTTCCTTCTTGTAAACAGAACATGTCTGAGTTATTTCTTGACACTGACCTCGAAAACAAATTAATATTTATAAAGCCACATTTATTTGTCAATCCCAGATAGAAAAAACATGAAAAAAGACTGTCAAAAATATCACCAAGAAAGCCAACAAACTCTACTGACCCTTCTCTTACGGACTAGATGGCATTCTTGAGAATGCATTAGTCTTATATGTCTCTCTTCCGTCCCATCAATCTTAAGACTTAGTGCCTTTTAACTGGAGAGAGAACTCACTAGCCTTTATACTAAATATGAATCAAAACAATAAAAGGGGATGTTTCTCCTCTCGGCCCAAGAACCTTCTTTTTAATGAAACAGGTAACTTCATTTAAAAACAGGAATGCTTGGTTTGGGGTTGTATTTTTTGTTTGGTCGGTTCTGGTTTTGTTAAAAATTACTTCCAAATATAAAAGCACAAAAAAGATGCCAATCTACTAGAATGGACGCTGTGAAACTCATATTCAAATAAGTTTTACCTCAGTTTGCTCAAATCTGTAAAACGCAACCAAACAACTGTTCCAAAATTAGCATTAGCATCAATATAAGCAGCACTTTACACAGAAATGACCACTGTATTCATAGAATCATAGAATAGTTAGGGTTGGAAAGGACCTTAACATCAGCTAGTTCCAACCCCCCTGACATCAGCAGGGACACCTCACACCCAACACCATGTCACCCAAGGCTCTGTCCAACCCAGACTTGAACACCATCAGCGATAGAGCATTCACAACTTCCCTGGGAAACCCATTCCACTGCTTCACCACCCTCACAGTAAACAACTTCTTCCTCATATCCAATCTAAACATCCCCTGTTTAAGTTTGAACCTGTTACCCCTTGTCCCATCACTACAGTCCCTAATGAAGAGTCCCTCCCCAGCATCCCTATAGGCCCCCTTCAGATACTGGAAGGCTGCTATGAGGTCTCCATGCAGTCTTCTCTTCTCCAGCCTGAACAGCCCCAACTTTTTCAGCCTGTCTTCATATGGGAGGTGATCCAGTCCACTGATCGCACTCCTCTGGACTTGTTCCAACAGTTCCATGTCCTTTTTATGTTGAGGACACCACAACTACACACAATACTCTCCAAGTAAGGTCTCATGAGAACAGAGTAGAGGGGCAGGATCACCTCCCTCAACCTGGTGGTCACGCTCCTTTGGATGCCGCCCAAGATACGGTTGGCTTTCTGGGCTGCGAGCTCACACTGAAGCCGGCTCATGTTCATTTTCTCATCAACCAACACCCCCAAGTCCTTCTCCTCAGGGCTGCTCTCTGCTCAACCTGTAGCTGTGCCTGGGATTGTTACGACCCAGGTGTAGGACCTTGCACTTGGCATGGTTAAACTTCATCAGGTTGGCATCAGCCCACCTCACAAGCATGTCAAGGTCCCTCTGCATGGCTGCTCATAAGCAG
Organism: Myiopsitta monachus; assembly: GCA_017639245.1. Lineage (NCBI taxonomy): Eukaryota > Metazoa > Chordata > Aves > Psittaciformes > Psittacidae > Myiopsitta > Myiopsitta monachus. The sequence goes on from CM029919.1 coordinate 62,404,379, forward strand.
CAGATCTGCTATAGTGACAGGGATGTAAAACTGTATACAGAGGTGCATGGTAGTAGTAGTGATAACTTATCTGACAAGTATTTGGAACTGAAGGTAGCAGGGTAACAAACTTCCTGCCCTAGGAATTTCCACTTATTTGGGAGAAAACATATGAAGAAGTCTTCCCGCAGCAACTTCTGTTCTATTGGGACAGGAACCAGGGGAAAATGGAGTAAAGGGTCTTACAAGTATTTATGGCTTATTGAAAGATTTAAAAATCTCCAATTTTGTCTTCCTAATCAGAAATGTACCCAAAGAACTGATGATATCTGCAAAGCAGAATTCATACTTAAGATTAACCAAGTTCAATGCTTTGCATACACTAACAATATTTTTTTCCTCAAAATATACAGTTTGCAGATGGTAACTGTAAAAGGCATAGTTTTGTAATATTTTGGTACCAAGCACACTGTTTAGGAAAGCAACAACCCATGACTGCACTAAAATAAATTTAGTACATTTGATTAATGTTTTCAATCCCTGCAGAATATGAAAGGAATCAGTTCCTGTATAAAGATCACTTACAATTTCTTCATTTGCAACATTACATGTAAGAGCTATTCACATATATTTGGCTGCACTCTTAAAAATATTAAGACAGTACAGATCTAAAATCTTATCATATGAAAGTTCACAGTCAACATATTCGGCGTGATGTCATTAAATGTCATACACGTGCTGAAAGACAGGCATTTCCAGTGGTGTTACCTCACCCTTTGTAATTCCCACTTTTCTATAAGATGCTCCACTTCACCTCCAAGAACTGCTGTGTTATTGTCATCCAACAGCAAGAATCCATTTCTCACTTCAACAACTCCTGAAAGCTTAATTTTTGTTCCAGGTGGAGTGTTCAAGCTAAAAATAGAAACAAAGCCAAATACTTCATCTATTTCATAAATACATTTATTGATATTCTGCTCCCAAAACCATATAAAACTCTTAAATCTACTACACTTCTAACATTGTCATATTTCATAATAAAAAATCAGCATCAAAAACCTTTGCAATATTTCCTTCAATACGCACAATACTTTCCAACAGTTTTATTAGAACACTTCCCATCCATTAGATGAAAATGCCGCACTATAAATTCAGGTAGCAGAGATGAATGTATGCAAATTGTCTGGTTAAAATCCAATTTAACAATATCAAACTAAGGATATGATTTGTTTAGACTAAGAGAAAGTATCTCAAAGTCAGTTGTGCAAGTTCCTCATCCTAGGATGTATTTATTGTTAACAGAGGATCTCCAGATGGTTAATCATCTAATTTTAGACATCCAACTTAAGAGAAAACAAAAAGCTGTTCAAAAAGCAGCTTCCTATACTTTATTAACAGCCAGGACTGTACCAGAATAAATATAAAAACCATGCATCTTAAAGTGCTGCTTCTCTCATTACTCTATCATCTGAAAACATATGGATGCTTTCTGCGGTCAGCTCCCATGAGGAGGTACCTTACCTTTTTTCATGTGAATCTACTCTGAAAAACAACAGCAGCAGATGTATAGAAGAATCTTACATCTCCAAGCCATAATTAAAATATATGACAAAGCAGCACAATCTGGAAACTGATTTTTCTTGTGAGAAACAGGACACAGTCAGTTATAACCTTTCAACTGAGACACAATAACCTCTTTATAATACGCTAATGTTATTGATGCAATCACAGAACCATACCACACAGTGAGGAACATTCACAGGGGAGTCAGTTGATTTCAGCGCTGGTGGCATTAACCTTACCAATATTACTGGGTTTTTTGTATTATTCTAATAAAAGAAAATGAGATCAGAAAGAACAGACAAGAAAGAAAAATAGAATAAAAAAAAAATAACATTATGCAAAGAGTGAGAGGGGGAAACATTAGTAATTAAGAACTTAGTTTTAAGGAAAACTGTGATTTTTATGCACTGAATTCAGTATTATTCACTGAAACAGCATATTATTCCAAGTTAAGAGCTTGTCTTCAAACCTGAAACAACCACATGCAACACAAATTAAATTTTCATACCATGTTACTTGAAAAGAAGAGCTCATGACATTACTACAGTGATGAGCTCTCCGGCATTTTTAAGCTTTTATCTAAAAGCTTTTAAATGGTATTTTCTGCTTGGCATTTTAAGTATGCTGTGGTCTAGAAATCTACTTACACAGGAGCCTGTTTGCCTTCCTTTTCTGTTCTCTTTACACTGGAATATGATATTTATAAGTTCTGCTTGCTCAAGCTAAAATTAAAATATGCTCTACCTTTTAAGACAGCACCACTCTAAACTGCAAGCTGGTTCCTGCTTAGATGGAGCAGTTTAACAGTAAAAATGATATTCAGAAATTAAATATGTATTTATATATAACTGCTGCAGCTGCAGATAAAAACAGGAAGAAGATTTTTCTTTGAATTGAAGTAAACTGAACTGAAGTGAAAAGCAAAGCACACCATGACTCCAGAGACTAGATACTGGAGATAATTTTCAGCATCTTCATAACCAAACAAAAAGAAAAAATCCCAAGTTCAACAGGAATTAGCTCTCTTACCCTTCATTTTTAACTGAACAAATATTTACCAATTCAACCCAAGCTGACGTCTTGCCCATGGTAAAGCAGCACTAGTTTCATTAACCTAGGTGTGCCAGGCCTGTGACACTCCTATTACTGAAGTCAGGCAAGATCTGCTACTACTGAAAATCGTGAATTTCGCTCAAGTTTGCACAGATCCAAAATGCTGTATGCCACGTCAACTTGGACTCAGCAGATGGCTGCAAAAATCCTTTCTTTCTTTAAGTACTTCCTTCCTTTATGTCAGCCTAAACAGTAAAGTACATTCATATACACCTTCACACACTGAATTTAAGGTTCTCCTTTATATAAGGAATTGAGAAGGAAGCCTGTTATGTCAAGCAATTTTTCTATATACTACTAAGGACACTCGTTATGTTAAGGACATTCAAGCATCGAAGTAAAACTTTCTTTTTGAAGCGGTTCACCTTATTTTTGACATGCTACTGTATTCTATAGCTGTGCAGCTTGTGTGTCCATCGGTCATCTGTAAACGTAACATTCTGGGAGCAGCCTGAGATTCTTCATTATCCTTTGGTGCAGCAACATTACGTATTTTCTGTATTTGCAGAACACATGGCCCTTCCAGCTACGTATGCAAAACAGAAAAGACAAAACTGTTAACACCATTAAACAAACTAACTGTAACAGCTAGACACACAAACAGATGCCCACAGGCAAAGGAAAGTGTAACTTGATCAGGCAGTCACGTTCAATTTCTGTCACTCATGTACTGTATGTTCTAAAGCATCATAAAAAATGGCTTTTTTCAGAGAAACAGTTGTAATGCTTCATACATCTCTGTAATACTGAATATGGAAAAGAAGGGAATGAAAAGAGTCGGGGGAGCACACAAGCAAACAAAACCACAGATACTGTCACTTCCAACATCCTGTGAAGTCCAGATAAGACTCCACATGCTATACTGCAGCGTCTCATTGACAAAGTGTTCAAAGAAATAAAAAACCATCTTTGAAGACTATCTGGCTGTATAAAAGTACATTTCAAGTACAAACCCTCTGTTAACACTAACTAGAAACACCACTTCTTCAAATAGTTGTGCAATCAGAACGCAACAATCTCAAGAGACCTTGCTGTCTGTTGCTTACCTAAAAATGCAGTACACACTCCTATAAACACCACAGTTTATGCTACAAAAAAAAAAACAAACCAACCCCAAACCCTACCAAATCAGTTCATCACGTTTCAGATACAGCTTAGTACAGAGTCATTCCTTTCCCCCGAGAAGTAAAGCTGATCTCTAGTACCTAAGAAACAATGAGTACTGCACATTTCATCTGCTTCTTCCCTTAGAGAAACAGAATAACTAGCCCAGAAGAACGCAAAATGAGAGCAGATAACAGGCAGGTGAAATGAGATAAATTAGAGGATGCAGAAATGGGAACTTCATTTAGGATGAGAACAAAAGAGAAAGGAAAGTTGTGAGGAAGAAATTCCAAAGTATTTTGGAATACCAACAAAGCATGAAATTGTACTAACAGGAGGAAGAAAACAGTCACTAAAAGGAGCAAAAGCAGCACTCTACAGACTTCACTTCTTAAACAGCTTTGTGATCTTGAGACTATAAACAGTAACACAAACTAAAATTTCTATGGGATTTTCCTATTCTTGACACTTTCAAATAAATCTAAAATTGGACGGAACCTGCATTGTTTATGACTTCAAATCATGGAAAATACAGTAGTCTGGAAGGAGGATTTCTCAAAAAGCTGAAGTTTTATTTGGAATCTAATGAAACTTGAAGCTTTCTTGTCTTTTTCCTTCAATATTGAATATTTGAAGAAAAGAGCATAAGACCAACAGTATTTTTAGCAAATACTGAGTGAACCTTATTTCTTTCAGTGATAATTAATAATTAAAATACCTACTCTATCATATGAATAGAAATCCTCCCCACTTTATTTCAACAGAAGCAAACCTAGATAATCTAATGTATAGCATGAAAACAGTTCTCCCTTGTAGAAGAGACCCTCGGTAATTCTCTTCTAGATTCTTTAAGAATGATGCTTTCTATAGTGTCAAATGAACCCCAGTACCACACACGTGGGTTGCTTCAATAGAAGGTTACCCATAAATTAATGCTCAGAGTTTTAACACTGTACAATGTTTTCAAAGATGACGAAGCACTAAGCAACTGAGAAGCATTTCTAGTTAGCAGAAACTAGGTTCGTCACTTGGCGGAATAGTAACTTTCCTACAATGGCATTTTTCATTGCAAATATCAAGCAAATTGTAGTTCTAAGTACTTGCTTTTGGTTTTAAACAACTGTTTGGTAGACCCCTTATAAAATCAGGAATACAAAGAAACAAGTGCTAGGGTAACTGAACATACATGCCAATATGTTCAGGGGTTTGTGTCTACAGTGTCAAGCATACACTACAATAAAACAGAGCTGCACCTTTGTGAGACAACAGTGCCTGCTTCTTTAAGGAAGGAAATTACAGGTCACTTCAAAAAACAGTGCAAAACAAGAATGAAAGTGTGTACTTTCCTTAAATACACACATTAAAAACACAATCATTTTAATGGACTTAATCAGGACCTTAAGTATCCACATCTCCCAGCCCCAGCTCAGCTCATTCACCCTCTCATCACATAAAATGAGCACATGGTGACAGGACAAAAAAAAAAAAAAAAAAGCAGTCTTCCCGCAGAACAAAGACAACCATCCCTAGGTTGCAGGTGAATCCGGAAGACCTATGCCAGTACTTTTTCTGTGGACTATTTTAAAGTGTCATTGTGAGAACAAAGACAGGAAAAATCATTATAGTAAATAAACAAAACCAAAATCAGTTATGGTCAACAGGTACACTTACACATTTAAACCAAGAGTCAGCCAAGCTGAAACATCTTCAGCACTCAGGTGATGAACGTTAGGAACAAAAAGGTGAGACAAGTTTTGTTTACCCAACAGAACTTTCTAGTAAATTATCAAGTACCCCAAGTAGCAAGGCTGGTTATATCCCCACTATAATGTTGTTGTCTTATAATGGAGTCGCCTTCCATTATAAACATGCAGCCTTCAGTTCCCTCACTAACACTTTGAAGACTTCCAAGAATAATGTTGAATAATATATCAGATAATACCTACATCAACTAGAAAAAGGAAGAAAGAGAAAACATGTCAAGGTATCAGCCAGATAAATTTAATTATTTCTAAAAAATGGACAATGTTTTGCTTGTGATTAAAGCAAGTTCTTTCTTTCAACATTTCCAGAACCATAGCCTTTAAAAAAAGGGACTGCAATTTGACAGCGCTGTAATAATACCTGGAATGAAGGGATATGTGGTTTGTATAGATAAATCAGTTTGTAAAGGTTTGTACATTTTACAGTGTTTTGTAAAGGTTAATGGCTATTCAGCATACCAAACAGACAACAGTTAAAAAGTAATAAATTAAATACACAGATACAGAAACCTTAATGGCCTGTCATGGACACCAGACTTTAAACACTGACTGATGGACCATTGTAGTGTAACTCCATGGCCCATCAAGTTTAACATTTCTCTGCATCTGCTGGAAAAGACCAAGCTTACTAGGGCATGGACACAAACCCTGGACACAGAAAGGCCACAGAGATGATTTAAGAGACTGAAGAATCTCTGCTGTGAGAGAACTGGAGAATGACAATGGGCACAAAGTGAAACACTGGAGGCTCTAGCTGTCTGGACGTTACCCTGGGAAAATGTCTCTAGGTGGCCCTTGAGCAGCGGTGTTGGACCAAATGACCTTATCAGGTCCCTTCCAACATAAACCACTTTGAGATCCTGTGACTGTTTTCTTTCATAGAATCCCATATTATTATTTTAGTAATGCCTTCATTCTTAAGTTCGAAATAGTACAGCTATAGTTTGTTTCTGGACACAGCTTAAAGCAATTAAAATATCATTCACTCATGTCTAGTTAAGTTTATAAGCTACTTCAATATTAAGGTTTAGCTTATTATATCTAACATATACTTTTTCATATACATTGTTCTTTTACAAACAATCCCCCCCACACCAAAAAAACCTGTAGGCCATCAAAACCCACAAAGAGACAACAAAGACAACAAAGCACAGTTAGTCACACTAAAGTAATGAAACAGAAAGTGGCAAACATATGAGTAACCTTAAACAGGAATTGGAATCGCTGTCAAGTTATATTTTAACAGCTTGCCATCAATCTGATGGTACTCAGAAAGCATCTCTCTGAGCTCAGAAATGAAATCCTGACTTAATGTTTCCTTGGGAATGAATGTTTCCATTGTAACGGAACATAAATAATCAAAAGAAAGCCAGTTACGCCTTAAGCATAACAACACTACTAAATTACAACCTGTAACTTTATATTGTTTTCATTTTTATTCTATTAATACTTAACATATATACGGTATATAGTCATCTAGATGAAAATGGGAAAGTGGAGCTTTGTCAATTTCTATGCAAATGTGGCCATCTTGTGGTTAATGCTGGTAGTATTATTTTTTTCTTAAATCAGCAGAAAACACAGCTATAAACAAGTTAATTAAACATTTCTGTGTATTAATGCCTGAAGCTGATAACCACCTATAAAGGTTAAATACCCAGATTGTGCCACACTGGGTCACTACACCAGCTTTTAGAATCATAGAATAGTTAGGGTTCGAAAGGACCTTAAGACCATCTAGTTCCAACCCCCCTGACATCAGCAGGCACACCCCACACTAAACCATGCCACCGACAGCTTTGCCCCACAGGGCCTTGAACACTGCCAGGGATGGCACATTCACAGCTTCCCTGGGCAACCCATTCCAGTGCCTCACCACCCTTACAGCAGAGAATTTCTTCCTCATATCCAAGCTAAACTTCTCCTGTTTAAGTTTGAGCACGTTATCCTCTGTTGTATCACTACAGTCCCTAATGAAGAGTCCCTCCCCAGCATCCTTACAGGCTCCCCCTTCGAATATTGGAAGGCTGCTATGAGGTCTCCATGCAGACCTGACTTCTCCAGCCTGAACAGCCCCAACTTTCTCAGCCTATCTTCATACGGGAGGTGCTCCAGTCCCCTGATCATCCTCTGCATGGCCCTCCTCTGGACTTGTTCCAACAGTTCCATGTCCTTTTTATGTTCAGGACACCACAACTGCACACAATACTCCAAGTGAGATCACACAAGTGCAGAGTAGAGGGGCAGGATCACCTCCCTCAACCTGCTGGTCACGCTCCTTTTGATGGAGCCCAGGATACGGTTGTATCGTCGTGGATGAGAGGAGCAATGGTAGCATATAATATCTGTTTCCTAAAGCATTTCTGAACCACAAATGACTACTTTCTACTAACAAACTGCTAAGAAGTCTCTCCTGCCCCAGCTGTATTCTTTGCTTGCCTAAAGCAAATACACTTCTTTGTAAATACGTACTTCTGCATCATAAAATATTTTTATACATTGCAAGCTAAGTAGGAGCACTTACTAAGCAGTCAGATTCACTTTATGTTTCTCAAAAAAAAAGTAAATATTACAGTTAAGCAAAGATTCAGTACACTAATTGTCTGGGCTAAAAACTATAATTAGGGGTCATTCCCAAACAGACTTTTTCTGCATAAGCATTACTTCCTTATAAAACCCAAAAGATTATCATCTCCCAGCAAATGATCAGCATGTGTCTGGCTTTGGTTTATTTGGTGTTTGGTTAGTTGGTTGGTTTCTTGTTTGGTTGGCTTTTTTAGAATAATTTTCTAAGGTCTATGATCCAAATAAAGACAGTTGATTAAAGGAAGACCAAATTAAATTGTACTAAAAGTTCACATGTAAAAAATCTTGGCTCCTTAACAATGCTGACTAATTAAATCCTAAGTCCCTAGGATTTAACAAACGTTTGCCGGGGCCACAGTTTTCTTCTGTCCAGCCTCTTTCCTCCAGCTTCTCAAAATTCCTTCTGGTGTTGTCAGCAGTCATTACCCAAGAGAAAAAACAATTACCCTGTTCCTCTCTATTTTCACTCTTTCATCATTAAAACCAGTAGAATTCTGTAAACACTGATTTCTCTCAGCTATGTGACAATCTGGGAAACAGAAATCACAGAATCATAGAATAGTTAGGGTTGGAAAGGACCTTAACATCAGCTAGTTCCAACCCCCCTGACATCAGCAGGGACACCTCACACTAAACCAGGCCACCCAAGGCTCTGTCCAACCCAGACTTGAACACCATCAGCGATAGAGCATTCACAACTTCCCTGGGAAACCCATTCCACTGCCTCACCACCCTCACAGTAAACAACTTCTTCCTCATATCCAATCTAAACATCCCCTGTTTAAGTTTGAACCCGTTACCCCTTGTCCTCTCACTACAGTCCCTCGTGAAGAGGCCCTCCCCAGCATCCCTATAGGCCCCTTTCAGATATTGGAAGGCTGCTATGAGGTCTCCACGCAGCCTTCTCTTCTCCAGCCTGAACAGCCCCAACTTTTTCAGCCTGTCTTCATACGGGAGGTGCTCCAGTCCCCTGATCATCCTCATGGCCCTGCTCTGGACTTGTTCCAACAGTTCCATGTCCTTTTGATGTTCAGGACACCACAACTGCACACGATACTCTCCAAGAGAGGTCTCACAAGAGCAGAGTAGCGGGGCAGGATCACCTCCCTCGCCCTGCTGGTCACGCTCCTTTTGATGCAGCCCAGGATACGGTTGGCTTTCTGGGCTGCAAGTGCACACTGCCATCTCATGTTCATTTTTTCATCAACCAACACCCCCAAGTCCTCCGCAGGGCTGCTCTGACAAACTTTCAGAAAGAAAATTTGTATTGGATTGGATTCCTGCAGCATTTGATTCTATTATCCAGTCCTCCACCTCCGACTGTAAGACAGTCCCATGCAGAAATTTACCAAGCTCCATTCAGTAACAGTCACTTTGTTTTTATTTAGGACCCTAAATATATATACTGTTTTGTACTGCCAGTAACAAAACTGAGAATCCTCAAAAGGACACACAGTAACACAAAACAGAACATACACTGAAGGGAGAGCAACAGGTTAAATGGAGATCCTTGAAAATTAAACTAGAACTACATTTTTCTCACCTTTTTTTTTTCCTGAGATGTTGAGTTTTACAAAATACAGACATAGTATTTGTGTGTGAACAGGTGCATAAGGCTTTTCCCATGAAAAGGTAGCTGTTATCTCCCAGGTATTTCAAAGCACTAACCACCACAGCTCTCAAGCACACATCCCTCGTTTTTGTGCAGGGGTTTTGTAGTTTGTGGAAACAAATGGCCCAATTGCATCCTCTCTAGTTTGAGCTGAGAAACATTGAAAACATGACTCAAAGGAGCTAAACTAGAAGCAAACGAGGTAAGCAGATTCTCATATATAATTTCCATCAAAGCTTTGAGGAAATTAATGACACTTTTACCTTTAATAGACCACTTGTACTACACAACAACAACAATAATTTAGGAAATATTATCTCCAAATGAAATTGAGATGTTTCTAGGTATTTCTCAAGTTACTACTGAAAACTGAACCATCTACCTCTAAAGAAATTCTACTATAATGTATGAAAACTGAAAAAACCACAGTACTATTCAAATCACTTTGAACTGAAATCATGTTCTAACAGCAAAACAAGACAAGGCCACACATAAAAAACCTCAATATTCTGGAGAACTACATTTAACCAAAATACATTTGGACCTCGTAAATAATACATGATCCGAAATGAAAAATTCAGTAATGCTCCAATTAAGCAACTATGAAATGAACAGTTCAAATTCAGATGTCATAAAAAGCAATTATTTTACTTGTTTTCCATATTTCAAAAACAGGATACTGAAGAGGAAGAAAAATATTAAAATAACAGATACTAGAAACAGCTAAATCAAAATTTTTAGGTGGTAAAAAATTATTTAAGCACTGTAGAATCTTGAATCTTGGATACAGTATTGTATCCAGAAACCTAAAGAGGCAAACAATCAGTGTCATAAAATACCACCTTTTTATTTAAGTTATACCTGCAAAAAACATAGGTCCACATAATGAGAAATAAAGTTAATAAAATTTTACCCAGAAAGTTAATCAGGAATATGTGGCATGCACAGACTGCTGCCTGGCTAAAAGCTATGATCTTGCAATACGCTATCTCTCAAGTGTTCTTTTCAGACCTGACAATAATGTTCAGGCTGTTGTTCCTGGATAAGCCAGTGTTTACAGCAGTCACAATTCCATTTAGACAATAACAGCAGAAAAAACAAATCCCAACAGCTCTTAACAGCCTCTCTCATCAATCTTGCTTTCTTAGAAGAAGCCAAACCCATCTTGATTTATCACTGTTTGAATTTCTAGAGTAATGAAGTCTGCTTCCCCAGAACTTTCATATCAGTGATAGTCAATATTTGAAAGTTAGGAATAACGGTTTGAATTGAGAACTACTACTAAGTTTAAAACAAAAATCCTCCATTTACCCACTCTCTTAACTGTATGTAAGGAAGAAAGCAGGAAGGGTGCCCTGAAGGACTCAAACTTAATTTTTACCTGAATATGCAACGTAAGTTAAAAATCTAGCACATCCAAGTTTCAAGTATAATACTATTCTGCAGCATATAAAGCGTTATACTATTTAAAATGGTTTATCCACATAACCTGTAGGATACACAGTCACAGGAAAATTACACAGAGTGGCTAGCCACAATAATGCATATTAGTGAGTAATACAGCATCAACATGTATCACTACATATCATAATCACACAGCTGCTTTGCTTTACCCCTAAACCTGCTTTGTTGTCCTCACAAGAATAAAGGTGGGGAAAAAATTAACTTCTGATACCATGTCAAGACCAAACAGGGTAAATTACTTCTGAGTGAGAAATTAAGTTGCTAAGATTGCCCACATTTACTTAAGCATTACTTAAGAAAGAGTCCTCTTTATGAAGCCTAGTGGGCAAACTGAAATGTTCATATATTCATCCTGTAATATGCTCAAATATTGGGTTCTTTTGTATGTGAAATAATGACAAAATCAGACTAATGCACAACAAAAGGCTGTCATCACACAGAAATAGTGAAATAAAAATACTGTCTACCTTTTCCACCTTTCCACCATTGATGTCACTGGGAAGGAATTTCTTGCCAATCGTTCTTAAATCTGTCTGAAATTAATACAGAAGACAAGAGAATATTAACCTAAAACATACTGTTTAAAAAAAAATCATTTTAGAATAGGAAAAAGAAGGATGTTTCTTCTATAATGTTTCTTCCACTATTTCCAGACTAAGAAAAACAACCCACTAACTGCATATGATGAAAAAAATTTAACAACCAAGTGCTCACAGAAGAAATCGCTTTGGTTTTTAAATTATATTCTTGTTCTAAGCACATTTTCAAAGACGATTAAAACACTTTTAATAGATGAAACAAAATGACTAACTCTAAGATTTAATAGAGGTAAACATCTTTCTTCACTCTCCATCTGGCACTTCAGAGAAAATAGTTTTCAGCTTGTCTGTCCTCACATGCACAAATCCTTCATGAAAGGTTGAGACGATTTTTGCAATTATACCTAGAGTAAAAGCTTACCTTTTATTAAATGTTTTTTAACATAAATACCCAATTACTGCTTTTGGAAGTGAGGTAAACAGCTGCATGACATTATTCAGCAACTGTGCAACACGGCCACTGACAACATTGATCATACAAATTCTTTAGTTTAAAGGAACAAATGCCCAAAAAAGCACTTTCCTCACCTAACACTGTTTAGACAAGCATACCAATCAGGGTGATGTGTGACAACACGATGCATTGGATGGCTAGAAGGTACAGCATGTGAACACAGGAAATGGAATTAGAACTAATTAAACTTTTCATATTAGGTTTTTAGAGCATTTACATATGTGAACAAAATAAACACAGCACAGTAGCGCAGCCTAAACCAGCTATGCTTTCTAAATGCCACTGTCTGAAAGAAGCCTATTGGTTTTAAATAGAACATGCTGGTGAGGATTACTGTGCTGAAACTGAAAACTCTCCTTATTTATTATGATCATAAATACTTTCAATAGAAGGGCTAAATGCAATTACTACCGGAACTTGTACACTAACTCATCATTAATACATGCCAATGGACTATTGTTCTGGCACCCTAACCCAGAACTGAGCAGCTCTACATTTTAGTATGCAAAACATTGTAAACAAGTAGTTTGTTCTGTTCTTCACCAAGAAACATCAGTATCCTACAAACAGAAAACTAATTGTACGGACGATCTTTTAGTGTATTTACTCCAAGTATATACAGAGTGGATAAACACTCAACCCACTTTCAAGATAGCCACAGATAGTGATAAGAAAGCACATTCAGTTTTCAATCTAAGCCCACCTGAGGGAACTGATCGGTCAGTTATTTATCTCTGAATAGCACACAAGCTATAAACTGTTCCCAAATATTCCATATCCATATAATTGACGAGTCCCCAGCAAAGTGGTTTGCAATCACAGCAGCAACAAGGAGACACAACTTTTACAAACTCTTCGCAAGCCCTTCCCCAAATAAAAACATTTGAAGGACTGAAGGTACATTTATGTCTATTTCATACTTATTTATGCAATTCACACACACACACACAAAAAGGCCAACTGACTTCTTGGCTGTTTCTGCCTAAAACATGTCTCTAGCAGTCAAAGAAAGAATTTGTGAGTTGATAAGAAGAGGAATCTAAATTCTCTGTTGTTCAAGCCACACTGCTACTCCCTACTTACCCAACAGGCAACTTAAGTCTTCTCGGCATCAAAACAACTGACTTAATGACAAAAACACTGATAAGCAACTAAAACTGGCTTTGAAGTTAATTTATTATCTACCAAACAAGCACATGCGTGCAAAAATTACCATGTTAGTACTTGTTCCAGCATTTAATTACACACAGGGTAATACCCAACAAGTCGGAAGTATTTGGTTTTGTTTGTTTGGGGTTATTTTTCTAAAGCAGTGATGCAATCTCAGATACATATAAATATGCTACTACAGTCCAGAAACAAATGCTTACCCTCTGCATGTCTTGTATTACATTCTTTGCATTTCTGCATTATAATTTTGCTTTTCTTCCTTTCAAATTCATTATGTGAACTGGTGCATGCATACATATGAGTGATCAGACACATGCTTCAAAGAATAAATGAAAGGAGGAGAGGATACTCTTTCTTGTGTATCCTCTTAAACCAAAAATGGTTGAATCTTGAAGATGGACAAAACAGTCCCTTAACAATTCGTATTCACAATTTTATTAAGAAAGAATCCTTTTCTCTTAAATAATCTATACATTGCTTTTCCCATTGGAACTACATATAATTAGTACAAAGGATGAAGTTCTCATAAATCTATATACAGTGCATAAGCTTTAAAACTTCTGAGTATGGATGACTGAGAGGTTTGAAACAAAGAAAATGTAAAATTCTCAAAACTCTCCCTTGTGATAGCATAAACTTTTTAAAAGAACAAATACACAGATTAAGTAGCTGCCCTTGTTTCATTGTTACTGAAAGGGAGCAGGCTTACTAAAGTTTACCAGTGATGTTAGTACACAACACTTCTTATTTTATCAGTGCTTGTACTTTGACTTCAGATTTACATTTCATAAGCATAAAAATAATTTCCTACTGCAAATTATGTCCATTTTTCCCTCCTCCAGGTTTCACAGTTTGGAATAGGTGCTATTTCCAAGTAGGAAAATTCCTATTTCGTAGGCATATATGCAAGGTGAGAGATAAGTACTGTCCTATATGTTAGTCACACAGATAACTGTACACTTAATTAGCCACACAAACCTACATTTCAGCCATAAAATACAACATTTTTAGCATGATTTGTCAGGAAAAAAGTTTTCACACTCATAACTTACATTAAGGGCAACCAGGATAATGTCATTTGTATTAACTTTTTCAGAAGAACTTATGCAAGCTTCAATTCCTTCATCTGAAAGATACCTGTTAAAGACAAAATACAGTATTAGAATATCACATGACGTATCTATTAGGCAAACATTTTTCCTGTATATATGATTATTGTCTTCAGTTTGTATCTTTTGTGCTGGTGAAGCATAGACTTAAAAATACACAGGAAATGGCTTCATGTAATCAGTTTCCTTACACTAAGACTGAGTAAGATCTCTTCTTTCATAATTTCTAAACAAAGAAAACCAAACCAAACCAAAGCTCTACTTAAAAAGTAACAACCCTCATCATACCAATTATTTTCAACTACACTCCTCATGCCCGCACCCTGGAATTAAGGGAACCTGGTTTCAAAATCAACCATTTGACCTTTATTTGATTTAAGTAGCATACTTTCATTCATTTCACTTGCAAGGAAAAAAAACAAACCAAACCAAACTAAAAAACACCCATCCCATACACAACACAGAAACATCTGCTTCTAAAGAGCAAGGATGTATGGTTAAGTTTTAAAGGGCTGGGGCACATAACATATAACACTGTCACCCTGTATAATGTATACATTAAAAAGAAATCAATAGAATTATACAATAGTTAGGGTTGGAAAGGACCTCTAAAATCATCTAGTTCCAACTCCCCTGACATCAGCAGGGACACCTCACACTAAACCAGGCCACCCAAGGCTCTGTCCAACCCAGACTTGAACACCATCAGCGATAGAGCATTCACAACTTCCCTGGGAAACCCATTCCACTGCCTCACCACCCTCATAGTAAAGAATTTCTTCCTCATATCCAATCTAATCTTCCCCTGTTTAAGTTTGAACCCGTTACCCCTTGTCCTATCACTACAGTCCCTCATGAAGAGTCCCTCCCCAGCATCCCTATAGGCCCCTTTCAGATACTGGAAGGCTGCTATGAGGTCTCCACGCAGCCTTCTCTTCTCCAGCCTGAACAGCCCCAACTTTCTCAGCCTGTCTTCATACAGGAGGTGCTCCAGTCTCCTGCCCATCCTCGTGGCCCTCCTCTGCACTTGTTCCAACAGTTCCATGTCCTTTTCATGTTGAGGACACCAGAACTGCACACAATACTCCAAGTGAGGTCTCAGGAGAGCAGAGTAGAGGGGCAGGATCACCTCCCTCAACCTGCTGGTCACGCTCCTCTTGATGCAGCCCAGCATACGCTTGGCTTTCTGGGCTGCAAGCACACACTGAAGCCAGCTCATGTTCATTTTCTCATCGACCAACACGCCCAAGGCCTTCTCCACAGGGTTGCTCTCAATCTCTTCTCTGCCCAACCTGTAGCTGTGCCTGGCATTGCTGCGACCCAGGTGTAGGACCATGCACTTGGCATGGTTAAACTTCATCAGGTTGGCATCAGCCCACCTCACAAGCGTGTCAAGGTCCCTCTGGATGGCATTCCTTTCCCATAACGTATGAACCGAACCACACAGCTTGGTGTCATCGGCAAACTTGCTGAGGGCACACTCAATGCCACTGCCCAGGTCACCAACAAAGATGTTGAACAAGACCGGTCCCAACACCGGTCACTGAGGGACACCACTTGTTAACTGGTCTCCAGCTGGACATTCAGCCATTGAGCAGAATTCTTTGTGTGCAGCCATCCAGCCAGTTCTTTATCCACCGAGTGGTCCACCTATCAAATTGATGTCTCTCCAACTTAGAGACAAAGATGTCATGTGAGACAGTGTCAAATATCGTATAGAATCTATTCTTGCTTGCCTGTGCTACAAAGAACGTGACAAAAATGGAAGCATATTACAGAGCACCACCCTTCCAACATGGTGAAAAAGTTTAAATGAGAATAGAAAATCTCCTCCACAACCACATTTGGAAATGGCATTTGTGACCCTCATGGTGGTAGCCTGGGATCAGTTTCTTCCTGTAAAAGTTCTGTTCAGATATATGCTCAAAGAATAAAATAAATTTGTTCTTCTGAACAGTGTTAGCTTTAGATTCAGCTATTCAATTCAAAAGCATCAATGAAGTCTAACCTCCTGTCGTGGTTTAAGTCTCTAAAACTCACCAAGTTTTACTCACTCACTCACTCCCCTCTCTTTCTTCCCCCAGTCCCAGGGGAATGGGGAGGAGAATCAAAAAAAAAAAAAATGCAACTCGCACAGGTTGAGATAAGAACAGTTTAGTAACTAAGGTATAACACAAATCACTACTGCTACCATCAATAATACTACAAGAGAAATACAAGGAAAAAGAATACAACTGCTCACCAAGCCCGACCCAGCCAGTGCATCCCCCAGCAGTGAACCCCCCACTCCACCACCAACCTGACCATGCCATGCACCCGCCGTCCACCACCACACCCTTCCGGTCTCTGCCCTCGGTTTTCACATCCTGGACATGACGTGCTGTGGTATGGAGTAACCTCTTTGGTCAGTTTGGGTCAGCTGTCCTGTCTCTGCTTCCTCCTGGCTTCCCTCCCCCCTGGCATAGCATGAGACTCAGAAAGTCCTTGGTCAGAAAAAAACATTACCAAGCAGCAACTGAAAACACTGGTGTTATCGGCGCTGCTCCCGGGCATGAAATTAAAAACACAGCGCTGCACCAGCTACCAAGAAGGAGAAAAATGACTGCTGCTGCTGAACCCATGACACCTCCAAAATAATTTTTAAAAATAGTAAGAATTTTACGTTAAGTGCTCAGAAATTGTGGTACTTGTTATTCATTTTGACTAGTATTTTCTATTTCAAGCCCCAGTTTTCATTTTTATGTAGCTAGCAATCTGCACAGCTCTTCATGTTATTTAAATACATGACATCAATCATTAAATAATTGATGTTTGCTAAATGTTCAGTCTGAAATATTGTACTTGCCCAAATAACATTTAAATGACTACCTACCAAGAAATCACCATTCCTCAACAAATATAGTTATTTAAGAAAGCTTAATATACATTAATAAATATTAAAACCAAATAATCCTGAGTGCTTCAATAAATATTTATTTTTAAAGAAAGTAACATCCAGAATGTAACATACAAACAAAGCGATCGATTTGAAGGAAAGCACACTTTATAGGCCTTTTTGATGCTGAACATCACCCTCTCCAACCCTGCCAGTATTCCCAGACTAATGAAGAATCCCATTTGTGCTCTAACCTGACACTTAATGGGGTATAACTGTTCAAGTCAAGCACTGACATCTACCAAATCCTAAGGCAATAGATCACCACCAAAAAAAAACATCAAAAAACAAAAAACAAAACACCAGAAAAACAATCCCAAAACAACCCAAACCCCAGATGCACTAAATGGGAAAAAAATGCACATATAAATACATAAGAAGAAACAACGCTGTTTTTTACATAAAAGACAGATACTTGAGAAGAGTAAGGTGGTAAGATTTGGTGGCTTGCATGGGAGTGCACGATTTCCCAGCTGAGTGACTCCGAGCTCAAGTACTACGACGATTCAGGTAACTACTATAAACTAGCAGATCTGCTCAGCTGGAGTCAGAAGGTAAAGTAGGACAGCATTACCACTCTGTGTCAGAGGAAACTAGAACAGATACATCCCACAAGTACTATCCTGCTCTCAAGGCTTCAACTGTGGTTTAATTATGCCAGAAGACTTCCTAGAAAGAGCAATACCGTAAACTCTACAGGTTTCCCTTCTGCCACCTTCAACATAAAACTGAACTTAAGTTCAAAAGCAGGGGTTAGGGGGACTACAGAAATCCATAGGCTGTTTTAGATTGTCAGGTAAGTCATGGGAAGATTCCTCCTCTTCTGGTCCTAATGTAAATGAAGTCATTCTTCAACTCTGCTGAAGCTAACAGGACTGCAGCTCTCCTATAGTTACTCAGCCTATGATTTAGATGTAAGCACTACCATTTTCCAGCAAGAAAAAAAGATGTTTTTAAAGACTGAAAAAAAATCAACAACCTGCCCCGGAATTAAATTCCTCTTATATAGGATAAGACTAATTCTGCTAACACAAAATTCGCTGTTAAGTCACAGAATCATAGAATGGTTTGGGCTGCAAGGGACAATAAAGATCACCTAGTTCCAAACCCTCTGCCACAGGCAGGGACACCTTTGACTAGACCAGAGACATGTTTTACTTTATCACTGCAAAGTGAAGATGCAGTCACAGCTGTCAAAATTCCACTCTGCTTTAGTAAAAAAAAATTCAGTTTATGACATTATATGTATAAGTTTATATATAAATTTTCATTTCAGTTTGTCTCATTACTTTGGAATTTTTTTTTTGAGAGAGAAGGATAATGAGAAACCCACTGGAAAAGACTATTCATTTTTGACTTGTGCTAATATAAGCAACAGCACTTAGCAGAAACATTGCTGACTGAGATCTCTGCCAATGTAACAGAGGCACCAATCACGAAATGCCACTGGGGACATCTATTACTTTGATTTAAGCAAACACTAAGGCTTTTCAGCAGAAGACTGATTAACATGGTTGTTAAAAGAGTCTTCAAAAAAGCAGAATCTGTGAACAAAGTGGGAGGGATATTTTACAGCTTGGGGTTGGTGGTTTGGTTTTTATAGATATTTATTACATGAAAGCATAAATTACTTAAATGCATAAGAGCAGGATCAAAATTACTTTCAAGAAAACAGATCAAATCAACAACTGTGTCAGCAAAACTATGCTAAACAACTTCAACAGAGGAAAAAAAAGCAAAACTAGCAGAGCTTTCCAGCAATACATCAGGTGTCACTTTAGGTGCAATACGACGTAAAAGTGCAGATTTCATAAGAAATTGTCAGAAACTGATCACAGAACAAACCGCAACCAAGAAACACTGTACACCAGAATTAGCCAGAGCACAGATTTCTTCTTCTTTAAAAAAAGCTTGGAAGTAATGCATATCCAGTCCCTCTTTCCATTTTGCCCTACTAACTGTCTTAGACTATTTTATACAGCAACAAGTACTCCAAATAGATGTTTAGATTTTCCTTACAATCTTAGAGAAAGTTCTCCTCCCCCCCCATTATCTGTACAGTCTCTTATTAGAACTACCTAAGCTTTAGTTTTGTATATTTCTTGCTACAGGATCACATATTGAAGAGAAAACCCACACACATAAAAAACTCCAAACCAACCCATAAACCAAACAAAAACACCAAAACACAACAGTATTTTTTTAAATAGACACATGTATATAGGAAAAAAAAAATCCAGACCCAAACATTTGTATCTCTCAAGTATAAAAAGGGAGTTGCAACAGGCAAAATTAACAGATGACATAATCCTTTCCCCCACACCACACAGATTAAGCCTGAAATTCTTTTTCCAGGCTCTGAAGGTAACAGAGGCCCCTTACCCATCCACTCTTAATTACAGTATATTTTATGCTGAAGATAGGAACTTTACAGCATAAAGCCACTCAATCTTTATGTTCTCTATATTAGATGAAGAAAAAAATCTAACCCTGGAAAAAAACAGAAGACAGCAAAAACCTCCTCTGGAGTCAAAGGGAACAGCCCTACAGCAATGTGCCTGTTCTATTCATGCGAGTGCCTAACAACATCTACATTACCCCTTCTGCCCATTTTGCAAAATATCGCAACCTCAGATAATGAAAGGTAAACTACGATATGATTCTGGTATGCTAATCCAATATACTTCCTATTGCCAAGAGGCAGGAAGCAATCCTAAACCACCCATGAACCGGACCCCACTGCTGGAAGCAGCTCACAAGCTCTCCATCGCCACAAGCTACCTGGCAGTGCTGTACAAGCAGTGTCCTCGTCAATTCTTGCTCTCCAGACCTCCATCCCAAGCTGTCCCCACCTTCTCTCTAAAAGCCAGGGCCATGGGGAATAACCTGGAATAAAAATGCTGAGGCCAAACCCCTCAAATTTCCCTTTGCCTTTCCCATAAATAAGCCTTTCAGAATGACACATTTCTGCTTCAGGCGAAGTAGCCAATAAATAAATGGTAAATAAATGGGTGAGAAGTACAGAGTGAGAAGCAGCCAAGCTCCACAAAGCTAAGAAATCAAAGGCTAGCCAGTAGGTGACTGCTGACATCTTACACTGACAGTGATGAGAAATTATTTCCTTAACATACAATGCAGATACTACTACCCTGGAACATGAACCTGAAAGACATAAAAAGGAGGCAGCTGTGTTCCAACTGGCCACTTACTTTTTGGTTTATTCACCAAAATAAAACCAACCAACCAAACATACAAACAAAACTCCACAAACCAAAAAAAAGAAACAACAACAACAACAGCAACAACAACAACAACAAACCAACATAACACAAAAACGAACCACCAACATGCACAACAACAACAACAACAAACAAACATAACACAAAAACCGAACCACCAACATGCACACAAACTGACACGGAACTTCTTTCTAGGAGGACTGGTAACTAAAATAACATGCATTACAAGCACCTTTGGTTTCCAAGGAAAAAAGTATTCACTAGACTTGTTTCTTGTACAGGTTTTAAAACAATCTCAAAAGCTATATATCAAAGTAATGTAGACAACTCAATTGATTTTTAAGGAATTACAGCAAGTAATGCTGCATGAGTCACATAGGAAATTTGTCACCTTAGCGTATTAATACAAATTAAAAAAATAAAAAGATAAATAAAATCAGTTTACAACCAAATGGGCAGAAAGCTGCTGCAAATGGTCGAGAAGGTTATTTATGGCACATCCTCTTGAGATAGACAAGTAAGGAGAGAAAAATAAATGCTTCTACTGCAGTTCTTCCACATTGTGTTTGCTGAAACCTCAAGGGATATCTCACCTATTCCTCCCCCCCTCTAGCTCTGCTCATCCAAGACATGTAGCAGTACAATCCTCTTAGCAACAGCTTTGTCAGAACATCTCCTACAAAATACCTAGGTTCTTACCCTACCTTCAAATGAAACATTAAAACAAAGCCATTAGTAATGAATCAGCGTTTTCTATGTGAACCATTCACATAAAAATCCAAATCTGCAATTTTTCTGTCAAAAGTTCTCAATAAGCTTCTGTGAGAAACAGATTTCAGTAATTTTTCCTTTGTAATACACATATTGCATCAATGACAGGCAGAGCTGTTTTCCCACTACTCGTTCAGATAAAGTATGATATCAATTTAATAACCCACTTTTGCACATTATAGGTGTGCACATTCTCCTTTTCAGTATTTGCCATTGCTAAGGGCTGTAACTTTGTATTACCAATCTCAGCTGCATCTCTACTTACCTCATTTTATCTTCTGCTTTACTTCAAGAACACACTATACCTGACATGGCCTAAATCTGTACAGACAGATTTCTGTACTACTACAACATTACCACCTATGAAACACTGAAGAAAATCAGTGATATCAGGAGTACATACATTTTTCTTGTCTATACGGCTGGATCAAATACTTGATCTGCAGACAAACATGCACATGTACACACACACATATACTTTAATAGGTTTAAAATAAGAGCTTTACTCTAGAATAAAATCCACCATGTAAAAAACTTTCCTAACAATATTTATTTGTCACAAGAATATTTTCCTGTAGTTGTAATTAACAGCTCACACACAAAAATGTTCAATCTTCCAGCCTTTTATTATCTCATCTTACTTTTTTCTAGTAGTCCTCTGTAATTTTCTTCTATCATCTCTACAATTCACATATTATTAAGAAGCTTTCTTTAAGGAAAGAAGAAATTAATCTTAATAAGGATGATCTGTAAAATTTAAACATTTCAGAGTCACAGCTCTTCACAGAATCAGTGATATTAGCAGAAAACACAAACTGCATTAACAGTACTTCTTGTAATTAATTGCCAGCCTACATCTCACAGTAGATTTTATATAGCTATTTTTCAATGTGTGTATGGAGAAATCAGAATGTTCCTTCTATTACTTTGCTAAGAAAGTACATTTATGCAATCATGCCATACAAAATGGAAGGGGAGCAGGAAATCGCAGAGAGCTTTCAAATTTATCATACTTGGTAACTGCACGAAAGAAGAGAGAACAATTTTAACAATAAAGCAAAGTGCAACTTCAAAGAAAGCACTAGTACGAGACCACCACTGGATGTCAGTATTGTTCCACAGCAGAACCACTGTATCTTCTATGTTAGCTATTTTAAAAACTCTGGAGTTCTCTTACTAGGGTTTCAAAATTTTCTGATTTTCAGTTGTATAAATGAATTACACTGCAATGCTACGAATGTTATCGAAGGGCTATCATTAAAGTTGTTAAAAAAACCAACAACCAACCAAGAAAGCCCCCATATTTTAAAACATTATTATGACAAACATGAAAATCAGATTTTTAAGAAGGTTTCTTCATACCTTATAAACTGCATAACAATACTGGGAAGGCAACTGACATTGTTCATCCTAACAATGAAGTCTAAGATTAAAGAATAAGGTAGTCTTATACAGACTACCAGACAAAATAAAATATGGATGGATCTTAAGGGCGAAAAAGAATAGAGAAGATTTTAGATAGATTCAAGAGCCCTGCCAAAATTAGGGCCCCCTGTTCCTTTATCCACAATGCAACTGTCTGTAAGGAATGATAAATGTAGATTCAGTGACATTCTTGGCAATTTTACTATTAATATTCTCACACTCAGAGAGTGGTTTTTCTTAACATCCAATCTTACTGCATTGCCTCCTCTTGCCAATGGTTTTCTGCACATTCATGGAGAAGAGACCATGCCTTTCCTTTTTGTAAAAACATTTAAAGACTTAATTCCTACATCTTGCATGTCTTCCCTCTGTATCTTGTACATTTGGTGTATCTTCCTCTATATCTTGTACTTAAACCAATGATTTTTGCTATCCAAACATATTCTCATTCTCCTATCACTTTTCCATCTTGTTAAGAGCACTCTGAACTCTGACCATAAGCACTCACAGCTTTGCATCCCTAAAGGAGCTTTGTCTTGTGTTTCAGCTGGGTACTTCATGATCCATCACCCAGGTGTTTAATGACAGCATCAAATAAAATTAGACCTAGAAGATGCCTTCACACAGCCTCAAATTTTGACAGTGAACTATCCATAGTCGTTCTTTCTAGTACAGTCAAACCAGTTTCCTAATTGCCTCATATGAACTTAACCTAAACTTTCGCAGTATTTCAACCCTGAAATATGCAAAACAAACAAACAAACAAAAAACTTAAGAGAATACACTGTATTGAATCGCTATTAAAAATTCACCAAGCTTTTAAGTGGAATTATCATAGAACACCAGGGCAGAAGGGACCTCAAGGATCATCTAGTCCAACCTTTCTAGGCAAGGCATGACCTAGACTAGTTGTCCTAGTACCCCGTCCAGCTGAATCTTAAAAGTGTCCAACACTGGGAAATCCACCTCTTCTCTGAGAAGATTATTCCGGCGAATCATAGAATGGTTTGGGATGGAAAGGACCTTACGATTATCTAGTTCCAACCCCTCTGTTATAGGCAGGGACACCTTCCACTAGGCCAGGTTGCTCAAAGCCCCATCCACCCTGGCCTTGAACACCATCAGGGATGGGGCACCCATAACTTTTGTGGGCAACCTGTGCCAGTGTCTCACCACCCTCACAGTGAAGAACTTCTTCCTAATATCTAATCGAGATCTCCTCTCTTTCAGATTAAAGCCATTCCCCCTTGCCCTATCATCACATGCCCTTGCAACAAATCCCTCTCCAGCTTTCTTGCAGACACCCTTTAGGGCTGGATTCTTCTCATCGTAAAAAATTCTCCTCTAGTGTCCAATTAGAATCTCACCAGGAGTAACTTGTACCCATTACCCCCCCCCCCTTTCTTTTCCATACCTCCTTGTAAAATGTCTCCATCTTCTTTGTAGACATCCTTTAAATATCGGAACATTATGCTAGCAAAAACCTATTTGTACCATTCAGAAAACACACTGAGAATTACAGAATTTTGGTTGTAACTAGTTAAGCATTTAGATGAACAGAAATGAAGGTACTTTATCTTTAAAATGTTACTGACATCCCTAAAACTGGTGCACACCCACTAAGTACCTCAGTTACCTGGGCAGCTAAACTTGCATTCCAGCTACCTAAACTTTCACTCCTGGGGATACACCACTTCCTTAAATGCAAGCTCCAACTCAGATCAAGCTGAAACCCCAGAAAGGAATTCTTAAAATGTGCATTCCCAAGCTCATATTCTCACACCTTTAGCTGACAAAATCTAACGCCTAAGCCTCTCTGAGATGCCTAATGACGCTTGAATTTCATCAGAAACACCAGCTAAGAAAGTCAATGTATTTCAGAACAAACAGAAACAGTAGGGTTGTACACTACACAGTAAAAGTAGAATGTCTGTCATTAGTGACCCTCCTCCCTTTTTCAAATGTGGGGAAGTTAATTATCTAGCAGTAAAGTCTATTTTGCCAGTGAAATCATGACCTAAGGAAAGAAAGCACAGTAAACACTCAAGGGGAAGAAAAGAAAAACATAAATGTGGTGCTTTCAAACAAAACTACTAGGTTCTGCTTCTTCCTAGGTTACTTCTACCTGAAACTTTCAGTAGGAATGGGATAAAGACCATACCTTATTTCATTGTGTAAGCAATACCATTTCAGCATCTGATACTGAGGCCCAACATAAATACCCACTGTGCTTCTCCTTCAGTAACCTCCTACTCTGCACTCAGCCCACCTCACCTTGTAGCAGAGCCAAGGTTCTTCCCCCAAGACTGGAGAGGCAAAGGGTCTGGAAATAACTGCTTTCCCCAGCGAGCAGTAGTTTTCCCCTCTCCTGCAATAATAGTGGAGAGGAGCCCTGCCTTATAAGCTGGGTCAGTAGGGTCCCAAGTCAGGATTTGGTGGTGAGAAGGCTTCTGCTAGGGGTCAGAGGGAGAGGGCACCCTAGCACTCCCTGCAGTACTTCAAGTGCTTCAAAGTCTGTATTACTGTCATGATTTTCCAGTCACCTTTACTAACCCAGCTTCTTATCCATTTTCACAAGACAAGAACTACTTTTATACAAAAGCTTGAGTAACCAGTGATAGTTTTAGAATTATTCTTTAATACATGTGACATGCAAACAGAAGTATAAGTCTATTATTAGGTGAGCCTGACAGTCCATCATTCTCCCTCACACCTCCCCAGACCCACACACCACTCTTTTTTTCATTACTAGCACAATGTATTGCTTTTTTCTTTTTTTACCCCCTCCAGCCTCCCTGAAATTAATCTGGTCCAAAAATTAAGCATCGAAAGCAAGTTTTCAGCATATTCTTCATCAAGTTCTTACACAGAGAACATGCATTTAAAGATATTTGAACACTCATTGGAGAGGTGTTTACAGTAGTACCTCCCATAGTGTGATATGTAGTGTAACATGGTTTTTTGCAAGTCTATTTTCTTCTAAAAAACTCCTACTGCTGGGAATGCAATTCTTTGGGCTTCTTTTAACACAAAAAGGTTTAAAACTGTATCATGAGACTGGCAGCACATCTTTCACAAGCATTTCACAACAGAAAAAATAAGATAAACTTTGTGCTTGAACCAAACATAAAACTAGTAACACCTTTACAGCCACATTATCCTTCTCCAGTAATGCAACCATCAAAAACCTCAGACTCTATGCTCTTTCCTAAATGTAATATATTTCACACACCAAATACTTTATCTAAACAATGTAAATAATACTAAAAACCAGAATAAACCTGATGTGTTAATCTAAGTTCTCAACAGAAAAAGAGAAAATAATCACTTGTAAAACCAGGCCCAGAGTCAGAAATCCTATAAATTAGAGACTGTCTCATCACACAGGTCTCCAAGAGGCTGGTTTCAGGACACCCACTGTTCTCCAAGCAAGTGACTGCAAAGGGCAAAAATGCATGTGGAGAAGCCTCACTTGAATAGACAAGAATCTACTAAGCAGGGTACTCTCTGAAAGGGCTGTGCATCTGTTGAATTTACTTCCTTATGCTTTCAAAAAGCTCAAATTAGATGGCCTTCACTGAATGTTGTAATGCTCATCTCTTTTCACTGGCATCTGTAAACAAGGTAAGAAATCACTGAAGGACAGGATAAAAGCTGCAAATTAAGTTGTCAGATGTGCATGTGGCAGGCTTTAATAAATTACACAGCTGCACTTTCAGGGTATTGTTTGCGATATACTTTTAAATTGCATTAGCAGCCATATGCAAAAATAACAACCCACAAGGCTTATATATCTTCAACTTTTAAAATAATTCCAAAAGCTATGGATAAGTACTTTGACAAGGTGGTTTGCATTCAAAAATTATCTAACAAAGTAGAAATTTTTCACATGAAAGATGTCAGAATCTAAAGTACTTGTTAGGAAGTGGATTGACAGGATGAAAGAAAACAGAATTTTCACCAAATAAAAGACCACAATCACCAGCTGCTTAACATCAGTCTATAAGGAAGTTCTTCCCATCGCACCTATGAGTGTATTTTCTAGTCCTGCATTAACACAGGAGACATAGAGGGCAACTTTCTCTACCGGAAGTAACCAACCAAGTTCCATAACCCAGAGGTAATCATCAATCCCATTAAAACACAGACACAGGAATCACTTATTTCCCCACCATGTGTGTGAGACCAGGAGTGTCTAAACCAAGCAGAGAACTCCACTTCAGTAGCCACATACCATCTTTTTATTGTGGAGATTAAAATTCTATATAGCTCTCATTCACCATTTAGACAGTTACACAGTCTTACAGAGAGAGAAGAATGAGTTGCTATCAAGTTCAAGAAAACAGCCCGAAACTCAGGAAAGATTAGACACTTAAGATACTATAAAAAATAAAAAATCTTTTTCAACTGTGAGGAATTATTATTTAATGACTAAAAAAACTCATTTTTCTTGACTTTGTAATAAAGTTCCTGGGAAGTCATAAAGCCATTATTACTGATGATTGAGACAAAACTGTAAAGGGGTGCCAAATTTTATATTTAAAAGCCAAAAAAATTTATGGACATGCTTCAAATGAAAAATTAGGTTAATTATGCTGACCAAACAACAACAAAAAAAATTAAAAGACTGAGCAAAAGTATTCTGAAGATTAATTTGACAAAAGCTAATAATGAACACATTTCAAAGCATCTGCAAGAAACCTCACAGATGACAAGGTCGATAAATGATCAAGATGCAAAAGGATTGATAATGAAAATGCTGTAATATGCATGGGGTTTTTTTACATTTATTTCTAAAAAATTAAATCTCTACAACAGAGATTGGATAGTTTCCAAACTACAGTTGTTGCTGAAGTTACTCCCCACATCTAAACAAGGCTCTCGAGCTGATTGTACAATATAAAAGGTCTTAGAATAAATACAACAGTAACAACAAAACCCACTGGGAACAGCGAGTATTCACTCAAGAGCTCTACAAAAGCCAAAATACAAAACTGCTGACATGCTTTAAATGAACACCTCTTCCAGAAGAACAGAAAACAGTAAAACAACACACAATATTTTTAAAAGGAGCAATTACATGAAATCCTAAGAGTTCTGTAAGACCCATATCAAAAAAATCATATCAGAGAGATTATAAGAGAGACTAGAATCTGTAAACTTGTGAGAACCCTGCGAGCTTGCAGGTGAAGACATACTCCTGGCAGACAGAAAATGTCTCACACATAGCTATTATACTTCTCTGAAAGATGGAGAAAGTGTGTGAAAGAGGGAAGGAGGCAGGGAGTAGGGGGTGGAAATAATGGTGCTGAAATAGTTCTGGTAAGATCCTTCACCAAAGGTTCTTAAAAGAAACCGAATTGTTAAGGCACAAAAAGAAAGAAGAATCCTTTTTCTCACATATTAAGACACAGTAAGAAGGGATATTAATACAGTGGTTCCTCTTCTAGAGGATTACTTAACAGTGATTATCCCACTGGTTTGCATTCCATACACCAAACATTAAGACAAAAGCCTGGATACCAAGGTGGCAACTGGTGATGATTAATCATGGTTCCAGATGACACCAAAAATCACTGCCCTCTGTGACCACAGGATAAGACATCAAGTGAATTTCAGCATTAATAAGCACAAACTACTGCTCAAGGAAACAACTGAGCTTAAGCTCAATTGTCCTTTATGAAAAGTACGTAGTCACATGGTTATTTTCTGGACACTAAGTCATGACTCAGTAGCAGTCCAAAATACACAAAGAACACTAAGATCCATTTTCTAAACAATATAAGACACAACATTATAGAACAATGCAAATCAAATCAGACTTACTAAGCAACAGTGCTGCTGTACATAAGTTTCAGTTAAAAAAAAGCTGAAAATTATGAACTGCTTAACTTTTAATGTAGACTATCACCACAGGTCACGCAGTGAAGCACAGAAACAGGTTACCCAGAGCGGCTGGAGAAGTCCTTGGACTTCTTCAAGATACAGCTAGGCAAAGCCACAGCTAACCTGATCTGGAGACCTTTTCAGAGCAAAACCTTTAATTAAGATGTCTTCCAATCAACCTGTTATTTCAAGAACTCAACACGATTTGCAACTGTACCTGACATTACATTTTAAAATGCAAACATACATATTTAGTTTTAAATAACCTAAAGTTATGCTTCTTCAGGTAATGTATTTTACTTGTATTTCCATGTTGGGTTTATATATATATAAATATATATTTACTTTTACTTCTATGGCTTTAAATTCTTAACTGGAACTACAGCACAATTTCACAGATGCTGCTGTTGGCCCTTCAGGTGAGTGCTCTGTTTATTTTCTTTCATACCATGGAGCAAAAGCTATTTAGCTTCTATAAATTGATTTTGTTATCCTTTAGTAAGTAATTAACGCATACATTTTACACTTAAGTACAAGGGAAATTTCAGGTCAGTTGCTAATACTGGTAAAGAGAGATAAAGTTACCAAATCCCAGTTCAGAATACATCTTATACTATATGTGGTAGGTTTTCCACCTTTCTTAGCATATGAACTGTTGCAGTTTGTACTGCTGCATCAGCATAGGTTCAAGAAATATGCCTTCAAATGTTAAAATTCTTTTATAATTTAATACCATAATTTACTAAAATTTGTAAGACATGCACTAAACAGTTGATGCATACATAGTGTATGTGTAACCAAGCTGATTACATAACTGATTACAGAGCTCAGTTTTAAAAAAAGCCTGACAAGAATTAACCAAGACCAGCTCTGAGCATATACAACACAACTAATGAAGTAGTAATTTACTGTACAGGAACTCAGGACGTATTTTCATCAGCTGATGACTTGAGAAGGAGTTGAGAATCAATAATGCCCCCTATGCTGAAACAGATCCGTAAGAAACTATCAGATAGATAAATGCAGGCAATTGAATCTTCGTGTTACTTATTGATTTGTTGTCCCCCCCCAAAGAGGCACAGCTACAAGTTCTAAGTGTTATATAACCACTTTTAAGAATGTGAATGCCATTTTGCAATTGGTATTTAGAGATTTTCTTTGGCTGGATTTTTTTTTAGGACGCTTTGCTCAATACCTGGCAGGAATACAGCAATTCATTCCAATCTACCTACACCACCAGTCACCCCAAAGTTAAGATACCACCGCCACTTAGTTGACTAAATGGTAGAAGTCTGCAGTTTGATAACAAACAGCGCCCCTAAAACCACCATCTTTGATGGATCTAATTGGACTTCAGCACTGGAAAACTTGACCAGACACAAGCCCTTCAGCCACAGAAACCATTCTTTTATTCAAGAGAGACACAAAAGAAAGGCAGGATTAAAATTAGGATGCAGAAAAAAATTACAATAAGGCTATTGAGTAATTAACAATTACCAGCAGTAACCTGATGACATAAAAATGACCAAAAAAAAAAAAAAAAAAAACCACAAAACACACACACACAAAAAAAAAAAAAAAAACACCAACACCTTAATTGGGTGTAAAACAGCATGAATTTTAAATCATTATCTTGCTGTCAAAATGTTGGGTTGCATTTTCATAAGCATATATTTGTCAACATGTAGTTCCAGAACCACCTTGGTTATTTCATTTCTAAATCAATTACTACTGTTTCTCTATTCCTCCTGCACTCAAGCTGATGTTACTGCCTTCTAAATTCATGTAATTTATAACTATGTTTTTCCAGCTTGTAAAATGAAGGCAAATATAGCAATTATAGTGTTTATGTTAAATTATTATTGCAAGGTACAAAGTGAGGCTGTGATGCCCCTGACATTCCAGTGCATACAAGAGCCAAGTCCGTCATCAAACAACTAGTTCTCTGCCAAAACAAAAGGAAATATTTAAAAGCTTGAAGCACTAAGAATGGTAGCAAAAAGTATATTGTACTAACCATACCAAAATTCAGACAAAGAAAAAGCAGCTCCAACAACACAAACATGAGTTAATCACCAATTTTTAACCTCATAAAATAGTCACTGAAGTATTTGTTCTTGCTGAAGTCCATGACCTGTTTTTTGATATACTTCCTAATCACCAAAATCAACTTTTTTCTTTCCGTTTTCTGAACCTCAAAGCTAATAATACTGGGAAAGTAACTGAGTTTATCACTAACACCGGCTAAATATTTCTGTAAAACCTTACTATATGCTTTGAGATTTCACCTTACCAATGACAGCTACAAAGGCAAGGATCTCTGTAAATATTCTCCTTTCTATCCTGTCTGCTTTTTGTTCATTTTGTCTTCAAGTAGTGACATTGTAGGCTTTGTCACTATTTTTCAACATTAATTAACCCATGGGGGTGATATGTTTCCTCATTTATCTAAAATAACTAAAGCCATAAGATAAGCATGCAGAGCACTTTTAACAGCAAAAGGGTTCATTTCTACTTCTTGTCCTTCCCTATCTTCCTTCTCCCCATGGATCTAAACAGTTCTTACTCTCAAACTGAAGGACTGCATAAAATATGTAAGCTGATCTCATGTAATGATATGCAAGAAGACATAAAAGATACCAGGGCTTTATGACTGAGATATGACAAGACAGGTTTCAGATGGACAGTTCACAATATTCTCAGAGAAAAGAAAAAATCCGTGATACAAAAACACTTCCTTGAAAGTACACCATTCTCCACGTTACTGCATTATTATTACGCTCTCATATACAGGATTTATGTGCTAGCCTATAAATCCTATAGTAATTTACCTACTGAACACTCTTTTTCTCTTCAGGATTGGTCACACATTAATCCTACAAGCAAAATAGATTTACTCAAACATACTTCACAGAGGTAGGTCCAGAAGTAGCTGTAGCAGTCAGATGTATGTTCCTTGACCACACCTTCACTGTTACTGTCCTTAAAGTATTATAGACAGCCATGAGAAGCAGACAGCATGGTTTCTAAATCTTTAAAGGTTTGACTTTGCCAGGCTTCTTGCTTTAAACTAAACTACCCCAACTCTTTTAGCCCTTCCCTAAAAGGTCAGGTTGTGTTCTAGTTCTCTACATAGTCTTCTTTTCCTGTCTTTCAATCTCCCCACCAACACACCTTTAGACCCTGCTGCACCCAGACTTCACACTGACTCCAGTTAATGCCTTTAGGACGCTGACCAAAGTGAAAGATCAGGTATCGTACAAATACTACGCTTAATTAATGACTGAACAGTTGCTTTCTATACCCCAATCAACAGCATGTTACTGCATCATACTGAGTGGTGTATAACAAAACAGAGAAAAAGCCCGAAGTACTTTTCTGCATAACTGCTTCTTGTGAACCCTATGATATGCAGGTCACTAGTCCTACCTACACGCACAAAATAATCTGTGTTAAACCTACTGAAATACATTGCTTTTGTTTCCTTTCCATTCCACATCCTTTTCCAAGTTTTCAAGCAACTGTCTGCTGTATATAAAACACATTTTCTCTTAAGTACCTAAAAACCCCAAAAGCTTCATTAAAGATACAAGACAGTACTACTCTTTCCTTGTCTAAACTCATCATGCCTAGCTTCTTACATTTGCTTGTGGTACCTTGCCATCCTATTTCATTTGTTTAAAAGAAACCACTGAAAACTATTAAACTGTTTACAGAGCACAATGTTAGCCTGAGTGTTTCAAGATTCTCATTTCTGCAGGAGAGAAAGTATCTAGGGGAGCAGTAACAATGGCTAAAGCTCAAGAATCCTTTCTACCAGTGTTTTTCTACTACCCCATTACAGGAGCATGAATCATGCAATTTTACATATAGGGAAAAGCAGGCCATCCAACTATAGGCCAACAATTTTTACCTAATCATGGATAGAGACAATCCAGATGAATAGTTCAAAGACCAAGTGAGAAAGGAAGAGTACTTCATTCAATAATACCTTAACCTGTTCCTTGTACACTTAGTTATTATAAAGGGAGACAAAGAATTTTCCTCTGGGAAGAAAAGCCTATTTTCACAAGATTAAGGCGAGTTGGAGGGAAAGGAAAGAGAGGGAACAAAAAAGAAAAAGCAACCACAAAACATTTACCACCTTTTCTCTCTAAAGATTTGTCCCACTGTTCAAATTTTGGAGAACACCTGGTCACCTAAACTTTTCCTCTGTGCTAATCGCTACTGACTGGACCACTATAGTATGTTAAGTGCTAGCATTCAAGTATGGCATCTGAAACGTAACTGATGTCAGCTTACAGTATGTCTTGCAGTATTTACAGTCCTCACATAACATCCTGGATCACAGGTCACAACATCTTTCATTTAAATGTTGCTAGTTACCACTCAAGTCATATGTCAGATGAAAGTAAACATGAACTGTAACCTGTTCTTGCACATGACACTATTTCAGTGATAGACATCTTACTGGTACTTCCATATTCAATGACTTGGTCATGTGGAATCTTAAGGTGGAAAAGGGATTTACTTTCTACAAGGGTAGTTTCTCACAGACATTGCCTCACAGCAGGGAAGCTTCTCAGCAACAACTGCTGGAGGCATTAATTGCGTAGTTTGCATGCAAGCCATCTAATACAGGCAGAGTATTCCTATAAATAGGCCAGATTTGTTCCCCAGAGACAACGTACACTGATTTGAGATGGGTTATAAAGGTTAACTGACGCATGATTTGGCATCAGAACTTGCATGCAGGCTATTCTTGCTGTGGGATGTCAGCCAAGTGGTTGCTGGCAGCATCCTACAGCAAAATTGTTGCTATGACAAATTCAGGTGGCTGCACCAGTACAATAGGGAAGAACAAATATACCTTTCCCAGGGGGCAGGAGGAGGGGGGAAAGGAAACGATGCCTATCCATAGTAGTGAAATTCAGGCCACAGATTATCTGGAACCTCTCAGTGGCAGTCCAAATCCTTTATATGGAGATGAAGTATGCTTTGCTATCAAAAGAGCAGCTTGCAGGTAGTTCAAGCAGCTACCATTTACCACCTTTAACTACAAAGGGTAAATCCACTCCCTTCATTTAACAAAGTGCTATATTTGGCTATAAAATACATTAGCTTGTAAAAACACTCTTTAAGCTTGTTCAGCAACTCAGCACATTTCCCCAATCCCAGTTCCTACATGTTCCCAGGAGGTGACAGGTGTTTACTGGAAGTACAGGGGTTTGACAACCTTCTTAAGGTACATTTGTCAAGCTTTTTAATCAAGATGTATGAAATATGCTGGTTCTAACCTGCCCTCTTACAGCCCACGAAGAAAAATGCTGACTTGGTTAGCCCAAGTGAAGTAAGAGCAAAGGGCTATTCCTATTCTCATCCTACTAAAACTAGAATGCAATAAACTAAAAACAAGTTGATTTTCAGCATACTGCAACAGCTTTGCATTGCTGGATATGCACCTGCATACTGATGTTTACCTTCCTCTGCTAAGTACATGATAATATCATGCCATGGCAAAACATATCAGATCATAATTTCTCAATTTTAAACAGAGATGTAGTATTCATTAAGATTTATCAGAGTCCTAAGGCCAAGACATGCTAAGCATAGGAATATTCACATTTGAGAGGCTCAACATACAGAGAAAAACTCCCCAGACAAAAATAAGCTCCTCTACCACAGAAGCAATTCAAATAATCAATAAACAAAACTCCCATTCACCAAGAAAAATCATTTTTTCATGAATCAAGTAACACACCCCTAAGTCTCAGGCACAACCTTCAAGGAAAGAGTGCCCCTGCTGCCACCTTTTTTTGTATACTTGGTGCTAAATTTCCTTTCCCTCCACCCAGGAGATATGAAGTATACAAGCTTAGCTGCTCAACCAGAAAAAACTGTATTGGTCTGGGTTTACCTTACATTTTGCTTATTGTTGAAAACTGAAAAGATTCTGAGCCCGAAAGTTTTTTCACTTTTTCCAAATTCATTACTTCTTCCTTTAATTCCTATATTCCATTATCCCCTTCAACCGCTTACAGGTTACTGTAACTGTTGTTGAAGACGCTTACCTCACCTGACGTGAAAACACATCTGCGATGACTACGATTAATACAGGTTAAAAAAAAGTTAATTATATACATATGCACACGCATATATATATGTGGATGATAACAAAATAAGGTTTCAGAGCATTAAGTAAAAATCATACAGGATGAATAAAACCAAACATAGCTCCTTTCTACTCAGAACTTACACTGGGATGGATCCAAAACCAGGAGAAACTATCAGATAGCAAAAGGCCCTTACTGTTATTGTCAGCCAGGAAGAAGAGTTTTCAGAGACAGTACATAAGAAACAATCCCCTCAGTAGGAAGGGATGTACAGTGTACACCAAATTTGATGGCTCAAAACACAGAGACCATAAAACGTTGGGTATCTTTAAGCGAGAAGACAAAAATATTTAATTTTAAGTCAACACTTATCTTCACGTGAGCTCCCCTGACAATATTCTGTGGTACGGAGAAGAGACACAAATGGGTGGCCCAGCACCAGCACATTTATTTTATATAAAGTGATTTATTACCTCTGTTGCTATAATTAGAAACTTAATTAAAAAGCAAAACCAATTAATATTGTCTACCATGGTTAAAAAAATTAAAAATATAAAAACCACTGGACTGTATTACACATCCATCTTAGCTATGGCTAAATAACCCAGAAAACTAATACTCCTTTAAAAAGACTCAGGTGTAAAGGGGCATTTTATGAATCATCACAGACCCCCTGAACTGGGCCTCCAGAACCAAAAGATGAAGCACACACCACTGACTCATCCAAACCTCCAGATCCTCAAAGGTACACAATAAGGGCCGACTTAAAAACATTTAGGTTGGAAAAGATCTTTAAGATCAAGTCCAGCCATTAACCTAACACTGCCAAGTCTACCACTAAACCACGCTCCTAAGTGACACACCTACACATTCTTTTAAATACCTCCGAAGATGGTCACTCCGGCACTGTCCTGGGCCTGTCAACCCTTTTGATGAAAATATTTTTCCTAGTATCCAATCTAAACCTCTCCTGGAACAACTTGAAACCATTATCTGCTGTCCTATTGTTTGTTAGCCAGGAAAAGAGACCAACACCCACCTCGCTACAACCTCCTTTCAGGTAGTTGCAGAGAGTGCTAAAGTCCCCCCTGAGCCTCCTTTTCAACAGACTAAACAACCCCAGTTCCTCAGCTGCTCCTCATAACTGGTCCCTTCACCAGTCTCGTTGCTCTTCTTTGGACATGCCCCAGCGTGTGTGCGTATGTGCATGTATTTTTTTATATATATATATATATATAGATATGCAAAATCTACACAGCTAGACACAGGTAAAAGCAATCTACAACTGAACAGGTGCCATCTGAACAGTTCTGATGAGATTCAGTGACCCTCACTGCACAGGTTGAGCTAGGTATTTGAATCTGAACAAGTCACTCTGCTCCATTTGTATTCACCACAGCGATCTTTCTTATCTTGGGCTCCTAGCTTAGAAAGAGATGAATGGCCTTCTGGAAGTGTTTATTTCTGTAAACTTAATGGAGACTTAACAGCAATCAGCTCAAGAGAAGCATCTACATTTCAGACAACTAAGTTTGGACAGAGAATTAAACTTGTGTCTAATGTTGGAACATAACTCCTGGATTACAAATCCTTGACAACAGGCATCAAGACAAGAGCTATACTTCCTGAAGCACAGGCTAAGATTTACCCAATATCGAATGCAACTCCTAAATAGGCTTTAAGTATCCCAGAAGAGAGAAAGTCCCTGCAAAACATGCAGAATCATAATGCTAGGGAAAAATCTTTCCTCAGAAATAACAATTAGAAATGTGTGTGTGTGTGTATATATATATATATATATACACACACAGTCTTCTGAGCCCCAAGAAATTCTCCCATTTCCTGATTATACAAGAATAAGTCCATCTTAGAAGCAACTATACACACTTCCTACTCTTTTCTCCAATAAAAAGACAGAAGCAGTTGCTACACAGTCAGACTTATAGAAGACTTGCCAAAGAAGCTAATGAATCATTTTACCATCCTCCACCAATGACTGAACTTCTTGGCTCACAAAAATAATCCAGACTGATCTGGATGATCTCAGGCAAATTGCTATTTGAAACTCTATGTTACTTTTACACCTACAGTGCTCGTGGCTGCAATAGATTCCAGAAGCATGCAGAAGGGAGACAGTGAAAGTCAAGATGACTGAATGACATCTCTTCTGGAAATCACCATTTCCAAGCACACAGAGCTCCGCAACTCTTAGCCAGCAGCACAGCTACAGACATAAACTGCTTGCATACTCCAGTCGTGAATATTTTACCACCAGAATGTAAATGACTGTCTCAACATTAAAGAAACCTATGACAAGCAAATAATGCATGTAACTGCTGTATCTCTGAATGTCCGCTAATGCAAGTGCCTTGTCAGAAAAAAAAAAAAAGCTATTTTTTCACTACGAGGCACCAACCTAAATTTCTACTTCGTGCAACTCAAATTTGCCATAAGCAGTATGCAGTCAGTTAGTAGTAGTGATAATGCAAATTCTTACAATCTACTCTATTTCATCTTATGTGCACAACAAGAAAATTCTTCTTTCTCCAGTTGATTTTACAACTGTATTTTCATATAATTCAGGAACAGAAAAATAAAGTTCTCAATAACTTATCCAATGGGCTATATTGAAAATCTTCAGGTTTCTTTCAAAACCTAAATATAACTACACAAAAAATATATTAAAGACACATGAAGATTTCAAAAACAATACCAGAAAAGAGAAAACATAACATTAGAATTTAGACTGAGATTTCATAAACAGTCTTTTTATGTGTAATTATGCACTCCACTTCAGGCATAGGCAACACCATAACGTGCACATTTATTTTCAATAACTACTATTTGTAGTCCACAATAAATACAAAATTATGCTACTCTTAAGACTTTTTGGTGGTTGCTATTGTTGTTAGGATATTGTCATCAGAGAACCCAAGTGAACAATATGAAATACCTCAGACTTCTTTCAAGGGCTTTAGTAAGGTGAGATGACATTACCTTCCTTTTATAGTATGAATTAAGCGTAGTTAGATTTTAGTTAACAGCATCACATGGACAAGCATCACCTTTGAATGTCCTCCTTGAAGCAAACACACTTTTTTTTTTTGGTATGAGTAATTAGCATTTTCATACAAATTTAGAAGGGTGAACGTGCAATAGTCATAAGCTCCACACTTCTGAAAAATCCCAACTCCAGCTCTCCTCATACAGCTTTTACTCCTACCCTTTCACTTCTCAGCTTTCTGCACATGATGCAAAGCAGTCCTCTCTCAATCACTGTCCAAAAATAAGGAGATCATGACCAAAGTGTTACATAGAGACTCAATAACATCCATGGGGAGGCAGGTAAAAAGTACTGCTCTAAGTATGTTCAAAAGTACTGCTCTAAGTATGTTCAGACAAAGCAACTTGACATTTGGCTTGCCATTTTTCTATTCTGGCAATACGAAGCTACATGGTGTGCTTGACACACCCAAGGGAAGGGATGCCATCAGGAGGGATCTGGACAAGTGGGCCCGCGTGAACCTCATGCAAGGTCCTGCACATGGGTCAGGGCAACCCCCTTATCAGTACACTTGAGGGACTGAAGGCAGCCCCATGGAGAAGGATTTGGTGCTACTGGTGGATGAAAAACTGAACATGACCCAGAAGTGTGAGCTCACAGCCCAGAAAGCTGACTGTATACTGGGCTGCATCAAAAGGAGCGTGACCAGCAGGTCAACGGAAGCAATTCTGCCCCTCTGCTCCGGTGAGTACCTGCAGTACTGCATTCAGCTCTAGAGTCCTCAGTACAGGAAAAACATAGGTTGGCTGGAGCAGGTACAGAGGAGGGGCACAGAAATGGCCTAGAAGGTGACAGGATGAGTGAGCTGGGTTTGTTCAACCTGGAGAAGAGAAGGCTCCAGGGAGACCTTATAGCAGCCTTTCAGTAGTTAAAAAGAGCTTTTAAGAAAGACAGGGACAGCCTTTTTAGCAAGGCCTGTTGCAACAGAGCAAAGGGGAATGCTTTAAAACTAAAAGCGGGTAGACTCAAACTAGAAAGAAGGAAGACATTTTCTACTACGAGTGTGGTGCAACACTGGCACAAATTGCCCAGAGAGGTGACAGGAGCCCCATTCTTAGAAACAATCAAGATAATGTTGGATGGGGCTCTGCACAACCAGATCTAGGTGAAGATGGCCCATCTTATTGGAGGGGGGCGGGACTAGATGAACTTTAAAGGTCTCTTCCAGCCTAAATTATCCTAAAATTCTATGATTTTACTTATGTCATGATGCCAGATATATACATGCTACAAAATTTCCTCATGACCTTAAAGATATAGAAATATTTTTGATACACCTTTAATTCACACTGAATACTGGATTTCTTTTGTATAGTCAACCAAGAGATTAAATAGAAGGCATTGCCTTTTCCCCTCTCTATATTACACTGACAAGCTGTAAATGCCTACCTAAACAACTCAGTAAAAGCTTCTGTCTTGCTGTACACTCAGACTATGCTTACACCTTACAACCAACTATTTATTTTGTCTATACAGATTTAAGAATCCAGCCAATGTCTGCTCAAAAATAAAATAAATTATATTCCTCGGGAGACCAATTTCATATCCCTCTCCACAAACACGACTGCCCCCATCTCTTTGACATTATTGATAACTCTTTGAAAGATCAAGAGTCACTGCTTGCACTTGGCAAGACTATTACGCTATTTACTACTGAGAAGTTAAGAGAAGTTAGTGATTTGACAGCAGAAAATTTGGGTTTTGGGAAGACTGGTCAAACAGCCATGACTCACAGCGCTGAACCCATAAAGTTGCTTTGTCCATACAAATTTGATCAGAGAACTCCCTTTTTACTCACAGACTCTTTCCTGAACTAGGCATCATCTCACTCTTCCACAGCCAGCACAAACCCTTTACTATGTGTCTTGCCAAACTTCACGTGTGATCATATACATGCCACTTGAAATTTGATTGACCTACAATTCTGTCATCCTTCATTAATACCTGCCCCTCATCTTGATACTTCAGGTTCTTTGTCCTTACAATTTTCAGACAGTAAAATTCCAGCTTACTTCTGCCTGAAGTATTAAATGCTAAACACCTCAGTATGTACCTGCTCTTGATCTCTGACAAGGTAAGCGAGGAGGTGGTAGTTCACAAAACTAATGCATCAGGATGAATAGAGAAGTTAAGTTCTGCGTTCCGATTCCCAGGGCTAAGAGAACCGCATGACTAACTCAAGTTAGGACAAGTCATGGTGCCTCATAACGTGATGAGAAAGTGAAATCTGCAAAGCAATGCTTAGGACCATCATCTTCCTTATTGTGAAGACATTGCCCCAAATCAAGATAAGATGTGCTGAAACTTCAATTTTCGATGAAGCGAGTGTCCTTCAAAAAATTATTCTCTTATGCTTTTAAGGATAATCATCCATCAATAATTAATATAAACCCTATAAACTAAATTGTAAGAGAAGAACATCCCCCTCACCCCTTTCTGTTTTGGACAAGTTCTGATAAAATCCTTTCTGCACCTGTTGAAATTTTATCTACCTCCCAAGACTTTCAAGAAATGGTCACTTCCAACCTGAAGTGGAATTATGAGCTTAGTTTCTGCTTCTAAAGACATGAAGGGATTAAAAGCGCTTTACTGCAGCTGCACATCTTCCTAGCAAAGAATAACTGCAGTGGGTAATTGTACAACAAATAACATTGTGTGCAAAAATAAGAATTCAAATCACAGCACTGCATTACACTAGCATCTCTCCTTAGTTTCAGTCCTAGGTATCTGAGCCTTTGTCAACATCTCCTGTTGAAGGTTTTTCCAAATGTTACAATACACAGAAAGAAAAAAAACAACCACCAAACCAGATTGTCTCACTAAGCCTAAGAAGCAATTTGCCCAAGATGCTGAGGCAACTCTAAAGGAAGTTTGGTTATTTATAAAACATGGAATGACATCAAAGAAGAAAGACTTTCACCATGTGCATATTAGGGATTTACAGACAAAGCACTCTCACAGAGGAGGCAAAATGAATGGTTCAGGACCCCAGGGCCTAAGCTGGTATCCATTACACCTGTGCTGAAATAATCTCACTGCTGAGCTAATAAGCTTAAGAAAGAGAAGACAGACACTTTTGCCATCTTTCCCCTCCCTCCTTTTTGTATTCAATACTTGGAAAAAGCAAACACTTCACAGGTTAAACAAATCACTTCATACAAAGTCCAATTTCTTCATTTTTGGTTCAGCAGACAAAACCAGAAGTTTCTTAAATGCAGTTGAATTCAATTAACCTTAGAAAGCAGTGATTATACATTATGCAGTCTGTCCGGCAGCCCTGTAACACCGATGAATTCTAATCATGCAGGCCAATTTCAGCCAAATTTGACAGAGAAACAGAGGTCTCAAAGACACTGAGTTCTACTAAGTTTCACAGAAATGGGCTGCTGGCTAGAAGCAAGACATACAAATTAGCAGTTGCATTGTGAAAAAAGGAAACAGAACTTGGCTCTCATCC
The DNA here is from genome assembly GCA_017639245.1 of Myiopsitta monachus. Taxonomy (NCBI): domain Eukaryota; kingdom Metazoa; phylum Chordata; class Aves; order Psittaciformes; family Psittacidae; genus Myiopsitta; species Myiopsitta monachus. The sequence goes on from CM029919.1 coordinate 62,445,785, forward strand.
ATTTTGAGCAGCAGCAATCAAGTGGTCTATTGAGGCACTCGCCTAGCTCCAAACCAGCCATAACACATGCTGGTGCTTGCCAAATGGAAAGAGATGTGAGAGGAAGCCAAATGCCTTCTGCGGTAGGACAGACCACAAGAAGGGAAAGAAGGCATGATAGTAAACAGGCATTAGAGAGCACCAGAGGCACGGCAACAGGCAGTCACAGGAGTCAAAGCAGAAAGTTTAGGATGAGTTCACTTTAGGAGCTGAGGGCACAAGCTTGAAGACAGCCACATTTTCTTATTTTCATAGCTCTCAAAAGCTTATTTTTGGGTTGTTTTTCATTTCATCAGAGTCAAGTAATCATTTGATGCTATGACTGCAAACCAGACTTTAACTCAAGCTACTTTAATGCAAGTTTATGTCCTGATATTCCCATTAAGTAATAGTGAAATCAAGTGTGTGTCACAACATTTAGGAATAATATTAAGTTAGAAAAGTACACACTGAAATATACAACTTCATTATGCAGAAAAAAGAAGAATTCACAGTATATGATAGGGTCAGGACTCCAATGGATGCAGGCAGACAAGAACCAGCTGAAGTCAGACATCTGGAGAAATGACCACCTCTCAGCTGAGTAGTCAGGTGAAGCATGTTGTCAGTTACAACTAGCAGATCACGTATACCACCAAGCTAAACTTTTTTATTCTGCATGCTTAACAACATAAGAACATACCCACACCCAGTCACCAAGTCTCACAGAAGCCTATGCAAGCCAAGCTTTGCCTCTTGTAACTGCAAATGACTGTTCACACTCTTACACTGGCATGTAATTTATCATGCATTATATTTAGCCTAATAATCTGTTAACTTGCAGGGGGGGAAGTTGAGTAATACCACACCTGCATTACATCACCTTTTCTCAGTCACTTGGTACTTTCCTCACTAATGATAGAGATGGAATGATAGATACCTACAAGGTATCTCTATCTTCATTTTTCTCTTTTTTTGCTTGTTCTCATTAGATCACTTCTTTCCTAAACTCTCCCTCCCTCTGCCTTCTGTCTGCCCTTCTTTTTTTGACAGTAACAAAGCTGAGTGAGCATAGAGAACACCTTTCTTAAGATTAACTACAAAGAATAGGCTTCTTCACCATGACAAAGACTGAAGAAGGGATTTAACATATCTATATGGTTGCAAGTGACATTAAAGAGATAAGAAGGGATTGGTTATTTGCTGTCTCAAAATTAGCAAGTGGGAATCTCGGCAAACTTAGGAAAAGGGCGCTTCACACAGCATATAAAGTTGTTATTCAGTGCTCTGTGGCTGCTAAATTTTTACATAGGTTCAAAAAACTACTACATAGATCCAGAAACTAATCAAAAGTCTATTTAATAGAAAGGAAAATGTCCAGCTGAGGAAATGGCTGTGAAAAACAAACAAACAAAAAACCCCACTCAGAAAAAAACAACCAAAAACCCCCCAATATTTAAAAACTGCGGAAACACTCTGAAACATCGCCTCTGCATATTGTAACACTCTCTGGTTTCTCTACAGACATCAGTTATTGGACTTGATTAAAGGCACAGTACTGGGACAGAAACTTTGATCAACACAGCAAAAGAAAGCACAAGATCATTCACTGCAGAGAATGAACACAGAAAGACGTGGCTGGGGAACATAACAATTTAAGTTTCTTGGACATATAGAAAGTTAACTCAAAATACCACTTCCACATAAAATGAAAAGATCTTTCATCATTCATGTTAGTCTCCAGTTCATAAATTTGAGAAATATGAAGTTTAAGCAGCTGCCAGACTAAAAAAAGGCATTCTAGTAATGGTTCTTATTAAGCACTTCCTATATATATCACATTTTCCATAACCAAGTAGTACATTAGTACATTGCAGGTTTTTCACCACACACCAGCATAGCTTGTGCTAGCATAAGCACATCAAAATTGTATTAACGTAACCACTTTACAGTTTAAAAGAGATGCACAACTTTTCAGGATGAAAATAGAACTTATTTTCAATTTTTCTTTCGGAGAAAGAGGGTGCAGGAGACAACATGCTAGTAAGTACAGAACTAGGTAAGAAGCACCACCATAGCAGTTCATTGGCCAAAAGGAACATCATAAAGCTCAAAGATAATCACTGATTCACAGCCCTTGTAATCACTGAGGTTGGGAAGTGGCTGGACAGAAAGCAGCTTCGCGGGTTCATGGCAAAGAACAGGGGGTAGAGAGTAACAACACGCTGGGCTGCATCAGCAAGACTGTAGCCAGCAAATCAGGAGATGTGGTTATTCCCCTTCTCCCAGCACAAAGACATGTCTAAAATATCACATCCAGTTTCAGGGGTCTATGTTATGAAAGAAGATCCCCAAACTGAAAACAGGCTACTAAGATGCTTCGGGGGCAGAAGCCCATGTCACAGGAGACACTGAGAGCATCATTTTGTCTGTCAAGTTTGTTCGGCCTGAAGAGCAAGCCAAAAGGGGGAACTCATTCCCTTCCACATGTCCCCACTATCTGAAGGTGGTTTAAGAAGACGAAGCCAATTCTGAGAGGCATGGAGTAAAACAATACAGTGCAAGAGACACAGGCTGAAACGCAGGAAATCTCAACTGCACATAAGGAAAAGTTAACAAAGAATGGCTAAGTATTGGAGCAGGCCACCTCGGTGATATGCAAAGCTCAACTAGGCCAAGGCCTCCTACCTTCAAAGTCAGCCCTGTTTTGAGCAACGGCTGGGACTACGATGGCCCCTCCTGAAGTTGAAGAAAAAACTGGACAATTATATCTTGAGTATCTCAAAACCAAAGCAAAACGTGGCATCTTTATAAGAACTAATTCCCAAAAACACTTTCTCAAAGTAACATTATGTGCATTTTTTTTCCAGTACAGATACTTAAAAGTCAGCTGATTGAGACCGGAAAACGTAATGTGTAATATTCACACATATAAGTAACAGGTGGTATCTTTAGTAGATCAAATATTATATGACAATTTTTAATCACCTTATTTAGCTTATCAGCTGTACTTATGAAGGAGACTATTTCTCAGTATTTCTCAATTCAAGCTGTAAAATCTCACTTTCTTACCACAGAGAAACAGCACTGAACCATAAAACTACAAAATGAAACCTGGAAACATTATTAACTGGTGTTTTGTTATTAAAGCATGTCTTCCATATCAGCGTCAAAAAGCTGCACCACTACTGCTTCAAGACACTTCGTATTAATTTCAGAAATAACAGAAGCTTAACATCCCCAGTGCTTGCTGACTCACAAAGCACGATGTTAAGCAAATGCCTTCAGCTTAACTTGAAATATTTAAAACAGGAGTTTATCACCAACACAAAGTTGCCAAGAATAGCTGATAAACGCTGCCCTTAATTGGTTTGAGTGTTTCAGCTAAAATAATACCAACTTCTGAAGACATCCCATGAACATACTTCCCTCCTACATACCAAAATTGACAAAAACAAACAAAAAAAAGAAGTTACAACCTGCTCAGAAGACAAGGATGAAAGATGAGTACTTACTACTGAAACAAAAAAATGTGTAACTGAAAATGACAAGCAGAAAATATTTTCAATATCTGTGAGCAAAATACTAAACTGTGCTTAATACACGTCCCTACTACTATTATTGCATAATTTTGACACAGCACAGCATATTTTTCCATTTAGAGAAGTTGTTTTCAACCCTGCAGAAGTGGCAGTTTCTTTTTATTCTATCTTATGCTATGAAACAGCCATTTCTACAAACCTTTAAAATTAGATATATAGCATATTTATAAAAAAGCACTCAAAACAATCAGCATGAAAGCATGCATGCTCTTGCCATGTAAAAGAACACACAGTAAACTAAGACATGTTTACAATTAATTTGAAAAGCTCTACAGCTGTGGGATCCTCCTGTCACTCCAGAAAAACAAATGGGTTCTGTCCCTTGATAGCTTAGTGGCATCAGGGTACACTGTGCACTGGTGTCTACTAGAGCCTTATGCTCCTGTGGCTGTGACACACAAGGCCATCTAATCCATACAGTTCAGTAACACCAGTTGTCTTTTTTTCCTCCACCTGGCTGGAGGTAGGTGGTCCACTTGCTCAGATGACACAAAACATCTTCCTTGAAGTGGATACTTGCCCTTCACACCTGACAGGAGTCACCTCCAATAGCTGACGGAGTCACCTCCAATAGCTGACGGCTTGTACCCCTTTTCCAATTGCCTTGTCAATGCCCCCTTCCCTAAAAAGGGATCACAGCAGTTTGGCTTCCCTACCCTCTAATTTCAGGCTACTGGCCCCATTATCCCAACACTGGCACAGCCAAGTGACAATGTGCTCACCTGGATAATGGCAAAATCTTTTTGCATATCTTGCAGCTCAGTCAGGGACAGGGATCAGGTGGTTACCACCTCATTTAGGAATTCTTCCTCCTCCCCAGTCAGCAGCTGCCTCTATTCCTCCTCCTGTTCTCATGACAGCTCAGCTAGTAGTCTGCCTCTTCCACTTCTTCCTTCTGCTCTCTCTTTGATGCTCCTTCATCCCTTATTGAATGAGCTTCCAATATATCTTCTTGTGCATAGGGACAACTGATAAGGGCATGGATTAGTTCTTTGGTTCAGATGCAATGCCTGTTGCTGGGGTTGGAATAGCTGTAGTCTTGTCATCAGATCCAGAGACCTTCTCTTCTCCTTGAGGGTACTGAGTAATGCTGAGCATGAGCCAGGCCCCAGCACATTGCAGTGACTTGTGTCTCTCAAACTGCCCGGATGACAGCATGATCTTTTCAAATATTTAACTAGTTTTTCCAGATTCTGCATTTGTTCTGGGGTGAAGTTCCAAATCACTGAAGATGCCAGCTGTCCTAGGCATTTGCCCATACTATCCCACACATCCTGCCACTTATAACTATACAGCTTAAGGGCAGATTTCTGGATAGTATACTTAAATGATAGTTTAACCCTAAGCAATACTTGAAATGCATTCAGGAGACATAGCAATAGGAACATGTTGGTTTCAACTTCCCAATGATATTCAAAATAATCAGGAGCAGTTGTAATTAGCCTGAAGGAGAAGAGAAAGATGCAGGAAGACATCTCCCCCACTGACTGTCTCTCGGGAAAAAAAAAAAGTGTAATTATTACTAGTTCCCGATAGATGGCTCCCGAAGTACGGAGATGACTGCAATGCTGAGCACAAATACCAGACTAGCCCCACGACAAGCAATTTTATCATAGGCCAGTGTTACAAATTACAACAAAATTATAACCTTAACCAAGCCCTCAGAGGCTATAAACAGCACAACAGGGAACATAAACAGTAAGTTAGGTGCTACAACCCTAAGTACAAGCACAACAACTCTGAGAGCAAATAAATCAACATTGTGACCAGCAACTATAAAACTAATATAACGAATGCTTATAATAAATTTGGTTTAACTCACTCTGGTCATATGTGTTATGTCAACCCTTCATGCCTCATGTTGGGTGCCAAAAAGGCCCATCATGGTTTAACCCAGCAGGTAGCACAACAGCCACTTGCTCGCTCCCCCCTAACCTCCCTTCCCAGGAGGATGGGGGAGAGAAGAATAAAAATTGTAGCTTAAGATAAACCACAGAAGATAGTTTAATAGAACAGAAAAGGAAGGGAAGGTAACCACATGGTAATAATAAAAGAATTAGAATACACAAACCAAGTGATGCAGAATGCAATTGCTCATCACCCATTGATCAATATCCAGCCAATCCCTGAAGAGTAGTCCAGGGCCAGCCTTCCCCCTAGTTTACATGCTGAGCATGACGCAGTATGGCATGGAATAACCCTTTGGTTAGTTGAGGTCAGCTGCCTGCCTGTGTCCTCCTAGCTTCATACACCCCACAGACTACTCACTGGTGGGGTGGTGCGAGAAGCTGACAAGTACCTTAGTGTAAACACTGTTTAGCAACTACTAAAATATCCACGTTATCACCATTAGTCTCATCCTAAATCCAAACCACAGCATTATACCAGCTACTAGGCAAGAAAACTACCTCTATCCCAGCTGAAATCAGGACAATCAGCTGCATGTGAGCTATAGAAGTCTGATTCAACCTCTGACCTACATACAAGTATAGGTCTGTAAAAAAAAAATATGGAGGTGATCAGCCAAACTACAATATAATAAGATACCACAAAACCAAGCTAGGTATCCATAAGTGCAGTCTGAACACGGAAGCAGAGGCATACTTTTCCTAACTGGTAGTACTTTTTGTTACATTGCTTGTAGCCATAGCAGCAATTGTCTTCCTAGAACATACACTTCTTCAAAGTTAGTTGAATGTCTCCAGAGAGGGAGACTCCACAAGCCCCATGGGTAGCCTGATCCAGTGCTCTGCCATCCTCAACGTATAGAAGTTCTTCCTCAGGTTGAGGTGAAACTTCTTGTGTTTTAGTTCATGGCCACTGCTCCTTGTCCTGTCATTGGGCACCACTTGAAAAGAGTCTGGCACCCTCCTTCAAGATATTTGTATGTATGAATGAGATCCTCTATCAGTCATCTCTTCTCTACACTAAATAGGCCCAGCTCCCGCAATCTCTCCTCACCTACCCAAGAATTTAAATGTTGAGGTAACATACTATATTACAAAAAACAAACAAACAAACAAAAAAAAAAAAAACAAAAACAAACAAGCAAAAAAAAACCAACCAAAAGAGAGAAACTTTAACAGATTGCAAAATGTTAACATGAGTCTTTACAACTACTTAATAGAAGAGATCTAGTGATAAGTACACACAGTGTATAGAAGAGATCTAGTGATAAGTACACACAGTGTTATCTAGCAGTAACAGCAGTGAGGCAAAAATGTCAAACTTTTCCAGGTAACACAGAGATGTGCCCAGGATAACCTCACTAAGTCTAAACTTTTGTAAGATAAGCTTTCAGCAAGCAGCACTGCTCTAATACAGCAGACGCTAGAAACAGCCCCTGCAGTCAGAAAACGCCAGACAAGAGCACTTGCGTGATTTGCTCCTCGAGAAGATTTGTTACTCCATGACATGTAACAGGCCACAGCAATTCAAAATACAGAAGTATTTTGAGAATTTTCTTTCTTTATCCAATGAAATTCATTATTCTCCTTACTCGGATGCAGGCTGTGAGTACTGTTTCTCACTCACATTTCTCCAGGAAAACACTGGCAGCCACATTAAAGTGTTAAAGTAGAAACAAATACTGTAAGGCTGGGGCCATGCCAAAGACACAGCTACATGCCACTGAGAGTATCTTGTAGCTGTCTGAACATACCATGGCTTTTTCTCCTCTGGCTTTCCTCAACGGCTCCTTTTCAGATATGACACAGCACAAGAAGCTCCTAGCCATTCCTGGAGCACTGTGAGACAAGCAACAGGAAAGAAAAAGCCTGTCTTGACCACTCTCCCCAGGCAGTGCTCTGCCACAAAGCAGCTACTTCGGCAGTCTGTTTTCTAACTAAAGAGTAACTCTTCGCTTGCTGTCAGTTAATGTCAACGCTTCCACTTCTAATACCTATTCCACATTTCTCAAAGTGAAGGGCTCAAAATTATGCCAATGCAAGAACGTCCATCATTCTTCTATTACTTACCAAAGTTGCAAAGATCATTTAAACCAGTTCCTTAAATGTGTGAAACAGCTCAAAGGTTGCATGAGTCCTAGAGTTGTCCAGTCTTCTTAAATGCTGACACTTCATAACTATGCATTATATTAAGTACATAAAATGCGATTAGAAATATTCACATATCCATTCATCCCCCAGAGAGCCTTTCCTTCTTTTGTCAGCTGTATTAGACTCACTGTTATTGGAATTAAATATCCTCTTTTTGCTCTAGAGAAGTATCGTTGTTTAAGCTGTAAATCTCACTTCTCCCTCTCTTTCCCCCCCCCCACTCCAATGGGGGGGGAATGGGGAGAAGAATCAAAAGACTTTAACTCCCACGGGTTGAGATAAGAACAGTCCAGAAACTGAGGTATAATACAAATCACTACTGCTACCACCAATAGTAATAATGACAAGGCAAATACAAGGGAAGATGATACAACCGCTCACCGTCCAACCAAGCCGAGAGAGAGAGAGAGAGAGAGAGAGAGAGAGAAAGAGAAAGAGAGAAAGAGAAAGAGAAAGAGAAAGAGAAAGAGAAAGAGAAAGAGAAAGAGAAAGAGAGAAAGAGAAAGAGAGAAAGAGAGAAAGAGAGAAAGAGAGAAAGAGAGAAAGAGAGAAAGAGAGAAAGAGAGAAAGAGAGAAAGAGAAAGAGAGAAAGAGAGAAAGAGAGAAAGAGAGAAAGAGAGAAAGAGAGAAAGAGAGAAAGAGAGAAAGAGAGAAAGAGAAAGAGAGAAAGAGAGAAAGAGAGAAAGAGAGAAAGAGAGAAAGAGAGAAAGAGAGAAAGAGAGAAAGAGAGAAAGAGAAAGAGAAAGAGAAAGAGAAAGAGAAAGAGAAAGAGAAAGAGACTTCCAGGTTCCTGCCCCCAGTATTTTACATCCTGGGCATGACATGCTGTGGCATGGAATAGCTCTTTGGCCAGTTTGGGTCAGGTGCCCTGTCTCTGCTTCCTCCCAGCTTCCCCTCCTCCCTGGCAGAGCATGAGACTCAGAAAGTCCTTGGCCAGACCAAAACATTACCAAGCAGTAACTGAAAACACTGGTGTTATCAGCGCTGCTCCAGCTACCAAGGAGAAAAATGACTGCTGCTGCTGAACCCAGGACAAGAAGCAGAAAATGTTCTCCTGAAAACATAAACAATATGCACATCTTGGAGAATCAGTCTTAAATTTATTTTAATTATGTTGTTATGACTGTCACAGAAGAAGCAATCTATAAAAAATTAGCCAGTGAATAGGATATTTAAAATCCAACATTTCTAAGTGTATTTCCACTGAAGTGAAGCTTCAGGACAGCTTCTACATATATTGTTTACATTAAGCTGTGTTTTATCCAACAGTAATGCTTATGTAAAATATGCACAGATAAAAACCTACCGAGCATAAGTTTGTTACAGGTACGAATGACAAACTAACCTCACTCCAAAATCATCAGCTACCCTCCCACCAGCTTGACGCTCAGGGATTGAAGGTCTGGGAAGTGTGAGCACACAAAGACTTGAAGACAGAATAAAAACCCCATCTTCCTCAGAGACTCATAACATGATTCCAGAATGCAAAATCTTTTCAAAGGGCTTTCTCCTATGAGCTGGTTCATCTATACCCAGCATCTAATCCAAATGTCTCAGATTTCCACTGTCTAGAATGTACAGTCTTTCTAACTACTAATTTAGATCTCAAAGAACACACAAGTTTAAAAGACATCTCCTTTAACTTCTGCTCAAATTTTAAGAGATACTGGCTATCAGGAAATTGTAGATTTCTTGAACACACTGTTGCTTTTATTAACCCACTCTTCCATTGTGAAGTTCATATGGGTTTGATGGAAAAAGCAAATAATAATCGAGCATGTTGCTATTCCATCCTGCCCAAGTCCTCTCAAATCTCTACCAAAATCACCTTCTTACCTGATCCTCTTACACTATACTCAGAAGCAAAATTAGTGGCAGGGAAGAAATAATCAGTACAAAATAGTCACAATAGTGTTCTAAACTCTACCTAATCACCTTGTTTAGGCAGTGATATCTGTTAGTTTTCCAATACAAAAATTGATAGAAAATATTGTGAAACTCAGCAGACATCTCCATCTCAAAGATAACATGCACTGTCTCAAAGAGCAGGAGAGTCAAAAAGCATGTGAACAAGAGGAAGAAAGAGGAAAACTACTACATCGAGTCAAACCCATTAAGTGACATTTGCCCTAGTAAGTATTTGCATCTCAAAAAGTAAGTAACTTCTGAAACAAGACTCAATACATTCCAAACTGCCAACGACTCAAAAAACGAGAGTAGCTATGGAAAGCTTACACACTCCTACAGAACACATCGACTGGAGAGAATCAACACAAGACATATCAAGAAAAGTAAGGCCACTGAAAAGGTGGGTTTTAAAAAAAGGTCTGTAACACTTTAAAGGACTTTCACCTTTAGGTGTGTTACAAGTAAACTAAGCCTTTTTCTTTCCCTCTTTTCTTTCTGTTGTTGAGTAAAGGGTTCACAGTAGCAACATCTTCACTCTAAGCTGCAACAATTCTATAAATCAAGGACAACCAGTACTGGTACTTCAGCTTCCCACCATATGATTCTGAGAAACCAGCAGGTGAAGTCTGTCTCCCCAAAGATTATGCATAAATCAATTTGAGATTGGCATAACGAGAGGAGGAGAGTCTCTCCCAGCTACTAATGGAAACCTGAAGGCTGAGTTGCAGTAAAGCAGTGGAAATCACAACTGAGGCTGAGTGAATAGGGCACTGTCACACTTGTCTTTTCTCTAACCAGTTTCCAATAGACCTGTTAATTTCTCTCCAAATTCCCACTCCCTCTTCCCCCACCTCTAATCAAGAGAAGAAATCCTTTCTTTGGCAGAACTGCAGTGTGAAGATACTTACTTAATGTTGTCATGGTTTAAGCCCAGCCGTAAACCAGCCACACAGTTGGTTAGCTCTCCCCCCACTTCCTCCCCCGCTCCTGGAGGGATGGGGAGGAGAATCAAAAGAATTTAACTCTCAGAGGCTGAGACAAGAACAGTCCAGTAACTAAGGTATAACACAAATCACTGCTGCTACCACCAATAATAATAATGATACGAGAAGTAACAAGGGAACAGAATACAACCGCTCACCACCTGCCAACTGATACCCAGCCTGACCCAGCAGTGATCTAACCCTTCCCGGACCCTGCCCCCAGTTTTTACATCCTGGGCATGACATGCTGTGGTATGGAATACCTCTTTGGCTACTTTGGGTCAGGTGCCCTGTCTCTGCTTCCTCCTAGCTTCCCCTCCTCCCTGGCAGAGCATGAGACTCAGAAAGTCCTTGGTCAGACTAAACATTTGAGCAGTAACTAAAAACATCGGTGTTATCAGTGCTGTTCCCAGGCCAAAAGTCAAAAACACAGCGCCGTACCAGCTACCAAGGAGGAGAAAAAATGACTGCTACTGCTGAACCCAGGACAAATGTAAAAATATGAACATAAATGGTGCTTTTACTTATGCTGTCCAGGTCTATTTAACACAATGCCCTTCTTTCAAGGTGGCCAGAAGCAGATGATTCAGGCGAACAGTGTAAACCAGCAAATATCCACAAGTGTCTGGAATAATACCTAGCCTTCAGCCATTTCAAAGCTGGTAGTCCAACTCGACTGTAAAGTTCAGTATTCAGTGCATCCATCCCTACCTGACTTCACCTAATTGCAGTTTTAACCCACTTATATTATTCTGCTTCACAATATCATGCAACAATTAAGCTCCACAATTTAATTACACACTGCTTGTAAAGCTACTTCAGTTTTCATCAGGTAGCAGGTTTAATTCACCAGGTGGCCTAATTCTTGTGTTAAGAAAAATAGCTACTCTTTCTTTCTATTCATCATTTCTGTATGAGCTACAGATTTTATAGACCTCTACCACCTCTCTTCCTATTGTTCTGTCTTCCATACTAAAGATCTTATCTTCCCAACACAGAGAATCTTCCATATCGCTCATCTACTTTTTCACTATGAAACCCATGCTGTGCTGGGGTGATTATATTAATGCACACTGTTAATGATTTGGACACACCATTGATACACATAATGCTCTAGCAATTATTTTATTCTTTGTGAACATTTCCCAACAACTTTCTGACCCCTTCTCCGAATAAGTAACATTAGCAAATTTAGAGCTCATCACTGCATAGACAGGTTAGCATTATTTTGCCCTGCATGACCACCATTTGTCATTCACCAAAGCTGAATTACATTTGCATGTGAAAGCACCAGGCAACACTATGATAAGATTTTACTGCAACTACCCAATCAGTTTAGATTTTACCCATCCCCATATCATAGAAGCATAGAATAGTCTGGGTTGGAAGGGACCTTCAAAGGTCATCTGGTCCTACCCCCCTGCACGGAGCAGAGACATCTTCAACTAGAGCAACTTGCCTAGAACCACATCCAGTCTGGCCTTGAATGTCTCCAGGGATGCTGCATCCACCACCTCTTCGAGCAACCTGTGCCAGTGTTTTACAACCCTCACTGTAAGAAATGCTTTCCTCACATCCAGCTTGAATCTCTCCAATTTAAAACCACTACCCCTTGTCCTATCACAACAAATGCTACTAAAAAGTCTTTCCCCACCTTTCTTACAGGCCCCTTTTAAGTACTGACAGGCTGCAATAAGGTCTCCCTGGTGTCTCCTCCAGGCTGAATAACCCCAACTCTCTCAGCCTTTCCTTATAGGAGAGATGTTCCATCTCCCTGATCATTTTTGTGGCTCCTTTCTGGATTCTCTACAACAGGTCGGTATCAACAAACTGCTATGGTGCCATAACATTATCATTCCTTAAGACTGTTATTTAACACAATGAACTCTTGGATCCCAGCAGAAATCTACTGGTAACATTTTTCTACCATGAAACAATCATTTATTTATCTAGTTTCTCATCTTTTAACCAACTGTATCAGTCTACAGGATAACCTTTTGTCCTTGGCAAATAAGCTTTGGGTTTGGTCCTCGGTCAAATATTTCACCCATTTTCAAACCAGTCTGCTACTAGCTTTGGTAAGTGCTATATAATTTCAGTGTTGTAGCATTCAGTGAACAATAATCTTGCAGGATTTGGTAAGAGTTTTACTTTCATCTTATGTACTGCCTGAAAACTACATAAACCTCACTAAGGTCTCCCCCTTCAGCCTTCTGTTCGGCAAATTGAGGGGTTTCAAACATGTTAGCCCCCTACCTCCTTCCATCACCTTGTTTTAGCTATCCTTCCTTGCACCTTTTTACTTATAAATTGTATCTCTATATCTATTTCTTGTAAAGGCTGAGACAATTCCAACTGATACCAGGCATTTTTAACACCTTTCACCTTCTTAAATGTAAAAAAAAAAAATTAGAAATATATAAATAAATAAATAAAGGTGTCTGTATTAGGTTTTTGGGACAGTTTTTCTTATCAAATGGTAAAATGCTGGAACTTTTCTGCTTCTCCAGACTGAAAAATGACACAAAGAACTCAGATTCTAACTACCCATTATAGATAATTCAGCAAGAGTGCAAACCAATCAGAGCAGCCAGTAAGGGATACACCTTAACAAACAAGAAATCCAACAATGTAACATTTTGGGTTGTACTGGCACTTTGAGATTTCAGGGTACCAACCACACTTCACAATATGACAACCACCACAGAAGGAGTGTCAAGAACCTCAAAACAGATGCATCTCCCCTGTGAATCACTGTTTTCCCTGTATCTAAGGAACATCTTGTATCCAGGCTGGGCTTCCTCCATATGCAGGGACCAATTTCAGCTCAGTTTTCCAAAGACATTTCAGTGGAACAGCAAAAGAACATGTAGGAAAAGCAGATCTTACAGGATTTTGGAGCAGACTACTTTGCCAAATGCCTGCTGCACTCTTAGAAAGAGGTGTTACATTCACCCTTGTGGGCACTTCCTTGCGTTCCCAGGCAGGCACCTGCTCTTGCTTGCATCACATCACATGTTTAGTCCTACAAGAAAGCAAGTCTGAACAGACCAATCTTCAGTCTAAAGTTACCCAGCACATTAATTGCTGAAACATTCAAAATTCAGCTTAAAAGTTTAGTACGTACCAACCATCTATTTTTCACTTACAAAGTATGTAAAACCAAAATAGCACAGATTTAAGGGTTTTCTCATGTATTACTAGCAGTATTTTGTTTCCAAACAGCAAGCCAAATTTCAATTCCTCTTCATCTCTCGGAATAAGTTTTCATAGTCGGAACATTGTTTACATAATTTGCCAAATATGTGAAGTTTTACAAGACTATATATATTTTTGCTATAGACTGTTTTATGGCATTATACACTGCAGTAAATAAATAAATCGGTACTGCTTGCAAGGAACTCACATGCACATTTAGTTGTACTAACAGATTTTTTAGTTACCCGGTTTGCACATCTTGCTTTCCCACATTCAGAAATCAACCAGACCCAAGATCTGCAGGACTTTCAAGGAGGAGTCAAAAGAAAGCCACCCCCAGACCTGCTGTAGCACAAGGTATGTTGTTAACTTCTGACAATATATAGACATTTCCAGATAATTCCTAAGTTCAGCAAAGACCTAGAACACTGAAGAGGTCCTGCTTGTCCTACTCTCTTGTAAAATGCCACTTGAGTTCCAAAACACCAAGCAAACAATTCTGCTGCAAATGACTGAGAAGTGCTGTGCCATTCTCACTGTTTACATAAGGAGGATGTATTCTGCAGTCCTTCTGGACTTCATTTCTAGCTAGAAAACTCGATTCAACAACTTGGGTTCTATTAAGGTCTATATTTTAATGGGAACAATGGTTCCAAAATTAATGAAAGTAACTATAACAATACAAAAAGGTAACTAACTCTCTCTGCCCCTTAGCTTTCCTCCATGTGAGCATCTGGCAATTAAATATAAAGTTAACACAGAACTTCTGCTTCAAGACAGAATATCTTTTTTACTGCAGTACAATACAAACACACTTTATCTCAAGTCAATCTCTCATTCCAAAGCTCTGTGCAGTGCTTAATAAAAAGACCTAAGCGCAAAAAATTAACACTTTTAAAGAGAGGTGCAAGGACATCTCTTCAGAAAAACTGCAGTTCTGCACACAAACTACATGAGTCTTTTACCTATTTGGGTTGGAATGGACCTTAAAGCTCATCTAGTTCCCTCTGCCACAGGCAGAGACACCTTCCACTAGACCATGTTGCCCAAGGTTCTGTCCAACCTGCCCTTGAATGCTGCCAGGGATGGGGCAACCACAGCTTCTCCGAGCAAACTGTTCCAGTGTTTCACCACCTCTACAGTAAAGAATTTCTTCCTTACATGATGAAACACCACTCAGAAAAATCCACATTCTCAGCTCTAGCTGCCACTGTTACATTTACTAAGTAGGGCCACTTCATCTTTCAAAAGCTGGTAAAAACGTAATTGATATACTGAAACAAGCTTAAAAGGCAAACATCATAAACTTCCAGGCAATTTTACAAATTGTGACTCTCTCACAAAATCTAGCTGGGAAAAAAAAAAATGCATCTAACTATTGTTCTACATTAACTACACCACGTTACTGCTTTACTTGAAAAATAACTTTGTTTTGAATTCAGAATCATAAAAAAAAAATAATTGCAGATATTCACATAAATGAGTGTATATATCAACTATCTTACCTTTAAGGATTTAAGAAAGTCATAGTAAAATCCAATCAGTACAGGCAGTATCATGCAAGTCTGTAGATTTGCTACTATGGAAGAAAACAGTCTCTTACTTGGTTTGAAAGACCAAATGGTGCTTCTGCAGTTTAAGTGGGATCAGATTTTAACGTATAAACTCAGCTTCATCTTTGTACTAGAAAACTTAACATTTTGACATGAGGTGACAGCAACAGTGACAACCAATTTGGTACAGAACATGATTTAACCACCAGTGTAGCCAAGTATAGTCAGAAATATACTACATTAAATACCACTGAAGGCTTACTCATACATGTATTAAATAACTTTAAGATCTAATAATAATATGAGAAAAGTCATAAGACCAACAGCAAAAGTTAAACGCGTCGATGTCTAGGTTATTATTCTTTTTAAAGTGCACGAACACTTAAACAAGATTTCTGAAACAAATCTTTCCTCTCAACCTCACATTCCTCAAAACTATACGCATTCATTTTCCCCTCTTTCACATTACCCTTCCCAATGCAACTAGGTCAAGGCATAAATTCCAGTGGACCTGATAATCAGTCCATTACTTGCCCGATCATCTTTCAGTTTCTGCCTTTGGCTCACACCCTGCAGTGCTGCAAGTATAACAAGTTTATAGCCATTTAAGAGTATATGCTCCCAAGGAGAGAAGCAAACACCGCAGAATAACAGATCATTTCAGAGGCGTCTCTGCTGCCAAAACCTTAAAGCAGTTTACCAATGGCACTAATTCAACTGACAAAGCAGTAAAACAACTAAGAATTGAAAACCATGTGATAAAACTTTGGATATGTAATAGAAAGAAGAGAAAACTATGAAAATAAAAATCACTTTTATGGAAGGGTTTCTCTTTTTCAGAAAGGAGTTAAGTATGGAAGAGGAAGGGGATGAATTTCAAGTTACAGGCAGAAGTTCCCTTTAAAGAAGCTGATGCTATGAGAATTAGCATAAAATTATGATCCTTACAATCCAGCAACAGCCAGGAATCACAAGATGAAGGTACTCGAAAGCATCCAGAGGAGGGCAACAAAGCTGATGAAAGGGCTGGAACGCATACCCTATGGAGGAGCAGCTAAAGACTTTGGGTTTGGCTAACTTGGAGAAAACAAGACTAGGGGGCTATTCCATTGCTCTCCACAACTTTCTGAGAAAGGAAAACAGAGAGGGAGGTACAGCCCTCTTCCTTCTCTCTGTGATCCAGTGACAGAACACATGGGAATGATTCAGAGCTGCATCGGGGAGGTTCAGACTGGACTTTAGGAAGCATTTCTTTACCAAGAAGATGGTCAAAGACTGGAACAGGCTTCCTAGAGAGGTGGTCAGGGTGCCATGCCGATGTTTAAGAGTCATTTGGAAAATGCCCTTGCTCTAACTGGTTTCTGGTTTGTTTGTTTTTTTCTTTTTTTTTTTAGCCTTTCTGGCCAGCCCTGCACTGGTCAGGCAGATGGACTGAGGATGACTGTAGGCCCTTCCAATTGAACTACCCTACTCTAAACCATTTGACTTCAGTTTCAATCTTTTCCAACTTAGACATACATCACATCACAGTCCAGAAGAACCACTAAGTTGAACAGCAGAACAGAAATATCCCCAAAATGCCACTGGAAGTAATGAAGCTTCTCATCACTTGAGCAGTTTTTCTTCAATTACAGCCAAAGTAAGTCATTTTGTGTTTCAATAGCTAGCACTGACCAATTGTTTTGGTGAAAAATTTCTAAGTAGTTAAAGAAATAACACATGACTACCAAAGTGGCAATAACAGAAAAGGAAGTCAAGCTCCACCAGTGCCAGAACACCCCTAGGCTAACAAATGAGAGGTTGCCCTACGTACCTGAACAGCACAACTTACTGAAACACACTGTCCCAAAACAGACAAGCTGTGCCCAATGACTGGTACCGTATCAAAAACACGTATACCTGGGTTCAAGCCTCTCATGTGTCTTTCGCCTACTTCAACTCCCCTTTCTCCATCTTATCTCACTTGCTGAAAGGGAGTACGGTGCAATTAAAAGTAAGTACAGTATGAGCACATACCAGGCCTCCTGGCATCTGCTATCACCAGCACTTAGCCGAGGCAGGCCTCGGGAGAAGGCAGGCAGGAGGGGAGGGAAGCAGAAAGAAGGGAAGGCAGGCAGGCCGCAGCGCAGCCTCTGCCGACCCCCTCAGGAACCCCAGCCCCGCAGCCCCTGGGGAGGCCCATGGCCCTGCCGGTGGGCAGCCTGCCCCGGGTGGGGAGCCGGGGTCACCCCCTCCACAGGGCCACCAGGAGAGGTCGAGAGCTGACTCCAGCGACGAGCACAAGCAACTCTCACTCCAAGCGCGCCGGGGGGCGGTACCCCCTTCCCGTAGGCACCGCGACCGGCTGCACGCCAGGACTCGGACGGGGATGTCCCCTCACCACTGCACGCTTCAGAAACTAGAGAACCCATAAACTCCGAACTGAGAGCTGCCCGCAGAGATGCGTTTACCACCGGCAGCGGCCCGCTCCCCGGGGCCTGGCGGCGCGGTCCCGGAGCAAGGCAGGCCGCGGTGCAGCCAAGCACGCCAGCACTTACCAGCCCGCCTCGCAGAGCGCCGCCCTCGCCTTGTCGGCCATGGCGCCTCCCGCCGCCGCTCACCCGCACAGCTCGGGGACGCGGGGTCGGGCGGACGCGGGGCAGCCGGGCGCTGCAGGGAGCCCCAGCGCTCGGAGGAGGGACGCGAGGCCCGCTGGTTCCCCCGCCCCTCAGGCCCTCTCTCGGTACCCGGCCCGGCAAGCGATCCGGCGAAGGGGGGAGGGAGAGAAGGGAGGAAGGGGCGGAGGCGGCGCAGGCAGAGACGAACAAAGCCCGCGACCGGCTGCTACGGGAACACCGGAGGCGGTGGGGGAAGTTGGTAGCGCCATGGCAGGAAAGGGAAGGAGTGAGGGCAGAGGAGGTGCTGCATGGGCTGCGTTTTCTCAGACTGGGGCTGCTCTGTTCGGCTGCGGAGCGCCTCACGCTCGACCTCGGAAAAGCCTCTGGCGGCTTGTCTCCTTGTAGCAGTGGGAAGAGTTTGTTTTAAAGGCGTTTCGCCTACATATAATATTACTGTCGATGATGTCTCTTAGGAAGGGAGTCTTCGTGCCTTCAAAATGGGCGCTGTGAATGGGGGGAATGTTTATAGTCTTCAGAGTGATGAGATGTAAAAGCTGTTCCTGTTTCTCTTTAATGTATTTTCTTTGTTTAATGCTTTGCCCCAAAATGCAAGGCACTGATGTGAATGTTTGTGATCTGTCTTTTTAATCCTTTTTAATACGTTTTTTAATATAGTTCAGAATAGCACTGTTTAGTTACTACTTCTTGAAGTGTCTGGTTACCTCAGGTTCAGGCAGTGGGCAGAGTGAGAGTGCTTTCTGCTCTTTCTTCCTGCGTTTGGGAAAACTCCTAGGAGGTGACCGTGAGCAAGTCAGGAGTTAAGAAAATGCCTTCCTCAATCTTGGTGTGCAGGGCTCTACAGGTGAGGGCAGCTGCCTTCCGGTGCACACAGTTTGCATTAGTGAGTCACATCTGGCTATTTCTTTAACTCACTGATGTTAACTCTTTTACTGCACTGAGGTTTCAAAACCCAGCTGCGTGCTATGTTTGTCTATAAAAGATGCACTTTTCTTCATGGGTCAGTTTCTGTGCAGCATAGTCAATTCACAGCGTGCAGGTCTGGGGGTGGCTTTCTTTTGACTCCTCCTTGAAAACCCACTGTTTGCTATACCAAGTAAAAATCACTCAGGAGTCTTGCACACAAGCAGCTGTGCTGGTCAACACTATTCTCTTTTGTATCTATAGACTGTATACTCTAGAAGGAAGGTTTTGTCACTAGTGCGTACAGTGTCCTGCATAGCTGCTGCTTTTCAAGAAAGTACACATATTTTCTTTTTTTAGAGCAATAATTATAAAAAGCTTGAGAGAGAAGAAGGAAACAAACCTCATATTGGTCAGGTTAATCTGAGCAGTGCCTAATGTTACACATACCCTTGATACTTTTCTGATGCGGAGTCTTAACAGAAAGAGTGTACTCAAGCCCTGAAATAATGAATTTCCACTTTAAGTAGAAGATGGACACATGCACAATGAGTTACCACTCAGGGGAACTTAATCCTTGTGCTGGTTATTAAAAAAATAGCAGAGGGAGCGTTATTAATAGGGAAAGTGCACCACTGCATTTTTTTAATGCAAGCTCATAAAAAGCAATTGCAAGAACCATCTATACAGAGTTCAGTAAACTGAGCCAACCCAGCCAGCCGTATAGTTTATGGATTGAATGACCATATCACCTGTTTGGATTTTTAAAGGTTGTGGAGTCCCATATTATGACAAGACTCCCTATGACTACGAGCTACCAAAGGAATAACATCAAGGAGAACTAACTAACATAAGCGCCCTGAAATAGACCTACTGAATGTCTTGTACCAAAGAAACTCTTAAGTTAGTGCTGAGCAATGCCATAAAGTTAAGCAGAAGAGCCACACTGAAGTGTTGCTAAGTTCCACCCTTTTTGCACACTTAACAACCGCAGCAGCTGCTGACATGGAGAAGCACCGGCAGATAGGTAGAAGTGTAGTGCCAGTTCAGGCACTTACTATGCAAAAAAATTGGGAATGAAAACACCTTGCATTTGGAGTCTGACCTGGCTGCACATTAGACGATGGAGAAAAGGTTGTAAATATTATTGTAACTTGAAAGGGCTGCCCATAGAACGAATTAGCAAGGGATGGAGTGTGACCTAGGAGAAGATAATGCAAATGATGGACTTTATGCAGTACGTCATATCAATTTAAGACATGGAAGCTTTTGCTTACTTAAATCTTCATCAAAATCACCGGGCAATTATACCAGCAATTTACGCCAGCATATGGCTAGCTGTTGCACCTCATGGCACAAAGCACCATCTATAAAGAAAATGTATTACTCAGTGCTGTCCTTCTTAAAGGTCTGCAGGCATCTGTTCTAGCAAATTCAATATATGCAAGCTGATATATATATATTTATACACACACGTCCTCCTGTACATGAGAAGTTTCCATTAGTACGTGTTTCTCTGCTCACAGAGGGTACAGCCCAATCTTTGCTGTTTCTAGCTGCTGTTAGCTGTGCTGCAGTGAGCTAAATAATTAGTTCCACTGTAAAACGAGACGTGATACAATGCCTACAGGGCAGTCAGAAAACCACAAATTGGAGGGATAAGACCCTCTGTACCTCCATAATGATAAAACATTCTTAGAGTATATCTCCATTGCCTTCAGAATGAACAACATGGCTGACACTAATGAGCATCAGAGTACCTGTGCCTATGCAGGGACTGAGCCAAGGACACCAGCACACTTTGAAAGGGACCTATGCCTCCATAGCTTTCTCTGAAAAAGTGCATATTAGTCAGGATAAAACAGTGCATCTCTGTTCACAAAATTCATGTGGATTAATCAATAGTCTTATACCTCATTCCTATTTCTCTTTCCATGCATCTGTTTCAAAGTGTTAGCCACAGAAAAGTATGAGGTTAAAAAGCAAAGTCTGTGAGGAACTAGTTCTCCTAGGTTTCATATATAGCTTCAGGATAACTTGTGATACACAATCACTTTTTGTAGTACCTTTGATAGATGTCAATACTGGTCCAAAAAAAACCTAAAAATAAAAAATAAACATTTTAGTCATTGTTATGGTTTGCATAAAGCACCTCCATGCATGACTTATTGACAGTCCTGTTTAAAAATGCTACTTATGTGAATAAGCTAAGTTAAGTTTTAAGAAATGCCTCACCCAGTTATTCTACAAATGGCACAGAGAAGTGTTGTGGAGCAGCAAGGGCCAGGTGCATCATAGGGGAAGGCAAGCTAGGAGTGAGGTGCAGCAACCTGCCAGGCAGGAACAGTAACCTCACCATAAGGAGCCAGGATATGGGGTGGCACATCTAAGTCAAGATCAGGGCCAGAGACAGTGGCCAGAGTCAGATACAGCCCAGTGATGACCCAGCACAGCCAGTGGGACAGAACAAGTCCAAGCTCAGCCAGAAAGCCATGTCTGAGTCCAGGTGAGGATGATGAAGGTACAAGCCCAAGCACAGGCATAGCTGTGACACATCTACATTATAACTCAGGTGAGGGCTGGTTTTAAAGCCACTGATTAAATATAGCTCCCGTGGTGTTGTGGTTTAAGCCCAGCTGTAACCTAGAACCATGCAGCCACTATTTCACTCCCTCTCTTCCTCCCCCCTGCTCCCGGATGGATGGGGAACCAAAAGAATGTAACTCCCACAGGTTGAGATAAGAACAGTCCAGTAACTAAGGTATAACACAAATCACTACTACTACCACCAATAATAATCATGATAAGGGAAACAACAAGGGAAGAGAATACAACCGCTCACCATCTACTGACCAATACCCAGCCCAACCGAGCAATGATCTAGCCCTTCCAGATAACTGCCCTCATTTTATACACTGGGCATGACATACTGTGGTATGGAATGCCTCTTTGGTTAGTTTGGGTCAGGTGTCCTGTCTCTGCTTCCTCCCGGCTTCCCCTCCTCCCTGGCAGAGCATGAGACTCGGAAAGTCCTTGGTCAGGGTAAACATTACTGAGCCGTAACTAAAAACATCAGTGTTATCAGCGCTGTTCCCAGGCCACAAGTCAAAAACACAGTGCTGCACCAGCTACTAAGAAAGAAAAAAATGACTGCTACTGCTGAACCCAGGACACACGGGAAAGGAGAGGCAGGATCCCACTTTTAGCTTCTTCGCTCTAGCTCTCACTGGCAAGAAAATTGACCATGAACTCGGCCAGCTAAACTCACTGATGCAGCTTACTAATCTGCTAGAAGGATGATGTGTTCCAGGCCCTGGGAACAAGACAGTTCTGCTGCTGTGTTAATGTATTAGCAGGTCTGACGAGCAACACAATCATTTATCAACAATTTGTACCTGAAAATAGGTTTCTGAGTGTTTTAAGCAGAAAGGGGCTTAATGGTAATCTGAATCATCCAAAACCAGGCATGAGACTTAACAGCTTACTCTGGAACATCTTTTACAAGGGATTTCAGTTTTCAAGTAAAACTGGAGAATTATCTGTATTGATGTTCTTCAAAGAAATAAAATGTATCTAGTACTTTATATCTTCAAAGTGCTATGCATGGAACTATTTACATTTTAATTAATACTATCTTCTTAAATCAATATGATTGTTCCATGAAGTTTTAGATCTATTAAATTTACTGTTTAGATATGATATATATGTTCAAGGTATGACATGGCTATTAAAAAAGGTAGAGGGGGTAAATGGGAAAAATTGCTTAATATGTCATCCTATGCATGCTAATTGCAAATGTGCAAGAGTAATGCCCAGTAATGTAAGTTCAGACCAACGTAAGTAGTAAGGACCC
Source organism: Myiopsitta monachus (assembly GCA_017639245.1). NCBI lineage: Eukaryota > Metazoa > Chordata > Aves > Psittaciformes > Psittacidae > Myiopsitta > Myiopsitta monachus. The sequence continues at coordinate 62,468,476 of CM029919.1, forward strand.
CTGTGCTGTGCTCTGCTTCTAAACTGTATTTAATTATGCAGTACAACTTGTTTTCCTATTACATTCAGATTATTAACCAAAAAAATTTAAAGTATTACTAGTTAACCATTTTGCTTGCATATCCTGTATTTTCTGCTTTATTTGTTAGGAATGCAAGAGTCTGAGAAATTGAATTTAGGCAGCAACTAGCTCCTGTTGTTTATTTTAGCAAAGAAGAACTAGATTTCTTCACAAAATCCACAACGGGTACACCATGTTGACTGGGGGAGGCAGCCCCTCCTCTGGAGTGCCAGGTAATGCTAGGCATGTAAAGCTGTGTGTGAAAAGCGGTTCCCCTTAATTGTAGCCATTTTGACCTGGGACAACTCTATCTATGACAGAAAGTTTATTTCCACAATGCTCAGTAAGTACCTAAAATATTTGGTCTACTTGTGCACCTTTGTTAGGGCACTGGTGAGGCAGTGAACAGACAGAACTAGCTCACAGGGCAAGACAGTAAAAGCCAGTTTTTGCAGCAGCCCTGCAGGTTCCACCTGTGGCTTGATTCATCCTTGCAGTCTCAATCATCTTAGTTCAGCAGTGGGCTCACAGAACTGGAGAGCTGAAACTGTTCATGGCACCTACCAGAAATGGGCTAGAGCAGAAACTCCCGTTGGCTCAATGGGAGGTCCCACAGGGACAAGAATGCTGCTTGGGTCTCAATTTTTTTTTTTTTCATTTTGGTAGAATATGCTTTCTTCATTGCATTATCTGAATACAGATATCAAGTCCTCTTAATGCAAAAGCAGATGATCCTTACCCTGGGTCTGTAGCAGAAAGAAACTTGACCTTGACTTCTGGTCACTGCATGTGTAGGAGTGTGCTGTGGTTTCAACAAAAGTGTCTATCTCTTGGCACCCTGTGATGGACCAGGTGCTGATCTGATCTGGCTACAGTCAGAAAGATCAGCTTTACTGCATGTATTGTCTCACTTCAACCAAATATTGTGAATGTTTTCTCTGTTTTATGAGAAGGGGAAGGAGAGTAGCCAGCACTCTTCCTCCTTATTCTTCTTCTATTATGGACTTCCCTAAATTGTAGACAAAGAGCAAAGATGGCTGGTTATTTCACACTGGGAAGGTGTTTGCTGGGGGTGCGGGATGAAGTCTGGCCTGTTCTGACTTGATGCAATCATGCGGCTCTCATCTGTTATGGCAACTGGAGAAGGAATTGACTTTTCTTAGGGTAAAGTGAAGAAGTGAAAATTACAGAAATAGTGATTTTTTTACTGGGGGAGAGGAAGGAGATTGGCTTGGAAAAGAGCAGGATGAATGAAAGAGACAAAGAGGAGGAATATTTTGAAGCTTGGAAATTGTTAATAATGAAATCTTAGACATAATACCACCATATTAGTACCAATCTGGCCAAGGCTAACATTTTTGGCAGGCTGCTCTGATTGATTTTTTCACCTGCCTATCCACTTCTAGAACCCTTCAATTTGACCAGACTCCTCACTTTCTCCTGCAAATAACTAGACTCATAGCAGGCCATGGTAATCTTGAAGGTATCCATGCTGGCATTATGTCAGCCACAGAGATGGCATCACTGCTGTCAAGACAATTACTGAAGCACTGTGGTTTTCAGGATGGGGGCATTTATATATGGCATGATGCTATTGCCAGGTGTGTGCATGACAGCTTATCAAAATGTGAACAGTTCAGCTCTGAAAACACAAATGAACCACTGCAATGATCACTAAGGTACGAGAGATCACTAAGTACAGCAGAATGTAATGCCTTTTAATTATGATGCTGGAGGGGGCCCCTCCATGGCTAGCAGAAGGGCTTGTGTTTGTCAGCGATACTGGCACAGCTCAACCTACTGGTCCTCTGGACACTGAATTGGTAAATAGCCAGGGAGCAGAGGATCAAACAGCATATGGCTTTGCAGACTTTCACTGGGCTGCAGTAAACATCTCAGCCCTGAACAGCTGTGCCTTGTCTCTAACAAGATTACTTTTAAGAGACTGATACCTTCTGGACTGAATGGAAATAAGCATGCTGTTGTCAGGGCTCTGAGTGCACTAAGAAGCTCTGCAGTCTCTTCCTCCCTCCTTGGGGTTTGGCTGCCTGTGCTCCATTCCAGCTCTGATATGATGCAGCTGCAGCCTTGGATCAGGCTGCTGGGGAAAGAGCTGTATGAGAAGCAGCTGTGGAAAGCCTTATGGAGACTTCCTGTCCTTTGCTTGGGAGCTGTGTTGAAGCTCAAGCCTCCGCCCTTGAGACTTGCCTGAGATATGCCTGTGCCTGAACCACTGATGTGACTTGCAGGCTTGACCTTGCACCTGCTTCATTGCTGCAGCTATGTCTAGCAATCTTGAATATTGGCTCCGCAGCATGGTACCCACTCAGGTACTGTGGGATTGTGCCTGCCTGGGTGAGATTATTGCCTACCTGCCTTGCTGTCTCCCTGACCTCCTGGCTTCCTTCCCTTCTAGGGCAGTCAGGACTTGCTGCTTTCTGAGAGCTCCTACCCCAGAGCTATGAGTGTGGTCTGTTCCAACAAGAAATTAGTGTCCCATTGGCAGTCAATTCATGTCTGAAATCAATATACATGATGTAACTGAACAAAACTTGGTAACAGTGGAGACACTGCTGAAGCCGTCTGCTATCCGTACAGTCACTTGATGTAAAAGACAGCAACAGTGCCCTCAGATAGAAGGGGAGCAGGTAGGGAATGCCTGTTCCTCTCTGCAGATTTCTGCTTCCCTCATTCTTCCCCTGCCTTTCAAGTTGAATTTGTCACTAGTTTGTCTCAGTGATAGTAATGAACATTGCTGGGCTGAACTGCTCGTGAAGGGCTGCACGGGGAACTAGTGGCATATGCATGAGAAGGTGAGAGATGAGTTAGGGAAAGCACTGTTAGGGCCTTCCCAGGTGTGCTACAGACCTTGTGGAGTAGGTGTTGTGCAAGAGAGCACCTCACACAGTGTCAGGTAGCTCTGAGGTTGACATAAAGTACCTGCAGTGTGGGCATGAATAGAACATCTTAGAGTTGCCTGTCCAGTCCCCACGGATCTCCCTGTTAAAGCTAAGCCCTTTCCTCTAGGGTAGGGCAGCAACACTCAAAACACTGCAGATGATGGGAGCTTGTAGATCAACCCATCAGAGCAATACAGCATAGACACCTGCATAATACACAAACAGAATATGACCTTAACTGTAGACATGGATTAGATTGGAGACCACAGCTTTGCAGAAAAACAGTGACTACCTATTATGCAGCGATATGCATGGCTGTGTAGTAACTCTGTATATTGAGTTTGCTATTATTACTATTAAAAGCCATAAAGTTTTAATTTTGTATATCCACAATACCAGAAGACATCATCCCTATATGAACAATTTGGGGCATAAATGATCCAGCAAGCTATGTCAGCACTTAATTGCAAGGTGTGAGAAAAATCAAATAAATAAATATTGTTTTCTCATGGAAATCTAAAAAGATTATTTTTGAATTACAGAAGATTCACTCTGTGGCTTTCCTCAAGTGCTGTCGTATGTTTGTGCTTGAGGAAAAGCAAGTTATTGGAAATCTATGCCAGGCTCCAGCTAAGCAGTTGACTTTCTATCCATGATTGAATACACACTAAACAGGCAAGAATGTTTCTGTGTTATTTCCTGGCAGTGAAAATATACTCTATCATGCATCTTCCCTATTCAGATGTGGCAGCTTTTGCCTGCTACTGCTTTTCCCCCATAGTCGGCAGGCCCAAATCAGTGCAGTTGGGAAAAATAAATGAATTTTTTAAGAACTTTCAATAAGCAGCAAAGTCAACGCTTCTGACAATCAAGTGCAATAACTGGGCATGCAATTTACTGACCTTCAATTATGAATGATTCAGTTTCTTTCTTTTCTGATTCTGCTTTTATTTATATATTTTTTCTGACTGTTGATTTAAGTTACTATTCTCTCCTCAGTGCTCCTTGTTTCCTGCCTGCTAGCAAAGCACAAGAAACCAAAAGAACATGAAAGAATCATCTTGATCTTCATAGTAGGTTTTTAACATTTCAATAGAGAATAGGACCCTATATACCATGTTAACTACAGAATTATGAAGGGAATTACAGAATTAGAGAATCATCCTTAAAGCAGCCTTACACATTTTAAGTTATTGAAAGCAAAATATTCTGTTTCCAACTATATGTTTCAGCTAACTTTTGGGTTAAATTCTGATGTTCTCAAAGATTAAGAATGAAAAGAAGCAGAAATGCTAGAGCCCTGAGCAATTTCTCATTGTTCTCAAGTATACGCTTTGAACTTCCTTGGCTTGGATATTTATTCTGAGTGCCTGAAATATTTCAAATGGAGTCCATACAGCAGTGTGCCATAAGAGCAAAGTGAAGACCTCCAGAGACCAAAAAAGATGCATGGCCTCAATCCTCAATTAGGCTTCCATTGCCACAGCTGTTTTAAAAGCTGCAATTCATTTATAGAGCATGGAAGCACAGGTTCATTTTCCACAGCCAACAGAAAGAAAAACATTCCTGATTCAGTTCAGAAGCAAATATACATGGTAATTCAGCAAGTGCTCTATGCAGAATCCAACAGTTGACAGCCTGGGGGACATGAATATGCTCCAGAAAACAGTGCAGTCTGGAAAATTAGAGAACCATTGACAAATTGCACTCACCATGAAAAAGAGAGCAAAAGGGGGAAAAAGAGAGAAATGAGAGATAAGAAGAAAAAGTTCTAGAGGAAGACAGTAAAAAATTGAGAGAATAAAGAAAAGTTTGCAACAACCAGAATCATAGAATCATAGAATAGTTAGGGTTGGAAAGGACCTTAAGATCATCTAGTTCCAACCCCCCTGACATCAGCAGGGACACCTCACACTAAACCATGCCACACAAGGCTCTGTCCAACCTGGCTTTGAACACTGCCAGCGATGGAGCATTCACAGCTTTCCTGGGCAACCCATTCCACTGCCTCACCACCCTCACAGTAAAGAACTTCTTCCTTATATCCAATGTAAACTTCCCCTGTTAAGGTCTGAACCCATTACCCCTTGTTCTATCTCTACAGTCCTTAATGAAGAGTCCCTCCCCAGCATCCTTATAAGCCCCCTTCAGATACTGGAAGGCTGCTATGAGGTCTCCCCACGGCCTTCTCTCCTCCAGGCTGAACAGCCCCAACTTGCTCAGCCTATCTTCATCCGGGAGGTGCTCCAGTCCCCTGATCATCCTCATGGCCCTCCTCTGGACTTGTTCCAACAGTTCCATGTCCTTTTGATGTTGAGGACACCAGAACTGCACACAGTACTCCAAGTGAGGTCTCCTGAGAGCAGAGTAGAGGGGCAGGATCACTTCCCTTGACCTGCTGGTCATGCTCCTTTTGATGCAGCCCAGGATACGGTTGGCTTTCTAGGCCACAGCTCAGAGCAACAGTTTGGGCTAACTGTGACAGCTGGAATTCAGAGCAGCAAAATAAGATGCAATGAATGAAGTAATTTCTTACCCTGAAACACTGATGCATTGAGTAATGCTGGTAGTAAGCAAACCAAAGTAGACACAACTTAAAAATGTGCAGAGAGGTCATTAAGGACTCCCTTTTATCTTCTTACCCAAATTGCCTTTTGGCACAAAGGGTGAATGCAGTTTATATAAGTTTATATTTTTCCTTCATCTGGCCATGAAATCAGAGATAATCAGTACTCCGTTCCACCCTCTATAAAATTCACAGAGGCATTCCTTTAATTATATTGACATATATTTATGCTGTGGGGCTACCTTGTGAACCAGGTGCCCAGCTGAAAAAAGGGGAGTCGGAGAGAAGAGGTGCTGAGGTTTTTGCTTTAAGGTGGATCTCTTTTCTGATCTGATTCACATTACCCTCCTGCACCACTTGTGTTGACGTAGGGGTAGAAAATAATTAAGTCAGCATTGATGCCGGAGACAGTATATCATCAGATCATTCCCTCCCTGGGAAAAAAACAAACCCATTATTTGTGGAGCAGCGTAGATGCAAATTAGAGGTGTGAGGAGAACACATGACTGAGGGGCACATGAAAGGCAAATGTGAGAGGGACAGGAAATGTGTGTAGGGAAAAAGCGTATGGAAAACAGAGGGATGGGGAGGAGAGAAATAAAATGTGGTAGCAACATCTTGACCAGCTCGCTGACCATTTTTATAGAGTTCTGTTGGGTTTGTCTGTTTTCAGATTTTCTGCAATTACTGCTGTAAGTCTCAGGTTTTCATCAGCAGAACACAAGCATGGGCTAACACACTTTTACTGCTGAAAATGAAACAGTTGTTCCCCATCAAAGCACAGAAAGCAAAGCAGCAGAGCAGAATCTACCAGCAGCTTGTTATCTGTTTCAGTGCTTGCAACCACGTTCGCGTATCCCTGTAAACAGGGTGGCCTGCTGTTAACAAATATTGCTCGAAGCAAAACAGTGAACACTCTGAAAGAACCTTTTATACCTATTTTACATATTTATTTCCAAACATTTCCTGACAGCTTCAGTTAATGCATTAAGGTGCCCAATCCTCACTGGCTGCACAAATCAGTCTTTCACTGACGCCAGCAGTATTACCATGGTTACATTATTAGAGTGGCTTAACCTGGCAGGTGGTTTAGCAAAATGCCTAGTGCTGAAACAATCCTAGCATACAATCTATACTTTTCCATCAAATAAATTACTATATAGCATGCTCTGCTGTCCAGATCGTGGTAGGGCAGGGTTTTTGCTTGATTGTTGGGTTTTTTCCTGGATAAAAAAAAAAAAGCTATTCTTGCAATTTTGCCACCTATCAACTACAAAATTGCTAACAAAATACCTCTACTCACATTTTTCTAGATCTAAAAGTCTTATTAAAGTCAACAACCAGGGAGGAGGGGGAAAAGAGAAACCTTCCATAAACCACAAAAGGCCAATGTAATACTTATATTTATAACTGCATTTAAGACTGGACTTTAAATCTGGAAAGATCCCATACCAGCTGGAGGCTGGTCAGCTTTTCCTTGTTTGAGAGGATCTTTTGGAAGTTGCATTATATATTATCATTTTTTAACTGATGGTTTCAAATCTAAAATCCTGAAGCTTTGCAGATAGGTTCCACTGTAAACACTTGTGATTGACAAGACTAGAATCACTCCATCATGGTATGACAATATTTTGCTACTAGGTATCCAGACCAAGTCATTCACATACAAATTGCAATAGATTCTATAAGACTTAAAGCAATGTGACTTTGTCAAATGACGAAGAAGTGGAAGAATACAGAAATAAAAGTGAAAACATAATGGGAATATCAAACTTTGGCATTTGAGCAAGGTACTGCTAACAGTTTTTTGGAGGGAAGCTACCAGTCATTGTAAATCACAACTAATACAAAACCTTAATATCTTAGTTGGCATTATTTTACCTTTAATTCTAAAGATATTATAATTGTTACATGTGCTACATGCAAAACCCTTGTTCCTTCCTGTTCAGTGGGATACAGTGCTAAAGAGCAAAGAAGGAATTTTCATTCTTAATACTTTCACACTGCTTGCCAAGATTTGTTTTCTGATGTGAAATTACAACAATGTAGTAGCTTACTTATAAATACTTAAGGTATAAAAGCACCCTGGACTGTGTAGATGTTTCCTATATATTTCATAGATTCATTTATACTGTTGCCCAACATATTTTCTCTTTTACCTCCAAAAACACTGATGTGGTTCTCAGCTTGTGTGCATCTCTCCTTTCTCATGCTGACTTCACTGCTGCGTTGATGAAGTTCCAGTCCTCTGGTCTTTATAGCATAGCACTCAAGTTTAAACACTCTGAAGCCTTCCTTAGAAATGACTCAAGTAACTTTTTTGCAGTGGAGGAGAAAGCTGAAAAGCCTTCAATATTTAAATGCAAACATAAGTTTCAAGTGTAGTATAAAGTCTTCAGATCTCTTAACCTTATTCATCAATTAACATATCTGCAACAGCTGGGTTTTGATCCAAACTTCCAGAGAACAGCAATGCTGCTGATACAGCATTTCCAGTTCAGTCACAGGAATACTGAAGCAGTTTTCAGAAGATAATTTAAAAAAACCTCAGTTGACAGGATGTTTCTTCAGGGAACCATTGACTGCATTCTCAAACTGCAACAGACCCAGAGATAGTCTTCATTTTAATTTCAATATCAGGAATGCCTTAAGTGACGATCACAGCTAACCCATTTTAATGACAACCCTGAACATTTAGAAACTCTGTCTGCTCAATATACTTCTGTGCAGAGAAACAAGAACAGATGGATACTTCCTTAACACCTGCTGCTGTGGGAGTCTTTTGAAGCACTTGCAAGTTAGAAATTGTTACTGCTATAAAATGTCTCTGGTTTATTTGTTTAGAGGATTTCTGCAGAACACGCATACAATTTATTTTAGGTTTTTCAAGTTAGGTTGTGCTTTTGAAAAGCTGAGGAAGTAGCACTTACTGAAAGAAAGCTTATTTCTATGCCTCATAAAAAAAGGGTTTAGGGTATTAAATTGAAGATTTACTACAATCTATTGAGTAAGGAGGCTGAGGAATGCACATAGTATGCTACTACAAAAGTGATGGAATAGCTCCAGGGATAAAGAGCCCAGTCATGAAAAGCAGGAGGAGTCCCAGGGAAGAAGAGAGGGCTTTCTAGAGGAAATCACAGAAAATTGAAGCCTAATGCTTTTCTGACTGGGAACATCACAGAAGGATGACATACAGAGATTTTAGCGCATACTTGTTCTAATAGCTTTCCATGGGTGATTTAAATTTTCCTCTGCTTCCACATGTAGCCAAAAGGAGAGAGAAACTTTATTTCTTAGGTTTGGAATGCTCTTCTCTATTCTATTCTGAAGTTACATGCATTGGTTTTATTTGTTTTATAGAATTTCATGTGCAGTAGATTCAAGATATAAAATGTAAGTTCAAAAGATCTGAAAGTGAAATGTTACTAGGGATATTAATCCACCTAGGTTATTTAATGGGTTTCATTTTCACTATGCTTAATGGTCAGAAATTGCCCGGAAAAAAAATTTAAGTTTTTTGCAATAGGAGATACAACCCAAGATACCTTAAATATCAAAAGAAGACAATCTAACTTATGGTAGCACATCACTCTGGTTCTACTTTATAGATCCACAGAGTTAAAAACTGAAATAGCTATGCAGTCAATGAGCTTTTGCATAATAGAGGTCACAATACCTCACCCAGTAATTCCTGACCTATAATTTCTGACTGGGCTGGAGGACATCTCTTAAAAAGACACAAAATCTTAATTTAAAGGCTTCTGATAGTGATACATTAATTCATTCCCAAGGTGAGCTGTTCTGATTGTAAATTGCCATCATGCAAAACTGATGTACATTATTTTAGTTTAAACTGATATGTTTGTCTTGCAGCTACAGAAGTTGTATATGTTGTTTTACTGATTCCATAGTTCTATGATATGTCTTATCCCAGTGTACGTACTGATAGACTATGATCAAATAACCATTGACTTTTCTGTTGGCTAAACTTATGAAATGAAACTCATTAACCTATTTTCTGGCCTTAAGGTATGATTTCCAAACTTTACCAAATGAAAAACGATTCAGAACAAAGCTGCAACTACTTGCTTTATATTTTTAAAAACCAGACAGAAGAAAATAATATCATCTCTTACTCATCTCTGCATTAATACCATATATAAGCACACAAATACATCCTTCAGTTTGCTTGTTCATTTATCTAAGAATCACAGTAATTAATTCAGACACTTTAGATATTAGATTATCCTGCCAATTTAAATGTATCTAGGATAAATCTTGTAATTTGTTTTGTCTCCTCTTTCTCCTGAACACAAAGATAAGTTTGCTGTATGTCTAGGACTTGAATTTCAAGAGCTGAACACTACCGTGCTTAATGTACAAGTTTAGATAAGTTGTTTATCTACTCTGGGTGATTAGGACCTGAAGTACATGACTTATGAGGAGAACCTTAAAAAGACTGAGTTTGTTTAGCCTTGTGATGGCCTGGGGGAAGGATGTTGAATACAAATGCCTATTGAGGGGTATAGGGAAGATGAAGCTGGACTTTCCTTGAGGGTGCACAGTAAAGCTTGAGATGGAGTGAGTGCAAACTGCTACAAAGAAAGTTCAGATAAAACATAGAAAAAAAAAACCCCACACTCCTACTGAGAGTAGGCACCCACAGTTTCCCAGGGAGGCTGAGGAGCCTCCACCCTTAGAAATACTCAAAACTCAACTGGACAACCTGAGCAACCTGCCAGACCAACTGTGAATGGTGGATTAAACCAGGTTCCTTCCAGGGGGATGTTCTTCTCAGCCTAAAGGATTCCGACTCTGTGATTAATTAATTAACTCTGCTGATATTATTCAGTGGTGGAACTGAAGTGATGCTGTAATTTAAGCTTGAAATGCAGACCTTTCTCTGCAGACCTTACATGATAGGCACATCATGTATTTTTTTCATATCATATTTTTTCAGGGTGCTGATTTGTACAAACAAAAGGACTGTTCTGGGGACAAAAGCTGAATTGCCCTCTCATCTATTCACTGTACTTCTCTTGGACCTCTTTGTTTCTCCTGTGTGAACTAAACTACTTCACTTTACACCCTAAGCTGCTATGGTAAACTAGCATCAATTTCAGTTCTTCACAATAGATCAGATCCTCATATAAGAAAATGCTATAAATTCCAGCAATGTAGTAGTAGCTCCTGCATAAAACACTGACTTCTCCCCACAGCAAGTGGAGAGCAGATGGATGAGAGGAAAAGGAAGCACAAGCAAAACCAATTCCTCAATCTGGAGCCTTCTTTTTTGCTTTCATTGCAACTAAAAATTGGTACAAAAAAGTTATGTACTTGACAAAACTACAAGATGTGCCAAAGCTAAATGTTATTGAGCTTTTTTATCAGACATGATAAGCAATGGAATGTATATAATACAGTTAACCTAATTTGTACCTGTTGTGTTCAAATGAATCGTCCTATTATCTTAACATTCTTTTATACCCAGTTAAACTAATCCAGTGAAATACACGTACATAAGAATTATGCTTTTGATATGATCAGTAAATTAAATTAACTTGACTCTGGGAAGAAAAAGATAAGAAAATGCCTGTCCTTACAAGAAAGGTCACAAAAAAAGAATGAGAAGAATGCACATTTAAAGTTCCAAAATATAAAGAAATAATGGCCACAGGGATAAGGGACCTACATTTTCTGTAAGTTTATGTCTTTCTGATGAAAATCCTTTTACTTTGCACTTTGCTGTATTTCAGGTTAAGGTCACTTTTTGGTTATATGTTCTAACTTGATATACCTAAAATGCTGCACTTTTATTGCAGAAACCAAACACACTGTGTTGCAGCAAAACATCAGAAATAAACATGTTGATGGATTAAACTACAGCTACATTGGCCAGTGTGTTGCAAATGTACATGCCTTCCTCCTCATTTTCCTCTCCATTTTGGGGCTCATGTAAAAGTCATGTCCCTGTATTGACAGGAGAAGACTTCAGAAGTCAACACTCAAAACATGGGGGAAAACAGAAGATGAAACCAGGCATGTATGAGCAGTACGGGTTGCTAATCTAAGACTGTGGATATGGAGGAAGTGTCTTGCACTGGGGTGACAGCCTTGGAAGCAATTGTTTTCCGTCATACTTTTTGCCTTAAATATGTCTCCTTCTACTAATTACTCCAAGATCAAATATAATTGAGGAAATGGATGTGCAAAACTCAGAACTTTTTACACCTTCTTTTTCCAAAAGCAGGTGCTTTAAGTTTAGCTTTCAAAAAGTTGAGACTATAATAATATGTTCTGCTCACAAAACCAGGATGTTTGAAGTGATTCAGCAATGTCCTGGGAAGTGTATGGTTAAGTCAAAATCAGGCAATTCAACTAGAAAAACAAGTATTTTCTTCAGAGGAAGAAATATCTACTCACCTTAAAGATTATCAGCAGTGACTACAGTGAGGTTTGTCAAGATATTTCCTTTGAAATATATTGGTTTCAAAAATAAACCAAACAAAAAAATCTTTCTTCCATTTTTTGAGTAGACATGTGATTCACCTGCAAGCATCCGGCTTGCCCGAAAGACATAAACTTACTTAAACTTTATTTTTTGAGTGTTTCTGCAGACTGTCTCAGGTGTTCCAGATTGCAAGTAGGTTCCTCTTTACCTGTGTAGAGCAGTTTGCTTTTCAGGCTTGGCAGATGATAAAGAGATCACACCCAAACAGCATTGCTAGGAACCTTCTTTTGCTACCACACCTCATCCACACCTTCTGAATCTTGTTCAGTGACTCACTTACCCTACTGCTATACAATTCCTCCCTTTATGCTGAGAGCAGGGAACAGCAATGGTTTCATCTTTGGTTATTCGTCCAAAGGCCCTCTGCAAGTCCATTGCTACTTGTCTGGTTCACCTCCATTTTCTTAATGGAAAACTGAGTTTTGTTCATACAATGCATGATAGTGTGTGGGCTTGCCTTTCCACTCTATCTGACAAAATAAGTATGTGCAAATACTTGAATCAAAAATTCTGCAGCCATAACAGGATTTGTAACTGCAGTACCACTGAAGCTGTGAAATGTATGTATGTGTGTGTGCATATACTTGTCCCTATCTTCTCAAACAATAATTCGATGTAAAACTTTGAGTTTTATTTATGTATCTACTCAAAGCTCTGAAGTAATTACTGTAGAGTGAAAGGAAGAAAGAAAAAAGAGATGCAAATATTATAAATCTTGCTTTATGTTGGGGGCTGTACTAAGCATAATTTGCCAGAAAGCTGCATCTTGTGTTTGCATAGTGTTTATCAGCCTTCACTATTTATAACAGATGGAACTAGGGCTTTGTGAATGTTTCTATTAAAGAGTAAACGACACTGCAACATAAACACAATATTGCGGAAGTTTGGTCTTGCAAATTAAGTTCTACAACCTGGCACATAGCTTACAAATTTTAAGTCATCGTCTGTTCTGTAGAATATAACTATAGCAGATACCCGTTGCCAGTACCTCAGTGACGGCAACATTATTGCTGCACACTGTGAAATACCGGAAAAGGAGGGTAATACTGATAATTCCACAAGGGCCGTTGCATGGATTTCATGAGGCACCATCACTTATGAGAAGAAATGAATGGTCAAGCAACAGAGACAAATCTCTCCCGGACAGAGAAGAAACCTCAGTCTGATTCTGACTCTTCGGCACTTAAGCACCACCACATTTCTGGTTAAAATAATTTTCCAAACTGATTTCGTTTTAAGCCAATAGACAAAATAACAGCATAATCACAGCCATCCCACACTGAACAAGTGGTCCTTGCTAGTCTAGCAAAAACATCTTTAAATGAACAGTGTACACTTCCAAACCTCTGACTGGCCATCTTCAAAGGCCACAAGTAATTATTTACTCCTTTATGTAAGTCCTCCAACTGATAATCATCTCCTTAACCAATTTAAAACATATTTCTTTTTCTCACAGGCTGAAATATCTTTCCTTCTGGGTCTCCACAGTTAGCCATGGCTAACCCACCACAACACCACATCACCTCTTTATCATCTCTAATTTGATCTCTGTCAAATAATCCATTCAAAAAGTCATAATTATAAAAAATATGTCCATGCAACTTTGGATTGTCCCATAAAAGATTTCACTGCCATTTTGTGGGTGAAACTGGAGACCCTAGCAAAAGACACATCTATAAGCCTTATGATTTTTTAATTTCTCAAAGGTTATCCTCAGTAGTTTCCCTTATTTCTCATATTTCATTACAGGGCTGGGGTGGAAACAAATCTCATTACTCTGAATAAATTCTGAATAACAGTTCTTGTTCAGTATGTGAAATATATGCATAAGGTAGTATTTATCAAGGTGTGAATATGTAACCACAATGACATTAATATCTTGTCCATTTGTCTCTGAAATATTGCTGGAGCATCACTTGCCAAGCAGAGCTAAGGCAGTCTTCTGTAGCTTCCTGCAGCTCAGGCTGTCTGCCATTATCTCCTCCAATTGAGCATGATTACATACATGGCTCCGCCTGGCATTCTGACAGTTCAAGACAGCAGATAGTGATAAATTCAAACAGGGCTCTTAAATTCAAGAATCAATATTAAAGGCAGCATGGCTGAAACTTTGGAGCCAATGCAAGCTATATCACTATAAGATAATGCAAAGAATGCTGCAAGTGGTATTAGACATTTCAACATCTAACCTAAGTATCTTTAAACCTTCCAAAAGTATTTGCAGTATCTGGAAGTGCTTCAAATGAATCTGAGACACGTGGTGTTCAGTCAAGTGGAATGCCCATGTAGCTGTTATGAACACATCTGATCCATAAAAACTTGGGTGCCTGACTGAGCTTATATGTGACCAGTGTTTTGCCTACTGACACCTAATTACTTCAGCTACCAGATCTATAGAGCAGCTTAATAGATTTTAATTTTATCTAGAGTGAAGAATCAGCTCCATTAAACTTCTATCCAGTCTCAGAATAGCATTAAACAAATCTGGCACCTGAAAATGTGCCAAGATGTGTTTATAAAAACAGTTGGGGTTTATACTTTTGAAATTGCCTGTGGCTGTTCCTAAGATTCTTTTTTAAAAGCATTTCTTATGCATTTCTGATAGTGGCTCATCTGTTGACATCAACCAAACCCAAAAGTTAAAAAGTTCAACATGATGCTAAAAATGAAGTTACCGTTTGTACCCAAGTTCCTTTAAATAAAGGCTCTGATTTCTAGATTAGAGCACTCCCCATGTCTTTGTATTTCAGGTTTAAAAATTCATTTTTTCCTGTGATAGTTTTTTCTTTTTGAAACTCAGCATGAAAACTATGATATTATTATTAATCTGTACACACTCAAGATTCTACCTTTTCCATTGCCGCAAGTGCCATAAAACCGTAGGAGGTAAATACCTCCATTGAAAAGCTTAAATTAAATATTTTGTTCACAATTCAGCTATTATTCAGGAAGATGAATGGATTATGTTTGGTCTTTACCTGAAATAGGGTCACAGATTTTCAAAAGCTGATGTGGTTTGCAATGCCAACTATTGCATTCAAGCCAAACAAGGAAACAGTTAAATTTCTGATTGTTTTACTAAGGACAGACAGCAGTGAAAACTTAGAATAGAATATTTCAGCAGGAAGAGACCTACAATGATCATCTAGTCCAACTGCCTAAACAATTCAGGCAGACCAAACATTAAAGCATGGTACTACAGCCATTGTACAAACACCTCTCGAACACCTCTGTGCCTGGCAAAATCTTGGAGTGGATTTTCCTGGAAGGCATGCTGAGGCACATGAAAAACAATAAGGTGGTTGGTGACAGCCAGCATGGCTTCACTAAGGGGGAATCCTACCTGGCCCATCTGGTGGACTTCTATGATGGGGCTATGGAACTGATGGACAGGGGTAGAGCAGTTGATGTCATCTACCTGGATTTGTGCAAAGCGTTTGACACCGTCCCACACAACATCCTTGTCTCTAAATTGGAGAGACATCAATTTGATAGGTGGACCACTCGGTGGATAAAGAACTGGCTGGATGGCCGCACGCAAAGAGTAGTGCTCAATGGCTGAATGTCCAGCTGGAGACCAGTAATGCGTGGTGTCCCCCAGGGATCAGTGCTGGGATTCTGGTTCAACATCTTTGTTGGTGACATGGACAGTGGGATTGAGTGCACCCTCAGCAAGTTTGCCGATGACACCAAGCTGTGTGGTTCGGTTGCTACGTTGGAGGGAAGGAATGCCATCCAGAGGGACCTTGACACGCTTGTGAGGTGGGCTGATGCCAACCTGATGAAGTTTAACCATGCCAAGTGCATGGTCCTACACCTGGGTGGGAGCAATCCCAGGCACAGCTGCAGGTTGGGCAGAGAAGAGACTGAGAGCAGCCCTGTGGAGAAGGACTTGGGGGTGTTGGTTGATGAGAAACTGAACATGAGCTGGCTTCAGTGTGTGCTTGCAGCCCAGAAAGCCAACTGTATCCTGGGCTGCATCCAAAGGAGCATGACCAGCAGGTCGAGGGAGGTGATCCTGCCCCTCTACTCTGCTCTTGTGAGATCTCACTTGGAATATTGTGTGCAGTTGTGGTGTCCTGAACATAAAAAGGACATGGAACTGTTGGAACAAGTCCAGAGAAGGGCCACGAGGATGATCAGGGGACTGGAGCACCTCCCGTATGAAGTAAGGCTGAGAAAGTTGGGGCTGTTCAGGCTGGAGAAGAGAAGGCTGCATGGAGACCCCATAGCAGCCTTCCAGCATCTGAAGGGGGCCTACAGGGATGCTGGGGAGGGCCTCTTCATGAGGGACTGTAGTGATAGGTGTCGTGGTTTAAGCCCCCCACCCACGCAGTTTTACTCACTCCCCTCTTTCTTCCCCCAGTCCCCGGGGGGATGGGGAGGAGAATCAAAAGAAAGCAACTCGCACGGGTTGAGATAAGAACAGTTTAGTAACTAAAGTATAACACAAATCACTACTGCTACCACCAGTAATAATACAAGAGAAATACAAGGAAAGAGGATACAACTGCTCACCAAGCCCGACCCAGCCAGTGCACCCCCCAGCAGTGAACCCCCCCGATACCAAAAACCTGACCATGACGTGCACCCCCCACTGCACCACCACACCCTTCCGGCTCTCTGCTCTCTCTGTGTTCCCATCCTGGACATGACGTGCTGTGGTATGGAATAACCTCTTTGGTCAGTTTGGGTCAGCTGTCCTGTCTCTGCTTCCTCTCGGCTTCCCTCCTCCCTGGCATAGCATGAGTCTCATAAAGTCCTTGGTCAGACCAAAACGTTACCAAGCAGTAACTGAAAACACTGGTGTTATCAGCACAGTTCCCAGGCCCAAAATCAAAACCACAGCGCTGCACCAGCTACCAAGAAGGAGAAAAATGACTGCTGCTGCTGAACCCATGACAATGGGACAAGGGGTAATGGGTTCAAACTTAAACAGGGGAAGTTTAGACTGGATATAATTAGGAAGTTCATTACTGTATGGGTCATGAGGCAGTGGAATGGATTTCCCAGGGAAGTTGTGAATGCTCCATCGCTGTCAGTGTTCAAGGCCAGGTTGGACATAGCCTTGGATGGCATGGTTTAGAGGGAGGTGTCCCTGTCCATGGCAGGGGGTTCTGGAACTATATGATTTTAAGATCCTTTCCAACCCTAACTATTCTATGATTCTATGAAATGCTTTCTCCTCTGACATGGCATTGAACAATTGCCATGTGCCCTGTCAGTGGGTAACAGGGAGAAGAGATCAGCACCTCCCTCTCCCCTTCCTCAGGAAGCTTTAGAGAGCAATGAGCCTTCCTTTCTCCAAACTAGGAAAACCCAAAGTCCTTAGCTGCTCCTTGTAGGAATTGTGTTCAAAGTGTTCAAGGATTAAGTGTCAATACATGACTTGAGTTGAAATTACTATTTATATATGTGTGTCTGTCAGAAGAAATAGACAGTAACAGCAAGAGAGTTAGTTGTTGTATAAGTCAGAGAGCAATACAATCCAGAGAACTTGAAGTGAAATGTTATCCGGTGAAAGTTATGTCTTCTTTTTCTTATTTTCCCCCATATTCAGGAAAACAGGATTTCATGTGCATCTTTCCAAAGTAAATAAGATCATGGCAAAGACGTACCTGATTGCAAAATCAATTTCAAGGTTAAAATAAACAGTCTGAAAAGTCTCAACTTGCTTAACTTCTCAATTATGCCTATACAGGATTGTATCTTGCTATTCTTATTATAGACCAGTAAGAAAAAGCAAAGTGTAATTTCAAAAATGTTATAGTTTGTGCGTTACAAACTAAAGGAGAAAATATATAGATATTTGTGAGGCAGTGAGGGGTTATAGCGCGTTCATCTAAAGCCAAAACATGCAGTTTGTAACTGAAAAGAAAATTTTTCTATACTTAAATGTTATATTTTTCTTTTGATTTACCCCAAGCAAAATGGCAAAGCTGATTTGTCATAAGGAAGCCATCTTGCCATGCAGAAATGAAATATTTTTCACTTAGTGTTGTCTTGATCATTCTATGATACAGCTATTCCTTCTTACATGATTAATTTTTAATTGTTAAAATTAATCCTGTCAGAGATAAAGGAATAGAATAACTTCAAAGTTTATGTTTCCCTTCTTATCAAATGAACATGTTAAAAAAGAAAACCACAAACCACCCATGCTCCTAAAGATAGGGTATGAAGTGTGCAGGGCAGTCTGCTAGAATATAGTGGTGGGGAAACTTTGGTCCTTGCTCCCAAGGTTGCTAGTATTTTTAATCAAAGATGGTCTAATGTAAAACATGCATGTTTGAAAGGCCTGGTCTGGAAATCAGAGTTCTCTTCCCTCTTGGATGACTGCCTTAACTACAAACTTTTATTTAGACTTTGCATCTCTGTTCTTTCACATGATCCTTGTATTCCTTCCTATAAAATGGTGCATTAGTCATGACTTCACCATGTCTGAAGATTGGGGTATATTTGGGGGATTTGGGTTGAGTCAAAGGAATGCCGGCCTTCCTGGGGATTGCAGTGGAACATGAAGTAATAGGCCCACCACCACCAAATTTAACTGCCTAGAGGATTAGACCTAGCTGGAATGGATCGCTGTGGGTGATGAAGCCGAGATTTAGCCTGATTTTAAAAGGATTTGGCAGGACTGGATTCTTTCTGATCATGTAATTGTCATTCAGACATACTGGTTAATGTAGGCAATCACTGCCCTTTTTCCATGCAGAAGCCACAGCAAACAGTTACAATACAGAAAAAAAAATACTAAGACTTCATTGTTCAAATGTCACCAAGGCAAATGTCACCTGGTTTGGCATCTGGAGACCACAGAGGTCTGGATATGCTGTAGCAATACTTCTGTGCTGCTTCTGGTTGCAGGGAAACAGCTCTTACCTTTCCCTCAGGGAAAAATTTACCACTGCAACTCCGAAGGCAACAGCTCCCAGGCAAGCTGAGACTGAGAAAATCCTTGTCTCTTTACTTCTGCTTTATGGCCTTTGCCCATCAGAGGTTTTCTTTTGCATCAGTGCTGAAAGGTAGGAACCACATTTAGGTCTTTTGAGGTCCATTTGAAGCCACCCACCTCCTCCCTGTATTAGCAGCACAGACATCTCGCATGCCTCAGCTCTCAGCTGTAAGTAAAGGCTGGGCCTCTAGTTTTCAAACACCTTGAAGATGTAATAGAAACAGTCTAAATTCGTCTCTGAGCTTCTCGGTCGGTGGGATGGAGACTTCTGAATCAGAGGTCTGCCTTGGAGTACGACACCCAGGCTCGGATTGCTGTGCACTTTTGAGGGTACTTCAACCTAAAATTAGCTGTGTCCAGCAAGTGAAAACGTGGTTTCTCTCATATTTTACAGTAAATGCCTACAAGCTTTTTTTCAGTGTCCAAAACTAAAATACAGTTTTGTTTCAGATTAAATATTGTAATGAAAATCAAACCCAGGGATACTGTTTCTGAAGACAGACAAATCTCAAAGAATGCAAAGTGCAAATATCCCAAACATGCAGTTACATAAACTATTTCATTTTGCAATAAAACTCAGTAAAATATTAAATTTTTAATACTGCTTTACCACAGAATATGCAAATTAGCATTTACAGGGATACATTTTTCAACAATAGATGGCACTAGTAATTCCCGTATTCACCACAATATTAAATAATGTTATAGTGTTGTAACATATGCAGAACTAATCATAACTGCCTAAGAAATATATGATGATCAACTCTGCTCTAAAACATTGATACCGATTTTTTCTCATAGCAAAACAGACAGTTATGATAGCAGGAGCAACATCTCAAGAAGATTTTACTACTTACAATGATTTAGCTGAACTGGGAAAAAGGAAAATATTCCTCTCTTAATTACATTGGTGTAAATCACAATGTTCGATGCCAAAGAATAAGAAGAGGATTCTGTTTCTTAGCACCCATAAAGCCTGTTGTGTATTTACATAGGAGCAGTAGGATTTTTTTTACCTTTCATTTAAAAATTAGCAAAGTCATTTTAGACATAGGTCTCCCTTAGGACAGTGCAAAAGACACTTTCAGGTGGACACAAAGGTTGCTGATAGGTTGGTTTTTGTGCAACAGGAACATTCCTGATCCTTCAGGAGGGGAACTGTGTGGTATTTTCTTTACATAATCCAGCCCCAAGAGCTAGTTAGCATGAGGAATTCTGCAAACACACCACCCTGTCTAAGAATGCTGCTGTAGCAGATAGGGGATCTGAACTACAACTTAACGCAGCCCTAGGTTAGACAAGCAGGCTGCTATTTAGCAACCACAGAAGGCTATTAATCTCTGTTTAAGATGATATATACACTACATTCCCTATGTTCTTCAGCAAGGTGAAGGCAGGATTGAAATCAGCTGACTAGGAGCCGGTGAGAGAAGACTAGTCACAAGATTTATAGGTCTGAAGTAGTGAACAGAGCACAGAGGACAATTTACTTACAGCATCAAAGGATTCATGTATTAGCAAATCAGTCTTCCTGTGTCTGTGGTTTTCACAATAGAACAAGTCTTTATTAGCATGTGGGTTGTTGAAGTGTCTTCAGCAGACCAAAAGAGAAGAAGGAGAGGGGGAGGAATGTGGACTTCACGTCAAAGTGGGTATTCATGCTGCTGATATAATAGAGGTGTAAGAAAAACATGGGGATGACTGATTTCTATCTAAACTAGAATAGCCCATTCCACAATCTACTTGCTGTGAAATGCTTTCCTTAGTACAGAACACCAAGGTTAGATCTTCACAGTTGTTATGGGGCATTGTAATGAAAACTATTATCTGAGTCTTTAGGCAATAAAAAACATGACTTCAGAAATGGGAAATGGTGTGAGGCATCAATGTCTTCTTTGGCATTTGTGGTAACTACAGTCTCATGTTATTTTTGCCATTATCTCCCCACTCACCCATTATCAAAACATGCTGTTGTGCATCACTGCTTCATAACTGTTGAATCTCAGTGATTTCCTGGGAAAGAAGTGCCATCAGGTGAGTCAGGGAATGCTGTGTGTGCTCTCAAATACAGTTCTCCTTCTCCAAGTAACATAGAGAGTTCCTTCCATGTACTGTGGCAGATATCCAAGCTTCATGCAGGGTTGAACTTTAGATAAAGCTGGAATGTTCATAACAGCCAGGCTTAATCAGCCCCATTGTTAGGAAAAATCAGCTCTAAACAGAGCTTAGGAATAACTATTCAATATCTCATTTAATATCTTCATTTTAATTGGCTTGTTGCATTCTTTATATGCACTGAAATCCTAGTGCACTAGCTCCTATGGGAAAATAGTATTTGGCAATTTGAAGTTGTTAGCTGCTCTGAACATAGGGGATCTGCTTCTCATTTGTGTTATAGTTGCTTTATATTGCCCAGGCAGTAAATTGCATTTACACCCAGTAAATGAGCAACCGGAGTAGTGTAAAGCAACTTCAGCATGAATGAGAATTAGGCCCAAAGCCTTCCTTAGTTTTTGTAGCAACTCTGTTATTCATCTCAATTGGTGAGATAGGGATTGATTGACAAGCAAATAGCAACACGGTATTACCTAGTTTGGAAGAAGAATTGAGCTAGGGATTAGAAAACCCCAATTCAGTGAAGGAAATCAGACTGGCTATTAAAAGTCTGAAGTCCAACAAAACAGTAAGGCCAGATGGTTTGAGCATACATTTTCACAATCAGCTAAGTATAAAAGATGAAATAGCTCCCCTGCTAGTTAAAGTATTTCAAAATTATTTACAGATGGGAATTAATGTTAATGAGTCGTGGAGCTAACTCCCTACGTACCATATTGAAAATTTACCGCCCTCGAGTTTCGTCCCAGCCAATGCACCAGGAAGTGTCATCTTTTGAAAATGGAAATAGAGTTTCCTTGTTTTAGCATGTACAACTAACCATTTCAATTTCACATTCAAAGGGATGAGCAGAAGTAGGATAATAAGGGACAGAGCTAATATCAGAAACGTCCTCAACGTGAAGGTTACTTTAATTTTAAATTCCCATGGCTGGAAGATTTACTCATAAAACATGACATACAGTAGAAGCATATTATGGAGTGGAGTGATATTAAAGATATATGCAAGAGTGGTTCAGGGGAATACAGAGCTCTGTCTCTAGGTGAGTGGCTCAAAGCCATGTTAAGTCAAAATGCAGATTTCAACATTTGATGTTCCTATAAGGCAACAACTAACATGATAAAAGTACCAACTGCCCACCTAGCTGCATGTGCAGGTGGAAGACTGAGGCTAGTCTGCTCTTTTTATTGGGAGATACTTGCTGACCATTTGCTCAGACATGATTGGGTAAATCTGACCCAATGAGGAATTTATAAAAAACAATAGAGAAAACAGAGAACTCTCCCACTATGGACTTCTACTTAGCTTAGCCCGCTCAGCTGGCAGAACTTTTTTTCTTGCCTATGTCTCCTAAAGATAGATTGTTATAGACTTTTGTAGACTACTAATTGAAAACTGGGTAATATTCATGACCCTTCAGAAAACCATAGATTTGGGGTGGGGCATAGCAGAAAAATAGCTTTTTTATCAGAGGATCAATGAAAACAAGAAACTTTAACAAATTGGTGATTTGGGTGTTCTACCACACAAAGAAAAGGTGAGATAATGAATTTTTAAATCACATTTAGAGTGGGCTGGATATCTGGTGAGTCAAATGAATAGCCTCGGGTGAGATGCATCTTGACACAGATCCTAACTCAGATCCAGGCAATAAGCAAGTGGTGGTACTTCAAGACTCTTCATTTATTTCCGTGGTAAGGAAGGATATTCACTCATGGACTGCTCTCTAGAAGCTCAAATAGTGCAGTGACCTAACTCAACACAAGGGGGTTTTGAGGTGGAATAGTGTCACTGTAACTGCCATAGCTCAGCTTTCTCCATGTAGCTCATAGAAGAGATGGGTTTGGAGGATAGAAGATTTGGCAACAGCATTTGGATATAAGATAAACTGAATATGTCACATCCTGTCACCCACGACATTTGGATCTAATGACTTAATCCCTTTCCTTCACCCTGGGAAGCTGAGTCAGTAAACTGCAGCTTTAAAGTAAACAGTATCTTTTCTCCCATTTCACTGCTCCAGCTGCATTTTAGCTGCTGCTGATTATTTGGTTCAATTAACAAAGGCTTAGAAACCCAAATTTTTACTGAAGTTTAAGCTATGGATACCCAAATAAGTAAGACTGTTTGGAACACGCTGTTTGACCTGTGAGGCCACATTGACTTGATTAATTTTCTTCAAATATAACAATGAATTTACCACCGGTCTCAGAGTCTATTGGAGAGTTTGGGAGTTTGGTTGGCTCTTTTGTTGTTGCTGTGATAAAAACCTTCTTTTCAAATTTGGAGTACTAAAAGTAGAACTCCTAATGGGGCCCATTTTTCAACAGCCACTCTACAGCTGTACCTTCTACTACTACTTCTAAATTGCTACAGTGCCTTTATTGGAAAAAACCAACTACAGTTATCAGAGTGAATTCCAGCAGGTGGCAAAGGTTATGCACAAAACCAATTGTGTTGAAATGTCAGGAGGTGGAAGAGGAGAATGCAGGAATGTGACATATTTATTCTTGTAATCACAGAAGTGTTTAAATGTAAATAGAAAGTGTGTGTGCCTATAAACTTATACCTTTATATATATTTCTATATAAATGCATTGAAAAACTTTTCACTAACTTTGCCTCCAAGCTGGCTTTGTTCAGAAAAATATCTTGAATAAGTCTTAAGGACAGGATAAGCAGCAAGGCCTTAGTATGCATTCAGAGTTTTTTTTCTGCTGTCACTTGCAAGGGGGTTATTGCTTCTGTGAATGTATCAGCCCTGCCATTCCCAAGTCTCCAGCTAAAGACTGAAGTGAACATGCTGCCCAACAGAGAGGCTTGGGTTTGCATTTGGAAATGTGGCCCATGAATGCAGATTTTCTCCTGTATACAAATTTAAAACGAAGCTAAGTGGAGCAGGTAAAGTGGACTGTAATCTGAATGAGCAGGTTTAGGTTTCTCTGCTCTCCAGAGATAAAAATCTCACTAATCATTGCACTCCCTTAACTGCTTCATTTCTCTTAGGTACAACTTATCTCTTGATCTCTGTTCTCTCTTCCATTAAACAGCGAACAATTTAAATGTACTCCTTGATCAAGGTCCTTTCAATTGCTTATCTTACAAGTAGGGATAATCCAAAATGAATGAGACCTAGAATAAATTTCTGCTATTAGTCATATATCATTACAGCCAGAGAAATGCCTTTTTTTCTTTTTAAGATTGCATTCTGGATCTGGGCTAGCAAGGCAGGTTAATGTAGCACTCAACTTCCTGCTTTTCCTTTGTTTCAATTTTACTTTAATTACAATTCTTCGATATAATAGCAACTGACCTGGTCATTTCTATATGCAAAGAAAGTACTATCAGACACACCATTTTAATAGTCTGGATTTAGGGGAAAGTGAAGGACGACAAAGCTTCTGCAGAGATCATTAAATGATTGGCCTTTAGCCTAGAGGAGAGAAAACAAGCAGAAAACCCCTCAGCTTTACTCAGAGAATCAGGTATAAAACACATCTTCAGAAAAGGAGAGAGGATTCCTTATGGCTGTCTCTCAAACAACCTTCTCCTGCCTTTCATTCAGTTACTCCTTGGCTTTTCAAACCTTTCTTCACCCCACTCAAATCTCCAGTTTTTAAATAACTCTGATGCTGTCCAATACTGGATGCTGTGGATTTGAAGGAAACTGAAGTTACTTGCAGGGGAAGTCCTCCTTATGAGAACTGAAGGCAGCTATGATCAGTAATAGTTTTCTACCATTTCCATGACTTATGCAAGGGCTCTAAATGACCAAGAGCAGAAATGCGGGAGGTGCCAGTAAATACTGAGCAATGAGCAGCACTGTGGTACCAGTTATAGGTCCACATTAGCAAAGCTTGGCTAACAGCTAATTCATTTGTGTCTGTAGTAAGGGGAGTCACTGAAAAGCCTGGGGGCAATTCTTTAAAACCTGGTTGATAATCCAAAACATGAGATGTAATTTCTGACAGCAGCAGCAGGCACAGAGCCACAATCAACTAGCACTAGCTGCAAGGAATCGCGCATGGGTAACCCTTTGCAAACAATAAATAGAAGTGCATTCCTCAGAGCTGTCTGCCAATTGATAGCTGCCTAAATTAATGATAACAAACTCATGCTAACTACAAGGAAAGGTCTTTTTCCACCTCTCTGTTTTCAGTGCACCTCAGCTTAAATATCTTAATTGCACACAACATTGACACTCGTCAGATACTGGTACATCTTTTGAGACCTGGTTAGTCAGAATCTTCCTTTGTATAAAACCACAGTAACCTGGAAAGTAGCTATTCAGGAAAAGGTTCAGTATATGTTGCTTTCTGAATCATGGAGAGGAGGAAGAGGGGAGGACAAGGCATTAACAGTCTTGACTACTGGAGATCAATCAGGGGCTGACTGTTCACAACAATATTTCAAGGTCCACAGAAGTAGAAGAATGAAGCCACGAGGGCAGTAAGTTTTCAAAACTAAGACATGAGAGTTGTGGGGTGAATTCAATCTTCATTTTGCACCATGGCAAATCAAGTACTGTTATCTCACAGGCCCCAAATATATGGCCTGTTTTCCATGAGAGGGAATTTCCCCTGAAGCCATTGCCATTAACTATTTTTGTCTAATGATCTCTTCATTTTCACTGGAAACTTCTTGACAGACAGATGTTTTCGTCCTGCCAGTTCCTTTCTTTCTGACCATTTCCTTTAGAAGCATGAGAAATAACTGGTACACAAACGCTACAGCTAATACTACTTTCACTCTTGACGTGCTGAAACAGATACAGTTTGAAAGAACAAATTAGTCTGTGCAGTTTTCCTTATTGCACATTATAAGAAATTTAGATGGCAAATATAAAGACTTAACAAAGGAGTTAAGACTGAAAGACCATAACCTATTAAACTAAATCTCAGATATTACAACAATCAAATTAAAAATACTGTTGCAAATAAAATCAGCAAATAGATGGTGGTTTGATTAAGATTATCAAATTAATCCAAGTAGAAGTCAGGCCCAGTTATGAGGCTGAGAGAAGAAAAAACTGGTTTTTTTATAGTCCTGTATTGTGAAATTGTTGTTGTTTCTCAGTTTAATACAACTATTTTGTTCCTTTTTTTCCCCAAAGCAATAGGGATTTTCTGACAGTGGCTCAACTGTCATGACTGCTTTCGCAGTTATGCATAGACTGGATGTTCTCAAGGAAGTAAGGACACCAAATAGGCTTTCTTAGCTACAATTTCACTGCTGTTTTCCATTTTCTTTATATGTCACAGTTATTCAAGTAGCTATTCTTTTGCTGCTCTTATTACCTTCCCTATTGCACATAACAACTTGAAAACCAGGCAACAGAAATAAAACAGAAGAGTGTTTACTGCAACAGGTTTCTACACACAGCAGTTGCTCCAGAAAGCACTTTTGTAACTTTGGCAGCACTTACTAGCATTAAAGACCAATTTGGGAACTGATTTTAAGGTTTCAGAAAGCATTATCAGACATGTATTTTCAGAAGCACATGAATTCACTGTTTATGCTTTCATGTACTGGCAGAAGAGCTGGCACAGGAGCTTGCTTAAATTTTTTGACACCTGTGTGCATCTTTATTAAGGACAGGCAGGGGAGACAGGGAAGGGGTGTCACCTTCTCTGTCAGTGACCAGCTGGAGTGCACACAGCTCTGCTTGGGAATGGATGAGGAGCTGCCTGGTTATAGCGGGGATCTGCTACAGACCAGGAAGGCTGAATGGATGAGGCCCTCTGGGGACAGATAGGAGCCACCTCATGTTCACAAGCCCTGGTCCTCATGGGGGATTCAACCACCCCCGATATCTGTTGGAGGGAAAACACAGCAGGGCATGAGCAATCCAGGAGATTCTCAGAGTGCAGTGATGATAAATGCCTTCTCCAAGTGACAGAGAAGCCAACGAGGAGAGTGGCTATGCTGGACCTTGTTCTCACCAACAAGGAGGTGAACAGAAAATAGAAAGCAGCAGATTTGTCTAGCTGCCATAGCCAGGTCAGCCAGTTCTCACCTCCTCTTGCAGAGGGTACAGTATCCAAGAGGAGGGAGTGGCACTTCTTTTATCTATTTTAGTTAACAAGCTACATATCCATGTTATGTGTGCCTTTGATCAACTCTGGAAGTGATTCTCTTGTATGCAGTCTGATAAAAGTGCTAGGCTTCTTAAATATCAGATCAAATATCTCAACCTTAATACTGGGCTGCATGTCCTACATACAGTTAACATAATCCAGTCCTTTCCCAGTTGATAGACTGGGCTGAAATCACTGTGGGGTCACTAAGTCACAAAGGAACCACCCTTGGGAAAATTCCCTCTTCCATCTGCCAGTGAGGGAAGCTCCAAAAATGTTACAGGTAAATTCTCCATTATCGGGGTTATAAAAAGCCAAACAAATGTCATTCCCCCAAAGCATGTTTAGTAGGGAATACAGTGCAGAGACACTGAAGAAGCACCACAGGGGTCACCCAGCATTCAGCGTGAGAGGGAGCTGAGAACAGATTTAGTGCTCTCTAGCACCCTCTGATCAACAGTTTCTGGCACACAGCCCCAGATCCTAGCTGGCTCTGTCTGCTTCCAGAGTGCTGCTGAGGAAGTTAATAAACCTCCCGGAATTCACAGCCCTGCGAGGAATAATGTGAAGTTGTGAGTGCAGCTCTGCGGTGCTCAGCAGGGTGCTGGGACCAAGCCAGAGCAAATGAGCCCAGTGGATTCAGCAGAGGGGCAGTTAATTGCCTCTGAAACATGCACCCCAGGACTCACAGTTCACTGTAAGGAGCAGGCTCAGGCTTGTAGGAGTCACTAATAGATCAGTTGGCCACGGAGAAGTAGCTAAAACTGCTTTTGACTTACTAGTGCTGACCCTGGAAGCAGTGCAGTCGTGCTCATGCAAAGATGTGCCGGAACCATCTGATCAAGACCCGCACAAAATCAGCTACAGCGCCCCTCTCTCCCTGTCCAGGTAATCCACTGACTGGATACTCACCCATAATTATCAGGGGTTAAAGGTATCAGTTGCATGCAAATCCCAGGCCAAAGAGGTGGCAAAAGTCTTTCTACCTTCTCTTAACAAATAAGCCATATTTGAGTCATTCCTTAAAAATGATTAATGGCCTCATGAACACCCTACACTTACACTCATTTGTCTTTTTACTAGCAGATGACAGGTCATATACCCTTGCATGAAGGAAAATCAGGGAGATATGTCGTAAAATCTTATCAAGGGGTATTCCCATGATCTGCTCAGTAATTTTTAATCTAAGCAGAAATTGCTTCTACGCTTTCTTACACTAAATTCCGTTTAACATCAAATAATTCCACTTAAATGTAGGTATTTCTGTAACAAACAACTTTCTCCCCATTTGTCGTGGTCTCTCCAGCACTTGCATTTACTGCAGCTGCTGGTAGCAAGTTTAATAGAAATGCTGGCAGCACTTTTCAACAGAAAGACACTTGCCTGAAGCATGCCTCTTCCTCATTTCCTTTCTGGTTTTTTCTCATTTAAAAGGATGGGAATTTAGTAGCTTCCTCCATGCCCTGCAGTTCCTTCTCTAGACCACCTGCTGGAGGTTGTTGCAACTCAACCATTACATTTATGACATTTATTTCTGCTGAATCTTCCTTAAAAACTGTGACTATGGTTCTAATAGATGGGAGTCATTTCATGTTTTCAGTCTCACTGACATGCAGTTATATTAATTTTGTATTACAATCAGAAACATGGAATAGATTTGGTTTTGCAGAAAGAAGACATTTCAGCCGACAGAGATGTCTGTGTTACCGATTTGTCTGATTAGGGCAAAATACTGTGAAATGTGTTTCCATTATGGTACCCATCTGCAGGAGAGAGATTCCCAATTCATGTATGTGCAGAAGGAAAGTGCTTTGACCTAAGAATTAAGAAACTTGATTGTCCCCTCTTCACATGGCTATATTGTATGTCTGTGTATCTGAGGAAACTTACTGTGAGGCATGACCTCAGACTTTTCCTTAGACAACTGGCAACTGTCACCCTTCATCAAGTGGCACTGCATGCTGCCTCTCAGCCAACACTTTGGCAGAGCTGGACAAAATCCCTTCCTCTTTTATGGCAAACTGGATCTTCGCCGGCTCAGGTACAGTCCTCCTGGGGTGAACGTAGCAAACAGGAATTTGGATACTCGCTAGAACAGCTGAAGAATCATAGAATCATAGAATAGTTAGGGTTGGAAAGGACCTTAAGATCATCTAGTTCCAACACCCCTGACATGGGCAGGGACACCTCACACTAAACCATGTCACCCAAGGCTATGTCCAACCTGTCCTTGGACACCGCCAGTGATGGGGCATTCACAGCTTCCCTGGGAAACCCATTCCAGTGCCTCCCCACCCTCACAGTAAACAACTTCTTCCTCATATCCAATCTGAACTTCCCCTGTTTAAGTTTGAACCCGTTACCCCTTGTCCTATCACTACAGTCTCTCAGGAAGAGTCCCTCCCCAGCAGAATTCAAACTCTGCTGACAGCCTGTGGAAATGAGCACTGTCATCATAAAATAGTGTGAGCCGTGTTCCCCCCTCCCCCCCAGCTTTCTTTTAAAAAATTTATTGTTTATGTATCCCTTGGCGTATGACTTCTAATTTAGAAAGTACAATCTATCAGTGATGGCACCACATGCCAAGCATCAACACTTTTCAGTCAATGGGAGACTTTATTTTTGGATGTAGTTATGAAATCTCTCACTTTTCTCAGTTTACTATCATTTCATACTCTATCAGTAAGTATTATCATGTAGTGGCAATATTGGAATTTGAGGAATGTATATATTTTGCACTGGTGTCTGAATAAAAAAGCTGACTTTGTGAATCTCTGTCTGCCTTTTTTGCCACCTTCCATTCAAAGATGATTTTATTTTATTGCAACACTTGTATGAGTTTCCATGGAATTACATGAGCATCGCAGAAAAATGTGGTCTTTCATTATTTTCCATTTTGTTATGGTGAGTTTGGTCAGTTGGGGTCAGCTGTTCCAGCCGTGTCTCCTCCCAGCCTGTTGCCCACCCTAAACCTACTGGCCTTTGGGAGAATGGGGAAGAGGTGAGAGACAAGAGACAGGCTTCGTTCTGTGGGACCACCGCTCAGCAATAGCCAATACACTGGTGTGTTATCAGCACAGTTTTAACCACAGTTGCAAAGCATGATGCTATAAGGGCTGCGAGGAAGAAAGGTAACTCCATCCCAGCCAGACCCACTACAGTGGGTTCCCTCTGTCCCAAATTTAACTAAAACTGGCAAACATCAAATATCTGCATCCCAATTTTCTTGTTCACTATGCCATGAGGCATAAATTACTTCAGTTTTAAAAGAATGGCACATTTTTTAAGCAATTCAATCTGAAGGCAAAATTTAATTTTTTTCCCCAAGCCGGGATTGTTTGCGAAGATTATAAAAGTATATTTTGGATCTAGAGCTCTTCATGCATTTTGGGAATCCAGTTTTTACAGTCACCTGTGAAAGATAACCATTAAAAATAGAGCATATTAAAAAAAGAAAACTTTGGAGACAAATTTCTTTGATATGGCAAATAGTTCTTGGCAGTGAAAGAAAGAAGCTGCGATGTGAGCAGTTCTCTTCTTTTGCTTGTTATAATAAATGCCACCCTGCAGATGGAATTAAAGCAGTAATTCCAAAAATATTAAGTGGTCTGCTTTAAAAATGGAGTCAAGTGAGTCTCCCTCTGTAACGGCTGTGAAAAAGAAATTGTCCTTTTTTCAGACGTGCCAGTAAAGAAAGGGATAAGCAGGATCTCATCTAAAATCTTACAGTCAAGCACATTTATTACAGCATAAGGCAGAAAGTGAGAGATGCTTATAAATGAGATCCAACTGTCTCTCCAGATGCATTTTTCTGAAATGCTAGTCAGAGTGAACCTTTAAAACCTGAATTTGGAAAGCATAAGCCACGCTAAAATAAATCTAAGCTGATTTATTCATTTGTAACAAAATGAATGTGACATATTATGGCTATGACGATATGTAATTTCACCCTGAGAATTCAGTTTTCAGAGGAGATTTAATTTTCCTTAAACCATTATTGAAAACTACATGACCAGATTAGAATAAATATCCTTGTCTCATATGGATATTAATTTTGGCAATGCTCACCCTAGCACTGAAATACAATAGGCAAATCCACTATTTGCTAAGTCATCTCTGATGGAAGGGGTTGATACATAATTACTTAAATGCTCAGTAGGATTATCACTCTAATGTTTAAAGACTCTGATCAGGAGCCAGGATAAAGGGTAAGAAAATGGGATGATTTGTACATGCTTCATTCAATATTTTTTCAGGCATTAACACAATCCATAAGTACACTAACTCAACCTACTGCTCTCTGTAAAATTTGTACATAAGGTACAAGACACGGTAAAGTTAAACTGCAATAAGAAATGTGTCCATGGTATGGAGCTGTTTGATAAACGCTGTTGCAGTATTTGTCTTAGACAGTCCCCATACTGTGCTATTAAAGTCAATGGGAATTTCTTATTGCATCTATAAGCAATGAATAAGTCCCAGATTTTTTACATTTGCTTTTACTATCTGCTTGATTTTCTCAAATATGGTGCTGTCCTCCCTGCAATTGTGTGTGTGTATGCAAATGCACACAGACACACAAGCTATTAAGACCTAGATGTGGGATCGAATCCTCTGCCTTCACACTTGACTGTCTACCAGAATGAGTTACTGCACACCTTTCATGTCACGGGGATGTATGGTCTTCATTAACCATGCTGCATTAAAATCACAGCTCCAATATTTTGATTTAGCAAAGCGTTTAATCCTGTGCCAACTTTTAAGCATGTAAGTAGTCCTGTTGAGTTAACGGTGCTCCTCACATGATTGAACTGAAGTGTGTACTTAATTGCTTGATCTGGGGCCAGTGTGCTGAGAATGCTGCGGGCGGGAGCTGCAGGTGGAGGAAGGCATTCTGCTAAGCAGACACCACTCAGGTTGTAATGGCTTAGTTCAAAACTCTTCCTTTCTGACAGGACCAAACTTTGAACAAGACAAAAGTTTTTTGGATGTAAAGGAACATTATGGCTCAAAATTTGAGACAATTCTGTGGAGCGAGGTGGCAGTACAGACTGGATATAAACCAGAAGAGATAGGATCAGAAAGAACAAGGAGACTATGAGATACAGCAAAATGTCAAAACTAACAAGAGATCTCTGCTACCCAAACACACAGGATCAGAGACACAATGAGAGAAATAAATCAAGCAACAGTCATGTACTATATCTTCAATGTATTAAAAGGTGGCAAGGAAGACAAAAGTTCTGACTTTCAACAGTGCAGCTGTTAGGAGGCAGAGGTAGAGGAGTCCTTAATGACCACAATCCAGTTGGATTCATTACTGCAGACTGTACCTGCACGAGAAACAAAAAACACCCAAAGACTTTGAACGCAGAAGAATGGGGAAGTGCTGGAGCAGTGGGTAAAGCCTCTCATGGGAGGAGTGGGAGGAAGGAAGGACACAGAGGAAATAGGAACTGTTCAGAAAGCAATAACTGTATATCCAAGGGTGATGAATATTATCCAACAATATGTACACTAGAAGGAGAAAAACAGCGTAGCAAATAAACACAGAACTGAAAAAGATATTGAGAGATAAATATAAAAGATACATAAGCAGCATAAAATTTCAGGTGTGGAGGGAGAACAGGAAACGTATACAATTAAGATAAAAGAAAGCAAAGATACAAAAACTGAAAGCAGAAAATGAAATGAAGATAGAAATAGACTAATATCAGAATATACCCCTAGCATGTGTAAGAAAAACTCTGCGAAGAAAGCAGCAGGTTTTCAGGGTGAAACCAAGCCAGCATGATAGCATGAGCTGGTTCAAACCCCATTCCTCATGGCTGATTTTACTATTACTCAAAGGTTTAAAACAATGATGCAATTTGCAACACTTTGCTTTAGACAAAGTTTTCTCCATTTACAGTATGCTGGGAAAAAGACAATCCTGCTATCTCTGTCTCACAGTCCTCAGCTGCCTCAAGACAGGTGAGCTCACAGAGTTCTCCCACAACCTTCCACCTTTTCCCCACAACTTTCCACCTTTCCCAGAGTGACCCACTTGAATGAAAAGTAGCTACATATCACCCTTAGAAGTAGCTGTCTATAATTCTTAGCAGATACTGCAAGATGCTGCAGGGGAGGTTGAAATCTTTAAGGTCCAATCCAATTCTAACCAGTCTATGGTTCTGTGTTCAGGCAGTTGCCTCTTCCACTGCCATTCTGCCTCTGTTCTGCTGAAGCTGGACAGTGGAAAATATATGAAGTGCTGAGTTTGAAGAGATATGTACAGTTCTAGACAGGATACACTTGCACTTTCAGGCATTATAGTCATCAGTAAGATGGGAAATGTACCTTGGTTATAATTATGCTTACTTTGTGGATCTCAAGTCATGGTATTTATATTTCCACTGGGGTTGTTTCTTTACTATGGCTGACATTTTAGTGCCTTGCTACCATTGGTGAATCTGTTCTATTTACTTACAGCCTTCATCACTCCTAAAATTCTAAGCTTCTACTCAGGAGCTCTCATACAGCTTGACATGAAGATGACTCTAGAGGTTTGTTCTTGCCCTGTGCTGCCATCACCATAGTGAAGCAGTATTTACTGCGTAGTGATTTAACACTTCTGTTTTTCAGATGCCTTTTATTTAGTCCAGGAGGCAGCTTAGGCTACATCTATGTGAATATATAATTTACTCTGCAAGCATTTTCTGACACTGAGACCTAGTGCAGAAGGGTCTGCCTTCATGCTCTTAAACTCTTTGACCTGCAAAAACAGGATAGCTTCATGCAAACTCTCTATTGAAAATGGTCCCATAGCTTCTGAACAGTGCCTGGGAATTTTTGGAGAGGTGGTTAGCTTGCCTGGGCCAGAAAAATTCCAAGAAGCATCCTGAAAAATGATAAATATCTACAGCTAAGCTGCCATGACAGGGAGTGTTCCTCAGTGTTGCTTGAGACTGTTGTCAGGGGCCCTTGTGAAGAACTTCCTTCTAAAGACACTTCTCTTTCTGTCTTCCCACTAACAACTGAGGAAATCTATAGAGACTTTCCTCCTCAAGCCACCCTTTGGTCTCTTTCCTTCTCTACCCCCTCAGCTAACAATCAAAGCTCATGCTACCAAAAGAAGACTAGGCAGGATGGTTCAGGTCAGAGGACTAGTAATTTTGTGGAAGTATAACTTACAGCATTAGGAGCTACAGTCTTTCACATCTACTTGGTAGAATTTTATAGGACTTTAACTCATTTCCTGAAACAGAGCAATTGGCTTTTGAGCTGCTTAAAGTGATGTTCCTAGAGCTAGCACTTCCTATGTAAATATGTTTTCTCTGTGGCAACATATTTCTGCCCCAAAAACTTCAGCTGTAATTTAAAAGCAAATGGAAGAAGCATAAAAGCCATAGACAAACAGCCAGCAAAATCACACTACCCCTGTATTAATCAGTGAAGCCAACAACAGAAAATCTTTGCTAAGAGCAGAAAACTACATCTCCTAATTACTCCTATATTTGAACCAAAGTAATAAACTGTGGAGGACAGTGTTGTTACTTTATCTCTTCTGTTCAGGTGTCTCATTTTGTTGAGCAAATTTTCTCTGAGTTTTTTCATTCAAGATTCTGTACTGTTTTGGAAAGCAAAATACAACATAGCCCAAAGCCAGCAACAACGTTAAATGACAGGTGGCACTAGGAGCAAGATTATATAATTTGAGAAACTGTTCCACTCAATCAAATGTTGCATTTCGAAACAACAGATAGAAGGGCATGTATTTGCTTATCACTGTTCATAGTGGAAGTACAACTGCAGCTCCGGTTCTGTTTGAGATGGTGCAGCACACAGTGGGATACAGAAAAATAATAGTCAGAGATGCCGCTTAAAGCCACAAGAGAAATCATGGTTTGGTTTAACAAAGACACAAAGAGCCCTTGATATTCATGAGATTCAGTAAGCTCTGATAAAAAATGTCTTCTGACGCTTAACCCTTTATAACTTCGGGTTGTTTTTATTCTCCCTCTAGTTAGTGTATGTGCACACTCTTATGTAGAATAGAGCTCATGGAAACATCCACTGGGGAAAAAGATGAGAACTGTATGCACTAGATACTACAATGTACCACTTCCCCGTACTGTATAGTGCAATTAATCCCCTCATGACAGCTTCTGAAATATGGAGATATGTAAAATATGGATAAAATATTTGGATGTATTTTACTAGTTTTGTTTAGTATTTGTGACACTGCTCAAAGTTGCAGCAACAGATTTCCTGTCTCAGACATCTCCAAGTTCACCCTGCTCTTCTGGAACAATAAACATTTGCCTCAGACTGGAGTTTTCTTTTAGAAAAGACAAAACCTGAAAACAACCCAAAGTTCTTCATTTTCATAGAATCATGGAATGGTTTGTGCTGGAAGAGACCTTAAAGATCACCCAGCTCCAACTTCCCTGCCTTGCTCTACCTTCTACTAGGCAAGGTATTACAATAATTTTAAATTGCAATGTTAAGAAAAAGTCAAAATGTGTACTTTAATGATGGTTATACTAAATGACTCCATTCATTTGCTTACACATAAAACATATTCACTGCAGTTTAACACAGTGAACACACTGCAGTTTAACACAGGGGCTAGCTAATGTGCAGAGAAGCTGCTGCTCTTTATACTACTTTAACCTGAAAAAATATGGATTTATTAGTATAACTTATATCTATTGCTTGCACTTAATCAGCACAAAATACACTTGACTAAAGATGTCTCTGTCCCTTCTGATGTGAGGCTATGGCTATAAACCAATGTACGTATGTACAGCCCTTTATAATTCCGGCCAGTAGCACACATACTGTATATAAATGTGTCTTGATTTTATTTGCTGTTCTTTCAGGGTCTGCATCAGTGAGAATCTTCAGTAACAGAAATAAAGCACTTAAAGCCTTCTGCTTCCCTCTGCACCCTTCAGCAATAAATAAATAAGACCCCAATCCTGAAGGTAAGGCTAAGCCCTTGCTTTTGCAAGGAGACCTTCTGACTTCAGCAGTATCAAGGTAAAGGGTAAAGGTTTAAATCACTAATTTCAATAACTTGTCAATTTCATTTATATAATTCACTTTTTTCTACAAAGCATGCTGAGTTTCAGGATGTGGAAAACCAGGACATTTGGAATAAACTTTTCACCTGAGCTATTTTTTTTTAACAGCTGAACATGTGTTTTATTCCTTCAGAACAAAGTTAAAGGCATTTAAAAAAAAATACTTTGCTAAAACTGTAATTAAAAAAAAAAAAAAAAAAGCTTTTTTCCTGAACGCTTTTTTAGGTGAATTAAATT
This sequence comes from Myiopsitta monachus, assembly GCA_017639245.1. Classification (NCBI taxonomy): domain Eukaryota; kingdom Metazoa; phylum Chordata; class Aves; order Psittaciformes; family Psittacidae; genus Myiopsitta; species Myiopsitta monachus. The sequence goes on from CM029919.1 coordinate 62,504,964, forward strand.
ATACCGGCCATATATAAATAAAAAACCAAAAGAGCAAAGAAGAACATGAACATATATTACTAGTGTAATTCATCAAAAGCAGTTGACACTTCAATCTAATCCAGAAATGAAAACACAGAACTTTATAGAGTTAGAGGAAGTAAGCAATTTAAACGTACCATGGCACAAGGTCATCTAACAATGAAGCCAGGAAGATGTTCTCTTTTTATTCGCACTCCTTCACTTCTTTAATCCTTCTAAATCCATCAAGTACAGATTAATATAAATCTTTTTAACAGCCAGAGGTGATCTTCAAATCAGATAATTAATAGTAGTGATCCAAGGGTTCTATAACAGGTCCATCTTTCCATTTTAGTATACAATGAGAAGGCACTTTATGTAACTAAGCTGTCACTCTGGGAAAGGTTTATTTTTACATAATAAAGTAATATATGTCTTAACTAATTAGTTCATTATTTTAAAATGTAATTTTGGGTAAAACTCACTGCGATAGTTCATCTTACTTAAAAGGGTGCTGAAGTGGAAGAAAACAATTCTCAGAATACACTCGCTGCTGCTCATTCAAAACACTTGCTTGCCAAATCATTCCCCAAGTAGTCAGAGCTAAATGTATGAGGCAGAGGAAATACACTCAATTTGTTTTGAAAGTAAACCTCCAAGGCCATTTCATAAGCAAAAATCCTGTTCATATCATAGAGATACTGTGGTTAAGTTTATGATTCCAGTTAGGTCTGGAGAGCTTTCAACAGTCTAGAAAAAAATTACTTCACTAATCTATATGTAAATACTTCAGTAAAACCACTGAACAGTGATCAAGTTTAGTATTAGGGTCACAAATTAAAGATGGCATCTGAAAACGTACTGTCTAAAAGAATGATCAGAGTTCATGTAGGAAGAATAATATGTGATTTCAGCAGCCCATAAACACCCTCGATACATTAAACCCCAGCATTATATATAAGAAAAACACTAAATACTGAAATACAGCTAGTGGTCTGGTGGCAGCAGGGTGGCTACTCGACCATCGCCTGGAAATGGCAGCCTGAAGAAATTCATGGTAGAGCTAGCAAACCTATGCTGTACAGTTCAAACTGGAAAATAAGGACACTATATGTGCTTGCATTGCCATTACACACTATTAAACAAGAAAACAAGGAAAAATAACCCGATTTAAATAACCCCTCTTTCTAATTATTTTGTTGTCTTACCAAAATCGTGTTTATCTAAGTAGATGCAACAGCACATTTGCTTGCCCCAGTGGAGAGTGGGAAGAATTAGCCAAATATACCATTGAAGTCCTATCAAGGGGCAAAATTAGTTGTACTGGAGGAAGGCGCAACCATCCCCACATTTCCCCATGTGTTTATGGGGTTTGTAGCTCCAGGACACATGTATGGTCAACTGTTTGCACCACAGACCAGCATTGCTCTGCCTTTGGACTCAGCTTTCACACAGCAGCACGGAGATGGGCAGGTCCATGCATAGTAAGAATGCATGACTGTTCTTGCTCCTGCTTCTCTCCCTTGGCTTTGCTGTCCTATATTGAGCCTTTTGGATGTGCAAACACAGATTTAGACAGCAAAATTTTTAAAGGCAATCATTCAATTGACATATAAGTTAACTACAAGACATACAAGGCAGGATTCAGGTCCAGACCATAGATACCTCAATACAGGGGACTATGTATGCACTACACAAGATACACAAGGTCTCCCTGCAGTCAACAAAGATTAATTTGGTGCCCGCACATGGATGTTCAATTTCATTTCAGATGGATAGCCTAAGGTCTCAAAGACATCATCCAGATGTTAACAGATGTATACAGAACTTACGGGAGATCCCCAATTGCAGCTGATAGTAGGAACAATACTGGTATTAGAGTAGTACTGTACAGTGTCTCAAAGGACACTGCATGCCTATATGTAAGCAAATAGATCAATCAATCCAGTCAATAGCGACTGATCTATTTAACTCATCCTGTGGCAGGCACCTAAGCTTGACAACTTCCTGTCTGCTTGCTCCTACTTCAAAACAATTAGGCTACATTTCTGATGCTGTCTTATATGCAGGTAACATGGGAATATTATCCCTCTTTCCACTCTCAGAATACCAGTAGACGAACAAAGTCTCCTCAGCATTAATTCTGGTAAAAAATCACGTTAATTCTGGTAAAAGGTCCATAATAATGTCACATTTCCCTAGTGCTCATAAACCTTGTCACTATACAACCTATTACCTATACTCTGCTGTAGAAATAGCAGGAACAAAAAGAAAGGGCTTATCCATTCACAGTTCAAGATTGTTGGACCTTGTTGTACCATGCACAGCATATGAGCAGGAAGCACCCAAATTCAATAAGTGTACCGCCCAATGAGGGAATCATCACATAAGGTCCTAGAAGGGAAAGGAGGATGCTCCAATGTCCACTAGCAGCTAATTCTAAAATAGTTTTAAATTGCAAGGTACCAAGTGCCAGGGACAGTCTCCTCAAGGGCTGAGTTGCCACATCTCTTACTGCTGTGTCAGCAAGGAGGTAGGCACATGGGGAAGAGCTTTGGGCAGAGCTGCCATTTGGATGATCACAAGAGACCTCAACATGCAGTAGGCACCAAACAGTGGACAAGACAGATCTCTGCAGCAAAGATGAACCAAAGATTAACAGATGAAACTGAGTGGTGGGAAAAACTATTTCCTGTCACTTTTCTTAGTTTAAATTAATGAATAAAATACTTCTCTAACTGCTATTGCATCTAGGCATTAGATATCTGCTAATTTTTTGTTATGACTCATGACAGAACTGAGCAGGAGGAAGAGAAGGTCATCAGAGCCTTCTGATCCATTTCTAAAAGGGTTATTCTGTATGCTGTGCATGACATGGGGTTTGGCATAAAATTAAGCTGAGAGGGAAGTGGGAATATAGATACTGCAAATAACAAAGCCAGAGAGAAAAAAGTAACATAAAAGCCAATAAATATAAGTATAGAAAGGTATGAAGGTTCCTGAATGTGTAGAAAGGAAATCTAAACATGATGCCAAAGACTAGTGCAGTCAGGTGTCAGGTATCATGATAATCAAGTAAACCCTAAGAGACTGGAGATCAGCAGGAACCAATTTACCTTACCTAAATGCTAATATTATAGACAATCCCATTCGGAGGAGGACCAATCACCCGTAACCTCTTCTCTGTTTTCTCTCCCCTGTTTTCCATGTGGCAAAGGAAAGGTACCAAAACACAGCTGAGAAGGTAACACAGTTTTCACCCACAGATACAAGGAGCCAGGAAGTCCCATGTAGTCACTCTGTGATGTGTGAGAAGAGGTCTCTGTCCTCACATAATCTGTATCTGACAAGCAGAAGCAGGAATGATAGCAGCCAGGAAGCACACAAAATAATATTTACCACAAAGTCTATTTGCAATTATATTGTAACTGCTTTCAGCTGACTTCAGTCTTTTCCAACTGGAATTCACCCAAACAATGCATCACAGTACAAGTATTTTATAGATGTCATCTAGAACTGAAAATTGTAGCACCTACCCATTGCCAGTGTCCAAGGCATGTGTGATGGGGAGGACCATTTGTCTTCATGAAAACCATTTGACCTCAGTATGTTACAACAGGCTATGAGACTGCAAGATTTTAATACTCTACATAATTGCCCAGATTTGCCTGTGATTCGAGGTCTTCATTTTGAACTCACCATTTTATAACAGCACAAAGGGAATTTAACTTGTCAAGTGGCTGGTAGAGCTGGAAATGAAATATCATAAGAAAATATGTCTGCAGTAGACCTTTGTAACCCAAACTTCTCTTTTGCCAGCAGAATAATTTGTCTCACCAGTCACTATATGGGCATCATCAGTTGTACAGCTGATGTTTTTTTGGACTTGCATCAAACAACCTCAGCACATCAATCAGGGCATTCTTAAATCTCTGTCCTTTGATGCTAAATCTAAAAGTTACCTTTTCATGTGCAGTCAAGAAATAGACAGTGATAACCTCAGAACATAGCAATATGATGGATTTTATCTTGAAGGACCTAGAATAATTAAATGCTACCAACTTGTTTCTGAAAGGTTCCTTCAGCTCTGCCTCAAGGATGTGACATATTTGCTGTTTTTTTCTCAGTTTTGATTTCTTTTGCTTTGTCAGGGAAAGCAATGCTGTTATATATCACAGAAAATAGTGATGCAGTGAGGAGTGATGAGTAACAAAATCCAGCAGAGAAAAAGAGTTCAAATAAAAGTGTTTCATATCTTAAGCCATACACAATTTTACCAATAATGTAAAAACTTTAAGACCTGGTAGGTACCATTAATGAGGATTTGTCTTCCTAAAATACTAGACTGAAATTCTCTTTCCTCAGAAAAGCAGGAGCAGTCAACAAAAAGCATCATTAGGAATGCAAATACAGGGTAAATTTATCCAATGACCTTACTGAATAAAAATGGTGAAAGTCTGTGAAAGACCCAAAATTCATACTACTGTCCCTTGTTCATTTTTTTACATTAATTTCCTTTTGCCTTTTGTGTCTGTGTGATTATGTGGCTTCTGCCATCATTTTGTCCAACCACCTCCTAAGCACTTAAATTTGTTTGTTTTTTTTTTTCCCCCATGCCCCTGTTTTATGCACCTACCTGTTTGAAAGATTATAACAGAAAAATTATGTAAAGGACTTATTTTTTCAAATGTTCTGCTCTAAATGCAATAATCTCCATAGTTAGTCTCAGCCTAGGTGTGAATCTTGTTAATTACACCATGCTCATGTTTCACCTGCTCATCTATGTTCAAGTTCCTTTGCAGTGGACACAAGTTGTCGTACAAAGCATTGTTCCAAGGCAGTAAACCATTTCTTAGGTAGATAAAGGGACTCTGGGGGCTTGTGGGAGAGAAGCAGCTCAGGGCACGGCTGTAGGAAGGGCAGGACTGAGCAGTGGTGCTGGGCATAGCTGAAGGCCGGAGCTGAAGGGCTGAGGGATAGAGAGAACAGGCAGGGGAGCAGCTCTCAAAGCAAGGTGAGGTTGGCTGAGAGACAGCTTCTGAGGGAAAACTGGCAAGTACAGGGTGCTAGAAGCTAGCCTTGGCAGCACCAGGCAAGCACGGCTAGCAAGGGCCTGGCAGCATGAGGCACAGCTAGGAAAGAGCAGGTTAGCTAACACAAACATGTCCCACTGTATTGGCTCATTTTGAACCAGTGCTACCCAGTAATCCCCAATGATTTCAAACTGTGAGTGCAAATAATTGCAAGAGAAGGAACATTTTGCACACCAAATTTGCACCAAATTTGCACACACACACACACCCCACCCCACCCCACCCCCACCCCCCCCAGGCAAAAAGACTACAAATTGCTAATGTTGTTCTTTAGGAATTAATTGCAGCTATTCTGGCTTTCTTACCTCCATCAAATAGGACTATTATTTCTTATATCACTTGATTCATGTTTGTGCTTGTCAAGTCCAGGCAGATGCCAAAGCTAGTTAAAAGTCTCAATAAAAAATAGAATATAGACAATATCAGTTTCTAAAAGCTAAATCTCCTTCCCTCATAGTTTCTCTACTTTTGATATGCTAAAATAGCTGAATAAATGAAAGTAGCTATATTAAAATTTGATTGTGCAGGCACCTCTAGATCATGAGTATTTATTTTTCTTTTTTTTGTGCAGAAAGGATTTTTTAAAGGAAAAATATGATGACTTATCAGCTACAAAACCCCAATGCCCTATGATAAATAAATACTATCTGTAAATACAAAGTACCTACTTCTACAAAACAGCAAAGATCTGTTTAATCATTGGTATATAGGTGCCTCCGTAAAACCTGAGTAAGTCAAGATCATAAAATCCATTAAATTAGATTACTACTAATCTCCAGATTCCCATTGTTATTTCTGATATTCCAATTTCTGTCAGGCACATTGACATTCAGAGGATGTACAGATGTCACCCACACTTAATTCTTATCATTGAATAGTGGCATTTGAAGCCAGGGTTTTTTTCATCACTGAAAGATGGAAAAGCCTATGGAGACCAAAGATAAAGAAATACTGCTAAGAAGAGGGAGTCTCCAGATAACTGAATGAGGGGACAAAACCAGTATTAGGATTATGTTGACAATAGATCTCAGCCAGATGTTCGCTGACTTTTTCTGCCTTTTAAAAGCAGCGAAGCTTGCTCAAGTGAGATACTTTCAATAGTGCTACTGTACCTTGGGGACTCTGAGTAAAACTGCTGCTTGCAAATGTTGTGTGCTATTGTTTGGGTTTCTTTTTTTTTTCTTTTCCCCAAGAATGACAAATTTAGCAGTCACTCATTTTTATCCGTAGCCTGCATTTTATATGTGGTTAGGTTTCTTATAACTACTTTCCATCTACTACAGCACTCTACATGTGCAACAAGCTCTCCCTGGCCTGGAGGTGAATGATGTATCTCCTACCCCAGTTCTCTGCTTTTCTGGAATTCAGAGACACTGTCATGGTTCAAATCACACAGTTACAGTGATGGAAAATACTGAGCTCAAAATTATAAAGAACAACTGTATTGAGGTTCGTAGAAAAAAGGTTTAGTTAGGGTGCAGTGTTCACAGAGCTCTGTGTGGGGAACAGAAGAAAGGGTTCTATTGAAAGAACAGACTGTCGTCTTCTACACCACTGTCTGTGCTTACCTTTGATACATGTTGCAACAAATCACACATCCTGTTTTTATTGATTTTCTAGACCTGCAAAATGTCTTTGTGTGGAAGCTGGGGCTTCATGGGAGAAGGGAACCCTCCAGAGAAGCTTTGTCTGCCACCCATTTCTGTCACTTGTATGGTTGCGTTCATTCTATTTTGTTCCACCAGTGTTTTGATGTGTCCTGCTTCCATCCCTTCAAAGCAGTACATTTCTTCTCTCAAAGCAGCAGTTACTATTTCCTCCCAAATCCAGGACACTGTTCCCAGTTATCTGCAACTACTTGGAAGTCATCATATGAATCTCCCAATTAATTCCTTGTGCCTGCTACTCAACACTGGTGAGGCCGCATCTGGAGTATTGTCCTGTTCTGGCATCCCCAATACAAGATACAGATTTTCTGGAATAAGTCCAGCGAAAGGCCACAAATATGATTAAGGGACTAGAGCATCTTTCATATGAGGAGATGCTGGGAGAGGTGGGACTGTTCAGCTTGAAGAAGAAACGGATCAGAGAGGTCTTATCAATGTATAAAAATACCTGATGGAGGGAATGAAGAAGAGACACATTCTTCTCAGTAGCGACCAGGACAAGAGGAACTGGGCACAAGGTGAAACACGAAATTCTATCTGAACACAAGACTTCTTTTTTTTTGCTGTGAGGCTGATCAAACACTGGCACAGGTGGCCCATAGAGGTTGTGAGGTCTCCATCTGTGGAGATAACTTACACTGTGACTGGACATGGACCTAGGCTACCTGCTGTAGCTGCCCCTGCCCTCAGCCAGGGTCTGAACTAGATGATCTCCAGAGCTCCCTTCCTCCCCAAATGATTCTGTAACTCTGTGAATAAGTAAAGATCCTTGCATTACAGACTGACATACAGGACAACTGACATCATGTTCAATTAAATGTTTAAATTAAATTAAATTCAATCAACATGCTCAATTAAAAGTTTTGCAAACATAGGCAAAAGTTTATCTGAAATTCTGTATCGTATAACATTTTATATACAGGAAATTGACATAAACAGAAATGTAACATTTGTGGGTAGAAGCCCGTGGCAGATGCAAATAGCTAAAGTTATGGTGAGAACCCTTTTCCTACGTAGGTATCAACTGTTGGTCAGATATCCTAAATCTTCTTTTTTTTCATTTGCTATTATCAAATAGAAGCAATTTATCTCTTTTGTGAGGCTAAGCAAATAATCCATTCAGAATTAACATGCAGCTTCTATCCCCACTAATATTTTGTAGGGAATCATTTTAAAATAAGATTCAAATCTTTATAATTAAGAAAGGCAAATATATTAATAAGGATAAAGGGATACATTTCTAATCTCCAAGTTATGCAAATCACTCTGTGATTTTTGTCATTTACTTCAGAAAGAGCAGAACAATGGAGTATTTTTCACATGCATGACAATTCTTCTCATTTATGTGCTTGACACATTGCAACTGGGTGTTTATTTTTACATGGCAAACTTTAATGACATTGAGATTGTAAATGTATATCTTTCATTTGAACACATTCACACTTTTAAATCCACAATGTTTATAAACATTTTTCATTGCAAATAATCTTTACACAGCTCTTAATTCCCAGCCTATTATTGTTTGAATTATTTGCTAGGTACATAATCACAAGTGATTAAGGGAACAACTTTGCTTCAGACAAAATTTCATGTTTCCTTTTTGCCTTCTCTTTTTTTGTGCACATGCCAAATACTGGACTAGCCAAACATCAAATAGGTTTGAACCCTGTCACTAACAGACATATCAAATACTTTTTATGCCTAGAAGAGAGCTATACAAATTCAAATAGTCTGTTGATGCCTCTCTTCCTTTTTGCTTGGCTAACACAACAAGGAAGACCCACTTGATAATAGCAGGATTGAGCTAATCATCGCTATTGCACAGTGTGTACACAGCACACTGAAACTCTCCCTGTGCTCAGTTGAGGGATTAGTCAAAGTATGCCCAGATAATACAGTGCAGCAGCACAGGGGGATTCCTAAACTAGCTCAAAACAAGATGAGGGCAAATAACTTGCTAATACAGCTTCACTGCTTTCAATAAGCAGTTCCATTATAGTGGATAGGGAAGCTCTACATATTCCCTGTTTCCCTGTTTTTCCACTTTTAATATGTTACAGCATCTCTTATACCACCTACCTACATACCTCACATGGAGAGGCACATCCTGGAAAATGCTTCACAGGTTAAAAGATCAGGAACAAGAGCTTTGCCAGGGAGCTGTGGGTGGCATAGTAGACTGAAGTCAGGGGAATGCAACGGCAGTGGGGAGGGCTAAGTTGTGCAAGTAGATGATACAGAAGAAATGCATGGGTTCTAAGAATCCTTTTCTCCTTTCTGCAGGATCTTTAGATGTGAAACTGTCACAGTGGTGACCATGGGCTTCTTTTCATGCTGTCTCTGTAACTTCAGCTGTTGTCTCCTTAGCATGATGCTATTCCCTATCCTTGTCATTTGTCTTTTGGGTGTCTTCACTGTGCTGCTTTTACAGGCTTCTCAATAATATGTCCTCCTCAGACGTACTCTCTGGTATTTCCTATACTTCAGCTTCAGATGTGGTTAATAAGCTTAGATCCATTTCTGCAGCTGATGTCCAGAATTCCTTTGGCTTTAATAATTCCCAATTTTACATACCCAAAACTACCTGTGTACTGGAGCAGCTTACTAATTTACACCATTATAGGGAAACATGACAGGTCTTCGAATGTAACTGATCATGTGTAAAGATAGGTAAAAATATTGGAAAGCTTGATCCTGGGAGTGGTCCCAGATTTGTAGAGTGCATTCTGGCAGCAACACTACTTTCCAGTAGTCAGAGTCAGAAACCTTCATTACAGTCATGGCTAATAGGCATTATTTCTTAGAATCATAGAATAGTTGGGGTTGGAAAGGATCCTAAGATCATCTTATGCCTCACACCCCATCATCCAAGGCTCTGTCCAACCTGGCCTTAAACATTGCCAGGGATGGAGCATCTATCACTTCTTTGGGCAACCTATTCCAGTGCCTCACCATCCTCACAGTAAAGAACTTCTTTCTTATATCTATCCTGAACTTCTTCATACTAAAGGAGTATGCAGCTCTGTTTCTTAAGGTATAGGGTGCAAGGGATGGTGGAAAGACAGAAGGAATCCCGAGTAAAGAAATGTTTTCTATTCTTTTTCACAGAACTATGGAGAATACTAAAGACTGATATTGAAAAAATGTCTCAGACAGGAAACAACTTGCTCTCAATCATTCATTGCTTTTGTTTTCAATCTCAGATAGCAAACAAGGTAATTCTCAGGTATGTGTACAGAAAAATTTAGGTAGGTTTGAAACAAAGACATTCTTTATGATACTTTAGCTAATGCTGCTGGTATTAGTGCCAGTGTCCCAAGTTTCAGGATAGACTTGCAAACCCAGCAGGTCATCAAGGCATGTACTTCTATGTGTGGCCACACTGAAACTGTATCGTTCAACTGATGACAAGGGTAGCTACCCTGTTGTGAAAGAGAGTTGCAGCATGTTGTATGAAACGCATATGATTGATTGTCCTAAAGGAAGACACTTTCCTTTGTCACGTACTCATTTACCTGAAAGCCCATCATAGTGGAACCTGTGACTGTTCTGCACGTGGATATGGATGAGATTATAAGGCCCCAGTTCTACAAAACGTTCACAGAAATAACTGTAATGATGTGAATAGGCCCACTGGAACATATGGGCATTTTTCATGTATAAATCCCTTTGCTTATAGAAGTAAATAAATACTTGATCTACAAATAATATGACTATATACTTACATCAAATGATGAGAAGCATTTGACAAACAGGCCTGAAATCTCAGCTTTCCTTTTTTTCCAAAGGTTTTCTGGAGAACAGAGGAGATATTTACTTAAAGTAAATTGCTCTAGTCAGCAATGTCCAGTAAAACCACACTTACTCTCAGGCACAACAATCTCCGTAGATTGTCATATTCATCAGACCTTGGCTAACTAGCTGACAGGACTTCCAAAAGCCACCAGGATTTCTGGCTGGCTTACTTCTCAATGCCCTTTTGCAGATCTGTTCAGGTCAATGCAGTTAACAAATTTCAAAATGCAAGCAGAGCTGCTGAATAATTTGCTGTCATTTAAAACCAGAAACTTTCCTACATATCTGAGAGAAAAAAAGATTCTCAGTTGCTGAACCAGAATTTACAGGAGACACGGAAACTGCAGCACCACTTGTAGAACCATAAAACTACCTGTAATATCCTACCACAGAGCTACATGTAATATCCTCTGCAAACATGCCAAACACGTAAATCCAAAAGCCACTTGTTGTGGTTTAAGCCCCTAACCCACGCAGTTTTCTCACTCACTCTCCTCTCTTTCTTCCCCCAGTCCCAGGGGGGATGAGGACGAGAATCCAAAGATGCAACTTCCACAGGTTGAGATAAGAACAGTTTAGTAACTAAGGTATAACACAAATCACTGCTGCTACCACCAGTAATAATAATGACCAGGGAAATACAAGAGAAATACAAGGAAAGAGAATACAACTGCTCACCAAGCCTGACCCAGCCAGTGCACCCCCCAGCAGCGAACCTCCCAATGCACCACCACCACATCCTTCTGGGTCTCTCCTCTCCGTTTTCACATCCTGGACATGACATGCTGTGGTATGGAATAACCTCTTTGGTCAGTTTGGGTCAGGTGCCCTGTCTCTGCTTCCTCCTGGCTTCCCCTCCTCCCTGGCAGAGCATGAGACTCAGAAAGTCCTTGGTCAGACCAAAACATTACCAAGCAGTAACTGAAAACACTGGTGTTATCAGCGCTGCTCCCAGGCCCAAAATCAAAAACACAGCACTGCACCAGCTACCAAGAAGGAGAAAAATGGCTGCTGCTGCTGAACCCATGACACCAGTAAATGAAAAAAACAAGTATTTTTTTTTAATTAAAGAAGGAAGAACTCACTGCACATGAGAAAATATTCCAAATTATTTTTTGTACCAAATATTCCAAATTATTTTTTGAGATATTTTGAGGTAGATGATTCCACAATGTATTAAAAATTAGTTAAATTTGAAAATATACCATTTACATTTTTAATATTTTTTATTTTCAGAACTCTAACTTGGAGGAAATTTAGAGGTGAGCAAGACTCAGATGAAAAAAAGAAGGAAAGGAAAAAGAAAACTATCAATCAACTGTGCTGATGAACTGGGTCTATGGAGTCTACCATACACATTAGCGACTACAGAAGAAATTGCCCCTATGCAAGAGTGGATTTTACCTTGGGGAGAAGGATTCATTTCCACCAGAACATTAAAACCTTCCATAAAATCTTTGATGCTTATTTCCTTGCTGCACAAAATGCAGACAGCACATACGCCAGAACCAAGACCCACATCAGAACAGGACACACCATATACACCAAGACCAAATCCACACTGGAAGAGGAAATACATTGCCCTGGCATAGCAGTCTTCATCTGCCTATATTTTTCCCAGTTGCATGAGTATAAAGGACTAAAGTGGCTGCTGCCTCCATTATTTTCAGAAAGTGCCCATGAAAAAGGCTAACCTCCTATGAATCAGTTAGTGGGTTAGTACTGTGTTCAAAGCAGACTGAGCTCTCCCCTTTTCATTTCACAAAGGCTAACTAGAAAACACTGACCAGCAACTGCTTTTGTCTAATTCTGACTGCATAAAGCAAAGAAGCAAAGGTGGAGATATTTAAGTCCCTCAAGACATCAGTGTTTGTGGACTTACTTTACTCATCTTCTCTAAATCCCCATTGATCTCATGTCATCATCTCAAAAAGTCGATAGGCCATTACTACCCAGAACAAATAGCAACTGCACCTAAATACAATTAATCTTGTGAGTGTCTAAAAATGCCATGAAAGTAACGGCTAAGCTGATCATTAAAAAGGAAGAGAGATTGTCAGAACTCTGATGGCATCATTAATTAGTATCAATATCTGGTATTAATTCTTATTAGTAAGATAGTCATACTGTGTTTAGGTGGCTAATAATGTTGTCAATATTCAAATAAAAGACATTAAACAAGGAGCATATTGTGGCACTTGAAATATTTTCTTTCTGAGGTCTGTATTTGTAATATTGTTGATTGTTTAACAAAATACATTCTACTATTACCTCGCTATGTACTATTTACTCACTGCATAATTATGAAAAGCAACAAGGATGCATCACTTTATAGGCAGTAGAACTACTTACTGCCTGTGGTACTCCTGCATGAGAAGTATCATTGAATCTCTTTCACTCAGAGGAAAAAGTTATGGATAGTCAGTCAGCGACAGAACTAGAGACCACGTATAAGTCTGTGTTGCAGGTGTGGTGGGTTATCCATGGCTACCAGCTAGACTCCCATCAGTTGCTCAGTTACCTCCTTCCTCAGTGGTATGGGGGAGAAAACAGGATGAAAGTGACTCTTCATCAAGGACTGTAGCAATAGCACAAGGGGTAATGGGTTCAGTCTTAAACAGAGGAAGTTCAGGTTAGACATAAAGAAGAAGTTCTTTACTGTAAAGGTGGTGAGGCACTGGAATGGGTTGCCCAAGGAGGCTGCGAATGCTCCTTCCCTGGCAGTGTTCAAGGCTGGGCTGGACAGAGCCTTGAGTGACACAGGTTACTGTGAGATGTCCCTGCCCATGGCAGGGGGGTTGGAACTATACGATCTTGATGTCCTTTCCAACCTTAACTATTCTATGATTCTATGAAAAAGCTCATGGGCTGAGGTGAGGACAGGGAGATCACTTACCAGTTACTGTCACAGGCAGAACAGACTCAACTAGGGAAAAATTAATTTCATTTACTGACAGTTAAAATCTGCCATTCCTTCCTACTCACACCCTTGCTATGTGCTATTTACTCACTGCATAACTGTGAAGAGTAACAAGGATGCATCACTTTATAGGCAGTATATCTCTGAAGTAAAGATCTCTGAAGTAAAGATCTCTGAAGTAGGGATCTCTGCAGTAGATCTCTGAAGAAAAGAAGGTCTCCTCCACAGACTGTGGGGGAATTCCTGCGCTCTACCCTGGAGCACCTCTTTGCTCTCTTCTCGCTTTGATGTCTGCAGGACTGTTCCTCACATCTTCCCTTCAATCTTCATTGCATGCAGTGTTTTGACCTTTCCTATGTTTTCTTTGAGCTGCCACCCCTTGTCTGTGGGGCTCAGCTCTGCCCTGTGGCGGGTTGCTTGGAACTGGCTGCAGCTGTCTGTGTTCTGCATGGGGCAGCCCTGGCCTCTCCTCACAGAGGTCACCCTGCAGCTTCTGCTGCCAGCACCTCATTATGGACACCCAGCACAGAATGACACCAGCATGTAGTGAGCATCTCTGCTCAAGGGGAAAGGAGGGAACCAGTCTCAACTCCCGTTCCTTGGTATGATCCATGGTATCTAATTGTACAGGCAGGAGAAAAACAGACAGAAACCTAAAATGAAAAGCCTGTCCCAACTAGATTCAGAACCTGCTTCTCAAGGCACCCTTCTCAGAGGGTCATCCTAGTTCCGCCTCTTTTCTTGAGCACCAAAACTTTAGGGAGGGTTGAATTTATCCTCCTGATTCAAAACTTCTACCTGAACTGAGAAAGAAACACAGCTTTGGTTCATGTAAATCAAGTAGCAGCAGCTGCTCCAAGCTGATTGCAGAGGTCCACATATGGCAAAAGTCAGTTTGGAACCACAAAGCCCAACTTGTCCTGTTCTCCTGCTCAGTCTGGAACACTTATAACTGGGATTGCAGGAAATATTCTTTAAATCTGTGTGGCTCAGGTCCTTCTTCAGGTTCTCCTCCTTCAGATAATTCTCCACATTTAGAATTTCCAACATCTCCATTGTGCCCCTCATCCCAACCTGATGCTCATCAGCTATTCTGCTAGTGATATAGATAAATTAATTTTGCAGAAAGATAACCTGCAGAAAACAGTTCAGAATTAGGAGAATTGCAACAACTGACTGTTCTTATTACCTATGGAAATATCAATGCCCAAAGAAGATAAAATTCTCATCATAATAACGAGAAAATGCAAGAGAACATCAATTTAAAATTCCAGTGCTTATTAACTAAACAATAGAAGAGGGGGAATTGAAATTTATATTAAGTAATTAGAGAAACAAAGTATTCTTGAAACTCTTTAAATACATTTTTAGAGTGAAAAGTTCATGCTTCCCAATACAATATTGTTATGAAAAACTGATTTCAATATTAAAATCCTATCAGTGCGATGCATATGTCATTCTTTGTTGCTGTAATATAGCTTTTTACAATGATCAATTCCCAATTATTAGACTGAAAAGCATCTCAACAGACAGAAATAGAGATGAATACCTCATTGCTATACAGCCAACATCAGGAAGCTTCATCATTTTTTCCTTTTTCTGTCAAAGGAGGAAATTAAACCTCTGCTTATAAGATTTAGTGGTCCTTCAAAAAACAAAGCCATTAGAATGAGTGGCACATGATCAGAAAAAGTGTATTCTGAGTGTCTGAGCAGTTAATAAGCTGTTGGACTGAGATATTAAAACAATAAATTTGAGATACAAATTCATGAACAAGAAAAGTTGTAAAGTGTGTAGGCAAGTGCTTTATAGGATTCCATTTATTTGCTTCATGAAAGTGAGTCCCTGTATATTATAGTTCAAATCAAAATCCATAATGGAGACTGAAGGTGGGAGAGCAGGACACTGCTTTAGAGGACAGGCTGTAAGACAAACCAGATAAAGTAACAGGAAAGAAAAGAAAGGAATTAAGATGTCAGGCTTCACCTTGGTCATTTTGCTTGTATGTCTCCTGTCATCCTATCGACTTGTATTTAGCTGTTGGGATAAGGATTAACCTTTGAACTATATATAAAATCTGTCGATTATTTTTATTACTTCTTCTTGCTTGTAAAAAGCACGTTTACAGAGCAGGATTAGTCAATCATGTTGCTGACATTATAAAAATCATCTACCTGATTTTGTGTTTTTCTAATTGACTATTATTACAGATTCACAGATTATCATGGTATCATACTGGAAAAGACACTATAGAAAACTATTAAACAAAAAAAAAGAAAAAAAAATCCTGAAAAAAATGTCATCAAAGGCTTTAAAAAATGGACGTGGGTGGATAAGGAGTCTGTCACATTAAAACTTTGAAACTAATGAAACAGTGTTTTGTCAACCCAAGCAGTGGGGTTCTAAAAGACAAGCTGTCCAACAATATCCAAAACTGTGTAGACTTCACAGTAAAAATATTAGTCTGTGGAGGAATTAAGGAATGATAAAGAACTACATTTCTAAGTGTTACTCCCAAGATATCCTGAGATGAGACCTGAAAGAAAACACAAAGGTGCTTGTTTGAAAACTCTTAAAAGTAAATAATGAATATGGGTATTGTTAAATATTAGAAGTACACTCTGAGGGCGGATAACCAAGGTTATAGAAAAGAAGATGCAGAAACAAGTTAAGTTTTCTGCAAAAACACCCACTAGTCAATTCCAAACTCTTTATGCAGCTACATCCTTGATGCTAGAAATCCTTGCAGCAATACAGTAAGATCTGTATTGACCACATGCAGTTATCACTGCTTTAAAACTTGGGAAGAAGATTAATTAATTGGTGACAACCATGCCTTGGCAAAGAAGATCACAGTACTCAATTGCCTAATGCTCTCAGAAAATGGGCTCAAATTTTCTTCATCTATGGGAATACAATTGTACACCATACACAGTCCTTACTACCTAATAAATTAGGTGTCAAACAGAACACAATGAAAAGTAAATGGGTCAATTGTTGTGTAAGGTCAAAAAACCTGCTTTACCCCTTGACTTTAAGAGTATTGCAGTGGGTGCAAATTAGGATTAGTATTTGAATAATTCTGCACCAGACAGTCAATTTGTATGATGAAAATAGAACTTGCCTACTCAATACTCTATTTACAATTGCAAATGAAGGATAAGATTGATAAATCATCCAATTTCTGCCAACTTCCACACAACTAAGTTACCTACAGGCTAGAATTAATTTGTTGCAATGACATTGCAAGGTCAGATGTTCTAAGAAAGCATTGTGCTAGCCCCTCCACAAAGGGAGGATGGCAGAGTCATCTATTTGTCCTCTTTGGGTTTAAAACTGATGTCTTTAGCAACTTTTTTTTTTGTCATGAAAAGGTGATGGCAGGCCAGAGGAGGAGCTTCTGAACCAGCAGTTTTACAGTGACCTGCATAGAAGAGCAACAGTTGCATTATTGTGGGTTCAAAGACTGTAAAAATGGAATTCAGTGAAAAAATCTGCATCCCTACATCATCTCACATGCCAGGCTTTTGTGGGGAACAGGTGAATATGAATTTCCTACCTGCTTTCCTCATATGTAATTTTAATATACACTTTTCACCTGCAAAGTCCAGCTCAATGAATCACTTGCTTTATCTAGACACTTCTGCCTTAAAGATTTGATTTAGAGGCATGAAAAGCTACAAAATCTCTCTGCACAAAGAGGAAAAACAAAATGAAATGAAAAGTTAGAGAAGAAAGAAGTTTTTCCTTAGCTACTGCCAAGTATCAAATTAGTTTCTGTTCATTTGAAGACTCCGTTTGTATTAACTTTTCTCCTGGCATTACAGGCAACAGAACTTGCCTGAGGCTTCATCCTTTAAAGACTATTTCTGAGATGTTTTGCCTGTAATTGTTGGTTGTCATGAGGTCGCCTTGCTCTTGGATCACAGTTTTTGATGAGAGAAAACTAAACAAGCATTATTTTTAAAACCATGATGATACACTATAGCAAAATGTCATTCATGTTCCATTTCTGCACAGTGATCTTTTCTCTGCATGCATGAGATATATACATAATGGCATGCTTGAAAGGAAAAATATGTATTTGAAAGAAAAACTAAAATATTCAACAGTTTAGAATGCAAAGCAAAGCTTATTTACACAAAATAAAATCCATATCAATCCCTGTGATTCTTCTCACCTCCAGATTGTGATGGGAAAATGAAGCAATTAAAACCAGGAAGTTTTTTTTTTTTAAGTCTGCTTGGAGCATTGAGACTGAAGGGCACTAGAGCGGTAAGATTTACCAACTAATCCTGATTCTGTTCCTTACTGGGCAAATTGGCAAGCCAGAGACAATCTGTACACACAGCTCTTAAATGAATTTAAGACAAGGTAATGAAATTGTTGACCCAGAACACAGCTTCTTCTAAAAACAGCTGAGGAATAACTGTTAGTAACCATGGATGGTGATGTTAGAAAACAATATTTCACACAGTGAAAAAAAGAAACCCCAACTAAGTATGAGATTTGCATCTGTCACAACCTTAAAGTTATAATGAAGCAACACTAAAGTACATTACTTCTATATTCAATGGAGAAAAGTGCGGGCTCCAAAACACTTTAAAGGGAAATATAAGGTACAGTGGCTATAATGAAGTGCTTAGGAGTATTTCATCACTATGTGTGGATTACATTATTATTAAAGGTAATAATACCCTAATAGGTCCTAATAATAGCTAGGACCTTGC
This sequence comes from Myiopsitta monachus, assembly GCA_017639245.1. Classification (NCBI taxonomy): domain Eukaryota; kingdom Metazoa; phylum Chordata; class Aves; order Psittaciformes; family Psittacidae; genus Myiopsitta; species Myiopsitta monachus. The sequence continues at coordinate 62,523,169 of CM029919.1, forward strand.
ACCTCATTTTCCACAGTTTGCGAGATGCAAGAAGCGGAAGGCTAGCTTGCTTTCTTTCCTTTTTCTGCAGGAGGACATCCCAAGCTAAACTTACATGCAATTTACCATCCTTCTGGGAACATTTTCTCCAGGAACACAACCAACAGTTGTAGTTGCAAATACAGTCTGAATGAAACCTTTATCTTTTTCCCACTGGAACAACCAACTAATGAATTGTGCAGGTACCAGATGAGCCACATCACTCTCTGGGCTTCAAACCACAGCAAACTCACAGCTGTGTGGTTGACTACTTCTTTAGGCAATTAGGGAACAATATTCATTAGTTTCTGAGTAGTGTCACAGATTCCTCACTTAGAAGTTGGGTGTAATATTATGCTGTGCTATCTGACATAACTGATGAAATATTTAGCTATGGCTTTAGCTATGCTGGACAATTAAGACAATAGTTGACAGTAATTCCTTTATGAGAGTTTTTAGGCCAGTGAAGATTATTCAATATATGATTTGTTTCCGTAAAAACCAGACTTCAGTGAGTGGAAAAAAATAGCACAAAGTCTGGTATTTTTTATCTTAAATAAGGTATCTCCGAAAGCACATTTGAGAGTGCTAGGGCTTGTGCAATATCATGTCACTTTTCAAATTACAAGTTATGAATTTATACTGCAAGGTTAAACATTTTTTGTAGCTTTTCAGTCTGACAGTACAAAGTGCTAGTTATACATGACATAATGAAGTCATACAAGAGAGAAATGAATTATTCATAAAGCTGGCCATACTTATTCTGAAAAATCTTGTGTGTATTATTTTTCATGTATTACTCTATATAACTGCAAAGAAAAAAAAAAGGGGGAGCAAAATGTATGGGAGTTCTTCACCGACAAATAACCCAAACCACAAGAACTTTTCTGTCACCGTTTCTCAAATTGGTGTAGCTTAATCTCACCCTTTCAAATACAAGTCTAATAATCTGCTGTTGTTTGAGATAGATATAATGACGAAGTAGTCTCTTAGCATGTTTGAAATGGATAGAATAGCAAAATAAACTTAGCATGCTGCAAGAACTTGAAAAAAGGGACACATTAGATCTTTTTCTCAGAGCTACTGTATTATAGCTACTGTATTATAGAATATAGAGCAGATTCTACTGAATCTAACCTTCACCTGAACCTTACAATGCTTTTCTTCCCCCATAAAATGATACCTTAATTAGGTGTGTCTCTATCTTTAAATTATTGTGGAAGAACAATAATATTAAATAAATTATTCCCAAATTACTTTGCTTGATGACACTTGGTATTTTTAAGGTGAGAAAACAATAACACTATCTTTGTCATCATTTATTACATCTACTTATATCACTATAGAAAGTAAGAAGGGTTTTTTCCAATAGAGGTGACTCTTCAATAATTTCTGTGCACACATTCTTGTTCTGTTCCTGAAGAATGTTCCATTTGTGAGACAAAAAAATAGAGAACTGTTTCATGAATTCAATTTTAACAATGGAGGAAAGAGTGAGCAAAGCAGAATGTTAGAATAGAAAAATTTCCTTGCAAGGGCAAGGCTCTACAAATAAACCTAGTGTACTTGAAAGTATGGGTTTTGTTCTCTGTGATGAGCAAAAATGCAAGAGGCAATTCAGTCCTTTAGAGGTCTGAATTTTGTCTGCTTTGATATGAATACTGAGACAACTGTTTGGAGTGCTGTTCCTGATAAGAAATAAAGTGAAGTAGGAGAAGGCATTTGAACACAGCTAGGGATAGTCACTCTTGTAACGATTAAACACAGTTTCATGCAGAGTAATTTCAAAAGCAAAATCATTACAAAGGGAACAAAATGTACTTTTACAAGAGCTTTATCTGACATGGCAACACTATTTTAACGTTAGTAACATATACTAGTTTCATAGTCTCTGTTTTGATTGTTTATACAACCTATATCTCTGCTACAGTCCTAATAATTGCAAAACTAAGTATCATGTTTCTGCATTCTTATCCTTTTTGCTTCTCATCTATGTTCTGAATTTTTAAATGTTTTGGTGTTACTATGTTTACTCTAAACTTACAAAGAGAATCATGGATGGGTAGAAAGCAAGAGTGGAAAGGTGAACCTTAGTAAACTGAGGGGGAAGTATGGAAGGAGCAAACTGCAGATTTTTGAGGACCCAAAAAGGCTAAGACACTGCTTAGGAACTGATTTTCAACACGGGCTTTTTCCAGAGTTTTCTGAATCACTTTGCTATTTCATCTCACACAATCACATGCTAGCAATCTGCAAGGTAAGAGTTAAAACTCCATGCAACAGTACAGGCAGGGATAGAAAACAGTTGCTGAAAACAAGCAGCAAGAAAGCTGTCTTGATAGCCCTTAAGTTCAACACGAGTCAGCAATGTACCCTGTTGTGACAAAGGTTAACCACATACTGAGCTGCATTAGCAAAAGCTTAGCCAGCAGTTCAACAGAGTTGATTATTTCCCTTTATTCAGCGTTATGGAAGCTGCATTTGAAATACAGTGATCAGGTCAGGGCTCACCAAGACAAGAGATGTTGTCAAAATGAACTCCAATTGGACATAAGGAACAAAAGCATTTCCAAAGAGGGGTTAAGAATTGGAACAGGCTGTCCAAAGGGTCATTTCCACCATGGAAACATCCAAACCCAATTGAGGAAGGCTGTGATCAACTTCAACTACTGCTGAAGCAAGCTCTGCTCTTATCAGGACTTGGGACTAGGCAACATTCAGAGATCTTTTCCAACCTGAATTATGCTAGGAACTATAAGGGAATCCATTTTCCTAGTTATCCACAGAGCAATTACAATGTCATAATTCTGCAGTCATTTTTATGCAGCATAGATCAGCTGAATAAAGAGAGCCATTCCTATTCCCTCATTCTGCGATTCAATTCCCATCCTTATATGAACTCCTCACTTGTGCCAATGCAAAAGCTTGTGCTTCCAGGTGGTAAACTAGGCAGAGAAACTGGTCCAAGTTAAAAACAGAATATTTATTTTGCTTGCCCCTCTGTCATCACCTCCCTTTGTCCAGCACAACTGTTTGTGCGAGCACAGCAGCAGGAAAACTCATCTGGGGAAGGCTGAAATGCCTCTTTTGGCAGCTTCAGGAGTTTAAAGTGATGGTTAAACTACTGCATAAATTTCTCTAGCTTATTCACAGCCAGTGCCCTTCAGCTTGCTTGTAATAAACTGTTTCTGTGGGTATAATCTCTCCTTGTGGTTTCTGCTCAGTTAGCTCACCTCAGGCAGTGAGCTGTGGCCTCTGTGGCACGGTACATCTGCTGCGTGATATTAACCATGTCACAAGCCATATTTTCAAAAATGTCAAACGATTTTTCATCCCTCACTTTTTTAAATTTAAGCAGGAACATCTTTTTTTTATAAGTGGAGGAGCTAAAAATGACCGGTCACTGAAAATATTGCTCTTAATCTCTTTGGTCTGTGTCTCCATAAGCATAATGCTTTCGCAACTTTGAAAGACAGTATGAGAAACCAATTTTTTTAGTTTTGGGAAGTACCCAGGCAACACAGTGATACTAACGCAAAACATTGAGAACTGTTCTAAGAAACCACCAACTCCAGCAGCTCCAGGCCTGTGGATTCCTTCTGCCTGGCAGCTGAAGCCCAACCCAGTGCCCAGGGACCCAGGGTCTTTGCCCAGGCTGAATGACGTGGCTGATGCTTTTCTGTTGGCAGGTTCAACCAGCAGCAAAGCTGAGTACATATCACAGAGACACAGAAACACACACATGGCCAGACACAGAGGACACTGACATGGCTGGTCACACAGATGGTGACAGACAAGGCGCTGCCTCCACCTGGGGAACAGATGGCCCCATATGTCGACCTGATCAGACGCACAGGGGAGTCTGCTGCCTCCCTGGGGCCAGAGTAAGGGACTTCACCAGGAAACTCACTCATTTGTTATGGCCCTATGACTACTATCTTCTATTAGTCTTCCAGGTGGGCAAGGAGGAAATCTCTTCAAGTAGCCTGAGGGGACTCAAGAAGATTCTATGACTCTAAGAACTTCAGGGCCTTGGGGCAACTGGTTCAGGGCTCAGGAGCCCAAGTAGTGTTCTTGTCCTTCCTGCCAGTCACAACCAGCGTCAATGGCTACATCAGAAATATCTCAGTAATTAATTACTGCTCTGTGACTGGTGTCAGTGACAGAGTTTTGGGGTTTTTGACTATGGGTCAGTCTATAGGGCACCAGGCCTGCTGGTGGCAGATGGGGTACGCCTGTCCCAAAGTGGGAAAAGGAGTCTAGCTAGGAGCTCACAAGGCTCATAAGACAGGACTTTAAACTAGGTTTGAAGGAGGAAGGGGACAGCACCAGGCTTGCTAGAAATTAGCCACAGGGTAGTGTGCTGCCTTTGGAGTCCAGATCTACATGGCAACTTCAATGCATTTATGCCAATGCCTGCAGCATGGGCAACAAACAGGAGGAGCTGGAAGCCGTTGTGCAGCAGGGAAACCATGACATAATCACCATCACAGAAACATGGTGGAATGATCACATGATTGGAGTGCTGCAATGGACGGCTACAGGCTCTTCAGAAGGGACAGGCAGGGAAAAGGAGGTGGTTGCATGTCAGGGAGTGCATTGGCTGCCTTGAACTCAGTGTTGTGAGTGAGAAGGCTGAATGTCTGTAGATGAAGATGGGGGGAAGGCCAACAAAGCTGACATCCCACTAGGAGTCTGTTATAGATCACCCAGCCAGGATGAAGCTACAGATTAAGTGTTCCTCAAAAAACTGCGAGAAATTTCACAATCCCTTGCCCTTGTTCTCATGGGAGATTTCAACCTACCAGATGTCTGCTGGAAGTACAACACAGCAGAGAGGAAACAATCCAGGAGGTTCTTGAAGGGTGTGGAAGATAACTTCCTAACCCACTAATATAACTAAGTTAGTGAGCCAACTAGGGAGACGCCTGGCTAGATTTGCTGTTCACAAACAGAGAAGGACTAGTGAGTGATGTGATGGTTGGAGGCCATCTTGGGCAAAGTGATCACAAAATGACTAAATTTTCAGTCCTTGGAGAAGTCAGGAAGAAGGTCAGCAAAACCTCCACCTTACACTTCTAGAGGGCTGACTTTGGCTCGTTTAGGATGCTGGTTGGCAGAATTCCTTGGGAAACATTACTGAAGGATAAAGGGGTCCAGGAAGGCTGGACACTCTTCAAGAATTAAATCTTTAAGGTGCAGGAGCAGGTGGTCCCTATGTGCTGAAAATCAAACCTGGCTGAACAGAAAGATCTTGCTTGAACTCAGGAAAAAAAAAGAGCTTTTATCACCTGTGGAAGAACAGACAGTCACCCCATGAAAAGTAAAAGATGTTGCCAGGTTATGTAGGGAACAAGTTAGGAAGACACAGATGGAACTAAACCTGACCACTTGCATGAAAAATAATAAGAAGTACTTCTACAAATGTATTACCAATAAAAGGAGGGCCAAGGAGAATTCCATCCTCTGCTGGATACCAGGGGAAACCTAGTGACTGAGGATGAGGAAAAGGCTGAGATATTTAATGCTGCCTTTGCCTCGGTTTTTAACAGTTACACCAGCCATCCTTGGGGTACTCAGTTCCCTGAGCTGGATGGCAGAGAGGGGGAGCTGATTGAAGTCCCCATAATTCAGGAAGAAATGGTTACAGGCCTCCTGCTCCACTTAGACGCACCCAAGTCCATGGGGCTGAATGGGTTACATGAAAGAGTATTGAAGTTGCTAGCAGAGGAGCTTGCCAAGCCACTCTCCGTCATCTATCAGCAGTCTTGGTCTAGTAGGCAGGTCGCAGAGGACTAGAAGTTGGCCGACATGATGCCTTTCTACAAAAAGTTGAACCCTCAAATACCAACACAGACCTTTCACCTGCCTGACACCCCTACCCAGATCCATTGCCTCTGGCTCCCTAGCTGGTCCAGCCTGGAATATGCCAGCGAACTCACATGCACACCTCCCATACACACTGTTTGAGGAAGGTACAGCATTTAGGACTGGAGTTTTTGCTCAGCCGCGTACTGTGTGGCTGCTGAGAAGTCATTTGAGCTACTTTAGTCTTCAGTTCCTTTTTCTCTGAGATGGTGGTGAGCCTGCCCACTTCACAGGGCTGTTCTAAAGATCAGCACACTCAAGTTTTGGGGTGGTCAGACATTTGAGTCAAAAGGCATAAAAAAAAAAACAGAATACCTTGATGAAGATACTGAATGACAGCTGCCTTCAAAGTAAAAGGAAAGAATAGGGAAGATTGAAAAATGCATCTATCTCACCTAAGAGGTTCAAAGCACAAACGGGAAGGAGGGAATTGCTTTTACCCAGCCTGAGTCAGGTGCCCACATTAGCAGGCTGTCACAGAGATAAAAGAGAACTAACCTATGTAATGTTCAGAAAGAAAATTATGTTATGTGTTAGTTGTTAAAGGCACTTCTCTGGGCACATCAGCAGCAGAGAAGCGTTCCCTGGTCCAGGCATAGGCCGGCTCTCTATCAGGGCTAGACTTCCTGCACATACCAACCTATCAGCTATCACTGGGCATTCACAGAAAAGGAATGCACATTTGGGGAAGACAGCCACAGCACGTTTTAGTTGTTCCCTTATCTAGAAGGCTGGCAATGATATTAAAATGAACCACACTAGAGAAGTGTAAACACAGCTTTCATGACTGGTTTTCACAGCCTCCATTTGTTTTTATATAGTGACCATGAATCTGTATCTGAGCAAAAACTGAACTTGCATCCTAAATTACATTCCAGTAATGTATTTGTACCCTTCACACCAGAAAAACTAAGAAAGCAAAAAACTCCTAAGACCTCTTGTCTAAGAACTTGTCTTCTAAGAACTGTTGCCTTGGTCTGTGCACATAGCTAAGTCTAAGTTAAGATCACTGAAAAAGGCACACAGACTATCTGCCTCTGAAGAACAGGAGATACTCACACTATTACCCATGGCTCTTAACCCTTCTCTGGTTCCCTTCTCATATGATTGCTGTTGGCTGACTGTTCAGTCTGGTCTTTGTTTTTCAGTTTGTGAGTTGTCTAGGATTTCTCCGCCCCTTGGAAGAGATTTAAGGACTGCTCATGAGAGCATAGTGGGCTTTGGTGATCAGCCTCCCAAATTAGGTAGTATGAATCTCCAACTGGAAAGACAATTGATAAAATAAGACAAAGATAAAATAAGATGTATAACACTACTAGACTTCCTTCTGAGTCTGCTACATAATGACTACCCGTCATGAAAAGCTTCTTGAAGCTTTTAGGAAACTCAGAAAATTTTTTGCAGTGGCTGGTGCCCTGAAAGGCACAACAGTTTTATAAAGAATTTTTGCAGACTTTGGAAACCTTGATGTTCATACGACACTCAGATATGTTCTTATATTGATTTAGGCTAATTTCCGTTAAATCCAGCCCTTTATCAAGAAAAAATAGAAAAGTATTTTTTATTTGGGGAATAAAATACACAGAAACGTCAAATCCCCTCACCATATATGATAATCAGATACTCTTTGTTTCTTTATTAAGATTCCTAAGGTTGGACATGTCCTTCCATTAGGTACCTCCATTAAGATAACTTACCTACACCCAACACTTAATTAGCTCCATGGACCTTTAAAATGTGTCACTTGGCTAGCACTGAAGGCTTTAAATATGCCAACTCAACAGAAACTCTTTTTCTCAAACACTTGGTAATACAGAGGTGTAAAGAGAGATTCAACTTTAAAATACTTTTTTTTTTAGACTTTCAAAACTTCATTGCTAGTATTTACTTCGTCTTTACTGGTTTCAGCTAACTTTCTGCTGAACACTGAGATTAAGCAGGTGTAATGAGAAGAAATGACTCATAAAACATATGGATTACATATTTCAAAATTAGAAGTTAATAGTAGGTAACTAACTGTGTGAAACACCAATGCCTGACTTGTAGTGCACAGCAGGTATTAGATCCATGAATTAACTGCGTGTTTCAAGTTGTATCTATTACTACAACAAGTCACTGCAACTAGTAAATCATTTTTACTCTTGTTGTCTGTTTAAATAGTACTTACCCAAGGAAAGTAGACAGACATTTCTAAATGGCTGGTTTAGCTCCTTTCATCTCCATCTATGGATATGTATACCAGAAATGCAAGAACAGAGGTTACAAAAAATAATTAACATACTGGGGTATGGAATGCTCTCTGTAGGATAAGGGAAAAAAAAAAGGAAACTCACAGACAGCTTGTTTATGACTAGAAGAGTGTAAACACGCATCTATTTTATTTAACTCAGTAATCCTCTGACACAACTTGTGATGTGTTTGATCAGCAGGCTTCATGTTCATCTTCCATCACAGAAATATCTCTGTTTGCCTCAGGGGTATTGACAGCTGGCAGCAATCAAAGCCATCTAACTGCCAGGGTCTCATTTAAAGGGAATGACATTCAGCTACAAAACTCCAAAATGCCTTTAATTCACTGTACTCTACTGCACATCCCCATGAAAAAACATATCCTTGCTTAAAAGGAGACCTTTAGACCCCTTGTTCTAGAAGGGTTTTGTTCATTCATCAGGACTTTAGAGGTGTGTAGCACCTGGAATCACTTGTTCTTGAGCAGACCTCAGACATAAGGCAGCCTTGTCTATCATAATACACTTTCCGTCTTTGTGTTAAGCAGTATGAAGTAATCTTCTCCAGAATTAGTGTAATTGGTTTATCTGTGGCTTTTCTAACAGAAGAAACATATTTCAGCAAATCACACTTTAAAACAAGTCACTCCATCTGTTTGACCTTTCAGTCTGTTCATGGCAAGTCAAATGTAAGTTGTCCCATAACATGCTTCAGTAGAGTTCTGTGCAACTTTCTTTCTTACTTCTATCTCAATTTCTAGGATTCTTAATGAATAAAAATCAAACCAACAAGGTTTTTAATGACAGAGGTAGAAGGTGGAAGGACTTTTTCTGAAAACTGCAAACAGTATCAAGCTCTGTCAGCATCTTGTCCCAGCTTCAATGAAATAGACTGGAACTACACAACAGCTTTCCAGCAATTCCCTGCTTGTCCCAGTGTCGGGTTTTGATATAGTATGACTCTCTGGAAAAGCGAAAAGGCCAGCCTGAATGCCCCATTAATCTAGAGAATTTTATATATTACTGTACTGAGGGACTAACTGGGATCAGTGATGGAACAGTGTCATGGTTTAAGCCCAGCTGGTAACTCAGAACAATGCAGCCATTCGCTCAGCCCATCCCCTCTCATTCCCTGCCCTGGGCAGGATGGGAGGAGAATGAAAAGAATGTAGAGATAAGAACAGTCGAATAACTAAAGTATAATCCAAAACCATTACTACTACCACTAATAAGCAAAATAGCAAGGGGAGAGAATGTAAAAGGAAAAAGGGAAGGTAAAAAACCCCAACAAAATAGCAGTGATGCGCAATACAGTTGCTCACCACTCATTGATCAATACCCAGCCCAACCCAAGCAACGATCTGGGCCTCCCAGGTAACTCAACCTAGTTCACATACTGGGCATGATATGCTGTGGTATGGAATACCCCTTTGGCTAGTTTGGGTCAGGTGTGCTGTCTCGGCTTCCTCCCAGCTTCGCATGCCCCTCCTCATTAGCAGAGCATGAGACTGAGAAGTCCTTGATCTGGGTAAGCATTACTTAGCAACAACTAAAACATCGGTGTGAACATCAGCATTGTTATCAGACACCAGCTACTAGGAAGGAGAAAAAATTGACTGTTACAGCTGAATCCAGGACAGACTGGCACAATTGTTTTCTGATGTATGCAGACTGAAATCACTTCTAAGTTCTGCAAAGTAGTGGGGTCAGTTTTGTATTTTAGTTAGCACGCTGATAATTGTCCTGGTTACTACAGCATGAACAGATCTCTATCCAAATTTGAACCCTTGTGTCTCTAAGCATACACCTATCATCTTTTTTGCCCTTCACGTCTATAATGATGCACTGTTGACCCTCCTTAAGCCTATTTATGACACTCCATGAATAGAGTGTCCAGGCAAATGTTAGCTGTGTTATGCATTTATGTGTTAATTCTGTATCTTCAGTTGTGTATTCCACACATTCCATTCTAATTTCAATCTGGATTTTCATCAGATGTCTATTCTTTCCTGGCATTATACATCCGGCCCCTGTATCACACACAGACTCTTACATATCTCCATGGAGGTTTTTTAATGCATCCTTCATGCATTTTATCCTTGTGTGGAAGGCCCTATTCTCAGTCAGTCTTCATAGTTTATTATCACGATGAAGTTATTTAACAATTCGCGTGAGTTAATGAAAAACTATGAAGCATAGTAAGTGACACAGAACCAGACAGAGTCAGAAATCAGGGACCTTCTGGTTGTCTTCCTCCTCATTCAGTGCTTAGATTTCAAATGTGAGCATTCCTTACCTTTTTTATTTTCCTTTCACAATCCAGGTGAAAGTTCTAGTGATCTTTTACACGTCCTATTTTTCAACTCACAATATTTCCTTTACCATTTACTAATTGCACTTGTGTTCAGCAGCCACAGGAGGGCAAAGCATTTTGATTAGTTCTTTCTTTATTCAGTGACCAGTTCTAAATGCCTCTGCATAATAGAATACAAGTTACTGTAGTTCCTTCTTTGGTTCCCTAATTCAAAGCCAGACGTTTACAACGACAGCTCCTAATTCCTTACATTTTTCTCTTTCTTTTAGCATGACAGATTTGCTATAGTCTGAAGCAATTGATTAAAAAAAACCCCACAAACCAACAAACAAAACCAAAACCAACAGCAGATCAAAATGTTGAATATATTCTGTATTTCATATTAATTGTATAACCTACTGGCCAGACTCACCCAACTGATGACCTGTAAATTATGAGTCTTTTTTTGTCATAGAATCATGGAATAGTTAGGGTTGGAAAGGACCTTAATATCATCTAGTTCCAACCCCCCTGACATCAGCAGGGACACCTCACACTAAACCATGTCACCCAAGGCTCTGTCCAACCTGTCCTTGAACACAGCCAGCAATGGAGCATTCACAACTTTCCTGGGCAACCCATTCCACTGCCTCACCACCCTCACAGTAAAGAACTTCTTCCTTATATCCAATCTGAACTTCCCTTGTTAAAGTCTGCATCCATTACCCCTTGTGCTATCTCTACAGTCCTTAATGAAGAGTCCCTCCCCAGCATCCTTATAAGCGCTCTTCAGATACTGGAAGGCTGCTATGAGGTCTCCATGCAGCCTTCTCTTCTTCAGGCTGAACAGCCCCGACTTTCTCAGCCTGTCTTCATAAGGGAGGTGCTTCAGTCCCTTGATCATCCTCGTGGCCCTCCTCTGGACTTGTTCCAACAGTTCCATGTCCTTTTGATGTTGAGGACACCAGAACTGCACACAATACTCCAAGTGAGGTCTCCTGAGAGCAGAGTAGAGGGGCAGGATCACCTCCTTCAACCTGCTGGTCACGCTCCTTTGGATGCAGCTCAGGATACAGTCGGCTTTCTGGGCTGTGAGCGCACACTGGAGCAGGCTCATGTTCATTTTCTCATTGACCAACACCCCCAAGTCCTTCTCCGCAGGGCTGCTCTGAATCTCCTCTCTGCCCAACCTGCAGCTGTGCCTGGGATTGCTCCAACTGAGCAATTTCTGGGATTGTCCTGAAAGTCCTCACTGAAAGAGATAGATACTCATCACCATGAAGCACATAAATCCAAGAGTCACCCAGTATCAAAATGGACGAAAGACCAATTCTGGGGACTGTGATCAAGGACTACAGAATTCACATTGACTCAGATTGTTTTCCATGGAATATTCTATGAAAGAATTTATTCAGCAAAACCTTGAAGTAGGGGAGGGCTGGTACTGCTATCTATTCACTCCCAGAATAAATAAGTCCATTGATCCAGAAAACTGACTACATTTCTTAAAGCTGTAAAAATGAATCAAAATCTTAGCTGTATGTTTTCATAATGCACATTTTAAAACCGCAATTCCTCTGCCTTTTTTTTCTTCTATCTGCATGCTTTTCCAAACCTATTTTGAACAACAGTTAAATTTTGCACAGAGGATTAGAGGGCAAGCATAGAGCAGTTGAATAATACTTACTCATTTTTTTTTCACATTCCATTTCTGATCCCCTTATGCATTTTTATATATTGTATTGTAGAAGGTTTGTGCCTTTCTATGGTTGTCTTAAGCTGACTATTGCACCAAAGCCTAGGTAAATCAAGAGGACAGAGATTAAAAAATGTCATTAGTCCAGCTGCTTATTATTTTTCCCTTGAGGTGACATCAGATATCAAGCCCTTGCAGCTTAAAACTGAGCCAAGGTACACACAGCAGCAGATTGCGCATCTGGTGTGACTTCAAAATATAAAAATCTCCTGCTGGTTATCAGCACAAGGACCAGTCAAAATCTTTGCAATCATCCAGACATCTTATTTCACGCTACACAGAGTTGTATGATCTCCAATTAAGTTGTTCAAAATCATCATTATTAGCTTGTGATGAATGTTGGTCATACCACCCAACCACAACAATTCTGCGTTTCACCAGTCACTGTTCAGCTAATATGTAGTTACTAAAAGCCAGATTTGTCTGTGATCCAAAATATTACAGGAAATCAAGAACTGTCAGTTACAAAGTGTAAAATCAACTTTCTAGACTCTGCTGAACACTGTCAATGTAGATTAATATGATACAACTCCTAACTGATTGTAAAGCCATGACTTACATAAGACAGAATCTGAAAGAATATATCCTTTGTCATCTCCCAGTTTAAAAGAAATGGTTGTACAAATGCAGACTTTAGTTCTAGATAAACAGGCAAAGTCTTCCTGTTTCCACCTAAACCATAAATGGAAAATTATATCTACCCCAAACTCCTCTCACAAGTTATAGTAACAGACACAGGGAGAAAACAGTAAGTTCTGAGACTGTGCACATATATTGTTCAAAGCTATAAAATATCACAAGTGTGAAAGCTTTATTGAAAACCACCAACAATAAAATGTGGGCTATTTTGTAAATATGGTGAACACTGACAAATGACAACAGGCACTGAATGACTTTTTTGTCCTACTTGAAGAGTGGAACATTAAGTTTGAAAAGCAAGTCTTCTTTATTCTGATATATCTGTTCTGGTGAATTTTACTCTGAAAATGCAGGCAGAAACAGTCTAGAAACCAAACAGAATTTAGGTGTTCTGGTTCTTGCATGTAACATAAGTATCGAGCTCTGTGTATTAATCAAGGTGTTAATTATTGTAAAATGCCAGGGTCCTGGAGCAGTGTTTTGAATGAAAACAAGGTAATGCCCCAAAAGCTTGCTGTCTTTTTGTAGAAGAGAGACAGGAGATACTGACCAAATCAGAAGCAACACCTAACAGAGAGGGAGGCTATAATTAAAATCTACATTTCCATGGGTATACTGGCAAGGGAGGAATCTAAAGAAAGATTTAAAAAGGAATAATTAGGGTGCTCATCGATGCTTACAGATGACTTGTTCATAGAGTAATGCCATCTGGGGAGAATGGCACACAAGTACCTGTTTAAAAATCTAACAAATTAATGATGGGACTGCTGTCATGCACTGATTAGAGAAGAGACTTAATTTTTTCATATTGCAAGTTTCCATTGTTGAAGAGGAAGTTTTACAAATGAGAAAGAAAATATATTGTTAACAGGAAAGGGGAAAAACTAATTAAGAAAAAATATTAAACAGAAAGATGGAATAGATTTTGTCAATAAAATGCGCTAGAACATTTAGCTTGGTAGCAGCACCAATCCTTTTAATCACCATTCAAGTAAGACCATACAACAGGAAAAGTATATTGGCAGCTTAAGATTTCCCAGTTTTGGAAGTAGGTTAATATCCATAATGATAACAGGCTGAGCCCTTGGCACTGCGGGACCTCCTCTGCAAGATCCCCTCCAAGCTCCTCGACACCCACCTCTACAGGTGTAGTGGATGCGCACCCTACAGACCAGCAAGCAGGAGAGGCTGGCAGCACTGAAAGAGTAAGTGTGGCAGCAGCCTGCTTGCTCCACAGGGACTGGCACAGGCTGGGACTCACCTGCAAAGCAACGGCCTGCCTGAAATAGCCATGGTTTCCGCAAGGCACCTCCTGCTGCTGTGGGGCTTATGTTTGGGGGGAAGGGGCACAGGAAAGCATTTCTCTCCAGGGAGCACCCCCGGCAGGCACTGGGGCTTGCTCCAACAAGGAACTCTTTGACAAGGGCAGGGAGAGAGGAAGGTGGCCGTATCTCAGTGAAGGCAGTCCCTCTGCTGCAGACCAGGCAGTGGCCTTGGGTTGAGATCAGCCTGGGAGACCTGTGCTGTCAACACCGACTTCCTCAGCTTTGTGTTCCTGTTCCCCCAGGGTGGCCAGCAAGTTACCTGAGCCCAACCTGCTCCTGCGGCGGCACCTCCTGTCCCCGCTCAGCGACATCCCCAGGAACCAGCCCGCCAGCAAAACGACTGCCGGCAACCGGGCCATCTGTTTGGCACCGAACGTGCACAGCGCCCCCATGAGGTGTCCCAGGACGTCCTGGTGCAGGAGATGGGCAGGGCACGCTGAGTCCACCGGCCGGCTGCAGCCTCCTCAGCCCATCACAGCGTGGCTGCCCTGGGGGCCCTGGCTGCCTCCTCCCGTCAGCAAAGCCGTGGGGTAGCACCCGGGAAGAGCAGCCCCATGGCTGCACCTTCCTGCACAGAAGCTCGGGTCAGGCTGGGAAAGGCTGTTTGAACCTTTATCAACCACCCCGAGTGAAACCAGTGCTTTGCTGTGTGCAGGTGATGCAGCTCGTGGCGTTCCTCATTGACCAGCATGAGGAACTGCTTGGGGAGGAGGTGAATGGGCTGGCCAGTGAGGGGGATGAGGAGCCACCAGCACCGCCAGCAGAGCCAGAAACAGCAGAGGTATGTGAAGTGCACAAAGAGCATGACAACAAAAGCCTTCCCCCTCAGAAGGTGGGGCTGTTGCCACAGGGACAAGCAGAGTCACCCACCAGCCTGCAGCTCTGCCAAAGTGCAAAGCAAGGCTGATGCAGGTTGGTCATCACGCTTTGTGCAGTGATCCCACCACAGCTGGCTCAGCTGAGCTGAGCAAACTTATCCAAGGGATGTGCCTTTCAGAGCTAGGGTAGCAACGGGGCAGGGAGGTCCTTGCCCCCTGCTAACTTACACTTTCTGGGGAGAGAAGGTAAAACTGCCTAGCTTTGCTTGGTTCAAGGTAATCATGGCTTCACCTAACAATACTACTGAATGGAAAGGTTCCCAGGCTCTGCACGACAGAGCAGAAAGCGATGAGTAAGCAGTGAAGATGGCAGTGACAGGCCATCCTGCAGTAAAAGGAGCAGGTTGTCAAGCAAGATGTCAGGGATGGGTAATTAAGGAATTCCAAACAGGTGAAGAAAAAGGAGGAATCTGGGTATGTAGCAGACCCTGTTTTCCATCTTTCCAAGCTCTGAATAAGGGAAATATTCCTGAGGTGCACAGGATGGTCCTGGACAAGAGGCATGTACTGCCCTTGGGGGAACATGGACGTCAAGAGAAACATACCACTGCAGTGTTGGCAGGGTTCCTTTTGCCCCTGTAGAAGTCTGCTTGTGTTAAGTCTGAGCAGACACTCTGGCATGGTCAGCAGACTCACAGTTTCAGTTCTTGCTGTTCTGCTCATGCCAGGGGGAAATTCAAGTGCTTGCTGGTGTTGTCCGAGTCCCAGAGACATGCAAGGAGTTGTTCCAAATATCTGTAGATAAAATAATAGAATCACAGAATAGTTAGGGTTGGAAAGGACCTTAATATCATCTAGTTCCAACCCCCCTGACATCAGCAGGGACACCTCACACTAAACCATGTCACCCAAGGCTCTGTCCAACCTGTCCTTGAACACAGCCAGCAATGGAGCATTCACAACTTTCCTGGGCAACCCATTCCACTGCCTCACCACCCTCACAGTAAAGAACTTCTTCCTTATATCCAATCTGAACTTCCCCTGTTAAAGTCTGCATCCATTACCCCTTGTGCTATCTCTACAGTCCTTAATGAAGAGTCCCTCCCCAGCATCCTTATAAGCCCCCTTCAGATGCTGGAAGGCTGCTATGAGGTCTCCATGCAGCCTTCTCTTCTTCAGGCTGAACAGCCCCGACTTTCTCAGCCTGTCTTCATAAGGGAGGTGCTCCAGTCCCCTGATCATCCTCGTGGCCCTGCTCTGGACTTGTTCCAACAGTTCCATGTCTTTTTTTATGTTGAGGACACCACAACTGCACACAATATTCCAAGTGAGGTCTCCTGAGAGCAGAGTAAAGGGGCAGGATCACCTCCTTCAACCTGCTGGTCATGCTCCTTTTGATGCAGCTCAGGATACAGTTGGCTTTCTGGGCTGTGAGTGCACACTGGAGCAGGCTCATGTTCATTTTCTCATCAACCAACACCCCCAAGTCCTTCTCCGCAGGGCTGCTCTGAATCTCTTCCCTGCCCCACCTGTAGCTGTGCCTGATGCTGAGATATTGGCACTTTTTACTTTACCTGAGATAACTGGAGGGGAGGAGGGAGGGGTCAAAACAAAACAAGCAAGCAAATTAAAAAATCTCCAAACAATAAAATAAAAAAGCTGTGCTTTGCCTGCCAACCTGTGATTTTAGTATGGCAGAGCAACAGATGCTGCTGCTTGGCTGCTGGAAAGGACCTTATCTCAGCTTCCCAGGGCCCCCTGCTGAGCCCTGCTGCCTGGCATGGGGGCACTGCCCATCTCTGTCAACCTGTGGTGCTCTGAGGGTATCACTTGTGTTGAGAAGGGACCAAAGCAACACTGTAGGTGCCAGTAAGGAGCTCCTCCCCTATGCTAGGAATGACCCTTTTTACACCATACTTCTGAAAAAGCCAGGGTCAAGTCCTGCCTGCTCCTGCCCTCATGGTGTCATCAGCGCTTTCTGACTCTGCCCCTGTAGGTGCCCATTTCCTTGTGCTGCTTGGATTCCCCAGATGAGATCTGCTGCCTGGGCTTGGAGTTCCACTCTGTGGCCCCAGCACCACTTTGGAGGTGGTGAGGACAGAGTCTCTGAGTCCTTCTGCTCTGGCTGGAAGATTCCATCAGCTCGCACCAGAGCCAGAGCAGCACCCTCAGACCCATCCCAGCCCTCGCAGGAGGCCTTGCTGGCTCCCTCCTCAGCTCCACCAGCAAATGCCCACCCACTGGCACCTCCCCAAGTGGGGAGCTGGCCTCTGGACTTCACCTTACACATGGCCCTGAAAAGCCTTTGAGGGGGACAGCAGAGGCAACACTTACGCTGGGCCACACTTTTATTACTGCACTTATTACTATGTTTGTTACTGTGTTTGTTACTATGCTTATATATTAAGATATATTTTAGGAAACATGTTATAGGATAAGTTGCAAACATAGTGTCTTAGCTCCCTTGCCTCCCCTTAATTCAATATAGATATAATGGTAAGAGTTCTGGTTTAGTGGTTTTACAATTTAGACAGTAGTTATTTCACAGAATCATAGGATAGTTAGGATTGGAAAGGACTTGCAGTAACTTGATGTGATTTCACAAAACTAGTCTTAGAGTGACTTTTCAGCTCTATTAGTAAAAGAGCAGAAGAATTACAAAAGCCGTATCTCTCTACGTTGCCATCTGCATCTTGCAGAATGCAAAATGGAATAGAAAGTATACTGAGAGAGTCTATGGTTAAGAAAGAAATGACAGAAAGACGGTTTTATTTACAGCTACTCATTCTGTGCAGAGAGATGCTGAAAAAAACCAAAATCCAAACCAACCCAATAAAAAATGCCAAAACAAATTAAAAAAAACCCAAACCAAGCCAAAGCCAAACAAACAAAAAACACAAAAGAGAAAAAAAGAAAAAAAAATCACAAACGCCTTTACCTAAATTATTTCCTTAAAAAAAAAAAACAAACCCTCATTTCTGTATGTACTCAAGAGGGAAAACATCATCTCTTAAGCTCTTAGTGTGATTTACTATAGATGTCCAGTGTATATTGTGATACTTTATGAACAGAAGACTATTTAAATGCCATTGGGAAATGGCAGGCATCTTAGCCATCTGCAAACAAAGCTGTCTCAAATCTGAGTACCAGCAGAGTGATTTTTTTGTAATGGGGCTGAATGACTGATACACATGTATTGCTCTTGTGTTTGCTAGAATACGCTGTACCGACTGCCTTGCAGTTCTCAGCAGTTCTTCATATGTACGCCTTCCTGAATTTTCTTACCATTTACACACAAAAATAAAGTGTCGAATGTATATCTGGCCAGTCTCTATATTTGGATGAGTCTTCTCCCTTTTTATTCCTCTCTTCATCTCTGGGTTTCATTTCTCTCTCTCTGATACTTACCTGTCCAAGAAGACAAAAAGGTCATGCAATGGGTGCACTTGTATGAGCCTTTGCTTTCTCCCAATAACTTTGTTTTTTATCCTAAGAAATGTGAGGAGACACCTGCATCCAAGAAAAGGTCTTGACAAGGAAAGAACAGAGTATGTTACTACTTCTAATCAGAGAAACAGAAGCCAGACAACTGTCTGTCTGTCAGACAACAACAAAAGGCTTTTTGAAGTATGCTTATAAGAAGAGGAGGTCTAAGGAAAGTATTGGACTTCATGGTCTCTGAAAATTGGGCATGAAGAAAAGATAGAGGCATTTAACGCTTTTGCTTTGCCTCAATCTGCACGGTAGACCTGGGGCTTCCTGGGCTTGTGAGTAGGAAGACTATGGCTGCAGGTGCTGTGATATTCACTGCACCAGATACTAAGAAGAAGAAAAATAACTGTTACAGCTGAACCCAAGACCATATGTTTAAATGACAGGATGCATTTTTTCTTTATGTACCTGTGCAGTACTTAGTGTAGCTGAATATCAAGTTGCAGTAACCATGATATGATTATATCTGTTATTCTTACAAGAGTTAAAATTGGAGTGAGAAACTTAAAGATGGATTAGGATAAGAAAATCGGAGACAAATAAAAGCTACATAAATTACAGTCAATTTTCAGACTTCCTCAATATATAACTAACTCATAAAAAGCATTATATATGCACATACATAGATGTGTTTATATATATATATATCAAAATGATACATCTGTCAAAAAGAAAATGGGATTTTTGAAAGCAGACAGTATCATGCCCTAGTAGAGAGTAATATAAATTATCAGAAGTAAAAATGAAAGAAAGAATCTTAGAAGAAAATTTGGAAAGTGAATCATAAAAAAAGACAGAAGTATATTAAAAAAGGAAAGCTATGAGGAATTCAGAGAGTTATCAAAAAGTAATGGAAGATAATAATATCCCAGAATTCTGACATAAGCCTGAAAAACTTTATAGTAAATGCCCTGACAAATGTCTGTGCTTGATCAACACCACTACAGACCCTTATATTCATAGGAAACTTCATCACAATTTTCTCCTCTGGGAACATACTCATTTTCTTTTGGGAAAAGTTAACTGTTTGCAATAATTTCACTAGGAACATTTAATAGTGCAATGGCAGAGCAGGCAAGGTTTGAACAGCTCATTTAATTCTTTAGGCAGCTCTGAAAATCCCACACAAAGTATAAAATTATGTAACACAGTCTTTATTGCAGCCTGTGACACTCAGACCACTTACAATTTGTAATTTATATCAGCTGTCAGGCTTAGCCTAGTCACTTTGACTAAACTTAGAACTGAAGATAATTTGGACCATAATTAAATTACAAACCTGAACTTTATAATAATGTAGTATGCAATGTATCATAAATAGTGCCACAAATCACATCTCCAATATCCTCATAAAGATCCATTTGATGAACTATATAATGGACTTTTTTACTGACTTTTTCCCCGTCTAGGCAGTATCTCGAAGGAGGTATATTAAATTTCTTCAGCTGAATGAGAGGCCAGCCTAAAACATTTGGTGAGAAATTATTAGCAACATGTAATCCACAATAAATTGAGGAAGCAAACTACTTTCCCATTTCTTATATCCTCATCTTTAACAGGCTGACTTTGAAAGCTTCCAAAAGGACAATGGTGCTATTCAGACTACAACTACTTCTGAAAGCCCTTAATTTAATTTCTAGCTAGAAAAGAGAGAAAATAAATCCCCTGCATGAAAAATTTTGACATTTCAAAAAGCTATGACTGATACAAAATCAATAACAGGATTGTGACATATGCTGTCATCAAGGATGCCTTTCTCATCTCTACATTCTTGAGTAAAGGCAGCTATACAACTATACCTTCAGAATCCGCTAAAACCATTTGCTTTGCTGTTTTCCTCAGTAACAACTCCCATGTAATAATTAAAAATGTATGAAAGTATTTTAAAGACAAATCTCAGTGAAAGCTTCATTTCAGCTTGAGTCCTTTGATTACATCTTTTTAAATGTCTGGAACTTACTGCCATGCAGAACAGAAATAGAGCCCTGGTGTCCTTTGTGTTTCTCAAAAACCTGAGCATTTTTTATAACTGGTGCAAGATACATATTGCATTGATATTTAACACTGAGTAGGTGTGACTGATCAAGACACTGCGCAATAAAGAATTGGGATCAAAGTCAGCAAGATTCTGGTTTCCAAAACTACTTCTGTTGGTATCAGAAATTAATTATAAGCAACACAACAATATTTTTATTTCTTTTTTAAGAAAGGAAAGAAAACAACTGGGTTTAGAAGATACTGGTTCAGAGACTTTTAAGAGACAAGAAGTGTATGTGCCAAGAGGTGTGACCTAGTTCAGCTTTACCAAGTCCACGATTCAAATGGCTGAAAGCTGCTTGTTTGCCTCTACCGACAATTCAGCATACCAGGCAAGACAGCATTTTCTTTAATTATCTGTCCTGTCATAGGGCTCTAATTCCACTTAAAATATTCAAAAGTATTAGAGAAATAGTAACTAACACACTTCACACTTGTCTGCCAGGGCGCCAGTGAATGATACCAAAGAAGTGGTTTGAGTACTTCCAGCTGCATATAGTGCACTGGGTAGTCAGACAGACGAGAGTAAGACCAGGGGTTTAAAAAAGAAGCATAAGACAAGTAACACCATTCTTAAACATTCTGAAATTCTTAAGACATTCTTAAAGCATCATGTAAGCAAAATGACCTTGTTACCAAAATAGAACCCAAGGAATCTCAAAGAAAATGAATATTTTTTACCATTTAGCCTAAACTCAGTTCTCGGATTCCCTGTAAGCAAATTCACAATGAACAGAAGTTTTTTTGATGAACAGTGTAAGCAAAGGAAAAATTTAATCTTTTATGAAAAGGCTATTAAACCCCAAACTCCTTTTTGTCACATTTCAGTAGACTTACAACTCTGTAACTGTTCATAACTAAGTTCATAACTATAACTGTACATCAGAAAAATGTCTAATAGCTTTTCCCCTTGTAAAAACTTCAGGCTAGGGTCTTATTAGGCTGCAAATTTCTAGTAGCTTCCTTTCTCTGATTGATAGCCATGATCTTCCAGCACAGAATTATAGCTATGGACTTTCATTTTTCCTAGTCTATGCCCCAAACAGACAGCAGAGATGACATATACTAGCACAGTGGCAGTGACATGGATGAAACGACAATCAAATGACATTCAAAAATCCATAAAAATTCCAGATGTTTGTTTTATAGGAGAAACATATTAAATTTTCTTCAATAAAACTTTATTATTTGGATAGAGCATGAATTCTCTCATAACTGTAACACAAATTAGTTCATTCATTAGTATGATAAACTTGCTAACAGCCAGGTTCCTTAGGAAAGTTAATAGACTGGACTAGATGAATTACTTGAGTTCTTATCTACCCATTATCTTAATAATGGAATAATATACTCCGTGAACCACCCATGCTGTGAAAATTAAGTAACATCTTACCCACAGCTTACATTTAAGGGTATTATATTGCAATACATTTAAATTATTAATGATTTCTGTTGCAATATGAAAATGCACCTATTAAAGAGTTCCTTAGATAAAACAACACCAATTGTCCCTGTAAGACATGAAGACAGGCCATGTTTTCCAACATAATTTTTACTGGCATTATGAGTTAACAATCCTATAACTTGGTGTAACCACTTTATTAAATGTTTGGATAAGATGTTAGGAAAGGTGTAAGATACATATTCAATTGGCATGACTTATAAACAGCTATTCAGGGTTGAGGGATTTGGTAATGGAATGGCCTGTTTGGTGCTCTTCATGAGAGAAAGAAGAAACTATTTTCCTGAAAAGACACATCTATCTGCCATTTGCCTTGTTTCTGCCAACCATGGCAACAGCGGCTCTGGAAGGTTCTGACTGTGAGAATACTTACATAGTGTAAGTATTAAATTTGTATGCTTGCTGTATAAAAGCAACAACATTGCTCACAAAATCCTTCATAACTTTTATGTGACAGTTTAAGAGGATGAACCTAATTAAAGAACAGTTAATTAACTGTTTTATCTTCCTCTCATAGGAAAGGACTATGTGTCTCCAAATGAAATATGGAGAGCTCCCTAAACTCCATCAAAAGCCAGCTTATAAACACTGTGTGCAGGAATTTATTTGAAAAACTCCCTCCCTGGCACAATGAATATTAGGAGGATGTTTGGTGGTTTTTTGTTTTTGTTTTTGTTTTTTTTTTTTTTAATTATTTTTTTATTATTTTTTTGTTTAAGACCTGAGTCACAGTATATTAAAAAAAAAAAAAAAAAAAAAAGGAACAGAATGGGAAGAGCCTAATTAAATCCATAAATCTAAAGGACTTGTTTTGCAAATATCCATATGTTTAACTTTATGCACTTACTTTGTCTCAGACTTCTGTCAGCTATACACATGCCCCAGACAATATGCATGCTATGTCCAAATATAATCTCTGCACGATTATATTATTACTGATTCATTTCTTTCTCATATATTTTTCCTCAGTCATGATTAATCTTGGCCAACTAAGATGCTGGAAAAATGTATTTAGGACTATGAACTACCTAAAAAGCACAAGAGGGGTTGTATAAAATAAAAATAATTGATCAAAAGTACTAACATTTACTTTTGGCTCAGTAAATCTGCCTGATAAATTAGTCTCTTTAGAGTTTCCTGTATTATTGCAATACAGTACCTTGAAAGTGATATATTGGCACAAGCCATTGTGTTCTACCACAGTGCAATTAAGAGACCCATTTAAACAGCTTTATCATACACATACATAGGCTGATTAATTTTCTACTGAAATGTTCCAGGAAATCATTAACCATGACATTAAACAGTGTTGTGCTAATTATACTCTCCACAAAGAATTCCAATATAAATTTACAAAACATATATAGAAATGTGACAAAGGACAAACCGTTTAATATATGCGAATAATTCTGGTATCTACTCTGTGTAGCCCCAGAGCTCAGTAGTGTTACATCCCTGTCCTGTCAAGGTCCAGCCTGAGCCTAGATTCTGCTACATTTTACCAGAGCTCCATGTAGTGATAGTCATGACATTTTGTTGGTCACTGCCTGTGTAAGTGTCAGGGATTCAGCAGCAGCAGTCATTTTTTCTCCTTCTTGGTAGCTGGTGCAGCACTCTGGTTTTGACTTTTGGCCTGGTAACAGCGCTGGTAACACCAGTGTTTTCAGTTACTGCTTGGTAATGTTTTGGTCTGACCAAGGACTTTCTGAGTCTCATGCTATGCCAGGGAGGAGGGGAAGCCGGGAGGAAGCAGAGACAGGGCACCTGACCCAAACTAGACAAAGAGGTATTCCATGCCACAGCACGTCACGCCCAGGATGGGAAAACTGAGGGCAGGAACCTGGAAGGGCTCTCTCGGCTCAGCCGTCGGGTGGTGAGCAGTTGTATCTTCTTCCCTTGTATTTCCCTAGTCATTATTATTATAATTGGTGGTAGCAGTAGGGATTTGTGTTATACCTTAGTTACTGGACTGTTCTTATCGCAACTTGTGGGAATTACATTCTTTTGATTCTTCTCCCCATTCCCCCCCCCCCACCCCGGAGTGGGGGGGAAGAAAGAGGGAGGACTGAGTGAACGGGCTGAGTGATTTACAGCTTAAACCACGACAGTTCTTTTTGGCACCCAACGTGGGGCACAAACCCATGACTCTGAGATTAAAAGTCTCATAGCTCTACCGACTGAGCTAGCTGGGCATAGGATTTAGAATCACAGGATGTTGAAGGATTTAGATCTTTATTCTTTTGATGTCATTGCATTGGAATGAAAGCAACTCAAACTGTGTGGAAAAAGTGAATACAGTCATTGGAGGGAGCGTTTTATTTTTACTGCATTCAAGACAACGCAAAATGATAAAAAAATATGGAAAACAGAGCATCTTTCTTACTGAATGACAGAAGAAAAGGAAACTCGTTCTGTTTTAGAAGATACTCTAGAGATACAAATGTTGAGTGTTAGCCTTCTTAATAATACCTGACATTGAGATTTGGAAATAGATTTTCCGCTGTGTAACTCTCCAGTTTGCATTATTATTCTACCTACTGTTAATTTAAGATACAGATAAAAGGAAGGTATTGATCGTAGTAACGAGAATTCAATTACTTTCTTAAGCATATACAAATTGCTAGTCTATACTGCAATGAAACCTCTGGCTATCTGTGTAGAGTCTTGGAGGCCTTTCTGTGACAGAAAACAACAGACTACATTATACAAATACATGATGTAGGTACACTTGCTTTTTCAGCCTTGCTTGCTCCTCCATAAGGACTTTGCTGGTCACAAAAATCCTGCCCTGAAGAGGTGGATGGAAATACTGACACTGTTTTGAATAGGGCCTAGGACTCTTCTGTGTTATTCTGCTGTCTTAACCCAGTACCAGCAAGCTTACATTAGAAAAATATTGAATATCTAGAAAATACATAAAAAATGTGCATTTACAGGGCTTTAAAGATATAAAAAAGTTATACAGAAACAGACACTCCAGTTTTCACCTGTAAAACAATGGCTCTACATATGAAATGGGAATTATTAACAAAACCAGGTGTTGGAAGCCACCATCCTAGGACGAACACCTAAGGTACCTGTCCCATCCTTTGGCTGAGGGTGATCGAATCCTTTCGAAGAAAAGGTAGGACCTGGGGGGCAACGAACTAAAACACTCCTGAGGGAACCAAGCTTTGTATTAACCCCTTAGATGGTGAAGGCCGTACCTCAAAACACGGGGATTTATCCCTTTTCTGTCGGTATTCTGACAAGAGATGAGGCAGGCGGCGGGGGGCACCACTCCTGCCAGAGGTAAACGATACTCCCCCGCCCAAGGGACGTTAATCCAGTTGGCTGCCGTTAGGGAAACAAAACTTCCCGCTCCCCTGACCCTGAAGGAAGCCCGCATGCGCTCACAGACGCGCACAAGGATTACCCCATTCCCGGAAGGACCAGAGCGGCCCCTCCTTCCACACCCACTCAGGACTACAACCACTTCTGCGCAGCCCCGTCTGCATTCCGCGGGCTGTGCCGCGCTGCACTCCGGGACACGTAGTCCGGAGAGGGGCGGGGGGGCGCGGTACGATACGCCTCCAGGCGCGGTAATTTGCACTGCGCGCCGGCACTTGAATCGGCTTGAGAACAGCTGGTTCACCGGTGATTGGCAGAACCCCAGCCAACCGCAAAAGGGCATTTCCACCCTTCCGTCGCGGATTGGCTATCGCGGGGAGGCCGCGGGCGGGACCGGCTGTGGCGGGACGATTCGGACGGGGCTACATTCCTGGGCTCTGACAGGCGGTGGAGCGCAGCCGTTGGGCTTGCGTGTCCCTTCTTCCGTGCTGTGCTCCGGTGTGCCGGTCCCGCGGACGGGCGCAGTCGCTGCCGGGATTAGCGGCTCCTCTCTAAGTCCTTCTCTGCGTTGAGGTGGTTGCGGGCGGCTTTAGCCCTGAGCCTCCCTTTTCTCCCCCCGCGGCGCCCTGCCCGGCCAAGCCCAGCTAATCCGCGCTAATCGCAGGCGCCCAGCTCCGCCGGGGCCGCCGGCCTCTCCTCATTTCCCCTCCTCTCCTCTCCTTTCCTGTGCACTGCTATGGAGCCGCGGCGGCAGCGGCCGCGTTACCCCGCTCAGTCCTCGCCGCCGGGTCGCGGCGGGCGGGAGAACAAGGGGCTCCGTCGGAGGGGACCGCCGGGGAGCGGCCTCCTCGGCGGCCCAGAGGAGGGGGCGGACAGCAGGAAACCCAAATTCGTAAGTACGAGTCTGTCCCCGCCGCTCCCACTCGTGGCTGCGGCGGGGTGCCTGAGGTGAGGGCCTGTGGGCGGCCGGGCCCGGCCCAGCGGGACGCCTACCTGCTGGGCATGTGCCAAGGGGCCTGTCGTCCCCGCAGAGCTGGTCGCTGGCCTGGAGCCCCCTGAGAGGCCGGGGCGCCGGGTAAGAATACTAGGGGCGCGAAACGGTGCTGTTGACTTCGACTGGGCTTCAAGGGGTGAACACGCCGTCTCCAGTTTGCCTCTTCCTTGCCTGCCAGGACGCTGCTTTAATTTGCAGCAAATTTTCAGGTCTCTCCTCGTCATCATAAAGCTTTATTGTCGTTCTCTCTGACAGCTATAGGTGTAAGGGGAACAGAACAGACTTCTAGCTCTTAAACGATGTTACCTTTAATAGAACTGGGTTGTGTGTTTTTGTTTGTTTGTTTGGTTTTTAATTTTGGTGAAAAATTGAGTCTTTGAATTTAAGGGATATAGTAAAGATCTTCCTAGCCCTGGTTTTACAAGCCTTTTGGGTAGCGCACCAATAAGCTAGGGAACTGGAGGTAACTAATAATTGTCCACAAGACAGCATGTCAGTAAGATGTGCTCTAACTAAGAAGCACTCACAACCAGCCAGGTTTTTTTAGGGCATCATGAAATTCTCACGTTTAATGCTGAGACAACTACATACTCTCGTATCCACCACATGCAGAACAGATACATCTCTTCTTCATATTTAGGCGATACACATTGGTCTTTGTTCAGACAGCTCTAGGGCCACCTGCTCTAAACTGTATTATGTGCTTGTGAAATAGATACTATAATGCAAAAGATAGAGTAGATTCTTGATTCTAAGTTGTCTTTTTGTGATACTTGGTACTTGAGTGTCTGACACTTGAGCACAGGTTCAAAAAAGTTAGCCAATAAGTGATATCAAACTGTAGGCTGGCCAAACCTGTTCTGGGAGGTCACAACTTGCTCCTGGTATTCCTTTTTCCTGGAATCCTTTCCATATTGTGGCTGTGTATATTGCTGTTTCAACCAAGTCATTGTGCCTGGTTTTGCATGGGCATATATGAAACTGTGACAGACAGCTGTTTGCTTGTCCTCATAAATAACTGTGTATCTACTGGGGGTGCATGCATTTTAGTCATGTTAGTGACCTGACTGGCCATGCCTGAGTATAGGATCCCTGAGTAAAATCCGCATGATCTGCAGAGTCTAAAAGTTCGAATAGTGTTACTAGTATACAACTTGATGGTTGGGTTATTCCTGTGGTGTGTGGGAGAGATGGATTTGTGTGTGTTTGAGGTTGACAAGAACACTGAGTCAAGAGGGTTTACTTATTATTGAAATTTCAATTGCTAAATTCATATGCAAATAAGAGATTGCAAACATTTTAACTTCTCTCCCCTCAACTACATGCCAAAATAGAAATAGGGTGTTGCCAACATATTCAGCTTTTTTTCTTAACTATGTGTTAAAATGGTAATACAATGTTTTACAGGGAGTATAACCCTGCAAGGGATTTTTCTTTGAAGTCTTACTGGCTTTTCAGTGAAAGAAGGCCTTCTCTTTGGTGTAGATAATCTTGTTTGATATCTGTCTATGCTTCCCAGGATAGGCAAGAGTAGTTTTGAGCATGTGGAGATGTGGACATCAGCTGCCTTGCTTTTTGAGGTCACAGTGTTGTTTTTTGAACATGCTACAAAAGAGAAAGGGAGCTCACTTGGGTGTCCGACTTAGCTTTGTAGTGTATATGATCATCATGTGTGTGTTTTTAGTTTTGTTCTCTTCTCCTGCCCAGTTTCTGAAACTCTTGAAGCAGGGATAACTGAGAATACCCTTAGTTGTCAAACTGCAACTTAACCATAGATGGTAGTCCTATTTTTTCATTTTTAAGTCATCACTTAAAGATTTTGCCCTGGGGTGCTGATAGGGACTGAAGAATGATAGTTCTGCAAACCTGAGTTGTGTTCTAGCTACGCCATTAGCTCACTGGATGACCTTAAGAAGTGTAATTGGTGAATATTTCTTGAATGGAATTTAGGATCTTGTTTCTGCCTTCGTGTAAATTGCTGTGACTGGTATAGTTTATGAATGTCATCTGTGGAATTCAGAGGTTACTAAAGAGCAGCAGGCTGCTCTGTGCCTCAAGACTTTAGGACTTGCTGTAGCTACTGTCGTGGTTTAAACCCAGCTATAACTCACCCAGTTCTTTCACTCACTTCCCCCTCTTTCTTTCCCCCTGCTCCAAGAGGGGATGGGGAGGAGAATCGAAAGAATGTAACTCCCACAGGCTGAGATAAGAGCAGTCCAGTAACTAAGGTATAACACAAACCACTACTACTACCACCAATAATAATAATGACAAGAGAAATACAAGGGAAGAGAATACAACCGCTCACCACCCACCGACCGAGCAGTGATCTAGCCCTTCCGGGTAAATGCTCCCATTATATATAGTGGGCATGACGTGCTGTGGTATGGAATACCTCTTCGGTCAGTTTGGGTCAGGTGTCCTGTCTCTGCTTCTTCCTGGCTTCCCCTTCTCCCTGGCAGAGCATGAGACTCAGAAAGTCCTTGGTCAGACTAAACATTATTGCAACAACTAAAAACATCAGTGTTATCAGTGCTGTTCCCAGGCTGCAAGTCAAAACCACAGCACTGCACCAGCTACTAAGAAGGAGAAAAATGACTGCTACTGCTGAACCGGTGACACTACTATAACCTTTGAACTATAGTCTAATCCCTGGCTTGTTCTGGGTAATAATTTCTGGTGAAGAAACACACTGGTAGAGGTAGAATTACTTTAATAATTGTTGATATCAGCCAGCTTCTTTGGTTCTTGAAGGGAACTATGAGATATACTTTTATTTGTATCACTTCATAAATGTATGCCCTAAGCTATTGCAATAGCTTAGGGCATACATTTCAGAATATTTATCCCTTTGCTATTAAATCTGAAGTTGGTAAACTCTCCTTCTTATCTACCTCCTATTGTCTTACAAGACTGGTTTGTTTGGGTTTTTTCTGAGGAGGAGTTGGTTATATTTCTCCCCCAAAATTGGGGGGGGATGGATCAAGTGTATCTTCAGTTCAGATGACACCAAGTTGGGCAGGCGTGTTGATCTGCTGGAGGATAGGAAGGCTTTGCAGAGGGATCTGAACAGGCTGAATTGAGGGGCTGAGGCCAGTTGTAAAAGGTTCTGCAAGGCAAAGTGCCGAGTTCTGCCTTTAGACCTCATGCAAAACCCCATGCAAAGCTACAGGTTTGGGGAAGAGTGGCTGTGAAGCTGCCTGGTGGAAAATGACTTGGGGAGGGGGGGGTATTGGTTGACTTAGGACTTGTTGGTATTGGTAGCCAATTGACAGCCGGTTGAGCATAAGCCAGCTTGTGTCCAGGAAGCCAAAAAGGCCAATGAAATCCTGGCCTGTATCAGGAATAGCATAGCCAGCAGGACCAGTGAAGTGATAATCCCCCTGTACTTAGCACTGGTGAGACCCCACCTCAAATTGTGCGCTCAGTTTTGGCCTCCCTACTACAAGAAAGACATTGAGGTGTTGGAATGTGTCCAGAGAAGAGCAGTGAATCTGATGAAGGATCTAGAGCACAAGTCTTATGAGGAACAGCTGAAGGAACTGGGGCTGTTTAGCCTGGAGACAAGGAAGCTGAGAGGTGACCTTATTGCTCTCTACAACTACCTGAAAGGAAGTTGTGGTGAGGTGGGTGGAACAGGCTTCCCAGGGAAGTGGTGCAGTGATCCTCCCTGGAGGTATTTAAAAGATATGTAGATGTGTCATTTGGGGACATGGTTTAGTGGTGGACTTGGCAATATTAGGTTAGCAGTTGGACTCAATGATCTTAAAGTTATTTTCCAATGTAAATTATTCTGTTCTGTGTTGTTCAAATCTAATTCTTCCTGGAAAACATCTTCAATATACTTTTATTAGTTAAATTAGTTTTGTGTTGGAAGACATAAAACTTCCCTCAGCCCTTGAATTCTATGTAATCTAGTCTTACATACAGGCTGTAGTCTTTTCTATGTTTGGGATACTTAGAAAGCCATACCTATTCATGTGACTTGAATTATGTTTCTGATTGTTTGTCAAACGTGGATGAAATTGGCTGTTAGATTCAGTGAACTCAAGTTACCCAGATTGTATTAGTCTAATTTTCCTTGGTGCAAAAGGCTTGAAACTAAGTTCTAGGTTGGACCCTTCCAATCAATGCAACATATTGAGCTGTCGCAGCAGATATGCTAATCCGAAAAATAATTTGATTCTCTGACAAACCTTGAGGTGAAATTGGATTGCTAGTTGACAAAGTTGGCATCGTTAACATGTACCTCATTTTTAAATTTTTTTTCCTTGCAAAGAAAAATCTTGTTTAGCAGGAGGTAAATATCTCTATTTAAAACATACTTCATCTGGAGGGGGGACTTAGCGTCTTTGGGATAAACAGTTGTAGTGGTTGAGTCAAAGGTGGCTTTGAAGTACTGCTTTTCTGAATAAATGAGCTTCTTGGAGGAAATGAATAGTTGTAAGCACCAGCTGTCTTACAGAATAATTTTTCTGTTTTGTTTTGTTTAAGGAGTGATAGTTGATTTTGAAACACATACCAACTTGGCTTTGTTCAGCAGGTCCAAAGTTTTGAACAGCAAGACTCTTAAAAGGGTAAAAGATATTCTGTGGTACCCTGGTACTTTGGCTTACTGAAAGCTCTTAGATTAACCATTGAGGTTTAGGGCCTGGTGAAAAAAGGAAATTAATTGAAGGATGGCAGAGACTATACCTGTTGTCTGTGTATACATAGACTGAGCAGGAGACTTCTGAAATCAGCTGAGAGGTGGGGTGAAAAGCTTCCCCTTCCCCTTCCCCTTCCCCTTCCCCTTCCCCTTCCCCTTCCCCTTCCCCTTCCCCTTCCCCTTCCCCTTCCCCTTCCCCTTCCCCTTCCCCTTCCCCTTCCCCTTCCCCTTCCCCTTCCCCTTCCCCTTCCCCTTCCCCTTCCCCTTCCCCTTCCCCTTCCCCTTCCCCTTCCCCTTCCCCTTCCCCTTCCCCTTCCCCTTCCCCTTCCCCTTCCCCTTCCCCTTCCCCTTCCCCTTCCCCTCTTGTAGACACTAGTCCTCAAAACCCTTCTATTCATCTTGAATTTCTAGCTCAAATTAGAGGTGTTTCTGTTAATTTCAGTATACCATTGACTTGTCTTCAGTGACTTTCAGGTTATGTTTTTGATTAAGTTCTCCATGAAATTTATGAGTCAAGATGGCTATCTTGTTTGCACCAATCTGTTAAAAATAGACAAATCAACACTTACATTTAACAGTGTCTGTAAATCAAAGAAAATGTAGTTAAGGGCAAAACCACTTCCATTTCTCTGGCATAGAGTAGAAAGGTAAGACTGATCTGTGTCAATATCTTTAATTACAAAGTGACTGAATTATTGCTGCAGTTACACTGCAGCGTAAGACCTTGAATCTAAATTAGTCTTTTGAAGAAATGATTACTGAACAGATGTTACCTAAAAGACTTTATTGCAGCTTTGTAGAATTGTAAATTCCTCATGCTGTTATTTTTGTTGGCATGAATTAACACTGTGGGTTATGATATTAAATTTTAGTGTTGTGTTGTAGCACTTTGTTGTATAATCTTACTGGTAAGCACCAATTTTGAGTTTAACTCGTCAATGTCTAAAGAATATCACTGTGTGGAAACTGTCATGTTAAGATAATTTTGCTCCTGATTGCTTCTCAGACTGCTTTCCAAGCGAAAGTGTGTGTGATAAAGCCATTAAATAAATGCTGAAGTAGTATATTGGAAATTAAAAGTAGGAAACACTGTGGGGTTATACAGCAGTTTCTAAATTGCGCTTATAAACTTAGCAAAATTACTGGGGGAATATTGAGACAAAGGAGATCCTAAAGTAATAACATTCACTGTAATCATCCAATTTGCATCTCTCTTGAGCCTACAGGTTTCCTTGCAATCCCTACTTCAGTCTTGTGGTTGTGTTTCTGCTGGAGAATAGCCTTTGGGGAAAAAACAGCTAGTGTTGAATCTTTTTCAGTGGTAGAATTAATGGCAGTGTGTTGTGAGCTCTTTCTCACTTTCTAATATAAAAAGGCAGAGAGGGGATTACGTGATTATATATACGTCCTTAGTCTTCATTTTTCTGGTTCCGATATTCAGGCTTAAGTTGGCCAGTTCTTCTAGAACTTGTCATTGCGTCTTGTTTGAACCCTTTTATTTTAATTTTTTATTTTTTTCTCTCTTCACCTACCTGTAGGCTGTAAACTCTTCGTAATGTATCAAGAAGCTCCATATGTGTCAGTGGTTTGGAGGGGATGTCATGTGCTGTCTGGTTGTGTTTTGTGTTTTTTTTTTTTTTTGTTTGTTTTTTTTTCCTTCTTCTGCAAGGAAGGCAAAAATGAATATCTCCAAAGGGTTTAGATACCAAGCTGTGGGATTTATTTTATTTTTGGTAAGTTGAACTATTTCAGACCAGTGGAATGTTGAAATTCTTGTTTAGTTCCCTGAGAACCTGTTGCTTTGCATGCTGAAAACTCCTCTCACGTAGGCCGTGGTGTATGGTTTGGTGCTTGTCTGTCTTCTAATTTCACTTATGATCAACAAATTGGACATTATCTGCCCCTGTGGAATACAAACATGTCCATCCCTGCCAGGCATGATCTGAGTTCATGTGCCAAACATACTGTTTTTAAATGTGCTGTTTTAATTCAGAAAGTTAGCTTTCTAGAAAATCTAGAAAATGTCGCTCTGTGTTCAAGTGACAGTGAAAAGAGCACTTCTGGAGACTGGAGATACTGTCCCTTTTGGTAGAGTGTCAAACCTTTTAGATGATATAGAATATACGTTTTATTGTACTAGGATATTTTTCATTGTTTCCAGGCCACAGTGGTCTGTAGTGCTGGTAGAAAAAACGCTGAAGTCATCAGACCGAAGTACTGTGTGAGATGTCATTCTCTTGAATTCTGGTTCTGCTTGCCTGGACTGCCTGTACCACATTTAGATAGAATTTTGTTTATAAATGTGCATACGCAAAGATAGAGAAGTAAATGTAATGGCACAAAAGATCACACTAGTACTGTTGATCCAATTAAGTGGCATTTCTCGTTTCTTTGCTTCACTTCACTGCTTCTATCCAGAGTTGACTGGTGGGCAGTTACGTAGATGTCGTGGTTTAAGCCCAGCCAGTAACTCAGTACCATGCAGCCACTCACTCACTTTCCCCCCTTCCTCCCCCCCTCCCCCTCCTGGAGGGATGGGGTGGAGGATCGAAAGAATGTAACTCCCACAGGCTGAGACGAGAACAGTCCAGTAACTAAGGTATAACACAAACCACTGCTGCTACCACCAATAATAATAATGATAAGAGAAATAACAAGGGAAGAGAATACAACCGCTCACCACCCACTGACCAATACCCAGCCCGACTGAGCAGTGATCTAACCCTTCCAGGTAATTGCCCCTAGTTTATATAGTGGGCATGAGATGCTGCGGTATGGAATAGCTCTTTGGTCAGTTTGGGTCAGGTGCCCTGTCTCTGCTTCCTCCCAGCTTCCCCTCCTCCCTGGCAGAGCATGAGACTCAGAAAGTCCTTGGTTGGACTAAACATTACTGAGCAGCAACTAAAAACTTTGGTGTTATCAGTGCTGTTCCCAGGCTGCAAGTCAAAACCACAGCACTGCACCAGCTACTAAGAAGGAGAAAAATGACTGCTACTGCTGAACCCAGGACTGTAGCCAGTGACTCAGCTTACAGGTTATGTGCTACTATTGGGATGAGGCAACAGAAGATCTTTCTTTTCTGCATGACAATAAGATTATTTCATTGTTAGTACATGTGAAGCAAAGTAATATTTGGTTTACTTCCTGCAGCTTGCTGCTGCAGAAGTTGCATCACACATGGCTTCATCATATATTACCTTTTCAAGAGACTATTCTTTCTGTTCTGTATATAGTCTTGTTGCTGTGCATGTGTTGTGAACCTCAGCAGATGTGTGTCCTATTGAACCTTGCAGTTTCTCTCTAAGGCTCTATATCTTTAATGTTTTTGAGATCAGGACTTTTGATAGCTTATCAATGATATTTTACCATACACCAAATGTATGTGTAGATCCTGTACCCAGTGAAATTGGCTATTTACCAGTATGCCTGAAGGAAATAATCTTCAATAAGGGGTAATTGTACCTCAGATTGCTTGCTTTCCTCAAAGTATGATACATCTATACACTCCTTTGTTATTGTGACTTAACTTTAACTAAGCTGCTTTTACTCAGTTACAAACCAAAATGACCTCTTCCTCCATGTCCCAAACTACAAACCAAGTTAGCACAGAAACTGTAATTTCAAAATGTTAGTTGTCTCCAATTATACAAACACATATATGAACAAAGCAATGGTGATAATTCTGCTTTTCTAAGTGTAGGTGCTACTGATAACTCTGGACTTTTGAAGTATCCTAATTAACTCTTTAATCTCTTAATGGTTTTGTATCATTTTGACTAGAAAACAGGGTATCAGTGTACTTAAACCATTGTTAATCTGTTTGATTTCATGCATCTACTTTCTACATGAAAACCATACTAGAATGATAATTATACATAGCTCCCATATTCTCAAAAACAGTAATTTTATTATTCTGGAGTAACTCATGGAAGGCACAGCATAGCATAATAGTCTTCTAATCCATTGCAGAGTAGTGTTCTGTAAGCTTATATCATGTTTTTAGCAGTAACTGAATATTGGAGGAGTATTACTTAAGTGAGATTTATTTACTTGCAGGCCTAAGTTTAAGGCAACCTGTTCATTTGAGCAGAGTATCTTTTGTGAGCTGATACATCCAGGCCAAAAAATAAGAATATGTTCCTGTGTTAGTAAAGCACTCCAACCTCTACCTAATGGTCGTCTAGTTATTTTTTTTCCCCTTATTATGAATGTGTGTGTTTTGTATGGCCTGGGAAGAATAAAAACATGCTACTGTTCTTGAGTCACAACACAACTCTAATTTTAATGCTATCAAAGACCAGGAAAGTGGCAACTAGTTTTACTTTGTACAGTCTTGCCAGAAGAGAAGGACTTGGTGAGGAAGAGAGTTAAAAAGGATCACTCCACTTCTTGTATTTTAACCAGCTCCACTGACTGACAAGTATTATAACTTATATAAAATGTAAGTATATATAAAATTGACAGATTAAGTCTTTTGACATGTTTTAGTGCAAGTAATCTGCTTAGAATGAAAAGCTTTGCTCTATGCTTTGAGGTAGAAGTTGGGGACTTAAACTTACATGCATTACACTGAACAGACGCATAAAGCACAACATCACTTCCACTTAGGAACAGATGTTGTTCCTTTTACTATTAGAGTGGTAAAAAGATCTGGATATTAGGTTGTAGATTTAATGGGTTTTCTCCTGCTTTATAAAGATATCCCCAAATGCAATGTCACCAATGTTGGTAGGTGAGTGCTGGTTAAGCAGGTCTGCTTCCCTATAGAACTTACTTTTGAACTAGATCCCACAACGTTATATGAAAGAGGTCTTCTGCTGGTAATTTTAGACTCCTGTACTGTAGGTAGACAGTAAGATAAAGAGTCAGGAGGCTCATATCTGTATATTGAGTATCTTATACCATTATGGTGTCTTTTATTGGTTGCATTATAGTCTTTTCTTCACTAGTTAGTAAGATTACCTGGGTCAGTGAGATGTTCTGATATAATAAATGGGGAACTTGCTATCCTTTATCACAGTAAATTCCATTGCTGAATTTCATAGCTCAATTGCGAAGCAGAACAGTGGCTTGAACTATCCCGTTAACTATTATCTTTTTCAAAGAATAAAACCTGAATCTGAAAAATACTGCCTTGATTCCATGGATGATGACAGTGTCTTGTAAAGGGCAGTTGCAGACCATCCAGCATCTGTTCTGAAGTGGAAGTGATATTGTGCTTCCAGTGTTTAGTGGAATGTACATGAGTTTGACATGAATCTCCAGCTTCTACCTCGAAGCATACAATGAAGAAGATTTTAATTCTAAGCAGATTACTCTGTCTCTTACCATGTTAAGAGGAGTTTCACAGTGGTATCTGTGCATTGCTTAAGGCTTAGTGATTTAAGTAATGCGTGTGAAAAAGGAATAAATGTTTATGTTCTTTGCTACCAAGCTGCAGACCATATGTTAATGTTTTCTCCTGCAGTTTTGATCACTTAAGGGTAAAAGTATTATACCAACAACTTGCTAAATGTGAAGTTGCAAGCTCTGGAAAATGACAGAAGTTAACGCCCGTGCTGTCTTTGTAGCTATTTAGCAGAATGAGAAGAACAAGTCATAAAACCCAGCTCTGTAGCACTGTGTGGGGGAAAAGTCTGATCTAGCTTTGCAGCAGGGGAACACCAATGAAAAGACTAGCATACATATCTTCAGGCTCCTGATGGGATTGAAGTGTTTTCACTCCGTTGTTTTCATTTCTTAGAAATTCTTATCTATTAGCACATGGAATGGGATTGTCATAGAAGTGCAGTGGTGACCAGCTCCGATTTTTAGTTTTATTTTGATGGTAGAACTTACTCTGTGTCACCAAGTATTTAATGTTTCCTGACACTTCACTTGCTTTTTATTTTTAACGTCACAGCCACTCATCAGATGCTTCTTCCTTGGTTTCTTGACAATATTCAGAGTAGAGCTACCATGGGATAATATTTGACTTATAGAAATTCTTCCTCAGTCCTGAGGGAGAAGCCAGAGAAGATGCCATAAGTAATGATGCCTAACTATTATCGACTTCGTGAAGACAAGGCAAGAGTTTCCAAATCTGATTAATTTGGAAATAGCACTGATAGTTGCTGTTGCTGCTGACAAGCCTTGTACACGAGGCAGTGAGGGAGTCTAAGATTGAGAGTCTACATAGACATACTATATGACTTCACATTCTTCTCATGTCTTAACCAAGTCTGTAGCCTTTTCATAAAAACTAGAAATGGGATCCCCGCAACACTGACTCATCAGCTGCCACAGCTTTTTGGTGCTGCTCTTTTGGTTTGTGCAAGATCTGAACGTACTGTTACTTCCTGGGTTTGTAAGTGTGCAGTGGATAGTCAAAGAGTTGGTTCAGGAACTATTGTTTCACACAGCAGTAACTAATCTATAGATTTTTGAATGTTACTACTAATAAATGCTAAAGTCATCTTCTACTCATAACTTTGTGTTTTGCTTGCCACATAGGCATTGCTTGAGGGTAGTCAACAGTCTCAGTTGCCTGAGTGCTGCACTTGGCAGATAATTTCGAACTGCTGAGTAACTCTGTTTCTGTTGAGTTAAAAATCTCTGGACGGATTTCTTGGTGGTGTAGCCACAGCCATTTTGAGGAGACATAAGTCTTATAGCTGAATTATGAGCAGGTCTTCTAGTATATTTAGCTATAAAATGCAATCGAACACAACTTGTTTCAAGCTCTGCTTGGTTTATATTCTTCTGGTATCATTCTATCTTAAGGGTTAGACTACAGATTGTTTTGAGTCTCACTGTATTCTCTGCATAACTTGCTGTGTGCCGTAATCCAACAAAGTACAATTTGTCAAGAAACATCAAGTTCCATGATTCGACACTGCTTAACTTGCATCTTACTTTGAGTAACAGTAACTATAACTGAGGCTTGCTTTTTTTTGGGGTTTTGGGTTTGGTTGTTTGTTTGGTTTTTTTTTACTGCACAATTATGACATGACTGGTTTCCTGTTTGATTTACAGCACTTAAATATCAAGACACTGACAGATGATGTGGTAAGACAAGTTTTTCTTTGGCTATGCTAAGCTAATAACCTTATTGCTAATGCAATAGAAATAACCTTATTGATACAAGAATCTCTTGTGGAGTTAATTTAGTTAATTGACAAAGTCTCATTAAAATGTAACTATCTGTAGCATACTTGGTGCAAGCAGCAAAAATCTGTGGATGACTTTGAAGTATGCTGTAATCATAGCTAAATGAACTTGACAGGTAGTTGTGCCAATTTACATGCAGTATAGTTAAGATATCTGTGATTGCATGTTTAATAATAAAGTTATTTAGGCTGCATGGCTAGGTTAAAATACCATGTTTAACAAACTAACAGTTGCTTCTAAAACTCATTAATGATTGTTTCAAACAGCGTTAGGTAGGTATATTCAATGTTATGTTAGCACTGTTTCTCAAACTTCATCTTGTCTGAACAGCAGAGGAGGTTCCGTATCTGTTGTGGTTTAAGCTGAACCCATGACAGTATCACAAAGCAGTTTTCTTTTTTTTTTTTTTTCTTGCTTCTGAAGTTACCTGTTCACTGTAATATTCCTTTGTAGGTAAGAATAGCTTTCCTTAAAGTGGATCACTTACGGTCTTTGAATTTATCTAGGAAGTAATGTTCTGTAGGTATCTAAAGATCACCTGTTATGACTTCAGTGCCCTACAGAGTTCTTGCTGAAGTACTTCTGTGCATGACTGAGAGCTTAAGTGTACAGTTTTATGCTAAACAATGTGCAATGTGCTTGTGCTGAGAAATGCTGTTGCTTCCTAGCTGAGGAAGCAATACTGCTGATTAGGTGTGCAAAGGTGGTAATGTTGAGCATGTTGCCTCCACCTGTCATTCCTAGATTAACTTAAATCGCTTGCTGCTATTTCTTTAGCAGTGTTCCATGTGTGGGAAATTGTTATTAAGAAATTTGAGTGTGATGGGTTGGTAATGAAACTTTGATTCTCTAAATTTGTGCTTTTCCTCGAAATGCTGAGGAAATGTTCACAGTTCTTTGAAAGCAAAGTATTTTGTGATAACCAAAACTTAATTTTGGTTGTGTCCTGGAAGGGTTAAAGCACAGATGTGTAAGATCTTGCTGTTTATTTCTGGGGATTTTTTTTTTTTTAAACAGACTATCTTGATCCCTTATTACACTTATCCTTCCCTTAGCCTATTGGACTTGTCTAACTTGTAATAATAGCCACTAGCAGTCAGGAGGTTTGTTTTGCATGTTGGAATAAGGACAAAGAGCCTGATAGCTCTGTAGTAAGATATCTCCTACCCAACTCCTTAAATTTCTTGGAGCATACTTAAGGCCTCTTCACAGACTAAAGAAACATCACCTGAAAAGTAGATACGAAGTATCTATATATGTGTACATATGTGTGTATTTTAAAGGGAAATGACAGCTGTTTAATAAAAGACTAACAGTAAAAACAAACAACCCAGTCCTTAAATATTGCAATGGCATACACTTTTAAAGATGTGTATTTTGTTCACTTTCAACGTTATCTTGGAACAAGGGTATGCTTTCCAGTTGACACTTTTTGTCCCTCTGAGTTTTCTGTTGGTTTAGTCTTTCTGTGCCTGATCCTGGGAAACAGCTAATAATACTAGATATCTGAGCCCTAGGCAGCATAAATGTGGCTCAGAGCACAACAGTTTTGGCATTTCACACCAAGGACAAAAACTGCTAAAGGTATTTTCTCAAAATTCCTTTTGTAACAACGGGGGAAACCGTAGTAAGAGAAGATTAAAACCCCGAAGTTTTAAGATTACTTGATTTTTGTAGCTTTCAATGAAATAATAGATTTCTTTCTTCTTGGGGACATTCATTTGCATGTTAATTTGCTCTCTGCTGCATTATGCTTTATAAAATATGTATGAATTATTACTCGCAGCCTGTTTCTTACAAACTACAGTGTTGTATCATGGTCACTAGGAACTTCTTTACATTTAGGTAAGTTTGCAACATTTTGAGAATCTAGAATGAAGCCTGCTTTCAGTATTTCAGTTGTATTGGATTATTCTTGAGACCCTGATGCATTGTCTACTTTTAGTGACAAATCTCCATGAAGTTCAGAAACACTTTCCTTTTTCACACATTTGACACATTTCTTTTGCATTGTTTACAAACTATGAAGTCAGGAGTCTTAATCTTATTCCACAGAAGAGTGGCAAATAGGTACCTGAGAACTCATCTACCTGCAAGATCACTGTGGAAGCAAGCCTTTTCTTCTGTCTTGAGTGCTTCACATTTTGACAGGTGGTTTGTAAGGTTCATAAAGATTAAAAACCTGCTTATGAACAGAATTTCATAAAAAAATTCTTATGTAGACAAAAATGAAATGCTTGCTAAAAGTCCTTACAGCTTAAAAGTTATAAAGTTGGCTGGTTTCATAGCAACTGCTGTAATGATAAGAAAGGCTGTATAAATTCCAGTATATAGAGAAACCAGATTCAGAGTAGAATATGTTCTAGACATTCAAGATGTGACTGCATAGGCCTAAACTCTGTGCCTTTTAATTTTCTACCATTAGTAAAATTATTTGCTCTCAAGAAAGGTAAAATAATCTCTGAGAGATTGAGCATATTAGGAATAAGAAGTCATATAAGAGGGATTCTTCTCTGTATCTTGGTTTATGCAATATACAAGGCCTGCAGGGATGCTGGAGAGGGACTTTTCACCGGGGACTGTAGCGATAAGACGAGAGGTAAACTTAAGCAGGGGAAGTTTACGTTAGATGTAATGAAGTTCTTTACGGTGAGGGTAGTGAGGCTCTGGAACAGGTTGCCCAAAGAAGTGGTAAAAGCTTCATCCCTGACAGTATTCAAGGCCAGGTTGGACAGAGCCTTGGGTGACATGGTCTAGTGTGAGGTGTCTCTGCCCATGGCATTGGGGTTAGAACTAGATGATGGTAAGGTTCTTTCTAACCCTAACCATTCTGTGATTCTATTCTATGTCTTTCTCTTATGTACAACTTTACTGCTACCAGTGGAATTTGTCATGTATAGGAAGTTAATCTTATAGAGCAATTTGGCTGTCAAAGAAAGAAATTGCTTTTTTAATCTTCTTTAAGCCCATGTGGACTCAATGATTTTAAGGGTCATTTCTAACCTTAAAGACACTATGAATTATTTTAGTATTTTAAGTAGCAATAATTGTTCCTGTGCTAAGAATATCTTATATCACTGGCAGTGTAGCTGTAAACAAGCAAGCTGTGCTGGGTAAAATAAATCCTTTGTTCTGTTGGGAAAGGAAAATGTGTGGAGGAAAATGCATCCTGTTACCCAACAGAGGTGAGGCTGCTGTAGCTTAATGACCCACAGATCCAATCAGTATTGAGGCTGGAGCTATGTTCTACCTGTGTTGGTTTCTTTCAAGTAGTTTCTTTAATGTGGCTGTGTTTAAAAAATATGCATTATAAATCAAATCCTTATGGGATTTCAATATTGCTGTGATGGTACTACTTTGCAAATAAACCATCATATTTTCTTGTACTTCTAGTAATAAAAAAGCACAGCTCAGATCTTTTTCGCACTGTATGCATGATTTATATTTAAAGACGTGGGATCTTCATCATTTATTCACATATCTTGACTGCCAAGTGATTAGTGAGATAACTTTTCCCTGTGCAGATGCTGTCAACACTGTGACTGTATATTCAGGAACTTTGCCCCTCATACACTGTTGGAGATTGTTGGTAGGGTTTGGCTGCTGTACTTTTCTGAAGCTAGTTTCACATAGCTGTGTGATGGATGGAGCAGAGCAGTGGAGGAAACAGTATTGTAAGACAGTTTTAAACTCTATTACAGTGCAAGGGGGCCATAACAATAGCTTTGCCAAGGCTCCCAGAGAATCTTTAGGCTGCTAAATGTAAATGCTACTGAAAAACAATCTCATGGTAACTCACGGTTACATGTTGACCATGGTTTATTTTTCACTGTGTTTGTGTTATGATGTTAAGATTTTTGTTTCAGTTGCCTTGCCGTTTTTGTCTCGTGGAGAATGCGAATTGACAGAATGAAGTACACAGCTTTATAGATATTTCAGTCGCTGGCAGTAGGAGGCATAAAGACAAAAAAGCTAACATATATGCAAACAACTCACTGCTTTAAGTTTATGAGAAAAGACTTCTCATGCCTTTCACGCTGGGGGACCCAGTCTTAGGAACAAGAAATGTGCAACTATATCTTTAATGGCTTCTCTGCTGTCCTAGTTAATTTTTGTTTATGTATTCCCTCCTCTTCCTCTTCCCTCCCACTTAAGAAAAAAATCAGACCAAACCTGCCTTTTGACCAAAAAAGTCTTATGACTGTCTCTATTAGTTTTTGCTAACAAAATAGTGATGTATCAGTGTAATTTCTAGAATTATGCTTACCTTTGAATGAGAAACTTCTTCCTATCATTCCTTTCCAGAGTTAACTTCTTTTCAGTTACTTTGACCTCTCTTTTCAATATCACATACTTTTAAGCTTATGACCACTATGCAGCCTATGTTGTGCTTACACAGGCAGTTAATTTTTTTTTTCTACAATTTCAACATGAATAGTTTTTAATGAATATTACAGAAGCATTTTTGTATTCTGTATTTAATTATTTTACTTTTGTTTCTTTTTAGATTATGTATCTGAAATAGTTTTTCTCATCTTTGGTAACTGTGCTATAATGGTGGGGATAGATTTTTTTTTTTTTGAATTTATGAGCTGGTTAAAGATTTCCCATTATATTTTTGTTTAGTGGATTAAAAGAATTCTAGATTTCTCCTCTGAGTGTCCAGAAGTACATAATTGGACTGTTATTTCCTTCTCATTTCTTTATTGCCTTTGAAATCTCAACTCCCTACAATCTACTCTGCCTTCCATCACTACATCAAACCAGATATTAATCTGGGGAATTTCGAAGTGGCTTTACTGTGGAAATCCTTTGTATCAAGAGCATATGAAACACTGTTTATTGTTTGGTTAATTTTAATGTTGGCCCAACAAGCATTCTAAGGGGAAAGCTTGTCCCTTTCAGAAAATTATTGTCCTAAAGCACTGTTCCTGTATGGGTCTATATGTATTTATTGGTAAAATAAATACCAAAAAAAATGGTAGACATCTTTAGAAAAGATGGAAGGTGAAACCTGCTTTAAACTGTGGTAACACTTTGTATCAAAGCTAACTTTATATACTCCTCATTGAAAACCCATGACAGTTAGCCTGATTTAAAATGTTTTGGTGTAGCATGGAGGATTACTGAACAACATTTTTACCATTTTCTCCTCAATGCACTTAGATCGCCAGCAGCGATCAGTGGTAGATTTCATTACAACCAAGCAATGAAATTTCCATTCTTTCTATATAGTGGTTTCTGTGGACCATGAAATTATTCACCTGCATGGAATATCGAGAGGTATTAACTTTTTTGAAGCACTATCAATGTATAATTCAAGCGAAGTGTTTGTAGAATACCCACACTGTACTTCTATGCAGGTCTTGTGGTTTCATTTTTTTTAGTGTATGAAAGTCTTACTCTTAGGCTGCATTGTTTTAAATTATTTAAAGTAATTTGTTTGACACATGTTTATATGTGCTTATAGTCCTAGTATCCCACTTTGTCTCACATGTTCTGCCTGATCAAATCTATTCCAAGAGTGTGCTTCCCTCCTCTAGGATATGTGGTATAGAATTTGGTGAATGTGGGGAATATGAATGTTAAGGCCTTATCTGTAGTGTTGTGAAACATCTGCCATACAGTCTAATGTTCAAGAGGAGCTTAAAAACAAAGCATAATCTAAAAATGTGAACAAATTTAAATGTATCTTTTCAAGGATGGATATTCTCTCATCCCTGGATTGGTGCTGACTGTTACTAGTGGAGCAAGAGTAGCTCTGGGACTGCAGGGAGTATTTCATGACAGAGGCTGGGGTGGTTCTGCCTGGCCAGAGCTGATATTGCTGCTGCTGTGTGGTGCAGGGGAAGGAAGAGAGGACACTTCAGCGTCATGTACTGTAAGGAAGGGGCAGAGGTTTTTCAGGAGAGATGGGATAAGGAGTGTACGGCTCGCACTTCTCTTAAACCTAATTTAGTAAATTCTCTGCTAACTGAACCATGGGCTGAATACTTTTTTTTTTTTTTTTTTTTACCAGAGTGTCT
The DNA here is from genome assembly GCA_017639245.1 of Myiopsitta monachus. Lineage (NCBI taxonomy): Eukaryota > Metazoa > Chordata > Aves > Psittaciformes > Psittacidae > Myiopsitta > Myiopsitta monachus. The sequence goes on from CM029919.1 coordinate 62,567,252, forward strand.
TCTTTATACCCCTGCTTCAGTTCTGTGTATGAAGAATCTACGAACATAATGGTTTATTTCTTAGGTTGCACCCTTGATAGTGAATAGTGGGGCATGGAGAAGCTACTGGCTGATTCTTTGGAGTAGACGTGCTGCCTTTTGTTGGTGCTCAGTGAAGGACATTGTTTGAAAAGAATAATCTCAAATCATATGATCTTTTTTAAGATTCCAGTCTAAGTATTGCAGTTTGCAACTTGGCTTTATCCCTGCATATTTACCATAGACTTCTGCTTTTAAAAGCAGGAAAGGAAATTGCTGTCTGATTGAGATGTAAGATGATTTTTGTCACTGATGATTCTAATCTTCCAGTGATGTTACCCTCCCTTTTGCTGCGTTCTTTCTTCCTGGGACTTGCCTATGTAATTACTCCTTTAGAGTGTGCTTTCCTCACTGCCTGCTGGTTTGATATGACACTAAAGAGCCCCATCATCCATGCTGAATTCTTTTATGTTTATGCTGTATTCATTTTATGCTTTTGCATGTTCTACAACCATCTGTATGTGAGTGGCTTGTACTCTATTTCTGTGTTCCAAAACCTGTTCTTTTACAATTTTGAACAGGAAGAATTAAAGTCTTTTTGTTTCTGCTCTAAGCCTCTCCTCATGGACGTCTAATAGTCAATTCTTACTCTGACTAGAGTGGAACACTTGTACCCAGATTTTGCTACTCATTTTCTTTGCTCTCTCTGATCTTAATTTCACAGATGCTATAATAACTTTACTTGTCATTTAGTTTGGTAACTTGGATGTAGTTATTAAGTGATATCTCAAGATACTTACATTCAAGATATATTGAAGCCTCAGAATATTTTTGCATAGCATTTCAAAGATGTAAGTCTATTGATGGGGTTGGCATCTTGTCCAAAATCTCTTATGCATCGAATGCTACCATAACTTCCTTCTGTACTGACAAGTGTAATACTGATGTTCACATCTGTTCAAAAGGCTGCTACAGAGATGATTAAGCATGTCTCATTGAGCATGTCATTTGCTTTTGTTTTCTGTTGTCTCTTGCCCATATACATTTAAACTCACAACCTCCAACAATGAAAATGTCTAAGATTTCATTTAGTAAGTCTTTATTGAAAAGGTGACAGATACTTAGTACATAAAAAAATAAAAAACCAAAACAACCCACAATCCAAACCACTTTTCCAAAGAATTTTTTTTTGTTTGCTCTCGAAAAGGTAAAGTTCGAGTGACTGTCTCATGTTGGTGATAAGACCTAAGGATTAGCCATGAAACCATTAATGTATCCTGCTTGACTATAATAAATGAGCTGATGGTATTTATGCTTCTCCTAAATGAATTTCTAAGTAACTGGAGCACACAAAGGCACTAAGTTTTGGGTAGCATAATACAAATAAAAAAAAAATAGAGCAATGTCTTAGTTATGCTAACTTGTCTTTTAATAAGAAGCAACTTCCATATGTTCTGTATAAAAATGTAAATCTGTGTATTACAATGTCAGGAGTACAGCTGTTTCAAGGTAGCAAAAAACATTTTAGAACGATGCTTTTGGTAAATAAGCCTGCTTTTTCATATGCTACATGTAATGGTTGGGAAGAACTCTTCATAAATTGGCTTTGTAGATATCTTTGCCTCCAAACCTTCCGCAAAATTCTCATGTTCTGCATGATTTCTCCATAATGTAATGGAATTCTAGTCTCTTAACTAGATCGCTAAGGAAACTGACTGTTACATGAGTATTTAGGAAAACCCTCTAAAATAAGGTAGTTAAATAACAAGCAACTTGCCACAAAAAAAAAAAAAAGGATGTTTAGTTTCCAAGAATGTCCATCTTAATTAGGGTTACATAAAATGGAAACAGTACATGATATGTTACACCTTTTCTGTTTTCAGTTGGATAGATTTGCCAGTATAAGAATTCCAGGAAGTAAAAAGGAACGACCTCCTCTGCTGAATATGAAACATTCTCATTCTACGGATTGGTCATCCACACCTATGGACACCGAGGATTTTGCTCCAAAAACCCTGTCAGAAAGAGAAATTATAGCGTTGTTTGAAAAAATGATGGTAAGGGTCTTATGTTGTTTTCCTTTACTTGAAGAATGAGAATGTGGCTAACTGATATGAAGGGGACTTCTTTCTTACATGTATTCTGATCTTCACCTGAATTATTAGTATTGTTATTGTGAGTTGTAATTGTGTGGTTTTTAGGGTGTTTCTCAGGGGATGAAGTCTTTGCACTATTTTGACAAGATCTTTCTCCAAATATATTTAAAATGGAAATTGAAGGTTTCTGATTATTAGAAGTGAGGTTGTGCAGCAGATTTTGAGGAAAACAAAGAAAACAAGAAATGGAGAATCCTGCTTCCTTTCAAGATGATCTGAAACTTTTACGAAGAGACTTTATACCTCCGAATGTCACAGGAGGGTTTTGTTCTGAAATTACATTCTCTGTCATTCTTGCACAAAAAGAGACTCAAGGTTCTTACCTCCAAAGCAACATTTGTCTGCACATGAGCCTCAAATTTGCTGCTTTCTCCAGCTGTCATTGTTATTGTGCTACAAAAGAGCAGTCATTTTGTGGGAAGGTTATGTGACATTGGTACCACCTCTTGGTGGCATCAGTAGGTTGAGATTTTTGTCATAGTGATGATTATGCTTTGAGCAATTTAAAACTAAACATGGAATGGCCATGAGAGAAGAGAGTGACTGCAGTCTCAAGAGCACAAGAAGACATTGACAAGGTGCATGATGTCTAGATTATTTCTTTCTCTGTCCCGTAACAAGTAACTCTTGAAACACAAAGGGACTGCCAGGAGCTGGGATGTGGAGGAAATAAAATGTGCTATGAGAGAAGTACCTTTATGGAATTTCTAATTCCCAGTACTCGATAATGTTAGTTTAGTCATGAAGGTGCTTTTGTAGAACTGTTGAGAGCTATAACTGAAAGAGAGGATTCAGGATTTTCATTTTTCAGGTTAAGCCAATGGAGAGGACAAATTCACTGTGTTATCAACTTTTGTGTCTGTACTTGTTCTTACATTGTTGATTTTCTTGGTGTACCTTGGTGTCTAAGATACTTTACTATGTATTTTACTTTACTAAGAAATTTCACTATGAGTGGTAGTTGCTCAAATGTTAGGAAATGGGAGAGGTTTTTCCTTAAATAACGTTGAAGATATGCCTCCCTATGCACATCCCTCTACATAAATGTAGGATGTATTTCTCTATCGTTCCACGGGGGTTCTGGTATAGGATAGTGTGTGATGTTGAGACTATGCCATAAAAAATGCAAACTTTCAGTAAATCCTCAGAAACCTACTGCTGTACGTCTAGGTAAAAAGAAATGCTTATATCCAGGCTTATTTCCATGGATCCTGAAGCAATTAATTCCAGTTTTATAACTGCTTTGCAAAAACATGTTAATGATGACATCAGGATAATTTCAATAACAAAGCACTTAAACTACTTTATTAGTGTTATTTTAGCTATAACATGTAATGCAGAAGGGATTCTTCAGATTATGCACACTTGAATGGAGTGGAATAAAGGTAGTTTATATGTAGGTTATATAGCTAATTAGGTATTGTAGCCTCTGGTTTGCTGTTCTGATCAAATTAAGTGATCTAGGGGGTGGTGAACAACTTGAATGTTGTAGCCAGGCTTTTAGAACTGATTTTGCGCCAAACAAAATTGATTAGTACTGAAGAGAGCCGTTTCTGAATGCTGAAGTTTCAAGGAATGTGTTGTGTTACATTATACTTTGGGTTTTCCTAGATGCCTGCAGCTTCCTTCTCTCAATATTTTATGCAGTGGCTTCTTGTGTGGCTTTGATGGCAAAAATGATGAAAAAACTTATAAAACCAGACAATTAAAGCTCCTTTAATTTCTGTTAGTGCTATTAGGAAAATATCTGTGTGAAATTACTTATTCTTATTCTCCAATGAGAAAATATTGCTCAGCTGTAGAGTAACTTTAAATGATTTAAGAAGAAATAAGAGAATGGAGTTAAAGATTTTGTAAACTAAACCACGTGATGTGCACCTTGTAATGCTGAATAATTCTAATCTGTATAAATCAATTGCATCATAGAATCATAGAACAGTTAGAGTTGGAAAGGACCTTGAGATCATCTAATTCCAAGCCCCCTGCCATGCCCAGGGACACCTCACACTAAACCATGTCACCCAAGGCTCTGTCCAGCCTGGCCTTGAACACCACCAGTGATGGAGCATTCACAACTTTCTTGGGCAACCCATTCCAGTGCCTCACCACCCTCACAGTAAAGAACTTCCTCCTTATATCCAATCCGAGCTTCCTCTGTTCAAGTTTGAACCCATTACCCCTTGTCCTACCACTACAGTCTCCAATAAAGAGTCTCCAGCATCCTTATAGGCCCCCTTCAGATATTGGAAGGCTGCTTTAATGTTGTTTCATTTCTTAAAAGTGACAACAAAGAAATAACTTTTTGCTGCGCACAGACAGAAGATTTCTTATAAATAAAACCGCTGTTACATTTAGGATTCCAGAATATAGCTTGTACTGATAAGCTTCTTAACGCCCTCTCCCCTCCTCATCTTTTTTTTTTTTTTTTTTTTTTTTTTTTAACACGATTAGAAGTTAGATATTTTTTGCAGGAAAAACAAGACCTTTTTTTACCTTTTTGTTACTTAGAAGCTATTTTTCAGCAAGCTTAAAAAAGGAAGTCTTAAAGGAGTGCTTTTAAATGAAGAATGAACTTCACAGTGGCTGCAGGCTAATGTGAAAAATCTTTTGTTTGTGTTTTTGTTTGTTTTCCTCACCCTTTAGATAGGATATACATACATTTCAATGTTGCTATGAGCAAAACCTGTTTGGCATATTGCAGGCAGGGTACTGACGATATGATAACCCTCAGAAAACAGTGAGGAAGACCTAGCCATACATTTCTGTGCAACTTAAAATGGAATACTTTGTTTTCAGTGTTCCTACGTTTGTCTTTATGTAGGTTTTAAAAACACAATTTAAGTATTAAATAAAATACAGCTCCCTTTATTAAATATACATGTAAAGTGTATTTTCATTTGAAGCCAGTATTGCTATACAACTGTATCCCTGTGGAAAGGAATCCTGAGGCACAGTGTTGCAAAGATATTTATTGGAACTTGCAGAAAAAAATTCATCTGGTAATGTCAAGCTGGACTTGATTTTAGTAATCCATGGTATAAGTTGTCATGTACATATCTCAACAAATGTGTTGCCTGTTAACAAGAATAGCCATAAATATGATGTGAATTTAAAGTAAGGTAGTTAATTAAACTGAAATATTACATAAAATGAGAAATGCCTGTAGTAAGATAACAAATGGAAGGCCAGAGGGAACACTAACATTATAGTGTTCTTGACAATTTGATTTAATTGTGATCCCTCCCATTTTTAAGCTAAGGAAATGTCCTAGATAAGGTATAAAGTTTTTTGAGCAGTTGTTGAGAATTTAAGGTTATAGTATTTTGCTGGCTTTCAAAGAACTTGTTACTGAAAAAAAAATAAATTAGTAAATTGAAAACAACTTTGTTACCTGCTCTTATTTAAAATACCTTTTAACAGTCTTCAAATCTTTATGTCCAAAACCATGTATCAGTGCCAGAATTCACTGATGGATTGTCCAAGTCATAAAATCATAGAATAGTTAGGGTTGGAAGGGACCTTAAGATCATCTAGTTCCAACCCCCCTGACATCAGCAGGGACACCTCACACTAAACCATGCCACCCAAGGCTCTGTCCAACATCGCCTTGAACACCACCAGCAATGGAGCATTCACAACTTCCTTGGGCAACCCATTCCAGTGCCTCACCACCCTCACAGTAAAGAGCTTCCTCCTTATATCCAATCTAAACTTCCCCTGTTGAAGTTTGAACTCATTACCCTTTCTCCTATCACTACACTCCCTAACAAATAGTCTCTCCCCAGCATCCCTATAGGCACCCTTCAGGTACTGGAAGGCTGCTATGAGGTCTCCATGCAGCCTTCCCTTCTCCAGCCTGAACAGCCCCAACTTTCTCAGCCTGTCCTCATGCAGGAGGTGCTTCAGTCCCCTGATCATCCTTGTGGCCCTCCTCTGGACTTGTTCCAACAGTTCCATGTCCTTTTGACGTTGAGGACACCACAACTGCACACAATACTCCAAGTGAGGTCTCCTGAGAGTAGAGTAGAGGGGCAGGATCACCTCCTTCAACCTGCTGGTCACGCTCCTTTTGATGCAGCCCAGGATGCGGTTGGCTTTCTGGGCTGCGAGCGCACACTGAAGATGGCTCATGTTCATTTTCTCATTGACCAACACCCCCAAGTCCTTCTCCACAGGGCTGTTCTGAATCTTTTCTCTGTCTAGTTATGTAATTAACGCTAAGTGCTTGACTATTACATTAAAATATATAGATTGGTGTGTTGTGTAACTAGTTTAAATTTTTAGGTTTCCCCCTGACCATGTGTGGCCTCCTTTCTTGTTGGTTCTAGCTTGTTTAGATGAAGGTGTTTTGCATTTGCTTTGAGATGTAGGGGGTAACACCAACATGCAAGGTAGCTGCCAAGGATTCAAATGACTACATTATAGCTTGAATGAAAGATTTGTTACATGACCCTTGTGCTTGCTTAATACTAAAAACATCAAATAATAACATTGTATATATAGTATCAAATATACAAATCTGATAATAGAAATCCATTACATAGTATCAAATAAATAATAAAATACTAAATAGTAATTAAATAAATAAGAAGTAATAATTTAAATGCATACTAGACTTAAGTGAAGAATTTTTTCTAGTCCTTAAGGAAACCAAAGGCAACATTTGTGGTGGGAAAAATCTACACAAAATTGCCTTACTTGGAAGAAGTTCAGCATAAGGGGTCAAGCATTTTCTGCAGTGTCTTCTCACTTGCATTTATGCAAAACTCTAAATGTCTCTAGGAGTTGTGCTTGGTTCTATCCTGTTCAATATGAAAACTAGTGAAAGACAGGGAAACTTAAGCTTCAGTGTAGTATAAAATTTTGGACTTTTTTTTTTTTTTCTTAAAATTCTAAGTTTATGTGTTTGCTTTCTGTTTGTCTTTCATTTTTGACTAGGTGAAATAGCTTTGCTATCAAGATTTTGTAGCCTACTGATTTTGTAGCATTGCTACTGCCAAAGCTGGTGGGGATTCACCTTGTGAGTCTCAGCTGAAAATAACTACAGTAATTCTTGCTAAGCTTGGGTGACGATAGTAATGCTGTATGTGCTCGTATGTGTGTGTACCTAAATTGTTTCTGTTTCTTAAGCTTTTTTTTTTTTTTTTTTTTTCACTACCTCCAGTATGATAGGAAATGTCCTTTCTCACAGATGTGGAACTGATTACAATAATCAGAGCATTTCTAGGCTGGAACAGTAGAAGTCCCTGTGTCAGAAATGTCACCAAATAGCTGCTGTGTGGCTTTGAATGTAGCTGTGCACATGTTCCTTTTGACCTCTGGGTTTATGTTGGAATGAATGAATTGTGATGGGGTTTTGATGACAGCTGAAGGTGTTAATTTAGTGATCATATCATCAATAATTCAGGCCTTACTTTTATTGCAAGGGTGTTATTTTGTGAACTACACTCACTGCAGAGCAGATTGTTTTGGCCAGGATTAGTATTTGGTAACTGAGGAACACTATTATGGAACAAATTTAATATATTATTTAAAAAATCTTTCTAAAGGTTGGTTTGAGTACATTTATAAAACCTTTTAGGAAGTGGTAAGCAATGCTTTTCTGGTGTGTGTGTGTAAAACTACAGGTGATTTCTAAGAGTTGTGCTAGTGGTTGTGGTGCACTTGTTTATTGTGGCATAGTTGGCTTGTTTTTAGTCTGAGTTGCTAGGGATTATGGATAAGGATTTTCATTCCTTTGAGTAACTAACCTTTGGCAAGTTGTTTGTGTAACAGCTTTCAATCACTCAAATTTGTATTTTTGTGTCTTTATTGTTTTTAAATTAGTCTCATAGTTAAACAACTGTTGCTGGATGACATTTAAAGTTACTTTTTTTTTTTTTTTCTCCTCACGTCTTCCCATTCTAGGAAGATATGAATTTAAATGAAGAGAAGAAGATGCCATTGAGAGAAAAGGATTTTAATACCAAAAAAGAAATGGTGATGCAATATATTAGCACTGCTTCCAAGTCTGTAAGTAAATGTTTCTGAAGGTGCAAAATTTACTTAAAGTTTAGGTTATTTTCATGTTGGAGAGGAAAAAATGATGCCTGTATGTCACATTCTTTTTGATTAACTCTTGTTTTTCATAGACACAAACATTTTTAAAAGGCGCTATCTCATTTTATAAGCTCCAATGAAGATACTCACTTGTACTTGAGGTGTGTCTTCTGATACAGAACAGCAGTTCTTTTTTGGTAAAGGTATGGCTACTAGTGGAGATAGAAAGATTTTTCATAGGAGCTGGAAAAGCTTGATGTGAACATTTTTATTTTCTAGCACTGTTTGGAAAGAATTACTTAACTGGTTATTCTTTTTCATACTTGACTTCAGTACAGAATTCGTGTTGTGATGCTATGAAATAGTTGATAATGAGATTGTTTGCACATGAACCCAATTAGTGTCCATTTTTCACTTACAGGGATAAGGACTGGTTGTTCTAGACAAGTGCGAGGAGTTGTGTACCGGGCAGTTTAAAGATTAAATTGGCATAAGAAAAATCTACTTAGTTTTTGCAAAGTGTGTACTGAGTCCAAGGCAAATGCTTCAGTGCTCATACTGTCCTCAGTTCTTCTGAATGCTTTCAAATTCATTTATTTGATTCTCTTACTCTCACTGTTCCATGTATGTAGACAGATCAGTAAAAAAATGCCTATATGTAATTATAACTAAATGTTGAGAAGACACTGTAGTAATTTAAATGAGCTTGTCTACTTACTATCTAATTGTCTGTTTTAAATGATGTACCTTATTAGTGTAATGCACTCTTAGGAAGGCAGATGCCTAGTGCAGGAATGAACTGTCTGGAGATTGTTTTATTTAAGCTAAGTTCATCAAAGCTGCTAGTCCTTCTGTAGCATAAAAGTTCCTTAGTATTGAAAGGATCAGAATGTTGACCTATTTTTCTTGTTTAGAGATATTTCCTGGGAAATAAGGCAACTTCAGGCTAGTAAATCTCACAACATTCTTGAAGTTTCTTAACCTAAAACAATGTGTCAAGGTTTATATGTCATTGGCACTGCAGGCCTCCACATGCATTCTAAAACCTCAGTTTTTTAATCTAAAAAGTAATGTGATAATAGCATGTGGCTGGCTGTGCAGAGTGGTTACATCCACATCTGTTGCTCGAATCTTAGCATCCTGATGATGGTGATGTTAAGAATCCCTTTTTCAAGAGAAAGGTTTTCATATATTCAGTTCCTGGCACTTAATACTTGCAAAGAACTAAAGCCTATGGCTGAGTAGGTTTCAGTGATCCTTCTTTCTGCGTGCCATTTGCAATAAATACTTTTTTTGTGTCTTTGATTGTTATCACACTTATTTGTTGGCAATGGAGCTTCTTGCACTATGCCTAAAGCAACCATACAAGGTACTCTGCTGAAGAGGACAGGTCTGTTTCCTCCCTCAAAGTACTGATTTGTTCCCACATGCTGTTGCCTTGCATGTTTTCATGAAGCCTTCATAGCATTTTTTCCTTTCTGTTCACCTTCTCTGCTGCCAGCACACATATCCCACAGCTTTCTTATGTGGGACGTCAGTGAAGACTAATTTATGCAGGAAAACTCTTGTCTTCACTGAAATCTGTTTCTAGTGTTGTGTTCTTATTGGAAATGGCATTCAGCCATTGTGAAATTAGGAAAAGCTGTTTCTGTGGTGCATAGAGTCAGCTGTTTGATACAGTAGTGCTGCAGATCAATTCAACTTGGTGCTGGAGCTAGTGGAACAGGAAACTCCTTCACTTGTCCTTGCAACTCTTTGTTTTTGGCATGCTCTTTCATGCCACGTGTGTATTGGACTGTCTGAGTGGTTTCTCAGCCTAGAGAGAATAGTGCGCTGCATGCACAGGGTACTCAGCTAAATTTTGGTGTACCTTGACTTGATGGAAGTGTCATACTTTTCTGAAGAGCTGAAGAAGCTACTGACTATTGCATACAATCAATCCCATCTCAGATCTCTCTTTCTGTGAGTGATGCTGCAGTAACATCTGATAGTAGGTACTTCTCAAACTTTAAGCAGACAGTAACTAACCTGTATTGTGCTGGGACAAATATCCTCATTTGAAACTGTTATGCAGGGTACCAATCAGTTTTCATTTATAGCACTTATTGCAAAAACTATTAGAATGAAGAACAGAGGCTGCGCCTCTAAGAATCACTGAAAAGGAAGTAGCCTCTGGCAATCAGACTATAGTCAGATCTTCATCACTGACCTCAGTATCAGGGTTTCTGTTTCTTAGAAAAGTAGAACTCCTTTACAATATTAACAAATCACATCTCTCTTATTGATGCATCTAGAAATTCTGCTGGCTTTGGAAGGGCTGTGCTCAGGTGCTTATTTAGATACAGAATACTGTGACCTACCCTGTATGGTGAGATTTTGAGAATCATAGAATGGTTTGGGTTGGAAGGGACCTTAAAGATGATCTAGTTCCAAACCCCCTGCCATGGGCAGGACGCCTTCCACCAGACCAGGCTGCTCAAAGTCCTGTCCAACCTGGTCGTGAACACTGCTGGGGATGGGCTTGCCACAACTTCTATGGGCAACCTGTGCCAGTGTCTCATCATCCTCATAGTGAAGAACTTTTTTCCAATGTCTAATCTAAATCTGCCCTCTGTCAGCTCAAAGCCTGTTACTACTGGCCCTTTTAAAAAGCCCCTCTCCAGATTTCTTGTAGTCCCCCTTTAGGTACTGACAGGCTGCTTTAAGGTCTCCCTGGGGCCTCCTCTTTTCCAGTTTGAAAAAGACCAACTGTCTCAGCCTGTCTTCATAGGACATGCATCATCCAATACTCCACTTCACTTAAAGACTTCTTAACAGTTGGCTGAAAGCATGCTTCTGTATATATGTCTGTATATGTTTGCCTGTAAGCTTGCTGTTGCCATCACTCTTTATAATGAGTAGAAGAATTGCAATGACTAAACAGTCTTGGGGTTTAGGATGCTAGTAGTACTTGATGAAAAATTTGAATGATAGCAAAAGTTGTATGCTTGGAAGAATTCTGCGCAAGTACTTTAGTATTCTGTTAGTACTTCCTAGTATAGTGTTTAGGTGAAGCCTTATTTCTTCCCTTAAAAAGATTATCATAGAATCATAGAATAGTTAGGGTTGGAAAGGACCTTAAGATCAACTAGTTCCAGCCCTCCTGCCATGGGCAGGGTCACCTCCCACTAAACCATGTCACCCAAATTATCTTAGAGATGTATACTGAGTGTTGTGTAAACCATCATGGCTTTGAAATTTTGAATGAAATTTCAGTCTGCTGTGTTGTCATGTCTTATTTATCAGTGTCCTGGGTTCAGCAGTAGCAGACATTTTTTCTCCTTCTTGGTAGCTGGTGCAGCACTGTGTTTTTGATTTCGGGCCTGGGAACAGTGCTGATAACACCGATATTTTTAGTTAATGCTTAGGATGTTTGGTCTGACCAAGGACTTTCTGAGCCTCATGCTCTGCCAGGGAGGAGGGGAAGCCAGGAGGAAGCAGAGACAGGACAGCTGACTCAAACTGACCAAAGAGGATATTCCATACCGCAGCATGTCATGCCCAGGATGTAAAAACGAGGACAGTTACCCGGAAGAGGGTTGGGTTCACTGCTGGGTCGGGCTGGGTTGTGAGTGATTGTATTCTCTTTCCTTGTATTTCCCTGGTCATTATTATAATTGGTGGTAGCAGTAGTGATTTGTGTTATACCTTAGTTACTAAACTATTCTTATCTCAACCGGTGGGAGTTGCATTCTTTCGATTCTCCTTCCCATCCCTCCAGGAGCGGGGGAAACAAAGAGAGGGGAGTGGGTCAGCAAACTGTGTGAGTTACGGCTTAAACCACGACAATCGGGAAACAGAGAAGCGAACAACAGTTGTGTTTAAAGGCTACTATGTAAGTGTGAATTCTCATCTACCAAAAGCAGTGTGGTTCTATTTGTCATTGGAGATTATGTCCAGTGTAATTTCTGTGGTTTTGTACCTGTTTGTATGTATTATGATTATTTGAGGTTAGAAACAGTACCACATTTTTAAGTGATGTATAAAAATACAAAGATGTTCCAGCCCATGTTACGGAGTTGATACTGAAGTGGAAATAAAAGCACCACTCCAGTAACGTTACTCTACCATAAGTTTTGCTGTTCTGTATGTTGAGCACACTGTCGTGGTTTAAGCCCAGTCAGCAACTCAGCCACGCAGCCTGCGCTCATTTCCCCTCCCTTCCTCCCCTCTGCTCCTGAAGGGATGGGGAAGAGAATCGCAAGAATGTAACTCCCACGGGTTAGGATAAGAACAGTCCAGTAATGAAGGTATAACACAAATCACTACTGCTACCACCAGTAATAATAATAATTAAGGAAATAACAAGGGAAGATGATACAACCGCTCACCACCCGCCGACTGAGCAACGATCTAACCCTTCCAGGTAACTGCCCCCAGTTTATATAGTGGGCATGATGTGCTGTGGTATGGAATACCTCTTTGGTTAGTTTGGGTCAGCTGTCCTGTCTCTGCTTCCTCCCGGCTTCCCCTCCTCACCTGGCAGAGCATGAGACTCAGAAAGTCCTCGGTCAGCCTAAACATTACTGAGCAGCAACTAAAAACATCGGCGTTATCGGCTGTGTTCCCAGGCCAGAAGTCAAAACCACAGCACTGCACCAGCTACTAAGAAGGAGAAAAATGACTGCTACTGCTGAACCCAGGACATACACACAAACTGAGTTGTTAAAGTGAATTTTCTTCACAGGGCTTTGTTTTTGTTGTGCAGCTTTTGCTCCCTTGTAATGTTTTAACTGAATTAATTAATGCTGACTTCATACTGCATCTGCTCACAGACCAGTTGTTCTTCAGTTGAGCAATTAAATTTCTGGAGGCACTGATGCCTCAAGATATTTCCTGTTTCTCAGTTAACTGAAGCATTTTGAACTTAAGCAGCTTATCCCATGCTGAAATGTAGTTAATATAATCAGTTTCACAACTGGTACCAAATGTAGCTCTCATTTTATTTAAGCACTGGCAGATGTATCATATTCTTATTATGTTGCAGAACCTTAGCATAAGTATGAGCAAGTGGTACTTGGTACTGTGAGTGTGTTCTGCAGACATTCATAATTCATTGGCATCTTTTGTACAGGGTAATGTTCAGGTGGGGAACTGAGCCTGAAACAGGATGGCTTATACTGTCTGGATATTGATGTGAGACTCCATTGCTTGTGAGACTTCAGATAAGTCAGAAGAGACTCTGAAATATCATCCTAGTGAATTCTCTAGCCTGATTAGGCTCTTGTCTCATGGGACCTTTCTACTGCACACATTTCTATCGGTTATATTAAATTACTTCCAAAATATCTTCTGACCATCTAAACTATGTGTCCTGTCTATATGACTATCCTATATGACTGTTTCTGCATCAAAGGAAAGCAATTTTGCTGGCTTCTTATAAGTACCTTAGTTATATCAGTCTTGGTGAATTGTACAGCAGGAACTGCTGGAGGTAGTCACTGGAACTGACAGATTCTCCACCCAGGATATTAATCCATATGCTTATCAGCTAGTCTATGCACAGCAGGAGCTGCCAGGACAATTTCCGGAACTTTGTTAAATTTCTGACTGGAGAGCTCCTGTAATATTTAGTTGAATATCTTGTCACGAAGGCTGCTAGGAGTTTGTTTGGTCATCTTGTCTCTAGTCAGTCTCAGCAATACAGAAACCAGCTGGGAAGATCCAGGATTGCTTGGGGAGCTGTATTTTCGTCCAGGCACAGCCTTGCGCCCCTGTTACACCATGGTTATTACAATTTCTTCCTTATATCACAGCTGTAACTCATATTCTCCTAACAGCATCAGGGGTATATATTGTCTAGTCTTAAAATGTTTTGGGGATTATTGTAACAGGATGGATGTGCTCAGTATTTAATCTCTTGAATAACCAGGCAGAATCCCTTGTCAGCAGTTCCCCTTAGCCAGTGAATTTGTAGTGTTTTGGGCAGCTCATGGTGTAGTAGCTTTTACTTTTCATGTCTTATCCAGTCTTTGTTATGAATGCTTTATTGTTTTGTTTAGTGTCTTCTACATTTGGCTTGGAGATTGCTCTCCAGCTGTGATTTTTTTTTTGTTTGTTTTTTTTTTTCTTTTCATTCCTCTGTAGATATAGTTGTGTCAAAGCTGTAGGGGAGCTGAGCTTTCTTGCTTTCTGCAAGTGCAAGTTATTCTACCATCTTGGTAAGGAGCATAAATTCTTTATGGAAGAAGTTTGCCACCTAGATTGAGTTTTTCGAGGAGGTAGTGTTCTGTTCCTGGCATTACCAGTGCATACAGTTAACTCTTTGGATCCAGAGAATATCTAAAGAGGTTGAAGTATGTTCCCTTGTTGTAGGGCCTGACATGAGTATTATGTGGGTATGAACTAACGCAGAACATGAAAAAAAACTGAAACCACTTGAGTTGTGTTTTTTTTTTTTTTCTGTGAGAACATTTGTTATTATGGATGCTTTTTTTTTTTTTTTTTTTTTTTTTTGGGTTTCCTGTATCTTTTATTCTAAGGTTCCCTTCAACCCTCATTCCTTCCTGGCCATCTCATCTATGCTTTTGTGGAACATTGGAAGTGACTTTCATACGTAAGCAAATGGGGATCCTCATCAATTCAGAGGCATGTTTGGAATCACATTCCTTGTACAATGCAAAGTGTACCAAAATGTAGCATGAGATGCTGTATTTTCAGGGTTCTTTCTGTCAGTAGTCTGTTTTTGGCATCTGGAACCTATGTTTCCGAAGTCTGAAGAAATACAGGTGCAGCAGAGAGGTAGTGAAGCCTCCGGTAGGTTCCCCACTGTTCTGTTATCATAGAGTCATAGAATAGAATTATTGAGGTTGGAAGAGATCTCTAGAGATTGTCTTGCCCAACCCCTTATCTAGTCCATTTCTTAAGATCTCTGATACAGGAGACTATACAGTCTGCAACTTGTTCCAGTGCTTGACCAACCTCATGGTTAAAAAAATAAACAAAAGCAAGGGGGGAAGTCTGTGTTTGTCTTATGTTTAAACAGTTCCCTGTATTTCAATTTGTGCCTCTTGTCCTTCCACTGTTAAGAGTTCCCCTGAGCCTTCTCTTAGGGCTAAATAATCCCAATTCTGTCAGCCTCTCCTTGTGCAACAGATGCTCATTTAGTCTTGCCCGCAGCCCTTACTGGAATCATGCAAATGTGTTCATGTCTCTTCCATCCTGGGTGAGCCCAGAAGTAGATGCAATACTCCAGATGTGTTTCACCACCACTGAGCTGAGGGGCAGGGTCATCTCCCTTGAAGTGCTGCACTTCCCTATGGTCAACTTGTCATCAACCAAGACCTTTGTGTGTTTTGTTTTGTTTTTGTTTTTTGTTTTAAATACAAACCTACTTTCCAGCTGGCTGGCCCCAACACATATTTCTGCATGGGATTATTTATCCCAGGTTCAGGATTTAGCATTCACTGAAATTCCTTTGCCCATTTCTCCTGTCTGTTGAGGTCCCTCTGAATGGCACCACAGCAGTCCAGTCTGTCATCCGCTCTTGCCAGTTTTGACATGACTTCTCTGCTAGAAACAGTTTTATCATCTTTTACTTCAGGATGAGAAAACTATTTTTTTCAACACTTCTTGAGGATCTACCAAACTGAGAAAACATCTTCTGTATAAAGCTCTGTATAATAACATAATGAGACTGCCTCACAGTTCACAGTGGATAATTTCAAGTTGTTATGGCATTGCAAGTCTAATTATTTTCAATTCCCGACTTAAGCCGCTAGATAATCAAGTATTATTTTATAACTCTCTTTAGTGCTATATGACAGAATAGTTGTGCTTCTCTTCTCTAAAAAGGAGTTATTCCAATGAATTAAGTCAAATATAAGTTGTATACACCATTGTGTGCCTCTACTTTTAGAAATTAGATATATTCTGCAAAAAATATATCTATCCTTCTGATGTTGTAAATAGGTATTAGGTAGAATAGGCTTATTATTTTGAACCATCTACAAATTTTTTTTTGTCTTTGCTGATATTTAAAACTAAAGGGGAGAAGGATACTCTTAATAATAGGGTCAATGCCTCTTAGATTCCTCATTTTAATTGCAAATTATAAAGCTTCCTTAGTTCAGTTCAACCATTGTTTTGTTTACAAGCATGGATGCTGTATTTCCTTCAGAGGAGTTATTAAGATCTTGCATTTAAGCAACACTTGACAACACGGATACCATGATGAATCAAAGCCAGTGTCTTTCAATGTATATTGCTATAAAGTACTTTTGCAGTGTTGCATTAACTTGCTATTGTATTTTCATTTCTATCTTGCTGTTTTCCATGTCCCCATTTGCTTCCCCATCTGCAAAAAAGAGCAAAACCGAAAAAGCAAGGCAAAATCGAAGCCCGAAGTTTGAGTTATGTCCTTATGTTATTGCATCAATAGTCATATTTGTGTTGTACTGCATTCTCACAGATGGCAAATACAACAAATGAGGAGCTGTGATTTATCTTTAGAAATTTAGTGTTTCTAAAGTCGTCCTTTTTTTTTTTATTACTATTATTTTTTATTTTCAAGTTATTTTGCTTTAGCTATTAGAACCAAAGCTAGTCTGGTTTTATGATCCTAGTCTCATATGCTCCTCATCTGAAGGACCTTTAAGGGAAAAGCCTTTTAAACCAGTATCTACAAGAACTCAAGTTATTGCAGTTAACATCCTGAGTACTCTTTAGTTGTACTGGTTCTTTCCTCTGTATTCTGTTATGACTGCAGTCACCCCTCTGGACACGTGCCCTGTGATCTCTTCAGAGCATCTCAGAGTTGTTTTTTCTTCTGTTGAGTACTGAAAATTAAGATGCATAAACAGAATCCATTCATTACAAAAATTGTATTTCACTGAGTGTACGTGATACGTTTCTACATTTGATGCCTGCTGCTTTTGACTACTGATTATAAATTTGTTCACAAATTGACAAGACTTCGTCAGAATTTAGCATATATGTTATATGGAGTCAGTTACAGGTTTAGGACTAAATTATATACCTATCTCCTCCCACCCTCTTCCCCTCCCAGTTTTTTCAAGGAACAGAAATGAAAGTTAGCCATTACTAATCTATTCAAGTTTTATATGTGCCAAATAAAAAGTAAATGTATTTTCTGTATTTCAGGGAAGTCTCAAGAGCAGTCAGAAGATTTCACCCCAAGAGTTTATTCAAGACTTAAAATCTGGGTTAACAGAGGAAAGACTAGTCACTTGCCTTGAATCTCTTCGTGTGTCCTTGACTAGTAATCCTGTCAGGTAACATCATTAATACACATTGCAAAGATTAATTATATTCTTTATTTCTTGATGAATTCAAATTAATGGATTTGTAGATGTACACGTTTTGAGATTTTAGTTAATGAATGTATATGCATTAGTGAATGACTGTACGCTTTTACGTTTATCATGTATCTTCTGTAGATCTATTTTTCAGTAGAGTTCACTAATCTGTACAAGATAATGTGAAAAGAATGTAAAGCAAGTGTAGAGCAGAGCAGTTCACTTTGTTTTCTAATCAAATACTCAAATAGCTAAATAGCTCAAAGTTGGTTTTCGGTTTGTTTTATTTTTAACTGTGTGTTCCTTCTGTTCAGTGAGCTTTAGGCTTTCTTCCTTGCTGCCTGGTAGTGATCTTTGCTGTATCTGTGGGGTTTATCTATACAGAAGATAGTTTAGTTGAATGTGCTTTTTGTAGAAAAGTCTCTCTTAAGTAGTTATACCTCTAACACTGATATCAATCTTTATGTTAAATTTTTATTTGATCCATGCAGCTTGATTCGTAGATGCTGGTTTTTTTTAATGAATTATACTCTTTTTTTTTTTTTCCCCCCCTACTCTTTTCAATCTTGTTTTAGAGTTCCTGTTTAAGCCAGTTGTTGAACACATGCTTTTGGGAAACTGTTTTGGGTTTAGTTAAAAAAAAGGCAAATGAAATTTCAGGGTTGCCTATGGTGGGATATGATTCAAAAAGGATTTGACAACTTCTTTCTGCATCTGGCCTAGCAGAGTTGTTGGTGTTGGGTCTTCTGTATGGGTGGTTGCTTCTTTCCTTCTATTAATTGGTTTCTGAATTGGATTATCTTATTTGGAATATGAAATGATTCACAAAGGAAGAAACATGCTTTACATTAACCAGAATTATTCTGATAGAGGGTTTTACAGAAGATATACTTCTTCCAGGAATGTGAAACTAATTTTTGTATAGTTTTGTTTTTCCTTCTTTATTTAAAAACCAAAAAACAAACAACCCAAATATACCTCCCCCAAAAAAGAAAAAAACCCCAACAACCCCAAAAGAGAAAAACAAATGAACCCATTTACACATGTTTCTTTAACAAAGAAACTTTTGCTTACTAGTATGTGTCTGGAAATAGGAACACAAAATATGTGACAGTTGAGGTTTTAGAGCTATCTCTTCTCTCTGTTCTCTATATGACTGGATAGTTTTATTTCTTTGTATGTGATTCCCCTTTGCTGCCCCTTTCCCACACACCAAAGGAAAAGTTAAACCTCCTCCTCCCAAATAGCCAAGCCCCATGAGCTTGGTGAGGTGCTAATTCTGTTTTCATTTTCAGAAGCTTAGTGTATTTTATGTCAAAACTTCAAAGCATGCTAGAAAGATTACAATGGATTGTTGCTATCAAAGTATTACACTGATAGTTTTGAGAGCTTAGTTTCTTTAACTTGTTGGTAAAATAGTTCTAGATTGCAACACTGGCTTTACCCTTGTTCAGTCAAATATAAACTATGGTAGGTAGAAATTTTGAAAGTTGGATCTAAGTTCTAACGTGACCATAATTTGTAATTTAACTTCAATTTGAAGCATTCAGAAGTTTGGAAGAAACATAATGGTTGGATTGGAGTGAAACTCGTTATTAAGCTAATGGATATATGGCCTAAGAATAGCTCAGGATTGCAACTGGTAGAACAGTTCTGAAACAGTCTTGTGGTGTATTGAGTGGTGCTGGAAAAGACTGTTAAGATAGACCTCACTAGGCTTAAACAGAGCATCTTAAAATAACCTTAGTAAAAACCTGAGTTCTTCTGTAGGGCTTATATACAAAAATAGCAATAATGTAACAATGGCATCCTGTTCTTCATAATAAAAATGTGTGGTGTAAATGTTTTTAAATCATGCCTCCTTCTTTCTAATGAGTAACAACAGTTGGTGTTCGTTGGACGTAGGTATTAGTGACTTTGAGTTTCCTATCCGCAGCCAGATCTTTGAGTAAGAACTTGCTTTGACAAATGAATATTGAATTCCAGTCCAGCTGCTATAAATGCATGATTATTTTTAAGTACAGCTGCATATCATCTGGACAATAAGAAATAATTGATGAGACTCTGCATTTTTATTTTGTGCACATATAATACTTAAGAGTAAATCTATGTTTTGGGTTTTGTTTTTTTTTTTAACAGGATGAGAATTAAATTTACATCTAGCCCAGCAATCTTAACACTCATGGGCTGTAATCTTTTTTGACAATATATATTTTAGAGGGTTTTGCTGGTTTTCGAATTGCTATACTACAATCAACTTTTTAATCTTGTTGACATTTCAGTTTCTAATGCAAGAATTCGTTCTGCAACATTGTTTCCAATTAGTCATTTTTATGAAATGTGTTTTTAGTTCACAGGGAAAATCTGAATTATATGATATTAAATAGTTTGGTCCTGGTACTCAGAAAAATGTGCTGAAATCTATGCCCTACTGCAAAAGGTAGTGTTTATTTTCCATGAGTCTAAAAAGAAAGCCTGAAAGGGAAAATGCATCCACTGATACAGGCACTTGATCATTCTCAGCTGAAATGCTATAAAAAATGTCTCATAGTGTTATATTTAGGTCATATTTGATCGGTTACATCAAAACCAATTGACAGTTACTTGCCTAATCAGTTTCAGAACAAAGCACCCATCCAGGAAGGACAAAATCTATTTTCATATATATTTACTTTTAGGGGACAAACAGATAAAGGCGTCTGATCTGATTCTCTCTTCCTGTAATTTAAGTCCGTTACAGATCTGTATCTAGCAGGTATGAAGAACTGTTTAATCCAATCCTATGATGAGGATTAGAAGTAGTTTGTACTTCATAAGAGCTATTGCATCTTCCTTGTGTTATTTCCAACAGAACAGTTTATTATTTGTCACTAGTAAGGCCACACCATTATAGGAGTATCTAAATATTGTGATTACTAATCAAAAGTGGAGATACATAAGTTTTACCCAATGTGTACAATAGTGTGTCAGTAGACAAAACAGAAAACAGTGCAGAGGCTGTAATACAGCTGAAGCAGCTGTCTCATGTAGAAACAACATGCCAGGGTCTAAGCTGACCAAAAAATAACTTTGGCAATAGCTGAAATTTTAATTTTTTGTTGTGTTCACTTGGAGACGTTCCTATGGATTAATACTTCCTTTAGGTTTTTCCTTCCTTCCATTTACGGTTAAATTCTGACATTTACAGGTGATCCTAGAACAGCATTTAGTAGAAATATGTTGCTTTTCTTCTCTTCCTTTGCAAGGGTTTCTTATTTACAATTTTGTGCCAAAGAACATATAATTGTCAATTTAAAATATAATAGCTACTGTAAGTTTTTAATGTTTTTGATTCAAGGTTATGTAGTTGCATCAGTGACTGAATGGAATGCCTCTTAATATTCTAGTGAGTAGAGAGTCCATTTTGGGTTTTAAATGATCCAGTTAATACTGCTCTTATTCTGGCAATTCTCATTCATTGTAATTAGAACTTTTAAATGCCAGTTCTTTCTAATTTCTTTTTTTCTTTCTCCCTAGCTGGGTTGAAAACTTTGGCCGAGAAGGTCTAGGGCTGCTGTTGGATGTTTTGGAAAGATTGGTTGAGACAAAAAAGTAAGGATGATTTCAGATTAAATTGTCGGCTTTTCTTAACAAGTAAACAGCATTTAATTGCACTATTTTATTATTTTTTATTTATATATTCAGCCAGGACAAAGTTGTGAAGAGGAGTCAGCATAAGGTTATACAGTGTTTGAGAGCCTTCATGAATAATAAGGTATGGGATTTTATTTAATCTGGAAATCTAAATTACCATAGTTCAATCAGATAATGTACATGTTCAGTGGGTATAAGCCTATGTTTAATCTGGAGAAAGAGGTATGTTGGTCAGCTGTGGTCTGAAGTTCTTTCTGCTGCCACTTTCTCTCCCTGGAGGTATACTGGGATAATAATGTAAATTTTTGATCCTGATGTCTGCCTTTATTATAGAGTAAGCGACCCAATTATGACTTTACTCTCCTTCAACTTTTTTGCTTAAGTGTCTGATGGACTCCAATGTAATTTGAAATATTTACTTGAGGGAACTTTCACTGTCTTATACTAGATACTCAATACAGTCATTTGGATTCCATCCAACTCTCCTTACACTTGTTCTTCTGTTTTTTAGTATGGATTGGAAAGAATTCTGGGAGAAGAGAGGAGCCTTCTGTTGTTGATCAAAGCAATTGATCCTAAGCAAACTAACATGATGACGGATATAGTTAAACTCCTATCTGCAATGTGCATTGTTGGAGACGAAAACATGTAAGTAACGTATTCAGCCAGAAATAATACGTAATTTTACAATATCCAGTATTATAGTTACACCTGAATTAAAAGCAAAAATTTGCAGCTTCAGATTGAAATTAATGCCTGTGCTATGTTGTCAGTTTTCTGAATACCTTTGTATCTTTTTTTTTTTTTTTTTATTATGGTCATATCAGTAAGAGGGTTTTTTTTGCTGTGTGGATCTACTGGTTAAATGAAAGTAGTTATAAAGCCATTCTTTTGATTGAAATGTTTTAGCATTACTTTTAAAGGTCCATTATCCGTTGTCATCCAGTAATTTTTTGGCTACAGAAGTCTCCAAAGGAAAAAAGTAATGCTTAATCCTCCTAAATTTGAATGCAAGAAATTTAGGCAGGTGAATACTTCAGCAACATGGATCTTCAGATAAAAAAGTGAACAGCAAGGTTAAATCTGTCTCCTGAAAGATATGCTTATCTTTTCTTAAAGCCTTGAAAAAATCTTGGAAGCTGTAACAGCAGCAGCAGAAGAAAAGAATGTTGATAGATTCTCTCCTATTGTAGAAGGCCTTCAGGATAACTCAGTTCAGCTGCAAGTAAGAAAATTATTTTCACAAATATCTGCAACAAGTATAATTAAAATCAATTATTTTTCCTACTGAAAAAGTCATTACAATAAAAAGAGGAGGAATACCGTTTCAAATAAAGGTCTAATTTCAGGATGTTGTTTATAATGTTGTCTTTTAAAAATGTGTCACGGGTAGATTCAGTGTTGAGAAACAATGGAGTGTTTTACGTTCCTTTGTTGATATCTATTTACCCAAATGTTACGGACTTTGGGACTTAAATTTGTATGTAAATTTGTTTGAAAAAGATTATCTCACTTCTGGCAATATTTGCTGAAACTTAAAGATTAATAACAGTAAAAAACCAAGTTTTTAGGCAACTACTTTTTATAATTGATGTTTAAATCAGTGGCAAATCTGTCTCTCATGCCCACTTGATGATTTCATAAAATTGCAGCAGAGAGTCTGAGGAAGAAATCCTTCACATTATTTTCAGTTTGTTTCAGTTGATATAGAGTTTACTGCAGAAAGGCACAAAGTATTATAGTGTATTTGAGTGATCATTGTAAATGATTGGTCTAAGAGAGTAAATATTAACTTGTACTGATTTTCATGTAATTCAGTTGAACTGAACACTGTTAATAATTGTCATTATTTATGAATATTACAAAAATAGTATAAGATGAATCTCAAGTTACAAAGAAATGATTGTGTTACTCCACTGTCACCTCTTGTATTAAATAGTCCATGTCTAACAGTAAAGATTGCTGCTTATTTCATCTGTCTCAGAGAAAAGCTAGCCATAAAGAAGTACTTGAAGGTAGAGGAAGAATCATTTGTAGCTGAATTATGCCAATACTGGTGGGAATATATTTTGAAAAATTGTCCCTCCTTTTTTACACCTTTTATCTTGTAATCATACAATGGTTTGTCTTGAAAGGGACCTTTAAAGGGTCTTCAAAGTGCCTACCCTGAGGGGGCATCTTTCACTAGATCAGGCTGCTCAAAGTACTGTCCTACTTGACCTTGAACATGTCTCTGTCCTGAGCCGGCAGTGAGATTTTTATTTAATAATATTTGTCATAGCTGAAGCTGGGATCAGTTACTATGATAGGACAAATTCAGCTTTGAATTACTGCTTAGTTGTCTGACAGTAGGAATTCATAGCCGTGATGTAATTTGCCAGGTGAGCTCATAACTGAGGGAAGGATAACCCTCTAATTGAAATATATAATTTTTTTTCTTTTCTATTCATTAAGTTTTGTAAATGTTTATCTCTGCATAGACTTTTTGCACTGAGTTAAAAAGTTCTGAATGAAAACCAGATCAAATCAGTTATGAATTCTCTAGTTCCTTCCTATGCTTCAACCTTGAAGATTTTAAATGACTATAATGCGTATTGCACTCTATTACCAACAGTGACAGTCAAAGTCACTTAGGAACCTTAGACAGTCAACTTCAGGGCCAAGTAGGCTCTCCCCCAGCAAGGGGTGAAATGTAGGCTATTTTGTTTGTTCTTATTTCATTTGTTGCTTGTTTTTAAAAGTGTATCAGCTTGGTATTGTCTTCGTACAGATGGTGTTGGTTCTGGCTTAGTGAAGAAAGATTTTTTTTTTTTTTTTTTTTTTTTTTTTTTCCCCCCCTGTGTGCATATGTATTTAATGTATTGAAAATCATTGTAATTGCCATTAGGGGTCAAAAAGGAGACCTTGTATTGGCAAGGCTGGAGTGGAGCTGGAAAGAACTGTAATTTTGAGTTTGGGGCTGGGGATTTGTGTAAGGCTCAGCCTGGAATTAAGATCAGCAAAGACAGAAAGAAAAAGCTTTGAGCTACAGTTGTAGTGTGACTGGAAAGGGACTGCAGAAGGGAAGTGTAGACTGTAAGACAACATATTTCCTGTTTTCCAAGGCTTTTGAGTCTGCATTTTCCAGATTGGACATACATTTCTTGTTGACCTTTACCTTAGGTATTTTTGCATGAATCGTTGCAGTTCTACAGTATGAAATCTAAATATACGGGCTCATATATTTCTCTTCTCCACTGGGGTTTCTGTTTCATTTAGATTTCAAGGTGAATGATGTTCAGTTAACAGGTTCCTATTCAGTATGATTTCTTTGGCTCATATTTTAGTATCCTTGATAGTAGGCAGTATGATTTTGAGCCAGGCGTGCAAGCTTGGGCATGTCAGACTTTCAGGACAATATAACATTTGTCTCACTCCATCAAGGGTTTTTTTTGCTTGCATGTTTTTTTGGTCCTTCTTGGTTTACTTGCTTGGTACTTCTGTTCCTATTTGATCAGCCTGAGAAATAAAAATATGAAAAGTTTGATTTTCTGTTATGCTTATTTATATTGGTTTAGTATAATCAATAAGGAAAAAATATCTATATAATATATAGAATCATAGAATAGTTAGGGTTGGAAAGGACCTTAAAATCATCTAGTGCCAACCCCCCTGCCATGGGCAGGGAAGCCTCACATTAAACCATGCGACCCAAGGCTCTGTCCAGCCTGGCCTTGAACACAGTCAGAGATGGAGCATTCACAACTTCCCTGGGCAACCCATTCCAGTGCCTCACCAGCCTTGCAATAAAGAACTTCTTCCTTATATCCAATCTGAACTTCCCCTGTTAAAGTCCGAACCCATTACCTCTTGTGCGATCTCTACAGTTCCTAATGAAGAGTCCCTCCCTAGCATCCTTATAAGCCCCCTTCAGATACTGGAAGGCTGCCATGAGGTCTCCACGCAGCCTTCTCTTCTCCAGGCTGAACAGCCCCAACTTTCTCAGCCTGTCTTCATATGGTAGGTACTCCAGTCCCCTGATCATCCTATATTTTAATGTTATTTTAAATATAACCAGTCAAAGAATGATGAAGTCCACATACAGAAATTAGTTTTACTGTTGAGTAATGCTAGTTTAGTGTCTCTTTGTATTGGTTAAGCAGCTTTATTCTTTCTTTGGCATGAATATGGATATCAATTAATTTCGATTCAGAATTGGAAAATGCTACTTTCCCTACTAAAATTGAAAAGGTTTTGAGAACTTCTGCGTCCATCACTGCACTTATATAAAATGTGTAAATTTTAATACTATTAGAGTAGTACTTCTCTGGGTATTGTTTATTAGCTTACAGGTATTCAGAGTTCTGAAATTAACAACATTTTGTTATGAGTATGAGGCTTCCAAAAGTGTATAGTTTTAGTACCAGTAGAAAAGCTGTCTATAATTCCCCTTTCTTTAGAGTGAAGAAAACATGTGAAAACTGCCTTAAAAGCAGACCCTTACTTTATTTGAAGCAATAAGTAAAATAAATTAATCCTGTGTGCTTCTCACTTTACCTCGGTGGGTAACCAAATGGGCATATTTCACCCTTTTACTCCTTTTTAAAAATTAAATAAAAATATAAGGGCCTCTCTAGAACTATAACGATGTCTTGCAGTTCATACTGAAGGTGAACAGATAGTAGCTGTTTTTGGGAATATATTTCAGAAATTTTAGTCCCTTGTGAACAGTTGCTGGTAAGAAGCCCCTTTAAGAAAAAGGTATATAACAATATTAATGGCAGTTGAGACAACTGATGTGCAGGGGAAAAAAGGTCAGGACTGATTACCTCTAACCACTTAGATCTTTCTTATAAATATGAGTCCTTTCATACTCACTGTTCACAGGGATGCTCAAGTCTGTTAGTAAAAATTGCTGATTAGATAACCCAATTAGAGCAGAAAACTGCAGCTGAGTTTTTTACTGTGCAGTAACAGCTTTTATTTTCATGGGACTACTACTCAGGTATTAAACAAGTACTTTTCTACTAGATATATCTTCTTTTGTTCGTGCTATACTTCCATGTGATATTTTGTTATTCTCTTAAATAGAAGATAAGAGCATTGTTAAAATCGAGAATTTACTCTAAATGTTGCAGTTGCAATACTTAAGCTAAATATATATTAATTTGGCTTTACTGAGAGTGTTACCCTAAGGTTCCTGAAAATGGGTAACATCTTGCTATTTCGTAGAATAGTTAGGGTTGGGTGTATCTTGTGTAGACATAAAAACTTCTACTGAAAGTTCTTTTTTTGAGTTAAAACTTCCATTTGAACATGTTCTTTCCACTAAAAGGCTCTTTATCTTATCTTTATCTTCTTTAGTCTGAAAAGACTTCACAAATGGTTGCTAGATTTCTTTAAGACCAGAAAAATCAAGGTTGCTCATGTGAATCAGTTGTAAACTTTTATAACAATGCTATTGACCTGGTGGTTAATTTGACAGTGTTTTAATGAAACAAAAGTTTACAGTTGTCAGTTACTTGGCATACTTGCTTTGATTACCAGCTTGATATATGTAGGCTTGCTGTGCGGCAGTTCAGTTTGACACTAACTACTGACCTTTTCAATTTTGAATTGCCTAACATTTCTGCTACTTGAAGGCTGCATGTATAAAAGGCCTCAGTATGGTGAGTTTTGTATTTTTAGTGAAAGCTCTATGTATTTACTTTTTGCATTTGTTGAAAGCTAACTATATCCTCCCTTTTATCTTTCATAAAGTCCAAAGCTATGGAAAGCATACTTAATATTTTTGGTTAGAGATGAGATAGGTTTGACCTTAGTTTGAGACTATAACTATAGCCTGGAGTAGTACTGAGTTTCTGGATTTGTGAAAAGTAAATGTAGTTTAATATCTTAAGCCTGTGCTTGAGAAAATGTGCCCAGGGTAATCTGGTATCTTCTATACTTAGGATAACAGCTGAAAAAGTCTTATATGTTGATTGTTCATGTCACATCTCACAGCTCTTCTGACAGAGCCAATTTTGGATATATTTTAAGACAACAGTGACAACAAATTTTGTGTTGTGTTGTACGCTTCTTACTCTTCCTGGAGAATCAAATGAATGCTTCTACTTTGTAATTATCATCTTTCATCACTGTTCCCTGAGCAGGTGATTTAACTAGTGGAAGAGTGCTGCTTTTCTGTAGAGTACTTGTTGCAGATGCCAGCTCCTTTTAATTTTTCCAGTTAGAACTGAGAACAGGTACAATGCTGTAGCAAAGGTGCAATTCCTCCTTTTCCGATTAAGTTCCTGAAAAATGAGCATTGATATCCATGTGGAAACCTGCAGATGTTTCATGCCTGTCCTGGAAGTGCTTTTGTGACAAAGTAAAAAGTCTTGTCTGTTCATCGATAGCATTACCCTCACACTGCTTTTCATTGTCAGAGAATAAAATTTCATCTTTCTTTTTCATCTAATAATAATGTGAGATGGTATAATCTAATAATGTGAGATGGTATAGTCTGTGATATTTTGGTTAGCTGAATCACTTAATGAGTCTTGGTTGCTCTATGCTAATGAGATCCTTTTCATCAGTGAGTATGTAATAGGATGAATTAGGGCAAAGCTCACCTTGTCTAAATGTAGAGACTGATAATAAGTGTTCAAGGATCCATGTAAATGTACATGCATCTGGATGGTACATCTCAGTCATTACTAAGAATTTTTTGTCATAAGTAACAGTAAATAACTGGTGAACGCTGATACAGTTTCTGTACCAAAGCCAAATCTACAGCCAGCTTAATACTGGCAAGCAGAATTTAACTTGCATATGCATCTTTAGAGCGCTTTCTACAAAAGCATACTTGGAGTAAGAGTGAGAAAAGTGAAATAGCAAATCTTACTGCAGTTTCTCTTATTCAAATGAGAAAGTTATGACATAAGAAGGTACTTGCCACATAGCATTGATTGTTTTGTCTATGCAAGAAAAAAGCTGTTCGAAGCTACTGGTATGTAGCTGACATTTTCCACCAGAAAAGGACCAAGTATATCCTGTCTGGTCATCAACTGGGAAAAATGCAAGTTTAAAGTATAGACTGTGGAATCCTCAGAAAATGCATCCTGTGACTGGGCAGACATCATCAGTTAGGACTGGAATTTGAAGCTGTAACTTCTCACATAGCAGAATATATCTGATCTCATTGGTCTAATTTCTCATGGAGGAAAATACTCAAAATTTTTACTTTCCACGTGAATTGTGTCATCATCACTGAAAAATTCTTCACTACCAAATATATGTGTGTCCATTAATATATGCCCATCTCTTAGATAAACAAAGTCAAGTATTGTAGATTTCCCTACCATGTAACAGCAGAGTGCTAAAAGCATTCCATATGGAATATATTCACAGATCTGAAAGCTCTCTGAAAACTAACAAGATGGATTATACTTAGTTGAAGTTCTTTAAGGATGAAGAAGGAAAAGAAGCATCTAACTGGACTACCACATCAAGAGAAGGCTTTGCTTTTGGCTCATCCATGAAGAAAAGAAGGTGTCTCTATATGCCTTCACTGCATGCCTGTTGTAAACAGAAAGATAAGCTCAAAATGTAATTACAGTCTGGGTTAGAGGTGCCCTTCTGGAAAGTGTACTTAGAAATTGCACTCCTCAGCACCACAACAAAATTTTGGAAGGTACACCAGAGAGCTGTGTATTATCATATGCCTTTTACTGTTAGAGCCGAAAATAATTTCATTTCTTCATGCATCTTCTCAAGTGCAGACTGACAAGAACCTCCACCTACATCATCTACAACTTTTAATGATTTGCTTTTAGATAAACCGTTTGCCCAGAATGTTTGCTCACAATGACTTGTGCATTTTTAGGAAGCTAATTTACCTATCATTACCATACTTCATACTACCTCAGCAGTAGTATGTCTTCTTGTATTGAAGATGAAACATCTTTTTTTGATGTGGACACAGCTTTCCTATCTTATGGCTGTGGCTGAAGATTCAAAAGGCTGTCAGTCTGTTTACAGAATCTTATCCAGGGTAATTGAGCGTAAAAGAATGCAGTTAGGGCCCACTCATCTGGAGTGCAAGCTATGACTGATTGTTCTGTGTCCCAAGAGTTGACATTTATAGAGCTGTCAACTGAGGCGTCACAGGCATTTTGTTTAAGTGTTATGTACTTCGAGATTTGTCAAGGAATGATGCTACATTTGAGATAATTGTTCTTCTATTTTTTCCTCAGTTAGGAATATCGAACATGAGCCATTATGAGTGGATACTCCTTGGAATTGTGTGTTGTATGAATGCGCATAGAGGCCATCACTTGAAAAGAATTACTTATCTGTAGCTTCCTTTCTTCCTTAAGAACTTTTTCAACTCTTTGGACCCTTTTTTCTTTGGTGTGACCCTTTATTAGCGTCACTAGAAAATAGATGGTCTCTTTCTGTGGAAGAAATTGCTATATCCATTGTTTCTACTGCATTTCTTTGATCAGCAGCTGCACTCTGGAAGTAGGAATCAAACCTGTTTTTTGATTAGTGTTAGATCTGAAGTCAGTAGTACTTTCTGTTAATTTAATTATTCTAAATACCAGTCTGTTTCTTCAGAATTTTTAAGCATGCTGTTAAGCAGATTTAGCATTACTTTAATAAGATCCTGTGTTTTAAAATAAAAGTCATGTACCTCTGTAGTTAAAAAAAAACAAACCAAAACCCATGACAGGCTTTTTTTTTTTTTTCTGAGGCCTTTTTGTGGTTGAGACATTCCCACTAAACAAATAGACACAAATGGAAGTAAAATATCGCACTTTGTAGATTAGGAACAAATGACTGGCATTTGTAACCCAGACTGGGACACATTGCAGCAGCCATAATGGTACTGTCTACAATATGTGTTCATGTTTAAGCTGATAAGTTGTGTCCCCAGTCGGTAAAGACAGTAGATCTTAGAGTGCCCTGGTCACTTCATGTATGTTGTAGAGGAGATCTTTTCGAACTCAGAATCTTAAAGAAAAGCTTTAAAGAAGAATCTAGTAGAGTACTGATTAACCTGAATGGGAGTTTAGCTATGCATATAACTACGTATAGATATCTGTCCACATAGAGGCATCTAAATGCAGGTATCTCAGGCTTGGACTGTGGTGTTGTCTTGACAAACTCTTGGAAGCTCCAAGTTTATTCCTGTTTGTTACATAGACACTAGTTGAACTAAGCTTTCTACTTTTTTAATGGTGACTTACTGTCAAACATAGGATGATATTAATATATTGTTTTTCCAACTGCAGAGTTTAGGACTGCAAAAAGTTTCTTTGTTCTTAAATCTTCCCTGGGTTATTGGTGAAAGTAATTTTCTTAAAAGCCACTCAAATGCTGTTTGCCAAGTTTAAGAGTTGTTTTTGGTTTTTTTTTCTCTTGGTTTTTACATGTTCCCCCAAAATCTAACTTTCTAAACTGTAGCGTTATTAAACTGTTCACAAGCTTGTTACCTCCTTTTGATAGAATTTAACGCATTTTTTCCTTATACATTTTAGGTTAACTAGACAGATCTATCTTGCTGCGCTCTACTTCTAAGTGAACGAATAATTTGAAATTATTGCAATCATGTAGTTTGAATATATGCTAACTGCTGGATACTGAATTATGGTTTCATAAGTTTTCACAAAGCAAATTGTTCAAAGGTAGATACATAAGCAATGCCTTGCTTAGATCTGTGCTTGCTTCCTCATGGATAAACTTTTCTCACCATGCTTTTTGTAGACTTCTGTTTTGGAACTTTTACTATTACTTTGTCTTTGTATTATAGGAATAGTTTGTTGATGTAATTTGTTCCAGGAAAGCAAAAGTATATTCTTCTTACAAACTGAAATTGAATTCCCATGTGGTCAAATTTGACTAAACTACTGGAATAGCAGTACTTTTTTACTGATGTGTTTCTTTTCATTGTTGTATCTTCACTCTGTGCTATTTCAGTAGCAAATCTGCACGTGTACCTTGTTGATTTGGAAAAGTAAAAATTCCCTTTTTTTTTTTTTTTTTTAGCAGCAATTATGTCTGTAGACATCCTTTCATCTAAATTGCATTGCTATCTCAAAGATAAAACTAGATTGCTCTTGATCAGGGTTTTCACAGTAGCATACTTTGTTCAGTCTCTGATTGCCTCATTGATAATTTAAATCAAATGTGATAGATGCTGATTCTTTGCTTAGCAGTCCATTCACATAAAGGTTTGCATGAAAATATACTGTGTTTTAAACTGCTGATAATAATGACAAATGTTCCAATTTTGTTGTAATCAAACAACATGGAGCTTGACTTCATTTGAAATGTAAATGTAACCTTGTAATACTGTACCTTATTATTGGCTGTATGTTGTCCAATAGAGTCTGCAGTTATTGAACTGCCTCACTGATGTTGTCAGGAGTACAGGTGTTTATGGCATCTGTCAGTGTGCTGAATTACTGGATTTGAATGGCAGAGGTAATTGAATCAAGAAAATGGAATTGAATGAAAGCACTCCAGAGAGGTAAATTGATAATGGTGTATAATAGGTTTCAACTAAAAAAGATCAAAATTAGATGAAGTCAAAATGTTCATCATGGCTGCTGAAGAAAAATAAAAATTCTGATAAAGCGGATGGTTTGGTAAAGTGTACCCATACTAAAACAAGTATGAAAAGGTTTAAGAATAAAGAATACAGCCTGTATTTAGGTAATAAGAGAATATTATGTAAGGTATTGTTGCACTATATTTTAACTGTTTTTGTTGCTTGCATTTTCTACCATCTGTTGCATCCACATTCTCCGCCACATTGTGACCCTGCAACTTGTGCAGGTTGAGGGCCTAGAGAATACACCTTCTAGACCAAGGCAAGGATTTGTTGTTAGTCTAAATGAAGCCTTTATGGTCTAATCAAATTACTGTCAATAGCGCTAACACAAGTCACTGCATCCCATGTCTCTACTTTTCCATGCTGCATTTTATTTAGGGCCATATGGCTGTCTGCTAGTTATAGGAAACTTTGTTATGAAAGAGTAAACTGTGCCACAAACTTGTACGAGGCTAAGCAAAATCTAAAGCTAGTAGGGTGCTAGTCATTCTGTTATGAAACAAATCCTGTTGCATCTAAATAAGTCAAAACAAAGCTCCAGGCAGGCAAGCCTAGTCTTGATAAAGCCTGATGAGTCTGGAAGCATGTTAGCCTGTTACTAGCAGAAATAACGGAGCTACAAGGACACATATTCTAAATAAGAGTGTAAAGGGCATGACAGTTAAATGTTTAATATGAAGAGCTTTTTCAGTTTCCAAAAATACTTGGCTGTGCAAGAGGAGAGTCCTAATTTCTTATTGGGTGCGTTTAAGATTGGTTTTATTCAGTCCACTTTTCATAAGTGGACTGAGAATTTTTTGGTGGGTTTAAATTTTTATTGTTGTGTGCAGTTTAGATGTACGTATGTCTAAGTATGTTCTTTTTATTTTTATTTTTGTATTTGTAGTTTCCTTTTTTGGGGGTTAGTGCCACTTTTTGTTACCTAGTATAGGATGATGCTTCAGTAGTAATAAAGAAATATTCGAGTAACTCCTTAGAAACAGTACATATGCAGAAACAGCCTCCAGGAGTAATACGGAGGTTTTGCTGGGATTTGAAAAAAATAAATAGCAGGTTAATTAAGTCATATTTTCCTTTATGTTTTTTAAAATGCTGTAGACATGCATGTGGAATCAAATTGCCTAAAATTAGGGAACTAACAGATTCCAGGGAGGAGAAGTGTCATAACAATTGTTCTGACAGGCATTACAAAGATGAAGAAGCCATTGTGGCAGTTAAAGCCCCAAATTGTTATAAATGTAGCAGCTTTCCAAGTGGGTTTCTCAGAGAAGAATAATAGTATCTTTTCTTATTTATAACTTTAAAGAAGTCCCAAACCTGAAAGGTCTTTCCCAAGGGAACACATTTTAGACAGAATGGTCAATGTTGTGGTTCTATTACCTATATTCCTATTTAACTAATCTCATTTAAAACTGACTATTGGTAATGTAGTGCCAATACCTCTCTGAAAGAAAACACATCGTATGTATCTATTCCTTGTTGACGTGTAGGGTTTTTTACTGTTACTTATTAGGTGATGTTCTAATTGATCTCACTGTGAAGAATATGGAGAAAGAACAAGAACAGAATTTTGTTGCTTTGCAGTTTCTAGCCTTAGAAGTTGTTTATTTTCTTAATATTTTTGTTAATTTTTTTAATGCTTTTTTTTAATTTTTTACACACTTTGCTAGCATCAAGTATAAAGACTGTCTTGCAGTGAGTAAAAAAAAAACAATAGCAAGGAAACATCACTTCAGGCCTTATGTGTGTTTATATTGATTTTTGTATGTTGAGAATTATATTTATCAAGGTATTAGCTATATGCTAAAGTTCATTTGCTAAAAGGAACTTGCTGTTTGTATAAAATTAAGCTATTCAATGGCATGAGAGACTATTTCAATTTTACGTAAATTTGTTAACTAGTGTTTGGTATTTATAGCTCAGGTAGCTGATAAGAAATTTAACTATCTTAATTATAAGATTGCAGTAGGTTGTTAATTTGATATGATGTAATCAGTAGTTTGTTATATCTTTTTGACTGTGATGCATATTGAAATCTAAGAAATAATATAGTTTAATATTTCCTCTGTTACAGGTAGCTTGCATGCAGCTCATCAATGCTCTCGTTACATCTCCTGATGACTTGGATTTTAGGCTTCACATCAGAAATGAATTTATGCGTAGTGGATTGAAAGTGATATTGCCAGTAAGAGTCTTCTAGTCTCTCTTTGCGTTACTATTTAAATTATTGGTCTATTTGAGCTTGAGAGGGAGAATGGGAGACAAAGTTCTAATAAATTATTCTCAAGGGCATTTTATTAACTGGGCATGAACAGTTAGATATGAGAATCACTGTTAAAATGGGAATTAAAAGGTGAAGGGTGCTCTCTGAACTTTGTTGATACCTCGGCATTTTAGCATTCTGATTTAGAACATGTGATAGACTGTTGTGCAGGCACTTGTTAAGCCAGGCTGAAGCCATGTTTACCTTTTAAGTATCTAAATTAACTTGTGTTCTTGTAATTTTAAACTTTAAAATAACATAGCTTTATGGAAGATACTAAAAAGATAAGGTATATTTACCTCTTATGGAAATGCTAATTTTGTAAGCCTTCCTACTATTTCTTCTTTGCAGCAATTGAAATGTATAAAGAATGAAGCATTAGATATTCAGTTGAAGGTCTTCAGTGAGCATAAGGAAGAAGACATGATCGAATTCTCTCACCGTTTAGAAGATATTAGATCTGAACTAGAATATCCTTTTGATATCAGCAAAGAAACAAGAACAAAATTAAGTGTATAAAGGACATTCTGGTATAATTTCTGTTCACAAAAAGTTATCAGTCAGTATTTGACTGAAATTTTTTTTCCTTGCTATTACTCTCCTTAACACTTTTACTGAAGTAAATGATGTTTACAACATGGTGTGGAATACAGTTAAGGACACTAGTGCTGAAGGATATTTTCTTTCTATTCTCCAACATCTTTTGCTGATAAGGAATGATTATTTTATACGGTATGTTTAATACTATGTTAAATGTTAATTATGGGTTTTGTTGCCATTCAGTCCATTAATAGAAGATTTCTTCTATAAATATAATGATAAATACAGCTTCACCTTTTTCTGTGCAGATTGTAGTTCCTAACTATTCCTATACGAATTTATGTTCCATAGTATCAGCTCTGAATAAGATTGCCATCTATATGTTCTTGTTTCTTCTGTTTGGGATACAATTTCATATATAAATGTAGAAAACTATTTTTGTTGACATCTGAATCTTATTGACTGCAAGTATAAGGGATTAGGTCAGGTCTCTTAATTGGCTATAAATCATGGTAGTAGCATTATAATTTTCTGGTGGCTTTGAGTCAAAGATCAAAACCAAGTATGCACAGAAGTGCACTTTATACAGAAATCTGAATATATGCTTAATTTAGAGTAACTTTTGGTTGGAATTGAGTATTCTCAATATACATTATAGGTCAATGTGAACATGTTAGTGTCTCTTGGAAAATTAGTCAGAAAAAGTACAGGGAAATAGTTAGGAAACTCAGATATTTAAAGCTGCCAGATACTTTCTAAAATCTGCTCATGTAGTTTTTGAGGAAACTGGAGAAATCAGATGTGAAGCATGCAGAGAAGGAAAGCCATCTGTTTTCCGCATAGCTTTCTACATAACCTTGTGTTTCAGGCAATTTCTAGCATAAAAGACCCTTAAAGGTTAAGATTGCTTGCCTGACCTGGGTACACCAGTGCTAGACCTCTTCCACCTGCAAGCTGTGAATTCAACCCTTTCATGTTCTGAGTGAGTGACACAGCTGTCATAAACCCCAGCAATTTAGAACCAGATGGTTTCATTCTTTTTACTGAAACAGGGCTGCAATGAATCCATAGTTGAAAATTCACAAAACCATAAGGGGTCAGTCTGAAGGAAGAGCCTTCTCTATACTGGGAGGAAGCAGGAGGGAGTCCTTCCTTCTTGTATTTCCATAACGGGAGAGGTGCAGAGCTTATAATTAGGCTTTGCACTAACACTTCTATGGAAGTAAGTCAGCCCAGGCCTTTTGACCTTAATGTGTCCACAGACAAGATTTTAAGTGCACATTTAAAAGTAAATACACTGTAAAAGAACTCATATTTGTCTTTAGTCCACAGTATTTCAAATTAATTGAAGAGTGTGTATCCCAGATAGTGTTACATCGAAGTGGAACAGACCCAGATTTCACGTATCGTAAAAGATTAGATATAGATTTCAGCCACTTAATAGGTAAGTACTATATTTAGAAATGATTGCAGTATCATAGTTCTTTATGTTATAAAAACCAAGTTAAAGTTGTACATGTGACTAAGAATCTTCTGTTGCCCGTATATGTGCAAGTGTATTTGTTTATTTTTCAAGATATTTGTGTAGATAAAGCGAGATTAGAAGAATGTGAAGAGAGGGCTTCTGAACTTTCCAGAAAAGTAAGTAATTTTCAAGTTATGTGATCATAAGATGGACACTGGGGATTAACTAATAGCTTAATGAATGGTGTAACTGAACATGACATAATTTTTAACTTAACGTTACTATTTTTAAGTTACCATTAGTTATATGTTTATGTGGGAATTTTGATGTTTCTTGTGGACTAGGAAGCAGAGAAAAGTGCTTAAGATTAAGAGTATTTTTAGTATTTTTACTATTTAAGGTTTCAAGTATGAATCTCTCAAAAATCAACTGAATACTTGATTTGAACTGTTATGCGTTTCTTCAGCAAGATAAACTATGAGAATAAGAATTATTTGTATCTATGGACTGTATTACCATACATCAAATTTTTAAGCTACTTTACTGTTAGTTTAAATGCAATAATACTTTGCCATTTCATATAGTAAAGACTTGTAGTGGTAATAGAAGTGGTGCATCCACTTACTAGATACATGGAAGTTAGGATAGCAGATAATGTTGTGTGTCCTTAGTATTGTTAACTCATGAGCTTTAATAAACAGAAAAGGACATGTTGGAATCTAAAGAAATTATACAGAACTGACTAGTATTAACAACTTTCTTTTTTTCTTAGTTTGAAAAAGATTTTGTAGTTCATCAGGAAACTCAGGCCCTACTGCAAAAGAAAGAAGAACGAATCAGTGAACTTGAAGCAGAATTGCAAGCTTTTAAGTCACAGGTATAAGATTTTAAATGAGTGTATGAAGTATTTTTTTTCAAAAGGCCTTCATTTTGCATCTTTTGCAGATTGTGACAGTGCAATTGAGTTTTGTTTTTCAAAGAATCTTTCTTATTGATTATTATTGACTGTTTGTTTCCTTTATTTCTGTTTTACGCTAAGTATTGTAATGTGGCAGTAATTAGCTGTTTGAGTTCCCAGATGATCCCTTTTGTGCCTCAGCTCTGTTAATTAAACTAGTTTCTTATGTTTCATTTGGGTTTGCTTTCAGTGTCATATATTTCTGAAGTAATTAACCACATAGGGTAATAAGTCTTACAGTTTTAGATTAGCATTCATCCCTATGATCTTTATCCCTCCACAAGAAATTATTCATTACACAGTTTGCTTTGCTGAAGCCATACTATGGATATCCAGCAGTGAAAGAAATAACCTGTGGCTGGATAAGAACTTTTCTAGATAATTTTTCAATTTTCAAGCATAGATATTTTAAAATGGGATGGAGACAAGTAGTGCAGGTTTTTGAGAGTAATACTTGAGTTAACTTGTAACTGCTTCAGCTCTAAAAACTGTGTAAGGAGACTGAGTGACTAAGCGATTTTATTTTTTGCTGTGTCTTACTTCCTGGAATAAGAAGCACAGTCCAAAAATAACTAAAGAAAGACAACATCAGGAAGACATGCAAGTAGGAAGGTGATAAAATATCTTGAAAGCATACTTCAAAACTTTTTGTGAGTGAAGTAGGTTTTCTTTCTTGTTTTTCTTTTGTTCACTTTATTAAGCATAAAGCTTTTCATATGCAGACAGCGATCATAGCATATGATTATGTTTAATAATTGTCATACCGTCATTTATCCCACTGTTATTGCAAAACTTGGAATGATTTGTAGCTAACAAGTAATCAATTACTACAACTTAGTACTCTAAAACCCATCTTAAGAGGAGTCTTTGGTTTCAATATGGCATCAGTTGCTACTTAGCATGGCTACTTCCAGCTTCTACGACTGTTTTTCTCCTGGTTTCAGTCCTTTACTCTTTTGTTGTATTTGGTTTTTATTCATGTATTTCTTTCATGTTTAGAGCTGAATTGTTAAGTGTCTGTTTGTCAGTGTCTGTTCAGAAATTTAAACCGATAATACTGCTGTGCATGTATTGATTTGTATTTGTTATTTAGCTATTTTCTTTTAAAAATATTAAATCCTTTGCATGTTGTATTTCCCTCCATTTAATAAAATAAAGATTGTTTCAGCTCATATTTATTAGTTGAAAAGCTGATTAATACTTTCACCAGTAGATAAATATTTCTCATTAATTCTTTTGTCACCTTTTCAGGTACCTTCTTATTAATGGTTGAAGGCCTATGAAAGAAATTCTCCCAATAGTGGAAATAAATATATTTTTTCAGACTTACTGCAGTACTAAAAGCCAATCTAGATATAGTATTGGTGTCCTCCTGACACAGAGTAAGAAGTCAATGTGTAAGACAGCTGCATTTTCTTGACGTAATTTTTTTCATCATTACTTTGTGCTTTCAATTCCGTTGAATTGAAATGTTGCTTACAATATTAGAAAATATCTGTTGAGAATTCAAATTATGAAATAAAAATCAAATCTGCCTCCTTATAATTCATATTTGGTGGTCTTGTGGAAGAAAAAATGGCACTAACTTGCAACTGGCTTGCTGGATTTAATCTATAAACTATGATTGTTATGGCATTCTGTTGATAAAGATGTGAAGCTGAATATGAATATTTCCTTTATCAGTATGGCTCCTTACCACCCAGTTTTCTACCATCCACACATGGAGATGCATCTGTTGTTTCACTGGAAGCTGCAGGACCACATCAAATTCCGCTGCCACCGCCTCCTCCACCGCTGCCTTCTAATGGAGCAATTCCACCCCCACCGCCTCCCCCTCCTCCTCCACCACTTTTGAATGGCTTGGGAGTTTCTCTGGCTGGTGGTGGTCATCCTCCACCACCGCCTCTCCCAGGCTTTCTGGGAGCACAGTGGTCTCCACCTTCATGTACTTTGCCATTTGGAATGAAACCTAAAAAAGAATTCAGACCTGAGGTTACCATGAAAAGACTCAACTGGTCCAAGGTAGTACTGATTGATATAAAATCTTACATAGAGCTTAGGGTAAATAGATTGTCAAGAGTAAAATTTATATAGACCAATTGTTATGTTAGTTAAAATTAGGCAAGATATGAATATTTGCTGCCTTTAGTGTTCATTATTTTCTAAAAACTGTATTACAATGACTCCTGAATCATCTGGGCCAAGTATATGTAATGTTCTGAGATGCTTGCAAAAGTCAGTTTTGGTCTAGAATAATACAACCTTGATACCAGCTTGCTTTCTGGTTCCTGCTATGCCTTCTCTTTTAGCAAACTATTTACATTGGTTCAGTCACTGCACTGTACTGATAGCTATACAGTTTCCAAGCAAGTGTCTTGCATCTATCCAGCCTGGACTGTGGAAAGAAGCACTGCAGGTCTCTCCATTTGTCCTTATTCTGTATATTATGTAAATTTCATGTGTTTTACAGAGCTGAGTATTTGATTTGCTTTAGACTCTACAGAACAGTCTTTGCATAGTATCAAAATAATTAATAAAATTTTATTTCATCTCTTAATTGTAGATCAGGCCTCAGGAAATGACAGAATCCTGTTTTTGGGTTAAAGCAGAAGAGGACAAGTATGAGAATGCTGATATGCTTTGCAAATTGGAACTTACATTTTGTTGTCAAAAAAGGGGTAAGTAGTTGATTGCTTTAATTTTCAGCTTTTAGAGATACCTTTAAAATTCCTAGGGCTTAAATATGCATATGAAAAAATCAGAATATAACATAAATTTTGTGGATTTTAAGTGGAATATGTGAAGAAAATAATTTGAAAAATTATAGACTGCTTAGAGCGGTAATATTGAACTATTTCACTTAAAGGGTGACAGAAATTGTGTGACCTAGAATAAAAATCTTGTTTGTCCTCAGGATACAAATGTTAATTGATGTGTTCTGTGCCTGTGAAGGAGGAGAGTCTTTGAAATCTTTTCCTTTTTGATAAGCCTGTGGCAACATAAGTCTTCGGTTAGTTTCTTCAGCTTTTAAAACTTTGTGATAGAACAAAATATGTGAAAGTATTCCTGTCTTTAAACATTTTTTCTCTTTCTGTAAGTCATCTTGTTAGTAGTTTAGGTTTTTCTGCCCCCTATATAAAATGCTTGTATTTCCACTGTTTGTCTTGATATTTCTTCCTCTTCTTTGATTGTTATTGGACATCTGGTACTTTGGGTCAGCCAGAGAGGTGTAATGATTAATTCCTTTTCAAATTGAAGAGGCATTATTATATTTTCAGGTTGTATTACAAATTTCAATTTTATATTTTTATTTAATCAAGTGTGTGGAGTTTTCAGCTTTCTCCATTCTTTTTAGTATGCTTTGGTCTGTATTATCCAATATTTCTTTTTTTTTTTTTTACAATAACCCAGAACTTTATTGTGCTGTTGTCAAAGCAGGCTTTTTATGCTCTAACAGTATTTCTACTGAGTTGTGTACTACACTTTATTACTGTTGATACTTAACATTAAGAATGTTGTGCAAAGATAAAAAGGTAAGAAAACCTCACACACCACAGACATTTTTGCTTGAATCTATTAGAGTAAGTCTAAAAGATAATTGTGGTGCCTTATTAATGTTAGGAGAGTTACCAACAGGGTTCCTTGAATTAATAAGTTGTAAGGTTTAAGAGCCATTTGAGGAAATAGTGTTCCCTATGTGTAATTAAACAGTAAAATTTGGGAGACAGAATGGTGTTCAGACCAGGCATGTTAACAGCTCAGAAGAGAATTGTGAATTTCCACAGAAAGAAAGAACATTAAAGTTAACAAGATTAATGTCCTTTACAAAGTTGAACTGAATATACTGGATACACTGTTTTGACAAAACCTAATAGAAGACACTTATCTACAGCTGAAAAATCGGTTAAATATATTCTTACACCAAATGGAGGTGGTGTGTGTGTGACTAAAAGGCTATCACCTACAGGGACAAATTTATTTTCTTTTTCTAACAGTTTCTAAACTGCTTAATTTTTCTTTTTTAAAGTTTTGAAATCTCTTCTCACATGGGTGATCTAAGTGTGCCATCATCTTAATTTTCAAAGCAAGGGGAGGCACTAAAAAGTTTATTTAGAACAGCAAGTAGGATTCTAAAGGGCAACATGGATGGCAAATGTTTTTCAAGAGTTGTTTGCAGAAATTTGCAGAAATTCAGACAGCAACAGGCATCTGTCTCTTATTAACAGCATGAATTCTAGTATGAAGGATAGCAAAGTATTTTTTGCTCTCACGGCCATGGGGAGCGCTGATGCTTGTTTGTAGCTTATACATAACTTAATGATTGTAATAAAACTTGCTATGGGTGGTATAGGGTATTTTCTTTTCATTCTTGTATTGCTAGAAAGCTGGTTTAGCCACTTTGCAGACATTGAACTTTTGTGAAAGTAACATGTTTTATAAAAGTTAAAACTTGGAGCTGGAACAATGAGAAGTATGAAAGCATCAATTGCTGATGGTATTCTTGTAGTAACTTAGTAAAGACAAAGTGTAATTTACTTACTGACTCAGCATTCTTATCTCAGAATAAATTTGTAATCTTGAAGAAATCTAAGATTATATACATGAGAGAAGTACGCAAGGGAATAATGGAAAACCAACATGTTTGCCAGGAAGCCATATAGATTTACTGATACACAGGGAATGTGGGAGAAGAATATTAGCTTGGAATCTGGAAATATGAGTCAGTGTGTGGATGGAATATTTGCAATATGAATACTTGAACAGGTTTAATTGTGAATGAAACACGTGCATACATTTAAAATATATGTAAGAAAACATGAGAGTTAACTGTGAGATGTCCCAAGCAACAAACAAAAGATTCTGGAAACCTCAAATAATTAGCTTTGTGTCAGCAGCTGAAAGAGTAAAAGTTAAGTGGTGAAATCACTGCTTTAAAGACAATGTAGAAGTATGCTCCATGGCTCTCTCCCTGGCTGGCAGGGGGAAGAGGAAAAAGAAAGTAATTGAGAAGTTCTGAAAATAATGTGACAAATGTGAATGCTTTTCATGAATGATCTTTGGTTTTCTGATAACTTTTCTTTTTAAAGACAAAAAGAAGGATTGATATGAAGGTAGGTTAGAGAATTGAAAGAGAAATAATAAGAAATATCAAGTGTTTGAGATTTATCAGGATTATACTTGTGGTTGCAGATCAATGAAGAAAATCTGTGAAAAGCCTTTTTGGCAACAGTGGTATTAAAGGAGTCTCTTACTGTAATTCTTTGAAAGCATTAAACTGAATATATGACTTAAAGTTAACTGGTATGTGAAATAGGGAAAAGCAGAGCTGGAGCAAACTTTATATGTACTTTTATCTGAAGCCCAAAAGATAAGATAAACAAACAAAAATGCTCATATTTGAATGACAGCTGCTCTATATTAGATGTTGAAAGCCTGATGGAAGGATAATAATCACTGGTGTATGATGTTAATCTGCTGGCAACTTTGCTGGAATGATTAGAAGTACGGGCAGGGGAGTGACGCTTTCCAGAAAAGACAGCATGAAAATCTTGTGGGGGTGAAAGCAGCTTATGGTGCAAAACCTTGTGAATGGAAATTCCTTCTAATAAAGTAATAGTGTACTGTATTAATAGCTCTTAGATCAGATGATGATTGTAATGAGAAACTATTCAATGAGATTAGAGAAGCTGCAGGTTTTGTGGCAATAAAGTGAGAGATTTAACTACCTGCATATAGGTTTAGTCAATTCCTCATCAAGATGTTATAAGAAGATAAATGCTTTAGATGCAACAAATGACTGTTTCAAATAATTCTGTATCCAGTGTGAGGAGGAACTGTTCTGAGAATGGGCTTGAGCATGCACTGGATCTAGGAGGTTGGAGTGGGAGAGGAGGAAAGAATGATGACTATCTTAGTTTTGTACCATGAGAGAACTATCCAAGTCAATCTATTATACAAGCACTGAACTTCAGGACAGGGAGCTATCAAGCAAGGAAGATATTCATGCCTGCTAACAACACAGAGGCTATTCCAATAATGCCATCTGTCATAGTTTAAGCCCAGTCAGCCACGCAGTTTGCTCACTCCCACCCCCCTCTTTCTTTCCCCTGCTCCTGGAGGGATGGGAAGGAGAGTCGAAAGAATGCAACTCCCACAGGTTGAGATAAGAACAGTCCAGTAGCTAAGGTATAACACAAATCACTACTGCTACCACCAATAATAATAATGACAAGGGAAATACAAGGAAATACAACTGCTCACCACCTGATACCAAGCCTGACCCAGCAGTGACCCCCCCTCTTCCATGTCTCTGCCCTCCGTTTTTCCATCCTGGGCATGACATGCTGTGGTATAGTCAGTTTCGGTCAGGTGTCCTGCCTCTGCTTCCTCCTGGCAGAGCATGAGACTCAGAAAGTCCTTGGTCAGTCTAAACATTCTAAGCAGTAACTGAAAACATTGGTGGTGTTAGCACTGTTCCCGGGCTGAAAGTCAAAACACAGCACTGCACCAGCTACCAAGAAGGAGAAAAATGACTGCTACTGCTGAACCCAGGGCACCATCTTAAAGATTTGAGTAAACTTTGTATTACAATTCAGGAAAAGCCTAACTAAGGCTATGGGGCAAAAAGTGATTGTGACTTGATGGCAACTTTAAAGACAGTATTGCAAGGAAAAGGATAGTGTTAAAAATGTGAAAGCCTGGCCGTATGAAGATAACAGGGAAAACTCATTAAATGTACCTAGATAAATGTAAGCAGGACATTATTCATTAGTCTTTTAGGATGTGAAGGGTCCTTCGGCTGATACTGAGAAGCTTATTTAATCCATTGAAAATTAATTTAGGTAGCGAGTTGGTGGGAACACTTGGTTAACAACTTCAAAAGTTCTGCAGGTTCAAAGAAAATTAGACAAATTTAGGGGTATTAGGTCCAAAGAAAATAGGAATGAATGTATTTGTAGGAAGATGAGATGCCTTTTTTGGGAAATGAGTATTGATAAGTCTGGCATAGTGTCTTTTTAAGCAACAACTCTTACTGC
This sequence comes from Myiopsitta monachus, assembly GCA_017639245.1. Taxonomy (NCBI): domain Eukaryota; kingdom Metazoa; phylum Chordata; class Aves; order Psittaciformes; family Psittacidae; genus Myiopsitta; species Myiopsitta monachus. Next base: position 62,611,236 of record CM029919.1, read on the forward strand.
AGTTCTTGTAGGAAGTGCTGGCCTGGAGGGATGACTGGTCAGACCCATTGGGCCAGTTATTAGGTTCTTAATCATGGATGTAATAATACCTGTTTGCTTGGAGTAGTTTGAAGTTACTATGTTTAAGACTCACAATGCTGAAATAATGAAGTTTTGATATGCAAATTCTTGGTCTTGTCAATTATAGAATGGAGAAAAGTAATGAAACATCTGTAAGATATGTACTTAGTTTTGGGGGATAATCTGCAGAGTACTAATGTGGAGAAGATACATCAGTAAGTTGGTGGAAGTCTGTGAGCAAGTGTAATTAATGTAGTGAGTCTATAGTAGTCAGGCATAATGTTAGGTATGTGTTCAGAATAACTCGAGAGAACCAGCTACATGTTACCTAAAGTCATCTGTTGGGTGCTTGACGTGTTTTGTCAGAGGGGATTCCTAGACTTAGGAGGCTGCATGGAGTGTACAAGAAAGCGACCTCTAACCAAAAATAAATCTTTTGAAGCATTTAAATGCAATTTGTTTCATGTATGCAAAATATAAGAGTTTTCTGAAATACATGTTTTTTAAGTGGTGTGCTGTGTTTATAGATGTCCAATTAATAAGTTGATTTAACTTTACCCAGCAATTTTTTTACATAATTATGTTTGAAGTGTTAAAGTCCAAATGAGGATTAGAAATTGCAGATCAAACGTACAAGAAGCCACTCCTAAATTCTTCATTATTTTGAGCAACATGCAGATAACTGCAGTTAATGGAAGATGGCATGGAAAATTAGAAATTTACTCTTCTTTCTTGTCTAGATATCAAAGGGAGCTGATCTAGTAAACTCAAGAGAGAAAGACTGCATGATCTCTTTTTTTTTTTTTTTTTAATCAACTGGGACAGATTTTCATCCTAATCTTATTGGAGATGGCAGTGTCTGATTCCATCACACCAGAGCTCCTGCCAGACTTGATTATTCAGAAATTAAGCACTTGTATGGAAATTCAATCTCTGTGGGCATTTGTTGAAATGTTCAATATAGTTCTCGCTGTTTTTTTTTTTCTTTTTTGTTTTCCTCCCCTGTATACTCTGTAAGCAAGAACATCAAGGCCTAAACCGCTATGGTGCCAACCAACTCTCAAACATTTTAAAACAGAAAAGAGAGTAAATGCTAGCAAGAGGGTCGAATCACCAAGATAAATCAGTTTAGTGCTGCCTTTGACATGCCACAACCTACCCAGCACAAGCAATAGAACTTGTGGTCAGCCAACTGAAGAATTAGATGGAGCTCAGTGTCCTCATACTTTCCTCCTGTGGAGGAGGATTTACACAGAAGTTGCTCCGAATTGTGCTTCAAAAAGACCTGTAAGACTGCTAATAATGTAGTCTAGTAATTTCTGATATTATAGCACTAATTCAAGTGTACAAGCAAAAGTAAAGGCTGAGTTTGGCTGCTTTGCAGTATCACTCCAACTACCCTTTAAACCAAAATTATTCTAAGAGATTTTTGTATATAAAATGGAGAAAAGGAAAAAAAAAGTTTATTTCTGAAGAATACAGGAGTCAGTTATAGGTGTCTGCAAAGGACAGCTACCAGTGAGTTTTGTAAGTCACTGAAGTATTAATGGTATCTTGAAATTTCAATGTGTCATCTTTCCATGGAGAAGAAGGGATGATATATTCACTGTTGCATTGGTGGTAAATATATTAGCTGCTTGTATTCTTATCAGATAGAATGATCTCTGATTTTATCTTATTTAGACATATGTCAAGTATATTTGTAATGTACAGATCGATATGGAAGAATCAGTGAATTAATATATTTAGAATCATAGAATCATAGAATAGTTAGGGTTGGAAAGGACCTTAAGATCATCTAGTTCCAACACCCCTGCCAAGGGCAGGGACACCTCCCACTAAGCCATGTCACTCAAGGCTCTGTCCAACCTGGCCTTGAACACTACCAGTGATGGAGCATTCACAACTTCCCTGGGCAACACATTCCAGTGCTCTGTGATGGGTTAAGCTTGGCTGGCTGCCAGAGGCTCACCTAAATGCTCTCTAATAGAAATGAAAAGCCTGTCCATTGAGGTCATTCACCCATTACTGTCACAGGCAAAACAAACCCAATTTGGGTAAAATTAATTTCTTTTTTATGTCTTTTTTATTAATGCCCTATTACAGATAGGAGAAACCTTCAGTTGTTCAGATGGTTAAATGTCTTTAAGGAGGATGGAACTAGATGATCTTTAAGGTCCTTTCCAACCCAGGCCTTTCTATGACTCTAAGTGGGATGTGAACGACTTCTAAAATCTGACTTTCATATCCATGAATATGTGGCAAACAAAAAATGGAAAGCCATAGATGGCATTAACATACCAATGGTTGGAATAATCTGACAATAGCATTTGTTTTGTAGTTTGTTTCTTTTTGAAGATATAAACTGGAGCCTATTTTTTCATTTAATCTTTTTCTTTGGGAATTTTTTAGGATGAATTCTCCCTAGAATTTAATTGTTGAATGGCTGTGTCATTGGTACCCTAATCTGAGTACGTTAGAATAACCCATAACATCAGATCATTAATCTGGTAAGACTGTAGAAAAGAGTCAGTCTGCCAGTAGAAGTTCTAAATAGTTACAGAAAAAAAAATTTGTTGCTAGAAATGGTACTTTGACTTGTATTTTCAGTTAGGAAATGCTGTGTCTGATAGTGAAAGGGGTATTGTTGAAGAGTTTGTTACTGTACTTGTGAGTAACTACCTAAGCACAGGTATTATTTTTACCTTAATTTTATTTTAACTTACTTTAAGTAAATTTTTTGGGCAGAGTTGCAGTATGTGTTGTTATTAGGTTATTGGTTCTTACCTTCTACATAAAGACTATTTAATATTTCTTGTCAGCTTCAGAACAGATTGAGTGCTTTCTTTTCTCTGCAGTGAAGTGCCTTGAAGGAGTAGTTCCTGTAGTTCAACTTTACCTTTTTCTTTCAGTGATTTTTTTTTTTCTTTTTGGTATTTGATTTCTACCCAAAACACAATATTAGTCTGCAGTGAACTCCTGTTTGAAAATATGTCAGTATATGCAGACTAACAAAAGCATTTCACTCCCATTCAGCAACACTGTGGTAGGAAAAGCCTTCAAGGGCTTTATGTTTTAGAAGCAACAAGAGTGTTCCTTTATTGATTTCTAGTAGAGAATGTTTTTACAATGTGAATAAGTGCAGTCTTAGAGGAAACGGATATTATTTTCATGTATCCAGAGAGGGGAAGAAAGTCTGCTCAGTATAAGTCCTAAACCATAAGCACCAATAGAATAGAAAACCAGGTTTGGAAGTTAAAATGCAGGTTAAAAAGAGATCATTACAATTTTGTTTATTTAACGGAAAATACCCAGTTTAATAACTTGCATGTTTGTCCTTATACCAACAAAGATCTTGTGAGAATTAATTTGGTGTTTGTATCCCACACAAGGTGTAAACCTCTGTATACCTTCTACAAGCCTATTTTCATGGAGTTTACCTACCTTTTAGTTTTGTTACATGATGATGCACTATGTACTGTTGAAGAATTTCTAATCTAATGATGCAAGCATTTATATCTGACTAAAGGTCACATATTTAAGTGTAACGAAATCGTCATTACAACAGTGCTTTTATTGTATACCCTTTCATGGTGAGCTGAGAAAAATAATTTAAATGCAAGAAAAGAAATATTTAGAAAACCTTATTTGGCAAACCTTCAAAGTCACTGTTAATGAAAACTATTAGCATTTGAATTTCCATTAGTACTACTTTTTTTCCTTCAGAAAATCTGCCATTTAGTTTTTTCGGTGAATGGCTTGATTCAGGGAAAATTAATTTCAAAGACAATTCATTTTAAAAAACAAGAAACCCCCAAATTCTCAAACAAGGAGATTGTGTTCATGGAGCAGTGAATTCCAGTTAGGCAGCTGTTAGACAGTATTTAGGTAGACACTGGAAAGTCAGGCAGAATATAGCAGTATATTTGGTAGAGCCGTTGATTCTGTTTGGATTTGAAGTAGTTCTATTGGAAAGATATTTTGATTTATTTGTATGTGAAAATTATTTATAGACATCTTGCCTTACCCACTAAGGAAAGCTCCTTTTTACCTGCTAGCTCTGTATAAGTGTGATCTGATGTTGTCTTATACATAACTTTTTTACTTAATTGAAACAAAGTCTTATATAAAAATCAGTAAGTTGATTACTTCATTTGAGAAACAGGCTTCAATTGCAGGCTGCTGTTCTGTGATCTCTACATGATAAATTTCTCACACAATTTCTTCATTCCATATAGATATTTTATTCTGTAATTATCTTGCTTAACAGACTTTTTAAGGGGACTCTTTCAATACATTTTATGAAAGAAACATCACCATAAAGGATGCGTATTTTGTGAATATCCTGTAGTTGGTTCTCCACCTTCTCATTAATAGCAATCAGGTTCTGAAGGTTATGTAAGAATGGAGAGAACTTAATTGGACAGAAATAGTAGGATTTTTTTTTTTTTTTTTTTTGGAGGGGGTTAAATTGGGATTTTAGCCAATTATTCTTTTACATAGGAGATAAACTAGTTCAGCATTCTGAAAATTTTCTTAATGGGACAGGATGTGTTTGCATGATGATGTTATCGTTATTTATTATCTGGCATAACAGTTAAATATTTACATTGAAACAGTTGTGTTTTCTTTTGAATCAGTTTGTTGGCTTTCAGTTTCACTTAAGAGAGTGAAAACAGTGGGCAACATATTCTGTAAGTTTTAACAACTTTGTATTTCTGTTTTTTGGCTTTGCTTCCTCAATTTTCCTATTTTTACATAGTACTGGGGCTCTACTTTTCTTATGATCTCACAAAGATAGCTCTACAGCCTTGCTCACCTCTAACAGCACCTGAGTAATGAAACTTTGAAACCTAATCTGCTCTATTATTCAGCTTAACAGCTTTAAAGACTAAATATGTCCTGCTGTGCAATCTGACTTGTCCTTTGATACAGAAGTGCCTCTTTCTAAAAATGTAAATGTATATGTGTAGCTGGCAAGGCTAATAAGATAGAGTCTAGTCAGGGCGACTGGTTATCTCTGCAGTTCCCTGATTGGTGCTGTATTGCCTTGTGGCACTTCAAATGTGGCTGCAACATACTTGATACATGTGCAGCAGAATGTTGCTTTTTCGTTGCTGGCATTTCAGTGTAAGATCTCAAAGTACTGGGTCATCTATTGGAAGCAGCGAGAAGATGGAAGGGACAGCTAAATGTTCAGCAAGATAATTTGAATGAAAGCTGATAGCTGACTAAGTGGAGGGTAGATATAACTGGACTCCATGAAGAGAAATTGGATTCAAAGCTCACTTGCACACAGCAGGAGAAATCTTAGCATATATAGTTCAATGGATCTATAATGTTGCAGTGAAAAGAAATAAACCTGGATAGATATAGCTAAAACTAAACTGAATTTAGATCATTCTAATTGCAAAAAGCCAACTTTATTGTCAGCAGTAATCTAGTGGCATGAACTCTAAATTCTTCTTTTAATGCTCTGTGGAAGAGAAACAGTAGTGATAAATACAGGGTGTGACTTGGTCAAACTTGAAAAAGGGGAAGGTAGAATCCATTCGCTGCTACCAGTTGACTTTCAGAATGCACCCGAGTCTTCCTTATTCAGCAAATTAATGGAAGAGGTAGTGAGCAAGTGGGGTTGAATGGTGACTTAAGCTGTGCTGTGCATATGCATACTTTGTAATAAATAGAATCTGAACTACTTGAACAAAAATAGGTTTTTTTGAGAACAGAATATTGATATGCAATGGTAACAGAGAATTCTGATCTTCAGATTACTGTTGTTGAGAGAATTTGGGAGTATGAACAAAAACTCAAAGCATGGATTATATCTGGGAATAAATAAAAGCCTTCCTGAAACAACTGTGTCAAAATAAGTCAGTGTGAAGAGAATAAGAGAAACTAAGGACAAAGTGTATGTTGTGTAAAGAGGCTATTGTGCCTCTGATTTGTCAAGAAAACGCTGTGATTCATTTTGCTAGAACTCATGCCTACCTTTAGGGTAAATGGAAATAATATTATGCTTAACTTCCTTAAAAATAATGACCAAAAAATTGTATATTTGTACCACTATCAGTGTTTGTTGTGGACTGACTGTATAGCTCTTGGTACTTAGGAAACTCCAGTCTCTGAAGATATGGCTTATTCTTTGATCACCAGCTGGATTTTTCTGCTAACTCAGGGAAATATTTATATCCAGTCTTTAGCCAGGGAAGATGGAGGGGGAGAATTCATATCGATTTAGGCAAAGTATAATTGTGCTGCAAAAAACACATCTACTGATAATGATGCTTCTCATAGCTGTTTATTCAAGTCAGTTAGAATGAATGCTTTGTTACTGTTTACAAGTTGAACTAATAAGTGATTTTGATACACGAGATTAGACTAATTCCTCAAGTCTGTGAGGTCTACTAACTGGGTAGTTTACTGTTATGCATATGTAAATGTAACAGGAAGAGAGGGATAAAATCCTATTCTACAGCATTTAGAGATGTTAATGTAATCGATGCAGAAAGGTCTAACACTGATGCAAAGCATACTTATTTTTCTCTTATCTTTCCCAGCCCTTAAAAAAATTTGGGGCTAGTAGAAAGATAAGCGACAGATTGTAAAGAAATGCTATTGCTATTGTTGTCATGTGATAAATTACATTTTTCTTGTAAAATAAGTGAATTGACATAGTAGACTGATTATTCAGAATCGCTATTACAATCTACATAATCTTTAATATCATAAAATTATAGCACAGCTTTTGAAGAACAGGAATTCAAGAAGCTGTAATGATAAAAAAAAAAATGTTTCCCTGAATTCCTGAAGGAATGAGAAATTTTCTGGGCAGAGTTTTAAATGCATGCTAGTTAGAAAGTCTTTTAATATTTAGCCTAAAAGTATATTCACGGAAGTTGTATGATATGCCAGCTTTGCTAGGTACATTTGATTTCCCATTATCTATTTTTAGTGTAGAAATACCTATCCTTTTTAACATAAGAGAGGATAATTTGCAGTGAAGCTACACACAGTTTTATAGTATGGTGTGGTATTTATGTGTTCTCCAGCCAATAATGATGAGAATTCACTTGTAATTCCATCATCACTGTCATTTAGTCTCTACCTAATAGTATGCAGATACAGCTATTTTAGTGAGAATGAATGGTACAATTCTGTCTCACTTGCTTTTTAATATAATATTCTAAAATGCTACATCTTAAAGCTTGCTTGCAGTGCATGCTTTCTGGGTTTGAATCTCTTTCTCTGTTCATGATTGACTGATCACTTCATTCCTTAATATACCACAAGAGTGTCTCATAGTACAGTAAATGATCTGTATTACTGAATAACTATTACAGATTTGGTGAAAGATGAGAGAAAACTCTAAAAAATGCTATTACTTTGGAATTAACATCTGTTGTACTTCTGTAATAATGCTGAAGAGATGTGGTTCTGTAATTGGAAGATACATAGGCATACTTTCAACTAGAAAATATTTTTTGAAAAGCAAGGTCAATGTTATTTCTTGTAAGTTTGTATTATCAGTGAAGTTACCGAGTGGCATCTTGCAACCAAGTGCAAAGCGTCCTAGTTGATATGTTTGTATCTTTTTTTTTATATATTTGGCTTTTATATTAAGGAAATCTTTCAACACAAAAATTTTATTTAAGCAGAGTTGTAGCATTTGGTGAGCTATTTACATAGAGTAGCACACTGAATATTGAATCTTTGAGGATATTTAAATATGTCTGAGTACTGAGGCTGTGAATTAATGGAAAAAGTTCTTTTGTGGCTTAGAAAACTTGTACCCAAGTTACTAGATTTACTTCACTTTTTTTTTTATGGTAGTGGTTAAAAGATTTTAATGTGCAAATTGTGAAATACTGTTCTGAGCACCGATGTGTTCTTACGCTGCAGGTTCTAATATAGTCTCCAGTTACGTTCTCCAGTTCAGAAGAAAAAGTCAAGGTGATTTGTACACATTTATTGTGCATCCTGTTTATTGGTTTGCAGAAGCTGGAACTTCTTATATTTCTTTATATTTTAATAATAAATACATAAATATCAATCAGTCAGGGGAATTCTAATGGCTTGTTTCCGTTATAGATTGCTGTTGAAAATATTGTTTTCTGGTGTTTAATAAGTCTTTAGCAAGAAACTCTAGATCTTATTGAATGAGCATGGGAGTCCCTGTATCCCAAAGAAAGCAAAGCAGTTTGGTACCTGAATAATCTGGTGTCTAGAGGTATGTGGTGAAATTTCCTCATGCTGTGGACACCTAGATTATATCATGAATACAGAAATTATATCTCTTTGTAGTTTAATGGCTTTCTGATAATGGAACTTGGGGTTACAGTTGCCAGGTGATACTTTCTTTTTTGCTTTGTTAGTTTACTTCTCTTTCAAGGCTTTCTTCAAAAGATGCAGAAGTTTATTTAATTTTCATAACCTTATTGAATGGGTATTAAACTGTCATTGACTCAGTTTGTATGGTTTTTTTGATAGTTTTTATTATTAATTTTTTTCTGTATTGGACTTGTCCAAAATCAATAGTTAAAATGGGCACTCTTGTGAACAGCCTTGAATAATTGGCTTATTACAGGGTATATTAAAGCATATAATCTAAATGAAGGAATGCTCCATTTACCTTTACTTGCAGTCTCATTATGGCTTGAGACTATGAGCATTTAGTGTTTAATATGAGTACACAGATTCTTAATGGTATAACTCGTGCTTAGACAGTTTATAATAGTGTAATCTTGACACGCAATGCATTGAAACATCTAAAACTTCATTAATTATTCCTAATGTCCTATTTCTACCACTGCTAATGGACTAAGCAACCTTTAAATGTGTCTAAAGTGTTCTTAGAATTTGATGTAAACTGTAGTGTGTTAACTTGAAACTTCCTAAACCAGAATATGTTGGTAAATCCAGTTATTTCCAGCTTGAGTCTATGAGGTCAGTCAGATCTCTTGGCCTACTGGGGGCTCATGGTAATACCTACCTTTCCTGAGCAGTTTAACTCTCTAATCCCCCAAGCAGAAGTAAAGAAACACCACCTCCTTCTCCCCCCAGCAAAACAACCTGCCTTCCCTTGCCCTGTGGAAAATTCAATCTCTTATACTAGTTAATTTTCTAACATTATTTAAAGACTTACTTTGGAAATAAGTTGAAATCATTTATCAGACATTCTAGGAAAATTTAAGACAGAAGGTACTAATGATTAATATCCGGTGTTTGCAAGCTTACATTAGCCTAAATTGTATGAACTGGCATCTAATTCTAAAAACATTTGTTTATTTAAATATTTTTGGCAGTATTACTCAAGCCAGCAGGTAGAGTGAGGAGGGAAATATGATCTGAGTGACGGATTTAACTTCTTGTTTTCTGCTGAGATTCACCATACTTTTGAATACTCAGTTTTTCAAAACTGTCTTTAGTCATACAAAACTGATGGCTTAGTTCTGAACATATTCACAAAACTGAGTTAAGAGTATAATACTGGTGTTTATGCTAGGCCTAAGAGTTGTGGTATGTTTTGGGGGTCTGAAAAATGAAGCCTGGAATTCATTCTGTATGTTAGATCATGGACCTGTTCTTCTGGGTTTTGAAATGCAGGCCCTTCTGGAGTGTATATCTATCTTTACAGCATTTAGCAAAAGATGCTAAATACTCTAAAGTAATACTCTCAGCCTTCTTCCCCCAATAACTGCCTGAGTAGTAATTAAAGTGATAATTATTACTTTTAGCTATGAAATGGTTTTAAAAAGCTAAATAATAATTAAGTTGCTTAAATGCTACTATATAAATAATTGCTAAATCAGGAGGAGGTTTTGTGGTATTCCTATTCAGGAATTTGTTTTCTGAACATATTGTGCATTGTGATCAGTGCTTGACCTTTGTATCTAAGTAAATAGTTTAGACTTTTTGTTTATTGCTTGTCTATTGTTCCCTTCTAGCTTTTGTTTTAATGTATGAATTGTCATAGGGATTGTTTTAATTTTTGCTGCTGGGTCCTATTTTGATGTCAAGACTATGGTCTGAGATCAGCTCAGACCCCCCTCTTCTTTTCACTAGTACCTTGCTTCTTTCCTCATTCAATTTGTTTTTTTGATGTCAATGCAACATTGCTATGTTATTTAAGAGAATAGATACTTTGGTTCACTGTAAAGGCACCAGCATGTAATTTCAAAAGGGAGTACTGAAATTTGGGATAAAAACTTATTTTACTATTAAAAAAACAAATTGAAATGGATAGGGTGAATAACCCCTTCAATTTAAAGAACATCTCAGAAACGAATTGCTAGGGGTTAGTCTGAAGTCCTCAGGCTGTTGTCAGAGAATTACTTTTGGTATGCAGTGTGTGACTGAAAACCTGGTATTCATGATAGTTAATAAACTGACATTGCAAAACATGTGAAGCTATTCATTTAGCTTATTGAGAAATTATAATACAGATTTGTGCAATGCAGTTCTGTATTCTTAATTAACTTTTTTTATACAGAACATGAACTGTATGGTTTATATTCACCTATCAGCAGTTAATGCTGTTGATAATACCTGGGTTTATTTATTAAGTTTGCCAATTCTATCCACATGGAGATTTTTTGTAACCTGGATTGACACTAGTTTTAGTTATAGAGCTGTATAACTTGTTTATCCCACAAGTACTCCACTATGCTGTAGAGATTTGAGTTTCATTAAGATTTTTTTATTACTTCTAAAAATTAATTAGTTGTTTGTTGATTTCGAGCTAGTTTGAAAGAGATATTAATGCCCTTTTCAGTAAGCAAATATTCTGGTTTGTTCACCTTTTTCTCAGAAACTATTTTGACATATTTTTATCATGTGTAATTGTCATGGTTTAAGCCCCCCACCCACGCAGTTTTACTCACTCACTCACTCTCCCTCTTTCTTCCCCCAGTCCCGGGGGGATGGGGAGGAGAATCAAAAGAATTCAACTCCCACAGGTTGAGAGAAGAACAGTTTAGTAACTAAGGTATAACACAAACCACTACTGCTACCACCAGTAATAATACAAGAGAAATACAAGGAAAGAGAATACAACTGCTCACGAAGCCCGACCCAGCCAGTGCACCCCCAGCAGCGAACCCCCCAGTACCAAAAACCTGACCATGCCGTGCACCCCCAGTCCACCACCACACCCTTCCGGGTCTCTGCCCTCCGGTTTCACATCCTGGTCATGACGTGCTGTGGTATGGAATAACTTCTTTGGTCAGTTTGGGTCAGGTGTCCTGTCTCTGCTTCCTCCCAGATCCCCCTCCTCCCTGGCATAGCATGAGACTCAGAAAGTCCTTGGTCAGACCAAAACATTACCAAGCAGTAACTGAAAACACTGGTGTTATCAGCGCTGTTCCCAGGCCCCAAATCAAAAACACAGCACTGCACCAGCTACCAAGAGGGAGAAAAATGACTGCTACTGCTGAACCCATGACAGTAATGTTTCCTTGTGCAACTGGAAACTCACCTGTAATGATTGTTGCATATGCATTAAGCTTCGTAGGCCAGATCAAGTCCCTTCATAGAGATTTTTTTCAAAGCTGTACATGAATGAAAATATAATGTGGGTTTCAGAGAGAAAAGATACTGCCCATTTTTCTTGGACATTCAAGAGACTTTCAAGTCTAAAACAGTAAGCTGCTCATTCTCCAGTTTGTATAATATCAGCTCCCACAGCGCTCAGCAGTGTAGATTAAGGTAGAATATAGCTTTCCTTTAGGCAGGGTAGATATGTGAAATATGAACATTCACTTATTAGAGCAAACCAAACTTTTGTTTGCTTTTAATTTTCCTTAGTCATATTTGCATTTTTGTCTTACAGCTATTTGCAGTTTATACTTGGGAAAAGGAGGGGAAATTTCCTAGAGCAAAGTTTATGGTTTATGAAATCACGTTCAATGTGCCAGAATAAATCTCAGTATTTGTATAGTTACAACATTTGAACTATTATAATTGCAACTTTTGTTGTTATTTTTCTTTTCTTAATTTTAGCTTATTTTAAACCTCATTTACTATGCTACTGACTAGTGATTGCCATATCAACATAGTATGATTTTTTTTTTTTTAATTTTATGTAAGCTGTCCTTTTCTAGTCAACAAGATGACTCTCCTAACACAAACTCTATGAAGATCAGGAATTATAGTTCGCACTGTCATTTTCTAGTAGTAATGGTCAGTTAAATTTCTGGCTCTGCACTACTTTAGCTTTTTCAGGAAGTTTTTCATTGTATGTTTCTGTCTTTGTATCCATTATTTTTTAATTTCACAAATATTGTGTGAAATCAGTTTAATGTCTCACGTTGTGCTCTTGAATCACATCTTTTTGTTCTGTATCCGAATACTTTTTCTAACTATTTATGCATGCCATTTTGACTTTCTGCTTCCTCATGTCTTCACCATAGCAACAAGATTCTTGGATCTTTTTTCAGCCTGTATTATGTCTTACATTACTGTGACCTTTGTATATTTAAAAAAGATTCCAAACTTTACTCATTTTATATTCTCACTAGAAACAGATCTTTACATCTTATTGAATAACTTACTAATTCATGCTTCTCTGTAAACCTCGCAACCGGTGCCTTTTTTATATATATATATATATATATATATATATATATATATATATGTATATGCATGCTATGGGTTCAGAGATTATCAAGCTCTTCCCTCTTTGTGTTTAGAACTGTAATTTTAGACCTGCTTCAAGTATTTGCTTAAAAATCAAATCTTTAGTACATGTTGAAGTAATGACTATGCAGCTTTAGGTATAGGTTTCTTTTTTTTTTTTTTTTTTTTTACAGTCTTCAACAGCAACAGTTAACTTGTGGCTTTAAATATACCTCTTAAGAATTAGAGAAATACTGCCTTTATAATTTCAAATGAAGCAGTGTCATCATAAATCAAGGCTTTTATATCAGAGTAAAATGGTAAGGTAATATTTTGTAGAATTTTTTAATGCATGAAAAAGGTGGATTGTTGGGGGTTTTGTGTGTTTTGTTGTTGCTGTTGTTTGGTTTTGTTTTTGGTTTTGTTCTGTTTGGTTTTTTTTTTCTACCAGCCTTCAGGGCTGCATCAAAAGGAGCGTGACCAGCAGGTCACAGGAGGTGATCCTGCCCCTCTACTCTGCTCTCAAGAGACCTCACTTGGAGTGTTGTGTACAGTTCTGGTGTCCTCAACATAGAAAGGACATGAACTGTTGGAACAAGTTGAGAGGAGGGCCATGAGGATGATCAGGGGACTGGAGCACCTCCTGTATGAAGATAGGCTGAGAAAGTTGGGGCTGTTCATCCTGGAGAAGAGAAGGCTGCATGGAGACCTCATAGCAGCCTTCCAGTATCTGAAGGGGGCCTATAGGGGTGCAGGGAAGGGCCTCTTCGTTAGGGACTGTAGTGATAGGACAAGGGATAACGGGTTGAAACTTAAACAGGGAAAGTTCAGGTTAAATATAAGGAAGAAGTTCTTTACTCTGTGGGTAGTGAGGCAGTGGAATGGGTTGCTCAAGGAAGTTGTGAATGCTCCATCGCTGATGGTGTTCAAGGCCGGGTTGGACAGAGCCTTGGGTGACATGGTTTAGTGTAAAACGTCCCTGCTCATGGCAGGAGGATCGAACTAGAGGATTTTAAGGTCCTTTCCAACCCTAACCATTCTATGATTCTAGAAGTACAGTTCTTTTGTTGCTTACATTTACACTAATAACTTTGAATATCCATTGACAAAAGCATGAATAATGACCTCCACTGTATATGTTGATTTGAAATTATGTACTTGCATCCATTTTCAGAAAGTAGATGCAAGAAGAGAACTGTGGTGATCATTTTTATGGTGATATAGCTTTAGAAAGTAGAATTATTGTGTAAAGTCTCAGTATTTTCTAAATCCCATTCAAACTGAAAAAGTAGATTGATAGTAAAGCAAATTGTAGGTATAAAGTGTGTGTCACAGCCACTTATGAATGAATGAGTTATCTTGATAATGATGATGAACAACAAGAAGAAGATTCTAGAAAAAGCGTGTGGATTTCTGGTCTCATTGTCCTAGTTTTTAAGTGGATTGTGTAGAAGAACATTATTTCTCAATGTCTGGTTTGAGATAACACTAAATCTAGTTCATTTTGGAAATCTCAGAGTCACAGTCTCTCCAATATCTGGCTACCTAACTTCTGAAACATTAGTCTATCTAGTGGACTTATCACCTAGTAGTTATTTCAAATACTTGAAGCTTTATGGGAAGAAATACGGCTAAAAGAACTGGAAAGCTTTGGAAGTATATTTACATTTCTTCACTATCTAATACATTGCAGTTCTGGTTATCTACAGTGTTAGTGTGAACTGTTTCATAGTAGTCATAAAAACTTGAAGGCTCTACTTTGAAGTGGGAAACTGCTGTAGAGCCTCCCTCCTTCCTGTTACAGGGCAGTGCAAACACGCTTCTGTTCAGGTTGACTGCGCAAAAGGCATTTTGGATCCAGCTGCTTGAATAAGTGTGAAAAGGCAGCAGCTCCTTCTTTTCTTTTTGAGAAACAAAGGCTTAGTCTCTGAAGTGGCTAGAAAAGATAGGTGAATATAATATTTTGCCAGAGAAAGGCAGATACATGTTACGTTTTCCACTGATATTTCATTTTTTAATTACAGCAAATTATATTTGGAGTTTTGGGCAGACCAGAAGATTCTGGAATAGCTTTTTTCCTTAGCCCGGAGAAAGAACAATTACTCAGAAAACTGAGAACTCATTTTCCTTTAGCTTGTTACGGAATGCAGCTATACAATTCTCTGTGGTTTGTTTAGCACTGTGTACTTGATCTGGGTTTTTTTTATTTTATTTCTATATTCCTAGGTATGATACTTTTTCTTTCAAAGGAGTCAAAAAGTTTTGTAAAGATGGCTTGTAATTTGGGTGCTGTTTAAATAATTCTTGTTGTTTTCTTATCGTTTAAGTTAGAGGATAATGAATGGCAAGCTAAGCTTCACTTTGTATCATATGACAGTTTCAGAAATATTACACCTACTGAGTTGCATGCTCACCCATTTCAGTATTTGTTATGTGATATTGAGAAATTTTTATCTTAAAAATACAGTACAATTGGGTCATTGAAGCTGAAAATATGCTAGGATTGCTTTAGTTGCTACTGAAATGTCATCTTTGCAAAACTGCTGGACAGAGCAGGTGACTGAGACACCCTATAATCTGTAAGAATGTTCATCTCTGCACTGCTCCTTTCCAGCTGTTGTCTCAGTCATCAGCAAGTTATTGTTCTGGTATGAGCCATGTCATGCTTGAGAGTGAGATGAAAAAAATTAATGAGGGTGCCTGAGTGCTGGTTAAGTGAGTGCTGGTTAAGTAGGTACAATTATGCTCTCCACATTCTTTACTATGACTGTTGAGGCTGAGGTAATGTACTCTAATAAGACCACATAAACAAATCTGCTGATTGACAGCTCTTGATATAGCAATGAAAAATGTTGACTGAAGCCATATTTTCAGTCTAATACTCTGGTTGCTTGTTCACATAAGGACCTTGACTTTAACTTATAACATGGGCCATTACTGTTTTTCTCTTTATTCAATTATATCAGTTCATTTCATTACTTCTATTAGGAACAGCATGTATAACTTTTACTGATGACTGCAAGGGAATAATGCATTATTTAATGGTTATAGCAAGGGGGTTTTATGTTTTTGTTATGTAAAAGGAGTTAGTACCTTTTCTGTAAGTTAATTTCAAAAATCACAGAAGAGAGAAGTTTGTGTTATAGATTTGTCAGTCCAACATCAATGATACGCAGAAATACTGAAGAGTTTTTCTACAAAATTACAGTCAAAGATAGAGGTAGACTTTTAGGTGTGTGTGTCAGACTCAGCATATGAAAAGTAAATTATGCCAGACAGTTGATAAAATTGGATTCATTTTGAGAAGATAATTTTTCTAAGCAAAGTAAATGTGATAGATTTAACCTTGTGACTGCAGTAGGATTGCTAATGCGTCAGTATTAATGGAAAGTGAGATCAACCTGCAAACTTGTAAAACAGGTAGGTTCAAGAGAAGGTGCGGAATATCTAAGGATGTATTGTATTGTACTATGCGGCTATTAGTAGAGTTTCTGAAGGATGAGTTTTGGGAATAATTATTAAATAGTCTCAATGGTAGTTTGATGTATTAGGAGAAGGCTGAATTTTGCGATAGCAGAGTTTGGAGGCATTCTCAAGTTTGAAGGAGGTTAGGATGTCGCAGATAAGCTGGATGAGTAGTAGAAACATAAATTAGCAAAAAAAGCCAAATAGTTTTGTATGATTGGCAAATTTTGCTGTTACTTTTAAGTCCGTCAAATCTGAAATAATTTGTTGCATTTAAATGCATTTCAATCCATCTCAAGATATTTATACTACATATATGATCTACAGAATAAGAACTGTTAGACTTTGTACAAATCTTAATCTGTATCTTTATTTGTCTGTATTTAAATGGAACTTTTGCAACAGGAAGATGTTTCAATATGTTAAATTCCTTGCTCAGATTGCTAAATGTTACTGTATTTGCCTATTTGGTATTTAACAGCGTGCTACTTGTCTGATGTCCACAGTGTCTGATGTGTACATCAGTAGGGAGGAAGTAGAGGGGTGAGGGGTGGGATGAATGCAGAGAGCCAGATAGGAAGAGCAACTAATAACCTTTAAAGTTGTGTAGCAGTCATTAAAATATTTCTTACTATCTTTGTGTAGTCTTGCTAGCATCCATCTGCTAATTCTTTACTATGGAGACCTGTAATAGCTGACAGACTACTTACAAAATGGCAGAGTATCAGTGGTGTTTGAGAATGGAGGGGGTGAGTGCCAGTGAGCAAAAAACCTGGCTATAGATCAGCTGAGAAAGAAGCTGTCTGAAATAAATTAACACTTCTCTAGCCCATTTAAATTGATGTTGTGTAAGAGCATAATATAGAACTTGCCTTTAATTGTGGTCAGGGTAGTATAGCCTGAATTAAAAGGTGCTTATGCCCAAAATTTAAGTGTGAATACAAACTTCAGCTTAGCACTGGAATCTGTGATTTTTACTTGCATTTATGTGTATGTGTGTGTCAGTTGTTTACAAAAAAAAAATTAAAGAAAACAAGGTAAGAGAAGAAGAGCAGAACAAATCCTGGATTTCACAGAATTGTTTCCAGTGGGGAAGCATTGTCATTAATGTGTTTACAAGTCACGCTTTTTAATATGACTTTCAGCTCTACTGTCCCAGATTCATGACAGATTAAATCACAGATGCATAGAAGCTTCTGGTATCATCAGGTGAAGAGATTAAATGGATTTGAAATCTTTAATTAAGAAAAAGCAAAGATCATGTTGTAGTGGTGTTTTCTTATTCTTTTAGAAGAGCATTAAGAAGGGAAAGGAACTGTTTAAACCAAGAGAAATCAGTATAACCTAGTCATGAATAAATTTAAACTGCAAATTGGTTCCAATCAGCTAGATCTGAGAGGTTCTGGCACATTTATCTTAAAAATGCATCTTTAAGAAAAACAACTCAGTATTTTGAAGGTAGACTCAACAAAAATATGAAAAATATGTATGTTGTGCTTTCATATAGCAGTGACCTGGATCTTGGGCCATGAGTTCCTATTTTACATTTATTAGATGATGCTACAGTTAGTATTACTGTTGCAAAAGTGTACAAGTGAGGGATACACTTGCTTTTCTTCATCTTCTCTCCCCTGTCCCCACACACCATGTAAGGTAAATGTTTAGAAGCAGCAGGTGCAGCACTAGTACAGGAGGAAAAGGTTGGGGTGCAGATTGCAGTGATTTGGCTATTGGCTTGTCATCCGTGTTTCCAAGCTTCCAGGGGTTATAACAATGAGTAAGCAATCTTGCTCTGAAGGATTCAAACACAGGCATTTGACCTTCAAGTCCCCTGCTACTTTAAGGTTTCCTGCCATTCAGCATGATGTCATCATATTGGAGATCTAGAGATATTGCATTGCCTGGTTATATACTGGTGCCTGATGTTTTAGGTTGGTGGAAGTGATCCATCCAGATCTCGAGGCCTACTTCAGGTGCTTTCAGGTACTTCAGACTGATGTTAGGAAATGCTATTTATTATCTGATATATTAAGGAGGTTGAAGCAAGGCAGGGGTTGGCCTCTGCTCCCAAGTAACAAGCGATAGGATGAAAAGAAATGGCCTCAAGTTGTGCCAGCGAAGATTTAAATTAGATATTAGGAAAAATGTCTTTACCACAGGAGTTGGCCAAGCACTGGTACAGGCATCCCAGGAAAGCAGTGCAGACCCCATCCCTGGAGGTATTTAGAAGACTTGTAGGTGTGGTGCTTGGGGGCATGGTTTAGTGGTGGACTTGGCAGTGCTGGTTTAACAGCTGGACTTTATGATCTTAAGGGTCTTTTCCAACCTAAATGATTTTAAGTGATTCTATGTGCTTAGTCTCCCACTGTCTGTGTAACTTAGCAGTCTGCTATTAACTGTGGCTTCCTCATTAAGTTTCTTTCAGGGTATGCGAGCTCCTCCCTAGTGATCCTAGTTTGCTGTTCTCTCCCCTCTGCCCTTTTGGTTTGGAGTCCCATATACTGTTGCTTCCTCCCACAAATTAATGATCAGTCCTTTGATAGGCTAGTGCTGCCCTTGCCTTTTCGGTATGCGAGGCACTGATATTGCTATGAGGTGACAGTGGGAGCTTAGTAAGTTTTTTGTGCCTCCTATGTCAGATCATTCATTCCTATCTTTCCACTCCCATATCTGTTTTGCTGTTATGTCCTGTTCTTTTGTGCAGTCACTTTATAAATTAGATTGAAAGCCTGATCCAGTGTTTCCCTGCTGGAAAGATCTTGAATTATTTAAAGCTGAGATCAGAGGTTAATAAAAGAATAAAAAATAACATCAGAACCCATAGAGTACCTGTTGAAAAATCAGTGTTCAGCGAAAGTATTGCACTATATAGTCTGCTTTTGTAAGTAAGTGTTCTGTGATGTAAATGACTTTTACAGAGTAACTAGTACAAATTGTCTTTTTTTGTGAGTACCTTCAGGTATTGTTCATCTTTAAGGATATGTAATAAAACACTGACTGAGAGCAGACTGCTGGAAAGACTATATAACACTCCTTCACACAAGTGAAATTAAAACCGTAGATTAAAGGAAGGAGATATGATCTTAACAGAATCCTTTCTCTGTCAGATGTACATCTTTCACTGTAGATATGGATGGTACTTGTTAACTTTAAATCTTGGAACAACAAATATCATAAACAATGAAAAATGTTTCTCTTATCAAGGTGTTACAGTGTACTGTTCTGAGAGAAAAATGCCTTAAGTAAAACCAAATGTTTTTTAACTTCTGTTTGTCATTTAATGTGGTAGCCAATTTCATAAATTTGCTTTGTGCCGTATTTCAGTCACAGGTGAATCTGGTGCTGCTAGCTGGGAGGGGATCTCTCCTATTTTATATGGCTGTGCTGTGAGCTGAGACAGGGAACTGGCGCAACTGGAAACTAGCTGCTGGCATTTGCTATAGAGATGAGAGTGTGCTTGGTCAGCATAAAGTGTCAGGAGAAAGGTTGAAACAGCCTCTTTAAGATGTAGTGCCAGCTTCTGATCAACAGGGATCACGTGATGGTGCTTTGTGAGCAACTGAAAAGATGCAACAGTTCATTGATGCTGAAGGGAAGAAGCCTGACTGATGTCTTCTGCCCTGCTGGTTGTGTGGTCTGCTCCACTCTGGTGCTCATTATAATCTAATGGTTACTCCACAAGATCAAACTTGCTACTTTGGTTGAAAGCTATGCACTATTCGTTTTGTTGGTTTTTTTTTTTCTTGGTGATTTTCTACCATTTTAGTGAATAAAGGAGTTCTTGAAGCAGCCTGATTGTTGCAGTGGCTTTGCGGTGGCTCATGTCCAGTTTTTTCCATCTAACAGTAACCCTAAGTCCTTCTCCACAAGGCTGCTCTCAATCCCTTCATCCCCCACCTGTATTGATACAGGGGGTTGCCCTGACCCAGATGCAGGGCCTTGTATGTGTTCTTACTGAACCTCATGAGGTTCACATGGACCTCCTTCTTCGAGCTTGTCTCAGTCTCTTTGGATGTGTCTTAACTGCTAAGCATGTGGTATGCACAATAATAGAAATGCATCAGACCAACTTTATCTCAATCTTTGAGGTCATTTGAAAATACTGGGGTCAATGGTTGTTGTGTGCTCTCATTTATGATATTTAACATATACTGCATAAAATCTGTAACCATCAGAAGCCATGTCTTAGTGTCTCTTTCATCTAGATTTTACTGAAAAGTATATGCTTGTGTTAAATTCCAGGGACTACGGTATGTTTCAAATGCTGTTCTAATTCTTGCTGCTTTGCTCTGTTAAAGATAAGGTGTTAAAATTTTTCTACTAGTGAGTTTTGAGCATGGATAAAGACTTAATAAAAATGGAGTACAAAAGTATGATTCGCTGCTTCTTATCTGTCTTCCAAAGGAAAAAAGAAAGTTTGAGTAACATGCTTCCTTTCTACTTTCTAATGCTAAAGCTTAGAATTGGTTTTGGTTTGGCGAACAGTGAAGTTGCCTCTAAACTGGCTTTGAGGGGAGTGCTGTGTTGGAGGATCAGTCACAACTTGCATGGTCAGTAGAGAAAGTTTTAGAATTGGTCAACAAAATGGACAGTAAAGGATTGCTAAGATCAGCTGGTATTCACCCTGGACTTCTAAGAGAACTAGAGGATGATATCACAGCTACAGGTTGGGCAGAGAAGAGATTCAGAGCAGGCCTGTGGAGAAGGACTTAGGGGTGTTGGTCGGTGAGAAAATGAACATGAGCCAGCAGTGTGCACATGCAGGCCAGAAAGCCAACCATATCCTGGGCTGCATCAAAAGGAGCGTGACCAGCAGGTCGAAGGAGGTGATCCTGCCCCTCTACTCTGCTCTCATGAGACCTTACTTGTGGTATTGTGTGCAGTTCTGGTGTCCTCAACATAAAGAGGACATGAAACTGTTGGAACAAGTCCAGAGGAGGGCCACGAGGATGATCAGAGGACTGGAGCACCTCCTGTATGAAGATAGGCTGAGATAGTTGGGGCTGTCCAGGCTGGAGAAAAGAAGGCTGCATGGAGACCTCATAGCAGCCTTCCAGTATCTGAAGGGGGCCTATAAGGATGCTGGGGAGGGACTCTTCATTAAGGACTGTAGTGATAGGACAAGGGGTAACTGAGTTCAAACTTAAACAGGGGAAGTGTAAATTGGATATGAGGAGGAATTTCTTTACTGTGAGGGTGGTGAGGCGCTGGAATGGGTTTCACAAGGAAGTTGTGAATGTTCCCTTGCTGGCGGTGTTCAAGGCTGGGTTGGACAGAGACTTGGGTAACATGATTTAGTGTGAGGTGCCCCTGCTGATGGCAGGGGTGTTGGAACTAGATGATCTTAAGTTCCTTTCCAACCCTAACTATTCTGTGATTCTCTGAGACAGCTGAGCAATGAACTGTGCTATGTAAACTATTCTTTAAACCTATGACAGCATCAGAGGAAAGGAAGCAAGGTGACAAATGTGTAACAGTTATTTCAAAAGGTTTCTGGAGTTTGAGGATCTACAGTTAGCGAACTTGGTATCCATGGTGGACATATTGTAGATAATCATTAATGAAGAGTAGAATTGGTTAACAATATATTATTTATATACTGGCAAAATAATCTCAGTAATGGCTGAAAACAAATAGAATTTGAGAGCTGCTAAGAAAGAAAAAACAAAGTAATAATAACTAAAATGTCAATGTACAAGTTCAAGCTGTACCCACATAATGGTTATTTTGTGTGGCTTTATTTCCTCTCACTACTAAAAGGTGTAATAGTGGTACAGCAAGATGACCATAGTTATTGAAACAAATAAAAGTATGTCTTTCTTTGTACAATGCATAATTAAGAATGGGAACTCTGTGCTCAAGAACTTCATCAATGTTTAAAATTTACTAGGTGTAAACAGCAATTATACACAGGCACAGAAGAACAGTCTTGAAGATTGCTAAATGAAAAGATTTTGCTCTGGAATAGGACAACCTTTGAAAGGCAAATATATGGAGACTTGCAAAGAAGTGTATGCTTGACTTGTTCTTGTATGTGTTCCTATGCATCTTACTGACCTCTGGAAGAGGTGGTTTATCTAATAGGGCATAATTATTCTTATGAAGAGGTTTCCAGAGGCAGCAGTGTAGTTATGATTCTAACTGCTTTTCTAAGTCAACCGGTATGCCTGCCCATGACAGGGGAGTTGGAACTGGATGGTCTTATGGTCCTTTCCAACCCTAACTATTCTATGACTCTATGTTTCTGTTGCCTTGTCCCGCTTAGACTGACCCATGCTGGCTCCTTTTTCAATACTTTTGTGTGGTTCTCTACCTCAGTTCAGATACTGGACCCAGAGAAGTGGAGTTGAACAGCTGTCATTCCATTTCACAGGGTAATATATAACATGATGGTGCTTCTTGAATCAGTTTTCTCAGGTCGCGTGCAGCTGCACTCAGGTGCTGTTATTCTGCTTTTGATAGCTTCTGTCAAGTGACAGATCACCCTTGTAAGGCCCAAGCAGCTAAATCCTGGTAGTAGGAATATGTTTTAAAATGGGGAGATCTGAATTACGTGTGTACTGGAGCTAGACTTTAAACAACTTTACTGCTCAGAACACCAGTGTATTTTGCTTTTCCCTGTTCAGCAAACTCCACTGTAGCAGAAAACCCATTTCAACCCCTACCTCTTTTCTTTCCCCTTTGAGGAAAATTAATGAAGTTTTAAATCCTTCCAGGAGTTGACTCAATCTTGGTTAAAACTTTCAATTCTAGTGTGGACCCAAGCAGGTGTTCAGATTGTAACGAAGAAAAAGATTCTTCTGATTTTTATATGCCATATTTCTGACAGTATTTTAGAGAGTTGCTGAAGAAAAAATTCAGAGTTGATTTTGTTTTATCCCAGAATTTTATCAGCTTCCATTAAAAAAGTGAGAGTTTACTGTCTTAGCATTATGAATGAACTAACATAATTTAGAAATTATTTAGTTACTATAGGATCATAGAATGGTAACACTTAGGTTTTCAAAATAAAAGAAAGATGGTATTTCTGTTTCAAATTACTTAGTGACTTAGTTAAAAAAATCTTAATTACTTGGCTAATTTTGCAAAAGCAGTAATCTATAACTGCAAAATCCTGTGTTGATTGTTATAGAAGATGAGGAAAAGGGTGGAAGCACAAACATGAGACCATTTGGTTAATCACTTGCTAGTGTACTAATTCCTGTTACATGATCGATCAGCCTATGCCTGTTATTGGTATGTCTTTTTGCAAAACAAGGACCTTATGTGTCCACCTTAATTAGTTGCAGGGTATGTTTTTATCTTGGTCCACCTATTCATGCTATGATTATGCAGATTTTCAGTGGGCAAGATGCATTGCTGGCAACCGTAAAGAGTCTAAGATGAATTAGTTTTTTTTGTGCATGTAATGTAATGTATATGCAGAAAATTAAAGACTGTCAGTCACTGGATGTATTTAATAGCCTGTTATTGAGGCACATTCTTCTGAATTACCTTGAAATAGCCTGTCAGAGATAAAATGCCTGAATATATTTGTACATATGCTGTTACCAATAATTCCAGTTCTTATGTACCCTTGAGAAATTATTTGTAATAAAATCCTCTATTTTGAGTGAGTTACAGTGATGTATGAATTTAAGCTATCATGAAGCATGGCTGAGTTTTAATGGTGTATGCATGAATTGTGCCAATTCAACAGCAGTGTTGTCAATATAGGAACAACAGTGCATGTGTGCATGACTGAACATATGTTTGAGGGAGGTAAGAAGTGGCAATCTCTTACAAACTGCTTAGAAAACAAATGGTAAAACTGAAGAAATATTCCCTATTGCAGCAACTACCATTCCAAAGATATGAGGACTGATGACTAGAAATTGTCAAAAAAGAGGCCTAAACAAACAGGAGCTTGGAATGCATTGGCACCTTTGCATTGTATTTTCCACATACCTGTTATAGTCAACATGAAGAATAACAAATACCCATACTCTCTAGGAGTTTGCATTCCACCTCAGTAATGGAGGCATTTTCAGTTAAAACTGTGAAACATTATTTATATTCCTACCATAGTTAATAGTTTCTTACTGATTTTCCAAGTTGTAGGTATATGTAGAGGGAAAATAAGATGGAGCGTGAAAGCTTTTTCGTAGTACTTGAAACACAGTTTGTACCCCATGAAAGGGCTGGATTAAATTGTTAGGCGTGATGAACAGTCCCTGGGGCTAAAACTTTTGTGTTGATACAAACATAGGTTGCTCATTTTGGAAAGAACATATACCAGCTTCTTTACCTCTCAGGTGCAGACATTCTTCCTATTGCTGTGGGCTGTGCCCAGTATCCTCATTTTATCATTGTTTTTATTTAAAACAGCTACAATAATGAAAAAAGTCACCCCAAAAAAACCCAAAACACCAACCCCCCAAAAAAACCCCAACTAGGTGTCTTAAATGATTTTGAAGAATAGATCTAGTTCAGAATTTCTTTCCTATTTTGAAGCAGGTTATCACAAATAACTGTGCCAGTGAGCCCTGCAATTCAGTATGGAAGCTGTCTAGGAAATAAGCTTGTCAGTATCCTTTTATTTTCTTTGTTTCATGTCATATTGCAGAACAATAATTTTGGAGCTGTTAAAACAATCCAAGTCTTCAAAAGGCTGTGTTCTGTCAGCCAAAAGATATATATTTCTTGGCAGGTCTCGGATTTCCGCACCGTCCAGGCCACACGTAGAGTATGGAGTGCAGCTTGAGCCTCCCCAGTAAGAGGGAGGCATGGACATACTAGGGAAAGCCCAACAAAGGGTCAGAAAGATGATGAGGAGACTTGGAGCATCTCTCCTATGAGGAAAGCCTGAGGGAGCTGGGACTGTTTAACATGGAGAAGAGAAGGCTCAGGAGAATCCTATCAATTTATATTAATACCTGAAGAGAGGGTAAAAGGAGGACGAAACCAGACACTTTGCAATAGCAGTGGGCACAAACTGAAACACAGGAGGTTCCTCCTGAACATCACAAAACACTTCTTTTACTCTGGGGGATGACTGATCACTGACATGGGTTGTCCACAGAGGTTGTGGACTCTCCTTCAATCTTTAGAGATATTCAAAAGCTGCCTAAATACAGTTCTGGGCACCTGGCTGTGGGTGGCCCTGTTTGAGTAAGGGGGTTGGAACAGATGACCTCCAGAGGTCCCTTCCAACTTCAGTAGTTCTATGATTTACAGCAACTTGTGCCACATTTTTGGTTTGAATAACTAAGAACTTTTGCAGCACTTTTTTATTCAGCTACAATCTCATTTTCTATTCAAGACCTATTCCTTTGATTCCAGATAACTTCTTGGAGATAAAGAAGGTCTTTCAGTTGAATGTCCTACTGTATGTGGCACAAGCTATCATTTACTTCTAAGAGTTAGATTTCTAAACAGGTGAGGTGGGCATCTACTTTCATAATGAGTCTTGGTGTGGGTGCATCTTTTGAGCTCATGACCCCAGGCTTGTTCTTTAATTTCTCAGTGAAGACAGGCTTCAAGATGACTGTTGTTTTAGCTAAGAGGGTAAGAAAGTTGCAAGGTCTTGTGTAATTTTCTGTGCGCTCTGTTAGTGACAAAATTACTCCACTGAGTGTTCTGTGAATTTCTGTGTTATGCAGTTTTCAAGTTATAGCTGAACCAGGAATTCAGACTTTTTAAAGCAAATGGTCAGATCTGCATGTTCCTTTCAAAACCTGTATTTCAAGAGTATTTTGTTTTTATTCAATAATGATGTATTTTAGAGGAATTTTTTTTTCTTTAGCATACAGATGCACAGACATGACTTTTCTTGCACAAAGATAGTGGATAGCAGATTCTATCAAGACCTGCAGCAAAACCAGAAATGTGGATAGCACTTCACGAACGTAGATTGTCAGTTGCACCTACCAAAATGTGATTGTTTCAGGCATCTGCTGAGTAAACTACATAGGATTCAATCCACATTTCTGTGAAATGCTATTCTGTAGGCTTCCAACTGTGATGTTACGTTTGTAAAAGAATCCTGTCTCCACTCACTTCATGACTGTAGTTTCAGTCTGATCATTGCCATAGATGCAGGTAGTTGACTACAGTTGAATGTGTATATGCACACGTTTGAAGGGGTCAGTAAAAGTGATTTTTCCAATACCTAAAACTCCTTTGAGGTATTTTTCTGTCTGTACACTGGCAACCACATCTGTTAGTTCTGGAGTCATGTTAATAAGGATGTGGGATTGTGGAGATAAACGGAACTAAGAAGTGTGGGAGATGAATTCTGTGTGTTTCAAAGTGACGTAGCATTTTGTTTCCCAGCCTGAGAGAGCAGAGCAGTTGGGTCATCAGAGGAGATACTACTGACTAAAAATTATCTACTTCAGATGCTGGGGCCATGTGTGTATCCCCAGTGTGCAGTTCTTGATATGTAAAGTTTCTTTTCAGTTGTATAATACATGAAGTAAGACCTGAGATTTTGAAACAATTAATGGTTTAACTGTGATGGTCCAGCTTCTGGAGCCATAATAGTTATTTAGAGATCCCCTGGTTTGATTCTTCTCTTGTTAGCATGACAGCGTTTTACATCTGTTTCCCCTGATAGTCATCTCCTTTCTGCAACAGCTGCCCATTCTCACTGGGCTGTGTGCTCTTTTTCCAGTGTAAGCAGACGTTCCCCATTTCTATTTTCTGTATACTTTCCTCCCTCCCTCAGTACCCTCTTGAAATAAAAATGCAAGTGCTGATTTTCTTAATTTTTCTGTTAGTTTAGATATTTACTTCACTTATTCAGATGTATTGAATGTTTTTTCTTTCCCTCCTCTCCTTTTCCCCCTGTGGGTTTTTTTACCTTTTTTCTTGTTGGAAATAGATAATAGTTGTCTCTTCTCCCCTCCCTCCCTCCCACCCATTCCAAAAAGTTAACAAGCAAATGAGATAAAACATTTCTAGAGGCAGTAGGAGGTATAAGAATTTCAGAATTTCCATTGGAAAGTGCACCATTTCCAATAGGAAAGACAAGTAATATGTATCTTCTGCTTCTTATTGCTCCCAACTATGTAAGGATGTGACCTGAATTCTCCTGAAGAAGTATCATGTAAGTTTGATGTAATTAAGTTTGCATAATTGTATAGCTCTGTATACAATTCCTGCATGAGTTTCTAGAGTATGTTCTATGTGAATTTTTAACTTAGGGTTGTGATACCTTAAGTGTTGCTGTCACTTTGTGCGTAACCCCCTCCTGGGTGAAAGTTCCAGAGGGAATTAGCCAGTTCATTTGCAAGCATTATTCCTTAATTTGAAAGTTAGTTTTGTATGTTTGTATGTCTGTGTATTATCTCTGTTATAGGACTAACTGAATAAATACTGCTTTCTAGTCCTGGAAAAGGCAAACATATTTGTGTTTTTTCTGTTTCATCCCCTATTAGTATCCTGTTCAAGTCTGTCAGTAAAGTCTTGTCTGTTCAAGTTTAAGTCAATTTATAAATTCAGATAATTTAACTTTTTTTTTGTTGTGACTATGAAGAAAATGATCTTGTTTTCTGTAAAATGATGGTGTGCAAGGTTTTGAGGTAGCCATAAACCATTATTGTATTTTCATTATGATTCAGATGAGTTAAGGCATGAAGATGGCATGGAACCTGTGCTGCAGAGATATCCAGATCTAGTGGAATCTGCAATTCTAGCACTGATAAGGCGTGCCACTCAGAATGATACTTTTAAGAATGACTGTTGTCAGCCTGTAGCCTTTAAGAAATTTGAGAGGTCTTTAAGGTGTGTAACTGCAGGAGAAAATGGTTGCATGATCTTGAAATCCATAGCCCTGACATGTCCTTCTGGATTTAGTAAGGCCTCTTAAACCATAACCAGAAAAAAAAAAAAAAATAAGTGAAGCTTTAGTGGTAACCTCCCTTTTCTCCAATAGCTTAAATATCATTCTGTTCTTTTTGGACATGGGGTATTGAGTTCTCACATTGTGGTTAAAAACTACCTCTTTTGCTTTCATATGCATAGTAGGCAGTTATTTTTCCTGGTTCAGGAGAATGTTGACTTTTCTGTTAAATCTGTGGGTTTTTACTGTTGATTCAGACCAGCTGGTTGCTTCCGGTAAGGTGAGGAGAAAGACAGAAGACAAAGATTTTGACTTTGTAACCCATTTGCCAGGACCCTGGGTATCAGGTCTTCCTCTAAGGGACTACTTTATATCTTAACTCAGTAATTTCATTTTCAGAATACCAGGTTCTTTTCTGCACTGTGGCATGTCCTCAGAGGGGAGCAGCATTCTGCCCAGCAATTAAAAGTACTTTAGGAGATGATTCAAATTTTGTGTCTCCACCAGCTTGGGAGTGACTAGAATCTAGTTCCTTCAATCCCTAGTGTGAGGTCTTTAAGTTCTTGTCTCTTTGGTAGTTTCCTAGTTAACAAAGGTCAGAGACCTTGAGAGGTCATTGCCCTTAGAAAAACATTTTTTAAGAATGACATAGCTCTGTAAGACCTCTCTTAAAATTTACAGAAGTAATTTCAAGTTAGAGAAATTATCTTGATAATTAATATTACATCTAGTTTTGTCAAGAATCATTGGTGAGCTACAAATTTTAATCCTGTTTTCTTGACAGTTTCTCTATATCCATCTCCTTCTGAAATCAGTAGCATATACTTTTATTACAACCTATTTTTTACTCTCTACTATTTGAAGCATGTAGAACTTAATTTACAACAATCATACTGTAAAAGCTTGAAAACTAATTTTGTGAAATAGTAATATATTGGCTGTAATAATATTTGATAGTGAAGACTTGTGCTGGGGAAGGAGAAGGAAAAAAAAACAAAGGAAGAAAATAAAAAAGGATAACCAGATTGGGTTAAAGGAAAGATTTGTGTACGTTTGGACTTCTTGTTTGTGTGTATAATAATTGGAATATTTCTTACTAATATATTATCAAGACCATGCTGTTATTGTAAATGAAATTCTCATGACAGTGTGTGAATAATGAAAAATAAATTCAGCTTACATAGTGCATTTGGGAGAACATATTTGTATGAATTATTTTTTGAAAAGAAAGAATAAACCAAAATTTCCAGCCATGTTAATGTACATTTACACAATCACTTTGTCTTTGTGATATTTTATAATAAGGTTATTATGCCATATATTTAAAAATATATCTTTTGGAGGAAATAAGGAAAACAAGTATAAATTCATTTATATTCTAAAGTAATGTTAGTTTTTCATATGCCAGTGATCTTTGATATTTTTGGTGCATATACTTGGACAAAAGCAGTCACAAAAATGCCTGAATTTTGGGTTGGTTCTTTATTGCTTAGTATCAAGACATATTGACATATCTCCTTTAAGATCTGTTGTTGTCAAGTATCAAAATCCAATTAGAATGCTAACCTTACCAGGCTGACTGAAGGAAGTTGAATGGTATTTTAAATATGACTTTCATGACTTCAGACAATTCATGCAGCTAACATTATCATCTTCAGTTTCTATATATTAAAAAAAAATCTTGTTCTAGAAGGCCAACATGCTGACAAATTTCGCTGAAGAACAGATTTTGAGAATGCAAGCAATTAAATGTAAAACCTCTGTATTTATTATGTTCTGTGTTATTTTCTTTGTGAATTGACTATGCTTGATAGCAAATATGTTTTCTGAATTCATTAATGTTTTTCTAAACATTGAAAGTTTACAGTGAGTATATTTGTGTTTACTTTGGCAGTAAAAAAAGAGGAGGAGGAATTTGAAGAAAAGAAATCCGTTAAGAAACGAATCAAAGAATTAAAAGTCTTGGACCCAAAGATTGCACAGAATCTGTGTAAGTAGATTTTGGTTTTATAACAAAGTAATGTTGCATATATGTTCCATAAAAATGTCTGTGTTGTCTGACTGCCTCGTAGCCACTTTTTGTTTAAAGTATGTGATAATATGTTCATACGTGCATATTGGTGTTATGCCAAAGGATGTGAGTTGATACAACTGAAACACTTTTTAAAGGATCCAGAAAACAATTGAAGGTCATCACTTGTTTGAGACTGACATTATTCTCATCTGTATGTATTGAAACACAAGTATACAGCTATGTATCTAATTATCTATATATATTTTCAACATAGTCAACAAAGAATATTGCCTAACCCCCTACTGCTTCGTCCCACCAAGAATTCTGGTACAAGATGTCTGGCCCCATCCCTCATGTCCTTTGTAGAAAGAAGGCAATACTCAGTATTATGCAGTAATATGCAAATAAAGATGATAAAGTTTTGGAAGCAATGAGTGCTGTAAAGAGTATGTTCCTAAATACTGGAAAAGATAAAATAGGAAATGATTGGATTATGGCAAATGAAAAAACAGTGCTTAATAAGAGCGCTTGGGTTTTTAAATGTTGATATGGTTTCAGTTTCTCAAAGCTCTGACAAAACCATTGAAGGAAAAAAGTGTAAACTGTTAGCTTATCTGTCCTGCAGAGTAGACTTTTCACTGGGTACTTATGGTGGTCCTCTGTGATGCTGGATGTTCTGTGTAACAAATGGATGGAGAAGGCTAGAATTTTAGAAGAACAATAGTTAAAAAAAATTGTTGTCTCTTAGCTGTATTACTTTGTATGGTGCTTGTTAGCCTGTATGCTATAGGCTGTTTAACTGGTGATTTGTAAGTAGAAAAAAAAATGTTGTCTTCCTTTCTTTGTTATGTGTTGAATCTTTTTTTTAGCAATTTTCCTTGGCTCTTTCCGAGTGCCATATGAGGAAATCAAAATGATGATATTGGAAGTTGATGAAACACAACTGTCAGAGTCCATGATTCAGGTAAGGAAAGTGACACTTTAAATCCAAATATTTCAGAGTAAGCTTCTCATTGAATAGAAACCTGTAACTAAAAAACCCCTTACCATTACTTAAGGCAAATAAATCACTGTGAGAATCTTATTTTACCCATGAACTGTAGGATTTTTTTTTTATATTTGTAATGCTATTTTTTAATGAAAGTGGATGAATTTACATTCTCTAATTTCTTCATTCGCATTGTCCACTCCTAAATTGATAGAATTCTTGAGTACTTATCTTTTTCAAAAGTTTTGTGGTCAGTTTTTCTACATATGAAAATTATTTTAGCATCAAATAAGAGCACTTTAATCTCAGTAAAGATTAAGGAATTTTAGTATATGAAGAGCTTGTTACATAGATGTTGTATAACAAGAGGGTTATGAATTTCTAATTTAAAATAAATCTTTTTACACTCTGTATCCTTTCATTTTTTTCTCAGTATTACTGATTTAGTGCTGGAGCATCTTCATCCATCATTAATAAATGCAGTGTGCCTTACAAAAATGTTTCTAAATGTAGTTATGGTAAGGATATATATGACTACTCTCATAAATTCTTCATGTTGAAAATCAGTCTGACTATTTCCAAATCAAGCTACATAAAATTTAAGTTACATTATTAAGCATCAGCTTTCATGCATTTTTAAGAGTTCCCTTTTTTTCTGCCAAAATCCTTATTTGAGTGTGGATATTCTGTTGAAGAAGTTTGATACTTAACTATTATTTACTGTTCCTTTGGTTTACTTGGACCTTTGCTCCTAGGTCTAGCTTTTTTTATATGCTGATTTTATTTTCTTGATAAACTCCTTGATCCTTACTTTGGATTTGACAAAATATTGTAAAATCAATTACTTATTGTAGTCCTTATGATCAAAGTAAAGTTTCGGTTCTTAAAATAGTCACTATTTTTACCCTAAAACAAAACAGTGAGAAAGGACACTGTGTCTTTTTATCCATTAAAAAAAAAAGTTGATAACTGATAAACTACCATCAAATGACAATTGTTACAAAAGCTAGCAGACTGAGTTATTAAAAAAAAAAGAAAAAAGTATTAGTATTAAAATAGTCAAGTTGCTTTTGAAAAGAAATTAACACTTCAGGTACAATCTAGTATTTTCACTCTTTAACAAGAAGAATATCTATACTGTGCTTCAGGATCACATCAGGAGCTAGCTTTGAAGTAGTTAATACAGGTTGTGAAGATCTCAAAGGGCCACTGCATTGATTATTAGCTTTAAGGATATTTTTGGGTACTTGTTAATGAGTTGAATTCTTTTTTCCTATATTAGGAAATTATGTTATGCAAAGCAGAGCTATGACTTTTTATATCTCTGGCCAAAAAAAAGATAATTTATGTATCATTGTATCATAACTGGTTGAATTTTATGTAGAAGAAGAAATTAATTTGTGTGTAAAATTGGGGGGGTTATTAAGACTTTCAGATAGGTATCCTGTTCACTAACTTAAGTAAATTCCTTTCTGTGTCACCAAAGCTATTTACTTGCAGAGATATAGAAGAGATTTTGACTTAACTGAAACAGGGAGCTGCTAGATAGAGTTAGTCTTTCTGATCTTTTCTTGAAATATGGTAGTAGGCAGTGGGATACTGTCTGCTAGACCTGATTCAGTGTTAGAGGGCTGGAATCTTTGTTCAGACTGATCTTACTAATAGATCAGGGAGTATTTTAAGAAAGAACACAATTTCTCTCTTGGATTTTTACTATGATGGAAGCTTAGCCACTATGTAACTAGGAACACAAAAGTCATAAGCTGAGAGAGAACGAAGGCTAAAAGGACCCTGACTATTGCTTGGTAGTTATAGTAGTTATCTTGGGAAGGGACAGAACTGAGCTACTGGCTCATAATTACCATATATACCATAATTAAAAGTGTTCAGAAAGCTCCAGGAATTGAGAATTTTTCAGATATCAGATGAAACTGACATTTCATGTCAGGTATTTAGATTAGTTAGATTTAGTAAGGGTATTTAGATTCCCTTACCTGTGTTCAAAAGACATTCATTTATGAAAATGTCCAAGCTCCTTGTATGGGCTCCTAAATTCCGCTGAAGCAGAATCCCACCTCTGAATTCCCACTTCTTTTCAAGTTTCCATGATAAATATAGTACATAAGGGTTTTAAGCTTTTGCTTTGAGTGTTGTTTTTGTAGTGTTTGGTAATGATGCATATGTAATACCATTTGCCTGTAATATAAGCAACATAGAATCTGAGATTTTTTTAAGCCTTTTTTATTTTTCTTGATAGAATTTAATAAAACATCTTCCTGAACAAGAACAATTGAATGCATTGTCCAAGTTCAAGAATGAGTATAATAATTTGTCAGAGCCAGAGCAGTTTGGAGTTGTGGTGAGTTCTCTTTTGTTATCCCTTTTATTTTTTGTTTTTATGTGTGTGTTTTATGAAATACAATTTTAGTATAACATAGAAACAATAGCAGCTATTTTTTCCTAAATGTGAAGAAGTTTCTGACTGGGAGAAGAGTACAAGTCAAAATCAGTTTTTAACATGAAAACATTTTTAATTTCTCTTGGAGGGCAGACATTTTCAATAGGTCACTTTTTTGCTTTCTTAATATGGACCGTTATGCATTTGCTTTTCATCAAAGTTTCAGTCTCCATTAGGCTTGGTTGTATCTTTTATTCTGGCTGGAAAGCAGGCTGAGAACTTATATTAATTTCTTTAAGAACTGTTGTAGACAAAAAAAAAAATGTCAGCACTTCTGCCCAGTATAACTGTTTGGTTGTGGTTTTGGTGCTTTTTTGTTTTATTTTTGGTTATGGGATTTTTTTGGGTTGGTTTGTTTGGGGTTTTTTTTGTTTGGTTGTTTTTTTAAATTGCTGATTTATGCTTAATTTTTTTGCTATTCTTTTCAAATGAGGACAATCAAGCATACATTACAAGACATTCAGGTTTTTCTTTTAGGTGAGTAGTGTCTTGTAGTTACCATGTTTTAGAGAGTTTGGAGTCCCATGATAATTTGCTCTAAAGTTGTGATTAAGAGAATGAGTAAACTATTTGACTCCCAAGTAAAAGCCTAAGTAGTGAATAAACGGATAATTACTACTTGTGTGATAATAAACGTTTCATAATGGAAACCTTCTTTATCCTTCTATCTTTGAATTCAAAGTCAAGATTTGGTACTCTGAAAAAAACGGCTAGACGCTTACTGAGATACTGGCATACTGTGACAGTTACAGTATTGCATGTGTTACTTCAACCAAAGTTAATTAACTTTTATTGTTGGCTTAAAGACATTGAGGGCATAACGCTATAAACAGTTCAGGTTCCCTTCATGAGTGTGGCTGCTTGCTTTATTTTTGTATTGACTCTATGGGTTGCTTTTGTGCTTACTGCAAACTTCCTCTTTTTAAGTTATTTTGAACTTTTATGTTTTCTATTAATTCAGCAGTAAGACTAACATAAATACTTTATTACTCTTATCTTCTCCTCCAGACTTTAGGTTTTCCTTAGCTAAACTGCTTTATTTTCCTATACATCCTTTCTTAGTCTAGGCTGATGCTTCAGAGCACACATGCTATCATCTACTGCCTGTTATCACCATAGTGAGGCACTGGCACAGGCTCCTCAGAGAAGCTGTGGCTGCCCCATCCCTGCCTGTGTTCAAGGCCAGGTTGGATGGGGCTTGGAGCAACCTGCTCTCGTGGAAGGTGTCCCTGCCCATGGCATGGGGGTTGGAACTAGATCATCTTAAAGTTCTTTCCAAACCTAATCATTCAGTGATTCTGTTACTGTGGAGTTTGGTTTTGAGGGTTTTGGTTTTGGTGGTATGTTTTTGTTGTTGTTGTTTTTGTTTGTTTGTTTTTGTTGGTTTTTTTTTAATTGGCCTGCCATTTAGACATCCACGCTGCTCTAGCAATATATCCAATCACTCTTATCCAAAGATAGATAAGTTTACCTATGTTCTTACTTATCTTCATCCCTGTTAGAGCACTGATGATTTTATCTTTTCCTTGTATTACACTATTGATGACGAGCTCATTGCTGGTTTTTGTCCTTTTATCTTCCCCGTGTAAATAATTATATTTTTTTATGTATTTCAATTTTATTCTCACCCTTACTGTAGCTGGTAGAAGTTCCTTATCTTGATTGTGTGAAATTCTTAAAGATTGGTCTCTTTCAAAACTGGGGTGTGCAAAGAAGTGCTCTTGTCTGCATATGAAATTCTGAGTTGCTTCTTCCAGAGACCAAGACCTACTAGGCACTGAGTGTATTTATCAGCCCTGCTGTATCTTTTTAATGAAGCTGTGACAACCTTAATGCTTCTGTTTTCTGTAGTACTTGCAGGAAATACTGAATGATTTCCCACCAGAGGTTGATGAGTTTCTCATGTTTACCTGCACATAATTATAGCTGTTATTGGTCATCTCAAGTTTGAGCTTCATTTTGACTTTAATGGTTTTGTCTTGGAACAGTGGTGACCATGCAACATGTGTCTGGTTACAGCTGCGGCAGAAACCAGTACGCATAGCTGTTTTAGCTGTGTGGGTTGTTGGTTGGATTTTTGGTTGTTTTTTCCCTGTTAGTGTAACTCTCAGGGTATTGTGTGGTATTCCAAGAGCAACAGGGCATTTCTGAGCTAAGCTACTATCTAACATCGCTTCAATTCCACTCCATCAGAGTGTGTTTTTCCTTTGTTCTCCAGGCACTGACAGTATTCTGGCATGAGTCCACTGTTGACTAACATGGGGACAGCCCTGCTTTTCTTATCTCTTGCTTATGCTATCGAAAGCCCCCATTTGGCTGCTAAGTGAAGACGCTGATAACTTCAGAAAAAGTAACGTTAATTTAGATATTCTCTTGAGAGAAACTTAAAAGGAGAAAGATCACCAGGGGTAATCTTAAGTGTGAAGAACAAGTAAAATAAAGGAATTTGGACCATGGAGGTGCAATTCAACTTCATAGGAAAAGAACTTAGGGATGACAAAATAAAATAACAATATAGGTATGTTCAAGAAAGCAGAAGCTAAAAGTTTCTAGATCATCTGGTTTATTGGGAAACACAACTTGTAGAATAATTTTTAACAAGAACTCTTACAAACCTTTTTTAATGACAGATTATCTTGTAAATAAATAAGAAGTCCAAGTTAAATGCTATTCTGAGTTATGGTTAACAGTTGTGTAGGACTTCGTGAAAATAAGAGCAGAAAAGTAGTGGTGATCACTTGCTCAAATACAGCATAATTAAGAATGTGATCCAATGATACAGTGGTATTAACTTGAGGCAGGAAAGGTTATGGCGTTTTAAAAAATATAGCATGAGAAATGAAATAATATATGGTTATTTAAGAGATTGCTGGAAAGTTCAGAAACAAACCGTTGTTCATTAGAATTATTTTAATAAAGCTATAAAAGATGTGAGTCAACATTTGTCCAGTGCTTTTTTAATGTAAAGTATTAAAGTACTAAAAAAATTGTCTTCTGTTATTGTTCATTTGTATTAATTTGATCTGAGTCTGAGGTTTTTTTCTGAGATATTAAAAGTGTAAGGGTCATAAGCGACTGATAAGGGCAGCTTACTGTTTGCTTGTTGAAAGTAAACTTTCTGAACTTCTGAGTTGAAGGATAAATGCAAAAGAGAAGTAACATAAGTAACATAAAGCTACAGTAACATAAAGCTTTTAAGTTTCAGACTTACGTGGAGAAATGAGCATAGAAGAAAAATGCTCAGTGTGAGATTTTATGGGAAAGGAAAAGTAATATTTTACTTACAAAACCTTGTAAATTAGTTTTTACCTGCTCGGTCTCTCATAGATTTAATTCACTTTTGCTGTCATACCTACGTTCTTCTAAGCACCACCTTGTGTGTGTGTGTGTGTGTGTGTGTGTGTGTGTTCAAGCCGTCTGACCAGGATTGCTGATGTGCAGCACAGAGGACACAGGACTCAACACCATGTTATGTCTCTGTGGTGGTTCTTGGTTGGTGACAGCAAGCTTTTTTGGACAGGTCTTTTATACAGCCAGAAAGCACCAGCTGGCATGAGGATGTCTTTACCTCAGAATCTCCTAACTTCAGCTTCTTGTAATGATTGACCAGGTTGCTGCCCACTGATTTAAATATCATTGTTTGGAATCTATTTTTAAGATACATAGTTTAATTTGCTGGTAGGCTAGTAGGAAAATGAATAATCTAGACTATCTTAAGTTGGAAGGGACCCATATTGATTGAGTCCAACTGTCTGCTCCTCACAAGACTGCCTAAATCTAAATCATATTACTAAGAGCAGCATTCAGATGCTCCTTGAATTCTGACGGGCTTGATGCCATGATCGCTTCCTTGGGGAGCCTCTTCCAGTGGCCAAACACCCTTTCAGTGAAGAATCTTTTCCTAATCATAGAATCATATGTCCAACCTGAACTTCCCCTGGCGCATCTTCATTCTATTTTCTTGTATGCTGTCGCTGGTCATCAGATAGAGGTGATCAGGCATCTCTGCACCTCTTGGACGTGCTATTTCAGGGCATTTTTGGAGGCACAGAGGTGCATGGCAATGTTTGGTGTCGTATCAGGTGGCTCCAGATCTTTGCCCCCACCCTTCTCAAATTATTTTGGGATGCAGTTTATATAAATGATTGCTAGAATACTCAAAATGCAATTGATTCTTTGTGGAGTTGTATGGTTCACCTCTCCCCACGCTCCTGCCCCCAGAACAATGTTAATGCTTTAGGCTTGTCCGTGCCAATGTAAACTGCCTTTTCACCAGGAACTATTCCCCAAGGTAGTTCTGATTTGGTTATGCTTCAAGGAGAGAGCTGAATCCAGTAGTAAGCATGTAGATTTGTCAGTGCCTTTAATCCTTAGTGGTGTAAAATAATCCTGGGCAAATTTAATTTAGTAATATGGTTAAAAATCCATAAATGCAATTCTATTTAAAAAAAACCATGATTTTGATGTTCTTTATAAATACTTTCGGTTTTAAAAGTTGCTAATACTTGCCAGGATGTGACTAGTGGACATTTGACCTCAGGTGTAGACAACAGTACTACCAGTCTTACACCTGAGCATAGTGTCTCAAGAGCTACATGTGATAGCTTCTGCTTTATTTCTTTTTTTAAAACTTAAAATATTTGTAAGTTCCCTCCTGGAGTGAAAAGAAAGAAACATTTTTTTTCCCTTGATTGCTTATTTACTGAAAAGTAAAAATTGAGGGAATTATGAAATATTGTTTCAGAAATAATTCTGAAATAATTGTTTCAGAAATAATTATTATTCCAGAAATAACTAATAAAATTAGTTCCCAGTCCTTGTGAAATACACTGATAGCTAACCCAAATAGAATTTGGCAAGCAGTCCTCATGTGTCTTCAAAGCTTGTTCGTTGATGGATGTGTTTTTAATGAGTTCATACCAGAGGAAAAGATTTCACTAGAGTAAATTGAAGATTAGAGTGAGGCCTGATGAAAGCTAGTTTGTCTTAAATTATTTAGCAGACACTTAAAATGATCAATGCCATATTCAGCTGATGGCTTCACCTGTATGTCCGCATTGAGGATAACTCAGAATGTATTAGTATTTCTTACTGTTGTCTGGAAAATATCATACTTATCACTCTACCTGCAGAGGTATACTCTGCCTTTCCTAACACTTAATGCATTGGCACAGCCACACTTACTGACATTTCATTTGGTTCACAATCTGGAAGTGGTGAAGTGCATCTGTGTTGTGAAATCTTTTGATTGCGTAATTTCTGTCTCTAAAGCTTACCTTCCTCTGTTGCGTTCTAGAAGTCATGTATCTGCTGCTCTGCCTTGTCAGTGTTCTCTGTCACTAATTCCAGCCTTTCCAGAAGTGTTGCCAAAGATAAACTTTGTATTAAATGCCATCTGTGACAGTCAAAAGACCTTTATTACCAATTGCAGTTAAGTTACTTATGTTGTTTAGGGGAAGAACATCCTTGACACCCGTAATGTTCTTGTCTTGCAAACCTTGGTCATGGATAGGCTGGAGAACCAGGCTCCAGAAATAATGTCTGAAGGTGGCCATTTGCAATTGCTATTTGATTGGATTATGTTACTTCCTCTCTATCACTGAAAGATTGTGATGCTGAATTATAGAGGAATGTTCCTGTAGAAGCTTCAGTAGCAGCAGGTCTCACGCTCTTACCCTGTTCAGTTCGGGTAAAACTATTTTGGGTGGCTAATCTAAAGAATAGGTAAAAAAATTTTGTCATACTCAATGGAGCTCCTGTGGTGCCCAAGTGCTTTAGGATTTACTTTCCCTTTGTCGTTTTGTAGTACCAAGAAACTTTCTCCTGGAAAAAGGGAAATGTCAACCCCCGTTTTCAAGAAGGGGAAAATGGATGACTCAGGGAACAACAGACCAGTCAGTCTCACCTCTGTGCCTGGCAAAATCTTGGAGCAAATTCTCCTGGAAGCCATGCTGAGGCACATGAAAAACAACAAGGTGGTTGATGACAGCCAGCATGAATTCACTAAGGGGAAATCCTGCCTGACCCATCTGTTGGCCTTCTATAATAAGGCCACGGAACTGATGGACAGGGGCAGAGCAGTTGATGTCATCCACCTGGACGTGTGCAAAGCATTTGACACTGTCTTACATGACATCCTTGTCTCTAAGGTGGAGAGACATCAATTTGATAGGTGGACCACTCGGTGGATAAAGAACTGGCTGGATGGCCACACACAAAGAGTTGTGGTCAATGGCTCAATGTCCAGCTGGAGACCAGTAACGGGTGGTGTCCCTCAGGGATTGGTGTTGGGACCGGTCTTATTCAACATTTTTGTCGGTGACATGGACAGTGGGATTGAGTGCGCCCTCAGCAGGTTTGTTGATGACACCAAGCTGTGTGGTTCAGTTGATACATTGGAGGGAAGGAATGCCACCCAGAGGGACCTTGACATGCTTGTGAGGTGGGCTGATGCCAACCTGATGAAGTTTAACCATTCCAAGTGCATGGTCCTACACGTGGGTGGGAAGAATCCCAGGCACAGCTACAGGTTGGGCAGAGAAGAGATTGAGAGCAGCCCTGTGGAGAAGGACTTGGGGGTGTTGGTCGATGAAAAAATGAGCATGAGCCAGCTGCAGTGTGCGCTCGTAGCCCAGAAAGCCAACTGTATCCTGGGCTGCATCCAAAGGAGTGTGACCAGAAGGTCGAGGGAGGTGATCCTGCCCCTCTACTCTGCTCTTGTGAGACCTCACTTGGAGTATTGTGTGCAGTTCTGGTGTCCTCAACATCAAAAGGACATGGAACTGTTGGAACAAGTCCAGAGGACGGCCACGAGGATGATCAGGGGACTGGAGCTCTTCCCGTATGTAGACAGGCTGAGAAAGCTGGGCCTGTTCAGGCTGGAGAAGAGAAGGCTGCATGGAGACCTCATAGCAGCCTTCCAGTATCTGGAGGTGGCCTACAGGGATGCTGTGGAGGGACTCTTCATGAGGGACTGTAGTGATAGGACAAGGGGTAACAGCTTCAAACTTAACAGGGGAAGTTCAGATTGGGTCTATGGAAGAAATTCTTTACTGTGAGGGTGGTGTGGCACTGGAATGGGTTGCCCAAGGAAGCTGTGACTGTCACATCCCTGGCGGTGTTTAAGGCTGGGCTGGACAGAGCCTTGGGTGACATGGTTTAGTGGGAGGTGTCCCTGCCCATGGCAGGGGGGTTGGAACTAGGTGATCTTAAGGTTGTTTCCAACCCATAACTATTCTATGATTCTGAGTACAGAATAACTGCCTACTGTTGATACTGAGCTAGTTTTCAAACTATATGCATTTTAGTGTTTTGGGACCAAGTTGAAGGCAGTCTGTGGATTAAAGCTTAATACTGGAGTTGTTTTTCAACCTAGTCTTATCTGAAAGTCATCATGTTTGTGTGCTCTGTGTTCAAAACCAAAGCATGGTTGCTGGAAAGGATTGCTTATTTTACTTCAAGATTTCTTATTTGAGCTATAGTGCAAACAGTATGTTTATTACTTCAGTAGGGCATCATCAGGTGTTTTCACTGCTAGGCAAGTATTGCAGAGTGGCTTGGTAGCATGAAATGTCAGCTGCGCCTGATCTTATTTTGTACTACTGCCAATGTAAACCCAGTAAAATAGACTGAAAAAGCCATCCTTTTCTGATACTATATCAATCCAACTCTAGATTAGGCAGTCTTCAGTATCAGATTGAGGTAAACTGTTTGATTTTTCCACTGAAATGGATGAAGAGCATCACCATTATACTTATCACTGAGTCTCACTGAGTCTGTTGTGGGTTAATCAGCACCAAGCACTTGTGAACATTGCGGTGTCTGCTATTTTAACATTGATCGACTAGATACAGGTTGAGAAGTATTCTGTAAAACCTTAGGCATCACTGGGTTTGAGTGGGATATTTCCAGCATAAAGGCAAACTTTTAGGCTATTTTATGAAACATGTTATTTTGTAGGAGAACTGCAAATATTATTGCTTTTCTTGCATTGAAAAGTATTGATAGTTGGAAACCATAACACCTGTGGTTTATTTTAAAAAAGCCCAAAACCTGGTTAATGATTTCAGGAATTGTCAAGGCATTATTGGCTTGAACCTTGCCTTGAGAAGAAAAAATACAGGTACAGGGGAGAAGGTAATAAGGAATTCATCGAGCTGATGAGAAAATGGGGAGGGGAAAAATGAGGGAAGCAGCTCATGGAAGAATTTCAGAATAGTATTTCTCATGTGGAAACAGTGCAGGTTGGAAAAGAAAAAACCACACCCATCAGTATTTCTGCCATGTAATAAGGAAAGAGTAAGGAACATTTAATGCCTGTTAGGGAGAAAAGGAACAAGAATGGAAAATAGTAAGCATCTGGGATTGTATGTGATGCCAAACCAAAAAATGTTTGAAGATCTATGTGATAGATTTGGAAGGAGGAGTAATGCACTGGAAACTTGAGAGATGGAGGAATTTAATTTACTGCATGCATTTGATGTTCCTTGACTAAAGTAGCAGTAACATTTGGAGTTTTCTTGTTTGAACATGGTAAATAATGTGCTAAGTATGTCTGGGGTGGGAATTCGGTGACCTAAGCTATACCGGAATTGAATCTTCTCTTGAAAATACCTGATCAGTAAATCATAGAAAAAGCCAAGTCTTTAGCATATGATCTACAGAAGCTATTGTTTTCCTGGTAGCATTCTGGTTTACCTAATTAACTGTATACGGTTAATAGACACAAGAGTACAGTGGGGTATGAATACTGGCATATATTAATGCATGCTATATGAAGTGTTTTATAGCTGAGATTTTTTAAAACTGTTATTTTCCTGCAAGTTTATTGTAAGCTCTTATTGAAATCAGCTTTTAAATATTTGCACCAGAAAATGAGATTTGCCTTGTTTTGGTACATCCTGAGTTATAGAAAATTAGTGAGCTACTTTTATTACTTTGTAGCAACCGGGTCACAAACTTGGATTAGTTTTATAGGATTTGGTATATGAGTTGACAGATGTGATATATGATGACACTTTATCTTCTATTGCTTACACATACTAGTTATTGGGAAAGGATGGGGGCAGTTCATATTAACCGCAAGATGGGATTTCAGTTGCTTACGCAAGTGTCTCTCATTCATTCATTCATTTGCTATCAGTTATAGCAGATATATTGCTTCTTCAAGCCTGTCGCACCAATAAATCATTTCAGATTGTATGCATTTGTACAGTGCCAAAGTGTACCATGAATTTTAAAGGAAATCTCCTATTTTCTTTTCAATCAGATGAGCAACGTGAAGAGACTACAGCCACGGCTCAGCGCTATTCTTTTTAAGCTTCAGTTTGAGGAGCAGGTGAACAACATCAAACCTGACATCATGGCTGTCAGTGCTGCCTGTGAAGAGATAAAGAAGAGTAAAAGCTTTAGCAAGCTCCTGGAACTAGTACTGTTAATGGGAAACTACATGAATGCAGGTTCTCGGAATGCACAGACCTTTGGATATAATCTCAGCTCCCTATGTAAAGTGAGTTTTGAAATATCTGTGTTGAGAAACACATTCACTTTTTCATTTGTTTTGATTATGCTACTTGAATACTTTGGTTTGATGTTTTTCCTGCAGTTAATCAGCTAATTCTTTGGTTTCTTTTCTTTTTTTTTTTTTTTTTTAAATAATTCTTAACATTAGTTGATGGTTTGAACAGTATAGCTAAGCTGTGCACAGTCATCTTGAGAATGGCTTGCATTTAAACTTTTACAAGATTTCATTTTGAGTGAGTGCTAAAAGAACCAAACCAAACTAAATAAGGTTATGGAAAAAACATTACTGTGATCATAGTAGTGTTGTAGTTTTACATGTATGAGCCCTTCTAAGACTGTTGCTTTTTAATCTGTTTTAAAGCAGTTATGTTTTCTTTTTACAGATATTTTCTCTTTATCTGATTCTCTTTTATTGTTGCTCAGTTTCATTAGTTCCCTGTTTCTTCTAATTTTCCTTACATTTTCACTCTTTCAACTTTTATATAAGGTGTATGCTCTTTCAACTTTTGTATAAGGTGTCTACAAGAAGACATCTACACTTTTCTGAGTGTTAACTTATAGTCGATTCTAATCCTTATTGCCTTCCCCTTATTTAGTGTTGTTTTTTTTTTTCCTGTGCCCTCTGGAAGGTCACTGCAAAATCTGCAGAGAGTGCACATGTACGTAATAGTCCTTTTGAGAAAGGAATTATTGGGGAGTTTGTGTGTACTCTGTCTTCTGTCAGCTTCTTTATCTTTTTAAACAAGAGAAAATACAGTATGTTAACTTCTGCATTCTTTAAAGTAATCACCCTTACTCTGCCATGTTTCAGGAGGAATTCTTTCACTATGGTTCTCAACTGTTGAATGTGATACTGTAACTTAAATATTCATAGAGAATAAGCTATATACCTTTCTGAGTCTGAAGTAAACATTTAAGTATGTGTCAACCACATAGAGAAATACAGTGTAGATGAAATTAAATTCGAAGTACAATTTGTTGAAAAACATATGCAGAAGGAAAGTTATTAAAGGTTCCCTCTTCAGATGGGTACATTTAC
Organism: Myiopsitta monachus; assembly: GCA_017639245.1. Classification (NCBI taxonomy): domain Eukaryota; kingdom Metazoa; phylum Chordata; class Aves; order Psittaciformes; family Psittacidae; genus Myiopsitta; species Myiopsitta monachus. The sequence continues at coordinate 62,655,221 of CM029919.1, forward strand.
TTTTAGGTATGATTTTACAAGTATCTGTTCTAGCTCTCCTTATATTTTCTGTATTTTTAACACATATGGCAAAAAAAAAAGAAATACGAGAACAATATGATGGTAACTATTACGGGCACTTTGCAGAGCAGGTTCAAATTTAAAAACTATCGAGGAGGAATAATTTAATATCTAGAAGATGACAATTTTGAAAATACCATGAAGTACTACATACAGGAAATTTAACTGATGTATGTAGATATTGAAAGTAAGGGGTGAATGGCAGAACTCCAGAAAATGTGCTTAATGTCCTGGCTACCTCTGCAGTGTTCTGGCATTAAATGCATTTGATAATCTTGGATATCATGGTTGCTTAGATTTGCACTCTTAAAGGTTTTTAGCTTTACAGGAGGTTACACTGTTCTGTTAGAGAGAAAAAAATGTCTCTTTTAGTGGACCCTCTGTGTACTATAAAGTTGTTAATTCTTTACTACTTAATTGGTACTGATAAGGTTTTAAGTGAAGTCTTGTCTTAATTACTGCAGAAAGCAAAGATTGACTGGTAAGAATCCAGATCATAGTAACATGTAATAACTTCTAAGATGAGAAAAAGCATTTGGGTGGTTTTAAGAAAAGCAAGGAGAGGGATGTGAAGAGGGCATAACAGTGTCCTTTTGTTACTAATTTATGATAAAGAAGGCATTTGAACACTTGTTTTGTATGTGGCTAAGGTAGGAGACGGGATAATTAATTGGCTTTGCTGGTAACAAAAGAAGTTTGCTTAAAAGGTAAGAAAGCTTTTTAACTGCAAGGGTAGTTAAGAATTGATAGTGAAGAAGACTTCGGAAAGCTTTTGAAATCCAGGTATGCTAATAATACTCAAAATTTCCTTGAGGCCTAAGTAAGAGCTAAAATAAACAATATTTTTAATCAAGTATTTAGTTGACTATTTAGGAAGTGTGCACATGTTTCTTAAAATCAGGAAATAATTCAGTAAGCATCTCATCCAACCTTCTGTTCAAGGTAAATGCTGATCACTACCAATAGTCTGTAGGTGAAGTAGATACAAAGCAATAAGGACCAAAAAAGGTAAATTGCTCACTATTATCAAAATGATTATTATGGTGTCATTTTAACATTTTATCATCTGATTAGATATGGTGATACTGTTTTACTCCTTTCAGGACATCATTAATTTATGTATGAACGTATATCATAGTACACAGTATGTTTCATTCACATAAAGAATGTGTAAGTAAAAAAATTAAGTTCCAATGACAAAGTCTTCATATATATATTTTAATTTGGCATCACTTCATGCTAGTTTGTAACTACCAGACAATAGAATCATAGAATCATAGAATACTTAGGGTTGGAAAGGACCTTAAAAATCATCTAGTTCCAATCCCCCTGCCATCAGCACGCACACCTGACACTAAACCATGCCACCCAAGGCTCTGTCCAGCCCAGCCTTAAACACCGCCACCGAGGGAGCAGTCACAACTTCCCTGCGCAACCCATTCCAGTGCCACACCACCCTCACAGTAAAGAACTTCTTTCTCATATCCAATCTAAACTTCCCCTGTTTAAGTTTGAACCTTATTACCCCTTGTCCTCTCACTACAGTCCCTCATGAAGAGTCCCTCCACAGCATCCCTATAGGCCCCCTTCAGATACTGGAAGGCTGCTATGAGGTCTCCACGCAGCCTTCTCTTCTCCAGGCTGAACAGCCCCAACTTTCTCAGCCTGTCTACATACGGGAAGAGCTCCAGTCCCCTGATCATCCTCGTGGCCCTTCTCTGGACTTGTTCCAACAGTTCCATGTCCTTTTGATGTTGAGGACACCCGAACTGCACACAATACTCCAAGTGAGGTCTCACGAGAGCAGAGTAGAGGGGCAGGATCACCTCCCTCAACCTGTTGGTCACGCTCCTTTGGATGCAGCCCAGGATACATTTGGCTTTCTGGGCTGCACGCACACACTGCTGGCTCATGTTCATTTTCTCATCAACCAACACCCCCAAGTCCTTCTCCGCAGGGCTGCTCTCAATCTCTTCTCTGCCCAACCTGTAGCTGCTCCTGGCATTGCTGCGACCCAGGTGTAGGACCTTGCACTTGGAATGGTTAAACTTCATCAGGTTGGCATCAGCCCACCTCACAAGCATGTCAAGGTCCCTCTGGATGGCATTCCTTCCCTACAACGTAGCAACTGAACCACACAGCTTGGTGTCATCGGCAAACCTGCTGAGGGCGCACTCAATCCCACTGTCCATGTCACCGACAAAGATGCTGCACAAGACCGGTCCCAACACCGATCCCTGAGGGACACTACTTGTTACTGGTCTCCAGCTGGACATTGAGCCATTGAGCACTACTCTTTGCGTGCAGCCATCCAGCCAGTTCTTTATCCACCGAGTGGTCCACCTATCAAATTGATGGCACTTAAAAACTTTTCTAGGGGAAAAGAACACAACTTTAATGGTTGTTGAATGAGTTCATTGATGTCCCTACCCAGGGCAGGGGGGTTGCACTGGATGATCTTTAAAGGTCCCTTCGAAGCCAAAGCATTCTATGGTTAGAAAAGAAATATGAATTATGATAAGTTTTTCTGGGAAGCAAAGCAACTATGGCCACCTTAGATTTCATCTTGAAAATCTGAGTTCTCTGCCACTAAATGTCCCAGGACAAATGCAACCTACATTTAACTACTTGTTCTTGTGAAGGCTGAGAGATTTTCAAAGAGGGAATCGCTTTGCATTTACTGTCCTGCATGTATCAGGGTACTAGGCACCATTTCCTAATTTACCTCATCCAATTATGGCCTCATTTAGGAAGTCCGTGAGTGCCAAGTCTTCACTGGTTATGAAATTGTGTCTTACACAGACAGATCACTTTGTCTGGAGACGAGGTAAAACTATGTATGTGTAATTTGGGGATTTTCTTAACTGTGTGTAATGTCTTGGTTAATGCTTGATCTCCTCTCTTCTGAGAACAATAAAGTGGCTCAACTATTAAAAATATTACTATTAAAACAGGAAAAATCCCTCCCAAACCAATATTCTTTCAGGGCCCAAAACCAGAAAGCTGCAAATTGCAGACCACTTGGTTGTCCGCATAGCAGTTTTCAGTAAGGATTCAGAGAACTAAACAGATTTGCAGTGGCTTCTATCCTTCGAAAATGATGGTTTCTGTAATATTTGAAGAATATAACGTTTATCTATTCTTCATTGGTGCCCAACTATGCATAGGGATCTATGTGGACTATACACTTCGCAGGAAAGTGGGCATCTTCCACTTCCATATCTTGCCTTCTCCCTGCATCTTGTAGAATTGAACTGTAAAGGTTCTGCATCACATGTGTGTATATTCTCAGAAAAGAGATATGTTTGTATGCTAATACTCAATTGTTTATTAAATACCCATATATTAGAGTTATATGCATGTTTATAAGAGTGGTTGGTTTTTAAAACTAACTTTTGTTAACTACATGTATTTTAAGCTGTGTCACATTGTAGAAATTGTGTGATGTTTCAACTATTGAGACATTTTTCACTGAGATTCTCTGTACAGCAGAAGTAACTTATTTTGTAACACTGCGTACAGTAATGACTGTATAATATGGTTTTTGATTTTGATGTTTATGCGTTGTGTGTTTTGTGTATTTTGAAAATCACACCTCACATTAATCCATTTGTCAGAAGAAAAATATATACATTCTGTATTAAGATAGTATAATTTTTATCTCTGACAATGATCACTGACTTTTTACAGTGAAGTATGAAGTATCAGCCACAGCGATCACCACCATTCAGAATTCTTCATTTTAATTTGCATACAGTATAGAAAAAGCAAACAATATAATTTGGTTTTTAAATCAGATCAATAAAATGCCCTTTAAGTGATCTCTGAGGATATTGCACAGGTAGTGTATCTATATTTAGGTTGGGATTGATCTTGCTCTCAGTTCCTGTTCAGAAGTAATCCCCATATAGCTCTGTGTCTGGTTTTGAACCTCCTGGGAAAGGGAGGTCATTTTTCCTCTCTGCCGTATTGCTGTAGTTACTGTTATACTAATTGAACATTGCTGATCACTTGCATTTTTCATAGTAACCAAACTAAAGAAGAGCCTTGAAGTTGAACCAAAGTACCACAAGTTTTCTACTTTAGCACACTATAACAACTAGCTCTAATGACTTTTCCTCCCAATATTCAGATGTACAAGTCTGTATGCAATTGTGGCAGCCCTTCAGTATGTGTGCATACTTTATATGTGCCTATGTATATGTATACTTTCGAATTGTTTTATACAGAAAGTTTTTAAGTAGTGAAGAAAAACTTTCCTATGAGATGTCATTTTCTAATTCTAAAAGTCTCTCCGAGTATTTTAAAGACTAGCTCAAGTTGGAGACTACAACAGAAACATAACCTAATGTTTGCCAATAGTCAGTTGTCAGTGTTTTTACACAAACATATGCAAATTTTAAAGTGGCTGGGCTTAAAATACTCTTGTATTTATAAAGGATGCTGAAAGAAAAGTTTGCCCTTAAGAATTTTAAGTTGAAGTTTTTAAACAATGAAGCCAATGAACTGTTGATGGCCTTACTGAGAACAGATCAAAGGAAGAATTTTGAGGTTGTAGCTTCAACTGCATAAATATTGTTATCCTAGAGTTAGCTTCACACATAAGGAAAGCACATCACAAAGTGCATATGCGCAACATTTATTGTTAGCTTTTATTGATTTAGCTCTGATTTTTATTTTTATTTTTCTACACTTTCATGAATCTCTTCACAGTTTTGCGATTATTCCTATTTTGCTTAAATAATTATATTTTAAAAAGAAAAAATGTGTACTGGTTTTGAGTACAGAACTCAAATATTGTATAGAATTTTAAAAGTATTTAATGTGATCTGTCTGGGGATTTGTAGCAAGGAGGAAATGAAACAGCTTGTTCCTTAGGGTTTTCTTTGAAACAGCTATACCAGTTCAACAGTTTGTCCTTGCCTTTCTTGGGTTCACAATTAGAAATATATGTTCATTATCAAAATAGTCAGAAGTAATCTTATTCTCAGTGTTCTAACATTTCCTTTTTTCTCTCTAGCTAAAGGACACAAAGTCGGCAGATCAAAAAACAACATTGCTCAATTTTCTTGTAGAAGTCTGTGAAGAAAGCTATCAGGATGTCCTGAATTTTGTTGAGGATTTTCAGCATTTAGATAAAGCTAGTAAAGGTTTGTATAACAAAGTTTTGATTTTGATTGCATTACAGCATGTTTTGTTCCATGAGTGTGATGCATGTTTTACAACATGATGCTTATTTTACACTAAGATTATTTAAAAAATAGGTATTAATAGTCTATATCATAGATCAATAATTAGAGCTGCTGTGAGTGGTCTTGGAAGTTATTTATTATTTGGTCTTCTATTACTTACTACAGGATTTCCCACTGCACTTTTTGTAACATATTTTCCTGAATCATTGTCCAAAATATATTTCTTTTAGAAGTTCTTTTCTATTAACAGATCTTAAACTATTTCCAAATTTCAATCTTCTATATGGTAAGTTTAGTATGATCACTCAGTGTCTTTTAATTCAGAAATACAGAAAGGCCATCATGCTATCACTTTCATTTTTTTATTATTATTTTACTTTTCTTTTTTAAATATGAATCAGAAAAGTCTTTCGTGTATGTATGTTTTGCATGCAACAGTAGCACTGGAAGTCTGAAAAAATAAATTCCTCTTTTTGCTGCTTCATCATGCAGCGTTGAGTATGGTAAATCTCAATAAAAGCAGCAGCATTTTTTTGCAGTTAATATCTTAATTAAGAGTGCCTTCTCCATATTTTATCACAGCTTCAGTAATTTAAACTGACTAAGCATTGAGATAGAAATTGATGCCATCTTAACACTGTCCTACTCTTGCAGTAAAAGAAGATTGGATGGGCTGTCTCAGTTAATAATTTTTTAGTTTATGTCAGTTTGGAGAATGTCACTGTTTATCTGTATTGCTTTATACAGTGTCACTTTTATGCGTCAGTCAGTCTCCCTGGCACAAACTACAGCTTTGCAAAACCTGCTTCTGATAGAGAACTTAGAATCATAGAATAGTTAGGGTTGGAAAGGACCTTAAGATCATCTAGCTCCAACCCCCCTGCCATCAGCACGCACACCTGACACTAAACCATGCCACCCAAGGCTCTGTCCAACCCAGACTTGAACACCACCAGTGATGGAGCATTCGTAACTTCCCTGCGCAACCCATTCCAGGGCCTCACCACCCTCACAGTAAAGAATTTCTTCCTTATATCCAATCTAAACTTCCCCTGTTTAAGTTTGAACCCATTACCCCTTGTCCTCTCACTACAGTCTCTAATGAAGAGTCCATCCCCAGCATCCTTATAGGCCCCCTTCAGATGCTGGAAGGCTGCTATGAGGTCTCCATGCAGCCTGCTCTTCTCCAGGCTGAACAGCCCCAACTTTCTCAGCCTATCTTCATATGGGAGGTGCTCCAGCCCCTTGATCATTCTCGCGGCCCTCCTCTGGACTTATTTCAACAGTTCCATGTCATTTTTATCGTTGAGGACACCAGAACTGTACACAATACTCCAAGTGAGGTCTCCCAAGAGCAGAGCAGAGGTGCAGGATCACCTCCCTCAACCTGCTGATCACGCTCTTTTTGATGCAGCCCAGGATATGGTTGGCTGTGAGGCGGCAAACACAGTAGATGTGCAAGGCATCATTATGACTGCTATGGAGACTGAGATAAAAGGAAAGACATCAAAAATCTTTTATCTTCATGGTCATGGAGACAAATATGCATATTCCAGAAGAAATACTGATTGTGTTACAGCAGGATTTGCGTACTGAGGGCCTAGAGCATTCTCTCTTTTTCTACCTTTTATTCAAATGTTAGAGCCTTGTAGAGGTGGCGAAATGCCATTCCCTTCATGGATTCACTGAACTTTGTGCTCTGAAGTAAATTTTAAAAGTAATTCACAAGTATAAACTGATTACATTTGACAGTATTTTTTTTCTCCTATACCTTTGTTGCAAGCTATTCTTTTTCTCAATTGAATTGTTTTTATTTCCTGTCTGCATATTCATTTCTTCAGATACAATAATTCTGAATTTTGTATGTGGCATTAAGGTATTTTTTGCCATTTCCTTTTAAATTATAGATAAAAATTAATGTGCCAGAAAGATATGTAAATGCCATTCGAACCGTTTGAACAGAAATCTTTAAGTTGAACACACTGTACAGAAATGGGACTATACTATGTATTTATTGGTTTTGATTTGATCATCAACAAGTGATTGTTGAGTCTTCTACAAGTTTCTTAAAAAGATACCTTTTTGGAATTCTTCCTTGACAGGACTGTCCTTGTATCAGCCAGCCCATTTTTGTATCTTTTTTATTTTGTACTTGCTCATTCTTTAAAATTCTCTTTCTAGTTATTTTTGATTCAAAATGGTGAGCATTAGAACACTATAATGTTTAGCAACTCATTTTCTTTTTATCCTTTTTTAGAAGAAGCATTTTTGTTCCTTTCATGTCATTAGGTATTGTCCAGTAATTGTTATACAGTAAACTGTTATCATAGTTCGGAAGACTTCAAGAGCAGTGACAGGGTCTGTTAATTGTAAACACATATTTTTTAGTATTCTGTAAATGATAAAACATTCACAATATGAAAATGATTGTAGTAGAAAAAAAAAAAAAGTCCGAATTTTTAAAAATTACTTTGACAGAGAAGCAGCAAGAGACGTGTAACCTATGCAATTGTAGTTTACTTCAGAGTATTTAATTTGCCCCCTTTCAATTATGTGCTGAAGTTTTAGTTTCTACTTTTGTAATACTAACAGTAGGCTTGACTAACTGTTACAGTACATGAATTAAAGATACCTTTTTGCTTTGAAGGATAACACATCCTGTTTTTTAAGTACATTTAGATCAGCAGGAGGAACTTTCATTGCAGCTAATGAGCTTACTGATGTGACAGATCCTGAAGATTCATATAATTAAAGCTGTCTCTTCTTTTAAACATAATGACTTTCCTGCTTTTCTATACGCATTCTAGAGAAGAAATATTTTGGTAATTTAACACACTTTACTAATTTCTTCTTTTATGGTGCTATAAAGATTTATATTGTGTTTATCCAGGCTGCTGTTTTATTGATTGACTCTAATTTGCGCAGACCTTACAGGTATCAGTGTATAAAGCCTTTCATATTCTAATAACAATGCAAAACTACAAGTTTTCCTTCCTCTAAAAGTCACTAGCTCATTGTCATTTTACAAGCAACTTTTTCTTATTTTTGAATTTTTTTCAGGTTTTTTTCTTAACTTTTTTTAACCCGGAAGCCAAATTGTAAATGTGAAGCTTAATCTATATTCATTAAAAAGCAGAACACCCCCACTAATATTTAAAACCATTAGGACAACAGTGAGAACAGTATTAATATGTATGCTATAAGCAATCTGTATGTCATAAGGGAAGGAGTAATTTCCTATTACAGAATTTCTGAAAGTCTACGGCAAATTTTGTAAAGGAACTTACTCGTCTGGGGAACAGTTTTCCCTATTCTGATTTCTAAAGATTTACTGTAATCTTCAGTAAAGATTTACTTTCACTAGGAGTAGAAAGTCCTAGTGAAATGAGGTGATAAGACAAAATTAAAAACAGCTGTTAGAGGAGGGTTTGAATATTGCAGGAAGAGGACTAAAGTGCGGGAGGGGTAATAAAGAAGAAAAAGTTATTTCAATTAATTGTATTGCCACAATTACAAATTAGTTTAGAAATGCAATCAATGTGCCTGACTATCAAAAAAGTAAGGTTACAAAATGCCCCTCTTGAGCCATATTTTCCTTGGTGGAAAATATACAATTGTATGTTCCCGCATGACATCCTTGTCTCTGAATTGGAGAGACATCAATTTGATAGGTGGACCACTCGGTGGATAAAGAACTGGCTGGATGGCCACACACAAAGAGTTGTGATCAATGGCTCAATGTCCAGCTGGAGATCAGTAACAAGTAGTGTCCCTCAGGGATCGGTGCTGGGACCGGTCTTGGTCAGCATCTTTGTCGGTGACATGGACAGTGGGATTGAGTGCGCCCTCAGCAAGTTTGCCGATGACACCAAGCTGTGTGGTTCAGTTGATATGCTGGAGGGAAGGAATGTCATCCAGAGGGACCTTGACATGCTTGTGAGGTGGGCTGATGCCAACCTGATGAAGTTTAACCATGACAAGTGCATGGTCCTACACGTGGGTGGGAAGAATCCCAGGCACAGCTACAGGTTGGGCAGAGAAGAGATTGAGAGCAGCCCTGTGGAGAAGGACTTGGGGGTGTTGGTCGATGAAAAAATGAACATGAGCCAGCTGCAGTGTGAGCTCGTAGCCCAGAAAGCCAAATGTATCCTGGGCTGCATCCAAAGGAGTGTGACCAGAAGGTCGAGGGAGGTGATCCTGCCCCTCTACTCTGCTCTCAGGAGACCTCACTTGGAGTATTGTGTGCAGTTCTGGTGTCCTCAACATGAAAACGACATGGAACTGTTGGAACAAGTCCAGAGAAGGGCCACGAGGATGATCAGGGGACTGGAGCTCTTCCCGTATGAAGATAGGCTGAGAAAGTTGGGGCTGTTCAGCCTGGAGAAGAGAAGGCTGCATGGAGACCTCATAGCAGCCTTCCAGCATCTGAAGGGGCCTATAGGGATGCTGTGGAGGGACTCTTCATGAGGGACTGTAGTGAGAAGACAAGGGGTAATAGGTTCAAACTTAAACAGGGCAAGTTTAGATTGGATATAAGGAAGAAGTTCTTTACTGTGAGGGTGGTGTGGCACTGGAATGGGTTGCCCAGTGAAGTTGTGACTGCTCCCTCGGTGGCGGTGTTCAAGGCGTGGTTTGACAGAGCCTTGGGTGACATGGTTTAGTGTGGGGCAACCAACTATGGCAGGGGGGTTGGAACTGGATAGTCTTAAGGTTGTTTCCAACCCTAACTATTCTATGATTCTATCTTTAAGATGGAGATAGGTTGCTTGTAACAATAATCATATAAATGTGGTGCTCAGAGTAGCAAATACTAAATTTTGTGTCTCAAGATATTAAAAAATAATAGGAATTAAAGCTTTGGTTTGATATGGCATTGAAACAAGGCTAATATTAACTGTGATGTAATGGCATTAGCCTTAAAATAAATACTGATATAACAAATTAATGATGGACAAAGAAGGGTGGGGGGTGGACCTAAATGATCTTCCAACCAGAACCATTCTGTGATTCTATACCAGGAGCATTAAATATTTGAAAGGGAAATTCATGGTGGTGTGGTTTAAGTATAACTGTAAATATTTCTGCAATTTTATATTTATTGATGTTTTTGCACCCCTTTCTATACCTGTAATGGATAAAAATTTTTTCTCTATTGGGGCACAAGTCCTACATTAGCACACTATAGACTTGACATAATCTTGCCTGAACCATTTTTTAAGAAAGTGAACTTACTGAAAATAAATAATTAAACACAGCTTCTTTTTTTTTTTTTTTTTACTTTGGTCAGTGCATTTCATAATTAAAAAAGTTTGGTTTTAAAAGCTGATGAAACATGCCATATTCTGATGTATTTATTGTAAATAATCTCATTTCTTTTAATGTTTGGCTTTAGGTTGTGAACAGTACTGTTATCTGGCAAGTAATTTTAAGATATGATCATGCAATGAACTACTAAAACATAAATGAAATATGCTATTTCTTTAGGGCATGGAAATATATGCACCTCTTACTACTATGATTTAGCAAATTGAATACAATGCAAGAGGTTTTTTAAACATTTTTTGCCAAAACAGCACTTTAATTTCTTATACGATATTCATGTATGTTATTAGTCCATGCAAGTATGGGCTATACTATCCCTTACTATTAAGTATCATACCCAATCCCTGGTGCAGTCCTTGAGCCTTCCTTCCCCCCCCCCCCCCCCATTTAAACATGTCGACAGTTTGATCTATAGACAGATCAGGATTCACATAAAGCTGTTCAATACTTTTAAATTCATGTTCATTAAACTAGGTATAAATATCTGGATATTATGGAAAGATTTCATTGCTGTATAGCATTGTAAGTGGTAGTGAAACTAAGACAAAACAATATCAATACTCTGTATTTAAAAATGTAGAGATCTGCAGAAAGATAATATAAATATATCAAATGGGTTATGCAGAAATCATTTACAGGCGGAACCTTAAAATGGTGGAGAGGGCATTGGAATAGAAAAGCTGAATACGTTATGCATATGTATAGACCCTTGAAGGTGAAAAAGCTTAATTTTAATGAGTAGGAAAGTGTTGCAAGTGCATATATACGTATATTTAGGCTTGTTTATCTTGCTACCTGTATATCTGTCTCAGGGAGTTAGAGATTGCAGTGATGGGATTGTTTAGAAGACTGAAAAATTTGCCTGGCTTTAAAATTTTATTTAAGCTTTACTAGACTGATATTCATTAACATTTCATGCTAATGGCTCATTCTTAATCATTATTAATCACCATCACAGCATATTCAAAGCAGTTATTTATTAATAATTGTATCCTAAATTAGGCATGAATGTACAATATGCTGCAGTCGTCGCAGTACTTCATGGTCTGGGTCCCCAAGGGTTACGGCGATGAGGCTTAAGAGCTTTTCAGTGAGGGAAGCCAGAACTGATTCCGGGTCATCTTTCTCTTCCCTCCTCCAAATTTGACTCCTTCTTTTATAAGATTATTCTGTCACTTGGAAGCTCTTAGTCCACCACTGCACCATATCACTGTGTACTGTGCAACACTGAGGGTTATTACTTCCCTTGTGCTGAGGCAAGTGCCATATCCTATTGCTTGGCCGTTTCTTCCCCCTTGCTTTAGCAGCTGCTTCTTTCTTCCAATAGCAATCCAGTAATGAACCACGAGGAAATCATTTGTCATTTGGGGGTTTATGTTTTCAACTTTTGCCCATGTTTTCAAGTTTTGAGCTTAAACTGTACATCGTAAAAAGAAGCATGTGGTGTCAGCCGGCATTTCACCCAGGAGGTTCTCAGAATAGGTTTATAACAAGTGTATCAGACCAGGGCTCTTATACAGGTAGAATAGGATGCAGCATAAGGTCTGAAGTCTGTTTCTACTGATGATAGTATTATTACTAGTGAACTGGGTACAAAAATGTTTATGCATTGTTTATTAATTACATTACATTAGTGTGCTCAGATTTTAATTCCAAATAGGAGAAAATTAATTAATCCTGCTTGTAGAGTTGCTTCTTCTGTGAGTGCAAGTGGAGTCTGCTTTGGCTACAGAAGAGAGTCAAAGGGCTCAAGGGGCAATGGCATTTTCAGAGCTTTGTAGAAAAAAGGATTTCAAACAGTTTTCAGTTTTCTGTGGCATTGAGTATATCCAACTATATCTTATTCCACTGTTATTACTTTTTCATGGTTTTGCTGGTGTTTACAGAAACCATCTTTACCTCTGGAACATTTCTTTGTTAGTGCTGTTAAACCCATTGAACAATACAGGGGGGGTTTTGTTGGTTACAGGGAGGGAAGGTAGGCTATATTTTGTCATTTAACTGTACTTCTAAATCCTGCATCAATAATACATTGGCAATTTCAGACAACTATTCAGTAAACTCTGTTCTTCAGTCCGGTATGAAGTTCAAATGGCAAAAGCAAAAGTATGTTTTCAGATGTTTTATTTTAGTAACATGGTATAGTTTTCTATGTCAGGCTGGAGATCAGCTTGTCACTGTCACTCTCCTCAGAATAGAGGAGCCAGAATAGCACCAAGGAAGCAAAATATCTGTAGGCAAGAGGAATATTTTCTTGATATGGAGATTGCGACCATCCAAAAAAATTATCTTACATGGGCATCACATAGAATTTCTGAAATATCAGCTGAAATATCTGTTCCAAAAAGTAGCAGAATGTTTACAGCAATATAAATGAGACAGCACATAAGCAGTATTGCTTTGCTTTGGAGAATTATTTCTTGGATTTAAGATAAAGCAGGTATAGTCTCTAAACTAGATGAAATATTGTTTCAATTTTAAGCAAGAATAATGGTCTGGAGATGGGGGAGAGGGAAGCAAAATGTCTCCATATAAATTTGTTGAAAGTACTGTATTCTTATATTGTAAATACCAGTTTCCATTTCTGCATTCTGAGATATGGAGCTAAAAGTTTCAGAAGTACATTTTTACCAAGTTTTCGTGTGGCTATATTTACGTTGTGTGACTACAGAACATTTAAAAAATGAAAGGAAAAAGAATTATTTGGGCAATTCCACATCTCTTTACCTGAATTTACTGATACGAAATTTAATGAAGGAAAGAATAGTCAAATGCGGAGGTTAATGAGAGTAGCATAAAATGAAAATAAATTTATTTGTAGTAGACTAATCTGCTGGGTTTGACAATTTTTTTCTTTTTTTTTTTTTTTACCCATGAAATCTATGCTGACTACAGGAAAGAATACCAAACCATATCTATGATTTGATATTATGGAAAATGGGAGAATATTCCTTAGAATAAAAAGTGGGAGAAACATAAAGTACTGTCTAAAAGGAATATTGCAAAAAAATAAATAAATTGTGGTATTGCACCAATGAGCATATCTGACAAATAGTTAGACAGCTTTGCCAGCTGAGAGGGGGACTGGATTATCATCACTGTCATCAATGATCCTGAGGAAGCAGAGTAACGGAAATGAAAATCCATAGATGAAATAAAAGTATCATGCATCCTGATGCTGTAATAAGAACTTCAGTCAAGAAAAGAAGGATATTTTATCATAAGATAATCAGATAAGGTATTTCCAGTAAAACTGTAGAAATAGTAATGCAAACATTAACAGGGATGGTGAGTCCTCACCTGAAATGCTATGCAAAAAGGTTTTAAAGCAGAAGTGTGTGAATAGGCTTCTGGAATAATCATGGTATCGGAAAACCTGAATCAAGGAGAAAAAACTTTAAGAACAAAGTTGTTTAAACCATGAAATGCATCAGGTGAAGAAATATAATTATTGCCTATAAAAATCTCAGGACCCTTTTTGAAAGAAGGGTCTGGGAGTTCAGAGGGTGCAAGTGAGAGAGCATGCAGGTATACATGCATTGTGTTCAACAGATAACTTGGTCTTGTAGGCTCACTAACACTGAAAACCCCAGTCTTTGTTTTCAAGACATCACATAAGTTGCTTACTTTAATTTGGCTTGGATTTGTATCTGAATTCTCCCAGAATTAGGGGTCAAAGTTAGGGATTTTTATTCTCTTCTGCCATTCTTCTACGTGCTTTTAGATTTTATACCATGTCTTGCAGAGCTGCACTAAGGAAGGTCGGCGAGTATTTCACGTGTTTTTGTTGAGGAGCTGCTTATATTTACAGATTTTATTTTTGCATCTGTTCTCACTAAATTGGAAGTTGCAAAGACAATAGCACCAAACTAACACCATCATATTATGAGCTAGCTTCTGCTTGAAGCAATCAAAAGGAATATAGGCTTAAAGTAAAATATATCTAATACGGTGTGCACTGCTGAAATTAAAGGAATGCTAAACTTTTATATTCAAGAACAATTTAAGATCACGACAGGAAAAAAACCCTTCAGAACAAGGCAGAGATATAAAGATTCCTGATCAACTACTTAACTGCTCAGGGGCATAAGAACAGGAAGATTTTTGGTGGGTTGGAGTTTTTTGGTTTTGTTTTTTTTTTTAAAAAAAGTGTACTTGGTGAGTCTCATTCTGACATTTTGTAAGTATGTCACTTTTTGCAGTGTGAACTCTTAATGCAAATCAAGCTGTACTGTGAAGTCCTATCAATAGTTGCATCAAGCACAAGGTATTATATTCTGTGTTTCTTAGCAGCTTTCTAACTAAATCAGTGTTTTAAACTTTTGTATGTTCTCTCTCAAAGGCTTCTTGTGACAGCATAAGTATGGCTTTCTATTAAAATTAGGTCTGCTTCTGGAATCTGTGAAGACTGAATTATATTATCAATCATAGGACGGTTTGGGTTGGAAAGGACCTTAAGATATCTATTTCCAACCCCCCATGACAGATTGGATCAGTAGATGATCTTCCAACCTGCCATGGACAGGGACACATTCCACTAGACCAGGTTGCTCAAAGCCCTGTCCACCCTGGCCTTGAACACTGCCAGAGATGGAATCTTTACCGCTTCTTGGTGCAACATGTTGCAGTGCCTCACCACCCTCACAGTAAAGAACTTCTCCCTTTTATCTAACCTGAACTTCCCCTGTTTGGGTTTGAACTCATTGACCCTTGTCCTGTCACTCAGTCCCTAATGAAATCAGGCTGAACAACTCCTATTTTCTCAGCCTGTCTTTATACAGGAGGTGCTCCAGCCCCTTGATCATCCTCATGGCCCTCCTCTTGATTTGCTTCAACAGCTCCATGTTGAGGACACCAGAACCTCCAAGTGAGGTCTCACGAGGTCTCCCTTGACCTGCTTGTCACACTCCTTTTGATGCAGCCCAGGATACAGTTGGCTTTCCGGGCTGCAAGCGCACACTGCCGGCTCATGTTCATTTTTTTCATTGACCAACACCCCCAAGTCCTTCTCTGCAGGGCTGCTCTTAATTTCTTCTCTGCCCAACCTCTATCTCTGAATCTACATTTATATTTTCTTTTTTTTTTTTTTTTTAAGGAAAGTTGATTGTCATCCAGTTGTGGGGTTTTGCATTTTAGGTTTTTTTGTATTTTAGTTCTTTTTTGTTTGTTTGTTTCTTTTTAATTTGCATTAACATTTTAGCAGGTTGCCATTGGTCCTTTTGTAGTTGTGTTTTGTAGTTGTGTTAACCTTTCTGCTGTGAGTGCAAGTGTAGTTGCTATGCAACATTTTACTCTAGCCCTTTGGGGCCTCTCATCTTTGAGAGAAAGATATGTTCAATGTGGGTATCTTATATTTTGCATTACAAAAGGCCCACTAAATTGAGTCCCATGTTCAAGGCACCCAAACCCCTGAGTACAGCACCACCCTTCTATCCATTTATTAACCTGGCAAATCCTCCTAGCCTTTTTAAGGTCCTCCCCTCTATCCTGGAGAATTGACGAAAAGAGCAATCTTAGCTCCAGAGCCCCTAACCACCTCTCCCAGAGCTCTGTAGTCCTTCTTTATGTTCTCCAGGCTACTGCTATCTGTATTAGCAGCACCCACATGGATCACTAGAAGTGGGTAATAGTCAGTGGGACCGACTAGAGCAGGCAGCTTCTCTGCAACATATTTGATCTGAGCCCGTGGGAGGCAACACACCTCCCTTGAGCCTGGGTCAGGCCGACAGATGGGTGCCTCTGTTCCTTTCAGAGTCCCCTACTGCTATGACCCGCTGCTTTTTCCTGGCAGCACCAGTAGTGATCTTCTTTACCAGTGCATCAGTCGGTTGCTCCTGGTGGGAGTGTGGTTCCTCATCAGCTCCCTGCAGGACAGCGAAACAGTTCTGGGTGGGGACAACAGATTTAGGAGGAAGCCCCTTGCTTTTAATTGTCCTCTTCCTCCTTTTTCTGTTTTTTTTTTTTTTTTTTTTTTTCCTGTCACTGTTTCCCAGCTCCCTGGGTTAGCGGCCTCCTTTCCTGCATGAGTGACAGCAGACGCTTGAGGCCCCTGCACAGTCTGGTCCTGGAGCAAGCAGTGCTGCTTCCTCTCAGCTTCCCTGACACCTTCCAGCCCAGTAACAGCTTTCCACAGCTCAGCCACCTGCTGCAGGAGGACCTCCACCAGGGAGCACCGAGTGTAGCCCTGCCCATTGTGCACCCTCCCCTCAGGAGAGCAGCGTCGGCACCCTCTGCACCACAAGCTCTGCACGGCAGCCTCCCCTCTCATCAGCTCTGGGTGCCTACGCTGGCCACCGCTGAGGCAGCCAGAGCACAGGTCCCGGACCGGACCTTCGTCATACGGCGAGCGCCCACCCTCCCGCTCGCCTGCCCGCGCGAATTGCCTCGCGCCCACCCTGTTCGCCCCGCTCCGGGTCGCTCACGCTCCCTGGGGCAGGTTTTTACCCAGTCAGGGTGGTAGCCGCTCCTCCTGGTGTCGCCCCCTCTGAGTCGGCTGCTCGCGTCCGCTGAGCTGCCGGCTCCTGGGCAGGCACTGTCGAGAACTTGAGGTTCCCTCAGTGCCTGTTTCTGCTCGAGTTGAAGCTCCCGGACGCCGAGCCTCCCCGCGATCAGGCGCTGCAGGCGTCCCCTCTAGAGACAGTCACCTCAGCGAATGGAATAAATAATGATAAAAAAGTCACTAGACAGTATGTTCATATCTATATGTATTTTTTCAATAGAATATATTTAAATGTTAAGTTTATAAACCGTTAGGAAATAAATCTGAACTGATTTCAATAATATTTATGCAAGATAGAATACATGCTAATAAGTATTATCCTTAGGTTGCCCTTCTTGTGTTGGTATTTTAATCAACTGCTTTTCAGTAAAGCATTCAAGTTCCATGTGTTACCTTAAATGGATGGAAGTTGTATTTCTCCTTTTCTGATAAAGAAAATTTGCACTTTTTTCTACATCCTTCTGTAAAACCCTGATGTTTCATCTTGACTCTTTTTCCTAAGCCCCTGTTTTTCTCTGCCGCACCCTCTCAAGCGCTCGTGCTTCCCTCCAGCTTGGCAAGCACTTTTGCTCTGACAAATTCTGTTTGTTTTTTACCAGGCATTGTGCTTTTAACTGAGGGAATTGAATCTTAGGTGTCATGCATAGGCGTTTAGTAGCCTCATTTTGTCTGTGTTTTGAGGGTCTTGTTTTCCTCATGATCTTCCATACAAATGTTCCCATTTTCTGCTTTAGCACAGTGAGACTGAAGAAAGCTTTGTGGCTCTTGGTGTAGCTTCAGGACTTGACCTTTGGTTAATCAGAAGAAATGGACTGGCATAGGTATATCTCAAGTTATTTAAGACAGATTGTTAATTACAGTGCAAAAACTTAGACATAAAGGTAAAACAAAATGCAGTGTTCAAAGAGCATACATCTAATTAGAATGTGACAGCCACCTAACTGAGGGGAACTGAACCTTGTGGAGTTGCCCCCTCATCTTGTATTGTAATTCATTCAGTGTGCTTTTACTTCAGAATTAAAAATGTAGTATGCTTATTTGGGTAAGGTTTTAACTCATGTATGCTACAAACAATGTGTTGTCTTTATGTTGTTAACAGAATCAATGTTCTGTGTTTTAGTCTCGGCAGAAAACCTGGAGAAGAGCCTGAAGCATATGGAGGGGCAAATCCAGCAGCTTGAGAAGGATTTGAAGACTTTTCCAGTTCCTGAAGATAAGCACGATAAGTTTGTAGCAAAAATGTCAATATCCTTTGGAGTATTCTTGTTAAAATCCAAAACCAAACCCAGAAACACAAACAAACAAAACCACACAAAAACCCCACAACAAAACAACTGTCCTGGGTTCAGCCATGCAGGAGTGTTTTAACTGCATTGCCTTAAAATTTAAATTTCTTTTTATCACTTCTGTCTGTTCTGTAGCATTTATTTTTGAGAAATAGAACTCTTTTTCCTCTCAAAAATTAAATACGTGAACAGTCCAATAAAAGCTTCATCCATAGTGGATAGAATGAAGAGAAAAATTCTTACTGTTGGTTTTTACACTGTGCATAAGTTTCTTAGTGAAAGGCAGTTATAATACAAATGTTAAGCACTTTAGTGTTAAACAACTTTTTTGCATGAAAATATTGTAAAGATGTCTGTGACTCTGTGATCATTTGTTTTGTACTATATGCATTACCACTGTGAATGTGGTACGTAAAGCCACAGAACTAAAACATTTCTCTTATTTCAGAAATGAGATTTATAGCACATGAGAACTGTTTTCTGGTTTTATTTTTGCCAGAATTACTTTTCTCACTAGTTATTCCAAATCCTGTAGCCAACTTCACTGCCTATCTGTCTTATAAGAAAGCTTTGTGACATGAAGGTACTTAATTAATGCAGGGGGAAAAAAAAAAAAGATCACTTAAACCTTCCTACAAGATGATGGTCATATGTGCTTGGCACTGAGACTAATCTGGAAGCAGAAATAACGGCAGATAGAGAGACAGGTTGAAATTCCCTCTGCAGGCATGGTTAGGTTATTACCTGGCTGGAAGACTACTTTGCTATGTTCAAAGACAGGGGGACTCAGGAGACAGTCCTTTTGATTAATCTCACACTATTAAATAAAAGATGGCAAGTATCCCTGAGGCCAAGTGGATATACTGGTTCTTGCTGCATTAGGGCCAGTCTCCTCTTCAGTAGACTTGCTGAAACCAAAGAGTTTACAACTTCGCTTTGGGCCTTCTCTGGGTACTATGGGTTACCTGTGATCTTACAGTGTCACTACTGATTTTTTTCAAAGGTGAGGTATTTTGTTGGTGAAGTTGTCCTCTTTGTTTTGTTGCTGGCTTTTTTTTTTTTCCAACTCAGTGTGTTTTTGAGAGATATCTTGCAACCTAATAGCGTGGTGTCTGTAATATGAAA
Organism: Myiopsitta monachus; assembly: GCA_017639245.1. NCBI lineage: Eukaryota > Metazoa > Chordata > Aves > Psittaciformes > Psittacidae > Myiopsitta > Myiopsitta monachus. The sequence continues at coordinate 62,674,705 of CM029919.1, forward strand.
TGTAAGTTCTGTCCATGAAGGAACCAATAGCCTAATGGAAGAATTAGGAAAAGGGTCCTGAAAGCAAGAGATAAATTTTGCTAGGAAATTAGAGCAAAATATATCTGTGATAGCTTTCTCCGAAATATTGCTAGTACTGTGTCTGGGCTGGATGGCCACATGCAAAGAGTTGTGGTCAATGGCTCAATGTCCAGCTAGAGACCAGTAACAAGTGGTGTCCCTCAGGGATCAGTGTTTGAACTGGTCTTGGTCAGCATCTTTGTCAGTGACATGGACAGTGGGATTGAGTGCGCCCTCAGCAAGTTTGCCGATGACACCAAGCTGTGTGGTTCAGTTGATATGCTGGAGGGAAGGAATGCCATCCAGAGGGACCTTGACGCGCTTGTGAGGTGGGCTGATGCCAACCTGATGAAGTTTAACCATGACAAGTGCATGGTCCTACACCTGGGTGGGAGTAATCCCAGGCACAGCTACAGGTTGGGCAGGGAAGAGATTGAGAGCAGCCCTGTGGAGACGGACTTGGGGGTGGTTTAGTGTGAGGTGTCTCTACCCATGTCAGGGGTTTTGAAACTAGATGATCGTAAGGTCCTTTCCAACCCTAACTATTCTATGATTCTATGATTCTAAGTTAGGAATGAAAAGCATTTATTAAGAAATCTAACCTATGAAAAAGGACAGACTCTTCTTTATCTTTTAGGATAGAACTGAATGGACTTTTTCAGTTGGAAGGGACCTACAATGATCATCTAACCCAAATGGTCATGATGATGGCTGTTGAAATACCATACAACCTTTTGAAATTTTATAATGAGGACTAGGGTTTAATAATTTAGTATACAGGTGTCTTTGGAGATGTGGTTATAAAACTTCCATGCCTATAAAATAAATGGGGAAGAAACTACCAAAATTCAGTTGAGAATGAGCGGAGAATAGCATGGAAAAAACAGTGTTGCTTAAGAAAAATTAACTTTACACAGGAAAATTACATTGATGAATAGATATGTACTTCTATGCTAATATCAAGCATCTAAAATAATAATAATAAAAAATATGTAGGATGCTTCATTTTCTTTTGTGTTATGGACACTGAGCATTCCTGAAAGTAGATGGCAGGAAGTGACTAGAATTCTGTGATAAAAGTAAATGAATTGTATTTAAGACAGAGTAAGTCGTAATTGTAGAGAAATAGTGTGAAAAGTTAAAATGTAATACAAGTCAGATAGAGTAAATAGGTGGACCTTGTCAATATATACAGTAACTTTACCAGGGGTTGAATTTCCATCCCCATATATGAAGAAAAGTAGAGCAGTTTACTGATCACTTAAAAAGGATCGTGATTGTCTTAGGAAACAGAAAGGAGATCTGCATATCATCTTTTTCAGTCGTCTCAAAAGCTATAATCCGTTCCATAAAAGATGAAGATTGTTAATGTGTACTGAGGAGATAAGCCATAGCCATAAAGCTAAATTAGTTCTTTGCATCAGTTTTCTCTTTGGAGAGTTTTGGTTGACTCCACTTTGCAATATTTTGAATGAAAGGGTTATTTCAAATGTAGGAATCAGTAGAAAGAAAAATACAAAATAAATAGTAATAAGTCCCCAGGAGTAACCATTGGTCACAAAAGACTTGAAAAGATCTTAAAAATAGATCACATATAAACCCATTTTACTGCATAATCTTAAGTGAACTAAGTTAGCCCAAGACACCAGAGGAATGAAAGCTGAAAAGAAGCACTGGACTTTCTTAAAAGGGCTGCAAGGAGGATCTGCAAATCTGGCATCTCTTCTAAAAAACCTGATGCAGTCTGAATAAAAACAAAACCAACATGTATATATGGGAGATATAATATGGTTGAGGAGAGTCAGCAGGGGTTTTGTAAAGAGAGACCATACCTTGCAGATCTATTAAGGCATGCAGATAACAGATAGGACAGTCAGTAGAATTTTACTGAATTTCCACATGCCTTTCAACAAGGTGTATTAAAAGACTTCCAAGGAAAGAAATTTCTTAGGTCAAAAGTGGAATGATTATTTTTTCTGGATTAATATCTTCAAAAAAACAAAAAACACCTCATGTCAAAAGAGAGATACTGGCAGATGCTGAAAAAGAAGGAAGTGAACTTCAATGTTTATAGAGTAATAGATCTGGACATTAGAAAAAAAGAGTACAACTGCAGTTAAAAGCAAGCAGAAAACATAACTAAGTTGTTGTAGAAATCAGTTATACTCACATCTTGCGTGCTTCCATCACCCCATCTCAAAAATTATACTGCATACATATTGATGTGACAGAGAACAGTGGCAATGACCAGTAGTAGGCACTAATTTCTGCATAAGGAATATTTCAATAGATTAGGACTGTGAAGATGGAAAATCAAGAAAGTTAGGAAAATACAGTAAAAATACTTGAAAGTCTTTATACCATGCAGGAGAAAAGTTAGGAACATAATCACTGTGCATTGTAAATAACCGGGGTTCATCCCATATAAAATACTGCCTGGCAGGTTAAAACATTCTAACGGAAATATTTTCGTACACAACAGACAACTGTAGCATTTACTTTTAGGATGTTGTAGAAACTGAAAATGTAAATTAATTTCATAGAAGGCTTAGATAGTTAGCTAAAGATAGTACATCTGGATCTATTGATGACAGTAGTCCAGAGGTAGCTTTAGCTCAGAAAAATCACTAACCTGCAGACTGTTAGAAACTAAATACTATGCCAGGAGAATTTTCACACTATACTTGCCAAGTTTCCTTCTTGTTTTCACTAATCATTGGAAATATTGACTGCTGCCAGAAGCAGTTGAGATGGATATTTGGTCTTGCTCAGCATATATCAGTCAGGTAAAACCAGCCATAATACGTATGTCATTGTATTAGACTCTTCTAATAAAGTATTTTGAACAGTAAATATTATGAACAGGAATAGTTTGCCCTCGCCTACTACCTCTCCCAGCAGACAGGCAGTAATTTCCAAACAGTAAAGTTGCGTGTGGGTTCTAGTAATGTCTGTGAACACACTAATTGAAGAATTTCACTTTTAGAAAAACAGGAACTTCAATAAATTACAAAGCAAAAATGGTTTGATGTAAAGGTTAGATAATCCTGCACAGCATGGTGAAGCCTGGACCTGTCTTTACTTTTATTCCTGTGACAAGGAAAGCTGAATGATGCTGATGTCTTGAAAAGCATGCAGCTCATAAGAATAAACCAGCAGGAAATCTGAAAAAGGAAGGATGGTTCTTTGTTGGAAATAATTTTTCATCCTGAGTACAATTAAGCTTCATGGACAAGCAGGCTATTGCATCCTGTCACTAAATATCACAAGCCAAAGGCCCCTAATGAACTGATTAGCATTCATGTTCCTTTAGGAAGTCAGATACATGCACAGTTGGTGCACTCTTTTATTGACAAAGTCTATAATTATATTTCTCCTATATATTATATTGTGCTAGTTTGTCAGTCATCTTATGTATGCTAGCTGAAAAAGAAATTATAGTTATCATTGCAGGTCTTCTTTTTCCTTTAATTAAGAAAGTCAAAGAATATTGAATTGATGCTTATCTAGAGTATTAAATCCATTGAATGAAATGTTCAGTAAAAAGCAGAGTGAGCAAAACACATTTGTACATTCAAAAATCAAAATTTAGTGAGTTTATGGATAGTATTTATATTGCTTATTAAAAGCTTAATTAAGTAATCTAGTCAACATGCTCTTTAACAGTCCAACTCACATCTCATGATTTTGTAAGTAGCAGCTGAGAAACTCTTGACAACTTTCAGCCTTCCTGTGAATGTAGTCTTGGTGGTGATTTTTACAGAACTAATTTATGGAACTAATATTTGAGAGACAATGAGTTTGTTGCTGCCTTTCAGCTAGGAAGAGACTCTTTTCTATTTGATCAGTTCTGTATTCCTCTTTCCTTGTTTAAGTTGATTTGTTGACACTGTGAAAAGAGAAAGAAGGAGCAGTACTTACCCAAGCCAGAGCCTGATTCAAGTCAGGTAGAAGAAACAAGAAAGCCATTTCAGCTGCAAAAAGAGACTGCATGTTGCCTCTGAACTGTCAGTTACTTTATCAGCCTCATAGTTTGAACTTCCTTCTGTGCAACTTAAACTGAAGTCTGTAACATGTCCTCACATCCTAAGGACTTTGAAAGATTACCGGACCTGAGCTCATTAGCAAAAAGATTGCATCTTACTCTTTGGGAGAGGGTTGAGATGTTGATGATGTGGACAGATAAGGCTTTGGCAAACAATGTATATTTAAGTATATAATTCCTTTATACTGGTCTTTAATATCTGCTCTGGACTACAGGCATGTATTACAGCTAGCACTGGTTTTGCTTGTAATGTATGACATACACGATGTATGCAGCAGCTGTCAATTTGGTTTAGTATTATTACGTAGAGCTAAGTAGGAGTGAGTGAGTCAAAGAAAAGTTATTATTGACAGATACTCTTCAGAAGGTACTAATTTAAAGATCTTAGTATTTCTGTTTTTCTAAAAATACTATGTTCACATATGGAATTTTACTGTTGAACCTAACTGTATGTGTATAAAAGGAAGTCTCTGCGACACATATTTTTAAGGTAATTGCAACGATTTTCCCAAGAACTTGATGTGGGAAATCTTCAACAGAGCCCTACAGTGTTTGCAGTCGTTGGCCGTAGCAGAAACTTATTTTCTGAAATGCTGGTTTGAAGTGATCTCATACATAGTTTTTTTTACTAGTCTTGGAAAAGTTTCACAGAATCATCAAATCAGCTAGGTTGGAAAGACCTTTAAGATCATCAGGTCCAACCATAACTCCAGGACAGCCAAGACCACCACTAAACCGTGTCACTAAGGGCCTCATCTACACAGCTTTTGAACACTTCCAGGGATGTTGATGCCACCAGTACGCTGGGCAGCTTGTTCCAATGCCTGATGACCTTCTCTGTGAAGAATTTGTTCCTAATATTCAATGTAAACCTCCCTTGGCACAGCTTGAGGCTGTTACATATTGTTCTATCTCTTGTTACTTGGGAGAAGAGACCAATCCCCACCTCACTGCAACCTCCTTTCAGGTAGTTGTAGAGAGCAATAAGGTTGCCCCTGAGGCTTCTCTTCTCCAGACTAAAACCCCACAGGTCCCTCAGCCGTTCCTCATCAGACTTGTGCTCCAGACCCTTCACTAGTTTTGTTGCTCATTTCTGGACCCGCTCCAGCACCTCAATGTCTTTCTTGTGGTGAGGGGATCAGAACTGAATGCAGGATTCGTGGTGCAGCCTCACCAGCACTGAGTACAGAGCAATATTTACTTCCCTGTCCGTACTGGCCACAATACTGCTGATACAGGCCAGGATGCCGTTGGCCTTCTTGACTGCCTGGGCACAAGCTGGCTCATGTTCGGTGCCCATCAATCAGCACCCCCAGGTCCTTTTTCCACTAAGCAGCTTTCCAGCCACTCTTTCCCAAGCCTGAAGCATTGCATGGGGTTCTTATGGCCTAAATGCAGGACCCAGCCCTTTGCCTCGTTGAACATCATACCACTGGCCACATCACATCGATCTAGCCTGTCCAGGTCCCTCTGTAGAGCCTTCTTATCCTCCAGCATATCAACAATCCCACCCAACTTAGTGGTGTCTATTTGCCGTGTTCTTATGAAAACTGTTGCTGGCTAGTGTGATGGCAGTCTCTGTTCCATTTTGAAGATTCTGCTAAAATATCTACTCAATATCCACGCATATGTTAATCTTTTAACAGCATCTTAATCTTTTATTCTTATGCAGATTGATACTATTTCAGTTGTTTACACTGAATGAATAGTTTGTGAAAAAATCACAAGTGGTGAGTATGGATTCTTTTAAGGAAATGTTTCTTATAGATGGATGTTATTCATTATCTCTTAGAATCATGGTATCATAGAATAGTTAGGGTTGGAAAGGACCTTAAGATCATCTAGTTCCAATCCCCCTGACATGTTGTTTGCCCCACACTAAACCATGTCACCCAAGGCTCTGTCCAACCCAGCCTTGAACACTGCCAGCGATGGAGCAGTCACAACTTCCCTGCGCAACCCATTCCAGTGCCTCACCGCCCTCACAGTAAAGAACTTCTCTCATATCCAATCTGAACTTCCCCTCTTTCAGTTTTAACCCATTGCCCCTTGTCCTATCGCTGCAGTCCCTAACGAATACTCCCTCCCCAGCATCCTTATAAGCCCCCTTCAGATACTGGAAGGCTGCTATGAGGTCTCCACACAGCCTTCTCCAGCCTGAACAGCCCCAACTTTCTCAGCCTATTTCATGCAGGAGGTACTCCAGTCCCCTGATCATCCTCGTGGCCCTCCTCTGCACTTGTTCCAACACTTCCATGTCGTTTTCATGTTGAGGACACCACAACTGCACACAATACTCCAAGTGAGGTCTCACAAGAGCAGAGTAGAGGGGCAGGATCACCTCCCTCGACCTTCTGGTCACACTCCTTTGGATGCAGCCCAGGATACAGTTGGCTTTCTGGGCTACGAGCGCACACTGCAGCTGGCTCATGTTCATTTTTTCATCGACCAACACCCCCAAGTCCTTCTCCACAGGGCTGCTCTCAATCTCTTCTCTGCCCAACCTGTAGCTGTGCCTGGGATTCTTCCCACCCAGGTGTAGGACCATGCACTTGTCATGGTTAAACTTCATCAGGTTGGCATCAGCCCACCTCACAAGCATGTCAAGGTCCCTCTGGATGGCATTCCTTCCCTACAACGTAGCAACCAAACCACACAGCTTGGTGTCATTGGCAAACTTGCTGAGGGCGCACTCAATCCCACTGTCCGTGTCACCGACAAAGATGTTGAACAAGACCAGTCCCAACACTGATCCCTGAGGGACACCACTTGTTACTGGTCTCCAGCTGGACATTGAGCCATTGACCACAAGTCTTTGCGTGCAGCCATCCATCCAGTTCTTTATCCACTTCTTCTAGGGTAAGAACTGCTTTTATTTTGTTTGATACTCTGCATTGCATTAGTACATTTTATGTCACCATGTATTAAAATCAATATAAACTTCAGCCGAGCAATCCACTATGAAAAGAGCTGCCATGAATATGCAAAAACGAACATACAGCAGTTAGAAGTTTTGCCACAGATATTGCTCATCTTAGCCCTGCATTGCTTTCCTGTTCTATTAATGAGCAGAATGATGATCTGTAGTCCCAGGAGTCTGAAAAGGCAGCCTGTGAAGTGAAGCTGCTTCAGAAAAAGTTAAGAAATACCAAACTTCGTGATCTCCTTTCCTCCCACCTGTGTTGCAGCTCTGCTGTACTTCTGTCTTCATTCATGCAAAGCCAATGAATTGTGTAGCTGATAATGCATATATATCAACCTGTTCATAATCATGACAGCTGGGATTGCTGTACTCAGTAGATTTCTCTGTTGTCTCCAGTTTAACTAGCACTGGCTAACAGAAGCTATATTAAAGAGAAAAAGGAAGAGGACATACTGAAAATAATTAAATTGAAGCATAGTCTCAGTAGAATGCCAAGAGCTTAGGGTATCCTATAATGCACCAGATGGAAAATAAATATCTCACGAATCATCATGTCTGGAATTGAAATACCAGATAGTGAAACATCTTCCCAGACTGCTGTTTTTAAGTTTAAAATTATGCATCACTTATTCAAGGGAAATCAGCTTTAACAGCATAAACTAAGCAGCCTATGTGGGCTCTATTAACATACCTGTGACTTTAGTGATGTCTTGCAGTATATCACAGAGATTGTTTCTCTCATCTCCACACCTGAGTTTCCTTTTTGGGATATACTGTTGGTATATGATTAATTTACAAGATGCATCTTAATGATAATTTTAACTTTCCCACCCCATCAGTTTTTTCTTCCCAGAAAACTGAGGGAAGTTACTTGGATGTTTGATGTATGGCACTCATACATAGTGCCAATAAAACAAATTTACCTTATTTGCCTTTACCCTTCCACTCTGAGTAAATAAATGGCTTCATAATTGCAGAAAAAATAGTGTAGTTTTCCTTAAGTTCTGTTAATGATCTAAGAATCACAAATAGTAAGTATCCTAAATCAAAAATAAACAGGATGTACAAATGCTTGTTTCTAGTTTCAGCATTAATTTTTACTGTTTTCATTTATTATAATCATTTGTTGTTTTGTTTTGTTTGGGTTCTTTTGAACTGCTGACATTTCTTTTGATGGTCTTAACTTGTGTTTTGTCATGTCTTGTTTCTCATAATCTTTTTTTTTTGTTTGTTTAATATTTGGGCAGCTGTTACACACTGATCTCTCACCAACTTCCCTTGCTGTCCAAGCAATAGCTTTCTAATTTTCCAGAAACTCAGCTCTGAAGGGTAGATTCTTGTAAGCTTTGTGCATTTTTGCAGCTAAATTAAGGAGAAAAATTCAATTGATATGGGAAGAACAAGTAGGCCATCGACATCAGTTCTCTTTGAGCTGTTGCTAACCAGTCAGTACAGGCAGTCTGAAGCTTCTCAAAAACTGCAACCTGTGAAGTTAATAGAAACATATAAAGAAGCTCGTACTGGCTGAAGAGGCTTGTCAGAGAAAGTCTGAAATCAAGTTGTTGGGGGGAATGATGGAAGAGGTATAATTTAAAATCATTGAAATCTAGGCTTGTTACTTGTATTCTGCAAGTCTGACGTAGTGGAAACTGTTCTGCCCTTACAGACCCAGCTAATAGCCATCATAGTGACTAATTTGAATACTGTGAAATTTCTCCTTTTCTGCGCATGTCTGAGAACATTATCATATGATACTGGCATGGATTCTAAATAACAAAAAGAAAACTATTAACTGCTTGGTATTTTAAGGGCAATGTTAACAAATCGGAAGGACATTTAATAGTGAAATTCAAATAGGACTCAGCCTCTAAATAAAACTAAAAGAAGAGTGCATCATAAAAATCCTGAAGAGTAGAAGCAATCATTCAGCAGTATGTTGTTACTGTGTATTAAAAACAGCATGGAGGACAAAAATTCTGTATGTCTCAGTTTTAATGCAATTGATTAAAAATCCTGTGCTTCATAAAATAATAGAACACAGTACTGTATGTATCTAGTATGAAGTATTCAAATGCAGTAAATTGTCTTTTGCATTAGTTGAGTGGGCAATTGGGAATAAAGGTAAAATTGCCATTTCTTGTCTTTCATATTCCTTCCTGCTGCAGCAAAATAATGGAACATAAGTATTTGTTTAGCTGCCATTCCATATAAAGTAAACACCTTATGAAGTTGTCCTACATAAGGAAATTATTACACACAATATTTCTTTGTTGAGCTTCTTTGACAAACTGTATTATCAAAAGTCTTGAATAAACATAGGGGGGTTATTTCATTTATGTTAAGCAGTATATTGGTGCAGCTTATGAATTGTCTATCTCTTGTGGAAGTAGTTCTATTGTTTCCACCTGTAATTTAATGAGGTTGTATTGACATTGCAAATAGCCTTAGAAAAAGCATAAATACCTGATGCAGCCACCAGGAACAGAAAGCAGTACATTGCTGTTGCTACAACAGCATTCTAAAAGAAAAGCTGTTAAGAAGTTTTCATCTTTTGTGCTTTTTTACCTTTAACACTGAATCAATATTTCTATTTTTGCCCTAATTTTAGCAGGAACTATACTGTTTCTTGATATATTAATGTATTCAGGTTATTTAGTGGTATCCATACCTAAATTCCATATAAACAGTAATTTATATACTTAAAACTTTAGCTTCAATAAAAAGACAGTGATACTAATTAAGCTACATAGGTGCCTGAAGTTAGATTAGTCCCATACATTTAATTTCATACAAAATAATATGATAATGGAGTAATACTTAAATCTTAAGAATTGAGAAAATTTGATGAAATTTGATTTATTCATAGGTCTAGCGTACACAGTAAATACTAGGAAGTGTGTATGACACTGAAGTAATTCTTTTTGATACTTCCAGTAGTTGCAAGTGAAAAATGTATATGAAATATAGATCAATGTTAAGTAAAATCTGTGGGGTTAACTGGATTCACTGAGTATTCTTGCAGCCTTAATAGCAGTATACAGCTTTCTAGTTCATGCCAAAGAAGATTTTCGGAAACTTTCACGGATGCATGAGAACATGGAAAAGCTTTATCAGAATGTGATGGGATATTATGCCATTGATCTGAAAAAAGTTTCAGTGGAGGAGTTTTTAACGGACTTAAACAACTTCCGGACAATGTTCATGGTATAGTCTATTTATTTTATGCCTAATATTTCTTAGAAATTATTTCTGTAATCTTTCAGTTACTGAACAAACTAAAAATTATTTTCTTCCTCCTCAAATGGTACCTTATGTTCATCTTAGAAATTCTACTTGGCACATCCTAAACTTTTAAGATATCCTAAACATAATGGAATATTGAATTATTATTTGTGAATTATTTCATTTCTGAAATAATTACAAATTCCTAACAACAATGAATGTTATTTAAAAATGAACCTCTTATGTGCATATATAGCCTGAAGAACAAAAACCTGAAACTCTACTTTTTTTTCAATACAACTGCATTTTCTGTTTGAAGGATGCTTGTGATTTACTTTAAACCAAATTTATTTACATAACAACAAACATTCTAACAATCATTCTATATTTATAATGCATGTTCTTCCCATGCAAAATTCAGACTCATGATTTTATTTTGTTTAATTTTTCATTTGATCAGTGCCAAGGTTCGCATTTGTAAGCAGGATCCCTGCTATTGAAACTCAGAGCTTCTTATCCTGGCTTAAAAAAAATAGTGTATTTTCCTCATACTCTCTTTGTACGAACCTTAAATTTTTGTGACAGTAGATTTTCTAGGGCTTTATTTCATGCATCTTAAATGCTTACTTTTGGCTTTTCCCTTTAAAAGGGTGATCTTTGGGAGGAAGGGCTAAGACTTATTATTTTGTTATTTTTGAAATATTTGAATTACATTTGAGACACAGACATTAGGTTGATCATAGAATCATAGAATGGTTTGGATTGGAAGGGACCATAAAGATCGTCTAGTTCGAACCCTCTTGCTATGGGCAGGGACGCCTTCCACTAGACCAGGTTGCTCAAGGCCCCATCCAAGTTGATGATGTTATTGACCTGATCCAAGTTATTGTTATGTTGCTCCTTTTCTATAGAATGTAGAACATAGTTTAAACCATAGCTCAGACTCTCTGGGTTTGGTTTTGTTTGGTTTTTTTTTTAGGAGGGGTGCGTGTTTCTATTTGGGGGACCAAGGGAGGTGTGATGGTTTGGTTTGGTTAGGTTAGGTTTTTTTCCCTACCAAAATGTGATTTAAAGGTTTTAACAACAGATGTTTCTGAAGAGTAAGGTAGAAATTTCTCACCGGGGTATTTCTTTATATTCTTAGAGCTGATTCTATATGACTATGAACAGTCATCTTGGCAAATTTCAGGATAATCAGATGGTCTACAAAATATTGCAGGTTCTTTTGCAATATATATATTCTTTTGCAATATATTCTTTTGCAAATTCTTTGTCAGTGTAGTTCTGGAAGAAGAATGATTAGCTTCATGTACTTCAGAATGCATACTCAAGCCTGCTATATCCGTCAATTTAAAATAACACAAGCAACTCAGGGAAAGCTGATGTCTATATAAATTCAAAATACTTTTCTAGAGCTCTTATTTAAGGTTAGTAAGGGTTGTTGGTGATTGAGGACTACCTTCAGATTGGTAGTGTTAGTGAGGGCAGGGAGAAGTTGATTTTGTGTGGAAGTTGTCACTGGTTTTGGTTTGTTTCTTTTAAGCTTTCCTTGCAAAAATAGATTTTTTTCTCTTGAATTCTGAACACTTGGCTGGTAAACAACTCTTTCTCAAGAAATGGAAGAGTAAAAAGGCAGGTCCCCAGTTATGCATGAATTTATTAATTTCGATAACTTGGAAAAGGTGGCTTATGTCACATCTGGCTACTTATGGCTGCATAGCTTAACTTGCTGGCTACACTCCTTCAGGGAGGTTATCCAATAATGAACTTTGTGACAAAATCTGTAACAATGATCTGACTCATGCCTATTGATCTGTAGAAAGATTCAATTGGTCATTTTACCATCCACTCCTTCTTGCACCTGATACTTACTGCTACAACACACTTACTTAAGTTGCTTGCATGTTCCCCAGTCTTGTTTGGTTTTGCTTGGATGGTTGGGGTTTCTTTAATGATTTCAAAAATATTTGAGGATGTAGATGAGGGGAAAATACTTCTTTTGTAGATACTGAAATAGGGTTTGAAATTCTGATTTCATCAGAAAGGAGAAGGAAAAGACTTAATTTCGAGGAAAGGGCTTAAAATGGAACCCATATTTAGCAAACATTGGAACATATAAAGATCACCAGCCCTCTTCAACTTCACAGTTTAACAACTAAAAACCTAGAAGGCACAGTCTTTCATCAGAATTAATTTTGTTTGGCAAGTTGTGTGTGCCAGATTTTTCAATGTGAGCAGTGATAACGTTTTCCTAACTTGGTCAGTGCCTAAAATGAAACTCAGAAATCCAATTTCAAAATTGCTAGATATTATGAAATATATTACTTTAATTTTCTGATGGTTAAACCATACCTCCTATTTAAACACTGAAGAATAAGAATTCTAAATGCTTAGGTTCATCCTAAATTGAAAGCTCCCTTATTTTTTTCTGTGTCTGTAAAATCATCACTGATACTAACCTCTGCTTTGCAGCAATATTATAAAGGCAGATTAATTAATGCTTCAAAACAGTTAGATATTATTGATGATCATGACAGAAGAAACTTTGAGGAAAATTAGCAATTCTGTCTTGCAGCTCACAGTTTGAAGGCTGTATGAAAAAGATGTGTAGATAAGGCATGAAACCCCTTATCATTCAGTGACAATAAAATATTGAGTAGCTGCTCAGTTTTGAGACCTTTTGGAAAAGATTTTTGAGATGCCTAATGTGAGACACCTAAGGTCTGATTTTCGTAATTGTTTAGCATTGGTCTTGATTACTGTCAGAAACTGAAGGTGGTTGGCATCATAGAAAACTTAGTTCAAAATAATTTTAAACTTAGTGCTGAAAAATCATTGGCTTCTTAAGAAGTCCAAAACTATAAGACTACTTAAGTCACCAGTAGGTGTGGGGAAAGTGAAATTCAGTCATCCCCATTGTCAAGCAAAGTTGATAATTTGTGTACAGTACTTACCTACTTATGATATGGGTTTTTTGGTTCTCAGTTAATGAAAATGTTTAGAACGCTTAAAAAAAACATGTTTAAATATAGAGCCACAGACTTCAGATCTTTTGGTGTGCACTTTGTACTTCAGTGTTGTTTGGTGACTGTGACATCTACTTACACTCTGTGAGCACCAAATCTAGGGCACAGACCACATCACACTCTTTAGGCCTTTTGAGCAAGGTAGTGTTAAAACATTTAATCTTTGAAATGCAAACAGTATGAGAGACGAGTATGTGTTCACCTTAGTAAATTTTTTGACAATTTGTGGTATAAATATTTTGAAGAACTTTATGCACCAATTTTTAATTTTTTTTTTTTTTTTTGTTAAAACCACACAGAACCATGTAGATTTGGCTCTAGGGCATAGACCTCTAAATATTGGCATCTGAATGTGAGCTTGGGTGTCCAATCTCGTATTATAGTCAAGTTGATACATAATACAGTTAGTAGAATTTGGGAGAATTGTCTACCCAGTGTCTCAAAGGAGATCTAATAAGAGAAGTGCCTAGTATCCTGCAGAGGTGTCTTAAATAGTATCCAAGACATCATCATGAAATTTTATGTTATGATGTGGAACTTACAGAAAGCCAGTGTCCTGGTAGAGAAAGGCTGGAGACAAGGTGTGATACTTCTAAGTGTTGAATATGAAGGTGTGACCTACTAAGTTAAGCCCAGTTAATAAGTGGGATTAGAAATAAATAGACATCTACATTTGGATCACTGCAGTCTGTGGCTGAGTCCTCCTGCTGTAATTTTTTCAGGGAAAAGTATAGATACAAAGTTAGAAATTTCCTTCTCACTCTGTTAGGGAAGTGTCATTTCTGTCAAATTTGTACTTGTGCTCAAGTCCCATTTGAGTTTTGCCCAGCAGTTTACAGAATGCCCAGTCTGAAAATCAGCAAATAATTTGTCAAAATAATTCAATTCAGAATTTTAGCAGTTTGTAGTAGGCTTCTCCCCTCCTCCCCTAGTGTCAAGCAAATTGACAGAGGTGACTCTGGAGAAGACACTGTGGAAGTACAGCTTTGCTTTGTTTATAAAGTCCATTTCGTTATCATTTTTCATGATTGAAAGCTTATTGTTCGGTTATCAAAGGCAGGTATTTCCTCACAAGGTATTTTTTTCCCTTCCTTTGTTCACTATCTATTGCAATCATGCTACAAACTGTGCCTGTGCATATATTGCAGTGATCCTCAATCTGTGCTGTATAGTACTGTTTAATCCTGGTTTACTTTCTTTTTTTCTTTTTTTTTTTTCCTAAGGGCAGGCTGGGCATTTTCCCACTAAAACCAACTTGAGACATTATATATCCCTGCCAACATGGAACCTCTGCCTCAGACCTTGTGAAGATGCTAGCCATTGTGTAGGGGGGGACACTTTGATCTATTTTGAAGGATGAGATTTTGTGTGTAACTGCATTCTGAAAAGATAAACTTTCTGCAATGAAGAATAGGCGCCTGGCACTTCACATTTAGTGGAAGCCACTGGAGAGCACTAAGAATTTATCAGTGAAAATAGTTAACACTGAAATAATGAAAAAATAATTCTAAAATAGCTTTGTTAAAGTATTGAATGTGACAGTTTCTTATTTAATGTCTGAATATGCAAAATAATGTTTTAAAAACCCTGATTCTGTTTTGGGCTTCATTGGAAGTTATGGAGTACTTATTTATAATTCAAAATAAATGATGTTATATGGGTATTAACCTAAAGACAAGAATTTATAAGACCAGTGAATTAGTGCATATGTGATAAGAAAAAAGTACAGCTAAAGTTACCCAAGCAGCCTTGTTTTACTTGGTATAGTGGCAGCATGAGAAAGAATAAATGTTGAAACTATTCTAGAAATACAAATAGTAAGAGTTTTTTAAAACCCAGTGATTTAGATACTTTGAATTGTTCTTCCATTAATGTGTGTATTCTTAAGACGCATTTCTTACTGAATTTCTAATCCCCATTTGGGGGCAATTAGTGTGCTTTTAAGGTATTTATTCTGAATTTGCTTACTTTTTTGAATAAAATGCACTAAATATGGAATGTAAAATATTTATTTGCCTTGAGAAATTAAGGTTAGTAGTTAGGAGATGTGATTTTAAAGCTTTTTTCTTTGTTTTTAAGGTTCAGCTTTTTTTTTGCTAAGACTTCAGTTTTAATGGAACTTTCTTTTTCATAGCAAGCAGTAAAGGAGAATATGAGAAGAAGAGAAGCAGAGGAAAAACAGAGACGTGCTAAAATAGCTAAAGAAAAAGCAGAAAAAGAAAAGCAAGAGAGACAACAAAAGAAAAAGAGCTTATTAGAAATGAAAACAGGTAAGTGACATAGAAAACCCATTTTACCAAGCATTTGCTGGAAATAAAGCTGCTATTTTTTCATTATCTGAACATACTTTGAGAAAAGACAGAATAAATGAACAATTTCACAGATTAAAGTTTACAGCAAAGAGGTCCTTACATTTTGTTTTGTTAATGAGCTTCTCTAATTGCCTGTTTTCATGAATTAGAACTTGTAATGCTGCTTTGTATTTTTCTATTAGAATATATTGAACCTTGTGTGACAAGTATAAATTTAGTTGTGCTCAAACCCCTTTCATTACCTGAAAATACATTTTCCAAATTTCCAAGTGTCATGGGTTCAGCAGTAGCAGCCATTTTTCTTCTTCTTAGTAGCTGGTGCAGTGCTGTGTTTCTGACTTCCGGCCTGGGAACAGCACTGATAACACCGATGTTTTTAGTTGTTGCAGTAATGTTTATTCTGACCAAGGACTTTCTGAGCCTCATGCTCTGCCAGGGAGGAGGGGAAGCCGGGAGGGAGCAGAGACAAGACACCTGACCCAAACTAGCCTAAGAGGTATTCTGTATCACAGCACATCATGCCCAGGATGTAAAAACTACTGGCAGGGACCCAGAAGAAGGGGGTTCACTGCTCGGTTGGGCTGGGTCTAGGTGGTGAGCGGTTGTATTCTCTTCCCTTTTTATTTCCATTATCATTATTATTATTGGTGGTAGCAGCAGTGATTTGTGTTATACCTTAGTTACTGGACTGTTCTTATCTCAACCAGTGGGAGTTGCATTCTTTCGATTCTCCTCCCCATCCCCCCGGGAGTTGGGGGGAAGAAAGATAGGGGAGCGAGTGAGCGAACTACATGGCTGACTGGACTTAAACCATGACACAAAGCTATTTTCTTTCTTTTAACTGAAGTTACACATTCATTTTTGTTATTTTATGATAATAAGCCCTTCCTGCAGTACTCTTAAGATTTTAATTTAAATATGTCACAAAATGGTTGAGGTTGGAAGGGACCAATGCATGTCATCTAGTCCAATGTCCCTGTTCAAGCAGGGTTACCTAGAGCACATTGCTCAGGATTGTGTCCTGATAGCTCTTGCATAACTTCAGGGAAGGAGACTCCTTTGACAACCTCCCTGGCAACCTATTGTGATGTTCTGTCACCCTCACAATAAAACAACTTTTCATGTTGATTGTTATTTCAATAGGCCCCTTTTGAAGCACCTTTCTAAAAAGCAACCCCAGCCATGCATTTTTAAAGTTACTCACTTATGCTGTGTTGTCTTTTTTACCAAAAGAGAAGGCAGACCCTGTGAATTCTTTGTTACAAGAAAGATATCTGGTGATCCTCTATACTGCTTCATTTTATCCCAGACTGAGCTTCTGGAATCCTTCAGAATGAGACGTGACTTACTGTGTAAATTTTCATGAGCTGCTTTCATTTTTTTCTGAGCAGATCTTGTTGAACAGTTCCCCACTCAAACCCTGGTCAGCACCTTTGGAATAAATGATTATGTGTCTCTTCCATGTTTCAGTAGTAGACAGAGCAGGTGTGTTTAGTTTCAGAGATTCTTCAGGCCAGGAGTATTTAATTTATTTCCATAATAACATTCATGCTTTGAGGTACAAGAGCAAACCTTTCTCTTAAGATGGGAAACCTGACAGCTTCTCTCTGAACACAGAATTTCTAATTCTTTAGAAGTAAATTCAAAGCCCAATCACAAAACTATCCGTGACAAATCTTTTCAAAGCCCATGGAAGATAGTGTAGGATGCTGAAGACTAGGAAAGGGTAAGAATTCATGCATATTTGGAAGTGTCTAAAAAGAGGCTAGGTATTCTTTTCTCAGACGTTTGTATGTGTGACAGATAGTGCTTTGGGTGGAAATTTAGTAGTTTTCTGTGGAAAATTAAAGCTTCTCTCAAGTCCCTTTCTTAGTAATGTCATATTCAGGCTTTCCACGATACAGGTGCCGATGTTACGGATTTACATATATTAATCCACATGTGTATGTAAGCCTCTGCTAGTTAAACCTACTGCTTCCACTAATGTAGCAGGGAGCTATGTACTTGTCTGCAGATTAGCTGGGTCATTGAGTAAATAGCTGCTTTGTTTCTTAGTAGCTTGGGTTTTTATTAAATCATATAAGTCTACAGAAAGAGGTTTCCTTTCCTGGTTAGCAGCCACTTAAGGTTCAGTCTGGAATGGCTGATCTAGACAACAGCAGATGGTAAAAGATGGTGTTAGGATCACCTAAATGTCTTGAGTGTTATATTCACTAAACTGGCCACTGATTAGTTGGGGGGTTGTTCTGCAAAGCTCCTTGTAAGATTTCTTTTGCTTGTTTGCAATATAATTTTTAAAGTCTGTTAGAAGACTGTGAGTCTGACAGTGACAAAAACTTACGACAACTATTTCTTAATTGAAGAGGCAAATGTTGCTCCAATTCTAATGGAAGGGTAACATAGATATTCAAAAACTATTTTTTTTCCTTCTTTTTATTTTTCTAGCCATTAATTCACTGCAAACTGCTTTCTCATTTAGAGTCTGTAAATCAGTGACAAAATGTTTATATCTGACCTGCTGACGAATTTCTAACCAGGTTCTCCCTCTTTCAAAACAGCAGAACACTCTCAGTTGGACTGTGACTGTGGAGTAACTGAATTTTGCTGCATATCTTTTCATGATGTGGTGACTGGATCAGATGCTGGATTTATAGAAACATTATTTCAATTATTACTTGAATGACATTATCACTACCACTACAAATTACTTTTTAGTATCACTAACACTACATATTCAAAGCCTTAACTTCTGTGTCCTAAATTTGTCGTGAATATAAAGTCCCACGGAGCTGATGAGGTAGAGTTGGCAATGGTGGCTGCCAGTCATGGTCTTAGTTGAGAAGGCATGTTGAAACTTGATAGGTCTTCTGCAAAGAAAGCCAGAAGTGAAGTGGGTATTGTTTTGTCTTCTCTGCTATCTTCCCTTCCCCACTCCCAGTATGGGATCTTATTCTATTATAAAATGGTTTAGTTTCTAGACATTTCCGACCCTCTTGTCTATCTTTAGGTTACAGAATGCAAAAACCTTTGAAGGGGGAAGGGATGTTAATTCCCCAGGCCACAGCAGTGCCTTCAGCTGGTTGCCTTTCCCTTGCTTAGCAGCTTAGCTGCTGCTTCATTTATTAATGTAAGAGCAGTCTTTTCCCTGTGCTTGAGTTTGTTTTTTTCACTGACCTTTAATTGGCCATTAGTGACTAATTGAAGGTTCTGGAGCTTCTGCTTTCAGCTTGTGCTCATACCTTTCAAGGCCTGACCTGCTATCCAAAGCTTAAACAAGATTTTTATCAACATCCTATGATTGTTTTGTTAACCACTGGTCTAATTTAAAACACAGACATGTAACCTGTTCTAGATTATCCTGTGTTCTTGAAGTCCTTTTCTTTTAATTTCTTCAGCTTTCATCTGCTTTTGGAAGTTACTTGAAGAGTTGCGTTTTGTTGCCTATGGTGCCTCCTTTGGCTACATAAGATGGAGGAGTGATTTGTTTCTTCTCATAAATGTGACCTACATAATGCTGCAAAAGTCTTTAGCCATTTGGAGGCTATTACTGACTTTTTTTCTACATTCACATAAAGCTTAAGATCTTAAAGAAATATGTACCAAAATATAGATTTTATTAATGTCTATGAAATAGGTGAGTTGAGTCAGTAGGTTGCATATAGCACATTAGGACTGTATTATACCAGACTGCATTATACCAGGTTTGACCAGCACGGCATAGATCTTATTAACCCAAAAGGAAGATGATTCTGTATTTAAGATAACTCCTGATTTTTAGCTTAAACTCTTTCCTTCTGGGTGAAAACAATAATTTCATTACTAGTAGCTGACATATACTCCAAATATTAAATTCAAGGTGATCCTACCATATCCTACCATGCCTTCTCATGAACTGTAATAGCCTTTTTTAGCCTATGCTGTGCCTTTCATACACAGGTGACAACTTAGTCATCCAGAACACAGCTTTGTCATCCATACCTCTGCATCAGACCGCCTTTGAAATACTGTTACACTGTTACTGTTCAGTGTTGATAAGGTCACTTTCTAAAAATAGTGTCAGATTTGGATCACTCTAAATCGTAATTTGCTAAAATTCTCAATCTCTACCTTACATCATAGGCAGTGCTACTTAAGTGTCCTAACGATCATAGCTCAAATGGTTCACTGATAAAATAGGTTGTTAAGTGTAAAAATATCAACTCCGTATTTTCCTTTCGGCTTTATCCTTACTTGAAAAGTATGTGGAATTCAATAAAATTTTTGAATGTCTAAGCAGTGAATGATACTTGGTATTTTGAAATTTATGATAACAAAATCTGTCCTCAAAGTGTTCTCCGGGCTACAAAATGATATTCATTGTGAGATGCTTTGTCAATAAGGTTGCTTTACTTCCTTCTGTGAAGCTGGTTCAAACTATCACATACTATCCTTCCAAGGGTAAATAGCCAGTGGACAGGGATCTTTATGTAAATGCCACTTGTCTGCATACTGTTAACATTCAGATACATACTTTCTCTTGCAGTTCAGGTTCTCAGTAGAAAGCACACCAATCAATTATTTTGATCTTATCACGGTGTAAAGAATTCTATAACTGTGATAACACCAGCTAAATTTATTGTAATTTAATTGAGAACTCCATCATTGTGGCATCTTCATTGTGTCTTACTTTGAATACTATTTAAGTAACAAGCCACTTTAATCAGTGATTATTTACAAAGGCTGCCCTTTCTTACACTAAAACAGTGAAGAGATGCCAAAATTATGTCTAAAATATCTGAATCTAAATAATCCAATCTAAAATATTGCTTTGTTTTCAATAGTGTTAGTTTCACTTTATTACAGCTATCTGGTTTTAAATCCATGTTTCAGTTCATTTAGACAGTTATGACCTTATTAGCAGTCAATTTTGAAACAATTATTTTTGCAGAGGTTTTATATTGTTTATCTGGTTTTGCAGAAAAACAGATTCGTGTCTTGAACTAGCTAAGAGTGTTTTAGGTTTTGGTTTTACAAACATTTACTACTTTATTATCATCTGCTAAGTTGTGCAGTATGAGTATTTTTATTATTTCTGTAATGTTCGCAAAACAAAAGGAAACCATGGAACCCAGCACTGACAGTTAAGCAGTGAGAATGGTAAACAGGTAATTAAAATTCAGATTTCAACAGATAAAATGCTTGCCTTTGAAATAAATTAAAAAATCCTCAAACCTACTTATATTAGTAGGTGCCCTCAAAGATCCTGTTTTCCCTGCCTAGCTCAAGTTTGTCAGGCCTCCATTTTATTAATTTCTTCTCAATGGGAGAGGGGAATCAATAATTCTTAATAGCATTCCTTTCCTCTGAAGGGAATGAAGAACTGCAGATGTCACAGATTATCAAAATTGCTCAAGTTCCATTACAATTGAGATGGCATCAGTAATTTTGAATATATGTTGTTAATTCATTGTGTTAAATTGTCTGCTGGGCCACTTTCCTGAAAAACACAAGTTTTGGACAACAGTAGGTTTATTGCTAGATTTGGGGCATTTAGGTATATGGTTTGTGCAACTAAATCTACTGTGAAGGAGACAAAAGATCTGATAGTGCTATATATACAAAGAAATCTTGATGTTATAATATTAATATCCAACAACTGTTTTGTGGAAGGGCTTTCTTCTCTAGGGAATTTCCCCTTTTGGAATCCATTCATGCTGGTTCCTCCATGGTGCTTATTACTCTTTACAGTTGTTCCATGACTGACTCCATTTGGCCTCAAATTGGAACCTCTTCTCTGAGAGGACTCCTGAGATCACTTTTTGTTATTTATTGTTATTCTTAAGGATTGCTTTTATTGTGAGGCCAGCGGGAAGAAATAACTGTGAGGAGTGTAACTTCTTCCTCTTATATTAAATAATAATGAACAGAAAGAACTGTGGGACCTTTACAGAGTAGCCTACTTAGTGTTTACTCATGTTAATACTTAGTGGGCAGTTGACATTAAGGCCATGACAGCTTAGAGATTAGATCTAATTTTGTTATATGTCCATTAGAAAAAAAAAAAAATAAAGTCCTATACATGAAGAACGAGTTGTGACAGGCATGCACCACAAATCTACTAGAACGATGTCACCTGGTATGTCACTAAGTATGGAGGTTGTTTTTCAGCAGCAGTTGTGTCGTTTTGACTGTGAAGTATAAATCTGGGTAAATTGCTTAGAACAGATGTTCCCTCAAAAATAATTGTCACATTTGTACTTGGAAATTATGCAGAGAATCATAAAATACAGATATGTTCAATTTAAAAATAAATAAGTCCATGTGTGATACATCTGCAGAAGCCACAGCGAAAGATAAGGTACACCAAAATCTCATCAAGTCTTGCACTGTTGGATGTTCAGGAACTGAATCGTTTTAGTGCAGAGGAAATAGTTTTTGGGTTTTAATTAATGTACATTCAGATCAATTCTAATAGGCACAAGTCGTTCTAACAAGATCTCAAAGGTGCTAATCTTCTCAAACATGGAGGTGTAGTTCATGAACTTGATGGCAACCCATAGGCTCAGAATGCGTCAGTTCCTATTCACCTGTACTAAGTAGTAACTCCAAAAGAGCAAGATGCTTTGAAAAATGATTCTTTTTCTTTCTGAAAATTTTACTTAGAAGTGGAACCTGTGGAGGTAGTAGCTGAAAGGCATTTGTGAATCTGAGGTTTACACAGAACCCCTGAAAAAATGAGTAGCAGCTGTGTTTGGGAGAGAGAGAAATTGTCAAAACAAACAGAACTGTTGAAAAATTAAGGGTCAATAAAGTAATGTCTGCAGATAAATATTCTTATAAGACTTGTAATTTGTGTTGTAGCAGTAAAATTTCTAAGCAAATATGAAAAGAATGCTGCAAACCTAAGCTGGCATTACCATGAAAAGACAATTACTATCCCTGGAGCCATCTTTGGGATTAAGAACTCTCACATTTATGCGGATGATAGGTTTGGTTTGAGTAAGCATTTAGTACTCCAAATACTGCTGCACACCTCCATAAGGAGGTAGACATCAGTGTCCTCTTTAAACTCTCACTCTTGCTATGTGTAAATGGTTTTATTTGTTTTGTTGGTTTTTTTTTTTCCTGAGTCATCAAAAGTTTCTTCTCTCAAGTTGCAGAGGAGATGAGGAATAAATATCCCTTACCAAAGCATTGGAGAGTATGCTTTGTTTTTACTTTCCTTAATCCAAGGTTATAAAAGAGTCAAGAACCTCCTTTGCCATTGTTGGAAAGCTAGCAGAAGAGAAGGTCATGTCTTTTAATCCTCCTTCAGACTGAATATGCTGTTGCTTCTATTTCTATGCTGTTCACTGTGACGCTTATCTTCACTCGGCAATACCTCAGTGGTTGTACAGAAGTACAGTGTTGTTACTGCATACCAAAATATTCTGAAGCTCTGAAGCTTGCTTACAGAAGTTATTTGATTTCTCTGGCAGCTTCTATCCATTGAAAGTTATTAAATGCAAATAAAAAGTCTTTGAATCACAAATGACTGGAGACCAAGAGACCATTCTAGAAATGTCATTGCATATTTATCCTATCCCTTTTATAGATGTTTGCTGTTGGTTACTAGTGTACAAAGGATTCAGGGCTAGGTGGTCCTTCGATCTGATTCTCCTGGGTAATTTTGTGCGTTTATAGCCACCCAAACGAAAAGGGTTTTGCCCAACCAAAGCTGTCTGGAAGCTTTTATTTTGACTAAGCATAGTCATGTAATCCATTCAGAACTTTATCACTCGACAAGTGAAAAATTGTTTAAGTTCTAAATTTCCTTCAGCCCCTCATCTCTGTAGCACAACTGTCAGTACAAGTGATCATTGTGCATGTTTTCTGATTTATCTCTTGTTTGTAAATTTGAATGGAAATAGAAATGCTCTCCCTGTGCTCAGTGAACTCCTTCAGAGGAACAC
The DNA here is from genome assembly GCA_017639245.1 of Myiopsitta monachus. NCBI lineage: Eukaryota > Metazoa > Chordata > Aves > Psittaciformes > Psittacidae > Myiopsitta > Myiopsitta monachus. The sequence continues at coordinate 62,698,224 of CM029919.1, forward strand.
GGTAACCAAGCGGCAAGATGTTCACACACACATAGACTTATGTTAGGTCTTATATTCTAGTTAAACAAGAATAAAAAAGTGTTCATTCTGGTAATTACTGAACTGTGAGGTCAGGACTTCAATCTTCAGACTATAAGAAGAAATCCAATAGCTTCAGCACTCCAAGTTTGTTTTTAAATTATATAAAAGCTTGAGTTCTGCCATGGAATCTTTGCTAATTCATATAATTAAATAATTAAATATTATTAAAGTGTCTCCGAATTCAGATAACTTGATGAGTAGCCCTCGAGTTTTTGCACCCTTTTCATTCTGTTACACTCTGAAATTTGCAGGTCTGTTTTTAATGTATACATTAGTCAAAACTTTTGATTTCAGATGAGGCTTAGTATTCAGAGGTTGGCTTTATGAGCTGGTCCTTTCCATTACTTACAGTGTAACAATAAGCTGTATGTAATTGCAGTGCCATAAATAGATCCGAGTAGAAAATGACAGTCAAAGTCCCTGTAGATAAATCTCTTTACTGTATGGACTGAGATCAAAAAAAAACCATGCTAAAGCATTCTTGTTTTTTGTGAAGTGCCTTTGCTTTGCCTTCATTGAGAAAAAAAAAAAAAAAAAGAGGCAGATTTTTCTTTTTGTTTTTATTGAGTAGCTGAATAAAGCTTTAATTTCTTGAAAGAGGAAATAGATATATTCTTCTATGTTTTCCTCCTGGTAAAGAGAGCTTCTAGAGTCCTGGTGTTGAGTACGACATTTTAGTTTGTATTGGAAAGATGCAGGGGAGCTGTAAAAATGAAGAATTTTTCTTACAAAGTAATGTTGTTGCACCCACTCTTATTTTAAATCCATATTGCTAATGATATTTGTGTTTCTATCATGTCAGTGGACATGCTCCTGGTATTATGGTATATATAATTTGTTCCTTAATAAGAACATAAAATGCAGGACTCATTACTAAATGCAGTTGCTGTTGCTATCATCATAAGACATAGTAAATTCATACTGTAAAGCTTATGAAAGCACACTAAAGGAGGGTCTCTAATATTCTTAACATTTTTAAAGACACAATTATGAAATTAGGTAGTTTATATCTGGCACTAAAATGTCAAGGGCAAAACTTACCTGCTGTTTTGGCGAGGTTACTTCTGCTTTAGATGGCATTTAAAAGACACTTGTATGAGTCTTAATTGGATATGACATTAAAAAGTATTTAAATATATTCTGCAGTTAAATGAGATTATTTAGATCATAAGAGGGTATATTTCTCAAAGGAATTATTGTGGGCTATACAGCTATGTGCAAGCCAACTGGAATTGCTCATTCTAGGATGTCAAAAGATGCATACACTTGACTCATTAGGAGCCAGTTTGGACTGGTGACAGCAGTCTGCAGCAGCTTGTGAAAGCCGATTTGAAGGTCCCATAGGAAGTGTTAATATTGAACAATATTTGTGACTCTTATACTATCACTGTAGCAATGTTGTATGCAGTTGTCCTGGGGCAATTTAAGATATTTCTAAAATACTGCATGGTGCATTTTCATTTCTTAAAATTCCCATCATATAAACTTGGACAACATTGTAGATAGTATGGGTATTAATAGCTAGCTGTGTAACGTCATAGAAGGTGTCAGCTGTTGACTTAGGAATCAGAAAAAAAATCCCAGAATTTGGAGCCTAACTGAAAGAGTAGGAGTTTGAAAAATAAGCTTTCTGCATGTTTCAGGTACATAGATTATTACTATGAATGTTTTTATTTGCAGTGGATTAACTTTTTTCAATACATCCATGCATACAGGGAAACTACTACAGGAGTTTTTAAGTTCAAGTTTCTCTGCACTTCATTTCTTCTTCTGTTAACTGTTTTGCATGTCAGCTGAAACACTAGTTTATAATCTAGTTTGTGACTACGGTATATTTCAGATAAGTATGAAAAATAGATAAATACGTTGCAGTTATGATACAAAAATTTGTGGCTTTTTAGTATTTCTGTTGCATTATTTAGAATCTCTTTTTATTTATCCGATGGGTCTTTTTATAGTTTAGCAGATAATGCACCAGGAATTTTTTTTCTACTGAAAACTGTTAAGTTTTTGAAATAACTATGATATCCATAGTAGCCTTGGATAGGCTTAAAAGGAAAGAGATGACATACTGAAATAGGTTTGAAGTTCTTTTGTTAATCCTACTTCATAAAACAAATCTTATGAACTCTTTTCCATAAAATTTATGGTATCCTTCTTGGGACTGTGATATTATTCAGGTTTTTTTTCATTACTGCTACCAAAAATGCTTATAAACTTTCCTCCAGCATTCATGTACTTTACTGTAGCTAATGGCTTGGACTCAGAGTTTTTTCAAGCATGATTTTGGTTTTAAACTCTTCACTGAGTTTTTCATTCCAGACGTAAGTATTTTAAAGAATCATGGCATCAGCTGGAGAAAGGGAAAGTTAAAAAAGGAAGCTGAATACATAATCTAAGTTATATTTGTTACATACATTCCAAACCAGTATTCATAGTTGTGATAGTTCATTAGTCATAGGAAACTAAACAAATGGTGTTCTCTAGGGCTCAGGACTGTTTAATATCCAGTTCTGTTTAATATCTTTACTGATGATCTAGTGAAGGGTATCATGTGCGCTCTCACTAAATTTGTATACAACACCAAGCTGATTGGCAGGGTTATCTGCTGGAGGGTAGGAGGGATCTACAGAAGGATCTGGACAGGCTGGATCAATGGGCTGTGGCCAGTGGTATGATGTTCAACAAGGCAAAGTGCCAGGTCCTGTATTTAGGCCATAACAACCCCATGCAACGCTACAGGTTCGGGGAGGGGTGGCTGGAAAGCTGCTTAGTGGAAAAGAACCTGGGGTTGCTGATTGACTGAACAGGAAGCCAGCTTGTGCCCAGGCAGCCAAGAAGGCCAACAGCATCCTAGCCTCTATCAGCAATAGTGTGGCCAGTAGGGCCAGGGAAGTGATTATCCCCCTGCACTCAGCACTGGTGAGAGCTCACCTTGAATCCTGCATTCAGTTTGGGCCTTTGACTACAAGAAGGATATTGAGGTTCTGGACCGTGTCCAAAGAAGAGCAACAAAGCTGGTGAAGGGTCTGGAGCACAAGTCTTATGAGGAACAACTGAAGGAACTGGGAGATCTCATTGCTCTCTACAGCGACCTGAAAGGAGGTTGTAGGGAGGTGGGTGTCTCTTCTCCCAAGTAATGAGTGATAGGATGAGAGGAAACAGCCTCAAGTTGCACCAGGGGAGGTTTAGATTGGATATTAGGAAAAATTTCTTCACTGAGAGGGTTATCAGGCATTGGAGCAGGCTGCCTAGGAAAGTGGTGGAGTGACCAGCCCTGGAGGTATTTGCACTATGTGTACATGTGATGCTTAGGGACATGGCTTAGTGGTGAACTTGGCAGTGTTAGGTTTATGACTGGATAAGATGATCTTGGTATTTTCCAACCTATATAATTCTATGATTCTAAGGGTGTTCTCAGGTTATAATTTTGTTGTTTTAAGGACCAGCATCTTGGGAGAGCAGCAATTCAAATACTACAAGGAAGGAAGAGGACTCTTCTTGGTGGGAAAATTCATGACACTCTAAAAATGAAAACAAAATTACTCACGAAAGCCAAATATACATGTAGATTAGCAGAAATCAAAGAATGGGTAAAAATGCAAGCAAAAGGAACTGAAGTGCCTACTAAATGCAATTTGTAATACAACTGCACAAAAAGATATTTTCAATTAAATTATTTTGGTCCTGTAAATAATAAATTAGTTACTGGTGTAAAAGAGAAAATTAAAAATGTTTATGAAAATGTAATTTAAATTAAAGCCAATATTAAGTAACATCTGTTGTGAGCTTTATGCATGTTTATAAGTGTCTATAAACTCATAATAAGAGTTTACCATTATGTGACTTTATGTTTGAAGGACATTTTTCTTCAATTTGTGGTTGGAAAGGTCAAATTTTGAGACAATAAATTATTTCATTTTTTTTTATTATCTGTTGCATATCTTGGTTCCCAAATTCTTGTGCCTCTTTTTGTTGTGCTTTTATTTTCTGCTTTTAAATGATACCCAGGCTTAGGGTTCTCAGAAGCTAAATTAGATTCAACTCTTGACTTAGCTGTTGAAAAATAGAAAAAAAAAAATGTTTTTTTTCTAGAATGTCGTAGTCATGATTTGATCCATGCTGGTTTTACAGTACTTTGCCAGACCTTCCTGTTCGCAACTTTGAGCTTTTTTGTCTAATTACTTTTGTTGCCCTTGGACTGTAGTGAGAGGACAAGGGGTAATGGGTTCAAACTTAAACAAGGGAAGTTTAGATTGGATATGAGGAAGAAATTCTTTACTGTAAGGGTGGTGAGGCACTGGAATGGGTTGCCCAGGAAGGTTGTGAATGCTCCATCCCTGGCAGTGTTCAAGGCCGGATTGGACAGAGCCTTGGGTGGCATGGTTTAGTGTGAGGTGTCCCTGCTCATGGCAGGGGGATTGGAACTAGATGATCTTAAGGTCCTTTCTAACCCTACCTGTTCTATGATTCTATGATTCTATGCTAGAATTCTTTAAAGCTTATTATAGTAGTCCAACATAGTCCAGCTCTTTCAGAATTCCTCTTTAGTGATGTGGCATCTTGTTAGTTTAGATTCTGATTAGAATATTCAGTTAGCAATGACTGCAGAATCACATGATGTGTCTGACTGTATCCAAGGTACATGTTGACTTAGGGAGTTTTGCCCAGTGAGGTATTATGATATTTCTATTGTGTAAATTCTTTATTCCTCCCTGGTGATTTTTCATCATATTGTAAATCCCTGGAGTAGCATTCTTTCTCCTCCCAGGCACAGACACAAGGGGTTAACAAGATTCAAAAGTCTAACATTTCCTGATGTGTTTATTTGAGGAAATAAAAGCAGGGTGTTTAATGCTTGCATTTAATTATCATTTCACAGTAACATTCATAATTCTTTTGATGGATATTATACATACATGTGCAATAGGATAAGTAGAATTTTCCTGAGTTACATCTATTGTTTAGTATTGGCCAGCAGTCATTAAATACAAAGGGAAAACGGCTTTTGATTAAAGCTACCTATCCAGTCCAATATTGTTAACTCAGCTTCCTGCCGAGAAACAATTTCAGCGTTTTATAACAATAACCAAAATGATCTCTTGTCTAATATAGCAAATCGTTTTTAGGGAGAGCTCTTGAAAGCTGACATGAAGCTGATTATTTGTGGTTGCAAAAGGGTACTGAAATGAAAATATGAGTGAAATGACATTTCACTTAAACCTGCTTGACTCTCACTGTAGAGAAAGAGGAATGTGAAATGAATGAAATAAAATTAAGCCTAGTTCAATGTATAGAAGACCAGATTAGTTATGATTAATTGCAAGAGAGCAAATTGTGAATGTTAAAACCCTGGTTTAAGTTTGAAATAAATAGTTTTCATAGTACCCTTGATATCTTTTATTGTTGTTGTTTATAATTGTTATTATTTATGCTTTGATATTGCTATGGTAACCTAGAGGGTTCCTTCTCTCTCCTTTACAGAAGGTGAGGAGACTGGTGTGATGGATAGCCTGTTGGAGGCCTTGCAATCAGGTGCAGCTTTTCGAGACCGAAGGAAAAGGGCACCGAGGTCTAAAGGTGATTATTCTACTTTACGTTTTATTTTCCATAGAAAGTTAAAAGTGCTTTAGAACTTCAATGCTATTTGGTTTAATTCTTTCTTGCAGTGATAACTTTTAGGGATGTTCAGGCTATTTTGCTGATGGTAGTAGCACTAAGATTAATTTACTGAATTTAGCATAGCACGATTATTGTGACAAAACTCTTCAATACAGCCACATGTACTTTAACATTTTAGTTGAATGAGGAAAGTAAAAGTCATCTTCCCATATAAATGAATCAAATAATTTCACTGGTATGTAATAGTCACTTTACTCCTAGGAACATCCAACTTCTACATGATTCTGCTTAGTAATGTTTGAATATTTCAGTAACTTTCAAAGATGTGTTTCATTTCCATTGTTTCCTTCTTTTGCAGACATACCGCAAAATCTCAGTCCAACCACACAGCTGCCTGTGCTGAAAGCCTGTAACCATGGTAATGAACCATATTCATGAATTGCATGCTGCTCTTAGCTTATGTAGTTGATCTGTGCTTTCAAAGGACTGCTGTGTTTTTTTTTTTCAGTTTCTGCCTTAGTGGAATACTGAAACTGTATTGGAACCTGCTTTTTAAAATCACCTGAAACTGTACTTATTGATTAATTTGCAATGCTCTTCTATCTTTTGTGGTGTTTTTATTTATTTAAAACTTGGTTATATTTTTAAATGTAGTACTTTTATAGTCCTTAAGAACAATTATGCAAAGATTTTTTTTTAATGGGTTATGGAAATATAACAGAAAGCAGAGATTTTGGAACATTTTAAATGTTACTAAGTATTTCTGATACTGAAGCAGAGAAATTTTTGCATTTGTTCTGTTTGTCTTGGCTTTCTTGATCATATAGTAATGGAATTGTTTAAGCTATCATTTACCAGCTTAATTCAAAAGTGATGCTGTATTAACAAAGTACTAGTAAATGAATCATTTACTTCATGACAAAATTTTTTTCCAGATTTTGAGCATTAGTCCTGTATGTTTATTTGTAAGCTTCTGAACTATCTCACTGTAACCAAATTTGACTTACTCATATTTGAAAAGTGGCAGTGAGGGTGTGGATTCTTGTTAGCTTTGTTTGTTAGACAGTCTATGGAATATTGTTATATTAGAATCATAGAATAGTTAGGGTTGGAAAGGACCTTAAGATCATCTAGTTCCAACCCCCCTGCCATAGACAGGGACACCTCCCCCTAAACCATGCCACCCAAGGCTCTGTCCAACCCGGCCTTGAACACTGCCAGGGATGGAGCATTCCCAACTTCCCTGGGCAACCCATTCCAGTGCCTCACCACCCTCACAGTAAAGAATTTCCTCCTTATATCCAATCTAAATATTAGGTGAGTTTTAGTTAAGCTTGGGGGGTCCAGAGTGACTGTTTTCAGTGTTTTCTGGAAAAACCTTCTATCTGTAATACCTCTGTTAAAGAAAATTTTTTTCTTTTAAACTTACAGGGAAAAAAAAAATTAAATATCTCCTTTCTTTATTTTTTAAGAGAATGCATTATCCTTTGATATGTTAATGCATTGTGGAGTTTATAAATCAAATGCTATCAAATTGATGATATTAATTATTCCTCATGTTTAAGTTTTTATATCTTTAGTGTAAATAGCCCCCCCAAAAAGAGCATACAGAACTTGACATTATCTTAAACACAAAGTTAAAGAAAATAGAGCTGGAAGGACAGTTTAAAGATAATTCACTTATAGGAATTGGCTCAGAGAAGAATCAATTATATTTGACAAGTGCTTGTCTAGCACGTAACATTGATATTTGAATAATGACTATAGAGCACATCTGAGTTCACCCTATAGGTGTTTCTGCTAGTAAGAAAAATTATGTTGAATTTTGCTTGTTTTCAACCCTTTTGATCTATCTTTCTAGTTGTCTATGGACAGAGAGTGTAATTTCCAGTTTTCAAATTAACTGTATTTGGACAAACATTAGGGCTGTGCACCAGAAACACCAAAAATACCATTCTTTCACTTGTTATCTCAGGACTGGGATAATACAACTCAGAGTTTGCTTTTAAAGAATTCATTAGTATGTTTTTGATTTGTTGACATTTGTCACAGTATCTACATATTACATCATCCTATCTTGAGCCTAAGGGAGCGTTAAACTTGATGTAGATTATGCTGAGTTCATGTATCAAAGGCTTTTTTGTTTTATGATAGAATTATATAGTCATTCATTGCTCCAAGTTCCCTTTGAGGTGAATATCTATTTATTTTTTTTCTAGTCAAGATCTTTGTAAGTAAGTTGGGAATTTGCTTTCAATAATTTATATTGTTATTGGGAAACCAGAAATTATGTAGATTGCATACTGTCCAGAATGAATACTAGACCCTCAGTATCAAAGTTTATTTTTAGATAATAACCTCACTGAAGTTAACTATGTGGCCAGTCAAGCAAGAAGTCTATAACTTCAACACATTTCAGAAAAAGTGGGATATGCCATTAGACAAAAAGTATTGGCTTGGTTGTTCATTGATTTGCTGTTTTCCCCAACCTAATGTATCAAATGGGTGCTAAATTTTATATAATGGCAAAAAAGACCACTGGCATACTCTAAGCTTAAAATATGTGAAGTCTGATAAAAGCCCTTAAGCATCATTTCAAGCATTTTCCTTGTTTGCTTCTGTGCTGGCTTTGGATATTTGGCTTAACTGGTAATCACTGTTTGGTTACTGCTTATTCTGCTGAGACTAACAGATTCACTTACAGTAGACATACTTTAGTAGACGCTGCAAATTCGTATCTAGGATGAAGTTATTTGACTCATCATGCAGTCAAAAAGAATTACAAGCCATGACTTGAAATGTTTGTCCTCTGAATCAGAGTATAGCAATCTGTTGAGCAGATGCCATCAAGTCGTAGCTAATCCCTTCAGTTTCAAAACAAAAGCAAGTGAATGAATAAAAACTTAGTCTTTATGATTAAAGAGATTTTGCTAAAGAAGTGGAATATAAATCAGACCCAAACATACATGGGAACTAGAGAGTAGTGGTTCCATGTCTCACAGGAGGTGCCGTGAGAGAGAAATACAGGCAGAATGCGTGCTTTCTTCATAGCTCTAACATAAATGGAAGCAGGAAAGAAATCTAACTATTGCCGTTGTCATCCTCAGAATGATACTGCTCAAGGTACCAAACTATCACTTGCTTGTGAGGCTGAGCCAAGCGCCATAAAACAAAGTAATGCAGATGAGCAATCCAATGCTACTTAGCTCTAGAACTGAGAACTGAAATTGTTTCCTTTATCTAAATAGGCTGTTTAAGGTAAAAAAAAAAAATAGTATATTTAGTGTAATACTAGCCTTATTTTGCCCACTTTTCTCTTCGTGATCTGTTGAGGTCCCTAAAAAGCTCTGGTAGGTTTCGGCTGATGTATTTCTTATTAAGAAAGACTTCTGGTTCTCATGCTGCAAGCCTCTTGGGTGTGTTATTTTATTTTCAGTCCTACCGCACTCTTATTGAACAGATTGCTTCTTTGTAACATGGTATGTGGGTTTTGTCAAGTTTAAATCTATTCTCTTTCTGTGATCGGAATTACCAGTTATATTTTTTCTGCTTGTGACAAGGCCTATGAAGTCAGATAATTTCTTGCTGAGGAAAAGCCCTGCTGCATAACTAATAGAAATAATACACATTTGGAATTGTTAGATTTTGGAAATATTCTAGCACCTGAAGTATGCAAATCATTTTTACTAGATTTTGTATTGACGTATTGGCATATTTGTTTCCTTTGTTTCCATTTATGGTGCTTTGTATTTTTAAATTAACAACTGAATTACATATATGTTCAAGACTACCTGTTAATATTACAGTTTACTTTAATCTGCAAAGAGCCATAAGCTGCTATCAACACTGTGGTGTCTGCTTTCACTCTAATTCCTATTCAGAGCACTGTATGACACAAGTTAAGTGTTAGTATAGTTTTACTGTTGTACTTTGGTAAAGTTGTAGTTCAATAGCATCTAATGAGAGCTTTTTTGTTTTATTTAGGGAATAGAAGAAAGTACTTAATTTTCAGTGGCCAAGATTTTGCACATTAGAAGATCATCTCAAGCAGCTAATAGCTATGGCTGATCTGATTTCAGTTATTTACAGCAGTCAAGGCATATTTGCAGCTTGCACATTTATTTCAAGCTAGTTCGAATAGACATAACAGCATATCCACAGCAGCAGGGAGCCCACTGCAGCACAGAAAGCTGTATTATTCACTAAGTTTTCCGTCAGGCTTTGCAGCCTGCATCAAGTTCTCTGCTGCTGTGGCTACATTTATTTACAGTAACATTAGCCAAGATAATGTTATCTGAAATGCATGAAAATGAATTTGAGATGCAGCTTTGATTGCATGTATATTTACCTCAAATGCAGCAGAAAGCATTTTTCTCTACGAGCAGATTCTATTCAGAATGCTGTGAGTAAAGAAAAGCTATAATAAAATGGAAGTAAAAAAAATTCAAATTGTTTTTTGTGACTGACAAGGTTGAAAGAAATCTTTCTGTTGCAATCAGTAATTGAGTTGTGGACTGTACTTCCGTAGGTAACAATAAAGTCTTGTTTCTATATTCAAATCAAACTTCCATGGGAAGAGCTAGTCATAATTACTGTAGCTGTTTGTTCAGTGAGTCTATAAACAATAGAATAATTTTCATGTCACATTTCATCTGAAGCATTTTAAACACCTCTGTTAAATAAAATCTTTGACAAGTAATGTCATTCTGGTCCAAAGTAAGGAGAAGAAAACCCTTTTTTTTGTGTTCATTGGTTTTTTTTCATCTCTTATTGTTAATGAAACTGTCATCTGAGGTTCATATTAATGTCTCTGCTACCTTATTTTTGACAATCATAGTTGACAGTGAGCTCAGGCTCATCTTAATTCTTGAAACCCACAGTCCAGTCACTTAGGGGTCACTTTTAACCCACAGTCCAGTCACTTAGGAGTCACTTTTATTTCATCATAGCTGTATATGACAGCAAACTATGATTGACATTTTAACCTAATTTTTTCCTTATTTCTTTCTGGGGTATGTTACTGTCTTTTCCACAACTATATGTACTGAACATTAGGAAGTACCTAAAACTGGAGAAACAATGAAACCTGTGAAGGTAACTTTTTACCCTGTACATGTTAGTAGTAAAGATGTATTCTTGACCACTACCAGTTCTTCATGGTAGATACTGTTCTTCTTTCTGTATTTGATCTAAACCCATCAGTGTTTGTACCTCTGGTGGAGAAAAAAATTGTTAGCCTTTGTGAAGTTTTACTCAATAGACAAGTTTCCTTGGCAGCAGACTTGGAATATCTGCAGGCGTTGTTATGAAATGAAAACATATAATAGGATTTCTATTAAAAAGTACCAAAACATAGTTCTCAGTTGTTCCCATTTTAAGACCAAAGCTTCACTTCAATATTGACTTCATAGGTCAAGGAAAATTGTTGCTTATTCTAACAGAAATAATTCCCCTGAAACCATCTGCACTGTTTATAATAGAGTGTTCTCCTAGAGCAGGCAGCAGAGTTCAAACAAACTGTGACCATAACAGTCAATTTTGCATGTCTAGGAAAAAAAATATCCAGGCAAGAAAAGTGAATTTACTTATTGCTGTTTGTTTGTTTAGAACTATTTCTGCAATGCCATAGTTGCAGACACATACAGTCTCTCACAGAGATGGTCCTAGAGAATTTGCATTCCAAAATATCTCTTTCCAACAAAGTCAATAAAAATATATCTTTATAATAAAGGCTGACATAAAGAGAGGTATAAAACACTCATCTATTTATTTTTAAATGCCAAATACTGCAAAATGGATACAAGCTCTCTTAAGAATGGAAATGGGTTTTTCAAATTAGTAGGAAATGCATATTAGTAGTCTGAAAATATTGGTATAGACAGAGAAAAAAGTCAACTTGTCCTTCATATAACCCCAGCACACACTGTCAGCCTTAGCACTGCCTATACGTAGAGAAGGAGAGGAGGGATTGTAATCCTACAAAAAAATATCTGTGGCTATTTCATTAATTCTCCTATATAGTCTTGAGAGACTTTCCACGAGTAAGGTGACATGCGTATCCTCCATTCTGTGTCTTTTCATAAAGAATTTTATGTGAACATAACATAGGCAAGAATCGAAGCTTTTTAAGGGTAAAAATTTTAGGTGCTACCTTGAGAAGAGAGGGGCCTTATAATGGGGCTTATTCTCCAGTGGTTTAACAACTGTATTTCTAAAGTGAGACCCTTTGAAGATGTCAAGTTAGGCACTCAGAAGAGTTAATTGCTTTTGTAAATATCTTGCCAGTGTTCCTTGGTGCTAGTTGAATCAGACTGCTGCTCTCAGGGGAGGCAAGGACATTTTCTGCAAGATAAGAACTGTGGCAAAGAGGTGACATTTGAAAGCAGTGACACTGTATATTCCATAATTGCACATACAGTAAATGTCAGTTTCATAATAGTCTAGCTAGGTAACCAGATTTCCAAAAGCTACAGCAGGCAAGTTATATATTCAAAGTAGTCTTCTGCATATGCATCAGTGGGCAATCTTAAATCTGCAGAGGGAGCAGTAAATTGCCAACAATTTACCCATATTTGTCTTTTCAGTATTTAGTCATGGAGAACTTCCCATTCAAAGAGAATGACTGATTTGACCTATGTAGCAAAGAGGTTCTGTCAATTCTCAGAGTGTTTTTCAAGTCTGTTCCATATTTGTTAAACTAGATTTTAGGTATAAATTTGCCAGACTCTTTCACTTCTGTTTTCTGAACGTTAAGAACAAGTAGTCTAAACAAGTATCTAAACTGCTGCACCTTTCTTCAAAATCTATAAGAACTCAGATCCAAATAGAATAAATTATGTATCTATTGACTGAACAACAGCCATAATGCTCTCTGCATTCTTTAATATATATACATCTTCTTAAGGGGGATATTTTTCTTAAAGAAACATCAAGTAAGGAGATATCATCAGCTAGACATTAGAAATGAGTTTTCTCTGGTTAAAAGACTCTTCTATATGTACATAGGGGACAAAATCTGAGCTGGAAACAAGCAGTGAAACTGTATCAGCCCTGACTTGAGTCTGTTTTGTGACTTCAGAGATGTCTGGTTCATGAAACGTTATTTAGCCAGTAATTCAAAGGATGTAGAGAAAACACAAAATGTAACTCATGAAATTCTTTAAGCACACTTCTTAATTCATCTTTCTTTGCTGTGTAAGTGCATGTGTTCCCTTAATGTTCTGGGTTTTTTTTTCTCCTGTGAGATAATTTAGTTTCATCTTTTCCTAAGTCGTTACAGTAAAGCAGGAATGTACAATGTAAAAGAAATATTGGAGTTATGTTTCTGTCTGGGTGTTGGGTTGGTTGTTGGGTTTTTTTTGGTTGGTGTTTTGGGTTGTTTTGTTTATTTGTTTGGGGGTTTTTTGTTGTTTGTTTTGTATGTTTTGTTTTCTTGGGTTTGTTAGGTGTTTTGTTTTTGGGGGGCTGGGGGTTTGGTTGTTTTATTTCTTTTTTTTCATTATAAGCCAATGCTTTGCAAAGGTACAAATAAAGGACATTAAATAGATGCAGAGAAAACAAGGGTATCCTACAACTTTTTCACTTTGTTGGGGTAGGAACATTTGGAAGCTTTATTTTCAAGTTTTGGAACGCTTTAAAGGCAAGTTGGCATCTAAATTGAACCAGAACTGGTGGCTTGTGTCTGTAAGTTGCTTGATAAATGTAGTATCATCTTTGTTTCGTTCCAAAAATAGATGTCTTTTGTATTTCTATCATACATGCCTAAGGCAGTATCTACATCAATCACCCAGCAAAATAATCAGCAGAAAAGTCAGAGACTTTTTCTTGGTGGCTCTAACTTATACATCATGAGTTGAAAAGGAAGGAAATACAGAGAGCAAATGCAGTTTTCATTTGAATGGCAGAAGGAAAGATGATAGCCAGACTTAGGCTGAATGATCTGGGATAATGTGAGGTAGCTGGACTGTAACTCCTCTTTTCTTGCAAAACCAAGATAAGAAGCCACAGTTAAGTAATTTCAGGAAAGAATATTTGGATTTTGGAGGATATTGGGCTCATCAATCTCTTCACTTTTCAGCATACACTGTAAAGTAGTTTGACCCTTATTCTTGGTATAGGTAATGTTTAAAAAAAACAAACCTCTTTAAAGGAAGATCCGAAGAATTACTTAATCTATGCAATTTCCTAGCAGATTTTACTTCCTCGACATTTGCAAAAAGCAGGATTGCTAATATCTGTTCTTTCTTTCTTTCTTTGAAAGACTGTAACAATACCTTGTTAGCAGCATGGTCTTGATGTTACAGTAGTTTGTAATAATACCTTAAAAAGAGGACTTTTTTTGTGGAGGGTTGTTTCATTGGGGAAAGAGTTTTTCTCATGCTTTATTGTCTGATTATATTTATCTAACTCCATATAAAAGAATCAAAGAAAAAACTGTTCTCTGACCCTACAAGTTTGACCATATTTGCCCTAGGTTTTCAAAAATCTAAAAATTGAGGTTTAGAAAACTAAGAATGAATTTATTCTACACTGTATTCAAACTTGCAGTTGTTAGTTAATTTTTTTCCCCTTTCCTTGTGGCATAGGAAAATGATAAAATATCAAATTGAAAAGATAACATCAAGAATTCTTAGTGTCATAAACAGAGAAGCAGAATGAAATCTCAGCAGATAGTCAGCGTGAGCAAATAATTGTTACAGAGTTTTTTCTTTTTATCTGTTTTCTTAGGCTTTAAGCCGATTTCTTTGTATTCGAAAATAGACAAGTGTACATGGTATGTTCCAGTATGGAACACATGCCGATACTTCAGTTACTTCTGAACAGACTGTTTTGTCTACTTGAAGCAGGATAGCTTTTGGGGCAAGAAGAAAACAAGCCAGTTTTCAGGTTTCAAAACAAATTTGGGTATATGTGTACTAATTGAGCTATGCGATTTCAGGAGCAATGTCCAAGAATTTTAACAAGCCTTCGACCACAGAGAAGTAGGATGTGTTGCCATAATGAACACTCTTTTGATAGGTTTCTATTTCTAAAATCTAAATTAACCAATTTAATAGGTTATATGTTTTTGTATCTAGAATCTCTTTGTCACTTGGGTTCTTCCCTGCAATTTGGAGACCTGTAGTGGCAAGAAAGACAGTATCTTTCTGATAATTGTTTTTCGTAAAGAGAAAGAGGGAAACCATTTTAAGTAATCTGAAAACAGGATATGCCTCACATTATATTCAATTCCCGGACAGATAAAAGAGCTTAATAGAACCACAGGTAAACTATTTCTTGGCATATGCCTGCTAATGCAACACAAGTTGAGAGGCTGGTATTTTCATGGCTTCCAGGTCATGGTATGCCTTTAACTTAAGTCACTGGATTATTGTGGCAGAAAAAGTTGTCAGCCTTCCCTATTCAATATGAATATTTGAATAACTAGACTCAGTAATATTTGTTACTTACAGTGGAGCTCTATGACAAGAAGGGGTAATGAACAGAAGGGAACTTTGCAGGGATATGGAAAACATGGTTTAAATCCTGTCCCTGAAAGAATGAAGCTGGTAAAGGAGGCTCAGGGGAGACCTTATCGCTTTCTACAACTACCTGAAAGGAGGTTGTAGTGAGGTGGATGTTGGTCTCTTCTCCCAAGTAACAAGAGGAAATAGCGTAAAGCTGTACTAGGGAAGTTTAGATTGGATATTAAGAAAAATGTCCTCACCAAAAGTTGAAGCACTGGAACAGGCTGCCCAGGGAAGTGATGGAGTCACCATCCCTGGAGGTATTTAAAAGATGTGTAGCTGTGGTGCTTAGGGACATGGTTTAGTGGTACACTTGGCAGTGCTAGGATATCAGGTGAACTCAATTGTAAAAGTCTTTTCCAACCTAAATGATTCTATGCTTCTGTTATGATAATGGAATGTGGATGAACCAGTGTTCAACGCAGCTGAATGAGAGTTATCATAACCCAGGTTGACTTTGACAACCTAAATTTTACTGGTCTTTTAGTTTGGTAACTGAATTTGTTAAAAGAAGAAATCGGTATCAGAACTGTGTATATTCTGTGAGGGACAGCAGTCTGAGATAGCACAGATATGTTAGCCAGAAAAATTAATCTTCAAGATGGAGATTGATGGGATACATTGATCTTAGAATCATAGAATAGTTAGGGTTGGAAAGGATCTTAGGATCATCTAGTTCCAACCCCTCTGCCATCAGCAGGCACACCTCCCACTAAACCATGTCACCCAAGGCTCTGTCCAAACACTGCCAGTGATGGAGCATTCACAACTTCCCTGGGCAACCCATTCCAGTGCCTCACCACCCTCACAGTAAAGAACTTCTTCATTACATCCAATCTAAACTTCCCCTCTTTAAGTTTGAACCCGTTACCCCTTATCCTCTCACTACAGTCCCTCCCCAGCATCCCTGTGGGCCTCCTTCAGATACTGGAAGGCTGCTATGAGGTCTCCACTCAGCCTTCTCTTCTCCAGGATGAACAGCTCCAACTTTCTCATCCTGCCTTCATACGGGAGGTGCTTCAGCCCCCTGATCATCCTCACGGTCCTCCTCTGCAGTTGTTCCAACACTTCCATGTCCTTTTGATGTTGAGGACACCAGAACTGCACACAATACTCTCCAAGTGAGGTCTCACGAGAGCAGAGTAAAGGGGCAGGATCACCTCCTGTGACCTGCTGGTCACGCTCCTTTTGATGCAGCCCAGGATACTGTTGGCTTTCTGGGCTACAAGCGCACACTGAAGATGGCTCATGTTCGTTTTCTCATCAGCCAACACCCCCAAGTCCTTCTCCTCATGGCTGCTCTGAATCTCTTCTCTGCCCAATCTTCCAGTTGTTTTCTTTAGCCTCTGGAGAAGGGATCAGAATATATACTCTGTTGCTACATGATGGTTTCTTTGGTTTTGTAACTTTGTATGAGGTTGGAGTTTTGTTTGGGTTTTACTGTAGTAATACTTATATTTGGTGATTTGTTTTTTTATTTTATGTTTACATAGGTTCAAAATAAAGATATATTCCTAAATACTTCAATTCCTTACTAAAATTGTTTTGTCTTCAGTGCATAAGAACTGTCTCGAAGAAATTTATCTCAGGACCTATTCCTATTTCAGTGGGTACTTTTTATTGCTGTCATTACCAGAGAAAGGAGACCTCATATATTTTTTTCTTCCTACATTCTAAAATATAAATATTTTATTTGAACTGTCTTTTCCATGATAAAGTAAACTTTGTGATGTCTGATCTTTCACTTTACCATCATTAGCTGAAGAACTAGATGAGTTGATTTAATGACTCCAATCGCGCTCATAACTCATATGAATAAGATGCCAAATTAGGCAGTTAAGCCAATGGAGAAGCTAGGGGAGGACTTTCTTACATTTTGGTCAGTTTTTAAAAAATGAGGTAAGATTAAATAAGAACCACATTGAAAGGAATACTTGAAGCTAGTAGAGAGCCCTATCCTTTCCTCTGGTCATAAACCATAGAGGGGGTGGGATTGGCTTTGGTTTTGGATTGTTTGGGTTTTTTCCCAGTTCATACTCTTTGGTTCTTAAGCAAACATCTGCAGGTGCTGCTTTACAGATGTACCAAACATCTACAATTGCAGTAGGATCAAAACACTAAACATGTGAAGTGCTTTATCATGTTAATTACTTTGGGATATCAGGTATTAAGCATTTTTAACTCATCTCCCAGAATTAATGTATATGTTGAATCTCTTGAATATATAAAGTACCTCATAAACATAGATACACAATCTAGAGAGCTATGGGTCCTTATACTGTCTGGAGAGAGGGATATACCTATCTTACATAGGAGTTAGCTTATATAAATTGTTAATGGTCAGTGAGTTCAGGCCTCTAATTTAAAGTGATTGAGGCCAAGAGACTGAAGAGGTTACTCCATGTTTTAGTTCTCTATCCGTAATAAAGTTAATAACACATGACACAGCTCACCCAATACTGAAGATAAAACAATAGCTTGAGTAGCTTCTCTTTAAGTTAGTACATTCTGTTCTAGGCTTGTGAGGGGAAAAAAACTTAAAGTAGTTCGTGTTACAATGCATATACATAAAATTTACATTAGTTTTGGATAGCTTTGTTGTGCTTCCAAATTCTAGTGCTTTGATACTCAGTTTTTTCCCTTTACTATGGAGTGTTTGTATAATTGATATTTTACTGCTAACTGCAATCATAATATTTTTGGTTTTACTAATTGTTTCATTAGACTATGGATTAAAAGTAAATGAATGAGTACCATGGCTTTAAGCTGTGTAGCTTTTTTCTCTGCGAGATAAGTTCATCATTTCAGTTTAAAGAGTAAATTAGGATTGAAGCGTGAGTAGTTGCAAACTCTGTTTTGGCTATTCAGCACAGAATAAAAGGTACTTCGCTATCAGGTAATCCCCTAGTTTTATAATTGTACTGTAGATGGTAGTCTTCCCCTTTCCCTAAGAAATATAAAAACATTTTAATTCTGTGTGATCCATCATCAGGCAACTACTCAAAAAAAGTAACATTCTTAAATGCTCTCAAATGTCCAGTAGCAAAAATAAATGAAGGGCAGAGTGCATTAAGGGATTTCCAGTTGTGTCTCACAGGGCAAAGAAAACTGCTGTGAGAGAGCTCTTGGGATAGCTCCTGCTCTTGCTGCCTTTAGCAATAGCTTCCTGACTAATCAGTCTCCAAGCTTGCCCCAGCGCTTTAAGTCTGTTCTTTCTCTGTTGCCAGCTGCTGACTGAAAACAGGACACAGCCAATTACTCTCCACTGAGTTGAGCCGGTCTCTGTTTATCCACCTAACAGCAGTTACTCTGAGATCACTTTATTGAAAACTTCTGATGTAGCTGAGATCTCCTATTGTAAAATGTTGGGTTTGTTTCAGTGGGGTCAAAAATGTGCTAATCTTACAGTCTAAGATTAGATATTATTTGGAATAGTTGCTTCCTATGGGACAGAAAACAAAACATGCTGAAGTAGAATTATTTTTTTCCCTTTTTCCCATTCCAATGGCAGTCAATTAAAAAAAAAGCAAGATTTGTCTTCATTATTTGAAGTTAAAAAATAAACTGTTAACAGCTGTGTCTGTAGTTGAGGATCCTACTAGCTATATCCTAATCTCTTAGTTTGGGGTCAGACCTTCCTTCACGGATCTTTTTTCACTGCTTGCTTTCTAGTTATTTCTGAGACTGTGTAAGTTACACCTAATGATAGTTTTTCTTGTTCCCAACAACATCTTGTCGCTTCCTTTTTCCAAGTCCATCTTTCTTACTCATCTATCAGTGCTATAGTACATTAGCACGTTCAACAGTACCACTTAACTGTAGTATATAAAACATTTTACTCCTACTTCAGCCTGTAGCTGCAGATTTAGCCTAATAAAAAGGGCATTTTTGACCTGTACCAATTAACTATAAAATGCACGGTGGCCTAAATGAGAATATTACTTGTGATAGAAATTGTCTACGCTCACATTAGTCATAAAGCTTTAGTGAAATTGTGCATGTTGAAGGAGCTAAGCAACCCGAAAGGCTACAAAGGATCAGCTGATATTTTCTGGGAAATCTATAGTAACACAAAATACAGTATATTTTGACTTTTATTTTTCTGATACCTGTCAGTACAAAAAGATGTATTTAAAAAAGTATGTTCTAGCTACTTAAGAGAAAGCCAAATGAGTGGCAGGTTAGCAATAACTTAATGTATGTCCAAACTTCATAAAATATTTTTCAATTAAATAGCCATAATGTTTATGTCCTTTTAAAGATCCAGAAGAAAGTTGCTGGGGTGGAGTTCAAACATGGTATATTTAGATTTACTATCCAAAACTGTGCCACTTAGAATTTGGATTTATTCACAAATTGCTATAAGATGTACTTTCAGAACTGCTAGCTCTAGTATTGCTCCATAATCCAACAAGGTTTTCTTCATCTGTGCTTCTACAATGCAAGTACATTAAATAGTTACAGTGTACTTTCTCTTATATTTAGCACATCTCAGCTTTAATTTAGCTCAATTTAAAACAAACAAGCACAAATAAAAACCCCAAACCCACAGGATTTGTTTAGTTTACAAATCTTTATTCCCTTATCCTGCACTGACATAATGGAAGTTGCTTAAAAGTTTGCAGTAATACATTGCAGCAAGTGATAAGAAAACTTATTTGGTCAAGAACACTTTTTAACAAGAATACTAACTGTATTTTGTATGGAAATAAAGTTGAACTAAAATTAATCTTCCAGGGTCTGGCTTTGTTGAAACCAAACTGAGCAGGTTAGGAAAATATGAGAAATATGAACGCTCTTTTTAAGCTGCCAATGTGTATGTTAGTGAAGGGCACACTGCACTGCCTTATGCTCTTGTCTTCAGTTGTAGATTTCAGCCTTAATTTATTTGTTGTTATTAACATGGAATTCTTTTTACATCTGTCAGCTTTCAAAAACCAAAGAATGTAGTAAAAATTTATAATCTGTTGGGTTTTTTTTGGAATATGATGAGCAGTGCTAGTGGAGAAGTTCACTTCAAGGTGCTTTATATTCAGAAAAGACTGCAGCATTGCTGCCCTAAACCAGATTTTCAGATTTTGGAGCTAATTTTATACTTGGTACATTTGCATGGATTATACTGGCAAAAAATAAAAAACTTAAAAAATATAGTCACCCTGGAATGGTTTCCTTCCATAGAAGCACAGTACTTCTCTGTAGTACCAATTTCTGTTGCATGTCTTCAGGACAAAAAGAGTTGGGTGGGTATCACACCACATAGTATTAAAAGTATCATAATTGGTATTTCAAGTCCTTTTAACATGCTCTTGTTTGGTGTATCGAAGTTAAAGTTGAGCTTTGAACCTGTGGCGTCTTCAGTACATGTTTTAATCTTTTCTTCTTCTTTTAATGACACTAACATATTTTAACAGATGTTTTACCCATTGCTTTTAAGGAGTTCCTTATCTTTGAGGTATGTGAGCTGAGTAGTGTCATGTTGGATTTAATATTAGCTCTTACACTTGTGTAGAAGTGGTGTGTGGAAGTGAACAAATTCAGCCAAAGAAAGTTTTATCCAGTTTTTCAGTTTGCTCAGTAAATCAGCCCATGCTTACTAAGTCAGCCTAAGAATAGAACTTCTATCAGTTAAACTTTCCACTGGGATTTATGATTGGAGTGCGTATAATGCCTCATTACTGATCAATGCACGAAGGGTATTCTGTTGTAATTTATATTCATAGAAAGTATCAGTACTCATTTTCATTTTACATTTCTGTAAATAAAATTCCATTAATTATTAACCAAAAATTGAGTAAACCTTGAAACTTGCTGGATCACAGTACAACAATCAAACAGAAGCAGTGATTTTTCTGGGGTACTCTTTATCTCAAAGTTAAGTTTCCAATTAATTTACTTTTCTTGTTGATGAATTACATTTTCAGCAGTTTAAGGAAGCAAGAAATATGATGGTCTAACCAAAATTATTTGTCAAACTAAATTAAAGCTTAAAGCAAGTTAATAAAACTATCTTCCAAAGCAGCAACAAGATAATATATCAATTACCCAATAAGTGCCATTGCCAGCACTTATGATAAAAAAATTGCATAGTTCTTTATCAAAATCAGAGTTTACCTAAGAGTTTGATTTCTAATGTAATAGAAATAGTTATCTTACAAGTAGAACTTGGGGCAGGGGGACTTTCAGTTTAAAGAAAAAGCGCTTCAGTTTTCTTGCTTTTTTATTTTTAGAAATTAATTGGTTTGTGCTCATTCCTTTGCTACTTTTGAATATGAAAGGAAATAGAGAAATAAATTATTTCACAGAAACAGAAGTGCTAGAAATGAGATTGTGTTTTATCTTTTGATAGTCACTTTTTAATCTATTCTGGTAACAGCCATTCTCTGTGTTAACAAAGAGACAGTGAAGAAAGGACTTATTTTGCAGAAAGAAATTGGTAAAATATCTTAATTTTTACTTTTTCACAACATACAGGAAGCTGTCAAAAAATGTGGCAGCTGACATCGTAGCCAAACTGACTCTTGGAGACTTCAAGTGCTCTAGTTTCTAGACATTTTAATTCATCGGCATAGCTGCATTAACATGAGTCAGCTGAAAGGACCTTTTATTGCCATTATTCTGAGTGGAGTTTGCATTTGGTAAATTCTGTAAGCGTTATCACAAAAAAAGTAGTAAGTCTAAGATGTTTTAAAAGATTTAAAAATTCACAGCATCTTCCTGTCTTAAATGTGTGGCCCAACAGGCAAGAGCAGCATGAAGTTCTCTGTTTTGTTTGGGCTAGAAGTTTTGAAGTGTGCTTCTAAAGCATTTTATTTACATGTTTTATTTTCTGGTGCAATATTTTCTGTTAATTCAAATTCAGCTGAAATTAACAACTCCATGTGCTCTGGGATAATTAAATTACAGCCTCCTCTTATCTTGGCTCACCATGCAGACTATTGCCCACCCCTATAGTTTCCTTTATTCCATTGCTATAGCAGCTCCGTTATTTAGGAATAAATCTTTTCTTCTCTCCATCAGTTGTTGTGAAAAGAATGTAAAACACCTCTAAAAAATTAGCATATTTGGATGGACTTCTTGCGTTTACTTGACTGGCTGTGTTCCAGGTGGTTTATGGCTGTGTAAGGGAAGGAGTGAGAAGGGTACTTCAGCTGTTCTGGTTATTAAAATTGACCTGGATGGACCATGGGCTGGGAAGGGAGGAGAGGAAGGATGAAGAAAACTGGATCCTTGTGAATTAAGATGGGAAAATAAAAGGATATTCTTTGGAATACCAACTGGGTGTTAGTGACCCTCAGACTTCTGGCTGGTAAAATGCTTTCCTTCATCCTCTTCTAAAGAGAGGCTCACCCAAAGGCTGATGCAGTGTTTCAAAAGCTGTTGCATGTTTAAGCAAAACTTTGTAGTTGTGGGTGTTTCTTTCTGCTTGTGGTGAAAAGAAGTGATGCACATGGCTTAAAGGGCAAATTTGATAACTCTGGCACTGCTCCAGGGAAACTAGTGGTGATGCAATTAAATATTTTGGGTTTCAGTATTTATGTAGGAGTGCACGTGGTTCCTTGTAGCACAGGCACTCTAATTGCCATCCATGAAAATGGCATAAAAACAAAACTGTCCTTCTTACTCGTTGATATGCAGCAATGAGCTTTGGTGGTCACATAACTTTTCCTTTATCTGTAGTTTCAAATGTGTGTTGTACTTACTCTTCTCTAAATGGAGTTTTTAAGCCGTAAAATCCTTAAAATAGCCAATTACTTTCAGCCTTAAAAATTTCATCAAAGAAGGGCATCATTTGTGTTTGTTTCTGAAAGGTGAAAATTGATTCACAGATAGAACTGGTTACTGTATTTTCAGGTGACAGAGATTTCTATTACCATTATACCACATAAACTGGCTTAAATGGCAGAATATTTGTCTTTCTGCTTTTCTGTCTGTGCATATGTATTTATTTCTGACCTCTAATCCTCTCACTCAATTCTTTCTCTCAACTCCAGGAAAACGTTTGAAACTGCTTGCAGAATTTTTTTGGGTTGTTGGTTTTTTTGCAGGTTTTTTGGATTGGTTTTCGTTTTGGGATTGTTTTTTTGGGGGGAGAGGGCATTGTTGTTAAAGGTGGTAGTACAATACCCAGAAAGATTTAGGAGAAATCCTAGGCTGAAGATAAAGGTGGTAGGTTTTCCTTAAGTGAGTCTGTCATTGGACAGCAGGCAGGCTGCCATTAAGAAGCACTATTGCCATTGAAGATATATTTGGGGAAAAAGGGGAATTACAGAATGTGTTACTTGGTGAGGAGTTTGTGAATGTATTACTGGAGAGAAATGTCTGGAGCAGAGCTGTGCATACCTATTCTTCTTTTTCTGGTAGGAAGACAAAGAGAAAATATAAATCTACCAAAAAAGTATGGTTTTCTGCTTTGTATTGAAAACTCATGTTCCTTTCCATTTGGCATGAAATATTTGCTTTTCTGAGAGAAAGAAAGAAAAGCAATAGAGAACAAAGAAGATGGATGTTGCTGCCTTTGCTCAACAGCCAGATTACTTCATCATTTAGCCAGGATATGAGAAACACAGATTCAGTTTCTTTGCTTAAGAATATCTGTGAATTTTCTAGAAATAAACTAGTCACCTACCCACCAGGTTAGCTTCTCTTTCCCAGTTGGTGCATGCTATAAGTAATGAAACAGTCCTGATGAGCTGAGAGTCTAACTTAAGTCTCAGTGAGAAATGGGTTTGACAGAGTTAATCAAGATACCTATCCACTGCATTGGGTCATCAACTGACTTTTAGGTGAAGTTGCAAAGTTTATGACCTTAGTTACTACAATTTAGATAACCCTTAGGTCAGGGCATAAAAATCTAAAAATGCTTGCATTGATCTATAGCCCTGTTTTGTGAGGTGCAGGATTTTCTGTGTGGAGGATATGCTAGTAGAATCGAAAGAAAACATGCCTGCAGCCTTTCTTTTCACATCTCTCGTACAACCCTTCTGTTTGTAATAACCCATAAAAACATGCCACAATAAATGACAATTTTTTTTTATCTGTCTTTGGAGGACACACAGTCCCAGGGCACCTTCCTTGAATACCTTGGGAATAAACGTGTGTTTGACATAGTTGTGTAGCTCATAGGACCAAAACTACTATTGCATGGGTTTTTTTCCTTTCTTGCTTTGCTTTTGGAGGTTCATATTTTGGTAAAGAATTCAAATGAACAAAGTGACTTCTGAGATTTGACTTCATATTTTTTCAGATCATCTCCCTCATTGCCCTTTTCTGGGTCTTTCATGGAGGAAATTGTTTTAAAACAATGGTGCATCAATTTAGACAAGCAATTTAGAAGCAAGATCAATTCTTCTACAGTTTCAGTAAAAAGGCTCTTGTATTTTTCTTTCAAATTGTTATCAATATGAATTAAGCTCTGGTGTGCAAGTACTAACAACTCATTTTCTGGATATTTTATCTATTTTGTGCGGGTTTTATCATCTTTTCTATCCATTAGTTATTGTTAAGATAAGCATTGAAGAGCACAGCATATGTTTCTGATGTCCCTACCAGATTTTTACACACTAACATAAAGATTTAAGCTCACATTTATGTTAGGCTTTCAACCCAAATGAAAATGTCCTTTCAGGTCTATGCATTTTATGAATTCATTTTTTTGGGGGATTTTGTATTGTAATGCTAGCATCTTCCATCACCTCATCAGCTCATTCATTTCTCAAAATGAATTCCTAGGTTTTGATATGTCTGTTACAGTGAAACATAAGGAAAAAACCACACTTTTAGAATGGCTACAATTAAAGGTTTATGTAATTGATTGGCAGTGCTAAGATAATAATTCAGGCATAAATGCTCATTTGGATAGCAGGTCAAATGTTCTGGCTTTCTGTAAGAGAGCAGCCTCTTGTTTAATTCACCTATGGCACTGTAAATTTGTACGTCATTTGTTCCTTTAAAACCCATGGGTTCTTTGATGTCTTAGTCTACCTGTTAAATAAAAAATATACAAGGCTGTTACTCGGTATCACTTGCCCTAAGTGCCCAGGGAAGGAAACTGAGAGAGCCAAATCCTGTGGAAACTGGTTATAATCTCATAGCCTTGCTATAAATACAAGTGGAAGATCCCAAAAGATGTTCAGTTAATAAAGGGAGGATGTGGAGGAGAAAATGGCAGCACTCAGGAGCATCAGGCAGGGAGTTTCAGTCAGCCTGTGCACATCACTTGGTTTTGGTTGTTTGGGGATTTTTTTTATTTTGTAAAGCTGGATATCCTAAAACTGCCAGTATTCAGTTTGAGTTACTTCAACTCACTTCGCTATGTTCTTTAATCAATCCTTTTCATCAGGTGTCCTGTGAATGGCTGTGAAAGTGTTAGTGGTTTGTTTTGGGATTTTTATATAGAAGGAAGTTTTGTGGTTTTTTATAGAGGAAGTTGATCAGTCAGTATTCTCCCTCAGAAAAGTACATATTGTAGTGCTGCTTATAGAAGAGTTAGGTGTTAATGGAGCTATTGCCTGCTAGTTTAACTATCTAATATTAATATTATGCATCATAAATAACCTAAGTGACTTAAATAAGGACTTAATCAATACAAGTATTATTAATCCAAACAGTAAAATTATCAAGACCACCATAGAAGTATAATTGTTATTCCAGGTGGAAATACAACATGGCTTGTGTCCCCAAATGCAGACATGAACAATTAAAACAGTATTATCTCCCAGCAACATCTGAACAGTGGTTTGCTAGAAAACTGTGTGAAAAACCTTTATTTCTTAAGCATAGACTATAATCTGATAAATTATATGGTTCAGAGCTTCACACAATGCAATAAAGTTGAAACATTCACCAACTGCTTTAAGCAAATGAAGATTGCAGTTCATTTAGTAATACAGTTCTTTTCAGATCAGCCCTGGAAACTTTGGTGTGCTAAAATGGTGTCTCTGTTGCCATGCAATTCATTGTGCCACTTAGTACATCACTGAATTCTGTAGTATAATACAAATTTATATTTGTGACTACTCATGATGTTTCAAAATATTATACTTCTTTTTCAAGAATGTAAAATATTGAAGATCTACTTCTTTGTTTTATCATACTGATATGCTTAACATGGTAGGAAGGATACAGATCTTATTTATCACCTCATGCTTGAAAAGTCTGAGTTTTGTTTAAATGATTCAGTGTTTTAACTTGCACTTATAATTACTGTAAGGCCATAACAACAGTTCAGAAAAAGCAATTTCCTTTTGGATCAGATGATAGTATGTTGTGGTTTAAGCCTCTCAGGCAGTTCACTCACTCACTCGCTCCTCTTTCTTCTCCCCAGCTCCTGGGGGGATGGGGAGGAGAATCGAAAGAATGCAACTCCCACAGGTTGAGATAAGAACAGTTTAGTAACTAAGGTATAACACAAATCACTACTGCTACCACCAGTAACAATAATGACCAGGGAAATACAAGGAAAGAGAATACAACTGCTCACCACCTGATACCAAGCCTGACCCAGCAGTGAACCCAACTCTTCCGGGTCCCTGCCCTCCGTTTTTTACATCCTGGGCATGACATGCGGTGATATGGAATACCTCTTTGGTCAGTTGGGTCAGGTGTCCTGTCTCTGCTTTTTACCAGCTACCCCTCCTCCCTGGCAGAGCATGAGACTCAGAAAGTCCTTGATCAGACCAAAACATTACCAAGCAGTAACTGAAAACACTGGTGTTATCAGCACTGTTTGCAGGCCAAAAGTCAAAACCACAGCACTGCACCAGCTACCAAGGAGAAAAATGACTGCTGCTGCTGAACCCAGGACATAGTATTACCTAATAAAAAGGGAATTCCCAGCAAAGATAGGTGTAGATATACTGTAAGATTATGGGCTGTGATTCTCTTGTTCCTCCTCCCATCTTTAAAAGTTATTGATACTTTACATTTTTTAAGTGTTGCTCTGGTTGGTGCCAGTGTATAGGGGTTCTAAAAGAAATCACTTTTATACATTAACCTTCCTGAATAGTTTATGCGTTAAAAATTATACTGGTAAAGTGAAAACAGATGGACTGAGTAGAGTTGACAGCACCTTTCTGAGTGATGAAATTGCTATTGATTTATGACAAATGCCAGTAAAAGCAGGCAGGGACTGTTTTATTGCTGTCAGAAGAGAACTGAAAGTAGGCAGGTTTTGTTATCAATCATTTGTTGTCGGTGTAAGACAGTGGCAGGCTGTTATAATTGATTTGATAGCTCCGTCTGACTTGAGCTCTAGTGGCCACTGCAGATTGTGGCAATGCAGCAGTGCAGAGAATTCACATGAAAAGGAACTGACATGACTTCTCAGAGGCAAAGTTGTATGATTTAAAGTGGTATGTTGGTCAAAACATTTTATAAATCAGAATTTTTAGACTCAGATGCAATTTATTGATAGCATATAGTTTTTAGGTTAGTCTGGAAATGGGTTTATCACGTATTATGCCATTAATATAATAGATGTTTTATGACCTAAAAGGATTTGCATGGATAAAGAGACCTTTTTTCTTCTTTGCCTTGAGCAGCAGCTTATAGTATTTCATTCAGTTTAGTCTTCTCATAAAGCTTTTCCCCTGATACAGTATCTGTCCTAGTTATGCCTACAATGACTGTAAAGTATCACTATGAAACTTTGATCCACTGTAACAGGCTGGGGTTTGTGGTTAAAAAAAAAAAAAAAAAAAAAAGAAAGAAAAATAATGATAGCTATTGGAGACCTAATAGGACTATTGGATAAGGCCTTGGGTAATTACTCTGTAGTGTAATGTCCATAAAACCTTACTTGTTTCTCTGTAAATTTTTTATTTGATTCCTGAACAATTTAGAAGTTTGAGGTTTACAGCTGAGTTAATGAACAAAGACAGATTGTCTGCTTCACCATTTCCTACAAGGGTAAGGATTATGGAATTAGAAAACACACTGCAGAGAATTATCTTAAGAAATATGCAAAGCATATTTTGGTTTAATTGCATGGAAGTCATGGATACATTCCCATTTTTCTCATTTGTAAGTATGAAGTATACCAATTAGTTACAGTCTTTATTCTCAAATAGAAGTATGTTTCAATAATTATTTTATATATGTGAGAGATGAGAAGGCATCATATTCTTTCTATAAACAGAGGATTCATGAGCTAGGAAGAACTTTGATAGGTGGAAAGATTAGGATTGTTTCTTAATACCACTGCAGTCTATCTGTATGAAAAGTCAGCAATTCTGGAACAAGGAAAGTATTTTTGCAATTAAAAAATGTGAAATACTGATGCTGTTCACCAGTGTTCAAAAATAATTAATTCAACAGGAATAAATGTAGAGCAGGGATGTTAGGATAAGGCAGAAGAACAGACTATTTAAAATTAAGTGGTTGAAACAGCCTGGTTTGTTTAGTCTAGCACAACAAAGGCAAGAAGAAAGTATATGGTTACATATATACACGTGTGTGCGTAAAATATGCACATATATAAAATATAATAGGGTACAATTATTATAGATATGCTATGTACGTGTATGGGAGGGTAAATATGGAAGAAATGTTGAATTAGCAGACAGCATGAACACAAGAACAAGTGGAGAGTAGGAGCAAGTGAATTTTCAAAAACAGCATTCTAGTAGGATGGTGGTTGGTCAAATATTTAAAAACTTCATCTGTTAATCAACAAATGAACGTATATTAGCATCATCATTGAATATAATAGGGAACTGGAATCTCTGAAGACTTACAGCCAGTATTTTTAACTGTGATTTTTTTTCACGGTCATTTGTAATCTTCCCCAGTCTATGCCTCTATACTTACAAGGCTTCTAATCTGTTTTAGATAAAATACGGTCTCAAAAAGAGATGGTCATTGGTTCAATTATGTTACATTAAAAAAACATTGCGTTTTGCACTCTAAATTTTGACTATAATTAGGTCTCTAAAATATGTGCAATATATGTAGCATCCCTAAGTTCTTTCCATTTTATAACATATCCTTGTTTAAAAAAAGAAAAAAATAAATTTTGGTTTATGCTGATGGATATTCATTTCAGGGTAGGTAGGGTGAAGAAAGAAAATACAACTGTTGGAGGTAAAGAGGGATCGTATTTCATACTGCTTCTAAAAAAATCCAGTTTAAAGAGGGTGTTAGGTGGATAAGAAGTATAAATCTGTTTCAATTACATGGGTGTTTTGATAAAACACTTGAAGCTAAGATTTAAAGAAGATACAAAAGGAGTATAGAAGTCTTCAAGGAACCCAGAGAGAGCATGAAAATTGAAACAACTAGGGTTAGAGAAGTAGGTAAAGGCAATATTACAGGTATAAAATTGAAAAACTTGAGTTTGAAACTTGTAGTGTGCTCACTGTTCCAGCTCCTGAATATGTTGCTCTAGGAACAGATACTTAAAAAAACCCTGTGAGAGGAAACAGTTTCTGAAGAATTGGGATCTAAATTATTTAGACTTCATACATGTCTTTATTTTCTTATATCTTGCCTGGATACAAATGCAGCAAGGCATCAAAGCAGCCGGATAATATGCTAGTTTAGATTACTGAACAACTGCCATATATATAGAAATACTGGCTGAAAGAGCTACACATCTCATAGAAAAACATGCATTTGGTTTCGTTACTTTTATTCCATGTTTATAATGAAGAGTAACACTGTAAATCTAGTCAATTTAAGCTGTACAAAATCCCTGGAAAGTCTGTCCCATAGGAAACAGGTCTAGAACTTGCAGAAGACAATCTGGGTTAATCAGCTGCGACCTTTCTGGCACCATTCCAACATGCTGAAGTTCATGGCTTTTGACACAGATGGTGTAGTGAAATATCAAAACTGCTCATGTCAAAGGTGATTGTGCTTAATGATGTGTCTAAACTAGTGGAGCTTCTGTGTCCTTGTCTCGCTGTTTTATGTGCTATACTTCGTCATTAATGCTGATCTCTTTACACTTGTTTCCACAAGCAGTGCGTTTTTATATCCCGTGATTTGTCTAATACACTAGGTTCCCTAGTTGAGCAGAATGCTTGCTCATTATGGAGCTGGCACTGCACTGAGGACTTTTAGTGAGCTTTAGAGCTAAAACTGGCTGCTCTGTGTTCATGGTATGCTCGTTATACTCTCAGTTTCTAACCCTTACCTCCTGCCTTGCCACAGAAAAAAAATCTGAAAAATCACTTCAGTTATTAAATGGTGTATTTCCTTACACCACTATTCCACAGTTTTTGTTTTCTGCTTGTTATTTTAGGACTCATGTTCTCTTAACAAAAGTTGAAGCAAGTTGCTAGAATACATTGATACTCCAGCCTCTGACCTTAAGGGCAAATATTTTACAAATTCCCTATCTTCCCTTAGATATTGTGAGCCCTCTTTTCTTTAGGTATTACTATTTCACATGAGCCGTGTAATAGCAAGCAATTCCAAACCCAGTATTTATACTAAATAGACATGAAACCATTCAAAGGTAAAATCTAAATTTATATATCTTTTAAGCTAATTAAGGTATGGCATTTTGAGCTTAGTTACAGATGGATAAAATGAATAGTTTGTTTTCATCAATGTAACTTCACTACTTCAAAAACTTGTGTGAAGCTGATATGTAGCCACCGATTTTTCTCAGTGTACTTGTTCAGAGACTCTCCTTCTGGTCACCTGCATTAGACCATAAACATTTTGGAGAGCATTTCATTAACACTTACATAGTAACTCATCAGACTGTTATTTTACTTGATATAGCTTGAGACCAATTCACCTTTCAGATTTCCCAAGGTGCTTCTTGCCTCTGAAGCTGACATGTCAAAAGCCCTAGGAACTTACATGCTTTTTGGTTAGAATATAATGATGGGACTGTGATTCAGGCAGAGCTTTAAAGGAAGTGCCCCAAAGGCTCCCTATTTATCTTCCCATTATATAGGAACAGTAAAAACAAATACCTATGTGTGGCAAAAAATCCAAACTGGTGGGTGAGCCAGTTCAGAACTCATTTGTGTCCTGCCCTCAGTGTCCTCTGCAAAAGTGCATCCCTTCTTCATCCGCTTCCATCCTGCATTAAGAAACATAGCTAAAGCTGAGCATGATTACTTCCTCAAGCAAAAAGTAAATTGCCCCATCTCCAGAAGGTTCAAATTCACCAGCTCTGCAATAGTCGAGAAACGGTAAACAGGCAGCCTTCCTGCCTTCTGCTATGGTCTTTTCACAAAATGGATGTTACTGCACGCATACAGCAAACTGTGAACAAACAAGCTTTACAGCTATTTTCTATATAATGTTGTTACCTAGCAGTAAGTTGAGATAAATTGAATCACTTTAAGGTGTTTAAAAGTCATCTACCATGTTGCTGGGGAGGGGAGCAAAGAAAGCTTTCACTGTTTGCCTCTGCAACATTGTCCATGAATCTTTAGATTAAGTTTTATTTCTTTCTGATAAAAGATTTTTGGTTTTAGCTGCTCTTTTTTTTTGTTTGTTTTAGTTTGGGGTTTTGGGGGTTTGTTTTTTTTTTCTTTTACTCCCCTTTCTCCTGCCTTGAAGGGTAAGGCCATGCTATATTGCAGTAGATTATATATTTACAGCTTAATTCTTAGTGTTAGAAGTTTTCAGGGGCCACACACATTTTAGATTGAAATTTTAATTGTATGCATTTATACCTAATTATGTATTCAATTTCTCCTTTCTGTGGTTTTATTATTATTTTTCATGGTTTTCTGTCCATTATTGCTTTGCAAAAGACCAGTGCAAAAGAGGAAATTGATAAGCAAGGTAAATAATGCAGAATGGTCCTTTACAGAAGGAAAATTTTTTCTTGTATTTTGTTTCTTCGAATTGCAGTTGGGCAAATTTTATTTCTAAGTTGGCTGTGTCCTTTTTCTAAAGCACTTGAAAACATTTATCCATGTACTGATGCCTAACTAAATCCTACTGAGGTACTGAAAAATCTCCATCATTCTTTGTTTTCCTAAAACCTTTCGATTTTCTCTTTCACCATTTTTTTTCTGTTTTCTTGAGCAGAGGAGAATATAAACAATGCCTCTTCATTCTCAGAATGCTATTTAAGTGTCTGTGTTCTGAAACTTTGCAAACCTAAAAATTACAACATGATGATCACCTGTTGCAGTAGTTTTATATTAAGACATTTTAAAGGACAGCCAATGGTCTTCTACTAATTCATTCATCATTTGTATGCATGCACATGTATGTGAGTGTGCTTCTAATGCGTTAAGACCTATAGCACTTCAAAGTATACATTGTTGCATTATAAATATGTATATATCTCAAAATCTGCCCTAGCCATGCCAAATCTTCTGTAGTTTGAGATGATTTTGAATACTTTTAAGTATGTGACTATAATATTCATTATCTGCTTCTACATCAGTTTCAGTATGTTAATGTAATGCATGTTGTCTCTGTGTGAAGACATATTCCAAATGAAAAGAGCTAGTTTTAGAGAACTATTGTAGGTTGTAGTACCTAATACTGTTAAGAGATAAATGTATATAATGTTCATTTGTCTGTTGCTAGAAAAGAGTCTCTACGTACTATATGGATAGTAAAAAAGAAAGAAGGGCTGTTCCTTAGTAGGCTAGTACTTAGGCACCTGGTAACTTAAAATTAAGAGTCTTATTACAAGTCAGGAAAAAAAGCTAAGGGAAACCTACCAGAAATGGACAACAATTAGTTTGAGACTGGTAATTCTCATCTAGGAAAGGTAATCCTAAACTATGGATAGCAGAATCATAAAATGGTTGAAAGGACCATTATAGATTATCTAGTCCCCACTCGCATATCTCTGGCAGGGACACCTTCCACTGGACCAGGTTGTTCCAAGCCCTGTTCAACCTGGCCTTGAACACTGCCAGGATTGGGATAGCCACATATTCTTTGAGCAACCTGTGCCGGTCTCACCACCCCCAGAGTGAAGATTTTTTTCCTAATATCTAAATCTACCCTCTTTCAGCTTAAAGCCATTCCCCCTTGTCCTGTTGCTACATGTACTTGTAAAAAGTCCCTCTCCATATTTCTTGTATACCCTCATTAGGGACTGCAAGGCCTTTAAGAGCCTTCTCTTCTCCAGGCTGAACAAGTCCAACTCATTTAGCTTGTCATTATAGAATAGGTTCTCCAGCCCTCTGATCATCTTTGTGGCCCTTTGGACTCACTTGAGCAGATCTGCATCCCTCTTGTGCTGGATCTGTCACAGAGTTTTAGAGAATATCTGTTTGGGAAACTGAACCTTAAAGTATTATAGTTGGGAATGGAAATAAGTACATACCCTGACCTCTAGATCTAAATGACTGGGTGTTTAACTGCCATTCTAATATTCAAACCTTTAATTCTACCAAATGTTATGTAAATGTTTGTTTACTGCATAGCTCACCAACTATTCACTGAATTACTTCATAATTTCCATATTCATTACTACAGAAATTTACATTTTGGAAATCTAATGAAACAGATTGTTAAATATAGCACTTGGAAGGAAACTAAGTAACCAGGAAGAAAACTCCATGGAAAAAAGGGAGAAGAGTTATCATCACCTCTGATAGAGCCTGAGTACTGCAGTAGTTCATTTTGTATTCTTTTTTTCATATAAATAACTTTTAAGATTATTCTGATAGAAGTTCTTATATAAGTTTGTTTCAATGTTTTGAGTTCATTCAGACTTTTAATGTAACTACAACAATAGTTTCCAAATAAAATCAATATATTATTTTGTTCTTTTGTAGCTCAAGTTGGACTATTTATAGATTCTTAGACTGTCACTGTTATCAAACCCAAACTTTGATTCTTGATTCTGTAGGAAGAAACACAACTATAAATGCTTCAGTATAGATTACATTGACTATAAGGCTTAAGGAGAGTTCCCTCATGCTTTCACTAGGATGCTGCAGTACAATTCTGTTTTTAAGACGTTGTTTTCTATCTAACTTCCCAGAAAAATGAGTTTTAACTTATTTGACTATTTTAAATACTTTAACTTAGAGTTGTCTGTCTTAGCTCTATTTATTCTCACTGTGGAATTTCTCTTAATGAATGCCATAAGGAAGTTTACTTTAAAATGCTGCCTCACAAACGCAATTTAGCTGCTAGCACGCTGTTATCTTCTCGTTGATGCTTTAGCAAGAATTCAGTAAAGTTTCATGTTCCTTGTGAAAGATGAGGTACATGTTGTTTAGTGGTTTTTTTCCCAACAAATCCGTATATACCTTATTAGTGAATCTTGCCATACTGCTGTATTTTCCTTGGTTTTGAGTAAAACAAAGTATTATATTAATCAGGAGAAATAATAAATTCTTTTTTTTTCTCATGGTGAATAGCTCTTTTTCCTCTCACTATGCTTAATAATCATAAAACTTATGATAGCTAAGAGTTTATTTAATCTATTTCCCTTTCGCACAGTCACTTTGAGGGTACAGATCCTATTCTTGATGGAGCCTTCTGAGAAAATAATTAGACAAATACATCCACATTGAGTAAAAAGAACAGCATGTTTGTTCTTCTTTTGCATTTTTGTTCCCTTTTTTTGCTTCTTTGTATATATTCAAAAGCACTGGAATGGGTTGCCCAGGGAAGTTTTGAATGATTCACCACCCCTGGCCGTGGCAGGGGAGTTGGAACTAGACGATCTTAAGGTCTTTTCCAACCCTGACTATTCTGTGATTCTATGATTACTGAATAGGGTGTCTCGCTGTAAGAGACAACAGACAGCATTGATCTGGGGAATAAGAAAGAGGCTTATGTGGCCTTTTGAAGTACCTTTATTGTTCTATGTTTTCCTTGGTATTTTGCTGTCTATAGACTAAACAGAACAATTAATTTTTATTTTTTTTTCTGTTCTTGTGGATTAGGATTTTCAGATGATCATGCTTTTATTAGTATTTTGATATCTAAAAGGGAAAAGTCAACCTCTGAACCTTAGTTCAGTGTCTAATACTGGACAAGAGCTGAAGCTGATGAATGGGAGAATTAAAGCATGATTTCACGTATCTAGAAAGATGATGCTGCTGTTCATAAGTCGTAGAAAAAGCCTGACATTTTGACTTGTGTTGAGCAATTCTCAGGCACTTCTTTGTTTTGATTAGTCACAACTTTTGCATTCTTCCAGTTTTATTAAATCACATCTCTTCTACAGAAGTTATCAGGTATGTCTGCAATTTGCTTTGAGGTTACTTTAACTGATGTCCTGGGTGAGGTTTTATCTGACTTAGGTTTTGGTTTGGGTTTTGGTTTTTTGGTTTTTTTTTTTTAGAAAATTCCAGAGCTAGCTGTGCCTTAGTGCTCTGTCACTGGTATTAATTATGTTAAAAATGTAATTTGAGTGAACACTCTAGTAAAGCAAGCCATTAAACATTTTGGCTGTGGTGGCCTCTTCCACACAAGGCTTTCCTTTGCTTTTGAGTAATGTACGGAGTCTTTATTTGGTCTCCTTCTCTTTATCTAGTGTACTTACAGACTGATTTTTTTTCTTTCTTTCTTTTCTAAGTGTATCTCATTCTGCTTACTGATGTCATTTTGTCTTTACACAATTGCATTATTCTTTGTATATTAATCCTTACTAATTTTTATCCAATTACCATATTTTGGGCTTTTCCTTTCTGAATTTCAAGTCATAGAAGGCTCTGTGAATTAAGCAAGTTTATTTCTTACTACCTTTTCTGTACTTTCTCTGCAATGAGATAATGGGTTTTCTTTACTTTTATATTGCATTCTTTTAAACTGCCAAGATTTTTGAGTCCCATTTTTCCTAGTATTTCTTGCTATGGGAACTTTCTTGTGTGCAGAACATAATACAGGCTTTGTTTACAATGAAGCTAATAAAGCCTGTGTTAAATTGTCCTTTTCCAAAGCTTTTTTGTTTTTTAAGAAAAATGTAAATTATTATTAGCCTTAATCTAAATTAAAATGTGGTGTTCCAACCTATCTTTATTAATAAGTAGTATTAAGTAATAATTTCACCTTTTAAAGTATCCAATGACTTAAATATGTTGTTTTTTAAATAGAACAATACACTTTTCTGGAGAAAATCAGTTTTTATTCTATTCCTTAATTACGTGTAAGAAGATACATATAAAAAAATAGAATATAAATGTTGTCTGACACCATTTCAGATTTCTGGAATATTTCAGAATCCATTTCTGGTAAGATTTCAGGTTGATAAAAATTTCTGATCTCCCACGTTAAGACATTAATATAGGTCGCTCTTCACATCCATCTGTTTGTTCTTCAGTGCAACCAGCATTGAAGATGGTGTAGAAAATATTTTAATGGAATTTGGGAAATGCAGAACATTTCAGCTGTCTTGAGTCTGTGACTACTTGATAGTTAATGACTGGTGTACACACCAAAAAACACTAAGCTTTCCTTGATTTTGACATTTTATAAAGCTATATGATAGGTTTAGTATATATAAATTTATTATATTCAGAATGTTCATCATATCAAATTCAACATAGCTATTGAATGTATTGAAGATCTTCCTCATCTGTATATTTTTTCTATTTTTCTAAACTTATTGTCCTATATATTCTAGAATTAGTCTAGAAGATGGGCAGTACATGGATGGAAGGAGTTTGCTCATTTTTTTTCTGAGCTATATGCAATACTCTGGTGCTAGAAAATAAATATAGTTATGCCAAATTTGTCTCATTGTTAGTGAAAATGTTGGAATCTGTTAATACAGTAATTACACAATAATTTCATTTGAGATGGAAGTGTAATGTTTTCCATTACTCTTACCATATGAGAGTTTGAGCAGTTAACTAGCTTCATCTCTGCAGCAGCTGACTAGCATTAACACTGTGTTCTTCATCTTCACTGGGTGGAAAATGATTCTAGCACTTCAAAAGAAAGTCTGTAGATTGTTTCTAGAAGTTTAATGTTAGAAGAACATTTCAAATATTTAAAAGAATACAAAAATAATGCTGATAACAAATTCTGCCATGGAATTTAGTTATATTGCCAAAAATGTTACACAGATGTATTGTACATGCCATATTTCTAATGTATGGTTCATAATCAGTTACTACAAGAAAGAAGCACCTTCAAGGACTGCATTGCCAACATGTAATTGGGAAGAAAAGCAGCCAGATGACAAACTAAATATACTTAATATCACATCCATCAAATTAAAAATGTTTTCTACTTGCTAAAATTTAATAGCCTGTAAACTACAGTAGAATGTTTATCTTCAGCAGCAGTGTGGGTGAGGAGATGCTGAATACAGCCTGAATCTGAGGGCTAGACAGAGAGGAACGGGCTAAATGCAAGAGTATTTTTTTTCTGTTCATTAAAAAGTTCTTAATATTTGAACAAGAAGTTCGGTTCCTGATCTTAGGAAGGCTAAAAATGGATTTAAAAAATACCACTGTTGTTCTTTCAGAGGTCTCTTATTATCTTTATTTTTTCCTTTTGTTGACTAAGCCTCATTTATAGATGTCTTTTCACACCTTTGTATTTTTTCTCATTTTATTATGTAAATATTATTTTGGAATTCTTGTAGTGCACTTGAGAAATCTTTCTTTGGCAGCTTAAGTTAGTTAAAAGGTGAAATGCCTTTTTGTAACTGAGTTTAGGTTGCCAGCTGGGATTTTGTGAAGTCACTGTTTCAAAGCATTGGCACATATTGCTGACAGAGTTTGTATTGGCATTAATAGTTACACTAAAGCCCATTGAGTCAAAAAAAGCTGAATGTAATGTATATGCACATGTAATACCTGTGTGGGTGTAAAATGTGTGTAGACCATTATTTTAATATGTGTGTACACATGAACATATGTATGTACATATAACACTAATACTCATTAGTGCCAGGCATTCATTTTTCAGTAATACCAAAGTAATGGGTTTCAAAAATACTAGTAGTGGCGAATATTCTCTGTAATAGTTACTATTCAATATAGATATAGTTTTAGTTGCTTTCAATTTTAAACTTTAGGGAAGCAGTTTGATTTTAAAAATTAAGAAAAAAGAAAAAAAAAAAAGAAAGTGAAATTTTTCACTTTTGGATGATAAACATGCTGACTTTTGTACCTAAATCACTGACTAGAATTCAGAGCAGGTTGGTTATGTCTGAAATTCATTGACTTTAGATTGACCTAGGAAAAAAACAGTGTGGTTAATAAAAAACTGTTTTACAAAGAATCTCTGCTGTCAGATAGTATTTCAGATAGCAGTTGTTGTCCTCTTTTTGACCTGCTAAAGTGGTAAGAAAATGAAGCCTGGTAATGAAATGTACTGAAAATATCTAGAAAAGAGTTTCATATTATGAAAACCATCCTATTACTGATTAATATTTATTATTGTTCATATTTGTGATTCAGATTTTTCCTAAGCTCATTTTTATGCGTATTTACACTGCTAGTTCATTTTGAAGCAATAATCATATTTTAAGCTTTGAATAGCAGTTTCTCCTTGTGGCAGTTCTACCAGAAAAGAAGCCCAGTTTACACAGTCTAATTACAGTAAAATTCTGATTCCCTTAGCCTTGTTATTGGCAAGAACTTTGGCCATGGTGGAATAATGCTGGTGGCGAAGTTGTATCAAAAAAAACCTCCACTAATACCAAAAACTTAAATATCTGGGTTTAAGTTTTTTTAAGGTAAAATCGTGTATTAGGCATTACCAGATTATTTTTTCAGCAAGTGCAGAAATACACTGAGTTATTATATTGTGCAGCTCTAGCTACTTGGAATAACAAAGTAAATAACATGGCACAAAGCCATATTTATCATGACTAACGAAA
Organism: Myiopsitta monachus; assembly: GCA_017639245.1. Taxonomy (NCBI): domain Eukaryota; kingdom Metazoa; phylum Chordata; class Aves; order Psittaciformes; family Psittacidae; genus Myiopsitta; species Myiopsitta monachus. Next base: position 62,737,161 of record CM029919.1, read on the forward strand.
GCTGTTATAATGCAATCAGAATGATGCAGAGCAACAGGGCAATTCATTAGGAGAAAAACAGTTAACAAATAGCTGAAGCATGCCAGTTTGGACCTTTCCCTTTCAGCTTCAAAATACATACTCTGGTTTTGGTTTATTATGCTAAATAATTCTGTCTAAGGAAAAGTAGGTAGTAAGTAAGGTTATTGTTGCTTACTGATTTCTCCTAACTCACAGAAATGTGTAGAGGAGATGTCATTTTTAACTTTGTTATGGATAGATAAATATTCTTGCCATGTTACGCTTGTTAAGCGTACTCTACTTGTGGTTGGCTGCAATGGGATGTTGCTCCAGCACAGCGTATAGCACATACATAAGTCTCTCCTGACTTAAGCACCTCTATTTAAATTCAGTGTTCAACTACACTAGATCAGGGTGTCAGTAATGTAAATCAGGCAATCTGGACTTAAATTACATGCTTCTAAACTGTGGCTTCTGTAATATTACCAATGTACATCTAAAAAAAAAAAAAAGAATGCTGACATTTGTAGCTGATTTTTCTTTCCATTTTTGTATCGTTAAGACAATGATTAGGGTTGGAGAGTACTGTAAGGTCATCATTACAAGAAATAGAAATTATGAAAACTGTATTTAATTTCTTTTTCTCTTTTGTACAAGCAGGATATATAGGGGGAAAAGACACCTATCACAGATACTAAACTATCAGATTCATGCTTTTGAAGACAGGCTTTATCTGATATTTTATTTTAGAAATAGTAAAACCAAAATAAAAGGTAGTACTTTAAGAAACTGAACTGACTAGTGTAAGTTTTTCCCTTTAGAAGTCTCCTTCCTACTAAAGAATGAATTCAGAGAGATACAAGTACTTACAAAGCAACTTGGTTTATTTCTTTTTGAAACATCATTTTGTACAAAGCAAGTTTACCCTATGCTCGACATAAAACTGTAAATGTCATTAGTTTTAAACATTAAAAATATTGCATACTGAAAGCTTGATGCAATTTTAATTATATTTAGCCATACATCATCCTTTCCTTTTTTTTTTCATTGAATATCATTTCAGGAAATGTAATTTATTAAAAAGTGAAACAGTCTTAGCTACCAAAGCTCTGCTACCAAAGCTCAGATTTTCATAGAAACTAGTAAGGTAACAGTTGCATGTTTTGGCTACAAAACATACTAAAGGCAACTTGAGTGCTTTGAAAACTGGATACTTACAGGGCATTTCCGCTTACACTGGATTGCAGAAAAATTTGGATAAAGTTCCAGTCTGATTGTTTGCATGAGAGAATCAGTTTGCTACTAGTGTATTTTATGTTCTTACTAACATTTGATGTTAGAATAAAAATGCAGGGAAAATGCAGCCAAGTAAAAATAGTACTTGAAGAAAAAGAAATGAGCTTCTGTAGTGAATTGCAGGTGCTAGAATAGAAATAGATTGTAGAATTTTGGCCGGTGGCTGCAATTTCAAGCAGGAATTATAAATGCAGCAGAGCAAAGACGTATCACCGGAGTTCAGTTGTACCCATCCAAATGGTTTGTGATTTTCTAAAATCTAATCAGGCCTTGAAAAAAATACTCCTCTCTTGTAATACTGCTTGTGTAAATGGAGCAAAGTCAATGTTAAAGTTTTAAAGAAAAGCTTTATGGAACCTTTAGTGATATTTCTCATCTGTTGCATGGTCATATTCACTGATATAATGAACTAGGTTTGTGTGGCAAGGTTTTGGTAGCAGTGGGGATATGCTTCTGTGAGAAGCTGCCAGAAGCTTTCCCTATATCCAATACGGCCAATGCCAGCTGGATCCAAGACAGACCTGCTGTCCAACCCTAATTAGCAAGCCTTTACTCAACGAATGCACCTATACAGACTCTTAGGAAGGATGGGAGATGATTGTTTTCCCCCATGTCCAGTTTCATTCTGTAGGTGATTCTTAACGGTAACATACATAGGGGACTCATGCACTTTAAGTGTTCATTTCTGTGAAAGTAAATCCTCATATGTACTGCCTGTTACAGAGTACTCTGGGAAATTATTTGCAGTGAATAATTATGGCAACAGACAAGAAGCCATCTTAGTGCCATTTGGAGGACAAACTTGTTTCTTAAGTATGGTGCATTCATATGAATGCCTAAAGAGAAATCTCATTAATATTTCAGATTTATTCTAGTGTGCAAGGACAGCAAAACTGTAGTTTGCTTATACAGGTGAGGGGATATAATATCAGATGACCCATATGCGATTGGCGCATTTTCACCTCTTATTCTCCTAGACAAAGCATGCCTTTACAGGCATATACTTGTTCATTCTTCATCATCTCTTTTCCTTAAGATTGTATAGGGTGTTCTAATTACATAATTTCTGCCTTTCCTTCATGAGTCAGCCTTCCAAAATGTTACCATATGGGACTTTAAAGGCCACTGTGCTTACTGGAAACCTATGATCTACTAGATTAGATCTTAGCATGTCCAAAATCATAATTGTTGTTTTTTTCAAATGTTTTTATAAGCAGAACAATCCTTACCTGATTTCAATTTTGATTGTAGGGAGGGAAGAAAGCATGATTCTTGAAATATTCAAAGGATAAAATGTGCATGAGCTTGAACTGAGTTGGACATGGTGAAGCCTTTCAGTCGTATTTAGGGATAGGTCATTCAACTGTACTTTGAAGTGCTATGTGGTAAATACAATGGACCAAAGGGGACACTTCCTATGTGAACTTTCTCAGCTTTGTGACTAATGAAGGAGATACCACTCTCTCTAGTCTAAGGAAGGCTATGTTTTCATGTATTATAAAACTACCTTTTAAAATAAGCTCTTTTTTGTTCAAATATAGTTTTGCAGGAATGTTTTGGATATCTAAAAATTTGAAAGGAGTATTGCATAATGCAGTGTTGCAGAGCAGAGCCTCTACCATTACAGTAGACTTGAACATAAACAGCTGTGAAGAATGACAGTATTTGGAGTATACAGGGCTGCTAAACTACATGGCTCCTTTGGTTGTGCTTCAGAAATAACTACAAGTTGGGATGAAATGATACTTAACAGCGTTTAGAAGATGCCCACTAATTTTCTGAAGAAACGTTTTTGTTCCTTAGAGGTAGTGTTAGCTGATCTAATATAACAAAATAATATTGGAGTGTGGCAGATGTACAGCAGATTTTTCTTAACCCTGCTCAAGCAAAATAATCACTTTTCTGTAGAACCCCTTTGTGTGATATTTTACTTAATTTATTAGGGGAAGAAATTCCATTTGCAACTGCAATCAATAGGGTACTTTTAAACAATCAGTGTTAGCTTACCAGTGATGACTGTTCCCAGTACATTTTAAAGAACTTCAGAAGCACCTACTTATGATTCATCTTCTAATATTCCATCTTTACAAAACAAGCTTTCATTTATTCTTTATGTTGCAGAATCCCTAAGACTTATTCAGTAACACTTAATTTTAATAGTTGTTCTTCCTCTGAGTCTGTAAGGATTATAGAACTTAGCTCTTCAGCCCTTTTTCTTTTGAACATGGAGCGGAGAAGTGAGCATTCAAGAAAATAAATAAGTCATACAGCATAAAAAAAAAATCAAGAGAAATAAAATTCTCTATGAGCTTTATTGTTCATGAAGCGTGGTTACTACACATTTGTGTTCCTTACTTGATAGACTGTTTAAGTGAATTTTACTTAGTACTCTGCATAGAATAATTGTACTGTCTTGCATGAAACACGTGGGCATTTTTTGTATTATGTTTGACTACTGAATTCAACTGATGTGATTAAATGTCACGAAAGTTGAATTATAAAGTTTGAATCTCTAACAACCTATTTTTTGAAAAATTTTATGGTGCAACTTAACAACTGTGTTTCACTTTGAAGTTGGGTTTGAACCAGATGACCTTGAGAGAGGTCTCCTCCAACATAAATTATTCTGTAATCTGAGAACTGTGCCTCTTTATTAATTCTTGTGGTATTAAAAGACATAAGCAAATTTTAAAATTATTAGTCATGCAAATGTCTTGAATATAAAGGATTTCTTTTCCATCAGAAGCCATTTAAAAGTTCTGTTCATTACTTTTTAGTAGTATTTTCATATTCATATAGAAAATTAGCAACTCCTTAATTAACATAAAAAGACATTTTGTCTTGCATTCCTCAAGTTTTAATGAGGCACCAGACATTTCAGAGAAGTGTGTGAGAAATTTTTTTAGGGCACCCATTCTACACTACCAAAGTCTTCTGTGCTTCTGTTTCATATCAGCAGCAGCTAGGTATTTCTTTGCACCTTCTTTATCGGGGAAATCTGGAGCTTAAAAAGCTTTATTACATTCTTTCCAGTTGATTTTTTAGGGTGGTACACTGAAGTATACATTCTTTGGACTTGTTTATGGCTGTGATTTCATTGGTTATGTAACTAAAACACTATCTTTACACATATCCCTAAAATTCCACTGCAAAGTTAATTTCTGGCAAATAATCTAATCTTAAATTTTGTTTTGTGATGTTGAAGCAGAATCTGCTTACCTTTATGGCAAGCTGAGCAGTTCTGCGAGCTCCACTACAATGTTTCACTACACAATTCACTTGCATAGCTTCAAGAGATCACAAATATGATAACACAATTTAGTGACTCTGGCCCATGCTTTGGCCAAGAGATTTCGTATTGTGATAGTCCCAAGTTTTAACTTCTTTTTTAATGTCCTAGCAGTAATAGTCATCTCAATTAATAAAGATGGGAAAATACTTTGCATTGATGAAATTAAGCTTACCATAAATTGAATAGCCCACCTTGTCACATTCAAATTGGAAAAACAAAACAAAAAAGCACTGTCGAAAATTCAATTTAGCATTACAGAGATTACTGCAGTATAACAGCCCTTTATCTGTAGTAGTGTATAAAAGCACTTCTAACAGTGCATCAATTTTCACAGCCATTTAGTAGATTAGAAAGCAATTGTAAACAGAGTAAAACCCACATTAACTCCTGTCAACAGCCTGCCTTTTTCACAGTTATGGATTTGTTTGAAATAACAGTGAAGTCTAAAGCGATTGCATCAACATCACAGATTGTATTATAAATATGAATGAACCTATTGTAATGGACTGCATAGTAATGTATGGCAGGCATTTGTCCTCCCCATCAAAGCACCAGCTTTTGTAAAGGAAGAATAGCTGTGACATAAGGAAACATGTCACTCTACAAGAAATTATTCCTCCCATTGTGAAACAGTAACCACATTAAGCGACAGATTTTTAAACTGCCCTCTATTTCATACTATGGTAATGCACTATTAATAAGTGTCTGGTATTTCTTTTAACTGAAATTAGCTGAAAGCTATATATAAAAATAAACCAAATATTTTTAAATTAGCAATTATTTAAACATTACTGTTGTTTCAAGGAGAAAGAAAGCGAGCAGTTATGCATAGTTGTGTTTACTTTGGAAAATTATCTTGCTTAAAAGCAATCAATGCCATAAGAATGAAAAATTGCTATTTTTTTTTTTTTCTCCAAATAGTAAGTCATGAGGTAGCACAGTGATAATTACAATGAACTGATTTATGGCCAGTGATGAAAGTTGATCTTCAAAGAATTGAGGATTCTTCGTATACAGTATCAGTATGGTCCAGAGTGGGGTGTGTTTTGCTTTTTGTTTCTCTGGCAGGATTGTTTACCACAAGAAGTTGTCTAATGTCTTTAACCAGCTCTGGACAGTAGATGTTTCCCAGTGCCCGTTTCTAAAAGGTGTACTAGTGCATATCTTTTTAATTGCTCCTGTCTATTCTGTATTCTTTATAGTCTTAAATAAGGACATTTCCTCTCCTACTACTCAATTGTTTTTGTTAGAAAGCTGGCTACCAATGAATTGTGATACAGCTACCACAGTCTAACTTGCAATAGTGTACATCCTACTCTAAACCAGTGTTTCTCTGTAGTAAAAGGGACAGTACTTTATATTTGAGTTCAGAATTGTCAAACACAAAATATTAAACATTGGTAGACCACATTTTCAAATGAAGACAAACAGTGTTCATGGGGGTATAACCTCTTAGTAAAGTATTTACAAAGATAAAAGTATTTTCTTCAAATTGTGAGGATGAAATATGCCAATATTTATTTTCAGGCAGCTGTTGCATTTCATTGTTATTTTGTGAAATATTATGACAATTACTCAAACATTTCATGTGAAGACCTTACTAAAAAGGACTTTCAATTTTCTCTGAGAAACCTAATGGGTTTCTTCACAAGATTCATATATTTTCTTTGATAACCCATGTATAAGTGTAGCTTCTAACTTCCACATATTTGCATTGGAACAATAATAGTTCCATGAATGATGACTTCACATTAGTGAGTATTCAATCCACCCTGTAATAGCTAATTCTTAATATTATATTCATATTTTAATAAATACGGTGAGAAGACATAATTAGTAAAATACTTAACTGATGCTATGTCTAAATGTATATTAGTTCAACCCAAATAAAAAAAAAATCTCATGCTTTGGCAATAATAAAGGACAGTTAATGGATGTAAGGAGAAACATTATGAAGCATCAGTCAAAAAATATGCAACGTCTGAGATTTTTTTCATCATCATCTCATTTCCTTATCTCTAAACTTTCTGTACTGTTTTATGAAATAAACACCTAAAAAATGCGGGTGATGGAGTGCTTTCCTATATTGGACCCAGCATCCTACTGTATTGCAACTTCCTATTGTTCAATGCTCCAATTTAGTGGATTTCATGTCTTCAAGTCAAATAAGTCTGCACAAAATTTAAATGCAGTTCTAAGGTCTAGATTTATACAATCATAAATTTGGGTATCTGGCCCTTCTCTCTCCTTCCTTTCCCTCTATGCTACCAGGTGCAGCTGAAAATAGCTGAAAATGATTTTCCAAAATGGTCTCATCCATCATAAGTGTTTAATTCTTTCTAAGATGCCTTATCTGTTGCAGATTCATATATAGTCAGCATTTTATATAAATACAGAAATAACTGTATCTCACAATAATTTTATTACCATTAGATATTTTACAAAACTGTCTTTTTAAAGAAGTCTTAAACACGGTTTAAAACAAAGTGGAAAACTGCAAATGCAAACAGTTGAAACTAAAACTGGTGAAGCTCCCAGGGTTAGAAGGCAAGCTATAGTCTCATGACTGTTTTAGAATTAAGGTTGAAACTAGTCTGTTCTTACGGAACTAACACAAAAAGTACAGCCTCCTCCTAATGACCTTCACTTTTAAAGTAGTCAAGAATTGCTTTCTGAGTAGCAGAAATGTCTTCCAATGGCAGGTGAGGACTCCAAGATTTACCAGTCTTTCCAGAGGCAGCCATGGAATCATAGAAGACCAGGTTGGATCCTTAGGACCCTTAGGATCATCTGGTCCAACCTTTCAGTCATGTGAGTGCATTCTCTACAGCTAGCCAGCCATCATCCACAATACTTCTCTCAACAGTGTCTATCTGTCACATACTCCATTTAGCTATTTGAGCCCACTTCTCTATCTGACTTAGATCACTTCTGTTTGAAAAAAATTTTTTTAGAGTATCAGTCAGAAGTTGCTGTTCACAGCTGGCAGTTCTCCAGTAAGTTTAGACGCATGTAAGGCAGGTAAATAAAGTCCATGGTCTGATGTTGGTATATTCCGCTTAATTACATGGGATCTGATTTGCTATCTGTTTAAAACTAATCTAAGGTAGGCTCTCTCTTGGATCGAAAGAAAGTAATACATGTCTAAAGTATGTGCTTTTAATTGTGCTCTTAAGATTACTTTTTTTCCTTGACTAGTCCCTTGACAGTGCAATCTCTTTCCCATTATTGTCCTGCAGTCAGGCATAATCAAAGATTAATAGAATCAATTAGGCTGGAAAAGACCTTTAAGATCATCAAGTCCAACCATTACTGCCAAGTCCACCACTAAGTCACTAAGGGCCTAATCTACATGGTGTTTTGAACACTTTCAGGGATGGTGATTCTACCACTTTCCTAGGCAGCCTGTTCCAATGCCTGACAACCCTCTCAGTGAAGAAATTTTTCCTAATATCCAATCTAAACCTCGCCTGGTGCAATTTGAGGCAGTTACTTCTTGTCCTATCACTTGTTACTTGGGAGAAGAGACCACCATTTTCTCCACTATTTCCTACTGCCTCACTCCATTTCAGATAGTTGTAGAGAGCAATAAGGTCCCTGTCATGGTTTCAGCAGTAGCAGTCGTTTTTTCTCCTTCTTGGTAGCTGGTGCAGTGCTGTGTTTTTGATTTTGGGCCTGGGAACAGCACTGATAACAGCAGTGTTTTCAGTTACTGCTTGGTAATGTTTTGGTCTGGCCAAGGACTTTCTGAGTCTCATGTTCTGCCAGGGAGGAGGGGAGCCGGGAGGAAGCAGAGGTAGCACACCTGACCCAAACTAACCAAAGAGGTTATTCCGTACCACAGCACATCATGTCCAGGATGTGAAAACCGAGGGCAGAGACCCAGAAGGGTGTGGTGGTGGACTAGGGGTGCACGGCATGATCAGGTTTTTGGTAGTGGGGGGGTTCAGTGCTGGGAGGCACACTGGCTGGGTCGGGCTTGGTGAGCAGTTGTATTCTCTTTCCTTCTATTTGTCTTGTATTATTACTGGTGGTAGCAGTAGTGATTTCTGTTATACCTTAGTTACCAAACTGTTCTTATCTCAACCTGTGCGAGTTGCATTCTTTTAATTCTCCTCCCCATTCCCCCGGGACTGGGGGAAGAAAAAGAGGGGAGTGAGTGAGAAAACTGCGTGGGTGGGGGGCTTAGAGGCTTAAACCACGACAGTCCCCCTGAGCATCACGGCATCAGTGATTCTGTATTGTGGCTACCATACTCTAGAAAAATTTCATTTCAGTGAAATATAACACTAGTGTATGCATAGGATCTGTAGACAACATCCACACTTTGTGTTGCACACAAGGGTATCTCCTAAATTTAAAATGCATTTCAGCTGGATCCCTATGTATCAGTCATTCTTATATGCATGAAAGAATATAAAGCAGTGCATAGTCTGATGTGGAAAACATCATTTCTATTTTAATTCTGATGGGCATAGGTTGTTTAGATTTGTTTCTGAATGAAAGATGAAATATAGTGTTAAGTCTATTAAACATAATAAAAAGACTTATTCAACCTTTTGAAAAAACTATTTTGATCCTAAGTAACTGCTTGTGTTTATTTCATACCGATGTTTTTTTAATATAGTTGCCTTTCCTATTTTGAAACATTAATGCTTTTCTTTACTAATTCTTTAGCTTTATTTTTTATGGAATATTTCAAATTTAACATCATATTTAGTATGTTTATAAAAAAGAGGCAAATAATTTTAATATATGCATAAAGTATGATGATAAGATCCAATGAAAATACTATTTTTACTGCTTATTTTGAATGGCAATGAGACTATGTGAATTAAAGTAATGTTGAATAACAGGTGCTGTTAGAGTTTTTAGCACTGCGTACTATTTTTCTACTTTTTTTAATCTTGCCACATACTCTATATAAGCACTGTTATGGGATGTTTTCTTTTTAAGAGGGAGTTCATAAAATATTTTCATGGGATTCAAATCACTTTGCCTTTATTTTTTCATCTACAAAGCTAGCTATGTTAGCAAAAATTCAAGCACACAAGACTAAGTAATGTCTAAAAATCACAGAGTTGCCTTGCCATACAAAGCGTCACATTTATATCTTCATCCCTAGAGGCTAAACTTCAGCACTTAGTACTCTGTGGGTGTGAGATTCTGAAGTTTGAATGTACACTACTGGAGTTTGCAAGTTTTGCATGGCCAGGACTAAGTCTATGCCAACTTCAGTTTATAGCAGTGGTGATTTTCATGTGAAGGGTAGGGCTCTACATACCAGTACAAATGTTGGAATCATTTATGTTATGGGCTGATTTTAAGTCTAGAATGTTTCAAGCTTGTCAGAATCTTGCAAAGCTACACAAAAGTATGGGTATCACAAATCTGCAAGAGATAGATAGGAACCTGAATAGCTGTAAGATCTATGTCTATTTAAGAAAAAGTTTAGTGAACATGGAAGATTTTCAAAAAGGAAAAGATTGTGACAGCTAATGGCTGAGCAGCATACTTAATAATGATATCTTCACACCTACAGTTCTTGTCAGTATATTATATACAAAAGAGAGTTCCCCTGTTTCTATCTTATCTGTTCACTCTAGCAACCAGAATATAATTTCAATTCTATTTTCATATTTTTAAGCAGCCAGAAAAGCTTTGTGAAATTCTATAGTTTGTGTTAAGTAGGTGATAAGTACCCATAATGTTCTATCAGGCCTTTAATTTGCAAGATATGCACCCTTTCCTCCCTCCTAGAGAATGTATGATCTCTACAATCTTCTGTCACTGTCCAGACTAGGAAGTCCCCCTTTTATGCAAACTTTGTTGCAGTGAAAAGTGAGAAGCTTCCAGATACAGAAGTTTAGATGTGCATGAATTCATATCTGAATTTAATTGCTTGTAAACAATCTTTACCTGTTTAAAGTATCTACATTAGGGTGAAATGAAGCACAGTTTAGAAGTGCTTGTTACTTCTCATTTACTCTGAAAGGAGCCTAAGGCAACCAGCACAAATTCATTTCATCCAGTGAATCTCATGGTCTTTGGTCAGGCACAAGGACACACAAAACTAAGCATGCCCAATTTTATACAACACTAAAGAGCTAGTTTTCTTTCTGTACTTGTGCTACGTGTCTATTCGTTGTCAACAAATTATATGTATTTTATCGTTGTAGTTTGTGTTTCCTGTTTTGAAATTTAACTGGGAATATTTTAGAGTATTCATTAAGACAAAAAAAAAAAAAAGTTTATTAATTTAAAGGGTAATGCACCTATACAAATGCAATCAAATTTTAGTTTAAGATACATACTCTTAGATAACAAAAGAGGTAAATTTATACATCTACTTCAGTTTATTGAAACTGCCCTGATTTTAAGCTTAATTTATGGAAAAAAAAAAATTGTGGTTAGTAATCTCAGAGAAAGCAAACATTTTTAAGAGAAGATGTCAGATAAATTCTCAACTGCAATAATTGAATCCTTAAAGGCAGAGGATATTCTGCCTTATCCACTCCCTTCCCCATAGTTTTCCTCCATTAAGATGTTTCTGGAGTAAAAACATATAAACATATGGCCTAGTATTTGTGCTTCAAAATTTTTACAAATGTCTTTGGAGTTTGCTGGATTGTTATTCTTAATACTGCTGGCTAATGTTGAGAATCTAGATTTGCATTATTGTTTTATTATGCAAAACTGAAAATTATGGTTTTTGTATAGAATGCTACTTTGAAATTAATACTGATGTGCTTGAAATCTGTATTTTAATAAATTTTGCTTAAACCACAGCAAGCTGCTGAATATTGGGAGATTTTTCTATAGCATTTGCTTTCCTTCTTTTCATTCAAAGCTATTTGGGTATGGCATTAGTCTTTTGAAATGAGCACTAATGAAGATGCTAGAAAAGATTTGAGAATATAACTAGCATATTCAGTTTGAGTGAGTAACTTAAGTGATGAGCTAGCAATGTGTCTACAGAACATACTCATTCTAAAAGGAAGTGCCATTATGATAATTATTGTATGGATTGTGTTTCTAGTGTAACCTTTTCAAAATGTGTTCAAGGTTGGAACATTATATGTTAAAAAAGAAATACTGTTGTGGTGGGTTGACCCTGGCCATCAGCCAAACATCCATCTGTCCTAGCTGTTTTTAGCATCTCTTTAGAATATGGTGGGAGAAAAAGAATTTGCTTTTTGAGAATTGTGCAATGAATGTGCCTATGTATGAAATGAGAGTAACCTATGGACATCCTGGTCCGTATGAATTTATGTGCAAGTGTTCCAAAAAATCTTTTCAAGTGTTCTCAGTGGTCTTAAATGTTTGAAGAGTATGCACAGTATCCATAGCCAATGAATTATATATGTTTCATAGTTGTAGTTTGTGTTTCCTGTGTTTGAAATTTAACTGAGAATATTTTAGAATATTCATTTTTGGTAATTTAAAGGGAAATGCACCTATATAAATGCAATAAAACGTTAGTTTAAGATGCATGCTCCTAGGTAACAAGTTAAATTTATACATCCACTTCAGCTTCCAGTATCTTCAGTTACGTAAAGAATAATTGGGGGGGGTGGGGAAGTGAGGAGATTTCTGAATTTTTTAGTCTGAGCACTCAAGTGTTTTTCATCACAGACTAACTTCGCTCTGGAAGTAGGTTGCTTTATGGGTTTTTTTTGGTCTACACTGAGTAGACATCTACAGGCATCTATAATCAGTATAGCTACAAAGTAGTAAACTTGTTTTGAAAGGATTACATTTTTTTCCTGCTTCCTTCAGAAAGTCACAGGTTTTAAGCTTTAATGTGTCATAGTATGAATAATATTTAGTTGAATGCCCAGAGTAGCAGAAGAAAAGCATTAATGCTAATTCAGATAAACTTCAGTGGTCTTTGCCATATTCTATAGTCCTCTGAATTCTTTCACTGTTCAAACATTTATATTTAACATGAGAATGCATTTGACCATGCATGATACAGAGAAGTAAGTTAAGCTTATATTTTTCTCTTTGTGACTGACTGAACTTCTGTATTATTATTTTAATTACCCTTCAGACAATCTTCTAATGTGTGATCATGCGCAGGTCAATGCTTTGCGAGTCCTTCAACATGACAGTTCATAGAATAATTATCCTATCATCCAACCTTGATTCATTGTTATGTCCTTTCTTGGGCTTTTTCTCTTACTCGCATTTGCTTAGCAACCAGATCACACGACTCTTTTACTTATTATTCAAGTAATCACCCTCTGCAGCACATAGATGCATCAATTAAAGCTTTACAATGACGGATATTGTTCTATGTAGAATCCTCAGGTGTTCGGAATTAAAAATTTCTTTTAAATGGTGCAGGACTTCTTCAAATGGCTAATCTGTATTTATATTAAACAAACAAGCATGTAACAATTCTAAATCAGAAAAAAAAGTGATAGATCACCATCAACAGGAAACGGATGGTAAAATTATATTCTGTTCTTAAAGTGCTTAGTCTTTTTTAGAAATTTACCAGTCTGCATGCATCTCTGAAATGTCTGAGTGACGAACATCTATTTTAGATATTATTTTTTTTTCAGACACAAATCAATTTTGTGTCTGCTGTATTTGCCCTTACCTATATTCTTTGTAAACATTTTCTGGCTAATATTCAGATTTGGGTACATTTCACAGCAAATTATTATTAGAATGAAACTCGAGTACCCAGAAGCTGTCAAGATGGTTCAGTGATTTAATGTTGGCGTCCTGCAGCTTTGACTGTAATCAGCAGATGCTCTGGCATTACCATAAATGTTTTCTTAACCGTCTCTGTCATAAAAAGAAAGAAGGTTTTCCTGTTTGGAGTCTACTGTTTCTGATTATATTCAGTTTGGTTTCTTTTGCATAATTAATATACCATGATGATCCCTAACCGTTTGTTTTTAATATCACCTTTTGAGCTAAATGTATTTGCAAGGCTGCTTTGTAAGTCATGACAGACAAAGGAAAACGAAGACTATATGTAAGAATCCTTTGTTTCAGTGGCTTGGGGGGGTCTTGCTGCCTTCTGCCTTGATTTCTTGGTGATTGTAAAGGATTTGTTTTTTTCAGTCTCTTATTTTTTCATATTCTATGTAAAATTTTCTCTCTTAAGTTCCTCTGTAAGCGAGGGAGAGGTTTCTTCTGTAAGCACAAAGTTATGTTGTGTCTTAGATTTCTTGAAATTAAAAAAAGAAATCCTCTGATAGGAAGATTAAATTCTGTTAGCTGGTGTTTGCTAAACAGTAAATGCATGCAATTGATTAGGAAAAGAGGAAAGTGGAAATGCTACAGTTGGTTTCTGATTTTTTCTTTTACAGTACTAAAGTGGCTGCCAAGAGTAACTATTATAATATAGGGCAGTAAATATGTTCATTAATGGTACGCATTTTTCATGGGATGATGATGTTAAAAACAGCATTTTGAATTCACAATGACTGGATTAATTACCCATGACAATGTGTCTTGGATTTGTCTCATATGATAATTCAGCGATGTTTGGAAGAGTCAGTAAAGCCATCTTTAAAATATAATCCCTCTTTTAGACTGTGTTGGAATTTTGATCCCTTTTCAAAGCAATTTGTCACACTTGCAAAGTACAGTTGTTGGTGTCAAATACATGTACAGCTGGATCATGTGTGAAGTAGAAACATTTCTTTTTGTATCCTACCTATCCATACATGAGCAAGGCCCAATTAGAGTCCATCCCAAACAGTGGAAATAATTAAGTGAAAGCATTAATTAGAGCTTCATATAAAGAGAGAAGAGTTGTCAAAGGAATGCATATGCAATCTTGCAGAGCAAGGGGAAGATGAATCACTTTTTCTCTGCCTTTATTTCCCAATGTTTAGTTTTGTGTGAAGATATTCTTGAAAATTTACTATTTCCTGCTGCACAGTTTCAGTCTTCTTGACAGCATGCTTTTAAGTGTTTTCTGTAGAGCTTTGTCAGAGGAAAGAAAGGCCCATAATAATAGTGTCTGAACAATAAAAGTTTCATGAACTAAGATGATTTAGCTTCATCCTATCTCCAGTGTATTCATGAAGGCAATCTAGGATGTTAGTTTATATGGGTTAAACTTCACAATCAGGTCTGCCTCTATCCTGTTGAGAAACACCCATGCTACAAACATGCACAGGTATCTTTAAGCTGACATCAGTGTTGTGTAAATCTTTTCTCAATCTATTTAGGATTTGGAGTTCTCATAAATCCTTTTCCAGGTCAGTAAATCTCTAGACTTTCACCTGCCATATCATTAAAAAACGCAGCACTCTCTGTTGCCCCTCTTCCCTTCAGAGACTTATTTTAAAAAGTTTTAAAATTAGGGGAACTAAGAACCATGTGCTATTCTTGCAGTCTTCTGGATAATAGTGAGCAACAAACCGCTGTGATTGTGACCTGTATGGGCAAGAACTGCCTCAGGACTTTGGTCTGGTACCTGTTCCAGGAATATGAGAAAATTATGCCTCTATTCAACTGTTGAAACTAAGACCCACCTAATTTGCTTTCATCTCTAGCCTTTTATCTTTATGCTGCTCCCAAAAATGTTTGCAGGATACTGTAGATGGATCTCTCTCCCAGAAATGTTTGCAGGAGAGAATTGCAGCGTGTGATGAGGGAAAAACAATTGATTTGATCTGTTACTGCAGAATATTCGTGCCCTACCTTCAGGCAATGCAACCTACCAATACTCTTGCTTACATAAACCTCGGGAAAGGAACTTTGAGCTAAAAATAGGAAATACAAATTGTACAGGTTTGTAGCAGTTATTAGAATAGCTATCAGATACCTTGTATCAATAATACTGGATAAGAAACAATTCGGTGTTAAATTCTTGAAACAATTACTAGAAATAGTTATAGAGTGATTTTTAACTGATCATCCTAAATAGTGAATACAAAACAGAAACAACCATGTTATTTAGAACTGCAGTGAGTGGAGTCAGGATAAATATCAGGATAAATATCAGGTCAGTCTTTAAGGCTTGCTTTGTTGATGGGACTTGTTGGGATTCTTATTTTCCAGAGGTAGTAGGGTTTCTACTGTGGTTTTTTTTTTTGCAGCAACAATCAGTAAAAGAAGATACAAATTATGTGCTTCCTTTCCGTTTTGGTTATCTTCATCAGCATACTACTTATCATTATCCACTGCAGCTGCCAGTAGCTTTCCTTTGATGGCAGCAGTCTTTATGCATATCCCTGAAATTCTTCATCAAAGTGTACCTTGAATGCAGTATTCATCTATAGGTAGATGCTATGCAGACAGGTTTAGAGACTAAACTTGTCTACTGCTGAAAGGCATCAGTGGCAGTTTAGTGCGTAGGATCTACATAAATTATTGTCAGCTTTAGACTATGGACCTCTATGTATCTTATTACAGATCACTGACTTATACAGTCATCATTTTTGACTCTAACTCTAAAGAGGATTTGGAATGGCAAGCTACAGTATACTTGTGAACAAAGTCAAAAAACAGGTCATAAACCACATTTCAGGAATGTCAGTGTGTCTAAATATGTTGACTTCCAGTTTCTTATAATTTCTTGATCATTTCCTGACTTAGAGAAGGGAAAAAGTTTATGTTTGTCCTATCTGTACTTTGGGAGAAACCCCATGAATGCCTGGGCTGCATAACATTTCTGGCCACTTCCTGAAGACCCACTGCCACTGGGTAACCATGTAGATCAGTATTTACATTTTTACCCCCTTCATCCCAACATAGATAAGAAGATCATTTTATTATTTATTATTAATAAAGTTATGCCAAAATATTTACCATCTTTGAAATCAAGACACATAAACCCCATGTTTTTATAAGAATGATTCAAATAAAAAAATAAAAATCAATAATGACCACAAAATAGGTTTGAATTTGGAAGTTCCCATTTTGCAGTTTCCTAGAAACTCCCAAATATGCTTTCATTTTGGAAAAGATGCATGAGAAGACATGGAAGATCCACTGTAATCAGAGTGAAATAGGGAGGATAACAAACTCCTAAATCTGAATTAGATGTCAGGCACCTTCAGAAGTTTCTTCTCTCACTTACATAAAAACCTTGGGTGATTTCTGTCATTACTTCTGTTCTCTTTTTATCTTGACAGGCACTCAAGACTTTCATTTAAATCCCTGTAACTTAAAGTTGCATTTCTTGTAACACAAGTCATTACCATATTAGAGGTGAGGATATATTAAACAGAGAAATTGGTCCCAGCTCAATGCAAATGCAAAGTACAATTGGAAAAGACAGGAAAAAAATTGAATGGAGTGATCAACAGGAACTTAAAGTAGTCTTTGAGAAGATGTAGGAGGGGAAGGATTAAAAGAGTTTTTAAAGGCTTTGCTTTAGGGACGATCAAAAGGAAGCTGATCCAGCGTAGTTCCTTGTCACAGGTTGGTTTGCTCACAGTTTTTAATTGATTTTCTTTGAAATTTAGTTTCTATAGATCGTCTGTGTTAGCCTCACTTACTGCTGACATACTCTACTCTTGCCTTTGAAATGAGCAAACAAGCCTATATTCACTGTTTCTAAAAACTTTGTCTCATCTAAACTGAACTTGCTGGTTATTGTGTATTCCTTGTGTTTCATGCCTTTTTAAATAATAAGAACAGCAGCAACTGTTCAATGAAATGTGCATAAAAACCATATTTTTAAAATGTCCCGAAAATCAGTAGCACTTTTCCATGCCTCATTACTGTCTGCTTTAGATTAGTCAAGTTGTAAGCATTTAGCATGACATACTAAGATATAAGAAATTACTTTTCAAGCAAGGATCATTCAAGTACAGATACCATTCCTCCATGTTAGGGCTGGGGCTGCAGGGTATAACTAAAATAAGTCATAACAATACATAGCACTCCTTTAACATTTCAGGGACATTCTTCAATCCTACCCTTGTCAGTCGCAGAAATTGTTGAAAAAAATATGAAACTAATAAAAAGTGGCAATAAAAAGTATTTAAAGTATTTTCCGTTATAGTATCCAGCAAGGACCTATCCCATTTTTTATGAATGGTATTATGTAATAGACACGGACCCTCTAGCTATAGCAATCCTTCTTATTATGTCTAAATTCTGCTTCTTGGTGGTAAGGCAGACTTTTAAGAAAAGTCTTGTTATATTCTAACACCTGTGCCAAGGTCTGGGAATGGATTTCAGAAGACCAATCTTGGGCTGTATAAATGACATTGAGGAAACATGGGTGCTTAAAAAAATCAGGGCTTGCAACTGTCCAGTACCTTAGGAGCAAGAGGAATGGGGGGGAGGGGGTCAGTGCAGAAAACAAGACCCTCGTTTCATACTTGAGAGGAAAAACAAGAATTAATTCTTGTTGGTACTTCTGATAGTAAAAAGCCAAGAGTTTGGAATCTGGAAATCCAAAATCACAATTTTCAGAACTTGTGGGATTTTTAAATTGGAAAATTTAAAATAAAGAGTGCTAAAAGACAGGTGGAATTGTCTTATCTCTAAGCTGTTGTGGTGGGTTGGTCTTAGGCAGCAGACCAACTCCCACCCAGGTGCTCATGCAGTCCCTCTTTTGGTGGGGTTGAATAGGGAGCAGAATAGAAAGAACAGGAGCAGGAAATCTCGTGAGTCAAGAAAAATACAGGGAGATCACTTACCAATTACAGTCACAGGCAAAACAGTTTTGACTTGGGGAAAATTAATTTATTACCTGTATATATATATATATATATATATATCCATACAACTAGTGATTTGGATAGTGTGAAACAAAACTACCATCAAAAAAGCTGCTGTCAAAAACACATGCTCTTTTCCCCTGATGGGGAAGATGTGTTTCCCTACTGGGAAAACACATGAGCGTAGCAGCAATGTCGTGGTGTAGCTTTTCCTTGACTTTCAGTTCAATGCATCAGGGACAGGGAAATGGAGACAAAAAGTCAGGAGTATGGTGTAGGATGTGGAGCACAAGCCAGAGAGATAAAAAGTATTCCACTGAGGGTTTGAGCATTTTTCTCTGTTAACTTGGTAAAAGTTGTAATGAGGTTGTAACTACAATTGTTATTTCTTATATTATGGCTTTGTCATGACCCGCATTTAGATGTATGAATGTAATACAAACATATAATGCTATGTAATGTGGTTCTTCCTATTGTATTTGCAAGGGTTTTTTTCAATCAGTGTACAAGTATTTACATAAAAACTAAATTTCCTCAGTATCTAGACTTTTATTGAGAAACTGCGCAATGAAATAAAGCTTTTCAAAGTCCTTTTTATTTTAAATATTCATTTGCTGTTTTTAAAAAGCCCGTATCTCAAGTGAGTCTTTTGCAGTCATTTCTGTTCTCTATTAAAGGTAGTATATAATAGTATTTTGCAGGTTTTAAAAATCTCCAACTAATCGTATTTTGCTTCCCCAAGTTCACAGCAGGCAGCTTTTATACTACTGATTTTTCTTTGTTCACATGCTAGTGCACAATTTCCTTTTTCTGAATATAAAGTGTGTAGCCTTTAATAGAGTATAAGCATATCATTATAAGTTATTCTATGCTAGGACACCATTTAAACTATGGAAAGCTATTAAGCACAATTTTCTCTCAACTGAATTTCCTGAGTATTGCTGTTAATCAAAGTAATTTCAAGACTTGTATCTAGATTATAGCAGCTATTTGGCTCTAGGTTATGTGAATATGATTTTGAAATTATTTTGATTAACAGCATCATTCAGGAAAGTCATATCTGAAAAAAAAAAAAGAATTTTAATAGGCCTGAATGATGCACAAGTTTTAGATATTGAACAAGAGAAATAAAAAGATCCAAATGTCACAGAATCTAGATATGGAGACTTTAGAGCATACAGTGTGATCTCTGCCTAACCTGTGCCTGGAAGAATTCAATAGCAAAGTCAAAACTATTTAAGTCAAAACTGTTGTGGGTAAATGTCTTCTCACTCCAGCATTTAGAAAACTTGAACATGAATTCAAAGATTTTGGTTTTTTTTTTTTATCTGCCTAGTGATTGTTATGGTACACATCAATGACAGTTTTTGATTTCTACAAATGACCAAATATTAGAAACTTGTCTCAACTACTTCCAATATATACAACAAGTTAATAAGTTCTGTCTTTTCCAATAATTTTTAATGTCTGGTTTCTTTTTGTCTTGCTACTGCTGAAAGGTACACGTTGCTACAGTAGGTGGACATATAGTACATCTCCAGAAATGTAAGCTTTCTTCTTATCCAGACTTCATGTAGAACTGCATTTCCATGAGTAGTTTCCTTTTAACCTTCCCTTTTCCCTTTAGCCTTCTATAACTTTAGTAATATTCAGTTCTTTAAAAGTGTATTTAAACCAAGGTGTGTGTGTAAATATATTTATTTTACTCCACAATTTGTTTCAAATATAGTTTCCTGCCAAAAGCACAAACCAGATTTATGTATGTCCATGCTGTAATGGTTCAAAGTAGTTTAGGAAAAGTCTGTTGATATTTATATGGTTTTTGAATTGTCTGTGGGTACCTTTGTTCTAGAAATGTAGGATTAAAATGGTGGCCAATGTCAATATGCCATCTCCTTGCTGTGGCAGGAAGCCTTATCAAATATTGTCTTCAGAAACAGATCAAATTCCTGCTTATAACGGATTAGGATTTTTTGCTCTCACTTCTATATGTGTGTACTCCAAAACTTTATTCCTCTGATGTTTCAAAAGGTTTTAATTTCTAATAGGAACATATTATTGGCTGTTTATTCTCATGCTTACTTTGTCAGTTAACCTCAACTTGGATCTTTTCTTGAAAGTAAATAACTATATGCTTTGTAGCCTTTATCACACTGAACTAAGTAAGTGCAGCTTTTCTATTGTTGTGACCAAAGTTACATGCTAACCTGCAACAGCTTGCACCCTTGTAGTTTTAAGTTCATATGCAAAGTGCATTGGCTTCTTTAAACCACCCATCTCAACAGTTACAGGTTGAAAATGCAATTCATCATTTTTACCGCTATAGCATATGATTTAAGGGAGGTGTGGTAACAATCCAGAGTCATGACAGTGGAATGGGATAGGGTACCAAATCTCCAGTGTATGCACATTTTGAATCACTGTGTGGAGCAGTACAGGGTTTTTAAGACTATACCAAATATTTTTCCTGCTGCCCCTAGATTAAATATAAACAAAAAGGGCTATGATGCAACTAATGTTTTGTATGTTGATACAGGTACCATGCTTTTACCAACTTGCAAATATGTGTTCAGCATCAGTAAATATAAACATTTAAGGAGAATGGGCTATTCAAGAGTCTACATGCCAGGGATTTTTAATTATATATACTGGGTTTATTACCTGTAATTAGGTGTGTTCATAAACAATCTTTGGCCTCCTGTGATGCAGGAGAACTGAAATGTGTGCTGCTGCATCTTCAGGGTCAAATTATTTTCCATAGTATAAAATAGAAATTAAATTTTTCAGCCGAGTGCGAACTTTGGCTTTTATCAAATTTTAATTAAGAATTGTTTATCTGATTTAGAAGATGATAGAAAAAAAGGTATTTATTTTCCTCCACTTGCCAAAATGTGATCATACTTACAGAATTTGCTGAGATTGTCCAAGAAAGTGTGCAAAATCCTCATCCATCACCGGGAGCCCCTGGTCAGGGAGTGACAGCGCAGTAAATATCTTCAGCAGCTGCCTTTTAATGTACAAGCTGTTTTCAGTAGGAATTTTCAGCACTCACATAAAACACACTGTCATGAGTGACTGCTTGTGCTCCAAAGTCATTACTATTGGGATGATGGAACATCTTTCAGTGAATAACCAAAAAACTTTAAATGTCATGTCAAGTTTGTCGAAGCCATTTTCAAGCCTTGCTCAAGGTTACATGAATATTGAGAACACTTGCTTTAAAAAAGTTTGAGATCTACGAGAGGGACCACTCAAATGCTGGTTTAGAGAACAGTCACTTGACTGGGGAGGGTAACAAAAAAAGAAAGAAATCTGTATATTAATACAAGTCAGTCGAGCAAAGCTCCTGGATATAAACTAAGTGCAAATGATGTTTAGCAAAAGGTAGCACGTTATGCAAAGGAAAGAAAAATTATTAAAGTGGATAATTAACTTGAAATATATTTAAAAAAAAAATTTTAAAATGTGAACAATAAAAAACATATGTAGGAAATGTAATTAACCAGGTAAAACTTTGGAAGACACTGAGAGGTGCCAAGTACTGTTTTCTCTTTTATTCCAGTAAGAAAAGAAGATCCTGTCAGGCTCTGCCTGTGATTTTGTAGGAAATATGGATGCTAATCTAATGAAGTCATGTAAAGACTGAATCACTTCCAAGAGACTAAACCTACTGCTTTTGGAGTTGATAATTTTTTTTGTCTTGTCTCCTTGGTTATCATTACTTCTTCTAGCACCTCACCTGCGTGTAAAACTTGAACCTCTGTTCAAGAGGTCTTTTTATGTTACAAAATACTGAAACTAAGTATCTTAATAGTAAAACAAGGTTTGTTTGGTTTATCTTCTGCAGAGAACCGGAAAGGACAACTAGAGAAGTCATGTTCGCACCACAGTATCAGTTTAAACCTGACAAGAAGCCCAGTCACCAAAGAAGCTACTTATGATATTGTTACAAGTTCTGTGGTGTGGAACAAGCATATTGGGAAAAAAGAAGCCTGTCATGGAGAAGGCAACAAAGAAAAGAAAACAGGTCATATTGGACCTCCTTCTAAGGGAGAAGACATTCCAGAAGTAGAAGCCCTCCTGGCAAGACTGCGAGCACTGTAGAATAAACATGTAAAGGATTAAGTCAGAGCTTAAAACCAAGCTGTAAGAGACTACATCTTCAAAGATACACTCATTTTCTATCATCGACATTGCATACTTCTGAGTTCCTGATTTCTCTATGGCTGAATGATCTAAGCTGTTTGTTTGCAAGGCTGTACGAAATAATATTATAGTTTTGCATAACTGCAAGATGATTTTTATTTTATGTTTTCACCTACTGAGCGTACAAAAATATCAGAAGAAAACAGATCCTAAATTATTCCAAGGCACAATACTTTTCATGGACAAGCTGCTGACCACATGTTTTGAGAGCTTCACAAAATAGGAATGTCTTTTAAATATTGTTAACTCATCATGCCTGGAAATAAGGCTCAGTAAATAACAGAAAAGATATTCTTGTATTTTCTACTGCAATTTCTGTACTTAAGAGGTTTTAGCGCCTAAAAAGTAGTATTACAGCATCCACAGCAGTTATAGTAATAGGAAATATGTATCATATAAATCAGTGTATTCCAGTTTGACTTCATTGAAGAGCACCAAAACTTATATGTATTTAAAAAATACAAATCCATGGACAGTAAACAAACAATCTATACAAGTAATATACTTTATGTGTGATTAATATATCACTGCTGTTAAGCTTAGTTATGAATATTATATCAAAATAATATATGCAATTTCTGTGATTGCAAGGTTTTGCAATTGTGTCCATAGTGGGAGAAAATGTCTTTACGGTTATTTACCAGTTAATATTCTATCTTTTTACATGTGAGTTAATATGTTTCTATAATAGTAACATATAATGGAAAAAGTTTTAACAATTGGTTTTTCACAAACTCATTTTCCAGTAACCCATAAAGTCCTATTTGCTGGCACAATAGGAATTTTGCATGTAATTGCATCTCTTTTATTGCCCTGTCATTGTACACTGTTATGTGTTCACTATCGTATTTATTAATTGCACGTCATAAAGAATTGCTACCTATGTTACCAAGTAGGAAACTATTATTAGTATCTTTGCTCCATTATTTAAAGCTTCCTTATTATGAGAGTGTATTAGGTATCCAATATCTTTCTTCTAAATTACTCCATTTTTCTTTAGAAAATGCTGAAAAATATATCTTTCAACAAGAGTCAGTTACATGAAACCAGTGTTTCAATGCTCCAGTGCTTTTTATATCCTTTTTGAAGTTGCCTTCATACTTTCTGCACCAAACATTAATAAAGTTAATTAGAACTCAGAAACTGGGCCTGTTTATGCATACTGCATGGAGGGGTTTTTAGCCATCGTGGGAATCAATCTCATGTTTTTGTGGCTGTTGTGTCTTTATATACTCCAATTACATTTCTCACATTAACTGAAAAAAAAAAAAAAGAGGTATTAACAGAAGTCAGTGGAAGACATGGAGACAGCCTATCAGACAGTCATTTCTTCAGCTCCCCTTGCAAACAGTGGGCAAAGCTGTCATACGAGGCCACCTCTGGTAACTTGAGATGGCATATAGTAAGCATAAAATTGCAACTTAATGCACCTTTAGTGGATAACTGGAAATACAACTACTGCTAATTGTTCCACTAAAGTCTTCTGCACCTCCATTGTTAAGACTTACTACCCTTGTTTACAGGGTGCAGTAAAAATTACTGTCTATCTGCAAAGTGCAGTATGTTTGACTAAATAAAATGGGGTTTCAATCACGAAGAAAACATATGTAGAAGGGAAAATATAAACATTCACTCACTGCATGTTGTCACTTGCTAAGGACATGCTAAAATAAAAGGGGTAGGAGTAGAGAACTGTGTCTGAAATGCTAACAGGATGGCCTAGCAAGTGAAAGTGGAAGTACAGACTCATTTTCCTGAACACAGTAAATTTGTTCATTTGAATTAGTGGGCAATAGTCTACAACAGAAACTGACAGTTCAGGACACTACTGAGTAGTTTATCAAGCAAAAAAAAGTTACAAAACTATCTACTAAAATTTTCAGTGAAAATTTTCAAATTCTCAAAAATGCTGGTAGCAGCCTAGCATCTTCTGGTTTTAAAATATTTACATCTAAATTTATAGATCTTAAGTTACCTTTTCTTACAGTTTGAGAAGCTTTTAGAGATGTATTCCAGGGTTTTTTTGTTCTTCTAAGATATTGTGTTTCTGAATTAATCCTTTCAAGCAGACATGAAGTTAATTCGCAGTTTCTTCTGTATAACTAGGAGAGTAGAAAAAGCTATACAACTTCTCTAGACTCCATATAAATACAGTATGTAATTCTCCTTCCTCCCCTCAGTATTTCTTTGTACATCATAATTTGATGTGTCTGGATTTAAAGTATGCAGTCCAATTGAAGCACACAGTAAGTTTTCTTTATGCATTTCATCTTTCTTTATCTTAGTTTAGAAGCGAACAAATACACAGGCCATTTTTGATAGGAAAAAATGCTTGTGTCACTTAAGGAGTTCAAGTAAAAAGAACTTTGAAAGTATTATGTATGTATTCTATTTCTGTGCTATTATGGTTTTATTAAGGTATAAAACTCAGCTTCTGAATTATATGGAGTAAATTGCTTTATTTACATTTTAAAATTGATAAACTTATTCAATTTGAAATTTAAAATTAATTAAATCTAAAAATACTTACAGAAGAGCTTTAGTGGTGTCTGCTAGTTATTTTTAGGAAGACATTTTTTAGTCATTCATTCCTTGAACAGAGGGATTGATCTATACACTGCTTCTGTTAGATATTGAAGGTTTCACATACCGTGCAAACCCTTCTCTTTCTGTAATTCACACCTGAAAACTAAATCCTTATAAAAAGAGCTTCCCAATTTCTTCAAACACGACTCCTCAGATAAAAACTGTCCTGGGTTCAGCATTTGAAGTAATTTTGTAAGGTACGTTCCTCTGCTCCTTCTCTACCTGAGCAGCCGACAGAAGGCACAAACACCCATGGCTTTTCTCACCAGTAAAACTGTAAAGGTCTAAGTCATCTGTTTGATTTTTCACATTTATTTTAAATGACTTTTCGTTTTACTCAGTAAAAGAATTTTGATGACTACATCAATTTTTACTTTATATATACACCAGATTATTTATGGCAGTGGTCTAAATTCATATGTAATACTCGACTGTTTTGACCTTCTCAAGGTATGAATGTTTGTGATCAGTCTCTTCAAGCTGCAGGCAACCAAGCTTGACACCTGGCTTATGGGCCATGGGTAATATACTAGTCTGTGTAAGCTCAGAAGGAAAAATTACGGTATCAACTTTTTATTACAGAGTAGTGCAGCAGCATCAGGAGGTGGTGGATGTCATGAGATGTGATAGAGCTCTGCATCAAACCCTGTGTTAAAAGAACATGAGCTAGTAACCTGAAAAGATGTAGTTATTTTTGGTTCCAAATTAATTATGGCAACACTCCTGCTTAGGGGATTGGAAAGACCACATGTGGGGGGGAAAAAAGATAGTCTCAGCTGCAGTTGTTATAGGACTGCCTCTCTCCAACATTTTTCCTTGTTTTGCCTCATATGACCAATCCTCAGCCTGGCCCATCCAAAGTCACACTTTCCAGAACTGAACAAGTTAATGCTGAGCAGCTTGAGGTACTGCAACCCTTAAGGCTTTTATAATAAAAGCTGAAAAAGAGGTCATTTACTGTAACACTTTTTCCACATCCATTTCTTACAAACAGAACCAAATTATAATTTTTACACTAATCTTTCCAAGCCTTACAGTGCTCAGTAACTCAAAACAAATGGGCAACAAGCAGGGGTCGATAAACCCTATGCTGTGGCACCTAAAACTTTATAATAAGCAACCAGGGTCAAGTGAAAGAGCTCAGGAAAAAAGCAATTACATGGCAACATTGTTTTCTCCAGAACAAAATAAAGTATTGCTATACCATTTTCTATTTCTTTTTAGTGTGATGTGTGGGTTTTACACAACTGAACTGCAGCAGAAAGCTAACTTCACTTAGAAGTTTGAGGAAATGTTTCCCTATGCTATGAAATAAAAAGAATTAGATGAATTGCCTGATTTTATGAATTTTCAGTCTAATTTTATGCCAACATTTGTATATGTCAGTAATTCTAAAATTATCATCTGCTATTAAATTAACTATGCCACCAACTAATAAATTGGACTTGAATTTTCTTGGCACACAAAGCAAGCGCACTTTCTTCCTTTCCAAATACACTTCCTACATTGCACTGTTGTGTGTTTTACATGAAGTATATTATTAAGATGAGGGCTATACATCTCACTATAAAACCACACTGATAAAGCATTCTGGTCACTGACATCAGAGAAGAATAAACAAGAGGCGGTTCAGACACGCTTTTTCCTCCCTCCCAGCTGCAGAGATAACCGTTAAGTTTCATACGTTAGATGGGCACATTTAAAACCCCTCTGTAGTTTTATTTCAGTAATGCAGCTTTTCCTTTTTATGATCCGTGCACTGGCATACACTGAAGAATTATTAAGGGAAATATTTTCCAGCAGGCATATCGAAAATACACTGAGCAGATGCCTTGCGTGGAACATCAGTCCTATATACCGTAGGAGGCATAGCACTTGAATGTCATCCAAACAGAGGCAGATAAGGCATTTCACTCCACTGAAAGAGTTCCTTTCATCTAAATGAGCTTATTCCACTCCTGATACCAGAATCGTATGCATTTTGAGAGGGTAGTATACCCCTATTTTTAAATCTGTGTTGTATTAGACAGAAAAATAAACTATGGAAAGACAGAAGTGCAGAGACTGGAAGCAGAGTTGATTAATGTGCTGCCTGATTTCACTTCTGGGACCTGAAATTTCATCTAGTGCAAAATGAAGCAACAGGGGAAAAAAAGTGTCATCTGACATCTTTAAAGGTCATGAAGGAAATGATGGTGAGTGATCCAGAGTTGATATGGCCACAGGTGTTTTGTGTGTTTGAGGACATATATCAGAATATCCTCAGAATAGCAATGTTGTTGGACTGTTAGTTCTCAAAGCCTTCAAATGAATAAGAGGAAGGAAAAGTCTGACAAAGATAAATATGAGGCCTCATAAAACCTAAGACTCTTTTTGTCTTAAATCCAAGCATCAGTCCTACTCCTTCTATTCACGCTGATAGCTAAAGGAAGGGCACGAGGACAGAGTCCACATAATGGCCATACATCTCTATA